>OY770264.1:39903177-41151927 GCA_963669355.1 Chorisops tibialis | reverse complement strand
AATTAAGGATTTAATAGAACATTTGAGCTCGATGAAAGTTACACGTACTGAGGAAATTGGTGTAAAGTGGTTCATGAAAAAGTGTAGTTTGTATGGGAGGTGGTAGAAGGAGTGACAGACCTTAAATAATTTGTATACCAAAAGACTGCATTTATAATAGAAATAATATATTCCAAATTTCAAATTAATAGCTTTTATAGTTTTCAAGAAAATTTGAATAATATATATTTTTGAAAATGAGTCACTTTGTATGGGAGGGGGTAGAAGGCGTGAGGGGAGTGAAATGAAACCAAAAGCAGATTTCATTCCGATGGACACCTAACAAACTGTGCAAGTTTCATTACAATCGGTTCAGCCGTTTGTGCGTGAAAAGCGGTCGTACAGACAGACAGACAGACAGACAAAAATTTCAAAAATGTGTTTTTATGCTTAGTTAGTGCTAAAATAACTCAAAAAACTAACGTATAGCCATTTATAAGCAAATAACAGACAGACACTACAATTATATTTATATGTATAGATTATTAAAATTTTTTTTCTTCTTTATATATTTCACTTTTTTAATTTTTCTTTCTTTAAATATTTCGATTATTTAATCTTTTCATTAATTTTGGTTATTATTATTTCATCACGTTTTTTTTTTTTTTCTTACGCCATTTTTTTTCTCAAAAACTTTCTTCTTCCAAAAAAATTTTTTTTTTTGTTTTTGACGTTCCCAACTGTTTGCCGACAGTCCTCAGCACGAACTCCCCTGGCAAAATTTTCCTGCTTTCGTTTTTGGCGGGCAGACCAGAAGCAGAAAAAAAGGTCTTCTTGCATTCTGGTCGGTGAATTTTGGTGCCAAAAAGATTTACTGCAATTCTGGCAAATTTTGAAGTTTGTACTTTTTCTAGTTTGAATGGAAATCGATAAAATGTATTAAACAAAAATTATGCATTTGTATGGGAGGGGGTAGAAGGAGTGTACGGATCAAAACAAATTTTTTTCGCATTATTAATATTTCTATTTGTATACTTTTTACAAAATATCAAGTTGATAGCTTTAACAGTTTCGAAGAAAAATAATTTAATTTAAATTTTAAAATTTCGTGAAATTTGTATGGGAGGGGGTAAAAGGAGTAAGGTGAAGTTGATAGTTATTTTTAAAATAAATTGCAATTATAGTAGAATTAGTTCTGACAAAATTTCGTCTTACAAGCTTTACTAGTTTCAATGAAAAGCGAAAATATGTATTTTTCAAAATTGTCCATTTGTATGGGTGGGGTAGAAGGAATCAGGGGGTCAGGTCAATATTCCGTGATATTGATGCCATTTATATCATAATACTTTGACCTAGATTTCAAGTCGATAGCTTAAATAGTTTCAGAGAAAAATCAATTTTTTTATATTTCTAAATTTCATGAAATTTGTATGGGAGGGGGTAGAAGGAGATGGATGTAGTCCATTCACGAGCTTAAAGTTAGTTTTTTGCTAAAAATGACACACAAAATTTTTTAGCACTATAGCTCAAAGCTTTCGAGAGTTATGCTGTAGACAGACGGACAGACAGACAGACGGACAGACGGTCACTCGGAATAGAGGTTTTTGAGCGACAACAAATATTTCTGTACCCTTGTCGGCTCTGTGCGAGCATTATTTCTTAGCGTTACAAACGGTAAGGCAAACACAATATACTCTCAGATTTCATCTAGAGTATAAATATATAAAGGTGAGTTAAGATGATTCACAACAAGAGTTGCCTTTTTATTGGAAGAAACTAAAATTCGCAAGTTCTTCTCAAGTAAATATTGAAAGTTTCGAGTTTTCATTCGAAGAACAATAGATAATTTTTATTCGAATAACAATCGACAATTTTATTCGAATAAAATCTATCGATAGTTATTTGATAGTTCAAATGACTATCCATAGTGCCCATCATTAAATTAGAATAAACAATCGATGCGAATTAAACTTAACAGAGAAGCATTTACGCAATTCATATGTTCTTATAAATTGTACCAACGAACTGATACAATTGTCAAAGTGCTCTTCCATTTTAATCTTAAACCAATTTGATTTGAATTCTACTGAAATTGCAGAGAAATCGTTAAGTCGACTTAACTAATACACGTACATTTGCATTTATACTATATACGTCAGTTTTGTTATGCATCTGGAGTATCCTTCTAATAAACATAGATTCTGGCGATATTCAAATCGATAATGCTCAATTGTACGGCGGGATTAAAATAAATCGGATTGCGTAAATCTCGTGTACAATGCTTATAAGTCGAAAACCTTCTTTGATTTTGTGCTTGAGTGAGTTCTCTTCCGATCGATTTTCAAGTGTATTTTAAAACAAACCACCACTGCGGCTGTGATATATTTAGGAAAATGCCACCGACCACGTTCGTCGTCATCATCGTCGTCGTCGGTTAATGAAGACTGAACCTTTGATGGGATTGCATACTACCTTCCCGAGCTACTCGTCCCGCTAGGCTGAAAACTGAAAGGGTCTGCGAAAAGCCGCAAAATTCACTTCTTATAGCGCGAACATAAGACTTGTACAAGACGATATCCAAGGCTGTGCAAATTTAATTTAATTGAATGGAATTTACCGTGAGAAACTGCTTCAGGTTCCTTACTCCTAGCCAATAACTCGAGACCTTAATTAGTTTATAGCACACTTTAAGTTTGAATTTATAAGATAAAGTTTAGCATAGTTAGTGAACGGACATGGCAGTAGAATGGGAATGGAACCACGATGCGGTATTATTACTTCCCGGATACAAACTCTTGGTTACTACTCTAGCGCAACAATGGAAGTCGATTTGTATCGAACTTTTCATAAGCGGTTTATATGAGTGCTTGAAAGGAATACGATGGTTTTATGATGGTCAGCTTTTTTAATAAATACGAATCTATAGCAACCTAATCCTACACAAAAGCGATTTCTTTGATTTGTAGACAGTGATAGCAAGAATAATAGACTTCATCAGCAGGATCGTGTAGTTTAGGCCAAAAAGAAGTTGTAGCAAAATCCTAAGTAGTGTGGCTTTAGGATACTTTCATTCACCGCTCTCGCATTTTTCCCCGCTGGGTACAATTTCATATTCTTATGTTCCATTTTTTTAAAGCATGCCTTTCGTGATATCACTGACAATCCTTGCAAGATTCGACGATTTCCCGAGGCTGGAAAATCTCAAATCATTTTTTTCCGTCCCTTTTCATTTGCGCTGAGACAGCAACTGCTCGAAGAGAAAAGTCTTCGAGACGTGTCAGCATTATCAGATTTTCCACATTTTTTTTCTTCTTCGTGCAACTTTCTTAGCCCGTTTACCTTATTTTGTGAGCAATAATGTTCGAGTGAGTTTATTTCGGGGCGGACAATTACATGATTAGGAGGAAGTGCTTGTGACATTGTAAGATATTTTCGACGAAAATGAGAAAAAATACTAAAAGAGGGATGAAAGAACTGATAACCAAAGAAAGAAAAACATTTTTTTTTTGTTTTTGAGCACATTTTTCAAAGAATCTTTTAAAAAGTTTCTTTTTAAATTTTAAGGCTGATCTGAAATCTGCTTTTTTTATTGTTTCTAAGATTTAATATTGTGACAGAGGATGAGTGTATTTAAACAATTGTAGTGAATGTGAGGGTTCGAATCACGAAGAACATTTGCTTTCCTCTCTATCATTTAAGTCTGGTATACTACGAATAATCTGTGTATCAGAACTATTTTTATTGAAAAATTTACGTATTGAAGTTTTCTTTTAAATTTTTAACAACAGCAATTCAATAAATTTTGTACCGGCAATAAAAATGCATGCTAATCCTAGGACATAGTTTTATGTAAAAAAGACTAAATCGAAGACAACACGAAGACTCCTGCCCGGTGCAACGGCTGAATCCGATTCACTATGCTCTCGGGTAATTAGATCAAATTTATCTACGAACATAATTATAAATCTCGCTACAGTGTCACCTGCGTAAATGGGACCGATTCGTTTTCATTAAAGCCCCAGATCATCACATTTCATCTGTTGTATTTTCTTAATGGCAATAATAAGGATATAAATTCTGCAATTATTTAAAATATAAAGATAATCCTGATTAATTTACTATTTACAAAAGTTTGCATCTTTCAGTCTAAACACTTTTTTTGCTTAATAATTTTTATGTGCAGATTATCGTCAAACCGCGAGTAGTTCGCGGTTTGCAGATAGTTTGCATTTTTATTTTCGGTCTGAATCTAAACTACATACAAGATACAACAATCTATAATAATTTAGTTTTGGAATCTAGAAATAATTGTTGTTTCAGTTCCAACTGTATATCCTAAAACTGTAAGATATTACAGAACAATTAGTATTTTTTCGATTCTTTCCATAGTACTGGAATGAATTGAGGCTATGAGAGCAAAAGTGGCCTAAGCCCAGAACGTTTCTATTGGGTTTAGGACAATGTTGCTCTTATAGCATCAATTATGTTCGATTGGATGAATAATCATGTTATTTCCAAAACATTTTTAGACAAAAGACAATCTGGTTTCCGAGCTAGTACCAATTGAGGTTTAATTAATGTAGTGGAAAAATTAAAAACCAACTTAGATGATCGAAAATTCAAGATTCTGTTCAAATGCGTTCAACTGCATTAATTTAAATTTGGCGAAATTTTGCAGGTTTTCTAACAGCGCATGAAAATGGCATGGTTTTATTTATTGGTACATAAGACAATCAAGAATCAGACTCATTAACATAGAATTGCATTGATTTCTGAAGTACTGCAGGGGTCAATTCTAAGTCCTATGATTTGTTCGATATTTATCAATGATTTATGCGATATTTCGCTTTATGCGGACGATATTCAGCGCCGTTATCAGTTATTTTGCCGCCCCTTTTATATTTGCCTCCCTTCTCGAGCTCAGTTAGTAATATTTTGCGTTACGTCTTCAAGCTAAGTTGTGACTTATTCCATTTCCTACAACCGCACAACATTAGGTGTAGTTTTTGTATTGAATGCCCACAAAAAAAACTTCACAAAATTGCGACAGAAATACTAGAAGAAAATTTTTTTTTCGACAAAGCTGTTTGACAAAATGTTTAAATGTGTGACATTTGAGATTAAATCTGTGACATTTTTTACCAAAAATTTTTCGATAATTTTTTTAACAGATAAACAAATGGCTCAAAATATTACAATGCTGCGAAACATGAATTTCTCTGACAATAAAGAAACTGATTTTTATAATCTAGATAAAATCTGAGAGTATTATAAGTTTGCTCTAAAGTTTGTAACGCCAAGAAATAGGGCTCGGAGAAAAAAATGAATGATACAGAAGTTAGTGTTATCACTAAAAAATCTCAAAACCGGATGTCCGTCCGTTCGCTCTCTAGCTTGAGGACGCTTTTTTGACAACTAAGTAAGGTCAAGTTCGTGAACGGGCCAAATCGCTCCACCTCTTCTACCCCCTCCCATATAAAATGACACAATAGCGCAATTTGACAATAAACGAATTTGCTCGAAAAGTGTAAAAGCTATTGGCCTGAAATTCGGAGTGTGTTAATTTTATGACAATATCAATCTATCGTATAAAAATTATGCGTGTCCTCCCCCTCCTTTCCTCATCTCCCATACAAACTGCACTTTTTAAAGAAATACTCTAAACGAATTTATTCAGTGCGTATAAAGTTTAGCGAGCTGAAATTGAGCACTAAATATTTATTTAGAAAAATTAGTCAGACCAAAAAAATTTAGATGATTAGCTTCACCCCTTCTACTCCCTCCCATACAAAACGATGCAATTTCGCAATTCGACAATAAATTGATTTGCTCAAAAAGTATAAAAGCTATTAGTCTAAATTTTTTTTTTTACTTTTATGATAATATCAATCTACCGTATAAGAACTATGTGTGTCCTCCTCCTCCTTTTACCACCTCCCATACAAACTGTACTTGTCAGGAATTACTCTAAGCCAATTTACTCAGTGCGTATAAAATTTAGCGGGCTGAAATTGTGCACTAAATATTTATTTAAAATTTTAATTTTTCACCCCTTCTACCCTCTCCCATACAAAATGACACAATTTCGCAATTCGACAATAAATGGATTTGCTCGAAAAGTATAACAGCTATTAGTCTGAATTTTTGGATATATTACAACCATAATAATTTCAATTTACAGTATAAAATTTTTTAGCGTTCTCCCTCTCCTTCCACCTCCTCCCATTCAAACTACACTTTTTCATGAAAAGCTCTAAGCCCATTTTCTCAGAACATATAACATTTATCGAGCTCACATTTTGGAATAAATACTTTTTTGGCATTATAACTAAGATCAGAAAAAAATATTTGATTAGCTTTACTGCTTCTACACCCTCCCATACAATATGACACAGTTTAACAACTTCACAAAAAATCTATTTTCTTGAAAAGTATGAATTTTACTAGTCTAAAATTTAACAGATGTCAATTTTATGATATTCTTAGTTATTTTTGAAAAAATCACTAAAATCCCCCCACTCTTTCTACCACCTCCCATACAAACTGTACATTTTCATTAAATCCAACCCACTAATTTTCTCAGTTCCCATTCAATTTTTGGAGTAAGCATTTTGTACAAGACATTTTTTTAGCTACTTTAGCATGATGGGGAAAAAATTAGTTCAATGCTATCACCCCTTCTAACACTTCCCATACAAAATTTCTTGGGATCACAAAAAATTCTATTTCAAAAATGTTTTTTCGTAGCCCTGTTATGTTTTTAAGCATACTTTTGTAAAACAATTTTGTGACAAATTTCTGAAGAATAAATATTGAACCACTATTGTGTGGAAAAATTTCACCATTTGAAAGTCATGATATATGACAGTGCGGGCGATATATTAATGGAAGTGCAATAGCCAAACAGTGACATGTATACTACGCTGAAGTAGCTCCTTATGCCAAACAAATTCCATACAAATTTAACAATTTTTTTTTCTTCACAAAATTGTTAAAATGGTGAGCGCAAAGTTGACGCGAACACCTGATACGGCATTGCAAGGAAGTCAGGACTCAGGGTATTGGGATGGGGGGATGATTTAGTCTCTGGGGAGACATCATCCATGCAGAACTGTGATGAAAAAGAGATAAAAGGAAGACGTTAGAGGTTCACGTTGCCGACTAGTAAATCAAAACCAGTACGTCCTGTGAAGCATAGCCTTCTGATAATGTGTGATGGCGAAACTTAGCAAAAGAAAAATTTACCTCTCACGTCATCACTATGCTCTGAGGTGTGGAGGAAGCATTACAGTGGCATCCAACTTGCGGCTGAAGGTTTAACCTGTAAGCAGCTACAACTCTTATCGGCTTCCTTCTTTTTTCGACCTTTTCATTACAACTTTTTAAGGATACTGTCTTTTACATAACAAAATATCTCCATAACTTGCCGGAAACTACGCATTGTGGTCCGGAGGAAGCTCATTATCTGTTGGCGGAAGGAGTCTTTCATTTCGCTACACTGATTTTAACATTTCGGTCTGTTCGTAATGTTATCCCACTCATGCATGCCGCCCGGTGCAACACTTGCACCTTGGTAAGACCGGCCCTGACGATATTTAATTGATTCCAGGTAAGGATCAAGCTTAGACTGATGACGATATGGAGAAATTTAATTTAATTCTTAGAAAATATTTAGAAATGATCTTTAAACATAACATAAAATTTAATGTGGAGGTATTAGGAATATTATGCAATTGACATGTCTCAAATTGCCGGTTAGTAGCGTTTATACTTTTTAGGAAAATCGAATTTTTATAAAGTTGTGAAATTGTGTCATTTTATTTCGGAGGTGGTAGAAGGAGTCAATTGATTCGATGCTACTTCTAATACTTGTTTATTACTTTGTTACTTGTTAAGTATTTAGTACTCGATTTGAGTTCGATAAATGTTGTACATAGTTAGAAAATTGTTTTATTTTATTTCGTGAAATAATATGGGAGGTGATTGAAGAAATGGAAGGATTTAAATATTGGTTTACGGTAGAGCATAATTATCATGAAAATAATACATACATATATTCTAAATTTCTAATCAATAAGAAAATTTGATAACTGTGAAATCTTCAAAATATATAATATTGTATCGGAGGGGGTAGAAGTGATTTGGACGGTTCACGAACATTTTCGTAATTAATGTAAAAACACTTAATACTACCCAAAAATGTACATTTAAACTTTGAAAGCAAAAAAAAAAAAAAATGAAAGAAGGCAGGTATTGAAGAGCCTTAAACATAAATATATTTCCGGGTTTTAAAACTTTCTACTTCCAAAACGAATCTTATTACACATGGGATAGATTAGGGAATTTTTAGCGACATTATATTTTATATGATATCCTTAATTACCACACAAATGTAGAAATGAAAGCTTAAATATGATATAAAAAACCTCCAAAGAAAACGGACAATACTTTTAACTTCCAAAATGAGTCCATTAAAAATTCCATTTGAATACATAGATGGAAAATTTCATTGGGAATTTCGTTCGCGAAAGATCTCCTAATTTTAAATTATTCATGAAAGTGTATTCTGTTGTAAATTCTGTATAACGTAAAATATCTATGGTTTCGTGAAGAACAACTGTCAGGACATATCAAAAGATGAAAGCTTGGTGCCTAAGTTTCGACTCTATAATATGCATTTGGTTGGTATATGTTATATAGGTACATAGAATAGATAGAGGTGTAACTAAGATGTGAGAGACTGGCTCTTATTCCCGTCGGACAGTCTATCCGTCACCGTCAGGATTAAAAACAAGGAGAAATTTCGAAAGTTTTCCCACAAGATTTTCACAATATAGCGATGATCCTACATAAATGTATAACTGAGCAACAGGAGCGAAGGGACTTGTTTCAAAATGATTTAATCTCCGGTACAAGGGTATAAATTATGGAAGATGTGTTCATTTTTTTTTGTACCTGAGGGTGGTAAAAAAGTTTCGTTGGCAGAATCCTTAATTTGCGTTCTTTCGATGGCTTTATTTAGACTCCCTCGCCAATTATTTATAATATTGATAAATTTGTTTGGTGTGGGAGGCTGGTATTAGTGATGATGGTAGCTTATCTACAGCGTCTATCTATTCGACCTTTTCGGTATTTTCTCATTTAAAAATTGAAATCTGATGAAACCTGATGCTTGAATTGTACACTGTAATTTTCTTAAGACAATCTCAGGGTATTGTTCTTACGATCGTTGCCATAGCAATTCTAGTATTTCGTTTCGTAGAAAATTCCCGGTGAAAATTGGAATTCAAATTTGCCTAAATGGAATGAAGACGTCCTGCAATCTGGCGAAGAAATGGTAAAATACGCTCATCCGTATTAATTATCTCCGTGTTGAAACACTGTATCGAGTTTGCTATGTTTTTCTTTGGACCGTAACCAGTACCATCAACGTTTGCTTTAGCTATGAATAAATTTCGTGTCGCAATGTTCACTTCTATTGGCATTCTTCACGGCAAACCGGGAAGGCATCAGCGCCGCGAAACGTGTTCGAACGAAGGACGAGGACACGAGCTTGTCGTCAACATGATTCGCTTATGACATAACCTTCAAATCAGGAAACAAGAAATTTGCACGAAAGAATTCGATTACGTCGAACGAAGTCGAGGTACTCCACGTAATTGATTTATGTTTTGATGTCGCAGTTGCAGGCAATTTCGGAAGCGGTTAAGTGCATTTCTGGATGACGTGTGCAATATTTAAAATAAAATATTGATAAAATTGAATAAATTTATTGGATTTAATTTCCTGTTTGTGTATGACGAATTCAAAACATTATTATTCAGCAAAATGAATTTTTAGGGATTTAAATATAAAATTCGCTATCAATTCGGATGTTGCTCGCATTAGTCATGCATTGTTAACGATTTAGGATTGAAAGAATTTTGCTAACAATTAATAAATATCTTGTTACTATTATACCTATACTGATGGAGCAACGATATGCTTATGAAAATGTTTAATTCAATCTTTCTTCATTCGTACAGTAAAATTTCGAAATTCGAATTTTCTTTTTGCAAATAAATGCAATCGTTTGGAAACTGAATGAATTTTGATACCAATTTCAAAAGTGGCGTAAATAGGAATTGTTTCTAGTGGGGACTCAACTTGAACATTTTTTTTAACCATTTTCTTTTCAAATTAAAAGACTACGTTGACCTGCGACCAAAATATCACTAAGGGAAAGTTTCATTAAACTAAAGTGAGATCTTCTTTTCGGATTACGAGCAGTGAGTATATAAAAGCCTACTCGCAAAACCTCTTCCGGTAAATACCATCAATTCAAATCAAAATTGCAACTGATTCCGTGCAGCTGTTTTAAATTACTTCATCAAACATAAGAATTTAACCTTGAATAAATATTTATAACGTTTATTAAAATACAATTTCATAGAAAATCTAAATAAAGGGGAGAAATTTTGTGAAAGAGGAGAAATTTTCAAAATTTGAAATCCAAGCATGTCTTTATGTTGATAATTATTCGAGAACGTGTTGAAGCAAGAAGATTACACATTTATACTCTAGGTGCAATCTGAGAGTATTATAAGTTTGTTATAAAGTTTGTAACGCCAAGAAATAAGGCTCGCACAGAGGCGCCAAGGGTGCAGAAATATTTGTTGTTCTCAAAAATTTCAAAACCGGATGTCCATCCGTCCGTCCGTCTGTCCGTTCGTTATGCACTAAATATTTATGTAGAATTATTAGTAAGACCAAAAAAAAATATGCGATTAACTTCACTCGTTCTACCCCCTCCCATACAATCTGGCACAATTTCACAACTTTACAAAAAATCCACTTTCTTGAAAACTATGAATGCTATTAACCTGCAGCTTAAAACGTGTCACTTGAATGATGCTTATAGTTATTTATGGAATAATCATTAAGAACTTGCCCCTCCTTCTACCACCCCCCATACAAACTATACAATTTCACTAAAATCAATACACTAATTTTCTCAGATTTGATTTGAAATTCTGTATAAAACATTTTGATAGCAACTCTAGCGAGAAATGAAAAAAATAGTTCAATGTCATCGTCTCCCCTACCACTCTCCTTATAAGATTTGTTAAAATCAAAAAAATTCTCTTGCATCTAGAGTATCGCACGATTGAGCTTTACAATCTAACAATCTAAAGGTGCGTTTACATCTGACACTTATTGCCCGTATTTATGTCCGAGAGAAATCGTGACTAGAGTAAACGAAGATGAATTTATGTCCGACACTTAAATTCTACTATCGGAGATAAGTGTCGACACTTCTGTCCAAACAGATGTAAACGCTGATTATTCGCTCTCTCGACACTTATCGCAGAAGTTGACTGCTCGTCTACTTTTGCAATAAGTGTCAGAAAAACTGTAGGATGCAATGCAGTTCTTTTGTAACGTAAAGAAAAGAGCTTAAAAATTAATAACCCGACTATCTCTTAAACTATGTAATTGAAACTTGAAACATAAATTAATCTATACCAGCGGAATATAAGAAAAATAAACTGCCAACAAGTCGGGCGAAACTTTATTATTCTTGGGACATTTTGCGAATGAGTGGAAAGTCAATATGCAGGTTAGAGTGGTTAGGGAAGACTAAGTGAAAGGGAGTTCTTGAGCAGGGCTGTTGTCAATTTAACAATATTTCATTCATTTCTGCAAGTTTGGGTTTTTATGAGGGGAGGAGGAGGGGTAAGGGTGGGTGGATGTTAATAGCTTTTTAATTAATTGCTTGAATCGCGTCCAATATCCTCTGTATAGAATGTGTTTCATAGACGAAGTTGCATAGAATTTTCATAGGACTCGGTGCATTTTACATTCACGAAACCAAACATTTATATGGGAAGGAGTAGAGGAGGTAGGGGAATCGTAAAATTTGTGACGCAATTTTATTCCCTTTCTCTTGTAGTGTGCTTGTACAAAATTTCAAGTTCGTAGCTTTTAATTTGATGGTTATTAGTTGATTCAATGAAATATGTAGAAATGATACTTTTGTATGGGAGGGGGTAGAAGGGCAAGCGCGATTTCAAAACTTTTAAAGGAATTTCATTTCAATTATTTTTATAAGTTTTTAGGCAAAATTTGAAATGGATAGCTTTTAAGAGTTAGCTGATAACTGATTTCTTAAAAATGCTCGAAAAAATAATTTTGTACGGGAGGGGGTAGAAGAGGTAGGGGAATTGCAAAATTTGTGACGCAATTTTATTTTCTTTTTCTTGTAAGCTGCTGGTACAAAATTTCAAGTTCGTAGCTTTTAATTTGTTGGTTATTAGTTGATTTAATGAAATTGGTCGAAATCATACTTTTGTATGGGAGGGGGTAGAAGGGCAAGTGTGATTTTGAAACTTTTAAAATAATTTCTTGCAAATATTTTTATAAGTTCTTGTGCAAAATTTCAAATGGATAGCTTTTAATAGTTAGGTGATAATTAATTTCTTAAAAATGGTCGAAAAAATAATTTTGTATGGGAGGGGGTAGAAGTTTTGAAGGTATTCGACCAGTTAATACTTTATACTTTTAGGGATTTTTTTTAAATGTATTTCCCAAATTTTCAAGTTTCTACCCTAAAATTACATCCAAAAATTTTCAGTTTTCGTGTTTTTTTCGTTGCACATGAAACAGCTTGTGCCCATTAGACCGGGGTGGTCGGTTCATAACAATTGTGGATCAAATTATTATGTTTTTCTATGTATATCAAATAGATGTATTCACATGCAAAATTTAAAGTTTCTATCTTTGAGCAGAGTCCTAAAAAATTCACTCAAAATTTTCGACATTTTTGCTTACCACCTCCCTCCCTTTACACCCTCTAACTTAAAATTTTTATCAAAATTATAAATTATGTAGTTCTATAATCTGACGAATTTTCAATCCGATACCTGTACCCAATTTTGAGATATAATGATTTCTAATTTTGAAAAGTGCACCATTTTTCAAATGCTCCCCATTTCACCCCACTACTATTATGACCAAATTTTATATTTTTTTTTGTATTTCGCTAGTATAGCTTAGTATATGTTTTAAATTTCAATTACATAGCTTAAGAGATAGTTGAGATATTAATTCTTAAGTGTTTTTCCTTGCACCCCCCCGACCCTTCCCCTTACAATAATAAGCCTATTTCTAAGCTGATTCTGGTTGATCTATACGCCATCTTAATTGTCCCAAAATATGAATTTTTTATGGTAAGTAGTTTCGAAGATATAACCATTTCAAAAAAAGATTCGGCCGACAATTTGTTTTTAGCCCTCCCCTTTACGGACGCCAATGGATAAAAAAATTAAATTATTTTTGGAATATGTCCCACAGCTCTCTATACGTGTGCTGATTTTCATCTTTCTATCTGCTTTCGTGGTGAAGATATTAGCAAGTGTATATTTTTATATTTTTCCATCCCCCCGCCTCCCCCTTCCACCCCACACTCCCAAAAATTTGGATAATGGAGCTCACTTACCAAGTTAATAACCCACCCAAAAATCAACATTCTACCTTTAACGGTCTTGGAGGTACGAGTCCATATGTACGGCGTACGGCGGGACGGATTTTTTTTTTTGCTTTTTTAGGCTAATTTAGTCATGAAACGCGAAAAAACAAAATTTCAGGGTAGTAAATTTTTTTTTTTTCTGTGTCGATCACAATACTTTATTATTAAAATAATAAAGTAATTGATGCATTTTTGAAAATTTCAAACCGTTATATCTAAAATTCCAATTCAGGTATTTAGTTGAAATTTTGTGAGATTGTCGAGCTCTATGACTTAAAATTTGATAAAATTTTTATTTTGATGGCTATAAGGAGAGGGAGGTGATGGCCCATAATATCGAAAATTTTGAGAAATTTTTGTAGGGCTCTGGTAAATTCAAGTTTTGTGCGGGAATGGCTATGAAAAAATAAACTGCCAAAAAGTCGGGCGCAACTTTATTATTTACCCCCATACATAATTACGCAATTTGAAAATAAAGTTCAATGTTGCCATCCTCTCTGCCAGTTCCCCTACAAAATTTCTTAAAATGAAAAAAAAAATTCTCTTTCATAAGCTCAGATAATAATTGCCCGTAGGCACCGAATTTATCGCGTCTCGAAATCCACTCTCGAACCCACACTGAACGTTTTTTTTTCTTTTTTAATAGCTTCAAAATAATAACACTCGCCGCGATTTTTCGTGCCGATCCTTTCATCTTGACTACATAAACTGAACTGCAGAAGAAGATATGTACGACACTTGTGTCCGTGTGATGTAAACGGGTCGGACATTTCTTCCGAATTTCAGCATTGCGAGAACTGTCGGACACTTATCCACGACATGGGTGTCTGGTAATTTCTCTCAGATGTAAACAGTCAAAGCGAATTTCTGTCGGACACTTGACACTTATGTCCCGAGAGAAGTGTCAGATGTAAACGCACCTTTAGTCCTGTTATGTTTTTTACGTCGGTTTTGATCAAATGGAAAGCTAAATTCGAAATTCTTCTATTCTTCTAACTTTTGTGAAACTTATCGGCTTAAAAACAACGCGAAGGATTTTCTGATAAACTTTAGCTAGATCTTATGTTGTGAGTCATACAATTTTTCCCCGTACAGTACAAAAAGATAAAGTTTTATAGGATGTAGGTTAGAACTTTGTATATTTAAAGTAGAAAATTCTTAAATGCATTTGGGATTTTTCTAAATATTCAGAATGCAATATCTCTGACCTTTTTAATTTATATTGGTCCACAGGCAATAAGGCCGGGTTTCACTGTCATCTCAAAGACAAGCACTTTTGGGATTGCTTTCAATTACTAAAAAAACTAGTGAGCAGAAACAATGTAACCGTGATACAAATATTTTGATACAGTGATTTTGAGAGAAAAATGAAGAAGCTGATTCATTGTCCAAGAAGGGATCCTAATCTGATTTCGTTGGTCCTCTTCACTCAGTACAGTGAAAATTTACATCCGAATCTAGCTTAAATCAGAATGTGTCCTTCACATTTCTATTTAAATCAGACTATGCCCTTAGTTGAAATATCTCTATAGGCCCATTATATGTAGGCCTATGAAAGATGAAAGAAAACCAACCAAATCGTGCAATCTAATCTATATAGAACTGGGTATGATAAATCAAGGGATTTTCTTTTTATCATAGTTATTCAGCTTTCCTTATCTTTTCGCATACCTTAAAATTGAAAATTAGAAAAGTGGTGGGGTGAATCCCTATTTGGTCAATTACTATACTACCACAACCTATGAATTTAAAAATTCGCTTACATCTTCTGAACAAAAAAAAGTATCAATTTTTTTCCGAAATTTGATCAATACCTCGGTTTGTGGAATCACCGCTTCTTCGCGATGCTTTAGATTAAGAAAACACTTACATATATTTTGATATTAAATCCTCAAAGCCTCCACTTACGAATATAACATTTATTTTATGGGCTGCTTTTGGGGGGTGGGCCCATCAAAATTTTGGGTTTTGTAAACTTTTCATTCCAAGGAGTAAATAGGAGAAAACTAGCTGAATGAAAAAAATTAGTGATTACTCTCAATTCATTTGATTAAAAACAGAAATTTCATAGGACTGTACAAATTACGTATAAAACTCAATCTTTTATTTTTCCAGGTTTTTCAAATACCGATCCCTGCTACTACTAATTCAGAATAATTTTATAGTTTCCTAATATCTTAATTGATTTGTGGAAAAAAAATCTTTCATGAAACAAATGAAGAGTAACAGGAGAGCTACTTCAACAATTATCTCTCCTCTTCTTACAATAACAAAAAGAAGAAGAAAAAAAAACAAAAAAAAAACAGATGCTCTGGTGCGGATCCCGGGTATATGTATGTATGCTGCACTTCAGAATTAAAATAAAGTGCACTATCAAATTATATAAAATAGTTAGGTTTAATTCAAAAGCTCCCACAAATTTAACCATATTTCAGAAATACGGATGCACGAATAAAAATTTATTGAGTGCTTATTACTGAAACTCGAAAACGCTTGGATTTTGACTCAATGTGCCATTCATAATTTTTACATTTTTAACTCACTCAAAAGTTTACCAGTAGATGTTTAACCTTGTACGAGCTTAAATCATCTAATGCGATTCCCATTCGTCTACAGTATCCATCATATGCAGGGTCTTTTTTCTAGAGGCAAAAAACTTTAAATTGCAATAAAACACAGAAAAATGTTTTTAATATCTATGAAATTGGCTTTATTTCAAAGATAATTTTATAGCTTTAATGCTTAAATATGATTACCGGTATGTAGCTGCCGCGCCTGGCGCCTTCATTGCGTAGTCTGAAAGTCCAATTTTCACACACTCTTTGAAGTTAATCAGGCAGTATTTCGGCAGTAATGCGTCGAATTTTGGCTTCCAAGTGCTCAATAGTTTTTCGGTTATCGACGTAGACACGAAACTTTACATATCTCCAGAAAAAAAAACTAATGGCGTCAAATCGCACGAACGATGTGGCCAGTTAACTAGTCCATTTCGTGAAATTAACCGATCATCAAATGTAAACTAATTGTATCGCGCGCTGTATGGCATGTGGAGCCGTCCGGTTGAAAGCACATGTCTGCGAGATTAATACCTTCCAATTGTGGCACGAAAAAGTTAGTAATCATGTCTCTCAATGTTGACTGTAACGTTCTGACCGTCATAATTTTGAAGGCATATGAACCAGTGATTCTACCGGCCCATAAAGCGCACCAAACGCTGACTTTTTCTGGATGTAATGGTGTTTTGACAATGATTTGTGGATTATTATTGCTACAAATGCGGCAATTCTGCTTATTGACAAAGCCATTCAGCCAAAAGTGCGCTTCATCACTGAACAAAATTTTCAAGTGAAATTGTGGACTTCCAGATCACGCCATGTACGTGCCATCCACGGCAGCCGCATGCCCGAAATCATATTTAGCCATTAATGCTATAAAATTATCTTTGAAATAAAGCCAATTTTATGGATACTACAAACATTTTTCTGTATTTTATTTCAATTTTAAGTTCTTCGCCTCTACAGAAAACACCCTATGTAAATGTTAAAACAAATTTCCTGTCTAAGTCCATGCCGTAATTACGCCCTTGAGTTTTAAATGTAATATTCATTTTGATAAAGATAAGATGTAAACAATTCTAAATGCACAAAATAAAAAAACTAAATAACACTTCTACAATGCTAGTAAATTTCAAAAATTATCCTAATTTTCGTCTCCATCCTAATTGAAAAATCAATACACACTTATCACCACTAAAACGATTCTGATTTTCCAATAAACTAATCCGAAATTGATTCGTAGCACGACGCATCGAGCTCCCAAAATCAATATAGAGGTAGGTACATGGAAAATCCCTACTAATGAATTAGAAATCTCAATTATATTGTTTCTTTACCTACAGACTTCAAGTGGAATGAGTTTCATTCCTTTTCGATTTTCGGTTGCGTATAATTATTTGCAGGATGAAGTTTAATTCATTAAATTAAGTGGTCAATGACAAGAAGACTAAATGCCTTACCACCAGCAGCGTGCAATGATTAATTGAAGTACTATCGACTGTTTGGACAGCTCGGTAGTATCCACACTTGCAGCTTACCTAGAGGTAAGTTCACTTCGAATCGACTAATCGATACTTTCAGATTTATTTTTAATCCACTAGTTTCAGACCAAATCTTGTCTCTTGTTGCTTTCGGAAGTTATCGATAAAGTCTTGCGGTAGTGAATTAAAGAGGGTAAAGGGAAACGGAGTACCTACAGCTATTTTTACCTATGATGATATAAAAGGTCTTAGCAGAGACCGAAATGTCACGATTGGTAAAGCAGAACACTATGAAAATTTTCCATTAATTCGAAATCCTCTAAGAAAACATTCAACTACGCAAAGAAAAACAAAAACTTAAAAACTTCTTTTGCAGTCAAAAACACATTTCGTTCACCAGCAAAAACAAAACAGAATTACGAATGCAAGAAATTTTTAAAAAAATTAGAGGTGATGGCATGCAACAGTTATTATCAAAATGTCTTTCAAAAAATTTTTCCTTCAAAATCATTATGGTTTTTTTATTTGTATAAAAAAACAATAAACTCCATTTAAGACCTTTTGTGGAATATTGTAGTTTGTTTGGGAGGTGGTAGAAGGACTGAAGAGATTCCATTAATCATTATTTATATCAATAGTTCTTGCAGTTTCCAAGTATATTTAGCTTAACAAGTTTCCGACCGTGGTAAACTTATAGTAAATCGATGCTCCATCCAAAACGAATAAGTACGAGGATCTTGCAAATTTAAAGCATTAATAGATATGCAAATATTTTTCGGCGAAATCCATCAATGCCGGTGTGAGTAGTCTGTGCAGTTTATGTGACCTTTTTCACCAAAGCAAGTTTTAAAAATGTATACTTTTGCAGTGTTATGGCAAGAATGCAAGTGAATATTTTTACATGTTACCCCTAACCCATTTTTCACCTCTTTGCGACCTACAAGTGTTCGCACTCCCACCCGCAAAATGCACGAGATGTCGAACAGCGGAGAAGCTGCTGGAACAGATTTGCAGGTAAAATAGATGGGCGTGTGCGAAAGAGAAATATTTGAAAAAAAGGTTGCGTTTCTCTATTTAAAAAATGCAGTGATTTTTATTTTACTTGAAATTTGTGTTTAAAAGAAGCAATGAACTCCAAACATGGGGCTAAAACATAACAGGACTACGATTGGGCGTAAAGCCTAATCGTGCGATACTCTAGATGAAGGAGAAATTTTATATCGTATCTTTTGTAAGGTGCTCGTACAAAATTTCAAGTTTGTAGCTTTAAATTTGTTGGTTATTAGTTGATTTATTGAAACTGGCCGAAATCATACATTTGTATGGAAGGGGGTAGAAGGGTAAGCGCGATCTCAAAACTTTTGACGCTATTTCATTCCAACTATTTTTAAAATTTCTTGTGCGAAATTTTAAATTGATGTCTCTTAATAGTTCGGTGGTAATTGATTTCTTAAAAATGGTTGAAAAAATAATTTTGTATGGGAGGTGGTAGAAGTCTTAAAGATATTCGACCAGTTATATTTCATATAATTAGGGATTGTGTTCGAATGCATTTCGCAAATTTTCAAGTTTCATCCTTAAAATTTCATTAAAAAAATTTCAGTTTATGTGTGTTTTGTAAATGCACATGAAACACGTTGTGCACACTAGACCGCGGGAGTCGGGTTATAAAAATTGTGGAACAAATTATTATTTTTTTCTATTTATCAAATAGATGAGTCGACATGCAAAATTTAAACTTTGTATTATATCTTTCACCAGAGCCTAAAAAAATCACTCAAAATTTTCGACATTTTTGCTTACCACCTCCCTCCCCTTACACCCCCTAACTTAAAATTTATACGAAATTGAAAGATTATAATCTGACGAATTTTTGATATCTGTACTCAGTTTTGAGATGTAACGGTTTGAAATTTTGGAAAGTGCACCATTTTTGAAATGCTCCCCATTTCCCCCCACTACTGTTATGACCAAATTTTATATTTTTATTGTATTTCGCTAGTATAGCTTAATATATGGTTTAAGTTTCAATTCAAAACATAGGTTAAGAGACATCTCAAGTATTTTTCTTTGCACCCCCATTACCCTCTCCCTTACAATAAATGGCCTCGTTCTAAGCTGATTTCGGTGGTTCTGTAGGCCGCCTTAATCGTCCCAAAATATGAATTTCTTATGGTAAGTAACTTCGGAGATATAATTATTTGAAAAAAAAAAACAAAAAAAAAAAATTCGCCCGACAATTTGTTCTTAGCCTCCCCCCCTTTTTTCGGACGTCAATGGATAAAAAATTAAAATTATTTTTAAAGTTTGTCCCACAACCCTTTCTATACTTATGCTGATTTTCAGCTTCCTATCTGCATTCATAGTGGAGATATTAGCAAGTGTGGTTTTTGACTCCTTACCTCCCCCTTCCACCTGACACTCTACAAAATTTAGATAATGGAGCTCACTTTCCCAGTTAACAATCCACCCAAAAACATTGTACCTTTAACGGTCTTGGAGGTATGAGTCCATATGTACGGCGTACGGCGGGACAAATTTTTTTTTTATTTTTAGGGTAATTTAGTCATGAAACGCAAAAAAAAAAAAAATTTCAGAGCATCAAATTTTTTTTTCTGTGTCGATCACAATACCTTATTATTAAAATAAAAAATGAAATTACGGTGTTTCACTAAGTAAATTGAAAAACTGATAATATATAAAAGCAGTCAAACGTTTATAGTTATGCTCCGCAGTGTATGAGCATCCGAAAGCTTCTAATAAATCAATTGGTTTGAAAAAAATTACACTTTGAAATCCCATTCGTCAGATATTCAGAAAAAAAAATCGAAAAGCTTACATGGGATCGCTTTGATTGAACAAGCATATCGTTTTTAATTGACTCAAATTCACAAAGCGGCCAAAATATCTCACTTCTAGTGCAATTTGCAACGATGCTGTGTGGCAGCTATGCAATTACCGTACCGCATACTCGAACCACTCGAACAACCCCTTTCAAGTTAAATTGAGCAATTTTTAGTGTGATCAGGGTGAATGATAAATGATTCCAATGAATTATAAATGAAGACGAGAGCGATGGGAAAAGTTTTAAGGGAAAACAAATAAGAATTAGTTTTCTATTGAATTGTTTTTAAAATGTATGGAATTATATTCATTTCGAAAATTAGTAATGTGGTGAAATTGTGGTCTACTTCAACTCGCAAATGATGATTTATTCAAGAGATTTTATTTTTTGATGCAAAATTTAGGATATTAGAAGTAATACAAAAACTATTCCGAAATGGTCATTTAAGTTGTTGGCGATCTACGATAATGCTTCATAGAAATAGCTTGCAACAACAGACAAGCATAATTAATGTTTGAACGAACGATGATTACAGGCTTGCTAACTCTCAGAATTTCCCACGTATTTAGTCCAGCTATTTTCTTTTACATTATTATTGAATTTTATTTATTTCTTATGCTCATGGCTACCCAGCCAGTATGTTATTAAATTTTACGCAATTATGTTTTAACGCATTAACTATTTATAGTCTTCTATATATAGGTATACAATGTTTACCGACCTTATCTCATTCAAAACTCGGACAGGGCAAAACCTGACCTTACCACCCACCATCATCACAAATTCATTTCAGGGCATCGAATATTGACGTATCCGATGACATTAAGTCCTTGACACAAATTGGGATATACTAGTAACTTACCACAAAATTTTTGGGAAAAAACCATTTAATAAAAGAGTGAGTCATGTGCACGAACCGCAATTTTTTTCAATGTTGTAATTATGATTTTTTTAAGGTTAAGACGTACCACGGTTAAGGTAAAACCGAACGATGGTAAACACGAACCTCAAAATCAATTTCGTGACTCTTATGAAGTTTTTTGAGGCAGCGTGCACTTGACTGAAAGGCAAAAGTAGGACTCTTCTCAAACCATGTGCAAAACGAAGCAGAAAATGTTGGATGTAAGCGACTCGACTTTAAAATTTCGAAGACCATTTCCTTCTTGATGTTCTTTGAACATTGGAATAGTTTTTGTAGCCAATAGGAAAAGTTCGTCTTCGATTCATAGACGTATTTCCTCTTCAATCAATTGATTTGGTTTTCATAGTAGTCAAGCTTGAGATTTCTGGGGAATTTCATCGAGCCTTACAGCGCTAATCTCGAAATGTTCGATGCAAACTTTTATTCAAGATACATACGAGTACATGGGCTAAGCATCTTACTAAATATTGACGTCGTTCAGCAATCAAGATAGAATCGGTTCGACGAGCGAAGCTGTATAATTATACCGCGCTACCTTTTCAGTAAATCAGAAAATCCTAAAGTTCTCGAACAAACCAACAACATTTCGGCACGCTCGACAAGCACACAGACAGAAGACTTTGTCGAGTCAACAAGACAACTAGTATATATAATTCTCGTTATTCACCGCTTAGCGAAAGTTCTTGCAGCACATTTCCTTTTCTTTAAGATCTCTTGAGACTAAAGAAAAGGCCATTATGGAACGGAAAGACTTTCAATTTTTGTTTGAAAAAAGTAAAAATGTGGAAAATGGTTTTTTTTTGCCAAAAATATATTTTAGCTTGTATACTATTAAGAAAACTGTAAGGAAATACGAAGCTGGTATATTTAGAGCACTTAAATATGTATTACGATCTAATCTCGTAATAATTTAGAAAAATAGCAATTATCATTAAAAGTGCTCGCTCACTTTTTTTCTGGTATTCCAGTACGAAATTCTAAATAATGGGGTTTCAAATGAAATTATTGTATAATAGGTACTTTGATATTTATTTTTAAGATTTATTTTTATATGTATGTACTAGCAAACGCTCGCGACTTCGTCCGCGTAAAAATAGCAATAATAAGCAATTTTTGAGAGTGTGGTTAGTAATACATTATGTGGGATATATAATCTGCTTACTTTAATGGCTCTTTGAACACAATGTTTTGTATTTTTTTGGAATCAGAACCATAAGTTATTAAGAATGATACCATGATACTCGTATTTGTATGGGAGAGGCTCGTGATCAAATCAATCTCGTGATTTGAGATCATATACGTATTGAAGAGCATTAAGGACATGTGAATAATTATAGCTCGTGTTAATTAAAAAAGCCCAAATAAAATAACATTAAGCTTGAAAACGTAACAGGACTACGATTGTGTGTAGAGCCCAAAAATACAATACAATACAATACAATAGATGAAATTGAAATTTTTGTGATATTATGAAATTTTGTGTGGGGAGTGGCTGCATTGAACTAGTTTGTTTCACATCATGCTAGAGTAGCTATAAAAATGTTTTGTACCAAAATTAAAATTCAAAAATTGAGTAGGTACTGAGAAATTTAGTGCAATTTAATGAAATTGTGCATTTTGTATGGGAGGTGGTAGAAGGAAAGGGGTTTTTTAGTGATATTTCGAGAAACAACTATAATCATCATGCAATTGATATATTTTAAATTTCAGGTCTGTATCATTCACGCTTTTCAAGAAAATCGAATTTTTGTAAAGTCGTGGAATTGTAAAGAAGGAGTAAGGCTACTTAGTTAATTTTTTCCCGATATTAATTATGCTAATTAAGGATTGAGTACAAAATTTGACTTCGATGAAAATTTTATGTACTGAGAAAATTAGCTTAGAATATTTCATGAAAAAGTGCAGTTTGTATGGGAGGTGGTGGAATGAGTGGGGAGTTTTAAGTGAATTTTTGAGAAACAACTATAATCATTATTCAATTGATATATTTAATATAATCTGCTTACTTTAATGGCTCTTTGAAGAAAATGGTTTGTATATTGTTGGAGTCAGAACCATAAATTATTAAGAATGAAAGCATGATACTCCCATTTTTATGGGACAGGCTCGTGATCGAATCAAACCCGTGATTCGAGATCATATACGTGTTGAAGAGCGTTAAGAACATGTGAATAATTGTATCTGGTGTTACTTATAAGAAAAAGAAAAAAAAAACAAATAAAATAACATTAAGCTTAAAAACATAACAGGACTACGATTGTGCGTAAAGCCCAATCATACGATACTATGTATAGATAAAATCGAAATTTTTGCGGTGGTAAAAAATTTTGTATGGGGAGTATTAGAAGGGGTGACAGCACTGAACTAATTTCTTTAACATCATGCTAGAGTAGCTATAAAAATGTTTTGTACCAAATTAAAGCTTCAGAGTAGGTACTGAGAAACTTAGTGCATTGAATTTATTGAAATTGTGCAATTTGTATGGGAGGTGGTAGAAGGAGTGGGGGGTTTTTGGTGATTTTACGAGAAACAACTATAACTATCATGCAATTGATATACTTTAAATTTCAGATCTGTATCATTCACACTTTTCAAGAAAATCGAATTTTTATATAGTCGTGGAATGTGTCTCATTGTATGGGAGGGGGTAGAAGGAGTGAAGCTACTCGGTTAAATTGTTTCCCGATATTAATAATAATGCTAATTAAGGATTAATATAATTTTTACCTCGATGAAATTTAAATGTACTGAGAAAATTCGTTTAGAGTGTTTCATGAAAAAGTGCGGTTTATATGGGAGGTGGTGGAAGGAGAATGGGGTTTTTGGTGATTTTTTGAAAAACAACTATAATCATTATGCAATTGATATATTTCAAATTTCAGATCAGTAACGTTCAGGCTTTTCAAGAAAATCAAATTCTTGTGAAGTCGTGGAACTGTGTCAGATTGTATGGGAGGGGGTAGAAGGAGTGAAGCTAATCGCCTAATTTTTTCCCGATATTAATAATAATGTGAATTAAGTGAGATGAAAGTTACACGTACTGAGAAATTTGGTGTAAAGTGATTCAAGAAAAAGTGTAGTTTGTATGAGAGGTGGTGAAAGGAGTGAGGAAACTCAAACAATTTGTATACCAAAAGACTGCATTTATAATAGAAATAATATGTTCTAAATTTGAAATTAATAGCTTTTATAGTTTCCAAGAAAATTTGATTAGTATATATTTTGAAAATGAGTCACTTTGTATGGCAGAGGGTAGAAGACGTGAGGGGAGTGAAATGAGACCAAAAGCAGATTTCATTCCGATGGATACCTAACAAACTGTATAAGTTTCATTACAATCGTTTCAGGCGTTTGTGCGTGAAAAGCGGTCGGACAGACAGACAGACAGACAGACAAAAATTTCAAAAATGTTTTTTTATGCTTAGTTAGTGCTAAAATAACTCAAAAAACTAAGTTATAGCCATTTATAAGCAAATAACAGATAGACACTACAATTATATTAATATGTATAGATTAGTTTTTTGAACTTCAGAACGCGGGGGTAGAAGTTTTGAAGGTGTTCGACCATTTAATATTTTTTACTTTAACACAAGTTTTTTAAATGAGTTCCCCAAATTTTGAAGTTTGTACCTTAAAATTTCAAAAAAAAATTTTGAGTTTTTTTTTGTGTGTGTGTGTGTGTGTTTTTTTTTTTCATATGAATCACCTCGATCAGGTTAGAGCCCCCTTCGGTCGATAACAATTTTATTTCAAATTATTATTCTTTTATTTATTTATTTATCAAACAAGACAATGTAATACATAATAATAATGATTAGCTTAATTTAGTTAGTTTAACATAACTTAATACAATTTAAATTATAATACAATTAATATGGTAGGCACTGGAGGAAGGATTATTAAAAAGGAAGTGGATTGTCTGATAAAGCATAACGCAACCTCAGTTTGTACGCTGGCTTACTAATTGGAGGTGTGTAGTGCACACTGAATTTGTTAAATGTTCTACAACACCTGTTAATTGGTTCGTTTTGGCCGTAGTCAGTACGATGTAGGTATTCCTTAAGAGGTTTTGAATGTCTCGTCAGCCTGACATCGTCATTGAGTCTGATTTTATTTTTAAGGTGGTCAACCTTAATATCGCCATTCAAAACGTCTAAGGTAAAACAAGATGTGAGCATAGTTCTTCTAGAACTAAGAGGTAAAAGATTTAACAAATGTAGCCTAACTGCATAGTGTGGGAGGTTCTCGAAGTCTCTCGGATCATACAAGTCCCTAAGGGCAAACAGAAGGAATTGCTTTTGGATTGATTCTATTCTATTGCTGTAAATCTGGAAAAAAGGATCCCAAATGGGACATGCATATTCCAAAAGAGGGCGAACAAGAGAGCAGAATAAAGATTTGGTGACCCAAACATTCTTGAACTCCTTAGCTCTCCTCTTAATGAACCCGAGAAGTTTATTGGCTCTGAGATTATACTGTTGTAGTGAGATTTAAAGCAGAGTTCAGTGTCGAGTAGAATGCCCAAGTCCTCAATTTGTCCTACTCGATGAAGTTCAGTATCATTTAGAAAGTAGTTGTGGTAGCATGTGTTTTTTTTTTGCGTGAGAAACTTATCACGTGACATTTACCGACATTAAGCTCTAACTTGTTCTGGCTGCACCACTCATTTAGAGCAATAATCTTGGATTGCAGGAATACAGCATCTGCGGGGGAGGATATGACATGATATATTTTTAGATCATCAGCGTATAACAAATGTGGAATACCTTCTAATACTTCCGAAAGATCTGCAATGAAAATATTAAATATATATATCTATATATATATATATATTATTATACTCTCGATGAAATCTGAGACTGTTATTTTTGCGTTTCTGTTTCCTAAGAAAAAAATGGTCGGACAGAGCCACCAAGTGTACAGAAATAATTGTTGTCGCCAAAAGGCCTCGATTCCGAGTGACCGTCTGTCCGCCTGCTTACAACATAACTCTCTCTGATCGTGCTAAAATTTGTTGTGTGTCATTTTTATCAGAAAAGGAAATAAGTAAAACTACATCCCTCTACTCTTTCATCCCCCTACTTTTTCTGTCCCCTCTCATACAAATTTCATGAAATTTCGAAATTATAAGAAATTATTTTTATATTATTTTTGTTTTCATTTTATTTATTGAATCCATTGTTTATAAATAGTGCTTAATCTAGGAAAATTTATACAGTGTCCAGACTTAATATCTTTACAACTTTTGATGATAGTTTTTGGCTTCTGCCTTAGAGAGAATTCTTGTGTATGTAATTAATTTATTTTAGGTCAAGGAAAACGAAAAGCAAAAAACCTTGTTATAGATATAAATAAAACTTAAAACTAGGGATGACTTAAAAACTATCCAATGAGAGATTTCATTTTCATTCTACTTAGTGGTTGAATTAATCAGGTGGTATTTTGAAAATTGAAATTTTTCTTTAAACATTTCGGTTTGTTTTAATAGGGTGAATTCATACAGGGATTGGAGTTAGGAGTTATCTTGTGAAGCAGTGAAGTGGAGAAGTGCCAAGGTTTATCCAGGATGATTTTGAGTCATTTATTTTGAATTATTTGCAGTTTTTTTCTTGTGGATAGCAGCGCAACTTTGCCAGATTGGTGCGCCGAATAATAATATAGGCCACATGACTGATTCAAATATCAGGAGGCCAAGGTCCGATTTGGGCTGTAGCGCCATTGTAGAAGAAGAAGAAGTTTATTTTCCACGGAAACCTTTGATTTCCTGGATACTAAAGGATATAAGATGCGGATCGCTTTCATCAGTTTGGATGTTATAATGGAAAATATGTTCATGGACGGTAAGGTTTTTGGATTAGACCGAGGTATGTATTTGACTTTATTTGATCACTCGGTAGATATACCAAACACATTGGTATAAGAGGGAGAAAGATATCCAGTGGCACGGCTCTTGGTGAAAGAAGTAGTATGTGTTTTATTGCTAAAATATTTTCCGAGATTATCAAGCTGTGACTGCAGATTGTTGATGATTATGTATGGGTCAGAGAAGTTGATGTCTAGCGTATTGTCGTCGGTAAATATGGCAAAGTGGCAGTTAGTGTTATTAGGAATGTCCGAGGTGCATATATTATATAAAATAGGTCTAAGC
Source organism: Chorisops tibialis (assembly GCA_963669355.1). NCBI lineage: Eukaryota > Metazoa > Arthropoda > Insecta > Diptera > Stratiomyidae > Chorisops > Chorisops tibialis. The sequence continues at coordinate 41,124,490 of OY770264.1, read as the reverse complement.
GAGGAGCCTTGGGGGAATTCCTACTGGTATCGAACGGTAAGTTCACTAGACGGCTTTGATTTTTGACTGGAAGGTTCTATTCGTGAGGAAAGCCTGAATGACTTTTATTAAATAGTCTGGAAGAGATAGACTAATAAGCTCATAAAGAAGTCCGTCGTGCCAGACAGAGTCGAAAGCCTTCTCCATGTCTAGGGTGACCATTCCAACGGATTCTTTCTTGTTTCAGGAACCTTTTATAAAACTGGCTACTCTAAGTAGCTGGTGATTCGTTGAGTGACCCGGTCGAAATCCGAACTGGGGTTCAGGTATAATAGGCTTCGTGGGGAGGGGGGAAGGGGTAATAGTAAGGGTGGGTGTTAATAATTTTGTAATTGATTGCTTCGATTAGGCCCAATATTCTTTGTATAAAATATCAGTTTCATAGACAAAGTTGCATAGAATTTTCATAGGATTCGGTGTATTTTGCATTCACGAAACTAATCATTTGTAAGGGAGGGGGTAGAGTAGGTAAGGGAAATGTAAAATTTGTGATGCAGTTTTATTTCGTTTCTCTTGTAAGGTGCTAGTAAAAAATTTCAAGTTCATAGCTTTCAATTTGTTGGTTAGTCGTTGATTTATTGAAATTGATCGAAATCATACTTTTGTATGGGAGCGGGTAGAAGGCAAACGCGATCTCAAAACTTTTGACGGAGTTTCATTTTGACTATTTTCAATAGTTTTTCTGCAAAATTTCAAATTGATAGCATTGGACAGTTAGGTGATAATTGATTTCTTAAAAATGGTCGAAAAAGTAACTTTGGATGGAAGGGGGTAGAAGTCTTGAAGGTATTCAACTAGTTAATATTTCATACTTTTAGGGTTTTTTTTTGAAGGCCTTTCGAAAATTTCCAAGTTCTTACCTTAAAATTTTATTCAAAAATTTTCAGCTTATGTGTTTTTTTCATTGCAAATGTTCACGTTAGACCCCGCTTCAGTGCATTCAAATTGTGGATCAAATTATTATTTTTTTCTGTGTATATCAAATAGTTCTATTCACATGCAAAATTTCAACTTTGTATCTTTCAGCAGAGTCCTCAAGTAATCACTTAAAGTTTTCGACATTTTTGCTTACCACCTCTCTCCTCTTACACTACCAAAATTATAAACTATGTAGTTCTATAATATGAAAAACTTTCAATTTGATATCTGTTCTAAATTTTGAGATATAACGATTTAAAATTTTGGAATGTGCACCATTTTTGAATTGGTCCCCATTTTCCACTACTATTATTATGTCTAAATTTTATATTTTTCTCATAATTCCCTAGTATAGCTTAATATTTGATCCAAGTCTCAATGACGTAGCTAAGGTGATAGTCGAGATTTTGTAAGTGTTTTTCTTTGCACCCTCCCTCCTCCCCCTCCACCCCCCCGGACCTACCTAACAACAATTAGCCTCTTTTAAAGCTGTTTTTCTGTTTGGTCTGTATACTACTTTAATGGTCCCGAAATATGAATTTTTTATGATAAGTAATTTCAAAAATATAATCATTTGAAAAAAAAAGAAAAATATTCGGCGGACAATTTGTTTTGGATAAAAAAATTAAATTATTTTTAAAGTTACCACAAACCCCTCTGTATGTATGTTAATTTTCAGCTTCCTAGCTGGAACCATCATTGAGATATTTGAATTCTTAGTTTTCGTCATTAGCGCTTTTCGCTCCTCATCTTGAACCCTTACATCCCCAAAAATGGGTTTCCGGTTGAGATCCGCAACTATCTACAATCCCCCAAAAATTAACTTTCTATATTGAAGGGTTTGGGAGTTAATGTGCACTGAGCGTACACGTTGACATACGGCGGACGGCGTGTAGACAGACGGATTTTTTCGTTTTGCATTTTTAGGCTATTTTTGTCATGAAAAGCGAAAAAAAATTTTAGGGTAGGAAAAATTTTTTTTAGTGGAAAGTATAATAATGGAAACATCATTGGCGACGAATAATTTTGTTTTGATGCGTGCACTCCTTCTACCAGCTCTAGAAAAAGTATAAACTTAAAATTTTGTCAGAATTTGTGCGAAAGCTGTCGACTTGAAGTTTTGTTGAAATGATAATAATAGAAATATCATTGGCGACGAACAATTTTGTTTTGGTCCGTGTACTCCTTCTATACCATGGAAATGCATAATTTTGATAAATTCTTTATATTTCCATTAAGACAAGAGAAAACTAAAAATTTTGCCGGAATTCGTAAAAAAATATCAGCTTCACTACACTCCTTCTACCCCCTCCGATAGAAATATTTGTGCTATAAATTCTGGAAAGGTATTTCTCCTTCGAACATATCAGAGCTATAGACTTTGAAATTGAAACAAAGCATGGTGATAATGATATCAATAAGCAGTTTAAAGGTTATCTAAAACCTTCCACTTCCTCTGCCACCTCCCATACATATCCCCCAATTTCAGGAAAACTATGTCCAATTTCTTTGAAAATAATGAAAACTACAAACTTTAAATTCAGCACGAAACATTTTGCAAGCCACGTTCGCCGTTATGTACAAAAATTACAGTCCCACATAACATTTGTAGATAACAACAACAATAATTTAGTAACAACCAGTTCAACTGAAAAATAAACTGCCAACAAGTCGGGCGAAACTTTATTATTCTTGGGACAAGTTGCGGATGAGTGGAAAGTCAATATGCAGGTTAGAGTGGTTAGGGAAGGCTAAGTGAAAGGGAGTTCTTGGGAGGACTGTTAATAATATTTCATTCGTTTCTGTAAGTTTGGGTTTTTATGAGGGGAGGAGTAGGGGTAATAGTAAGTGTGGGTGGATGTTAATAGCTTTTTAACTAATTGCTTGAATCACGTCCAATATTCTCTGTATAGAATGTGTTTCATAGACGAAGTTGCATAGAATTTTCATAAAATTCGGTGTATTTTACATTCATGAAAACGAACATTCGTATGGGAGGGGGTAGAGAATATAGAGGAATCGTAAAATTTGATACGCAGTTTTATTTCGCGTCTCTTGTAAGATAATTGTATAGAATTTCAAGTTCGTAGCTTTTAGTTTGTTGGTTATTAGTTGATTTAGTGAAATTGGTCGAAATCATAGTTTTGTATGGGAGGGGGTAGAAGCGCAAGCGCGATTTCAAAACTTTTAGAGCAACTTTATTTGGATTATTTTTATAAGTTTTTGTACCAAATTTGAAATTGAAGGCTTTTAAGAGTTAGCTGATAACTGATTTCTTAAAAATGCTCGAAAAAATAATTTTGTAAGAGAGGGGGTAGAGGAGATAAGGGAATCGTAAAACTTGTGATGCAATTTTCTTTCGTTTTTATTGTTAGATGCTCGTACGAAATTTCAAGTTCATAGCTTTTAATTTGTTGGTTATTAGTTGATTTAATGAAATTAGTCGAAATCATACTTTTGTATGGGAGGGGGTAGAAGGGCAAGCGTGATTTTAAAACTTTTAACGCAATTTCATTTTAATTATTTTTGTAGGTTGTTATGCAAAATTTCAAATTGATAGCTTTTAATAGTTAGGTGATAATTGATTTCTTGAAAATGGTCGAATAAATAATTTTGTATGGGAGGGGGTAGAAGTGTTAAAGGTTTTCGACCAGTTAATGTTTCGTATATCTAGGGATATTTTTTAAATGCATTTCGCAAATTTTCAAGTTTCTGCCTTAAAATTTCACTCAAAAATGTTCAGTTTATGTGTTTTTTTCAATGCACATGAAACACCTTGGGCACGTTAGACCGGGGGGGGTCGGTTTATAATAAATATGGATCAAGTTATTATTATTTTTCTATGTACATTAAATATAGGTATTCACATGCAAAATTTTAACTTTGTATCTTTCACCAGAGCCCTAAAAAAATCACTCAAAGTTTTCGACATTTTTGCGTATCACCTCCCTCCCCTTACACCTCCCAACTTAAAATTAACCACTATGTAGTTTTACAATCTGACAAATTTTTGATTTGATATCTGTACTATTTTTTGAGATGTAAGGATTTGTAATTTTGAAAAGTGCGCCATTTTTGAAATGTTCCCCATTTCCCCCCACTACTATTATTTCGACATGTTATATTTTTTTTGTATTTGCTTAGTATAGCTTAATATACGTTTTAAGTTTCAATTACATAGCTTAAGAGATAGTTGAGATATTAATTTTTAAGTGTTTTTCTTTGCACCCCCCTGACCCTCCCCCTTACCATAATTAGCCACTTTTTAAGCTGATTCCGTTGGAACTATATGCCACCTTGACGGTCTCTAAAAATGATTTTTTTTACGATAAGTAATTTCGAAGATATAATCATTTGAAAAAAAAATTCGGCCGACAATTGGTTCTTAGCCCCCCCTTTTCGCACCCCAATGGATAAAAAAATTAAATTATTTTTAAAAGTTATCCCACAAACTCCTCTATATGTATGTTGATTTTTAGCTTCCTAGCTGTAACTGTGGTTGAGATATTTGAATTCGCATTTTTCGGCTAAAGTGCTCCCCCTGCCTCCCTCTGAACCCGTATACCCCCTGAGATCCGCAACTACCTATAATCTCTCCAAAAATGAATTTTCTATCTTGAAGGGTTTGGGAGTTAATGTGCGCTGAGCGTACACGTCGGCGTACGGCGTACGGCGGACGGCGTACAGACAGACGGATTTTTTTTTTTTTGCATTTTTAGGCTAATTTAGTTATGAAACGCGAAAAAAAAAATTTCAGGGTAGCAAATTTTTTTTTTCTTGTGTCGATCACAATACTTTATTATTATAATAATAAAGTAATATACCAGCTTCACCACTCGTTACGGTCGTTCTCACTACCCTTTCTCTAATTTCCCAATACCATTCGTTCCGTCCATGACTGTGTTTGTGCGTTGCGCATAAAGGACGAAATTGCCTACGGAAATTAAACCCCTTGCTTGCTGAAATCAAATTTGAGGAAATTTTTAGTACATATTATTGTGCATCCATTATTTGCCATGCCAAACAATCAAATCATGGAAAATTTTTCAAATATGATTTCTGTCGCAGAAAACCATCTCAGTAGAAAAAGAGACAGATACTGTCTTTAGTTACTTTCCCATGGTATGTTGAATTGCAAACGCTCCTCAAAGGAATTTGTTTCCACCAAAAAGACATAATATCAGGGATTCAGTTCAACTTACTCTGATTACTTATCCTGGATATCGTGCCATAAAGAATGCATCCCACTTCGAAATACCAATGAGGAGTAATTCTAAGCTTTTCACAACTTATTGCACAAAATCTATTTTGACTCAGCATAAAACTCAATGTTGGAAAATTCAATTAACAGATAAACTTGTCGAATCTGATTAGATTTCGAGTAAAATCTCTTTGATTTAACTTTGGAGTAATTTTTTTTCTATTTCTTTTTCGTTTTATCGTTTAACCCGTCGGTGGTGCAACAAGAAACTTTTTTCTTGTAAATTTTGTATATTACAAAAATTAAAGAAGAAATTTAGAAAAATTTATATTACTGAATTTCTTAAATTGCAGTTTCTTACGATTCAGAAGAACAAAGTTTTATTGTAGTGGAAATTTAAAATTTAAATAAAAAATAATTTTTTAGTAATATCCTTGTAATCATAATTAATTATGTTGAAATTTGAGCAATCGGGGAAAAAACAAATTTGCGTTTTCATAGTTCTTCAAAATTGGAGCTTGAAATTTTTAAAAATTGTTTTCTATTGCTTTTCTGTAAAATATCGTACAAACATCGTTAAGTACTAAGCTCTCAGTTGTCATCAGGCTATGCATGAGTGCAGTATCATTTCTGCAAGAGGGATTTAATTTTGAAAGGTAACGCAAATTTGAAAAATGTTAAGGCTCTCAGTTTAAATTGCTCCACAGTGTCTATGAGATCACACCACATCAGCGAAGGGTTAACAACTTATCCAATTTTCTGTCCATCCAAGCAAATGAAAAGTAATTTCGATTGCAAATGATACTTGATGAAATTTTCTATGAAAGTTTGCTGTCGTCTGATGTGAAAATAGTCAAGCATGAAATGTACCTGATCCTATTTTAGGTTTTCTATTTATTTCGAAATAATTTGACAGAAAATAAGAACACATCTCTCAAATTCAACTTGAAAATCTATTGCTCTAAATGTTAACTAGACGGTAGAGAAAAATTTTCCGTCACGTTTTTCTTATCTGAAAAAAGGACATTTTTTCCGCACTAGAAGCAGTCGTAAACGATTTCGAAATGATTTCAAAGCTCATATATGCGGTAATAAGTGCTCGTTAGATATCATCTACTCTAAAATTACAGCGATTTGTACACAACATCGACATGCTTATACGTGTGTACGAGTATGTTGAATATAATTTTATCCCGAAGCAAAATATTGGGTACAATTCGAAGAAAAGTATTTGCCGTAAACGGTTTGCATCGAGATGTACATATAAGCACTTGTGTATAGAATCATCGATACCAGAAAGCATAGCTGGCTGCCTTGGCAAGGACATATTCCACTTGAGACATCGCCGTAATGTATCGAGCATAAATTTCATCTACATAAGATGGTATCTCGTAAGGAGTATCGGAAAACCACAATCGCAAGGGAATAGGGATAAATTTCATGTTTCCTTCGCTTCATTTAAATGATCCCTTTATGAGGATTTCGGTGTATAGAAAATGTTACAGTTCGCTTTACTACGATCACACGCACATGCCATAATGGCGTAAATCTGTTCAATGTCGGACTCATAAAAAGGGTTTCTATGATGAAAATCAAAGTCATTTATCCCGAAATATATCCACAATTCACGATGCTATTAGATTGTAATTTATTGGATGATTTTTTTTTTTAGGATATATGCGAGCAGTTGTTTCTTCTTATTACTTAGCGGCTTGAGCATCAAAAACATTTTAGTAATATAATTTGTACTTTGAGCTGCTGTAATCATTGAGGATGTGATTTCGCAAGACATCGTGCACTAAATTTCAAGGGGGTAGTTAATCTAAACAAAAACAAACGCAACACCCAAAGAGGCACACAAAATCAACTAAACCAAGTTAGTCCTTTGCTTCTCCTGAAAAGTTGTATTGTACTTTATTATTCTAATAACAATGTGTATTATGATCGACACAGAAAAAAAATTTTTTCCACCCAGAAATTTTGTTTTTTTCGCGTTTCATGACTAAATTAGCCTAAAAAGGCAAAAAAATCCGTCCCGTCGTATGCCGTCCGCGTACATATGGACTCATATCTCCGAGACCGTTAAAGGTCAAATGTTCATTTCTCAGTGGATTGTTAACTGGGTAAGTGAGTTCCATTGTCCATTGTGGAGTGTCAGGTGGAAGGGGGAGACGGGGGAGGGAAAGAGTCAAAAACTACAATTGCTAATATCTCCACTACAAATGCAGATAGAAACCTGAAAATCAATATACGTATAAAGAGGGTTGTAGGACAAAGTTTAAAAATAATTTAATTTTTTTTATCCATTGGCGTCCGAAATGGGGGGCCTAAAAACAAATAGTCGGTCAAATTTCTTTTACAAATTATTATATCTTCGAAATCACTTACCATAAAAAAATCATACTTTGGGTGATTTTAAGGTGGCACACAGATCCACTAGAATCAGCTTAGAGGGAGGCTAATTATTGTCAGGAGGAGTGAAAGAAGAAAAACACTTAAAAATGAATATCTCAATTAGTTCTAAGCTACGTAATTGAAACTTAAAACATATGTATATTAAGCTATACTAGCGAAATACAAAAAAAAATATAAAAATTGATTATAGCAGTGGTGGGAGAAATGGGGAGCATTTCAAAAATAGTGCACTTATTACAATTTCAAACCGTTGTATTCAAAAACTGAGTACAGATATCAAATTCGTTTGATAAATAGTCTTTAATTTTGGTAAACATTTTCAGTTGGGCGGTGGAATGAATTTTGAGTGATTTTTATAGGGCTTTGGTGTAAGATACAAAGTTTAAATTTTGCATGTGGATACATCTATTACATAGAAAAAAAAATAAAATTTATTCCACAATTGTTATGCACCGACCCCTCTGGTCTAAGGTTCACAAGGTGTTTCATGTGCAATCAAAAAACACAAAAACTGAAAGTTTTTGAATAACATTTTAAAGCAGAAACTTGAAAATTTGCGAAATGCATTTAAAAATAATCCCTAATGCTATGAAATATTAGTTGGTGCCTTCAAAACTTCTACCACCTCCCATACAAAATTATTTTCTGGACCATTTTTAAGAAATCAATTATTATCTAACTATTTAAAGCCATCAATTTAAAATTTTGCATAAAAACTTTTAAGAATAGCTAAAATTAAATTGCATCAAAAGTTTTGAGATCGTGCTTGTCCTTCTACCCCCTCTCATAAAAAAGTATAATTTCGACCTATTTCAATAAATCAACTAATAACCAACAAAAAAGCTACGAACTTGAAACCTTACGAAACAAACGAAATAAAACATCACAAATTTTACAATTCCCTTACCTCCTCTACCCCTCCCATACAAAGGTTTGATTTCGTGTGTGTAAAATACGCCGAATTTTATGTCTTCAAAATTTACATTCTAAACAGAGAATATTCGACGTGAGCAAGGAAGCAATTAAAAAATTATTAGCATCCATCCACCCTTACTAACACCCGTCCTCTCATAAAAATTCAAATATTGATTATATCCGCAATTAAGTGTTAAATTGACAACAGCCCTGTCCAAGACCCTCCTTTCACTTAGTCTTTGCTAACCACTCTACCCTGTATATTGACTTTCCATGCATCCGCAACTTGTCCCAAGAATAATAAAGTTTTGCCCGAATTGTTGGAAGTTTATTTTTTATAACTATTAATGTTATTGAATATATTGAAGTCCCTTGTTCTAATTTTTTATACTCTAGATGAAATCTGAGAGTATTATAAGTTTGCCACAAAGTTTGTAACGCCAAGAAATAAGGCTCTAAGAAAAATAAACTGCCAACAAGTCGGGCGAAACTTTATTATTCTTGAGACAAGTTGCGGATGAGTGGAAAGTCAATATGCAGGGTAAAGTGGTTAGGGAAAGCTAAGTGCAAAGGGGTTTCTTGGGCAGGGCTGTTGTCAATTTAACAATATTTTATTCGTTTCTGCAAGTTTGGGTTTTTATGAGGGGAGGAGGAGGGGTAATAGCAAGGGTGGGTGGATGTTAACAGCTTGTTAATAATTGCTTGAATCACGTCCAATATTCTTTGTATAGAATGTGTTTCATAGACGAAATTGCATAAAATTTTCACACAATTCGGTGTATTTTATTTTCACGAAACCGAAAATTTGTATGGGAGGGGGTAGAGAAGGTAGGGGAATCGTAAAATTTAATATGCAGTTTTATTTCGCTTCTCTTGTAAGGTGCTTGTATAAAATTTCAAGTTCGTAGCTTTTAGTTTGTTAGTTATTAGTTGATTTAATGAAATTGGTCGAAATCATAGTTAAGTATGGGAGGGGGTAGAACGGTAAGCGAAATTTCACAACTTTTAAAGCATCTTCATTTGAATTATTTTTATAAGTTTCTATGTAAAATTTGAAATTGATAGCTTTTAAGAGATAGCTGATAACTGATTTCTTAAAAATGGTCGAAAAAATAATTTTGTATGGGAGGGGGTAGAGGAGGTAGAGGAATCGTAAAATTTGTGATAGAATTTTCTTTCTTTTCTGTTGTAAGGTGCTCGTACAAAATTTCAAGTTCGTAGCTTTTAATTTGTTGGTTATTAGTTGATTTAATGAAATTGGTCGAAATCATGCTTTTGTATGGGAGGGGGTAGAAGGGCAAGCATGATTTCAAAACTTTTACCGTAATTTTATTTTAACTATTTTTTTAAGTTTTTGTGCAAAATTTCAAATTGATAGCTTTTGATAGTTAGGTGATAATTGATTTCTTAAAATTGGTCGAAAAAATAATTTTGTATGGGAGGTAGTAGAAGTTTTAAAAATATTCGACCAGTTAATATTTCAAACTTTAAGAAATTTTTTTAATGCATTTCCCAAATTTTCAAGTTTCTACCTAAAAATTTCATTCAAAAATTTTAAGTTTATGTGTTTTTTTCATTCCACATGAAACACCTTGTGCACGTTAGACCCCCACTTCGGAGCATAACAATTTTGGAACAAATTACTATTTTTTTTCTATTTATATCAAATAGATGTGTCGACATGCAAAATTTAAACTTTGTGTCTTTTACCAGAGCCATAAAAAAATCACTAAAAATTTTCAACATTTTCGCTTTCCACCTCCCTCCCCTTACACCCCCCAACTCAAATTTTTTACCAAAATTAAGGATTATACAGCTCTACAATCTGACAAATTTTCGATTTGATATCTGTACTCAATTTTGAGATTTGATGATTTGTAGTTTTGGAAAGTGCGCCATTTTTGAAATGCTCCCCATTTCCCGCCACTACAATAATGTCCACATATTATATTTTTTTCATATGTCGCTAGTAAAGCTTAGTATACATTTTAAGTTTCAATTACATAGCATAAGAGACAGTTGAGATATTAATTTCTAAGTGTTTTTCTTTGCACCCCCCCTGACCCTCCCCCTTTCACTAATTAGCTTCTATCTAAACTGTTTCTAGTAGACCTATATACTATCTTGATGGTCTCAAAATATCAATTTTTTATGGGAAGTAATTTCGAAGATATAATCATTTGAAAAAAAAATTCGGCTGACAATTGGTTCTCAGCCCCCCCTTTTCGCACGCCAATGGATAAAAAAACTAGGTTATTTTTAAAAGTTGTCCCACAAACTCTTGTATATGTGTGTTGATTTTTAGCTGCCTAGCTGTAACCATGGTTGAGATATTTGAATTCGTATTTTTCGGTTTAAGCGCTCCCCCCGCCTGCCCCTGAACTTGTATACCCCCCAAAATTGGTATCCGCCTGAGATCCGCAACTACCTACAATCCCTCCAAAAATGAACTTTCTATCTTGAAGGGTTTGGGAGTTAATGTGCGCTGAGCGTACACGTCGGCGTACGGCGTACGGCGGATGGCGTACAGGCAGACGAAAAAAAAAAATTTCAGGGTAGCAAATTTTTTTTTTTTCCCAAGTCGATCACAATACTTTATTATTAAAATAATAAAGTAAAATGAATGAAACAGAAGTTCATATAATCACTCGAAAATCTCAAAACCGGATGTCCGTCCGTCCGTCAATCTGCCCGTCCGTCCGTCCGTGTCCTCTCTAGCTTGAGAACGCGTTGAGCTAGAAAGTTCAAATTTTGTATACGTCGTTTTTAACAAAAAATAAGGTCAAGTTCGTGAACGAGCCAAATCGCTCCACCCCTTCTACCCCTCCCATACAAAATGACACAATTCCGCAATCTGACAATAAACGGATTTGCTCGAAAAGTACAAATGACACTGATCTGAAATTTGGAAAGTAATACTTTTATGATGATTTCAATCTACTCTATAAAAATAAGTTGAGTGTTCCCCCTCCTTCCACCACCTCCCATACAAACTGCACTTTTTCATGAAATGCTCTAAACCAATTTACTCAGTGCGTATAATAGTTATCGCGCTGAAATTGTGCACGAAATATTTATTTAAAATTATTAGTAAAACAAAAAAAAATTAGACAATTAGCTGTACCCTTTCTACCCCCTCCCATACAAAATGACACAATTTCGTAATTTCACAATAAACGGATTTGCTCGAAAAACATAAATGCTATTGACCTGAAATTTGGAATATATTACTTTTATAATGATATAAATCTAATGTATAAAAGGTATTTGAGTCCTCCCCTTCCTTCCACCACCTCCCACACAAACTGCACTTTTTCATGAAATGCTCTAAGCCAATTTACTCAGTGCGTATAGAATTTATCGAGCTGAAATTGTGCACTAAATATTTATTTAGAATTATTAGTAAGATTAAAAAAAAATTAGACGATTAGCTTTACCCCTTCTACCTCCTCCCATACAAAATGACACAATTTCACAACTTTATAAAAAGTCGATTTTCCTGAAAAGTATGAATGCTACTAATTTGCAATTTAAAACATGACAAAAGCATGATGTTTAAAGTTATTTTATATTATATTATATTGAAAAGTCATTAAAAACTCGCCCCTCCTTCTATCACCTCCCATACTAACTGCACTACTTCACTACATCCAATACACTAATTTTCTCAGTACCTATTAAATTTTTAAATCTTAAATTTTGGATAAAACATTTTGTTAGCAACCTTAGGGTGACGTGAAAAAATTAGTTCAATATCGTCACCCTCTCTACCACTTCCCCTACAAAATTTCTTAATATACAAAAATTTCTCTTTCATCTAGAGTATCGCACGATTGGGCTTCATGCCCAATCGTACTCCTGTTATGTTTTTCATATTAATACTGTTGCATGTTAGTCCTAGTCAAATATTCTTCCACTGTACTCTTTACTTACTTATCATCAAATTAATGCGCGCGTACGAACACCACAAAGAATGCTATGCGACTGGATCAGAGTGTCCAGATCTTCACCGAAAAACAAATATACGTGCGATCATCAGCCATAAAGAACATCTGAATTACATTCTTCTCGTCGTACTCGTGTACTACCTTGAGCGTTCCATCAACTAGCAAACTACACGAGACCAGGCCGTACGGAGAGTCGGAAGCGAAGGACTTAGACACTATGATTTGTGAAAATAAAGCGAATTAAAATTGGTTGAGTTTAAAATAAAGTTTTGCTGTAAACTGAAGTGAAATTGTGGTTTTATTTCTTTACTTGAAATCCTGCGACCCCTTGTGCACTTCAATACTTATTATAAAGAAGTAGGTTTGAAAAGTTAAAAGCAACCTGTAAGGCTTCAGGTCGCTTGCCAAGAACAAGGCTATAAATGTTTGAAACAAATGGTTTTTGTTTTCCTCAAATTGAATTAAGATGAGCTCATCATCGAGCAAGCTTAGGGTGTGTAGGAGGTCACTTAGTCCGGACAAAATTCTCTCTCCTCTTAGGTGAGACAATCCCTTCTATTGTACAAGCTAGCAATGCGGTTGTGGCATAGAGTGGGTGCAATTAAACCACAGTTGAGAAAGTTAAAGTTGAAAGGTAAAAATTATCAGTGATGGAAGTCCCTTTGTATTGGTTGAAAATATTCCGAAACAAAAGGTTTTTATGGTGTTCCAGTTTGGAAGCTCTTTTTAGCTACATACCAGATACGTAGCTTATCAGGAGTTTGATGCCAAAACACTTATAACTGTGGTTGTTTGAGAAATATTTGTTTCTCGAGCTGAATTTTTTCTCCACTGCGGCTTAGAGCAGTGATGTTGAAAGAAGGGTTACTCATGCTCGTCCTCCGCTGCGTATAGAAAGTATGAAATCAAAATGAAGTTTCTATTTCTCCGGGGTAATTCCCGTTCCCAGCTTTGAATAGACAGATACGAATTCACTGACTAAAAATTTCATGAAACTGATGCCAAAGAGGCTATTGGCTTCGTTATGGAAATTAGATGCTATGGCTAGGAGGTTGGAGCTCTCTTATGTAGGAAAGAGAATTCGTTTGACATTCTACAATCGTTTCACTGTAAGTAACCCAAACGAGAGAGAAATTAGTTTGAGCTTGTCACACAAATCTACGGCGGTTCTTCTCTCCGATGCTGGCATATTCCGAAGCTAAGTTTTCCTGTGATTATGCACCTGGAAGACGAGACAGCTGGCAAAATTTGCCGGGAGATTTGCCAGAATTAAAGCAAGAGGGTTCCGTACTACGATCATTATTCGATCAATCATCGGTCAACTATGATTCACCACACTTGAAACTTCGAAAATTCCTATTACAGTTAGCTATGTACCCCTTGTTTTCATGCTTCTCCCATCTAATTTTGATTCAAGAGACGAATCATATGCCCAACAGATCCGATAGATCTTGTCGCGGTTTGACTTGCACAAGATGCACTTTGAGTGGATCTTGTTCCTAATGACCCACGTGATCTGGAAATTCTTGATACCGCAAATGCGGATGTTCGGAGCATGGGCATGCAGGTCTTTTACAATTTCCTCCAGAGAGTAGCTTGAATCTACTCCTTTAAGGGGCCATCCATAACGAAACGATGATTTCGTGCAAAAATGGCTATTTTCGCACAGACATTCCTGACAAAGCACTCAATATAATCAAAATTTGTTTTCATAATTTTAATCCTTGATAATTTTACAAGAGCATGTTGGAAACATAAATTTTTAAAATTATGTTTAGGAAAAAGTTTACAGCATAACTCCGGGTTCGGTTTTTTAAAAATCAGAAAAACTATACTTTTCGATGCGACTTATGACCTATAAGTCAGACGACGACTATATATTATTTTTTGCAATAACAATAGAAAAAGGTTGCGACAAGTGCTTGACGCAAGAACATTTTCAATTTTTATAAGTTTTGTTAATAATAATTGGAGTTAAAAAAGAGCGTTTCTTATTGATTTTTTTGTTCGAATTTATGTATTAAAACTGATGACTAAGAAATTTTTTTAACACTGATATCGAAGAATAAAATGTTGTTAAGCTTATTCAGTGAGTTCGGTATTAGTTTTCATAAAAAATACATCATAATTGTTTGAAAATCAATCAGTAAATTTCGCAGGAAAAATTGAAGCTCAGTATATCTTGAGACGGCGACCAGATCAGAGATCGGTCCACGCCGATTATTCAATCGGTTGGTCTCTTTTGTGAGTTGTTTGTACGCTCTCAAGAGATTTATCTTTTCCCCTTCGCATTTTCGACGATCGCTTGCATTCTTTGTATGTGTTGTCACAGATCAAAGTTAGTAGGTGGTGAATGATGAGAAATCCATTGACCTATGCAAGTGTGAAGAATATTGAATGGAGTTGTTGGGAAATCGTGTCGTGTAGATAAATGAATGGCTTTTGTCAATGCATCATTTTCTTTCCTTATTCCTTCGCGACCTATTTCCCCGCTTTCATTTCGACTCCCTCTTTATTCTTGCACATTCCTTTAGTCGCATCTTGCCGCATCGACGTGGAAAAATTAATCACCACAGCATGGCTACGATGGCACGACAGGCTAGAAGTCGAGAAAATTACGACTCGAAAAAGTGTTCAGAGGGAAAAAAATCATTTACTCTCTCGATTTTAAATCGTAGGCAAAATGATCTGAAATCAATATCGACCGATGGTAGGTACGGCCGCTTAAGGAAAAGTGGATTTTTCATGAGTTCGGGAGGAGTGAAGGTGATTGAGTCAAAACTCGTAGTTTTCAACTTGTGGAAAATAAGTTTGATGGTTTTGAACTCCCTCAACTAAATTTTAAATTTTTACTGCGCTCCCCTTGCTACATTTCGCTAATGCATACAGGATGAAGCTGATGGTCGTCCTAATGGCTTGATCAATGGATCTGATATATTCCCCCTTAACAATTATGGGAGGGCTGAATTTTCCGCCTCTTACCTTTCCCATAGCTTCGAGTCCTCCACTCTGGTTCCCTGCTGCCTTTTTAGGCAAAGCTATCATCGGAAGCCTTAACATTCTGCACTGGTCTTATTAGAACTAACGTTTTTTTTTACGTTTAGGGAATTAATACTCTTTCAACCACCTCTTTCAATTTCAATAAATACAATACACAAATTTTCTCAGTATACCTATTAAATTTTTGATGTTTAAATTTTGTATAAAATATTTTGATAGCAACTTTAACATGATGTGAAAAAATTGGTTCAATACTGTCACCCTTTCTACTTATACAAAATTCCATTGAATCAAAAAATTTCTCTTTCATCTATAGTATCGCCTGATTGGGCCTGGCGTCCAATCGTATTCCTATTATGTTTTAATTACACAGTGCAGCAGCTAAAACTCAACAAGAATTCCTTGTTACTTTTTGGATTCCTTAGGGCTTAGAGGAGCCTTTTCAAAAATAACATACCCCCCACCACATCAAGTTTTTTTGCTTTCAGCTGCCAAAGTCTCATAGGTGAGTTACGACGGTTTCAATATTTTTTATCGATAATGGTGCAAATTTCG
Source organism: Chorisops tibialis (assembly GCA_963669355.1). Lineage (NCBI taxonomy): Eukaryota > Metazoa > Arthropoda > Insecta > Diptera > Stratiomyidae > Chorisops > Chorisops tibialis. The sequence continues at coordinate 41,108,500 of OY770264.1, read as the reverse complement.
ATTTTCATATCTGCGGATCGATTATAAAGGATACTATAGACATTAGTTTTATCTTTTGGAAGAAGTATCTATCTTGTCATTTCTCTATCTATTTTAGCTATTTTAGATATATTTCGCACATCGAGAATCCCAACTATGATGGCCAGACTGAGAAAAGTAGTGAGCAAAAATGTTCATCTCCGGAAAATACTTTGGGTCTGTGGTCGAATAGAAGCGATCAGAGTTTTCGTTTACGAAAAATTCTTAACACAAAGTTCAAAATTTTCTCTTATGAAAAAAATTCTATGTATTGTTAAAACGGTGCACATTTTAATGATCATTTCTGATGGCATATAAAGAGAACGTTTTAAAATTTGATTTCGTCTCTTACGTCAGGTTTCTACATAGTTTGTCGTTTTGCTATGAATGTTGGCTATTTTAGATAGGTTCCTAAGGTTCTACTGATCGGTAGTTTAACTATTGCTCAAATTTCCGTAAAATTCCCCAGAACCAGTTGCATCTACGTTTAAAATTATATTAAATTACTGTTAACAACTTAAAACATCACACGACTATGATTGTATGTAAAGCCCAATCATATGAGACACAAGACTGACATTTTTGTAATCTTAAGGAATTTTATGCGGGGAGTGGTAGAAGGGGAGACAGAATTGAACTAATTGTTTTCACATCATGACCGCTTTTCCCATCATGCCCGTAGCATGATTGCACGAACAAGGTGGCCAGTTAATAGGTCTATTTCGTGAAATTAATCGATCATTAAATGTTTCTTTCAGAAAAATAATTGTATCGCGCGCTGTGTGGCATGTGGCGCCGTCCTGTTGAAACAACATATCAAATATATTTGTAAGTATTTTATACTATGTTACTATTTAGAACGCCAATAAAAAAACTATCAACATTAATTAAGGCACGAAAAAGTGAGTAATCATGTCTCTGTACTGCTCACCGTTGACTGTAACGTTCTAACCATCATCGCCCTTTGTTCATCAAACTACGTATACTGCAGTGGGGTGACCATTTAAAGCGAATGGAAGGCAGAAGAATCCCCAAACGTGCCCAAGTGAGTGGTAACCGGCCAGTAGATAAACCACGCAAGCGATGGGAAGACTCGATTGATGAAGACAGCAAAGCCATTTGAAATAAACTGCCAACAAGTCGGGCGAAACTTTATTATTTTTGGGACCAAATGCGCATGCGTAAAAAGTCAATATGCAGGTTTGAGTGGTTAGGGAAGACTAAGTGAAAGGAGCTTCTTGGGCAGGGCAGTTCTCAATTTAACACTTTCCGGAAACGTTCAAAAGCTCCATATTTCATTGGTTTATTTATGCAAGTTTGAGTTTTCATGAAGGGAGGGGGGAGGGTGATAGTAAGGGTGAGTGGATGTTAATAGTTTCTTAATTGATTGCTTGAGCCAAATCCAATATTCTTTGTATAGAATGTCAGTTTCATAGACGAAATTGCATTGAATTTTCATTGGGTTCGGTGTATTTTAAATTCACGAAACCAAAAATTTGTATGGGAGGGGTAGAGGAGGTAGGGGAATCGTAAAATTTGTGAAGCAGTTTTATTTATTTTCTCTTGTGAGGTGCTTGTACAAAATTTCAAGTTTGTAGCTTTTAATTTGTTAGTTATTAGTTGATTTAATGAAATTGGTCGAAATCTTACTTTTGTGTGGGAGGGGGTAAAAGGGCAAGTGCTATCTCAAAACTTTTAACGTAATTTTATTTCAACTATTTTTGTAAGTTCTTGTGCAAAATTTCTAATTGATAGCATTTAATAGTTAAGTGATAATTGATTTCTTAGAAATGGTCGAAAAAATTTTTTTGTATGGGAGGGGGTAGAAGTTTTAAAGATATTCGACCAGTTAATATTTTAAACTCTTGAAGATTTTTTTTAAATGCATTTCACAAATTTTCAAGTTTCTACCTAAAAATTTCATTCAAAAATTTTCAGCTTATGTGTTTTTTTCACTGCACATGAAACACTTTGTGCACGTTAGACCACCACTTCGGCGCATAACAATTTTGGAACAAATTATTATTTTTTTTCTATGTACATTAAATAGATGTGTCGACGTGCAAAATTTAAACTTTGTATCTTTTACCAGAGCCATAAAGAAATCACTCAAAATTTTCAACATTTTCGCTTTCCACCTCCCTCTCCTTACACCCCCCAACTTAAATTTCTTACCAAAATTAAAGACTATATAGTTCTACAATCTGACAAATTTTCGATTTGATATGTATACTCAATTTTGAGATTTAGTGATTTGTAGTTTTAGAAAGTGCGCCATTTTTGAAATGCTCCCCATTTTCCCCCACTACTTTTATGTCCATATATTATATTTTTTTCATATGTCACTAGTAAAGCTTAGCGTTTATTTTAAGTTTCAATTACATAGCTTAAGAGACAGTCGAGATATTAATTTTTAAGTGTTTTTCTTTGCACCCTTCTTGACCCTCCCCCTTACAATAATTAGCTTCTAACTAAACTGATTCTAGTAGATCTTAATGCCATTTTAATGGTCTCAAAATATAAATTTTTTATGGATAGTAATTTCGAAGATATAATCATTTGAAAAAAAAATTCGGCCGACAATTGGTTCTTAGCTCCCCCTTTTCGCACCCCAATGGATAAAAAAATTAAATTATTTTTAGAAGTTGTTTCACAAACTCCTCTATATGTGTGTTGATTTTTAACTTCCTAGCTGTAACAATGGTTGAGATATTTGAATTCGTATTTTTTGGTTTAAGCGCTCCCCCTGCCTCCCCCTGAACTCGTACACCCCCCAAAATGGGTATCCGCCTGAGATCCGCAACTACCTACAATCTCTCCAAAAATGAATTTTCTATCTTGAAGGGTTTGGGAGTTAATGTGCTCTGAGCGTACACGTCGGCGTAGGGCGTACGGCGGACGGCTTACAGACAGACAGATTTTTTTTTTGCATTTTTAGGCTATTTTAGTCATGAAACGCGAAAAAAAAACCAGCCGCGGCATGCACATGTCCGCAATCATATTCAAGCATTAATGCTATAAACTTATCTTTCAAATAATCCCTTTTATATATTAAAAATATTTTTCTGTGTTTTATTTCAATTTAGAGTTCTGCTCCTCTAAAAAAACATCATATACTTCCTCAACTTAAGACAATTAAAATAAAATACTTGAAACTTCCCTCAAATTTCGATTAAGTCTTTTATTACTTTCAAGGGAGAGTCGAAATCTGTTTGAATTAATTCGTTCCGTTGAGTTTCTTTGTCCATAAAATTCCATGTATCGTATAATATTTGATTGAGTTTCTTTCAAAGCAGATGTTTTTTTTCAAATTGACTAAATTAATAAACTTTTTACTTTTATTTAATAATTCTTACACAAAAAGATAAATAAAATCATTATGGGTTCAACAAAAAAGATCAAAATATTTCCGGGATTCATTGGATCGCAAATTTAATGGCGAGATGTAAACTTCGAAACTTTGAAAAGAAATAGTATACCATCTTTTGCTTCAAATGAATTCTCAAGCTTTAATTTTGGACACCCAATATCCGTTTTCCTTATTAAAGCACTAAACTCATGAAAAGAAAAGTCATCAATTCAAAAGAAATAAAAGTGTTCCATAAAACAACTTATTTCAAGATGTTTGGCTAATTAATTTCCTGTACCGACTGTAAAAAAAAAAAAACTTAATAGAACAATTTCGCCTTAATGAAATGACATCTTATAATTTAACCCTGTTATTTTGGTAGACCGATCCCTTGACAAGAGAAATCGACAAACAGTGAGAAAAACATTTTGGGAACTTGAAACTGTCAGAACATATTAAGCAGATGGCACAGTTTTTTATTTGTGTCCCTCCGTATAATAAGCTCATCATTCATTGCTGTCGACAAAGTTTTTTTTTTTTTTGCACCCGTTGTTTTTCTTTCTTTTTATTGCGAATGTTACAAGTTCCTGAACAAACATTTACACATTGCTGCGGCTAAGTTGAATGATATCGGAGACAAGGATTCGATTTATTGTGAACAAAAAAGAATCCGTTCAGTATGTTTATTTATCATCGATACGATGTCATATTAAGTGTGAGATACCATACCAAGACTTTGGGCAGTCTTACAGACCTTTTTTCTCCATCATTTATTATTAGTCGATTATATGGTGACAGTGATAATCTGATTGCTATCGCTAAGATAATAGCAATAATTTATCATATCACAAAGCTTTAAATGTCTTACCGTATAGTTTGTGTGGATTTTTATTTCTGTAGAATGGCTGACTGTTGTGATTTACTCCACAGATTGTAATTTAAATTCAATAATCTAAAATCTATTCAAAATCATATTGATTTTCATAATTCACAACATTTCACTGAACTGAACGCTATTCGATTTTAAATTGAATTTAAACACTAGTGGTCCAAAAAACGATCTCTGCGGGACTTCATCGAACTTAATTTGAAAGGAAATTCATAATAAATAAACAACGTTAAAGAAAACTAACACTAACCAATTTAGAAAACATTAGGAATTTTCACAAAAAAATTTCAAAAACAGTTTGAATAATTTTCTTGAAAAGAGAAATAAGGACACCTTAGCACATAATCCACCACGACACTATTTCCGAATTAGTCCACTAATCAGACGGTGATGAACGGCTTCATCAACGTACCACGGTTAACTGAAATGAAAATGCATCGAACTTGAGGAAAATACTTGAAATCGTTGCCGAAAAGAATTTTTCTGATAACACACAAGGACATTTGAGGAAAGGGATATAGGAAAGTCCTAGTCTCATGATAAGGATACGGAATTGAAGCTTTCGCACGAAGAAAGCTCATTTTGTGATTTTGATCTGCGCGAAAATATTTCAAGGGAAATTACGTAGTGCTTAAGAGAGAAAATCTGTTCAGGACTAAACTATTCCCGAAGTTATGCTGCTAAGAATAATATAATCTACAGGTACTTCTTTGAAATTCAAAGGTCTTAAGGCTAAGTTAATTGTTTGTGAAAGTTCTTCGTGAAATTGATTATTATTTTTGTGAATGCTTTCGTATTTTGACTTGAACTCGATGGGGAGTGGAGGATTTAACTGACCGGAAACAATAAGCTGTAATACGTGAAATTAAGGATTCAAATGAATTTCAAACTTGATTATGGATTAAAAGTTTGTTAGAGCAAAGTTCTGGCAGTCAATTACCCTGACTTTAATATGATTATTAGGGTGGGAGTATATCGTTGTTGTTTAATTCCAAAATAAGTTCTGATTGAAATGAAAGAATTAGACTGCTCCGCTTTGAATTAAATTAAATTGAGAAGAATAAAAGAAATTTGTGCGCATTTATTTCATCTTAAAACATGAATTATCGCAATTCGAATTTACTTCTTGTTATTTATCGGTAGAATTCTATCATTATTTTGACCTTTAACAAGTCGTTAATTTAAAGCATTTGATTCGCGCAACATGTGCTCGAAATATTTTCATTTCAATGGATCCATTAAGAACAACTCGAAAGTCGTAAATCTCATTCGCGTTACGGGGCGATAAAAACGTAGCATACCTACCGATATGGTACGATATGATATTACAGGTGTATGTATGGCGAAAAGGCAGCAACGTTCGCAATTCAGTGAACTGCGGGCAAGGTAAATTGCATAGAATATTTGGGTCAGGTGTGATAATTGTCATCGATTTTTTTTCGAAATGCATTATCAGAGCTCCTGGGAAACATTTGTGCATTTCGAATTGGGAACTATAGGCATTTTATTTTGTTCTATGCCGACGGCATCGCAGGCCGATTGGTATGTTGCAGCGCAACAATTAACCATAGTTTACAGTTGAAATGGTCACAGATTTGATTGGAAAATGGCTATGCTGTGATGTTCGGCTGATTTTCAGATATTTCGAAATATTCGAAAATGACGAAAATGTGATTGCTATTTAAATTGAGTTGAAACATGGAGGTGAAACGATTTCTGTTGAAACGAACGTTTTTAAGATTGGCAAGCAATGCTTTTTGATTGGATTGAAATCTGAATTGAATTTCGAGATTTTCAGTTTCATTATTTATTATTTCGATGCGTTCAATCTCCTTTCATCGGTAGTTTGTTGCTTGACTTGAAAAATATCAGGATATTAGAATGTTTCGTATTTGTGTATTTGCATGAGAGGTGAAAGAAGAAGTGATCGGATCAGATAAAAATTTAAATATATTTTGATGAAATTTTTAAGTTAATAGCTGCAATACTTTCAGATCAAAACTAGTTTGTCATAATTTAAAAATTTCCTTTAATTCTATGTGACTTGTTCACGAATTTAGTTCATTTTTTTGTTAAAAATGACATAATAAAAATTTCAGCTCGATAGCTCAAAGCTTTATACTGTTAAAAGATAAACAGACAGTCACTTAGCACTACAAATTTTAGAGCAAACATTGATTTTATCTAGAATATAAATATAAAGTGCATCAATAAATAGAATAAAAATTCGCTATTTTGTAGCACGCTACAAGTAGAGTTGATATCATCGTAAGAACTAGATCTAAAACTAACTGATTGAGTTCTGTTCGTCAAATACCTATTGGAGCAACAAAGATAATTTAACCAAATTGAGAAAGGCAAAACTTTTTGGTGAAACACTGTAATATTCTAGTGAAGTGAAATTTCTAGGAGTGATTCTGGATGAGAAACTCACGTGGAATATATATCTAAACAGTGCTATGAAAAACCCAGAGTATCCCTCAGGACTTGTTGAAGCCTTCTGGGTATAACATGGGGGCTCAACCCAAAGCTGACCTACTGCTAGGCCCATAGTAACATATGCATCATCGGCTGGTGGTGTGAAATACTGCAAAAAACCATTCCACATAAACTGCCAAAAATACCAGTACCACTTCCAATGCTGCAAATGTGGTAGTTATCAATCAGGCTCCCATACATCTGGAAATACAGAGGGGAGACCGTAACACCGGATACAGACTGACGAAGGGACTGGACGCAAAATTCCTTACCCTTGATAGTCTTTGAAAATTGAAAAATAAGTAGTTCCTGAAATAACTCTCTCTGATTCAATGGTAACAAGACAAAGTGTCACAAAACATTTTAAGGTGATCTTACCAGATCGTCAAGACTGGTGTCTAATAGATCCAATCTAACAAAACTTTCAATAATCGGTTAGATAGAACGGAAAAAGGGGAAGGTTAGGTATATCGCGGTACTAGTATCTACGCCAGTATGCATGAATTCTGTTTTCCAACCTGAAATACAACTATGAATTCGGGAGAATATGAACAGAGCATACAATTACAACGAAAGATTTCCAGATTTTACACTGTTTGATTTACTATGTGTGACGTTTCGGTCACTGCTGAGACCTTTATCAAAATGATCGACAGACCACAAAAGACTCTTATTTTATATTTGGGGTTATTTGGGTGTGGGAAGGGAAATTAGGGTTAAATTTGTTAATTAAGGTTCATTAAATAGTATCAGGTAGTTAAATTAGGTAAGGATTTCTTGGTACAGTGTAAAATTCGCAAATTTTTTATTGTAATTCAACATGCACTGTGAAAACATTCTTTAAACCATTAGGGCATACCATAATCAGGACATTTACATTTTCTCGGAAAACAAGGCGGCAATTCTAGCCTTACAATCATCTCAAATACGATCAAAGCTCGTATAGGATTGCCTTCAGGTACTAATAGAAGAGCAACTCTCATCTAGATCTCTGAACACAGTGTCTTTGAGGGTAATGAACACTCTGATTCATTGGCCAGGAAAGGATCCGAAACTGATTTCGCAAGTCCTCTTCCTTTTCGCGGGATATCGCGCAGTACTTCAAAAATGAATATTCAAATGAAAGCACATTGTGCCATTTACTATGACTCAGTACCAGGCAATCCTAAGCTTTTTATGTCAAAACATTCGGTTAAAATAATTTGTGAATATCTGCAATTAAACAGAAATCAGACAAGGCCCTTGGTAGGTGCCCTAGCTGGATATTATCGCATGAAAAAACATTTTTATAGAATTGAACTCTCAGTGGACAATATCTACAGAATGTGCAATGAGGAGGAGGGAACACCAGGGCATTACTTACTTTACTTACGGTGGAGTTGCAGCACAAATTGGCCTTGGACTCTTAAATACTTCGCGTCCAGTTAGAAAATCTCAGCAGTGATTCGCTGTCCGCGTTCGGACCGGTCTTTGTCGGTTGATTTTCCCTTTTAGTGTGCATTTGGAAACTCTCCCGTCGTCCATCCGCTCCACATGACAAGCCCATTCTATTTTCGTAAATTTTTTGCATGTCGACAATTCTGGTTTGTCGAAGATTCTATGTCATCTTCGACATCTTCTATTTTATCGGAGGTTGGATGGGTATAGATAGGGTTCGCATCTGATCGGCTTCTCTATGTGATGCCCAGTGTTGTAACTATCATGTACATATCAATTGTGCTCATCAAACCTCTACGTGGTAGCCACCGGGTACTGGTCTTGTCCATCCGGACTTGACTTTCTCTTTTTTCTTTTCTACAATGGCGCTACAGCCCAAATCGGACCTTTGCTTCCTGATATTCAGGTTCCTTAACATTTTTCATTATTGTGGAAGGGTTGTTAGCCCTCCGCACCCTCTTTCTACGAATTTTTAATTTTTTAGATTGAGGTGACTAAGGTATATCCAAGCAGGCAATATGCTGGAATTAGGTATTGCGCTGACCGGGATTTGAACTCACGATCTCCGCATTACAAGACCAACACGCTACCTAATAGGCCACACCCTAGCGGATTTGACTTGCCAAACTGATAAATGCGAGTGCTAATGAAACAAACAAATTTTAGTACTATAATATGGTCCTCCACGTTGGAATGGATTTTTTCAACGGCAACGACTACGCAAACGAAAACACCAGAGCAAATTCTCTGTAAATGTGAACCACTGGTAAACAAGAGACTTTGTCATTTTGGTCAACGATTCATGAACCCAAGTGAATTTTTGACCAATCCCCTGAGTGACATCAGCTTTATGAATAGTTTGGGACTCGATAATAGATCTCTAAATTATATACACCGGATACATCACAGTAGGCCCATCAATAACCGCAGTGATAGACGAAACCAAACCTAACCCACCGTGAAGATTACATTTCACGGTCGTTCACATCAATCATTCAAATTCCTGTTAAGACTCCCTATAAGGGCATAGGACAGAAACAACTTTCTTCCTCCTGTTCAACTGCTCGCTTCCATGTGCTACATGGTCGACCAACCAGACGACTTCCTTAAGGATAATAATTCAGAACCTGTTTGGCAATGTTTTGCTCTGGTTTCCTTAAAGTGTGACCGATCCTCTGCCACTTACGCTTTCGAATCTCAATACCTATTTTAGTCTGTCCAGTTCGTCGTTGGATATCACTTCTGGCCAGAATATTCCTAAAATGCGTCGGAGGCATTGTTTCTGGAAAGTTTGTAGTTTCTTGTTACGCCGAACGGTCACTTTCTACGTAGTACAACCATAATGGTGGGTTAGGGAAAATTAATTCGTGAAAAAAATTGCTGAAGTCCGTTTTTATACGTTAAATTATATCTTCGTTATCAGAAGCGAGATTAGCGATCCTGAAAGCTGCAAGCACAATTTAATTTCACTCTTTCATTGTATGATCGTCAATATTATTCTTTTGGCATCCTGAGCTTCAGGCTCCTTAACATTTATGTTTTCTTTTATTGTGGTAGGGTTGTCAGACCTTTATACGAATTTTTAATTTTCGCAGATTGAGGTAGCCCTAATATAGTCACTCAATTATTGTGCTGGAGCTATGCGTTAACCTGGATTTGAACTCACAACCTTCGCATTGTAGACCAAAACGCTACCTACTTGACTACACCCATCGACAATATTGGTTCTGTCAAATTCAAATATCTATTTTGAATTCCCAACATTACATTTGGGATTATGCGCCTTAAAAACTTTTATACACTAATGTAATATAGAATAAGACTGAATATGATATTCAATTTCAAGCAATACTTGGTTTTTTAATTGAATTTTCAGTTGACTTAAATCTTCTTTAATGATATGAAATCTTAAGCTATAGCTAGTTTAAAAGTGATCACCATTTGCATGTGGTAAGTCCATGCATGCTCTTATTAGGCATTAATTCATAAGATTTAAAAAGTAGTTATGGTTACATCAAATCAATCAATCAAATTCCTGTTAAGACCCCCTATAGGGGCATAGGACAGAAACAACTCTCGTCCACAAGGCGCGATCCTGAGCATCGGTCTTAAGTTGTTGCCAGTACTTGTTTATTCCTCTAGCCTCCTGCTCAACTGCTCGCTTTCATGTGTTACATAGTCGACCAACCCGACGTCTTTTTTGAGGATTATAATCCAGAGCCTGTTTTGGCGATGTTTCGCTCTGGTTTCCTCAAAGTATGACCGATACACTGCCACTTCTGCCTTTGAATTTCAATACTTATTTTAGTCTGGCCAGCTGTTCTCCAAAGTTCGTCGTTGGATATCACTTTTGGCCAAAATATTCCTAAAATGCGTCGGAGGCATTGGTTCACGAAAGCCTGTAGTTTCTTGGAAAGTCGAACAGTCACTTTCCACGTAGTAGAGCCATATATCAACACGGATTTGACGCATGCGTCTCAAACTCGCAGCTTCGTGCGAAGGGGGATCTCTCTTCATCTTCGGAAAGGGGAAAGGGGAAAGGATACCGACTGCCTGACGAGCTTTGTTTAGCCGAGCCTCAATATCCTTGCTGACAATGCTTCCGAGATAGCAAATATCTTGCACCTCTTCCACAACCTGTCCATTAAGAACAATCGGTGTGCTTGCGTTCGAACCTATGTACATATTTGGTTTTACGCACATTTATTTTTAGTCCCGCCTCTTTGCATTTAGAATGCAACGAGCGACCATTTGACTCTAAGTCCTAACGGTTATGTGCAAGCAAACACACGTCATTAGCATAATCAAGGTGACTTAAGATGTTAAATAGTCTCCATTGAAGACCTTTACCTTTCCCACCTTCCAGTGCAGCTTTTAAGATCACATTTATTACCACCAGAAACAGGGCTGGTGATAATAAGCAGCCTTGTCTGACACCCGTTCGTACAGGGAAGCTCTCGGACAGCTCTATGCAAGACGCGACACCTTGCATCTTCGTAGTATTCTTTAATCATAGCTATGCCCTTATCTGAAATACCTCTCCTACGCAAAGCTTTCCTTATACATATAATCTCGCTTAACGCTGTCGAAAGCCTTTTCGAAGTTCACAAACATGAGATGTAGTGGCGAACCCATTTCGGCTGACTGCTCTAATATTATTCGTAGGGTATTTGTGTGGTTGGTGCAAGACGACCCTTTACGGAATCCAGCCTGATAAACTTCTAGAGTGCTCTCGACGACATCACTAATCCTATTGAGAGTTACCTTAGCCATAATTTTTGACACGGCAGTAAGTAGACATAAGCCACGCCGATTGCCACAATCCCGAAGGTCGCCCTTCTTCGGAATTTTCACAATGACGCCCTCCTTCCAGTCAGTCTGATATCTTCCTTCATTCCACGCCTCAGTAAAGAGTAGGAGGAGTATATCGGCTGTTATTTCTGGGTCTGATTTGAGGAGTTCGGTTGGTAGTCCGTCTATACCTGGAGCTTGCCTTCCCGCCATTGACCGAATGGCAGAAACTATCTCTTCCTTATCTGGGGGATCGTCCCTAATAGAGGATTGTTGCGGTTGGATGATTGGCAGTTTTATGGTTAAATATATATATTTAATTAAAAATAAACTGCCAACTGCCAGGGTTCAATTTCACACTTAATTGCGAATACGATCAATAGCTCCATTACATATAATCAATATTTCATTCGTTTTTTAATGAAAGTTTGAGTTTTTATGAGGGGAGGGGTGATAGGAAGGATGAGTGTAGGTTAGTGATTTTTTAATCGATTGCTTGAATCACGTCCAATATTCTCTGTACAGAATATTAGTTTCACAGACTAAGTTGCGTTGCATTTTTATAAAATTCGGCGTATTTTACATTTACGAAACCAAACATTTGCGTGGGAATGGGTAGAGGAGGTAAGGGAAGTGTAAAATTTGTGATTCAGTTTTGCTTTGTTTTTCTTGTAAGGTTCTTGTAAAAAATTTCAAGTTCGTGGCCTTTAATTTGTTTGTTATTAGTTAATTTATTATATAAAACGATTATACGACCTGTGCTATGCTATGGCAGCGAAACGTGGACATTAACTCAGGCGTCCGAAAAACTCCTTAACGCCTTTGAAAGAGAGGTTCTCAGGAGAATCATCGGACCTGTGACGGAAGACTCGATCTGGAGAATACGATACAATAGAGAATTGTATGCCATCTTCGACAATCCAGAAGTGTCAACCCTCATACAATTTAAAAAGTTACAATGGGCTGGTCATGTGGAGCGGATGGATGACGGAAGGATTCCCAAACGCACACTAAAAGGGACAACGGACAAGGCCGGTCGGAAAACCACGAAAGCGCTGGGAGGATTCGATTGACGCAGACAGCAAATCAATGCTAAAATTTTCAAACTGGAGGACGCGGTCACTGAACCGAGATGGATGGAGGCAAAGCATTGAGGAGGCCAAATCCCGATTTGGGCTGTAGCGCCATCGTAAGTAAGTAAGTAAGTTAATTTATTAAATTTTGTGGAACCCACACAAATTATCGACATTTTTGCTTACCACCTCCCTTCCCTTACACCCCAGTTGAAATTGTTATCAAAATAAAAAACTGGTATTTCCCTTCTACAATGGTCCAACAGCCCAAATCGGGCCGTGGCCTTGTGACCTTCAGGTTCCTTGGCATTTTTTCATTATTTATTGTGGAATGGTTGTTAGACCTTCGCACAACCCTCTATCTATGAATTTTCATTTTCGTAGATTGAGATTACCAAGGGATACCCAAGCGGCAGTGTGCTGGAATTATGCGTCGACCGGGATTTGAACTCACGGACCTTTGCATTGTAGACCAACACGTTACCCACTAGGCTACACTCTAGCTCGTACCTCCCTAGTATAGCTTAAAATATGATCAATTTTCAATTACATAGCTTAAGGATATAGTCGAGATATTCATTTTTAAGTGTTTTTTCTTGCACCTCCTGACCCCTACAATTATTAGCATCCCACTAAGCTGATTCTGGTGGATGTGCGCGCAACCTTAATGGTCCCAAAATATGTTTTTTTTATGGTAAGCAATTTTGTAGATATCATCATTTAAAAAAAATAAACTGCCAACAAGTCGGGCGAAACTTTATTATTCTTGGGACAAGTTGCGGATGAGTGGAAAGTCAATATGCAGGTTAAAGTGGTTAGGGAAAGCTAAGTGCAAAGGGGTTTCTCGGGCAGGGCTGTTGTCAATTTAACAATATTTCATTCGTTTCTGCAAGTTTGGGTTTTTATGAGGGGAGGAGGAGGGGTAATAGCAAGGGTGGGTGGATGTTAACAGCTTTTTACTAATTGCTTGAATCACGTACAATATTCTATGTATAGATTGTCAGTTTCATAGACGAAGTTGCATAGAATTTTCATAAAATTCGGTGTATTTTACTTTCACGAAACCGAAAATTTGTATGGGAGGAGGTAGAGAAGGTAGGGGAATCGTAAAATTTGATATGCAGTTTTATTTCGCTTCTCTTGTAAGGTGCTTGTATAAAATTTCAAGTTCGTAGCTTTTAGTTTGTTAGTTATTATTTGATTTAATGAAATTGGTCGAAATCATGCTTTTGTATGGGAGGGGGTAGAAGGGCAAGCATGATTTCAAAAGTTTTGCCGTAATTTTATTTTAACTATTTTTCTTAGTTTTTGTGCAAAATTTGAAATTGATAGCTTTTGATAGTTATGTGATAATTGATTTCTTAAAAATGGTCGAAAAAATAATTTTGTATGGGAGGGAGTAGAAGTCTTAAAAATATTCGACCAGTTAATATTTCAAACTTTTAGAGATTTTTTTTAAATGCATTTTCCAAATTTTCAAGTTTCTACCTAAAAATTTCATTCAAAAATTTTCAGTTTATGTGTTTTTTTCATTCCACATGAAACACCTTGTGCACGTTAGACTCCCACTTCGGAGCATAACAATTTTGGAACAAATTACTATTTTTTATCTATTTATATCAAATAGATGTGTCGAAATGCAAAATTTAAACTTTGTATCTTTTACCAAAGCCATAAAAAAATTACACAAAATTTTCAACATTTTCGCTTTCCACCTCCCTCCCCTTACACCCCCCCACCACAAATTTTTTACCAAAATTAAAAATTATATAGTTCTACAACCTGACAAATTTTCGATTTGATATCTGTACTCAATTTTGAGATTTAATGATTTGTAGTTTTGGAAAGTGCGCCATTTTTGAAATGCTCCCCATTTCCCTCCACTACTATAATGTCCACATATTGTATTTTTTTCATATGTCGCTAGTAAAGCTTAGTATACATTTTAAGTTTCAATTACATAGCATAAGAGACAGTTGAGATATTAATTTTTAAGTGTTTTTCTTTGCACCCCCCCTGACCCTCCCCCTTTCACTAATTAGCTTCTATCTAAACTGCTTCTAGTAAATCTATATACTATCTTAATGGTCTCAAAATATCAATTTTTTATGGGAAGTAATTTCGAAGATATAATCATTTGAAAAAAAAATTCGGCCTACAATTGGTTTTTAGCCCCCCCCCCCCTTTTCGCACGACAATGGATAAAAAAATTAAGTTATTTTTAAAAGTTGTCCCACAAACTCCTGTATATGTATGTTTATTTTTAGCTTCCTAGCTGTAACCATGTTTGAGATATTTGAATTCGTATTTGTCGGTTTAAGTGCTCCCCCTGCCTCCCCCTGAACTCGTACACCCCCCAAAATTGGTATCCTCCTGAGATCCGCAACTACCTACAATCTCTCCAAAAATGAGCTTTCTATCTTGAAGGGTTTGGGAGTTAATGTGCGCTGAGCGTTCACGTCGGCGTACGGCGTACGGCGGACGGCGTACAGACAGACGGATTTTTTTTTTTTTGCATTTTAGGCTATTTTAGTCATGAAACGCAAAAAAAAAAATTTCAGGGTAGCAAATTTTTTTCTTTTCTTGTGTCGATCACAATACTTTATTATTAAAATAATAAAGTAAAATTGGCCGACGATTTATTTTTAGTTAATGGATAAAAAATTAAATTATTTTTAAAATTTCTCCCACAAACCACTCTATATATATACCAATATTGAACTAGAACCATGGTTGACTTCGAGCAGGTAAACGAATTCGTATACCTAGGAGTCCTTCTCGCAAAGGACGGCAATGAGCGATATGAAATTTAAAGAAGAATCACGGCAGCTAACAAAGCATTTTATGCGGTCCACCACATAATGAAATCAAGTAAGGTCCATCGAAACAATAAGCTACGCATCTACAAGATATTAGTTCGCCTTGTGCTGCTATATGCGAAACATTGGCCTTGACGCGAATGTTGGAGAAGGCAATCGACACGTTTGAGCAAAAAATTCTTCGCAAGGTGTATAGAGCAGTCAAGGAAGGAGATAATTGGCGAATTCGATACAACCATGAGCTGTATGAACTATCTGACTACCCACCAGCATCTATCATGATAAAACTGGGCAAGCTACAATGGACTGGCTACGTGGAACGAATGCACAAGGAACGAATCCCAAAACGAGTGTTCAAGGGCGAAGCTCAAGGCAACCGACCGCAAGGGAGGCCACGAAAGCGATGGGAGGACTCAGTCGACGCAGATTGCAGATCGCTTCTCAATTTTTCAAACTGGAGGACGCGGTCGTTGGACCGAGGCAACTGGAGGAGGTGCATCGGGACGCCAAGGCTCGATATGGGCTGTAGCGCCATTGCATCATCAGAACCATGGTTGAGATATTCTACTACTTAATTTTCGGTTTTAGCGCTCTTTCTTCCTCCGCCTCCCCGGATTTTTTTCCTCATTATTTTAGTCATGAAACGCGAATAAAACCAAATTTCAGGGTTGCAATTTTTTTTTCCTAGTTGATCACAATACTTTATTATTTTAATAATAAAGTATTGTATATAATATCCATATTACGTAAAGACTTGGTCAAAATAAATTACTTATATTAACTCATTATTTAAAAAAATATGGTATGAAAACATAACAGGGCTATGTTTGCACGTAAAGCCCAATCTTACGATATTCTAGATGAAATAGAAATTTTTGTGATCCCAAATTTTGTATAAGGAGCGGTAGAAGGGGTGATAGCATTGAATTAATTTTCTTCCCATCATGCTAGAGTAGCTATAAAAATGTAGGTGGGAGGTGATAGAACGGGAGTAGCGATTTGGTCCGTTCACGAACTTGACCTTAATTTTTCATCAAAAACGACGTGTACAAAATTTGAGCTTTCCAACTGGACGTGCTCTCGAGCTAGGAAGCGAACGGACGGACATCCGGTTTGGAGATTTTTGAACGACCACAAATATTTCTGTACCTTGGCGACTCTGTGCGAGCATTATTTCTTGGCGTTACGAACTTTAGAGCAAACTTGTAATACTCTCAGATTTCATCTAGAGTATAAATACATTTAAAAATATATTTTTTTCCGAGTTGGTAAAGACTTAAACCAAATTTTCCGAAACTAAAAGTTATGTGGACACTCTCGAAGCAAAGTTTTTTTGCGCGATTTTAGCAGCGAAAATTTTAAACTAAACTATATATATATTTTGATTTTATTAAATGATTTAAGCTGTTTAATAACTATTTTATCAATATTCCGATAAACTTCGTCGTACAAGTTTTCCACCCTTGACTTATAAATTATAAAATACTTCTAAATCGCATATTAATCATGAAACTAACCAAGATAAATTTCGTGCAAGGTGGGAATTTATAGAAATTATTTACTTTGAATAAAAAACTGCAATATAGTAGATTAAACTTAAGAAAATGTTTTAAAAAAAAATTTCTGGCAAGTACTGAAAAAAATTGTTTGCGTTAATACAAAGTTTTCGGAACTATGGGGTTTTTAAAATTTCATGAATTATTATTCATAGCTCACCCATCCAGTTTCTTTGAAATTTCTGTAACAAATTATTATTGCTTAGAATCTATGAGAAATATGAATAATTTCGCGTAATGCAAATTATCGCATAAAGTAAAAGGGCATTAAATTGAAATGTATTACGCGATCTTTTTTTTTTCTTAAATATTTTTCAGAATTCTTTTAAATTTTGTTTTCAATTTCTATTCTTAGATAAGAATATCGAACAATTAAAAATTACTTTGCGAGAGTAGATGAGCTATACTTTTTTAAGTAATATATTTACAGTGAAAAGTCCTTCGGGTTTATCGAGATAGCCTGCAAAGATGTACATACAAGTACACGAGCAGTACTCAAAGCTTGAGAAAAAAGAACTTTCCACTATATCCGCACAGTTTTTATTCATTTTTCATGCCTTCAGGGGTCGCTTCAGAATTCACCGAATTTTTTTTTTCATTATAATCCAACACTAGATATTTTCCCTATTTTGTTAAGGCATTGCTTTATTATGCTCTAGATGAAATCTGAGAGTATTATAAGTTTGCCACAAAGTTTGTAACGCCAAGAAGTAAGGCTCGGAGAAAAAAATGAATGATACAGAAGTTCATATAATCACTCAAAAATCTCAAAACCGGATGTCCGTCCGTCCGTCCGTCTGTCTGTCCGTCTGTCTGTCCGTCTGTCTGTCCGTCCGTGTCCTCTCTAGCTTGAGAACGCGTTGAGCTAGAAAGTTCAAATTTTGTATACGTCGTTTTTAACAAAAAAGTAAGGTCAAGTTCGTGAACGAGCCAAATCGCTCCACCCCTTCTACCCCCTCCAATACAAAATGACACAATTTCGCGATCTGACAATAAACGGATTTGCTCGAAAAGTACAAATGACATTGATTTGAAATTTGGAACATAATACTTTTATGATGATTCCAATCTACTCTATAAAAATAATTTGTGTCTTCCCCCTCCTTCCACCACCTCCCATACAAACTGCACTTTTTCAAGAAATGCTCTAAACCAATTTACTCAGTTCGTATAATAGTTATTGAGCTGAAATTGTGCACGAAATATTTATTTGAAATTATTATTAAGACCAAAAAAAATGAGACGATTAGCTGTACCCCTTCTACCCCCTCCCATACAAAATGACACAATTTTGTAATTTCATAATAAACAGATTTGCTCGAAAAATATAAATGCTATTGATCTGAAATTTGGAATATATTACTTAAATGATGATATAAATCTACTGTACAAAAGATATTTGAGTCCTCCCCTTCCTTCCACCACCTCCCATTCAAACTGCACTTTTTCATTAAATGCTCTAAGCCAATTTACTCATTGCGTATAAAATTAACCGATCTGAAATTGTGCGCTAAATATTTATTTAGAATTATTAGTAAAACCAAAAAAAAATTAGGCGATTAGCTTTACCCCTTCTACCCCCTCCCATACAAAATGACACAATTTCACAACTTTATAAAAAGTCGATTTTCATGGAATGTATGAATACTACTGATCTGCAATTTAAGACATGTCAAAAGCATGATATTTATAGTTATTCCTGAAAAGTCATTAAAATCTCGCCCCTCCTTCTATCACCTCCCATACAAACTGCACTACTTCACTACATCCAATACACTAATTTTCTCAGTACCTATTAAATTTTTAAATCCTAAATTTTGTATAAAAAATTTTGATAGCAACCTTACCGTCATGTGAAAAAATTATTTCAATGTCGTCACCCCCTCTACCACTTCCCCTACAAAATTTCTTAAGATACAAAAATTTCTCTTTCATCTAGAGTATCGCACGATTGGGCTTTATGCCCAATCGTACTCCTGTTATGTTTTTTATAGTTGGTTCGACTTCTTGTATGCATTATTATGAGTTTTCTTCATGTTTAATATTTTTGGAGAGCATTTAGACATGAGCCACAAATGTTCTTGTAAAATCATCGAGTTTCTTATTCTCCTTCAATAGCACAAATCGGGCTTAGGCATCCCTGCCTTCAGGTTACTTTAAATTTTATTTGTTTTTGTGAAAGGATTGTTAGCCATTATAGCATCTTAATATGACGTCATATTTCGGAGATAATAGCAAAAGTTGGTTCGATCCACAGGTATCGGAGATTTTGCTACATTTTTTGAACCGAAAATTAAACCATTAATGAATTATTGAATGTTGGGAGAGATATAGCATGAAAAAAAGAGATGGACAGCAAGAACTGTGCCCGTAGAAGACGACGTGTTCTAGTTTCCAATATAAAATTCTTAGTAATCCGAAATTTTTTTATCTAAACGAGTGCTAGAAATTTTTTGCGAAAATGAATTGTAATAATAAGTTAAAATATTTTACATGTTATTCTTGGTGATATATATTGATATAATTTTTCAGAAAACTAACAGATTTGTGGTGGAAACCATAATGTTTCGGTAATATAACTAACAACACTTTAAGGAGTATTATTCTATACAATCTTTTTCTACTTTAAAGTTATTTAAGGTTTATGTACATAGAAGTTAACTCACGTTTACATTTTAAACTGAAAAATCTTATTATTTCACAATACAGGGCGCAAAGTGAAGCTTGCACCAGGCGACTCACTATCTAATAATGGCTCTGATTGGAATTATATTTGTATTAGAATCTTAACTCATGCTTGTCAGAACGCAATCCAATAAATCAAGGCATGTTTTTCTCTTCGTCGTTTGCTTAAACGAAAACCTTATACATATATTACATCAAATACGATGTAATGTTTGGTCTATTTTCGTGTGCTAAAAAAATTTAAAGTACTAACAAAATCTTATTTAATGTTGATCCATTGGACTGTAAGTGGGCAAATTAAAAAAAAAATCTAAAATATTTTTCCTTTTATTAGTTATGAAAGTAAATTTCTAACAATTTCTTCTACTTTATAGGTTTTCATTCAGCTGCAATTAAATGGTAATTAAACTTATGTTGAGAACGTAATTTAAAAAATTCAAGGAAAGGACGCTATGGAAGCTCTTTTCAATGATTTTAGATTAGTTTGGAACCTTGTTATTTGCCATTTTAAAAATAAATTACAATTTTTTCAAATGCTTGATGCTTATTATCCGAACATGTTGAGTCGTTTGAGCTAATTAATACCGAAAGATAGTTACTCCACTAATTGGATTTTTTAGATTTTAAGACTTTAGACTGGTTTTTTCATTTATTTTTTTTTTTAGGAAGGATCTCTTTCAGTAGTTTTCATAGAATCAAAAAGTTTTTTGAAACTCTCCTACTTATACAAAACGGTACTAGGATCTGAGTCGATTCACAGTCACAGAGCAAAATACTTTTATAATCTAGTCGACTTTGCTAGTTTTCTGTATAAGCAAATCCATATGTATAATTCATTTTTTTTTTCTTTTCATACTAAAATTCTTTGGGAAAGTGTTCTGTGAAAAACTAGCAACTTTCAGAAAACTTTAAAAAGAAGAATGCCTGAAGATGTAATGAAATACATGCATGCTTTACATATACGCAACAAGTACACTTGAAGCACTAGCTTTTTTTTAAAGTGGTAGAAGTAAACTTTAACCATTTGCGGTTTCGTTGAATGTTGTTCATGAGTTTGATTTTGATGTTTTTTTGGTTGAGTACCACTTATTCTGTAAATTTACTTTGAAAATGAATTTACTAAAGGCCGGAATTTTTATGATATGTAGAATTGACGGAGTTATGACCCATTTTACTTTATCATTTTAATAATAAAGTATTGTGATCGACTTGGGAAAAAAAAAATTTGCTACCCTAAAATTTTGTTTTTTCGCGTTTCATGACTAAATTAGCCTAAAAATGCAAAAAAAAATCCCTCTGTCTGTACGCCGTCCGCCGACGTGTACGCTCAGCGCACATTAACTCTCAAACCCTTCAAGACAGAAAGTTAATTTTTGGTGGGATTGTAGATAGTTGCGGATGTCAGGCGGATACCCTTTTTGGTGGGTGTACGGGTTCAGGGGAAGGCGGGGGGAGCGCTTAAGCCGAAAAATACGGATTCAAATATCTCAACCATGGTAACAGCTAGGAAGCTAAAACTCAACATACATATAGAAAAGTTTGTGGGACAACTTTTAAAAATAATTTAATTTTTTTATCCATTGGGGTAAGAAAAGGGGGAGCTAAGAACCAATTCTCGGTGGAATTTTTTTTTCAAATGATTATGTCTTCGAAATTACTTACCATAAAAAATTGATATTTTGAGACCATTAAGGTGGCATATAGGTCCACTAGAATCAGTTTAGGTTAAAGCTAATTATTGTAAGGAGGAGGGTCAGGGGGTGCAAAGAAAAACACATAAAAATCAATATCTCGGCTATTTATTAAGCTATGTAATTGAATATTATAACCTATATTAAGCTATACTAGAGAAATACGAGAAAATAGTAGTGGGGGAAATGGGGAGCATTTCAAAAATGATGCACTTTCCAAAATTTCAAACCGTTATAATTCAAAATTGAGTACAAATATCAAATTAAAATTTTGTCAAATTGTAGAACTAGGTAGTTTTTAAATTTGGTAAAAATTTTACGTCGGGAGGTGGTAACCAAAAATGTCGAAAATTTTGAGTGATTTCTTAAGGGCTCTGGTGAAAGATACAAAATTTAAATTTTCCATGTGGATACATCTATTTGTTATGCATGCAGAAAAAATAATAAAAATTCCACAATTGTTATGCACCGACCCCCCTGGTCTACCGTGCACAAGGTGTTTCATGCGCAATGAAAAAACCACATAAACTGAAAATTTTTGAATGAAATTTGAAGGTAGAAACTTGAAAACTTGCAAAATGCGTTTAAAAAAAATCTCTAAAAGAATGAAATATTAACTGGTCGAATACCTTGAAAGCTTCTACTCTCTCCCATACAAAATGATTTTTTCGACCATTTTTAAGAAATTAAATTTCACCTAATTAGTAAAAGCTATCAATTTGAAATTTTGCACAAAATCATTTGAAAATAGTTGAAATAGAACTGCGTCAAAATTTTTGAGATCACACTTGCCGTTCTACCCCCCTCCCATGATTTCGACCAATTTCAATAAAACAACTGCTAACCAACAAATTAAAAGCTACGAACTTGAAATTTTGTACGAGCACCTTAAAAGAGAAAAAAGAAAAGAAAATTGGTCCACAAATTTTCCGAATCCCCTACCTCTTCTACCCCCTCCCATACAAAATTATTTCTTCGACCATTTTTAGGAAATCAGTTATCAGCTAATTCTTAAAAGCTACCAATTTCAAATTTTGCACAAAAAATTATAAAAATAATTGAAATGATATTACTTTAAAAGTTTTGCAATCGCGCTTGCCCTTCTACCCCCTCCCATACAAAAGTATCGTTTCGACCTATTTCATTGAATCAACTAATAACCAACAAATTAAAAGCTACGAACTTGAAATTTTTTACGAGCACACTACATGAGAAAGGAAATAAAATTGCGTCACAAATTTTACGATTCCCCCTACCTCCTCTACTCCTTCCCATACAAATGTTTGGTTTCGTGAATGTAAAATACACCGAGTCCTATGAAAATTCTATGCAAATTCGTCTATGAAACTGACATTCTATACAGAGAATATTCGACGTGATTCAAGCAATTAATGAAAAAGCTATCAACATCCACCCACTCATAAAAACTCAAACTTGCATAAATAAACGAACGAAATATTGATTATATGTACTGCAGCTTTTGAACGTTTCCGCAAAGTGTTAAATTGACAATTGCCCTGCCCAAGAACCCCCTTTCACTTAGTCTTCCCTAACCACTATAACCTGCATATTGACTTTTCACACATACGCAACTTGTCCCAAGAATAATAAAGTTTCGCCCGACTTGTTGGCAGTTTATTTTGAACATATGCGAAAAATAGGTTTGAACTCTTTAGTGATCATATGAAAAGCTGAATGTAGATATTTATGCTTGTTTGTTAATTTTTTGGTTATGTGGAAGTATGAAGTAGAGGTACTCATGCATACGATATTAGTCCTGTATCAGTGGCGTAAATAGCACCACCGCTGACCGTGCGTTGTGGGGTGGTGCTGAGAGGCGGTAGTGATGAAAGTAATTTGAAAGCAAGTTATAGTCGAACGTTGAGATCGGGGCTTCTCCTTAATAATCGTAAATATCTGGTATAAAAAAACCGCAAGGGGGTAGTTGTAGTATGAGGTATTACCAATTCCTGCAACTATCTTTGGAGTTAGCGACTCCACGGACCTGAGCTAACTATCCCCCTCTGGGATGGGGGCTGTAGATTTCACCCAAAGCCAGTCCTGCTTGCCCTAAAAATGGCAAATGGACACTCACTGGATCATGGGTTTATCACCCGTGATCTTAAGACCTAAATGATACGAGAAACGGATACATCGCCTCGGATACGGACTGATTCTACGGTAACGACTTTTGGCATTCGAAAACGGACTATGATTGGCTTCTGGAACGTTCGAACATTGAATGACGGGGGAAGAGCTGGGGTTACTCGGTCCTTGCACCGCCAATCAGTGATCGACCGTGAAATGGAGCACTATAAAATCCAAATCTTGGGCTTGAGCGAGGTCAGGTGGACAGGATCAGGAGAAGAACGAACCCCTAGCGGAAACACTATTCTGTGCATTGGCCCTGAAAATGAAGCCAGAAATGGCGTGGCGTTCGTCCTTACGCCGAGAGCGAGAAACAGTCTCATTAGCTGGGAACCAATCTCGGATAGGATTATCGTCGTCAGGCTCAGGACCAGTGTCAGAAACGTCACAATTCTGCAGTGCTACGCACCAACTAATACCGCAACATCTGGTGACAAAAAGGAGTTTTATAGCCAACTGAGTGCCACCTTCGAACGTGTTCCAAGAGGTGATATTATTATCATCTCGGGAGATATGAACGCCCAGGTTGGATCAGACAACACTGGACTAGAACACGTCATGGGGAGGCATGGTGACCCTTGGGTCGACCCTTCACGACCTTGGATTAAGAGACCCGAAAACGGCGAATTATTTGTGGAGTTCTGTAGTACTCGGCAAATGGTCATCGGAGGGACCCTTTTTCCACACAAGAGTCATCATAAAACATCTTGGGTTTCCCCTGACGGTGTTACTCAGAACCAGATTGACCATTTGGCTATAAGTCGCCGATGGAGAAGATGTCTCCTCGATGTGCGAGCGAAACGTGGAGCTGACGTGGGGAGCGATCACCACTTGATGGTTGCCTGCTTGAGATTGTGTACAGCAGCTATCCGACGACCACAAATTCTTCAAATGAAGCGCAAGCTTAATGTGGATAAACTCAGAGATCCCAACAAAAAACTCGAATACACCACCATTCTACGCGAAAAGTCATCCACATTGGGTGAACATGAAATGCGCACACTGGACGCCAATTGGGAGGCAACCAGAAACACTTTTCTAACTAGTGCTGAAGAATCTGTGGGATATGCGCAAAGCGGTGAGAAACCCTGGATGTCGCAAGACACATGGGACAAGGTTGACAATCGGAAAAAAGCCAAATTGGCAATCATCTCTCAACCCGATGTCAACCAACGAACGCCCGACTTGAGGCAGAACTACCGCGATGCTCATATACAGCTTAAAAAGGCTGTTAGACGCGACAAGAGAAAGGCCATTGAAGATCTGGCAAACAAGGCAGAATCTGCGGCTTACCTTGGGGATATGGGTTCACTATTTAAAATCATGAAACAGTTGACGAACAGGAATTTCACCGCCAACCACCTGGTGAGAGATGTCAACGGAACTCTCCTTAATATGAGTGAACACCAGTTGCGACGATGGAAGGAATACTTCTCTGATATTTTAAACATCTTGTCAGATGAAGATATTCCGGAAACAGAACAACTTCCAAACATCCAACCGCAACAATCCTCTATTAGGGACGATCCCCCAGATAAGGAAGAGATAGTTTCCGCCATTCGGTCAATGGCGGGAAGGAAAGCTCCAGGTATAGACGGACTACCAACCGAACTCCTCAAAGCGGACCCGGAAATAACAGCCGATATACTCCTCCCACTCTTCACTAAGGTGTGGAATGATGGAAGATATCAGACTGAATGGAAGGAGGGCGTCATTGTGAAAATTCCGAAGAAGGGCGACCTTCGGGATTGTGGCAATTGGCGTGGTATATGTCTACTTACTGCCGTATCAAAAATTATGGCTAAGGTAATTCTCAATAGGATTAGTGATGTCGTCGAGAGCACTCTCGAAGTTTATCAGGCTGGATTCCGTAAAGGGTCGTCTTATACCGACCACACAAATACCCTACGGATAATATTAGAGCAGTCAGCCGAAATGGGTTCGCCACTACATCTCATGTTTGTGGACTTCGAGAAGGCTTTCGACAGCGTTAAGCGAGATTACATATGGAATGCTTTGCGTAGGAGAGGTATTCCAGATAAGGTCATAGCTATGATTAAAGAATCCTACGAAGATGCAAGGTGTCGCGTCTTGCATAGAGGAGAGCTGTCCGAGAGCTTTCCTGTGCGAACGGGTGTCAGACAAGGCTGCATATTATCACCAGCCCTGTTTCTGGTGGTAATAAATGACATCTTGAAAGCTGCACTGTAAAGTGGGGAAGGTAAAGGCCTTCAATGGAGACTATTTAACATCTTAAGTCACCTTGATTATGCTGATGACGTGTGTTTGCTTGCACATACCCGTTCGGACTTAGAGTCAAATGTTCGCTCGTTGCATTCTAAATGCAAAGAGGCGGGACTGAAAATAAATGTGCGTAAAACCAAGTACATGCACATGGGTTCGAACGCAAGCACACCGATTGTTCTTAATGGACAGGATGTGGAAGAGGTGCAAGATTTTTGCTATCTCGGAAGCATTGTCAGCATGGACGGCGGAGCCGAAAAGGATGTTGAGGCTCGGCTAAATAAAGCTCGTCAGGCCTTCGGTATCCTTTCCCCTTTCTGGAGGTTAAGAGAGATCTCCCTTCGCACGAAGCTGCGAGTTTTTGACGCATGCGTCAAATCCGTGTTGTTATATGGTTGTACTACGTGGAAAGTGACCGTTCGACTTACCAAGAAACTACAGACTTTCGTAAACCAATGCTTCCGGCGCATTTTAGGAATATTCTGGACAGAAGTAATCTCCAACGACGAACTTTGGAGTACAACTCGCCAGACTAAAATAGGTATTGAGATTCAACGGCGAAAGTGGCAGTGGATCGGTCATACTTTGAGGAAACCAGAGCAAAACATCGCAAAACAGGCTCTGGATTATAACCCTCAAGGAAGACGTCGGGTTGGACGACCATGTAACACATGGAAGCGAGCAGTTGAGCAGGAGGCCAGAGGAATAAACAAGTCCTGGCAACAGCTTAAAGCCGATGCGCAGGATCGCGCCTTGTGGAAGAGAGTTGTTTCTGTCCTATGCCCCTATAGGGGGTCTTAACAGGAATTTGATTGATAAAAAAAGAGATTCTTCTGAAAGAACAAATTTCCTTGTTCCATTTATTTTGAATTTGAATTGTTTTCTTTTAGTTTTCTCCATCCGGTGATTTTCGGTCTGTTATTCAGAATTTTAAAAATTTCAGGCATTAAAATATAATTATTTGTATTATTTATAATGCTAACGAATCAGACTTATAATACTCTCAGAATTCATCTAGACCATAAAAATTATTTACTATTAAGCCTGTCAGCTGTAGTTTCACTCGGGCAATCGGGTGCATTTGCTAAAAATTTGCACAGCGCTTCATTTTTGCATTATTGGGTGTAAACAATTTTTCTGGAATAAGCGTGGTTCTAAATGTGGAGGGAAAATACTCTGAAAATTTCGCAGGGTGTCACTGCTCTTAGTTACTCCACTATTCTGTATTATAACCTATTCACAGAATATGAAAATTCATTGATTTTATTCTTACCACTAATATCTTTCTACTTAAAATTAAAAAAAAAATTCGTTCCAGTGTGACCTACAGCATCGTTTCGTTGTCGAGGTGTATAAGATATTAAAACAAGGAGTCCAGCACGGTATTTAAGATAAATAAGTTTCTCATATTTTGATTAAGTGGACTGTAGTTACCGGTAGGGAGATCGAAAAGCCTTCGCAGATGTAATTCTAATGGCAAAGTGAGTGGTCACGTTGGAAACCTCCTAATAGGTGACAACTGAGGAACGCTAATTATTCGAGCTTGATTAATAGGCTCGCCGATGATCGAAACTAACTGGAATTTTTAGTATGGTCTCTCAAGATAAGGTACATGACTGAGGAAGTTCTTCAGAAGACTCTAGATAACTGGTAACATCTGCTTTCAATTTAGTTTTATTTTACTAATGCGGTAGTTTGCAGCAAGTAATTCTTGTTTCACGTGGGAATCACATGGATCTAACAAATAACAAACAAAAAACAAAACCTACTGAAGTGGAAGGGAGACTTAAGACCCTACTAACTTTCGACTCTGTGCACCATTGAAACTGATACTACAGACATGGAGAGCACATTATCCCTTACCTATTCAATTGAAATGAAGCAAAGAGGGAACAGAACTGGCAATTCTCCGCATTCAGAAACCAAGGCTCATCGGAGCAGTACGGAGAAGGCCGAAACAATTTAGTGAAGGTATAGAAAACGCAGAAGCCTTCAAACTCTGCTCACAACCGCTATCCATTACATCGGTGTCGACGTCCACTGGAACCTTTATTAAGAGAAAAAGCCGAGACAAGAAGGCACCACAGGCTCAAACTGATGAAAATATTTGTGTCAACGGGAAAGCAGAAGGAGGATTTTGAAAGTGTGCCGGTTGCGATATGTAACAAGAGCGATTTGCAATCCTGAAAAGAGTAATCGTCGACCGAATACGATAAGGATACCTTATCCCTGTTCGCTCGTAGCTCCTCTAAGCCAATTTGATTGACTGTAGGATGCGCGAAGAACCATAGCCGCGAATGGTTTTCCAAATCAATACCGCATATTAAGCTACAGCCGTACGAATAGCTCACGCTCCTGGAAGGGAAATGCCAAAACACACAGTCTTGGTGGTATAAATACCAGGGGCAATTCTTCTAATTTGGACTCCAGAATGGGTGGGCTTAAGCTTAAGAAATAGAATAGGGGTGTGAATATTACTCAGTGGCAATTGCAGAATAAGGTAGAAGGTAGTATGGCACTGATTTCCAATATCAAAATGATATTCAGCGAAGCATTGCGGAAAGTAGACTTCAATTCTTACTTCATTATTACTAGGTAATCGTCTGAATAAAAGACAGTAAACAAAAGTCAACAAAGTAGTTTACCAGTATCGCTGCTCCGGTCGCTGATCCAACCGGGGAGATACGAGAACTTATGAAAACCTAAGGACAGATCCTTACGTACACAGCCAACAGACACAAAAAAAAACGGTAAGAAAATACTGGTGAAGGAAATTTGCTGTGGATTCCAATGAGCAGCTACCGCCAATGAAGACGATCATTTGAACGTAGCTGTTATTGAGGAATCATGGAAATACAAAGGGAAAAATATTAAATTTTTACTAATTACAGAGTTTCGCACAGATGACCTGGTTGCGGCCATCACCGAAGACACTACCTTCAATCACAATTATTGGCTTATTGCAACAAAATTTAGAACGCGAGGTGGTCTACTACTGGAACAAAACATTCAACTGCTGATGAGTTGCGACTCAAACTCCTATCACAAATTCAGTAGCACCAACAGAAGGGGAGAATAGTTCCTAGAATTCTCTTCTAGCGACTGGCTTGGCATACTAAACTGAATGTACATAGCCCTAAGGGAGGTGACAATTTTTTATAATATGCTCACAAACTGGATTGACTAAAAATTACAGGTGAAAAACGAGACTCTGCAAATATTAAAAATTACATTATAACAATAGCAGATAGTGGAGCAATAATTGCAAGACGCAAACGTCAATGTCAACAATCAGTTTTCAAAAAATATGCTCAGATATACCCAAGCATCCAGTTTGCTAAAAATATATTTCGACTGGAATTTGAGCTCACGACAGCCGTATTTTATACCAAGCCATGTGGCTAGGCTTTATTTTATCCTTCCCAAAGAATAACATCTAGGGTGTAGCCCAGTGGGTGGCGTGTTGGTCTACGGTGCGAAGGTCGTGAGTTCAAATCTCTGTCGACGCATAATTGCACTACACTGCCTGCTTGGGTATACCTTGGTCACCTAAATCTACGGAAATGAAAAATTCGCTGATAGAGAGTTGTGCGAAGGTCTAACAACCCATCAACAATAAGTAATGAAATATGTTAAGGAAGATCAGGAGGCCAAGGTTCGATTTGGGCTGTAGGTGCCATTGTAAAAAGAATAATATCTAATAGGCTTTTAAAATCTCTGATTTGTAATTTCGTTATTATATCTAATTTTATTTTATTATTTTAATTATAAAGTATTGTGACCGACTTGAAAAAAAAAATTTTCTACCCTTAAACACCCACTTTGGGTTGTGTAAAGGCTCAGGGTGAGGCGGGGAGAGCGCTAAGATCGAAAACTAAGAATTCGAATATCTCAACCATAATTTTAGCTAGAAAGATAAAAATCAACATGCATATAGAGTGGCTTGTGGGGCAAATTTTAAAAATAATTTAATATTTTTATTCATTGGGGTGAAAAAAGGGGGGCTAAAAACCAATTGTCGGAAGAATTTTTTTTTCAAATGATTATATCTTCGAAATTTCTTACCATAAAAAATTCCTATTTTAGGACCATTAAACCGATGTATAGATACTCTAGAATCAGCTTAGAGGAAGGTTAATTATTGTAGGGGGAGGGTCAAAGCCATACAAAAGTATGATTTAGGCCAATTTCAATAAATCAACTACTATCCAACAAATTAAAAGCTACGAACTTGAAATTGTGTACGAGTACCTTAAAAGAGAAAAGAAATAAAACTGCATCAAAAATTTTACATTTACCTTACCTCCTCTACCCCCTCCCATATAAATGCTTGATTCCGTGAATGTAAAATACTCCGAATTTTACGAAAATTCTACACAACCCGCTTACGAAACACCTTGTATACAGAAAATATTGGTCGCGATTCAAGAAATCAATTAAAAAAATAATAATATCCACCCACCCTTGCTATTACCCCTCCCCCTTCCCCAAATAAAAGCCCAAACTTGCATAAACGAACGAAATATTGATTACATGTACTGGAGCTATTGATCGTTTTCGGAATTAAGTGTTAAATCGGCAGCATCCCTGTCCTGAAGGGGGTTCCACTTGCGAAAGGGGGTTCCACTTAGTCATCCTTAACGACTCTAACCTGCATATTGACTTTACATGCATCCTCAAATTGTCGCAAAATTAATAAAGTTGCGCCCGACTTGTAGTTTGCAGTAGTGCAGTTTATTTTGATATGCATAAAATATTTTAAAATTTTATATTAAATTAAACAAAATTACATTTTCGCGGTTAGCGCAGAATCTGGAAAATACTCCGATGGATTTTATTCTGTAATTTATTTGCTGAATATGTCATTTAAACAATAAAATCAAAATGATGTTTTACTTCTACAACCGTCGACTTAAACCTATTTTCTTGGTCTAATAATTTTTGAACTGAGAAAATTTTCCGAATCCTTTTTCTATAAAATGAAAAAAAACTAAAAAACTAGAAGCATTGGGGATAGAAGCTTCTGAAAAAAATCTGATCACGTCTAAAATCTCAAATTAAATAGAATCGAGATTACAAATAACTCCTATTTCTAGGTCGGGGAATGGGTGTTCAAAAATATACTCACATGTACGAAATAAATCACAAATCTTCATCTTTATAACCGAAAGGATTAGGACATGCTATATATAGTACGTAGAAATTCATAGCCGCCAGCGCATAAAAAGATGAATTATCCGTAGTCTGCGTTATTATTAACTATGCTTAATTGATTCTATTTGCAAAATTAATGTTTTGTGTTTAATAGGATTACATAAGACCGCATAACTTTTCTCATAATCCAATAACTTATCGGATCCGTAGAAGACAGTTGAATCAGTCCTTAAGTGGACTTAAGAAATGGTCGACAATATGGGATCTGGTTTTGGATCGTCTTCGAATGAGAAAGGGATTCAATGAAATTAAATTAAATTTCGAGAATTAAATTAAATCAATGGTTTCAGGATTTAATAGAACACATTCCAAAAGTCAAGAGCATTGAAATTAAATAGTTTTACATTTACTGAAATTTCTGAAAACTTCAATTAATTTTACGTAGTTATCGAAGAACTGAAAAAAAAGCTATGAACAGAAAATATGAAAAATGCAAGATACATGTATTCAGGTTTAGCATGTTCTTTGCTGTTGAAAAACTACGAGACTAACTTTGAACGAGCTGATTTGATTCAAGAAAGTCAAAAATACAAAGCCAGCTCAAGAATGAAGTATTCAAAGCTGAGAGATTTTTATCTCTTTACCAATTAAGACTACTGAGAAATTCATCATGGCTTTTCTTCAAACTTTTAATTACTTCTTGAAAAGTAATTATACAGGTCTAACAGGTTAGACGGTGCGATGGTTCCTTCAGGACAGTTTTCTCTATCGCCGGGATGATTTTTATTATTAATGATTTAATCTTTTGGATATGATAAGATCAAAAGGTAATTCTGACAAAAGATGAAGGCGAGTGCCGGCAAAATTAAGCATCTATTTCTTAAGGCAAGGAGTCATGATTATTTATTTTGGTTCGAATGTAACGTGGAATGTGATTTATGTTTGTTTCAGAGAGAATAGCTCTGCTATCATTTATCATTTTATTTTAATTTATCTACTTAATGAAATTTCGTCATTTAGAATGGATTTATTAATAAATTAGAATTTCGATAATAATGTTCTAGATCTAGTATTCTCGATTCAAGTATCAAGATCTGAACTGGATTAATTAATTTTTAGCCGATGGTTTTTATTAAACGTTTTTAATTTGAAGGAATATTTTAAGTGGTATTTTTAGCAGAGAATTCATCGATAACTATTTTGTTCTTCCAGGTGCAAACTATGCAAAAACAGTTTTCAAGTATTTATTCTTAAGAAAATCATAGCGACAACTTCTAATTGTGAGGCAACAGGTCTAGATATATTTCAAAACTTTCGGAGTATACGACTATGTGATATACATAATTGAAGCATCCATATCCCTACAAGCTTTGACCTCACATACCATCTGTATGATGATGATTGCAACGGTATGCGATTTCAAGAATGTTATTGGATAAGGCCCTTAACAGCTCTATTGAATGAATGCATACGAGACCCCAGAAAATTTCAAACACAAAGAGTAGAGCACCAAGAAATTAAAGGTATCGTACCTAGAAATAATTGAATTATTGGAAATCCTAAAAATAGTCGACCGATCTATAAAACCATGACGTCAATGTCTGTATCGATAATACTTAAATAGATAAGACAAAATAACATCTTTTACGAAGAAGAAAAAAATAGTTTTGGTGACATCGTATTCTGTGTTTTGAGGCTATAAAGTTTATAGAACTCGAAACACAGAGGTGGATTAGAAATTATACAACCCCCTCGGTTTTGCTTTAACTTTCGACTTCAAAAGACACATCACTAATCTTAGTTCTAAAATAATAAAATAAAATCACATAGAAGTAGAAAAATTTATATAAGACAAATCTATACATATAAATCTGTATCCTGATTCATGAACAAGCAATGTAAAAAAATTTGGATTTTGAGGTTTTTAGTTCAACGGTGTCTATGAAGCCTGCTCTGTTTAGTGCAATAACAACCAATATCATAATACAAATTAGACTTTGTTGTGAAGCTCAACAAACGAATCAATGTCATTTGTAATGTTTTTTTGTTCGCTACAATTTTTAGTTTGATCTCTAGCAAAAATAACTTTGGTTGTTCTCGTTCAAAAATATAATTGTAGTGCTCGTCTGTTATTTGATTATATATGGCTGTAAGTTGTATTTTGTATCATTTAGGCAATATCTATGCTTAAAAACATGTTTTCTCCGTATGTCTGTCTGTATGACTGGGTTTAACTCAAAAATGGCTAAAACAATTCTAATAGAACTTTCACAGTTTATTAAGTACCCTTAGAGTCATAAACTGCGTTTGGTTTTATTTCGTTCTCTTCACGCTGCCATACAAAATGAATTATTTTCAAAAATATACATTATTGAAATTTTCTCGGAAACTATAAGAGCTAATAATTTTGGATTTTAGAATATATTATTTCTATCGCAAATTATAAATTATTAGAATCCCGCTTCTTCCTCCACCACCCATACACTTTTTTCTGAAATAAGGTACTATCTAATAAGCAATTTTTTTTTTCTGTACGCATATTATTTTTCGAGCTCAGATTATGTACTAAATACTTAATTAGCATTATTATTAATATTAGAATAAAATAAAGGATTAGCTTCGCTACTTCTATCCATCACATCAGTGTGACAAAGTTTCAAATCTTTTTGAAAATTCGATTTCATTGAAAAGTAGATATGTCTGTTACCAGAGATAAGTGAAGACTTAAAGATGACTCACTCAGTACAAGAAAAAAGTCACTGGATACATATGCTTGAAAGTAACTTTGAAAAACATTTTGTGGACTTATTTTGTTCAAATCGGTACAACTCTTTTACTGGTTCTCAGCTTACTGTTCCCCCAGGTGTATTAATTTCATTTTTTATGAGCATATTTCGAATGGATTTGAATATATGAGGTATATCGAACGTGCAGTAAATTTTTCTGGCATATTTTAAAAAAGTTTTCTCCTTTGATATCCCCAGGCTTCGCTGACAGTTACAATTATTCGTACTCTGATCACTGGTTATGCAACGTATATTCAAACCCATTTCTTTTTTGTATTGAGTGAGACATCTTTATATCTTCACTTATCTCTTACTTACTTACTTACTTACGATGGCGCTACAGCCCAAATCGGACTTTGGCCTCCTGAATGCTTTGCCTCCATCCATCTCGGCTCAGTGACCGCGTCCTCCAGTTTGAAAATCTTAGCAGTGATTTGCTGTCTGCGTCAATCGAATCCTCCCAGCGCTTTCGTGGTTTTCCGACCGGTCTTTGTCCGTTGACTTTCCCTTTTAGTGTGCGTTTGGGAATTCTTCCGTCATCCATCCGCTCCACATGACCAGCCCATTGTAATTTTTTAAATTTTATGAGGGTTGACACTTCTGGATTGTCGAAGATGGCATACAATTCTTTATTGTATCGTATTCTCCAGATCGAGTCTTCCCTCACAGGTCCGAGGATTCTTCTGAGGACCTTCCTTTCAAAGGCGTTAAGTCGTTTTTCGGACGCCTGAGTTAATGTCCACGTTTCGCTGCCATAGCATAGCACAGGTCTTATGATTGTTTTGTATAGCTTAAGTTTCACTTATCTCTGCTGTTACTTATCTGCATGTTTTTAAAATATCAATTGCCCGATGATTATAGTTGTTTCTGAAAAAATCACTACAAAGCCTCGATATCCTTTTATCACT
Organism: Chorisops tibialis; assembly: GCA_963669355.1. Lineage (NCBI taxonomy): Eukaryota > Metazoa > Arthropoda > Insecta > Diptera > Stratiomyidae > Chorisops > Chorisops tibialis. The sequence goes on along the minus strand of OY770264.1, from coordinate 41,073,974 downwards.
TCTCATACAAACTGCACAATTTCACTAAATCTACTATGTTTTTTGGTACCTATTAAATTTTTGATGCTAAAATTTTGTGTAAAGCAATTTAAGAGCTACTCTAGCATAATGAAAAAGAAATGAATTCAATGCTGTTACTCCTTCTACCAATACCCATTTACAATTTCTTAAGAACGCAAAAATTTCATCTAGAGTATCGTTAAACTGTTATATTTTTGAAATTAATATATTTTTTTAGAATTATCACCAGCTATTTATCATACAAATCCTTAACGCCGTTCAATAGAAATGTGATCTCAAAATTTCAATCTTCTAGGTTTCAGGATAATAAGAAAGTTCGAAAGCTTCATCACCAATGGGTGGCCGGGGCCAGTTGGGGGCTTAAGCATCCGTAGCATGGGCCTGTGCCGTACAAACATCGTGGTTTCATTATTAATAATTTGTGCTTCTGATTCCAACACAACACAAAACATTGTGTACAAAGAAGCATCAAACTAAGCAGATTATATATGCCATATATGTAAGAGGCACGTCCAAAAAGTAATTTTTCTTAAAAAAAAACAAAATTGTATTCAGAACATAATTACAGGATTTTGTTGGTAATTATGTCAGTTATTTTTCCACGTAGTCATCATCCCGCTCTATGAGGGTTGTGAGTCGTGGCGCAAGCTTGTTGATGCCCTCATCAAAGAATTCTCTGACCATCTCCTTCTTCCAGTTCGGGATCTCTTGTTTCACCTCCTCGTCGGTCAAACAAATTTTTCTACATTTGTAAGTCAGGGAGGTTAACACATGAAAGTCTGAAGGCTGGAAGTTACGGTGTATGCGGGGTTTAAAATGACCCAATCGAATTAAGCTAAAGCACCTTGGTGGCGACTTGAGGCAGAACTACCGCGATGCTCATATACAGCTTAAAAAGGCTGTTAGACGCGACAAGAGAAAGGCCATTGAAGATCTGGCAAACAAGGCAGAATCTGCGGCTTACCTTGGGGATATGGGATCATTATTTAAAATCATGAAACAGTTGACGAACAGGAATTTCACCGCCAACCACCTGGTGAGAGATGTCAACGGAACTCTCCTTAATATGAGTGAATACCAGTTGCGACGATGGAAGGAATACTTCTCTGATATTTTAAACATCTTGTCAGATGAAGATATTCCGGAAACAGAACAACTTCCAAACATCCAACCGCAACAATCCTCTATTAGGGACGATCCCCCGGATAAGGAAGAGATAGTTTCCGCCATTCGGTCAATGGCGGGAAGGAAAGCTCCAGGTATAGACGGACTACCAAACGAACTCCTTAAAGCGGACCCGGAAATAACAGCCGATATACTCCTCCCACTCTTCACTAAGGTGTGGAATGATGGAAGATATCCGACTGAATGGAAGGAGGGCGTCATTGTGAAAATTCCGAAGAAGGGCGACCTTCGGGATTGTGGCAATTGGCGTGGTATATGTCTACTTACTGCCGTTTCAAAAATTATGGCTAAGGTAATTCTCAATAGGATTAGTGATGTCGTCGAGAGCACTCTCGAAGTTTATCAGGCTGGATTCCGTAAAGGGTCGTCTTGTACCGACCACACAAATACCCTACGGATAATATTAGAGCAGTCAGCCGAAATGGGTTCGCCACTACATCTCATGTTTGTGGACTTCGAGAAGGCTTTCGACAGCGTTAAGCGAGATTACATATGGAATGCTTTGCGTAGGAGAGGTATTCCAAATAAGGTCATAGCTATGATTAAAGAATCCTACGAAGATGCAAGGTGTCGCGTCTTGCATAGAGGAGAGCTGTCCGAGAGCTTTCCTGTGCGAACGGGTGTCAGACAAGGCTGCATATTATCACCAGCCCTGTTTCTGATGGTAAGCAATTTTTGAGAATGTAGCTAATAATACATTATATGGGATATATAATCCGCTTACTTTAATGGCTCTTTGAACACAATGTTTTGTATTTTGTTGGAGTCACAACCATAAATTATTAAGAATGATAGCATGATACTCGCATTTGAATGGGAGAGGCTCGTGATCAAATCAAACCCGTGATTCAAGATCATATGTATACGTGTTAAGGACATGCGAATAGTTGTAGCTTGTGTTAATTGAAAAAAGCCCAAATAAAATGACATTAAGCTTAAAAACATAACAGGACTTCGATTATGCGTAAAGCCCCATTATATGGTACTACCGATGAAATCGAAATTTTTGTAATCTTAAGAATTTTTGTGTGGGGAGTGATAGAAGGGATGACAGTACTAAATTAATTTTTTTCACACCATGCTAGGGTAGCTATAAAAATATTTTGCACCAAATTTAAGCTTGAAAAACTGAATAGATAACTTGATAAACTTAGTGCATTGGATTTAGTGAAATTGTGTAATTTGTATGGGAGGTGGTAGAAGGAGTGGAGGGTTTTTGGTAATTTTTCTAGATACAACTATCATCACCATTCAATTGATATCTTTAAAATTCAGATCAGTTAGATTCACTCTTTTCAAGAAAATCGAGTTTTTGCAAAGTCGTAAAATTGTGTCATATTGTAAGGGAGGGGGCAGAAGGAGTGGAGCTAATCGGTTAATTTTTGCGGATAATAATAATAATACAAATTAGGGATTCATCAGAAAATTTTAGCACGATCAAAGGTATACGTACTGAGAAAATTGGTTTAGAGTATTTCATGAAAAAGTGCAGTTTGTATGGGAGGTGGTAGAAGGAGTGGAGGGTTTTTGGTAATTTCATGCAATTGATGTTTTTTAAATTTTAGATCAGATTTTCAAGAAAACCGAGTTTTTGCAAAGTCGTGGAATTGTGCCACATTGTATGGGAGGGGGTACAAGGAGTCAAGCTAATCGGTTAATTTTTCTCGATAATAATAATCATGCTAATTAAAGATTTAGCACAAAATTTTAGCTTGATAACAGCTATACGTACTGAGAAAATTGGTTTAGAATATTTCACGAAAAAGTGCAGTTTGTATGGTAGGTGGTAGAAGGAGTGGAGGGTTTTTGGTAATTTTTCTAGAAACAACTATATTCATCATGCAGTTGATGTGTTTTAAATTTTAGATCAGATTTTCAAGAAAATCGAGTTTTTGCAAAATCGTGAAATTGTGTCATATTGTAAGGGAGGGGGCAGAACGAGTGGAGCTAATCGGTTAATTTTTCCGGATAATAATAATCATGCTAATTAAAGATTTAGCACAAAATTTTAGCTTGATCACAGCTATACGTACTGAGAAAATTGGTTTAGAATATTTCATGAAAAAGTGCAGTTTGTATGGTAGGTGGTAGAAGGAGTGGAGGGTTTTTTGTAATTTTTCTAGGAACAACTATAATCATCATGCAATTGATGTGTTTTAAATTTCAGAACAGTAACATTCACACTTTTCAAGAAAATCGAATTTTCACAAAGTCGTGGATTTGTGTCAGATTGTATGGGAGGGGGTAGAAGGAGTAAACCTAATTGGTTAGTTTTTTTCTGACAATAATAACAATGCTAATTAAGGATTTAATACAAAATCTTAGCTCGATCAAAGTTATACGTACTGAGAAAATTGGAGTATAGTATGTGGTGGAAGGAGTTTGGGGGATTCAAACTATTTATATACTTGAAGATTGCATTTACAATAGAAATAATATATTTTAAATTTCAAATTAGTAGCTTTCATAGTTTCCATGAAAATTTGATTATTATAAGTTTTTGAAAATGAGTCACTTTGTATGGGAGGGGTTAGAAGGCGTGAGGGGAGAAAAATGAAACCTAAAGCAGATTACTCCCTAAAGTAAACCTAATAATCTGTGAAAGTTTTATTGCAATCCGTGCAGCCGTTTTTGCGTGAAAGCCGGACAGACAGACAGACAGAGAAATTTTTTAAAAACGTTTGATTCTGCTTAGTTATTGCTAAAATGAAGCAAAATACTTATTTATAGCCATTTATAAACAAATAACAGACAGACACTACAATTATATTTATAAAGATTGAAAATAGCTCGATGCGTTCTCCTAATAAAAACTAAAATCCGCGATTACAAATGCATTTTATTGACTAAAGTTGCAAAGAGCAATATACCATAACAGACCAAACAATATAAGAGTAGATTGCCACTACAATAGGAGAAACTTACATGCTTATTGTATCAAAAACCTTTGAATGTTGCCCTCACAGGTGAATCATTAAGTCGATGGAAATCTACAAGATAATTCAAGAATAATTTTGACGAACAACCTGGCGTACAAGCCTTGAAAATACCAATTAGATTAACTTAAATTCCGGAATCTTTCAAGGGTACCGCTTATCAACTGTGTGGTTCTGTACAGTAAAATTAGTTAAAATAGCACTATAGTGTAGAAAAATAAATTTTAGATCAAATCGAACTTGAGAAAACCCAAGGAGGGATTTATCATTTGGAGTAAATCGAAAACACGGAAAAAACGAAAATAAATAAAAAATTCTCATTAAACTCGCGAACTTTTAGCTTTTTTTTTGGAGTGAATTAAAAAAAAGAAAATGTATTGGAAATAGTCAATTGCTAAAAAATTAGTAAACTATAAAGATAATAATAAATTGTTTTAATTAAAATATAATACAAAAGTTAATTGTTATTAAAAAAATATAATACATATCCGAATTATAATTAATAAAATCGTTAAACAACATCCTTATCTCATTTTAAGGATAATAAAATTATCTTAATTTTAAATATTCAAGTTTCCCATTTTATATCCAAAGGGAAACCATTAGGATCGCGAAAAAAATCGTTATGCGGTTATTGACGATTTTTCAGTATTAATAAACCACTGTGTCACTGTATTTTGGAATTGAAAGAAAAGATTTCCGAATTCAACAATGTTACGATTTATTATTCGTGACGCTGCGGCTTCTGCTGAGACCTATATCAAACAGTTTGGTAAAGGTCTTAGCACAGATCGGAACATTCCGAATAATAAAGCGTGATAATGTAGAATCCGGAAATCTTTTCTTTCAAATTAGTTTTCGTTTTGATGGATGCGTGGTCTCTGTGAGGAAGTGTGTTTGTCTGTGTATCTTGATGAAAATTCGAGTAAATCTCATTATAAAAGGAATGAAGTAGTCGAAAAAGATCTGGCACATCGCCGCACTAAACTGTATTGGGAATGATCTTCAAACGAAGGTTATGTCCGTTTACCAAGAAAAAAATATTCAATTTTTGTTTTCAATTGATTCGAAAAATTTTGTTTGACATGGCTGTAAATCAACTTAAGCCAATTTTTTTCGTATCGATTTTTTTTTGTTTTGCGCATGACTGTCGAGATGAATGATTTTTTCGTTATTTTGGAAAATCTGATCATAAAATAGTTTAAATAAAAGTTCTATAGTTTCCAAAAATAAATATTTTGTTATTTCAATTTTTTTTTAAATTTACAAATTTTGCAATGGGAGATATGTGCTATTTAGCTTGGCAGTACTATGGTTGCGAGTGCTTCCGTAGTCGAAGGGATTTGCTTTTTTTTTTTACAGAATGACCTGTGTTATTGGCAATTTCGGCCTTTATGTGCAATCCACAGTCATGGAGGTAAGGAATGGGATTAGGAAGGTAGGGGAAGAGGAGTGAGAACGTCCGTAACGAATGGAGAAGCTGATATATATTTTTCAGTTGTACTGGCTGCTACTGACAAATATTTGCAGATGTTAAATGTGTCAGAATGATAGAAAGCGAACAGAATACATCTACTGAGTATCTAGGCCTTCTTTGAAGTGAAACTGTTTCACTTTTATAACGTTTGCCCATTTTATTTCGAATAATTTTTCATCGCCAGTAGCAACTGAAAAATTCGTGCTTAAAAAAGTCCCGTCTGGAGTGGGAATCGAACCCACGACTCATTGACTGAAAAGCAAGCATGCTGCCCACTACGCCACGGAAGCCTCAAGAAGTAGAATTCCGATGCTAGAAGTAGGATTCCGCATAAGAGGAACTAATAACCTGACTGATGAACATAATTTCAATCCCTTGAAAAAACAACTTAAGTGAAAAAATTTATCAGAAAAATATCTGCCAACAAGTTAGAAGACTAAGTAAAGATGGTTCTAGGGCAGGGCTTTTGTCAATTATTTAATACTTAACCGCGATTACCATCACAGGCTCCAGTACTTAGAATCAATATTTTATTCGTTTATTTATTGTATGCAAGCTTAAATTCGTATGGTGGTTGGAGTGGGAGGGTATTGTTCGGTAGAAGCGGTAGATGGATATTAATAATTTTGTAATTGATTTCTTGAATCACGTCAAAATTTTTCTGCATAGAAGGTTAGTTTCACAGACGAAGTAAATTGTTTGAAATTCGATGAAAACATGCATTTGATTGGGAGGGGGTAGATGAGTTGAGGGAATCGTAAAATTTGTATTGAAAGGTTTTCCTACTCAATTTCTAGTTCATAGCTTTTAATTTGTTAGTTTATTGTTGCAAGAGGTGCAACTATACAATATTTATGTGGGGAAGTTGAAAGCCAGCGGCAACCAAGCAATTTTAGGATGAATGTACATGTGAAAGAGGATTTTTTTAACTATCGTTTTCAATGGTCAAGCTAAAATCGGACTTAGTTAGAGTTTCTCAATAATTTTTCTGAACATTTCAAAATTCAATGCTCGTACAAAATTTCAAGTTCGTAGATTTTAATTTCCACTTTTGTAAGGGAGCAGTAGAAGGGACAGGAAAATTTCAGAACTTTATGTGCAACTTTGTTTTAAATATTTTCAAAAGGGCTTCTACAAAGTTACTAATTGATAGCATTTTATGGTTTGATGGTAATTGATATCTTAGAAATAATCGAGAAAATACGTTTGTTTTGGTGGGGTAGAAGTTTTAAAGTAACTCGATCAGTTAATATCTTATCTTAAATTTTTACAGACTTTTTTGAATGCTTTTCGCAAATTTTCAAGTTTTTTGTTCAAAATTTCAATCAAATAATTTTCAGTTTTTGTGTTATTTGCATTACCCATGAAGCACTTTGTGCAGGTTAGGGCTCTCTTTCGGTGCATACAAGTTGTGGTTCAAATTATTATTTTTTCTTTATGTACATCATATGGATATATGTACTTGCAAAATTATAACTTTGTATCTTTTACCAGAGTCTTATGAATTTACTCAAAGTTTTCGACATTTTGGCTTCCCCCGTGCAACTCTTAAATTAAATTTTTTGCTAAAATTAAAGATCGTGTAGGTCTGCAATCTGGTAAAATTTGGAAATCTGTGCAATTTTGAGAAATAACGGTTTGAAATTTTGGAATGTGAAACACTTTTGAAATGCTCCTTATTTCCACCCACTACCATTATATCCAAATGATATAATTTTCTTGTATTTCGTTTGCATTGCTTAATATATGTTTCAATTATATATCTTAAGAGATTGTCAAGATATTGATTTTAAAGTGTTTTCTTTGCACCCCATGACGGACCCACTTAAAACTATTGGCCTCCCTCTAAGTTGATCATGTTGCACTTATGTGCCACCTAATTGATCCTAAAATACGAAATTTTACAGCCAGATGAATTTTTTGTTTTTGCATTTTTAGGCAAATATAGTTATGGAAAAATGTAGTCATGAAATTTTTTTTTCAGGGTAGCAATTAATTTTTTCGCAAGTTTATTATAGTATTTTATTATTAGAATAATAAAATAATAAACAAAAACTCAAAAGCTTGTGTTTCTGATCCGCTGGCGACGCAATGATCATGGAAACTCTCAGGCGCCAATTCGATCGCTTATCGACGCTTCCACAAAGCTGTGATAAAGTACATTAAAAATTAATGATTTTTTAACTTTCTAATTAATGCTTGGCATGTTCGCGAACAATAAGAAAAGCTTTTACTGTTCGAAAACATGCCAAGCATTAATTAAAAACTTAAAAAAAAAATATTTTTAATGTATTTTATCATAAGCTATGAGTTTCAGATATTAAAAGTATTTTGTAACTTTTACAATGGCACTACAGCCCAAATCGGTATTTGGCCTCCTGGCTTTTAAGTTCCTTAAATTTTTCATGACTTTTGTGGAAGGCTTGTTAGCCCTTTGCACAACACGCTATCTACGAATTCTTTTTTCATTTTCATAGAGAAGATATACCCAAGCAGGCAACGTGATGAAATTATACGTCGTTTATGACTTAAGCTGCTCCGCAATGTAGATTAACACGGTACATTAGGATACATCCTAGCTATTTAAAGTAATTTATTACATAAAAATGAGATTATTTTCGTTCATAAGTTATATAAGAAAAAAAATCTTGTAAATAAATATGTGTATTTATGTAAGAAATTAAATTAAAATGAGTTATGTTAATATAAATTTAATTGAATTGGGTTAAAATTAAATAAAAATAAACTGCCAACAAGTCGGGCGAAACTTTATTATTTTAGGGACAAAATGCGCATGCGTAGAAAGTCAATATGCAGGTTCGAGTGGTTAGGGAAGACTAAGTGAAAGGAGCTTCTTGGGCAGGGCAGTTCTCAATTTAACACTTTCCGGAAACGTTCAAAAGCTCCATATTTCATTGGTTTATTTATCCAGGTTTCAGTTTTCATGAAGGGAGGGTGATAGTAAGGGTGGGTGGATGTTAATAGTTTCTTAGTTGATTGCTTGAACAAAATCCAATATTCTTTGTATAGAATGTCAGTTTCATAGACGAAATTGCATAGAATTTTCATTGGATTCGGTGTATTTTAAATTCACGAAACATTTGTATGGGAGGGGGTAGAGGAGGTAAGGAAATCGTAAAATTTGTGATGCAGTTTTATTTATTTTCTCTTGTGAGGTGCTTGTACAAAATTTCAAGTTTATAGCTTTTAATTTGTTAGTTATTAGTTGATTTAATGAAATTGGTCGAAATCATACTTTTGTGTGGGAGGGGGTAAAAGGGCAAGTGTTATCTCAAAACTTTTAACGTAATTTTATTTCAACTATTTTTGTAAGTTTTTGTGCAAAATTTCAAATTGATTGCATAGTTAAGTGATAATTGATTTCTTAGAAATGGTCGAAAAAAAAATTTTGTATGGGAGGGGGTAGAGTTTTAAAGATATTCGACCAGTTATTTTAAACTCTTGGGGATTTTTTTTAAATGCATTTCGCAAATTTTCAAGATCCTACCTAAAAATTTCATTCAAAAATTTTCAGTTTATGTGTTTTTTTCATTGCGCATGAAACACTTTGTGCACGTTAGACCCCCACTTCGTTACTTAACAATTTTGGAACAAATTATTATTATTACTTTATTATTTTAATAATAAAGTATTGTGATCGACTTGGGAAAAAAAAAAATTTGCTACCCTGAAATTTTTTTTTTTCGCGTTTCATGACTAAATTAGCCTAAAAAAGCAAAAAAAAAAAATCCGTCTGTCTGTACGCCGTCCGCCGTACGCCGTACGCCGACGTGTACGCTCAGCGCACATTAACTCCCAAACCCTTCAAGATAGAAAGTTCATTTTTGGAGAGATTGTAGGTAGTTGCGGATCTCAGGCGGATACCCATTTTGGGGGGTGTACGGGTTCAGGGGGAGGCAGGGGGAGCGCTTAAACCGAAAAATACGAATTCAAATATCTCAACCATGGTTACAGCTAGGAAGCTAAAAATCAACACACATATAGAGGAGTTTGTGGGACAACTTTTAAAAATAATTTAATTTTTTTATCCATTGGGGTGCGAAAAGGGGGGGCTAAGAACCAATTGGCGGCCGAATTTTTTTTTCAAATGATTATATCTTCGAAATTACTACTCATAAAAAATTGATATTTTGAGACCATTAAGATGGCATCAAGATCTACTTGAATCAGTTTAGATAGAAGCTAATTCTTGTAAGGGGGAGGGTCAGGGGGGGTGCAAGGAAAAACACTTAAAAATTAATATCTCGACTGTCTCTTAAGCTATGTAATTGAAACTTGAAACGAATACTAAGCTTTACTAGTGGCATATGAAAAAAATATAACATATGGACATAATAGTAGTGGGGGGAAATGGGGAGCATTTAAAAAATGGCGCACTTTCCAAAACTACAAATCACCAAATCTCAAAATTGAGTACACATATCAAATTGAAAATTTGTCAGATTGTAGAGCTATATAGTCTTTAATTTTGGTAAAAAATTTAAGTTGGGGGGTGTAAGGGGAGGGAGGTGGAAAGCGAAAATGTTGAAAATTTTGAGTGATTTTTTTATGGCTCTGGTAAAAGATACAAAGTTGGAATTTTGCACATCGACACATCTATTTAATGTACATAGAAAAAAAATAATAATTTGTTCCAAAATTGTTATGCACCGAAGTGGGGGTCTAACGTGCACAAAGTGTTTCATGTGCAATGAAAAAAACACATAAACTGAAAATTTTTGAATGAAATTTTTAGGTACAAACTTGCAAATTTGCGAAATGCATTTAAAAAAAATGTTCAAGAGTTTAAAATATTAACTGGTCGAATATCTTTAAAACTTCTACCCCCTCCCATACAAAAATTTTTTTCGACCATTTCTAAGAAATCAATTATCACTTAACTATTAAATGCTATCAATTTGAAATTTTGCACAAGAACTTACAAAAATAATTGAAATAAAATTACGTTAAAAGTTTTGAGATAGCAATTGCCCTTTTACCCCCTCCCACACAAAAGTATGATTTCGACCAATTTCATTAAATCAACTAATAACTAACAAATTAAAAGCTACAAACTTGAAATTTTGTACAAGCACCTCACAAAAAAAAAAGAAATAAAACTGCATCACAAATTTTACGATTCCCTTACCTCCTCTACCCCCTCCCATACAAATGTTAGGTTTCGTGAATTTAAAATTCACCGAATCCAATGAAAATTCTATGCAATTTCGTCTATGAAACTGACATTCTATACACAGAATATTGGATTTGGTTCAAGCAATCAATTAAGAAACTATTAACATCCACCCACCCTTACTATCACCCTCCCCCCTCCCTTCATGAAAACTCAAACTTGCATAAATAAACCAATGAAATATGGAGCTTTTGAACGTTTCCGGAAAGTGTTAAATTGAGAACTGCCCTGCCCAAGAAGCTCCTTTCACTTAGTCTTCCCTAACCCTTCTAACCTGCATATTGACTTTCTACGCATGCGCATTTTGTCCCAAAAATAATAAAGTTTCGCCCGACTTGTTGGCAGTTTATTTTTCTATGTACATTAAATAGATGTGTCGACGTGAAAAATTTAAACTTTGTATCTTTTACCAGAGCCATAAAAAAATCACTCAAAATTTTCAACATTTTCGCTTTCCACCTCCCTCCCCTTACACCCCCGAACTTAAATTTTTTACAAAAATTCAAGATTATATAGCTCTACAATCTCACAAATTTTCGATTTGATTTGTATACTCAATTTTGAGATTTAGTGATTTGTAGTTTTGGAAAGTCCGACATTTTTGAAATGCTCCCCATTTCCCCCCACTACTATTATGTCCATATATTATATTTTTTTCATATGTCACTAGTAAAGCTTAGTTTTTATTTCAAGTTTCAATTACATAGCTTAAGAGACAGTCGAGATATTAATTTTTAAGTGTTTTTCTGTGCACCCCCCCTGACCTTCCCCCTTACAAGAATTAGCTTCTATCTAAACTGATTCTAGTAGATCTTGACGCTATCTTAATGTTCTCAAAATATCTATTTTTTATGGGTAATAATTTCGAAGATATAATCATTTGAAAAAAAAATTTAAAAAAATTTAAGCGCTCCCCCTGCCTCCCCCTGAATTCGTACACCCCCCAAAATAAGTATCCGCCTGAGATCCGCAACTACCTACAATCCCTCCAAAAATGAACTTACTATCTTGAAGGGTTTGGGAGTTAATGTGCGCTGAGCGTACACGTCGGCGTACGGCGTACGGCGGACGGCGTACGGCGGACGGCGTACGGCGGACGGCGTACAGACAGACGGATTTTACTTTATTATTATAATAATAAAGTATTGTGATCGACACAAGAAAAAAAAAAACTTTGCTACCCTGAAATTTTTTTTTTTCGCGTTTCATGACTAAATTAGCCTAAAAATGCAAAAAAAAAAATCCGTCTGTCTGTACGCCGTCCGCCGTACGCCGACGTGTACGCTCAGCGCACATTAACTCCCAAACCCTTCAAGATAGAAAGTTCATTTTTGGGAGGATTGTAGATAGTTGCGGATCTCAGGCGGATACCCATTTTCGGGGGTATACGGGTGCAGGGGGAGGCGGGGGGAGCGCTTAAATCGAAAAATACGAATTCAAATATCTCAACCTTGGTAACAGCTAGGAAGCTTAAACTCAACATTAATATAGAGGGGTTTGTGGGACAACTTTTAAAAATAATTTAATTTTTTATCCATTGGGGTGCGAAAAGGGGGGCTTAGAACCAATTGTCGGCTGAATTTTTTTTTCAAATGATTATATCTTCGAAATTACTTATCGTACCAAAATCATATTTAGAGACCATCAAGGTGGCATACAGTTTCATCGGAACCAGCTTAGAAAGCGGCTAATTAATGTAAGGGGGAGGGTCAGGGGGGGTGCAAAGAAAAACACTTAAAAATTAATATCTCAACTATCTCTTAAGCTATGTAATTGAAACTTAAAACTTATATTAAGCTATACTAGATTAATACAAAAAAAAATATAACATGTTGAAATAATAGTAGTGGGGGGAAATGGGGAGCATTTCAAAAATGGCGCACTTTTCAAAATTACAAATCCTTATATCTCCAAAAATAGTAAAGATATCAAATCAAAAATTTGTCAGATTGTAGAACTACATAATAGTTAATTTTGGTAAAAATTTTAAGTTGGGAGGTGTAAGGGGAGGGAGGTAATAAGCAAAAATATCGAAAACTTTGAGTAATTTTTTTAGGGCTCTGGTAAAAGATACAAAGTTAAAATTTTGCATGTGAATACCTATATTTAATCCACATAGAAAAATAATAATAACTTGATCCATATTTGCTACAAACCGACCCCCCCGGTCTAACGTGCACAAGGTGTTTCATGTGCATTGAAAAAAACACATAAACTGAAAATTTTTGAGTGAAATTTTAAGGTAGAAATTTGAAAATTTGCGAAATGCATTTAAAAAAAATCTTTAAAAATACGAAATATTAACTGGTCGAAAACCCTTAACACTTCTACCCCCTCCCATACAAAATTATTTTTTCGACCATTTTCAAGAAATCAATTATCACCTAACTATTAAAAGCTATCAATTTGAAATTTTGCGTAACAACTAAAAAAAATAAATAAAATGAAATTGCGTTAAAAGTTTTAAAATCGCGCTTGCCGTTCTACCCCCTCCCATACAAAAGTATGATTTCGACTAATTTCATTAAATCAACTAATAACCAACAAATTAAAAGCTACGAACTTGAAATTTCGTACGAGCACCTTACAATAAAAATGAAAGAAAATTGCATCACAAGTTTAACGATTCCCTTACCTCCTCTACCCCCTCCCATACAAAATTATTTTTTCGAGAAATCAGTTATCAGCTAACTCTTAAAAGCTATCAATTTCAAATTTGGCATAAGAACTTATAAAAATAATTCAAATGAAGTTGCTTTAAAAGTTTTGAAATCGCGTTTGCGCTTCTACCCCCTCCCATACAAAAGTATGATTTCGACCAATTTCATTAAATCAACTAATAACCAACAAACTAAAAGCTGCGAACTTGAAATTCTATACAAGCACCTTAAAAGAGACGCGAAATAAAACTGCGTATCAAATTTTACGATTCCCCTATATTCTCTACCCCCTCCCATACAAATGTTCGGTTTCATGAATGTAAAATACACCGAATTTTATGAAAATTCTATGCAACTTCGTCTATGAAACACATTCTATACAGAGAATATTGGACGTGATTCAAGCAATTAATTAGAAAGCTATTAAGATCCACCCACCCTTACTATTACCCCTACTACTCCCCTCATAAAAACCAAACCAAAACAGAAACGAATGAAATATTGTTAAATTGATACAGTCCTGCCCAAGAACTCCCTTTCACTTAGTCTTCCCTAACCACTCTAACCTGCATATTGACTTTCCACTCATCCGCAACTTGTCCCAAGAATAATAAAGTTTCGCCCGACTTGTTGGCAGTTTATTTATACTCTAGATGAAATCTGAGAGTATTATAAGTTTGCCACAAAGTTTGTAACGCCAAGAAATAAGGCTTGGAGAAAAAAATGAATGATACAGAAGTTCATATAATCACTCAAAAATCTCAAAACCGGATGTCCGTCCGTCCGTCCGTCCGTCCGTCCGTCCGTCTGTCTGTCCGTCTGTCTGTCTGTCCGTCTGTCCGTCCGTGTCCTCTCTAGCTTGAGAACGCGTTGAGCTAGAAAGTTAAAATTTTGTATACTTCGTTTTTAACAAAAAAGTAAGGTCAAGTTCGTGAACAAGCCAAATCGCTCCACCCCTTCTACCCCCTCCCATACAAAATGACACAATTACGCAATTTATCAATAAACGGTTTTTCTCGAAAAGTATACATGCTATTGATATGAAATTTAAAACATAATACTTTTATAATGATATCATTCTACTATAAAAAAATTTACATGTGTCCTCTCCCTCCTTCCACCACCTCTCATACAAACTGCACTTTTTCATGAAATGCTTTAAACCAATTTACTCAGTGCGTATAAAATTGATTGAGCTGAAATTGTGCTATAACTAGTTATTTATAATTATTAATAAGACCAAAAAAATTTAGACGATTAGCTTCACCCCTTCTACCCCTTCTATCCCCTCTCATACAAAATAGCACAATTTTACAACTTTATAAAAAGTCGATTTTCCTGAAAAATATGAATGCTACTCATTTGCAATTTAAAACATATCAAAAGCATGATGTTTATAGTTGTTTCTGAAAAGTCATTAAAAACTCGTCCTTCCTTCTATCACCTCCCATACAAACTGCCCTACCCCACTACATCCAATACACTAATTTTCTCAGTACCTATTAAATTTTTAAATCCTAAATTCTGCATAAAACATTTTTATAGCAACCTTAGCGTCATGTGAAAAAATTAGTTCAATGTCGTCACCCCCTCTACCACTTCCCCTACAAAATTTCTTAAGATAAAAAAATTTCTCTTTCATCTAGAGTATTGCACGATTGGGCTTTATGCCCAATCGTACTCCTGTTATGTTTTTTTTTTGCATTTTTCGGCTATTTTAGTCATGAAACGCGAAAAAAAAAATTTCAGGGTAGCAAATTTTTTTTTTTTCCCAAGTCGATCACAATACTTTATTATTAAAATAATAAAGTAATATTATAATTTTTAAATTAAATTAAATTAAACTGTCGACAGGCGACTATATAGTCAATGTTACTTAACTTAAAGAATATATATAAGAATTTATTTTATATTTATATATTTGGGAAATAAAAGAATCTAATACTACTAAAGCTAGTGTCGTTTCTTGGGCGTGACTCAACAAACCATTTTGCATTGATTGAAAAGCTAGCTTGGAAATGATGCAAGAGCAAGGAAAATGGGTGCTATACGAACTGAAGCCAAGGAACGTCGAACGGCGTTTTTTCATATGCGAACAGCTGCTCCAACGGCTAAAAAGGAAGAATTTTTTGGATCGCATCGTCACTGGCGTTGAGAAGTGCAACGAATACAATAATCCAAAGTGAAAAAAATCGTGGACATTTCGCAGCCAAGCCTCAACATTGACGGCAAAACTCAACATCCATGGCTCGATAATCATGCTGTGTGTTTGTTGGGACCAGATCGGCGTGGTATATTATGAGCTACTGTAATTGGGTAAAACCATCACGGGAGATCGCTACAAAAAACAACTAATGCGTTTGAGCCAAGCATTGAAGGAGAAACGTCCGCAATTCGAAGAGAGAGACGATAAAGCGATTTTACTGCACGACAACGCTCGGCCACGTGTTGCTCACGTTGTGAAAACTTACCTCCAAACACTTAAATGGGGCGTCCTACCCCACCCGCCTAATTCAACAGATCGATGACGCATGGCCTGGCTGAGCAGCACTTCCATTTTTAGGAAGTAGCCAAAAATTGCATCCATTCGTGGATTGGCTCAAAAGAAGAGCAGTTTTTACGACGCGGAACTCATATGCTGCCAGAAAGATGGGAACAAGTTGTAGCTAGCGTTTGGCATTTCTTTGGTGACACATGGCCTGGCTGAGCAGCACTTCCATTCTTAGGTAGAAGCCAACAATTGGGTCCATTCGTGGATCATCTCAAAAAAAGAACAGTTTTTACGACGTGGAATTCGTATGCTGCCAGAAAGATGGGAACAAGTTGTAGCTTGCGATGGGCATTTCATTGAACAATAAATATTTAACCGTTTTGAATATTGAAAAATAAAAAAAAATTACTGTTTTAAATTTGTGATCTAAATAAATCCTTCGTCTCCTTTTAATAATTCTCATAGAAATTTCAGAAAAATTATTTTATTACATTTTCTGAAATTTTGTAAAGCTAAAAACATGAAATTTACGTTTCGAAAAATGTTCATACCAGGTGCAATTACATATTCAAAGATTACTACTCCACTATTTCTTCAGTTATCTTTCAAATACCATTATTCGCTTTTAGCGCATCCACATTCAACACTTTTTCTTTTTATCTATGGTGTCGAAAAATTGGAATTCATGGGCAATTGTGATTCTGTATAGGTGTTACTGCTTTCTTTCCATTTATAAATATGAATTATTTATTTCCACATATGCGGTATTTGTACATCAAAGGCAGTCTGCCTAACAGTTCTGTATTCTGCAGTAGGCCACATTAATATCTATGTAATTATCTACATACATAAATAGCATTGTTTGTCTAAGTCGTATGGTATGGGATGTGTTTTTAGAGGCGGAGAGCTTTAAATTAAAGTAAAACACAGGAAAATGCTTTAAATATCCATGAAATTAGCTTTATTTGAAAGATAATTTTATAGCATTAATGGTTAAATATGATTTCGGGCATGTGACTGCCGCAGCTGGCGCGTGAAGTCCAATTTTCACACACTCTTTGCAGTAAATCAGGCTGCATTTCGGCAATAATGCATCGAATGATGGTTTCCAATTGTTCAATAGATTCTGGTTTATCGGCGTAGACATGGGATTTTACATATCCCCAGAGAAAAAAATCGAATGGCGTCAAATCGCACGAACGAGGTGGCCAGTTAACAGGTCCTAAATGTGTCTCTCAGTAAATTAATTGTATCACGCGCTGTGTGGCATGTCGCGCCGTTCTGTTGAAGCCACCTGTCTGCGACATTAATGCCTTCCAATCGCGGTACAAAAAAGTTAGTAATCATGTCTCTGCACCGCTCACCGTTGACTGTAACGTTCTGATCATCATCATTTTTGAAGACGTTTGGACCAGTGATTCCACCAGCTCTTAAATGGTGACACCGGATCAAACGGTGACTTTTTCTAGATGTGCTTCTGTAATGGTTTGTGGACTATCATTGCTCCAAATGCGAAAATTAGCTTATTAGCATATCCATTTAGCCAAAAGTGTACTTCATCACTGAACAAAATGTATGTATAACAATCGCCATGTACGTGCCAGCCGCATGCCCGAAATCATATTCAAACATTAATGCTATAAAATTATATTTCAAATAAACTCAATTTCATGGATATTGATAACATTTTCTGTACTTTATTTCAATCTAAGGCTCTTCACCTCTAAAAAAAACACACCTTACAACAGATATACATTGGGACCTAAAAGTACCAGGAATTTGTAAATAAAACGTAAAATATTTAATTAATTGCCAATATTTGATTTACCGCCTTCAAGGTAATCCCCATTAGATGCAACACACGCAAATGCCTGAGTTTTTTTTCAGTATTCGAAACACCATTCATAACCATGACCTTCAGCTCCTTCAGCGAATTATGTTTTATGTCCTCGATCGACTGAAAACGGATTCCATGGAGAGGTAATTTCAATTTGGGGAATAGGAAAAAGTCACACGAGGTCAAATCTGGTGAATACGGTGGCTGATTGATGGAATTCGTTGCTTTTTTGGCCTTAAATTCGGTTACAATTGCGGATCTATGCGATGGCGCATGATCATCGTGGAAAATTCATGAATTCTTCTTCCATAATTCTGACCGTTTTTTACAGATTTGCTCACGCAAACGCTTCAATATGGTGAAATAGTAGGTACTCCTTATTGACCGTCTGTCCCTCCAGAACAAATTCATGATAGATCGAACCTCGAATATCATTTTTAATGATAAAGTTTTGCTTCATCTCTTCTTCGCCGTCCCATACAAAATGATTCATTTTCAATAATTTACATTAATCAAATTATTTTCGAGACTGTATCACAAATGTGACATACGGTGTAAGAATTATTTGCATACCCTCACTCTTATGGGAGGTACACACAAATTGTACTTTTTCATGTAATATTTTAAACTAATTTTCGCAGTATGTATAACGTACTCGTATATCGAGCTCAAATTTTATGCTGAATGCTTAATTGCTATTTTCATCAAGGTTAAAGAAAAAATTAACTGATTAGCTTAACTCCTCCTACCCCCTCCCATAAAAAATGACACAATTTCAAAAATTTCCAATTCATTTCTGAAAAAATCACCAGAAACCTCCCACTCCTTCTACCACCTCCCATACAAACTCCACAATTTTACTAAATAGAATACACTAATTTTCTCAGTACCTATTTAATTTTTGAAGCCTAAGTTTTGTACAAGGCATTTTTTTTAGCATGATGTGAAAAAGTAGTAGAATGCTGTCACCCCTTCTACCACTCCCCTTACAAAATTACTTAAGATCACAAAAATTTCTATTTCATCTAGAATATCGTACGATTGGGCATTACGCGCAATCGTTGTCCTGTTATGTTTATACTCTAGATGGAATCTGAGAGTATTATAAGTTTGCCACAAAGTTTGTAACGCCAAGAAATAAGGCTCGGAGAAAAAAATGAATGATACAGAAGTTCATATAATCACTCAAAAATCTCAAAACCGGATGTCCGTCCGTCCGTCCGTCCGTCCGTCTATCTGTCCTTCTGTCCGTCCGTGTCCTCTCTAGCTTGAGAACGCGTTGAGCTAGAAAGTTCATATTTTGTATACGTCGTTTTTAACAAAAAAGTAAGGTCAAGTTCGTGAACGAGCCAAATCGCTCCGCCCCTTCTACCCCCTCCCATACAAAACGACACAACTACGCAATTTATCAATAAACGGTTTTCCTCAAAAAGTGTACACGCTATTGATATGAAATTTAGAATATAATACTTCTATAATGATATCATTCTACTGTATAAAAATTACATGTGTCCTCCTCCTTCCACCACCTCCCATACAAACTGCACTTTTTCATGAAATGTTTTAAACCAATTTACTCAGTGCGTATACAATTGATTGAGCTGAAATTGTGTAGTAACTATTTATTTATAATTATTAATAAGACCAAAAAAAATAGGTGAATAGCCTTACCCCTTCTACCCTCTCCCATACAAAATGACACAATTACGCTATTTATCAATAAACGGCTTTTCTCAAAAAGTATAAATGCTATTGAGATGAAATTTGGAATATAATACTTGTATAATGATTTCATTCTACTGTATAAAAATTACATATGTCCTCCCCCTCCTTCCACCACCTCTCATACAAACTGCACTTTTTCATGAAATGCTTTAAACCAATTTACTCAGTGCGTATAAAATTGATTGAGCTGAAATTGTGCAGTAACTATTTATTTATAATTATTAATAAGACCAAAAAAATTTAGACGATTAGCTTTACCCCTTCTACCCCCTCCCATACAAAATGACACAATTTCACAACTTTATAAAAAGTCGATTTTCCTGAAAAGTATGAATGCTACTCATCTGCAATTTAAAACATGCCAAAAGCATGATGTTTATAGTTGTTTCTGAAAATTCATTAAAAACTCGCCCCTCCTTCTATCACCTCCCATACAAACTGCCCTACTTCACTACATCCAATACACTAATTTTCTCAGTACCTATTAAATTTTTAAATCATAAATTTTGCATAAAACATTTTGATAGCAACCTTAGCGTCATGTGAAAAAATTAGTTCAATGTCGTCACCCCCTCTACCACTTCCCCTACAAAATTTCTTAAGATACAAAAATTTCTCTTTCATCTAGAGTATCGCACGATTGGGCTTTATGCCCAATCGTACTCCTGTTATGTTTTTTTACTGGCACAGCAAAAAAACTAGCACAATTTTTTTCTGTAAGTGAAACCTTACGAATATCGAATTAGATAGAAGTTGACCGAAACAGTATCAAATCAAACTTAAAACAGTTCAAAGTAACAATATTTCTGAAAATTTAATAAATTTATGAAAATTCCAATTATATTATTAAAATAAGCGAAAAAAGGCAAATCCTCCCCAATATTTTCAGTGTAGAGATTTTTTCGAATTATTGCGAAATTTGTTTTTTTATTTCGAAGAAAAAAGTTGTTGCCGATGGTAATTCAAATTACTGCAATGAAGTACAAAAAAGTTGTTTTTCCTAGAAATTCTTATCGCAATTTTTTTCTCATATTTTTATTTTCTGAAGAGGATTCTATTTTTTTAAATAATTCTGAAGGAGTAGCAAAAATTCTTTTTTTGCTACGGAATAAAATATTAAAAACTCTGAAGAGATATAATTCAAGGACAGACACGAACGAATAAGTACAATTTTCATCTACTTTGAAACGATTTTCAGAAGCAATTAGAGGAAGACTGATGGTTTGTATCTGAACGAATTTAGAGCGTGAAAAAGAAAAATTAAAAAAGAATTTTATGAATTTGGTAAATACACTTTGTTTATTTTGGAAGCATCGGCTTTTCTAGATATTTACAGCAAATTAGTGTCGAAGAAAACAATAAATGAGACAAATTTGAAATGGACTTTATGGAATTTATACCAAAATCAATAGAATTTTATTAAAGCCATGATTCAAATGAGCAATTACCAATTTTTGATTTTTATGTATTATATAATAAAATAATAAATAGATAGATCAAATCTTAAATTGTTACCTAAACGATCCCTAATTCACTTCCACAGAAAATCAAGTGAAATTAAAGTTCGACATACATATCTATATATGATGTGCATTAATTCAGACCAAAATTAACACACTACGAATTAGTTAGATTCAAGGTCTTCAATAGTCGATAGCCAACGACATAAAGTTATTTAAAGGTCACTTCGATAAGTTTCGTTTCGTATGTTTTTACCATCGAATCGAATTAATCACTCTCATTGGAAGAACCAGGTGGGCCCAACCAACCAGCCAAGTCTATCATTTATTTTACATTCTTCCTTTCATGAATATAAGTGAAATTCAGGTGATAATTTCGTTCGTGACAATGCGATAAGAGGAAAACCCAAACATGGAAAAAGTTTTTCTCATTCGAATATCTATTTTGTGTAAGATTCAACCTTTTCGACAAAACGTGATAGCCAGGGTGCGGTATACTTATTTTACGATGTATATGAAAGATCCTTGGAATATATGCGTGACTGGGAAAAGTATTTCTTCGAGACGGTTAGATTATTGCTAGTGCTGTCGCAAAGAACAGGAAGGAAATCGGCAAGGTATTGGCTTTTGACTTGGCAAGGACTTATCCGTAGCTTTATTGGAAAGGTCAAAAATTTTCTTCGGAATGAACTTCATGGTAAGGTGTTTTTTATGTACGAATTTGGTAAGCTATTGGTAGTGTTTTGTGAAAATGAAATTGAATTTGAATTGTATTTAAGAGATGTAGTTTCGATTATCTGTTATCAATAATCATCGTCAATTTTATCTTGGATTAATTTGAAGAGATATTGCATTGACATTCTAAATTTTTAGTAGCTTAGAAAATTATATTGATTTGTTATATAGGAGTAAATAAGGACTAGTAGTTAATTTTTTTAAATCGAATTTATCTTAGCTCGAAGAATATTTATTTTATTTTGTATAACAAAATTTAAATCAATGAAATGGCTTCAGTTTGGTTTGCTTCACGTAATTCTTTTGTCCAGTACACTGTTTAGTGAGTTTCAAACAAATTTTAAGATTTAAATTATTAAAAGATAATAATGGGTCACAAATTTTACATTCCATTTGGTGCAAGTGTGATTCTCGATCCAAATTGTTCGATATCTTTCATTAACTCTAATAATTCACTTATAGAAATTATTTATGTATTGTAAATACGTTTACGCGTGTATACGTTTGAATTCGTGCAAGTCCCTCTTCCCAATTGTTTACAATTACTCAGTCGATTACTTTCAGCACCAGTGTTTCGCATCCGCTCTTGCTCGCCCTCTTATAGTTGAGCGCACTCTTCCTGGAATCGTTCTGACGTTTTGAACATCTACATCACCAGCTCGATGTAGTCCAGCTTATGTTAAGTTAACTTCGTTTAAGAGCTCTTGGTAAGTTTTGGTCTACTAACACTTTTACATTCACTGGAAGGTGAGGAAGGTAAAGGTCTTCAGTGGGGACTGATAACCATCTTAAGTCACATTGATTGTGCTGATGACGTGTGTTTGCTTGCATATAGTCGTTCGGACATAGAGCCAAATGTTCCCTTATCGGATTCTAAATGCAAAGGGACAGTACTCAAAATTAATGTTCGTACAACCAAATAACATACATGCACATGGGTTCGAACACAAGCGTACTGATTGTTCTTAAAAAACAAGATGTGCAGGATTTTTGTTACCGCTGAAACATTGTCAGCATGGACGGTGGAGCTGAAAACGATATTGAGGCTCATTTGAATAAAACTCGTCAAGCCTTTGGTATCCTTTCTCCTTTCTACAGAGATCTCCCTTCGCACTAAGCTGCGAGTAAGTGACGTGTTATTATATGGTTGTACTACATAAAATGTGACGGTTCGACTTAAGAAGAAATCACAAACTTTCGCGAACCAATGCCTGCGACGCATTTTAGGGTTTTTCGGACAGAAGTTATCTCCAGTGGAATACAACTGGACAGACTAAAATAGGAATTGAGATTAAAATACGAAAGTGGTAATGAATAGATTAAACTTTTGGGAAACCAGAGTGAAACATTGCCAAACAAGCTCTGGATTATAATCCCCAAGGAAATAGTCATGAATCAAGTGTGTGAAAACGAGCAGTTGAGCAGGAGGCCAATGGAATAAACTGATCCTGGCGTCAGCTGAAGGCCGATGCTTAGGAATGCACTTCGTGGAACAGCGATGTTTCTGTCCTCTAATAGGAAATTTATTGATTGATTGAACACATTTACGTGGACCAAAAAACGAAAGTGACCACAGACTTTTTTTTTAAAGCTACGGAGGCTATACTAATTAATTTCTTCCAAAGTGTTGACGTTTGGGAAGTTAATAACTGCCCATATTTTACTATATGTTAGGAAAAGGCATGGTTAATGGTGTACTCGTGAACGTGCTCAGCTTGACAAGTATCTCGCCGAAAAGTGTAGATTGGTGGAATGAGTACGCTAGATTCCACACTGCATTTGCCATGGAAGTAGCGATAGTAAATATTGAGTACTCCGATATTTCCGTGGTGCTTGAGAAAATCAATAGAACACGTGAATGTCTGGCCACCAATCAGTTGGAGTGCAAGTTTTTGAATGCGATCGAGGTATGTTTTGGATGCCCCAAATATGCGAGTTATACTCTCAACGTGGTCTAAGGTAGGCTTATAGATGGTTGCTAGGTCGTTCGATATGAAATATTTTTTGCACATTCAGATAACACCTAGACCTAGTGGCGTCGACGGTAGCATCAAAGATGCATTGGGCCGAATTCAGGTGGTCACTAATTTTATGTAAAATTACCACCTAAGGTGACATTGCGAGATAACACTGGAACATCACGTCTGAGAGATAGATGACAGGCCTGCGTTTTGCTGGCGTTAAACTTTACTCTACTTTTTCTGTCCCAATCCATAAGTTGAGATCTGGGTTCAGCGAACGGAATAACTCCATGCGATTGGAAGTAATAGTGTGTTTCTTTGATTCCGCAGCAGAGTTAAATCCATAGGTTGTATCTAAAGTACTGTCGTCCGAAAGGTTTTGGATTAGATTGAGAGTAGAAGATAGAAGGTCGTTGATGACAACTATGAAAATAGTTGGAGATAAAACATAGCCTTGAGGGACGCCGGAATCTATTGTGAATTAGGAATAAGTAACGCCATCTAGTACTACTCGCAATTCATTGAACAGGGGTGGTATGGTGCATATGCATCAAGCGAAGATGCAAATGTGCTGATCATGTTGTTTTGCTCAAGGACATAGCTTTCGTGTAGGCTGCACAAATACGGATGTGTGGCCCGCCTTCACAGTTCTTTTATTTTTCGGTGATTAGGGCTTCAGGCGAAAATCTATTAAACAATGGAGTGTCACTTGGTAATGTTGGTTTCTTTACCTTTCTGGATCTAAGCATTGCCAAATTGAAATATTAATTTTTTTTATTGATATATCTCATTGGCATTTCTCCTGTTAAAAGCGACTTGATCGATTCAATGAGAAATGTTATTGAGATACCTCAATTAAACTCACTAACACCACCGCAGACCAAAATCTGAAATCAAATAATGCTAGTCGCAAATTAAAAATATATCAGGACTACGACTGGGCGTAAAGCCCAATCGTGCGATACTCTAGATGAAAGAAAATTTTTTTTATCTTAAGAAATTTTGTAGGGGAAGTAGTAGAGGAGGTGACGACTTTTAACTAACTTTTTATCATCACGCTAGAGTTGCAATCAAAATGTTTTATACAAAATTTAGGATTCGGAAAATTTAATAGGTACTGAGAAAATTAGTGTATTGGATTTAGTGAAATTGTGTAGTTTGTATGGAAGGTGATAGAAGGAGTGTGAATTTATTAATGACGTTCTTAGAAATAACTGCAAACATCATTTAATTGACTTGTTTTAATTGCAGATCAGTACTATTCAAACTTTTCAGGAAAATCGACTTTTTGTAAAGTTGTTGATTTGAGTCACATTGTATGGAAGGGGGTAGAAGGAGTGAAGCTAATCGACTAATTTTTTGTGGTATCACAAATAATTCTAAATAATTACTTAGTGCATAATTTCAGCTTGACAAATTTCATACGTACTGAGTAAATTTATTTAGAGCATTTCATAAAAAAGTGCAGTTTGTATGGGAGGTGGTGGAAGGAAGAAAAGGACTCAACTAATTTTTATACAGCAGATTGAAATTATTATAAAAGTAATATATTCAAAATTTCAGATCAATAGCTTTCCTGCTTTTTGAAAAAATCCGTTTATTGTCGAATTGAGAAATTGTGTCATTTTGTTTGGGAGGGGGTAGAAGGGGTGAAACAAAATGCCTGATTTTTTTTTGTCTTACTAATAATTGCAAATAAATATTTAGTGCGTAATTTCAGCTCGGTAAATTTTATACGCACTGAGTAAATTGGTTTAGAGTATTTCATGAAAAAGCACAGTTTGTTTGGGAGGTGGTAGAAGGAGGTAGAGGACACGCATAATTAAATTAAATTTTAAATTTGAGACCAATAGCTTTTATACTTTTCGAGAAAATCCGGTTAGTGTCGAATTGCGCAATTGTGTCATTTTGTATGGGAGGGGGTAGAAGGAGTGGAGCGATGTGACCCGTTCACGAACTTGTTCTTACTTTTTTGTCAAAAACGACGTGTACAAATTTTTAACTTTCTAGATCAACGCGTTCTCAAGCTAGAGAGGACACAGACGGACAGACGGACGAACGGACGGACGGACATCCGGTTTTGAGGTTTTTGAGTAATTATATGAACTTCTGTATCATTCATTTTTTTTCCGAACCTTATTTCTTAGCGTTACAAATTTTGTGGCAAACTTATAATACCCTCAGATTTCATCTAGAGTATAAAGATGTAGATTTCTATATTTTACTCTATTTTATAGTCAAGCTAGTGCAGTTAAGACTTGTTTAGTAGTTTTAGTCAGTTAACTAATAAATGAACACTGACAGACCAATTTATCAAAATATCTCCCTTTCCATTCCGATTAATCCTTTTTATCATAATTGTGATTGTGCGTTGTACATAAAGGCAGAAATTGCCTACAACTTAAGCCAAATTATAAGAAAATGATGGCGGTGTGTTGACAAAATTGCTATCAGATGGTGGTCAGGGGTTACGCGATTTCGTTAACTGGTATTATAATAAATTAAAGCTCCATAAAATTGGTACGAACTGTTTATAATCTAGATGAAATCTGAGAGTATATTGTGTTTGCATTACCGTTCATAACGCTAAGAAATAATGATCGCACAGAGTCGCCAAGAGTACAGAAATATTAGATGTCGCTCAAAAACCTCGATTCCGAGTGACCGTCTGTCCATCTATCTGTCCGTCTGTCTACAACATAACTCTCGAAAGGTTTGACCATTCGTATTGAAATTTTTCATATATTATTGTTACCAAAAAACTAACTTACTGCAATAAATATCGTTAGAACGTTATTTCATAGATTCCAAGAAAATTAGCTTAAATGGAATTAGTACAATTTTGTCCGCTAGGATCTAGAAGGTGTTACGGTATTTGGTGTATCCAATTGACATTATTTGTTTCTGATGGATTTCCAGTGTTGAAGATCTTTAGTGTGCTTGTACTCAGATTTCAAAATTCTAAAAGTTAAAACTACCTCAAATAAAAAACATAACAGAATTATGATTGGGCTTAAAGCCCAATCATATGATACTCTAGATGAGATGGAAATGACTTTAATATACCGGAAAATATGTCATCTCAAATTTTTTCGAATAGTGATTAGAGACTTTTGCATGGGAGGTGGTAGAAGTAGATGGGGAGGTTTGTATTATTCGTATATGACACCGAACATAGCATGCAAGATGTTTTTTGCTGAATTTAAAGTTTTTAGTTTTCATTATTTTTAAAGAAATTGGTCATAGTTTTCCTGAAATTGGGGTATTTGTATTGGAGGTGGCAGAGGAAGTGGAGCGTTTAAGATGATTTTGCAACTGCTTATTATCATTCTTATCACCATGCTTTGATTCAATTTCAAAGTCGGTAGCTCTCATATACTTGAGGGAGAATTGCTTTTCTTGAATTTATAATACAGATATTTGTATGGGAGATGGTGGAAGGAGTGAAGCGGAGCTGATAATTTTTTCCAACACTTATTTCAACTATTAAGAAAGAAATTCTGGCAAAATTTGAAGTTTGTACTTTTTCTAGTTTGAATGGAAATCGATAAAATGCATTTAACAAAAATTTTGCATTTGTTTGGGAGGGGGTAGAAGGAGTGCACGGATGAAAACCCATTTTTTTTCGTATTATTAATATTTCTATTTGTATACTTTATACAAAATATCAAGTTGATAGCTTTAACAGTTTCGAAGAAAAATAATGTATGTATGGGAGGGGGTAGAGGGAGTGAGGGGATGTAGCCCATTCACAAACTTAAAGTTTCTTTTTAGCTAAAAATGACACACAAAAATTGTTAGCACTATAGCTCAAAGCTTTCGAGAGTTATGCTGTAGACAGAAGGACAGACAGCAACTCGGAATCGAGGGTTTTGAGCGACAACAAATATTTCTGTACCCTTGGCGGCTCTGTGCGATCATTATTTCTTAGCGTTACAAACGGTAAGGCAAACACAATATAGTCTCAGATTCCATCTAGAGTATAAATAAAATGCCAACAAGTCGGGCGAAACTTTATTATTCTTGGGACAAGTTGCGGATGAGTGGAAAGTCAATATGCAGGTTAAAGTGGTTAGGGAAAGCTAAGCGCAAAGGGGTTTCTTGGGCAGGGCTGTTGTCAATTTAACAATATTTCATTCGTTTCTACAAGTTTGGGTTTTTATGAGGTAGTAAGAATGGGTGGATGTTAATAGCTTTTAATTGCTTGAATCACGTCCAATATTCTCTGTATAGAATGTGTTTCATAGACGAAATTGCATAAAATTTTCATAAGATTCGGTGTATTTTATTTTCACGAAACCGAAAATTTGTATGGGAGGGGGTAGAGAAGGTAGGGGAATCGTAAAATTTGATATGTAGCTTTATTTCTTCTCTTGTAAGGTGCTTGTATAAAATTTCAAGTTCGTAGCTTTTAGTTTGTTAGTTATTAGTCGATTTAATGAAATTGGTCGAAATCATAGTTTTGTATGGGAGGGGGTAGATCGGTGAGCGCAATTTCAAAACTTTTAAAGCAACTTCATTTGAATTACTTTTATAAGTTTTCATGCAAAATTTGAAATTGATAGCTTTTAAGAGATAGCTGCTTTTGCTTTTGTATGGGAGGGGGTAGAAGGGCAGGCATGATTTCAAAACTTTTACCGTAATTTTATTTTTACTATTTTTTTAAGTTTTTGTGCAAAATTTCAAACTGATAGCTTTTGATAGTTAGGTGATAATTGATTTCTTAAAATTGGTCGAAAAAATAATTTTGTATGAGAGGGAGTAGAAGTTTTTAAAATATTCGACCAGTTAATATTTCAAACTTTTAAAGATTTTTTTTAAATGCATTTCCCAAATTTTCAAGTTTCTACCTAAAAATTTCATTCAAAAATTTTCAGTTTATGTGTTTTTTTCATTCCACATGAAACACCTTGTGCACGTTAGACCCCCACTTCGGAGCATAACAATTTTGGAACAAATTACTATTTTTTTTCTATTTATATCAAATAGATGTGTCGACATGCAAAATTTAAACTTTGTATCTTTTACCGGAGCCATAAAAAAATCACACAAAATTTTCAACATTTTCGCTTTCCACCTCCTTCCCTTTACACCCCCCAACTCAAATTTTTTACCAAAATTAAAGATTATATAGCTCTACAATCTGACAAATATATCTGTACTCAATTTTGAGATTTGATGATTTGTAGTTTTGGAAAGTGCGCCATTTTTGAAATGCTCCCCATTTCCCCCACTACTATAATGTCCCCATATTATATTTTTTTCATATGTCGCTAGTAAACCTTAGTAAACATTTCAAGTTTAAATTACATAGCATACGAGACAGTTGAGATATTAATTTTTAAGTGTTTTTCTTTGCACCCCCCCTGACCCTCCCCCTTTCACTAATTAGCTTCTATCTAAACTGCTTCTAGTAGATCTATGTACTGTCTTAATGGTCTCAAAATATCAATTTTTTATGGGAAGTAATTTCGAAGATATAATCATTTGAAAAAAAAATTCGGCCGACATTGGTTCTTAGCTTCCCCTTTTCGCACGCCAATGGATACAAAAATTAAGTTATTTTTAAAAGTTGTCCCACAAACTCCTGTATATGTATGTTGATTTTTAGCTTCCTAGCTGTTACCATGGTTGAGATATTTGAATTCGTATTTTTCAGCTTAAGCGCTCCCCCTGCCTCCCCCTGAACTCGTACACCCCCCAAAATTGGTATCCGCCTGAGATACGCAAATACCTACAATCCCTCCAAAAATGAACTTTCTATCTTGAAGAGTTTGGGAGTTAATGTGCGCTGAGCGTACAGACAGACGGATTTTTTTTTTTTGCATTTTTAGGCTATTTTAGTCATGAAACGCGAAAAAAAAAATTTCAGGGTAGCAAATTTTTTTTTTCCCAAGTCGATCACAATACTTTATTATTAAAATAATAAAGTAAAATGTGTGAAAATAAATATAAACATTTCATTTTAATTTACGTATTATAGATATTTTTTTCCATACAACCTCTAGTGATGGCTTTATGTTGAAATTAAATTAAATATTGCTGGCGGTAATGATATATGGGGAGAGAAAATAGTTTTTTATTTATGGATAAAACGTGTGCTTTCATATTTCACACACAATTACTAACATGATGCATTTTCGAATTAATTTTCAATGTTTTGTGCAAATTAGTCATCATATTAGCCTCTACAATTCATACTTCCAAATTAATTAGTCATGACAAATTATTTTAATTGGATTTAACTTATAAACAATTTATATTTGAAAGCATGGTGGTTTCGAATAGAATTTGACCAAATTAATTAGTGGCTTTTAGTGCCAAAGTGGAAAAAGTTACTTGAGTGAAGCAGATTCAAATCCGAAAACCACTTTAAAGCAAAACTTCACTTCACTTCTGTCTTTTGTACAACTGAACAGAAATACTGCAAAAAATGTGATGGAATTCTGGAGTGGAAAAAGAAATCCATTCTGTTTGAGATCACAAACGGAAATGAACAAGAAAGTGTTTTATTACTATTGCTAAGTATGTACATATATGTAACAATAAAAGCAGTAGTACCAACTGTTCAAATAGAAAGTAAATTCTATTTTCAATACAATTCTAACAGAATTAATTAAAACAAAATATCAGTATTTCACTTTATTTATTCTAATAATATTGTGATCGACATAGAAAAAAATTGCTACTCTGAAAAAATTTTTCTTTTTTTACTTTTCATAACTAAAGTCCAAAAATGCAATAAAAACATAACAGGGCTACGATTGCGGGTAAAGCGCAATCTTAAGATACTCTAGATGAAATAGAATTTTTTGCGATCCCAAGAAATTTGGTATGGGGAGTGTTAGAAGGGGTGATAGCATTGACGTAATTTTTCCCCATCATGCTAAAGAAGCTATAAAAATATTTTATACAAAATGCTTACTCCAAAAATTGAATAAGAGCTAAGAAAATTAGTGTGTTAAATTTAGTGAAAATGTGCAGTTTGTATGGGAGGTGGTAGAAAGGGTGGGGGGATTTTAGTGATTTTTTCAGAAATAACTAAGAATATCATAAAATTGACATCCCTTAAATTTTAGACTAGTAACATTCATACTTTTCCAGAAACTAGATTTTTTGTGAAGTTGTGAAATTGTGTCATATTGTATGGGAGGGGGTAGAAGCAGTGAAGGTAATCAAAAATTTTTTTCTAATCTTAGTGATAATGCTAAACAAGTATTTATTACGAAATGTGAGCTCGATAAATGTTATATATTCTGAGAAAATCGGCTTTGAGCATTTCATGAAAAAGTGTAGTTTGTATGGGAGGGGGTGGAAGGAGAGGGAGAACGCAAATAATTTTTATACTGTAGATTGAAATCATTATGGAAGTAATATATCCCGAAATTTAGACTAATAGATTTCATACTTTTCGAGCAAATTCATTTATTGTCGAATTGGGCAATTGTGTCATTTTGTATGGGAGGGGGTAGAAGCTTCGCCCATCGTCTAATTTTTTTTGGCCTTACTAGCAATTTTAAATAAATATTTGGTGCAGAATTTCAGTCCGCTAAATCTTATACGCACTGAGTATATTGGCTTAGAGTAATTCATGACAAGTACAGTTTGTATGGGAGTTGGAAGGAGGGGGAGGACACTCATAATTTTTATACAGTAGATTTATGTTATCATAAAAGTAATATATTCAAAATTTCAGGCCAATTGTATACTTTTCTAGCAAATCCGTTTATTGTCAAATTGCGCAATTGTGTCATTTTCTATGGGAGGGGGTAGAAGGGGTGGAGCGATCTGGCCCGTTCACGAACTTGACCTTACTTTTTTGTCAAAAACGACGTGTACGACATTTGAGCTTTCTAGCTCAACGCGTTCTCAAGCTAGAGAGCGAACGGACGGACAGACAGACGGACGGACGGACATCCGGTTTTGAGATTTTTGAGTGATAATATTAATTTCTGTATCATTTATTTTTTTCTCCGAGCCTTATTTCTTAGCGTTACAAATTTTAGAGCAAACTTATAATACTCTCAGATTGCATCTAGAGTATAAAAAACCGTACGTCAGTAAGTCGTATGCCATCTACCGTACGTGCACACTTATTGAATTTTTGGGTGGATTGTAGATTGGGTAGGGAAATTTCGCTAACTAATTGTTGTTGGGGAGTGTTGAATGTAAGTGGGAAGCGGGGGTGGACTAGAGTCGAAAACTACACTTGCCAATTTCTCCACTGAATGTAAGGTGGAAGCGGGGGAGGACTAGAGTCGAAAACCACACTTGCCAATTTGTCCACTACGAACAGCAAGCTGAAACTTAACATTTAGGTATGGGGAGAAAAGAAAAATTAAATAAATATTTTTACCCAGTGGGCAAAACCAAATCTCGCTGGAATTTTATTCAAATTATTATATCGTTGAAATCGCTGAACACAAAAATTTTATACTTTAGTACCAATTAGTAGCAGTATGGGTCCATCATAACCAACTTTGAGGGGAAAACATACTTGTAAGGACTAAAGTCAGGGAGGGTGCAAAGAAAAAAATTTAAAAATTTAAATCTCGACTATCTCTCAAGCTATCTGAAGTTTGGAACACATGCTACAAAAATTTTGAACTTTGAGAAAATTTTTAGAGCTCTGATAAATAAATATAAAATAAACTGCCAACAAGTCGGGCGAAACTTTATTATTCTTGGGACAAGTTGCAGATGAATGGAAAGTCAATATGCAGGTTAGAGTGGTTAGGGAAGGCTAAGTGAAAGGGAGTTCTTGGGCAGGGCTGTTGTCAATTTAACAATATTTCATTCGTTTCTGCAAGTTTAGGTTTTTATGAGGGGAGGAGGAGGGGTAATAGTAAGGGTGGGTGGATGTTAATAGCTTTTTAATTAAATGCTTGAACCACGTCCAAATTCTCTGTATAGAATGTGTATCATAGACGAAGTTGCATAGAATTTTCATAAAATTCGGTGTATTTTACATTCACGAAACCGAACATTTGTATGGGAGGGGTAGAGAAGGTAGGGGGAAGCGTAAAATTTGATATGTAGTTTTATTTTGCTTCTCTTGTGAGGTGCTTGTATAAAATTTCAAGTTCGTAACTTCTAGTTTGTGGGTTATTAGTTGATTTAATGAAATTGGTCGAAATCATGGTTTTGTATGGGAGGGGGTAGAAGGGCAAGCGCGATTTCAAAACTTTTAAAGCAACTTCAATTAATATATTATATTAAATTATTTTTATAAGTTTTTCTGCAAAATTTGAAATTGATAGCTTTTAAGAGTTAGCTGACAACTTATTTCCTAAAAATGCTCGAAAAAATAATTTTGTATGGGAGGGGGTAGAGGAGGGAGGGGAATCGTAAGACTTGTGATGCAATTTTCTTTCTTTTTTGTTGTAAGATGCTCGTACAAAATTTCAAGTTCGTAGCTTTTAATTTGTTGCTTATTAGTTGATTTAATGAAATTGGCCGAAATCATACTTTTGTATGGTAGGGGGTAGAAGGGCAAACGCGATCTCAAAACTTTTAACGTAATTTCATTTCAATTACTTTTATAAGTTTTTATGCAAAATTGCAAATTGATAGCTTTTAAAAGTTAGGTGATAATTGATTTCTTAAAAATGGTCGAAAATATAATTTTGTATGGGAGGGGGTAGAAGTTTTAAAGGCTTTCGACCAGTTAATATTTTGTGTATTTAGGGATTTTTTTTAAATGCATTTCGCAAATTTTCAAGTTTCTACCTTAAAATTTCACTCAAAAATTTTCAGTTTATGTGTTTTTTTCAATGCACTTGAAACACCTTGTGCACGTTAGACCGGGGGGGTCGGTTTATAACAATTATGGATTAAGTTATTATTATTTTTCTAGACGTATTCACATGCAAAATTTGAACTTTGTATCTTTCAACAGAGTTCTAAAAAAATCACTCAAAGTTTTCGATATTTTTGCTTATCATCTCCCTCCCCTTTCACCTCCCAACTTAAAATGTAATTTTAAAATTAAACATTATGTAGTTCTACAATCTGACAAATTTTTGATTTGATATCTGTACCCTTTTTTGAGATATAAGGATTCGTAATTTTGGAAAGTGCGCCATTTTTGAAATGCTCCCCATTTCCCCCCACTACTATTATTTTAACATGTTATATTTTTTTTGTATTTTCCTAGTATAACTTAATATAAGTTTTTAAAGTTTCAATTACATAGCTTAAGAGATAGTTGAGATATTCATTTTTAAGTGTTTTTTTTGCACCCCCCCTGACCCTCCCCCTTACAATAATTATCCAGTCTCTAAGTTGATTCCAAAGGAACTATATGCCACACTGACGGTCCCAAAATATGAATTTTTTACGATAAGTAACTTCGAAGATATAATCATTTGAAAAAATAATTCGGCCGACAATTTGGTCTTGGCCCCCCCTTTTCGGACACCAATGGATAAAAAAAATTAAATTATTTTTAAAAGTTGTCCCACAAACCCCTCTATAATTGTGTTGAGTTTTAGCTTCCTAGCTTTTACCATGGTTTAAATATTTGAATTCGTATTTTTCGGCTTAAGCGCTCCCCCTGCCTCCCCCTGAACCCGTACTCCCCCCAAAATGGGTATCCGCCTGAGATCCGCAACTACCTACAATCCCTTCAAAAATGAACTTTCTATCTTGAAGGGTTTGGGAGTTAATGTGCGCTGAGCGTACACGTCGGCGGACGGCGGACGGCGTACAGACAGACGGATTTTTTTTTTGCATTTTTCGGCTAATTTAGTCATGAAACGCGAAAAACAAAATTTCAGGGTAGCAAATTTTTTTTTTTTCCAAGTCGATCATTATATAATTATTATTTATTATTTTATTATTAAAATAATAAAGTAATTCAAATTTTGCACGAGCACTACTTCCATTCGCTATGTATAAAGAAAAAATAATTATTTGAGTCAAAACTAAAACTAACAAAAGTAGGGCTCTAAGATGCACAAAATTCTTCATGTGTATTGAAAAAAACACTACAACACAAAATTTTTGTTTGCAATATTAAGCCAAAAACTTTTAAAAGTAATATAAAAAGCATAACAGGACTACGATTCACGATCATGCGATTCTCTAGATGAAAGAGATTTTTTTTTGATTTTAAGAAAATTTGTACGGGGAGTGGTAGAACTGGGGCGGCATTGAAATAATTTTTTAACATCATGATAGAGTTGCTATCGAAATGTTGCATACAAAATTTAAGCTTCAAGAATTTGATAGGCTTATAGAAAATTAATGTATTAAATTTAGTGAAATTGTGCAGTTTATATTGGCGGTGTTAGAAGGAGCGGGGGGTTTTCATTTTTTTTCAGTAGTAATTATGAAGATTATGTAAAGTGACATTTCAAAAATTTCTGAAAAATAACATTCATACTTTTTAAGAAAAACGGTTTTATGTTAAGTTATGATAATATGTCACTTTGTATGGGAGGGGGTAGAACGAGTGAAGCTAATCAGTTAATTTCTTTCGATCTTATTAAAAATACGAAATAAATATTTAGTGCACAATTTCAGCTTGATAAATTTTATGCGTACTTAGTAAATTGGTTAATAGTATCTGAAAAAAAAAGTACAGTTTGTATGGGAGGTGGTAGAAGTAGTGAGGCGATTCAAGTATAATTGTTTATACAGTGAATTGATGGCTTAATCAATCAACCAATCAAATTCCTATTAAGACTCCTTTTAGGAGTATAGGACAGAAACAACTGTCTTCCTCAAGGCGCGATCCTGAGCACCGGCCTTTAGCTTTTGCCAGGACTTGTTTATTTCTCTGGCCTCCTGCTTAACTGCTCGCTTCCATGTGCTACAGGGTCGACCAACCCGACGACTTCATTGGTGATTATAATAATTATAATATAATCCGGAGCCTGTTTGGTGATGTTTCGCTCTAGTTTCCTCAAAGTGCCACTTCTTTCTTTAAATCTCAATACCTATTTTAGTTTGGCCAGTAGTACTCCAAAGTTTATCGTTGGAGATCACTCTTGACCAGAATATTCATATTCCTACGTCGGAGGCATTGGTTCACGAAAGTTTGCAGTTTCTTGGTAAGTCAAACGGTCAATTTCCACGTAGTACAGCCATATAACAACACAGATTTGACGCATGCGTCAAAAACACGCAGCTTCGTGCGAAGGTAGAACTCTGTTAACCTCCAGAAAGGGGAAAGAAGGCCTGACGAGTTTTATTTAGACGAGCCTCAATATCCTTTTTGGCTTCGCCGTCGATGCTGACAATGCTCCGAGATAACAAAAACCTGGCACCTCTTTCACATCTTGTCCATTAAGAACAATTGGTGTGCTTGTGTTCGAAACCATGGGCAGATACCTGGGCAACAAGCGAACATTTCACTCTAAGTACAAACGATTATATGCAAACAAACACGTTGTCACCATAATCAAGGTGACTTCCCCTTCTCCACCTTCCTGTGCACCTTTCATAATATGCAGACTTGTCTGAAACTCGTTCGCACAAGAAAGCTCTCGGTCAGCTCTCCTCTATGCAAGACACGACACCTTGCATCTTGGTAGGATTCTTTAATCATTGCTTTGACCTTATCTGGAATACCTATAAATAAAATATTCTAAATTTCAGATCTAAAGCTTTCATACTTTTTTAGAAAATCCTTTTATTGTGAAATTCCGAAATTGAGTCAATTTTTATGGGAGGGGGTGGAGGAATGGAGCGATTTGACCAGTTCACAAACTTAGCATTAATTTTTTGGGAGTAACGCCCAATTATATGTCTTTCTAGATGAAGTGGGAAAGAGCTTAATTCATCTCAAATTCTTTCGAAAAGTGAATAGTAACTTTTGTTTTTGGAGGTGGTCGAAGCAGTGGGGGGAGATCAGTAGTTTTTGTTTATGACACAAAACTTGGTATGCCAAGTGTTTCGTGATGAGTTTAAAGTGTGTAGCATTCATAATTTTTATGGAAATAGGCCATTTTTGTCCCAAATTTATGCATTTGTATGGCAGGTGCCAGAGGAAGTGTAAGGTTTTGGATGATTTTGAAACTGCGAATCAATATTCTTATCACCATGTGTTGATTCAATTACAAAGTTGATTGCTCTCTTATGCAAAGTTGAATTTTGTTTAGAACAGATTACAATTAAAGCAATACAAATTTTGGCTAAAATTCGTCTTTTTAGCTTTTGAAACAATTCAATGAAAATCGAAGAAATGCATTTTTGAAAATTGTGTATTTGTATGGGAAAGGGTGGAAGGAGTGGAGGAATCGAATCAATATTTTTGTACGTTCATTATATTTAAAAAAAAATTTCAGCACGATAGCTCAAAGCGTTCGAAATTTATGTTAAAAACACACGGAAGGACGGACTGACAGACAGACGGTCACTCGAAATCGAGGTCTTCGAGCAACAATAAATATTTCTGTACCCTTGGCGAATTTTGCGAGCTTATTTCTTAGCGTTACAAACGTCTTGGCAAACAATGTACTCTTAGATTTCATCTAGACTATAAAAATGGGTGAAAGTTTTAAATACTAACTGTTCAAATAGCTTTACTAGTTTTATCCTTTCCCATACAAAATTATTATTTCGTCCATTTCCAAAGAATCAATTATCACCAACATTTTAAAGCTATAAAGTTGAAAATTGTACGAACACTTTAAGGAATATTTAAAACAAAGTTTCATCGATACATCTGCAATCCCCTCCTAACCCCCTTTATACAAAAGTATAATTTCAACGTATTTAAATAAATCAACTAATAGCTAACAAATTGGTAGGTAGAAACGTGAAATTTTGTTCGAACACCTTTCAAAAGAAATTAAATAAAATCGTGTCACAAATTTTACGATCACAAAGCTCTTCTACCACCGCCTATACAAATGCATGTTTCTTGATCGATTATCCCTGATAATACTAAGCTGAATTTGGAAAATAAATACATGTTAAAAAGGCGATATTTCAGAGAACATTTTTTGTTAAAAAAGTGCGCAATTCCAATCAACTACTTAAAAGCTATTCAAGTGTGGAAGTCTCTAGCAAAGAAATTCGTGCCATTCTGAAGTTTTACTTCCACAAAGACAGGAATGCGTCGTAGCTAAATTATAATTAAACGGCTGTCTGTCATACGCTTATTTAGCTAAATTACCAATATAAGCATTTATCAGCTAATTACTCTCAGCTAAATCATCTCAGTTAACTAAATCCTCTAATTGTTCTCATAATTTACGCT
Organism: Chorisops tibialis; assembly: GCA_963669355.1. Classification (NCBI taxonomy): domain Eukaryota; kingdom Metazoa; phylum Arthropoda; class Insecta; order Diptera; family Stratiomyidae; genus Chorisops; species Chorisops tibialis. The sequence goes on along the minus strand of OY770264.1, from coordinate 41,036,083 downwards.
ATAACGATGAAGATTGTAATAGAACTGCCCATTTTATATAAGTTTTTCGTGCTAGAAGGAAGAAGAAAAGTCATTTTCTGACAACTCTGACTTTTATGAAATCTTTGAAGCGTGATTTAAACGCCCAGCTATGAAAGATGACTTGCAAACGATTATAAAACAGGACCAAGGATCGGTTTTCTTCTTTTGTGGCCTTCCTTGCAAAATTGTATTGCTTATTGACTATGTAATTCAACTCATCTGCCATACATTTATGGCAGATGAGTTAGTGGCTCTTCCTAATTACCAAAGTGATATGTGTCACTGATCTATTAACGATGAAGATGAGCTATATTACCAATTAGTTAAAATATAATTAGGACGGCTACGTATTAATGGTATAAGCTAGCAGACAACTTTAATTTATGACTAAAAGCTTTATTGTGAATTACCATATATTGTACAAATTAATACTTTGTACAGAATTTTATTAATAAATATGTAAAAAAAATATATACTACCGCTACCGCGCATTACCATAAATAAAAGATGAATTACATAAATTATTAAGTAATCTAAAATTTCCTCCCTTTCATTTTATTTAACGCTTCAAGCATGATTTATATTACCTTTAAATATGTTAATGTCTTACTAAATTTTTAGCACCATTTAAATTAAAGCGAATACGAATCGATTTTAATAACTCAAATTTACTATGCCTCTGAATAGGAATACTTGAATGAAAAACTTTCGTGGTAAATCATTCTCATGCCAAATTTCCATACGAGTGCGGTTATAAGAAGGATTTTCCTCTTCACATATGCAATAAATCATTCGGCTTCTCTTTTCAAAAGACTATATATGAGTTTCAACTTCGTTTCAATTTCGAAATTTTCTTATACCTGTTTACCATATTTGAATGTGTGTTTAAAAAGGTCTTATTTTCATTCTATTTTAAACTTTTCGGTTCCATTTATAAAATTTAAGTGGTGGGATTAATTAAAAATGAATCATTTATGTTAAAATATCAGGTGCAAAATTGGTTGGTGTCGAGCTCTTTTAAAGAAAAAAATCTTTCCGATTTTTTGTCTATTTTTTTCCATAATGAATAACTTGTGGACCTAAATTTAATTAAAACATAATTTCCTTAGTCAGCCAAAAAGGCACTCTTAGTACGAGAGGATACCAAAAAACTTTTTTACCACTTAAACTTCGATAAATGTTTTTAAAGCTGAATGAAGAAAATTTCGATTTGAAAATAAAAGTTTTACTCGAATTTCGAATCAATTCCATGTGAGCAGCATCATCAAAAATAGATAATTTTTTCCCTTATTTCCAGAACATTATACTTTATTTTTTAGCTAATATTTTTTTTTTATTTAAATAGGGGAACATGAGAGAGCACTGCGACCTTCTCGGCCTATCGTGCGTTTATAGCCCCTTCACCCTACCATACCTCAATAGCTTTAGCTAATTTGAGGATCTTTAAGGTTGCCATGTTAGCTAGTTCTTTGGTTGAAAGAAACCCTTTCCCTGTAAGATTATGTCTTTTCCTAGCTATTGCTTCACAGTGACATAGGATGTGTTCAGTCGTTTCTGATTCTTCGAGACAGAGGCGACAGATGTCGGTTTCAGCTAAGCCCATGTTTTTGAGGTGGTGGTTTACTCCACTGTGCCCCGTCATTAGGCCGATTAGAGTACTAATATCCTTCTTGCTGAATTTTAGTATATCCTCCACTTTGTTTTTTTGTGGTAGAATCAATTTTTTTGAGATTGACAAGCCTGGATGTTTATTCCAGTAGATTGTATGTTCTTGTTCTACCCATTGTCTAATAATAGGGTTGAAGTACCCTTTCGGTTTTCCGCAGAAAGGTTCTGGACCAATAAAATTTGCTTGAGCGCCGTTTTTTGCTAGGCGATCAGCCTCTTCGTTTCCCTCTATTCCCATATGTCCTGGTACCCACATTAAGGTAACCTTATTCCTTTTCCCCAGGATTATTAGGTTTTGAAGGCAGTCCCATACTATCCTTGATCCGTGTTTATTGGATGCTAGAGCTTTGAGAACCGCCTGACTATCCGATAGGATATAAATATATTTGTTGCGATGAGCTCTCCTTATATTTTCTTGGATGCATAGCTCCATTGCAATTAGTTCGGTCTGAAAGATTGTGGCTTCTTTGCCGAGTGGTTTTGAGACCGCGAAGTTAGGTCCTTTGACTCCGACTACTGTCCCCTTAGATGTGCGCGATCCATCTGTATACCAGATGGTTGACCCTTCTACTATTTCAGATAGCATGTATTGCCAGTCCTTGCGTTCCCTGATAATAACTTTGAAAGGGGTTTCGAAGTTGAATTTTATCGGCATGACGTCCGATAGAGTGAAAGTTAGAACCTCCATTTTTGGGTCTTTTAGGATTTTGAGGTGACCTCTAAAATCCCCTGGTTTGTAATTATTTTTCTCCTGTAAGCGTATTACTCCCTTAATAGCCTCCTTTTTTATTTGGAGATGTATGGGAGGGATGTTTAGGAACATTTCCATTGCCGCTGTAGGACAGGTTTTCATTGCACCTGTAATACCTAGGCAAGCTAGCCTTTGGATTTTTTGTAACGTAAGCTGTGCTTTACGTTGTTAGATCTTAGTCCACCATACTGTTGATCCGTATGTGACTATAGGGAGAATGATTGTTCTGTAGCACCAGTAAATCATTTTGGGCTTTAGTCCCTATTTTCTGCCAAACAAGCTTTTACAGGCCCAAAATGCCTTTAGTGCTTTGGCATGAGTCCTTTCTATATGTTTATTCCAGTTGAGTTTGCCATCCAGTATAATACCCAGATACTTTACCTCATCTGAAAGGGGTATTGGGTTCCATTTATTGAAGGAGGTATAATATGGACTTCCCTTCTGTTTGTAAATGGTACTATCTCAGTCTTACTTGGGTTAATGTTCAAGTTCTTAGACTGACACCAGTTCATTATCACTTCTAACGCTGATTGAATTCTTTCCGAAATTATTGAGTCGTATTTGTCTCTTATGATAATGCCTCGTATCCTTGGTTTTCTAGACAGTCCAGAAGCTCATCCACTACGATTGACCAAAGAAGCGGAGATAGTACCCTTCCTTGGGGACAGCCCCTATAGGTTTGTGCAGTCAATGAGCTATCACCTAGATACGTGGTTGTCATTCGGCTCTTTAGCATGGCGTGTATCCATTTTATTGTGGCCGTTTCCAAACCCTTTTTCCTAGCTGCCACTATAATGGCTTCATGGGGAGTGTTATCAAATGCTCCTTCAATATCTAGGAATGCGCAATATTTCTTTATAGTCTTTTGCCTTTTCGATTTGTTTTACCAATCTATGAAGGGCTGACTCGGTTGATTTGCCTTTTTGGTAGGCATGTTGGTTCTTATTAAGACAGACCTTGCTAGGCCCCGTTCTTATGTGAATGTCCACTAACTTCTCCATCGTTTTGATAAAGAAAGAGGTTAGACTTATAGGGCGATATGACTTAGGCTGTTCACTGGGACGATTCCCTGCCTTAGGTACAAATACCACTCTCGCTTTTCGCCAGATTTTAGAGATGTATTTCCATGCAAAACTTGCTTTAAAGATCCTCTTCATTATTGGCATTAGGATCTCTATCCCCTTCTGCAGTAATGCAGGGAATATTTTGTCTACTCCGGCTGATTTGTAAGGCTTAAAGGTGTTGATAGCCCATCTGATCTTTTCCGGAGTGAAGATTTTACCAGCAATGCTTTTGCTTGACGGAGTTTGATGATTCATCCTTTCCTCTACTTCTAAATCTTCATTGTTGTTGATTATCTTACAGCCTGGGAAATGTGTTGCCAGTAACATTTCAAGAGTTTCCATGCTGCTTTTAGTTAAGGACCCATCCGGTCTCTCTAATAGTCCGATGTCTACCGGGGTGTCTTTTGACAACACTTTTTGTAGTCTTGATGCCATTGAAAGATCATCTATTTCTTCACAGAATTTACTCCAAGACTCTTTTTTTAACTTTTTTAGAAGTTTGTTATATTCTGTAAGGGACTTCCTGTATTCGTCCCAGTTACCAGAGGTTTTTGCTCTATTGAACAATTTCCTAGTTATTTTTTAGCTAAAAAGAGAATCTAGATATAATTCAGAAGGTGCAAACATTTTGGCACATATTTAAATTTTTTTCAAAAATTATGACGTAACAAAAATATTTCATTGAATAATAATTTCATATTTCCATCGTGCTTAAACTATCGGCAAACAAGTACTGGTTTCTTTTGAGAAATGTGTTGACGATATCATACCGTGTTCGTTTTACTTTATTATTGTAATAATAAAGCATTGTGATCGATTTGCGAAAAAAAATTTGCAACCCTTTTCGCGTTTTTTTTCATCACAAAAAAAAATGGAAAAAATTCGTGTACGTGTAAGTTTAGCGCACAATCACTCCCGAACCCTTGAAGAAAGAAAGTTAATCTTTAAACGGATTGTAGACAGGCACTGATCTTAGGCGGACTCCAATTTTGGGGAGTGTGGGGATTAGGGGAAGCGCTAGAACCAAAAACTATGAATTCGAATATCTCTTCCATGATTCTAGCTAGAAAGCTAAAAACCGACACACATGTAGAGGGGTTTTTAAACTATAAAAGTAGTTTGTTTCCATTGGGGTTCGAAAAGGGGTGGCTACAAATAAATTGTCAGCCGAATTATTTTTTCAAATGATTATATTTAATTCACCTCAATGGTACTACGACAAAAAACGGGAATTGCCCTCCTGACCTTTATGTTCCTTCATATTTTTTTATGGCACCGAGTATAACTTAGGGGTTCACCCTATGCATAGTTATGTCGGTAAAGAAATTAGGAACAAAATAAATATGAGCTTATTAGGGTGGAGAGAGACGAAAATGACGCTGGACATTGAAGCACAGGAGGTAGTACTGGCTAGGAAACACCAACGTTTTGACGTTCAGGAAATGAATGTCTACATCAATTTTGCTGTACGAGAGACAAGAGTTTGACGGTGTATTCGTGGGCGCGTTGGAGGAATGAGTACGCTGTTTTTCTGAGGAAACAAACACAACCTAGGGGGTCACCCTATAATGCTATGTACAACAGTATTAAAATTGGAGAAAAAACATTACAGGACTTGGGTGTAAAGCACAATCGTGCGATACTGTAGGCGAAAGAGAATATTTTTTATTTTAAGAAATTTTGTAGAGGAAGTGGTAGCGGTAGTGACGACATTGAACGAATTCGCAGCATTTTACATCACGCTAGATCTGCTATCAAAATGTTTTATATAAAATTTAAGAATCAAAAATTTAATAGGTACTGAGAAAATTAGTGTTTTCGATTTAGATAAATTGCGCCTTTTGGATGTGGGGTGGTAGAAAGAGGGGCGAGTTCTTAATCACTCTTTCAAAAATAACTATAAACATCATGCTTTTAGTGTGCTTTAAATTGCTGATCAGTAGAATACATACTTTTCAGAAAAATCAACTTTTTGTAAAGTTGTGAAATTGGGAGTGGGTAGAAGAAGTGAAAGTAATCGTCTAATTTTTTTGATCTTATTAATAATTCCATTTAAATATTTATTGAAAAATTTCAGCTCGATAAATTTTATACGCGCTGATCTAATTGGTTTCGAGCATTTCATGAAAAAGTGCAGTTTGTATGGGAGGTGGTGGAAGGAGATTGAGGACAAGAATAATTTGTATGCGGTAGATTGAAATCATCATAAAGTATTATATTACAAATTTGAAAACAATAGATTTTATACTTTTCAAGCAAATCCGTTTATTGTCAAATCGCGAAATTGTGTAATTTTTTATTGGAGGGAGTAGAAGAGGTGGAGCGATTTGGCTCGTTCACAAACTTCACCTTATTTTTTCGTCAAAAACGACGTGCATGAAATTTACACTTTCTACATTAACGCGTTCTCAAGCTAGACAGCTCGCAGACGGACGGACGGACATTCGGTTTTGAGATTTTTGATCGATAGCAGATATTTCTGTACCCTTGTGTTAGTGTTGTTTTTTGGCATTTCTTCTTTAGAGCAACCTTATAATACTCTCAGATTCCATCTAGAGTATAAAAAATAAAGTTAAGTAAATTTAATTTGGGTGGAGAAAGACGAAAGTAACGGCGGACAAGGCTTTTGAAGCACTGGAAGTTGTACTCGAGGTTGTTTAGTTCCGGACTGCATTTACCATGGAAGTAGCGATAGTAAATGCTAAGTACTCCAACATTTCTGCGATTCTCGAGAGAATCTTTGGAAGGCGTAACGGTATTGTCACATGATTTATTATTCCTGAAAGAGCTGTTAGCTTTTCGCATAACCCTCTACCTACGAATTTGTATTTTCGCAGATTGAGGTGACCGAGATATACCCACGCAAGCAGTGTGCCGGAATTATACGTCGAACAGGGTTTGAACTCACGGCTTTCGCATTGCAGACAAACACACTACCTACTAGGCAACATTCTAGTTAAAGTGAAATAATTGACAATAGTCCTGCTCTAGTACTCCCGTGTATTTAATCTTCCATTTCCACCCTCGGTTAGGTTAGGTTTGTGGAGGGGCTAGACACCAATGTACGTAGGCTACCAGTGTGCCCATTGCACGTGTCCGTGTTTTTACCATATCATTCAGCCAGCCCGCTCTACCGGTGAAACTTCTGTACTTCTTTGGTTCAAGAAACTGAAGCTCACTCAGCTCTGCGAAGAAGGACTCTCCGAGAATTTATCTTCAAATTGTTCAGAGGTAGGGGCAATGGCAGAGGAAATGCTCTATAGTCTCACTATCCTTACCGCAGCCTCTGCAAAAGTCCTCGGTTGTAAGGTGAAGTTTTCGAGCGTGTTTTCTAAGACGACAGTGGTCCGTGATTATAACCACTAGTATCCATTGAGAGTTTCTGTCGAGTCTCAATAATTTTATTGATTTCGCTCTATCAAACCCACCCCGTAGCATCTTCGTGGTGTTACACATACTTATTCACCCTAATCTAAATTGACTTCCCATGCATTCTCAGCTTGTACCATGAATATAATATAGTTGATTCTGACTTGTTGGCAAATTTTTTTTTTAAATAGCAGTAATAACAGTTTCGACATCTAAAATATTTCCTTCAAAATTATTACGGTCCTTTTTGATTTCGCTAAATTTCTTAGCAACATTTTATTTATTTTTTTTTTAAATAAGGGTTAGCGTGGTGCAAGTTCTTGTTTCATACATGGAGCATGTGCTACTCCACATAGAACTTCATTCTGAAAGGTTTTAGGTGCATTATTTGACCATTATTTTCCCTTAAACATCCCCATATTTGAATGCAGTAGTTCTAGACAGGTTCTGTATTGACTTCTCAGATTTCATCCTAGTAGCCAGTATAGTTTTCTATATTTTATTTTAAAGCAAAGTTCCCCGACTGATATGGGGATCGTTGCTTGTGCGCTATTGCTTCTGCTCTTTTGGGGATGGTTTGCTTGTGCGATTTTGAGGGCGTTTTGCTTGCGCTTTTGTGGTAAAAGGCATGCGCTATGCGCACGAAAATAAGGCATCATTTAGATGACACCTTTAGATCAATAAAAAGGTCAAGTTTTTTTTTAAACTAGTGTCGATTTGTCCATCAGTTGTTTAGCCTTAGGAGACCTTTTTTTAGTATAACCGTTCAGCTCAATATCAGTATCACAGGTCATCAGTGCCTTCTGTATGTATGCTGTTTGCATTTATCCCTTTGAGAATCAAAAAGTCGATCAGGTCCACAATTTTCTTAGGGTCAGTCGGCCTATAAGTTGACGATCCCGATTAAGAGAACTCACATTTGTGATTTCGTCCACCATGGTATAGTTTCTTATCTTTTTAGTCATTAGTCTTGAATCCCAGTATGTGTGTTTAGCATTTAAATAGTCACCGATGATAAAAGTGTTACCAAATGCCTTGAAAATTTCTGTGTAATCTTCCTTCGTTGGAGAGTCTTTAGGTGGACAATAAATTGCTGATACTTTCCATATTTTATTTTTTATCAGAATACCAAATTCAAGTAATCCAATTTCCAACTAAACTGACTCAATTTTTCTACCAGTTTGTTTAAAGAAAATAAAAAAATATTTAAAAATAAAATTAAAGATATACAATAAACCTTTCATAATAAAAAATATCCTTTCTTAATAAAATATAGGGAATAATCCACAGCTTGAGCTCAAGCTTAAGGATTTCTGGAGATAAAAGGGCGTATTTTCCTGAATATTACAGTATACGAAATGAAAAGGCTTGAATTTACAATATCCTTAAAAAAACGAGTGTCATACCCTCGCTTTTCCTATACATATTCTAATGTGCATAACTGCCATGTAAACTGTATCATTCAAATGTTTTCTTTTCTCCGCTGTTCTAGTATAGTCTACATTATACTTTCAAAGCTTAACCCCTGCAAAGATGTCTAACAGAGCTCCTAATATCCTGTTCGAATAAATAATTTTTTTTTTCACTCCGAAGTGAGTCGTGTTTTTCCTATGAAATTCAAGAAATTGAATTGGAGCTATGTTACATACATTCTAATAAAATGTTATTGTAGATATATACTTGCAATACTTCCTGAATAGTTATCTGAGAGTCGCTTTTTTTGCAAAGTTTGGATTACTACACGGTTCACTGGTCATTGCTCATTTATAGACGCAATAAAGGGGAAATATTTAATAAATAACAAGCGTGTAGGAAAGTGTATAAGAAAAAAATATCGATTTCACGTGGTCTACTGGTTCTTTCAACACGAGAGATTATTGATCTGTGTTGCGTGGAAACTCACAAAAAGTTCTCACTCGTTGCTTCGCATAAGAAGCTGGTATCGCGTAGTCCTATGGTTTGCCGGTTTTCGATTTAATCAGGATTTAAATTTCATATTTTAGAATTTGAGCACTGAAAGGTTCAGTATAATAATATAATATATATTAAGCTTTTGAAGAAATCTGAGTGTACTGTCTTTGCTGAAACGTTTGTAATGCTAAAGTACAAAGTCGCCAAGGGAACAGAAATTTTTACTGTCGCTTAAAAAACTTATTTGTACGGTATCAAACATAAATTACTTTATTATTCTAATAATAAAGTGTTGTGATTGACACAGAAAAAAAAAATATTTGCTTCCCTGAAATTTTGTTTTTTCGCGTTTCATAACTAAATTAGCCTAAAAATGCAAAAAAAAAATCCGTCCCGTCGTACGCCGTCCGCCAACCGAAAGTTGAAAATCAGTAGAGATGTAGAGAGGGTTGTGGGACAAACTTTAAAAATAATTTCATTTTTTTATCCATTGGCGTCCGAAAAGGGGGGGCTAAAATCAAATTGTCGGCCGAATTGTTTTTTCAAATGATTATACCTTCGAAATTACTTATTGTAAAAAAATCATATTTTGGGACTATTAAGGTGGCTTATAGCTTTACCGGAATCAGCTTAAAGAGTGGCTTATTATTGTAAGGGGGAGGATCAGGGGGTGCAAAGAAAAACGCTTGAAAATGAATATATCAACTATATTTAAGCTATGTAATTGAAACTTGGAACATATATTAAGCTGTACTAGACAAATATGGAAAAAATATAACATGTTGAAGTAGTAGTAATGGGGGGGGGGGATGGGGAGCATTTCAAAATTACAATTTGTGATATCTCAAAATTAAGTATAAATATCAAATCAAAAATTTGTCAGATTGTAGTCGCTAATTTTGGTAAGAATTTTAAAGTGGGAGGTGCAAAGGGAGGGGGGTGGTAGCCAAAAAATGTTGAGTGATTTTTTTAGGGCTCCATGAGAATACATCTATTTGATATACATAGAAAAATAATAATAACTTGTGGCATAATTGTTATAAACCGACCTCCCCCCCCCGGTCTAACGTGCACAAGGTGTTTCATGTGCATTGAAAAATAAACTGCCAACAAGTCGGGCGAAACTTTATTATTCTTGGGACAAGTTGCGGATGCGTGGAAAGTCAATATGCAGGTTAGAGTGGTTAGGGAAGACTAAGTGAAAGGGGGTTCTTGGGCAGGACAGTTGTCAACACTTTGCGGAAACGTTCAAAAGCTTCAGTATATATAACCAATATTTCGTTCGTTTATTTATGCAAGTTTGAGTTTTTTGAGGGGAGGGATGAGGGTTGATAGTAAGGGTCGGTGGATGTTAATAGTTTTTTAATTGACGTCCAATATTCTCTGTATAGAATGTCAGTTTCATAGACGAAGTTGCATAGAATAAGATTCTGTGTATTTTACATTCACGAAACCAACATTTGTATGGGAGGGGGTAGAGAAGGTAGGGGAATCGTAAAGATTGTGACGCAATTTTATTTCCTTTCTGTTGTAGTCTTCTCGTACAAAATTTCAAGTTCGCAGCTTTTAACTTGTTGGTTATTAGTTGGTTCAATGAAATAGGTAGAAATGATACTTTTGTATGGGAGGGGGTAGAAGGGCAAGCGTGATTGCAAAACTTTTAACAAAATTTCATTTCAATTATTTTTATAAGTTTTCCGGCAAAAATTGAAATGGATGGCTTTTACGAGTTAGCTGATAACCGATTTCTTAAAAATGCTCGAAAAAATAATTTTGTATGGGAGGGGGTAGAAGAGGTAAGGGAATTGCAAAATTTGTGATGCAATTTTCTTTTCTTTCTCTAGTAAGGTGCTCGTACAAAATTTCAAGTTCGTAGCTTTTAATTTGTTGTTTATTAGTTGATTTAATGAAATTGGTCGAAATCATACTTTTGTATGGGAGGGGGTAGAAGGGCAAGTGCTATTTTGAAACTTTTAAAATAATTTTATTTTAAATATTTTTATAAGTTCTTATGCAAAATTTCAAATTGATAGCTTTTAATAGTTAGGTGATAATTAATTTCTTAAAAATGTTCGAAAAAATAATTTTGTATGGGAGGGGGTAGAAGTTTCAAAGGTATTCGACCAGTTAATATCTTATACGTTTGGGGTTTTTTTTTAAATGTATTTCCCAAATTTTCAAGTTTCTACCTTAAAATTACATCCAAAAATTTTCAGTTTTCGTGTTTTTTTCGCTGCACATGAAACACCTTGTGCCCCTTAGACCGTGCTGGTCGGTTCGTAACAATTGTGGATCAAATTATTATTTTTTTTCTGTGTATATAAAATAGATGTATCCACATGCAAAATTTAAAGTTTCTATCTTTGACCAGAGTCCTAAAAAAATCACTCAAAATTTTCGACATTTTTGCTTACCACCTCCCTCCCTTTACACCCCCTAACTTAAAATTTTTATCAAAATTATAAATTATATAGTTCTATAATCTGACGAATTTTTGATTCGATATCTGCACTCAATTTTGAGATATAACGATTTCTAATTTTGAAAATTGCACCATTTTTGAAATGCTCCCCATTTCCCCCCACTACTATTATGACCAAATTTTATATATTTTTTATATTTCGCTAGTATAGCTTAGTATATGTTTTAAATTTCAATTACATAGCTTTAGAGATAGTTGAGATATTAATTCTTAAGTGTTTTTCTTTGCACCCCCCCTGACCCTCATCCTTACATTAATTAGCCTATTTCTAAGCTTATTCTGATGGATCTGTACGCCATCTTAACTGTCCCGAAATATGAATTTTTTATGGTAAGTAGTTTCGAAGATATAACCATTTCAAAAAAAGATTCGGCCGACAATTTGTTTTTAGCCCCCCCCCCCCTTTTCGGACGCCAATGGATAAAAAAATTAAATTATTTTTGGAGTATGTCCCACAACCTTCTCTATATGTATGCTGATTTTCATCTTTCTATCTGCATTCGTGGTGAAGATATTAGCAAGTGTATTTTTCGACTTTTTCCATCCCCCCGCCTCCCCCTTCCACCCCACACTCCCCAAAATTTGGATAATGGAGCTCACGTACCAAATTAACAATCCACCCAAAAACCAACATTCTACCTTTAACGGTTTTGGAGGTACGAGTCCATATGTACGGCGTACGGCGGACGGCGTACGGCGTACGGCGGGACGGATTTTTTTTTTTTGCTTTTTTAATTAATTTAGTCATGAAACGCGAAAAAACAAAATTTCAGGGTAGCAAATTTTTTTTTTTTCTGTGTCGATCACAATACTTTATTATTAAAAAATAATAAAGTAAAACACATAAACTGAAAATTTTTGAGTGAAATTTTAAGGTAAAAATTTGAAAATTTGGGAAATGCATTTAAAAACGAATTTCTAAATATACGAAATATTAACTGGTCGAGAATCTATAAAACTTCTACCCCCTCTCATACAAAATTATTTTTTCGACCATTTTTAAGAAATCAATTATCACCTAACTATTAAAAGCTATCTATTTGAAATTTTGCACAAAAACTTTCAAAAATAGTTGAAATAAAATTGCGTCAAAAGTTTTGAAATCGCGCCTGTCCTTCTACCCCCTCCCATACAAAAGTATAATTTCGACCATTATTAAGAAATTAATTATCATTTAACTATTAAAAGCTATCAATTTGAAATTTTGCATAAAAAATTTTAAAAATATTTGAAACAAAATTGCGTCAAAAGTCTTGAAATCGCTCTTGCTCTTCTACCCCCTCCCATACAAAGGTATGATTTCGAAATTTCATTAAATCAACTAATAACCAAGAAATTAAAAGCTACGAACTTGGAATTTTGTACAAGCACTTTACAAGAGAAAAGAAATAAAACTGCATCACAAGTTTTATGATTCCCTTACCCGCTCTACCCCCTCCCATACAAATGTTCGGTTTCGTGAATGTAGAATATACCGAATTTTATGAAAATTCTATACAACTTCGTCTGTAAAACACATTCTATACAGAGAATATTGGACATGATTCATGCAATCAATTAAAAAGCTATTAACATCAACCCACCCTTACTATTACCCCTCCTCCTCCCTCATAAAAACCCAAACTTGCAGAAAAAAATGAAATATTGTTATATTGACAACGGCCCTGCACAAGAAGTCACTTTCACTTAGTCTTCCCTAACCACTCTAACCTGCATATTGACTTTCCACTCATCCGCAACTCGTCCCAAGAATAATAAAGTTTCGCCCGACTTGTTGGCAGTTTATTATCCCATGATGCAACCATGTATACACATAGGAACGAAAAGAATATATTATTCACTAGCGGTCACCGTTGAATTTGTCCGCGTAAGAATCGCAATAATAAGCAATTTTTGAGTATGTAGTTAGTGATACATTATGTGGGATATATAATCTGCTTAGTGGCTCTTTGAACACAATGCTTTGTATATTGTTGGAAACAGAACCATAAATTATAAAGAATGCAACCACGCCACTCGTAATTGTATAAATACAAATATTTAATACGAAATTTAAGCTTCAAAAATTGAGTAGAGAGAGAAAATTAGCGTAGATTTAGTGAAATTGAGTAGTTTGTATGGGAGGTGGTGGAAGGAGTTCAAGATTTTTAGTAGTTTTTTTTTCAGAAATAACTATGAACATGAAGCAGTTGAAATCTCTCAAATTTCACCCTAATAACATTCATACCTTTCAAAAATGGATTTTTTGTAAATTTATTAAATTATCCCACATTGTATGGCCGGGGGTAGAAGCAGTAAAGCTAATCGGGTAATTTTTTCGAAATTTGTAATTATGCTAACTAATTATTAAGTACAAAATTTCGGTACGATAAATGTTGTACGAACTGAGAAAATTGACATATAGTATTTCATGAAAAATGAAGTTTGTATGGGAGGTGACGAAAGGAGCTAAAGGATTCTAACAATTTGTGGATAATGTTTATGATAAGAATATCACATTTTAAAATTCAAGTTATTATGATGATGCAATGGCGCTACAGCCCATATCGAGCCTTGGCCTCCCGGATGAACCTCCTCCAGTTGTCTCAGATCAACGACCGCGTCCTCCAGTTTGAAAAATTGAGAAGCGATCTGCAGTCTGCGACGAAAGAGTCCTCCCATCGCTTTCGTGGCTTCCCCTGCGGTCGGTTACCTTGAGCTTTGCCCTTGAGAAATCGTTTTGGGATTCGTTCCTCGTGCATTCGTTCCACGTGGCCAGCTCATTGCAGCTTGCGCAGTTTGATCACTATAGATGCTGGTGGGTCGTCAAATAGTCGATACAGCTCATGGTTGTATCGAATTCGCCAATCATCTCCTTTCTTAACTGCTCCGTATACCTTCCGAAGAATTTTTCGCTCAAAAGTGTCGATTAACTTCTCCGAAAACCGTGTCAAGGTCCACGTTTCGCATCCCTATAGCAGCACAGGACGAATTAATATCTTGTAGATGCGTAGTTTATTGTTTCGATGGACCTTCCTTGATTTCATTATGGGGAGGATCGCATAAAATGCTTTGTTAGCTGACGTGATTCTTCTTTGAATTTCATGTCGCTCATTGCCGTCCTTCATGAGAAGGGCTCCCAGGTATACGAATTCATCCACCTGCTCGAAGTTGTATTCGCCTATTGTAATGTTCTGCCTCTCTGGGACAGTCCTTCGTGTCTGGGTCATGTATTTAGTTTTCGCTTCATTGACCCTGAGTCCTACTTCACCCGCTGCCGACTCCAACTCCTGGAATACCTTCTTAACGCCAAGTATTGATCGGGCCGGAATAGCCACGTCGTCTGCATACGCCACCAACTGTGCGGACTTTACGAGTAGCGTACCTCTGGTGTCCACTGAGGTTACTGAAGTTGCTTTCCTGACGACATACTCGAGCACCAAGTTAAAGAGTGTAGGGGCGAGACCATCTCCTTGTTTAAGACCTGACTCCATTGGAAAGCTGTAAGTCAACTCGTTTTGGATTTTTACTTGGCACTCATTGTTTTCCATCGTGGCTTTTATTAACCGAACTAGTTTAAGTGGGACACCTAGTTCAATCGTTATTCTGTACAGAGCATTACGGTCGACACTATCGTATGCTTGGCAAAAATCGACGAACAGTTGGTGCACATTAATATCATATTCCCAGCATTTTGCTAGCACCTGTTTTACTGAGAATAGCTGGTCCGTTGTCGATCGTCCAGATCTGAAGCCACTTTGATATTCTCCGATTCAAGTTATTAGCTCTTATTGATTCCAGAAAAATTTGATTATTATAGTAATATATATCTAAATATTAATTTTTGAAAATAAGTAATTTTGTGTGGGAGGAAGTAGAAGAGGTGGAACGATTTGGACTTTTTACAAACTTGACTTTGGATTTTCGTCGAAAATGACGTGTGAAACATTTGAATTTTCTGGTTCAATGTGTTCTCAACTTCTGTGTGGAATCTATTTAAAATTGCCAAATTTCATAGCGAAATGACAAGATAGAAACTTAAGGACAAAATCATTTACTAAAATATTCTCTTTGATTGACCTTTAGACATGAAAATGATAACTTTCACCATTTAAGCAATCCATGAAATTTTTTATGAATAAGGGAAAATTTGGAATTTTGTGTGAAAAATTTTTCGTAAACGAAAGTCTGATCGTTTCCATATGTTCGCAGACCCAAAGTGTTTTTTGGGGATGAAGATTTTCCTTCCACCATATTCGAGATTCTCGAAGTATGGAATCCATCTAAAAATGCCGAAATTCATAATAAAACGACAAAACATTAACTTGACCCTAAAAGCAAAATTAATGTCTAAAGTATCCACAGACATAAAGATCAAAATGTGCACCGTTAATAACGATAAACATATTTATACATCTTCTACAATGGCACCACAGCCCAAGTCGGACTTTGGCCTCCTGACATTCAGGTTCCTTAACATTTTTCATTACTTATTGAGGATTGTGCGAAGTGCTAACAACCCTTCACTTCGCACAATCCTCTTTCTACGAATTTTTCATTTTCGTAGTTTGAGGGGAGCAAGGTATATCCAAGCAGACTATGTGCTGGAATTTTATATTGCGCCGACCGGGATTTGATCTCACGACCATCGCATTATAAGACCAACACGCTACCCACTAGGCTACACCCTAAATATTTGCATGACCAGAAACTGAGGCAAATAATTTTGAGCTGTCCTACGGATAGCACAAATTTCTGGTCTCTCGCTCGTTCCATCAAAAGTAATTCTGCCTAGTCAATTCCATTTGTAATTTACAATAATGAGGTTATTACGGATGCCAACATGAAGACAAATATGTCAGCGGCTCAATTTACTACCAACTCTTCTTTGCCATGAACGAACTCCAACCTTCCAACGCAGTATATACGACGATAAATTTTTCCCTGTGACAAATAAATATTCGTTCGCGTTACGTACATATACTCAGTTGTCAAGAATATAGATGCTAAAAAATCGTTCGGTCCCGATGGAATCGCTAATCTTGTTCTTAAATATTGCTGCGCTTTTCTTGCGAAACCTCTAAGCAAGCTTTATCGTTTTTCATTACCGTCCTGTACTGTCTCATCTTCATGAAAGCTTGCAAATCTTCTGCCAGTCCCATAAAAGAGGAACGCATTAATCCCCCTAATTATCGCCCGATAACAGTAACCTCATTTCTGTTGAAATTCATGGAAACAATCACCAACCACAGAGCTATGGGAAATCTCAACATCAATGAAAACAGTAAAGATTCTGCAAAAACGTTCCACATGGGACCTTTTAATTACCCCTTCAGAACGTTGGGACAAAAGTATTCACCAGTTTGGTGAATCTTGTGTTATTGCTCTTGGTATTTCAAAGGCTATTGGTTTGGGTGCTTTCATTATTTACTGGATTGAAGGTTTTTCTAGACAATCGTTCAATAGATGTGGTTTATTCTTCTAATGAAATTAACGATGGTGTCCCTCAGGGCTCGTTTCTTTCTTGCACGTTTTTCCTAATATTTATTATTGACTTGCAATCTGCAACTTTCAATCGTATGCATAGCTTCGCTGATGACTGCACATTAGACTTCTTCTACCACTTCCACACTGCGTCCATAGCGCCATATACTAGCTTAATACAGCAACATCTGTCCATGCTTCAATCATTGAATGACGACTTGGCTAAAATTCTGAGTTCGGCAACAGAATTCAAGTTGACTTTAACGAAAACCCAGGCTGTCTTGTATCTCACAAACGTGACTCTAACCTATATCCCATCACCTTCGGAGGTGATAATTCTATAAGTGTTAAGATGATAGGTATCCAAATCAGAGATTACTTATCTTGAAATGATCATAAATTTAACAACGCCAAGGAAGCATCTAAATATTTGGGTTACCTAAAACGCTGCATCCTTCACTGCTTTTGGATTAATCACAATTTATAAGGCCTATATTAGACCACGTCTTGAATTTCATTCTCACCTATAGGCAGAAGCTTCAAGCACTTCTCTTTTTTTTCTGGAAAGTATCCAGTTACGGGCCATCAAAATTATAAGAGATTCTGCCATCTCTTCATCGCTCGAATCAATTAAGCATTAACGCATTGTAAACTCACTTACTCTTTTGTATTGTTATTTCAATTTATGTGGTTCAGGCGAAATCTCTAATTTCTTACCACCATCCACGACTTTACCCTGTTATACTCGAGCTGCTTCACGGGCTAATAAGTATTCTCTCAAACCTATCTTCGATCGCACTGTTCGAATATGGAACTCGCTGTCTTTCTCAATATTTCTAGAAGGCTACAACTTCCAACAAATCAAGAAAAGTATTCATAGCCACTTCTATCTCGATCGCCTTAATTCCCAAAAACCAAAATCCTTCCCACCTCAGCGGACCTGTGATTCAGTACAAAAGGGTAACTCCTCTAGTTTCAGTGTCATGTGGAAAAATGTTATCTCATATTTAAATCTATTTTCACCATTACTTTAAATGTAATTCAAGACAGAAACTAAAAAAGTTAAATAAAATTCAAATGTATTCAATCGAAAATATCTTTTATTTGTCGAATATTGAAAGACTCCGTTGATAAAATAAAATGGTGCAATGTCCATTTAAAAATTGAACCTTTTTGTCCATTTAAACAATTGTTATAGGTAATTATACAGATTTCGAATTATTCAATATACTATGGATTTTTCAACAGATGGCGTTAATTATGGCCACCGTATTCTCTATAGTAGAGATACCAGGCATGATAAAGTTTTTAATATTTATTTTGTGCAAATTTCATACGAATCGATAAAACGAAATCAACCCGATAGCTATTGTCTGCGTATGATATGTTTTTATTGTTATTATGAAATATACAAACATATGTGTATGTATCCTTAACACAACACAAAAAATTCGAAGCAAAATTGATTGGCGAATCGCAAGAGTGAATTCCCCTGGAATATAAACGAATCGAGATTTTCATTCAAATTATTTTCCATTTTACGTTATTATTCAATACAATTGTGGTCGACACAGAAAAAAAATTGCTACCCTAAAAATTTGGTTTCATAGATTTCATAACTAAATAAGTTCAAAAATGCTATAAAAAACATATCAGAATTATGATTGGGCATAAGGCCCAGTGAAATGGGAAAGAGTTTAATGTACCGGAGTATATAAAAGTGAACAGGGGCTTTTGTTTGGGAGGTGGTAGAAGCAGAGAATGGTGGTTTGAAATTTTTGAATATGATACCGAACGTGACATGCAAAATGTTTCGTGATGAATTTAAAGTTTATATTTAGTTTTCATTATTTTCAAATGAATTGGACCTAGTATTCTTGAAATCAAGGCATTTGCATGGGAGGTGGCAGAGGAAATAGAGGGCTTTAGATGATTTTGAAACTGTTTATCAACATCCATATTATGATTTGTTTCAATTTCAAAGTCGATTGCAGTCATTTATTCGAAGGAGAAATGCTTTACTGGAATTTATAACATAGATATTTTTATGTTGGAGGAGTGAAGCGAAGCTGATTATTTTTTTTTAGAATTTACAATTATCAAGGCACAAATTCTAGCAAAATTCTTGGTTTGTATTTTTTTCCAGTTTTAATGGAAATCGATAGAATGCATTTACCAAAATTAACCATTTGTATGGGAGGGGGTAGACGGAGCACACGCATCAAATCGAAATTTTTGTCACCAATGATATTTCTGTTACTTTCCACAAAACGACACCTTTAATAGTTTCAAAGAAAATTAGTTTAATTGAAATTTAAAAATTTCGCGAAATTTGTATGGGACGGGGTAGAAGAAGTGGGTTGAAATCGATACTTTTTTCAAAATAGATTGACATTATAATAAAACGAATTATGGCAAAAATTCGTATTTTCAGCTCTGCTAGTTTCCATGAAAATCGAAAAAATTAATTTTTCGAAATTGTGTATTTGTACGGGAGGATGTAGAAAGAATGAAGGGATAACAACAATATTTTGCGATCTTAATGATATTTACTTCGTTATACTTTGACTGAAATTTCAAGTCAAAAGCTTAAATAGTTTTGAAGAAAAACTACTTTTTTCAAATATCGAAATTTCATGAAATTTGTATGGGAGGAGGTAGAAGTAGTGCTGGGGCTCACAAACTTAAAATTTATTTTTGCTAAAAATCACACACAACAAACTTTAGCATGATAGATTAATGCGTTCGAGAGTTATTTTGTAGTCAAACGGACAGAGGGTCACTCGGAATCAAGGTTTTTGACCGAAAACAAATATTTCTTGGCGGCTCTGTGCAAGCATTATTTCTTAGCTTTACAAACGGTAAGGCAAACACAATATAATCTCAGATTTCATATAAAGTATAAAAATCCGTCTGTCTGTATGCTATCCGACGTACGTATACGCTAGAAGTTAGGAAATTATTTTTTTGCTGGATGGTATATTGAACGGGAAATTTTATTTGCTTATTTTTTTAAGAGTATTAATGTAAGAGGGGGCGGAGGAGGGCTGGACTACACTTGTTAATAGCACCACTACAAAAGCTGAAAGGAAACTGATACTCGACATTGAGATTTACTGATTTCTGGGGAAAAAAAGTAAAAATAAAACATTTTTTGTCTCCAGAGGGGTACTTAAACGCGGCGGGGGCTAAAAACTCAATTTTTTTTTAACAAATCAGTCGCGTCCACCATAATCAACTTATAGAATTGCCAGTACCTACAAGGAGGAGGGTCATAAGTGGTGCAAAGAAAAACACTTTGAAATTGATATCTTGAAAAACTATCAAGCTATGAATTTCAAATTAATATAATATAATTCAAAAATATGTATGCATGCTTAGCTTTACTGACAAAATATGAGAAAAATATTAAAAATTAACATATCAATAGTGGGTAGGAATGGAGAGCATTTTGAAAAATAGTGCACTTTTCAAAGTTCAATACGGATATTTGGTTAACAATGGATAACAATTGTATTGAAGTTGATGGAGGAGGGAGGTTTTGAGCTAAAATGTCGAAAAATTTTACTAATGACTTTATTATTCTAATAATAAGGTACTGTGCTTGAATTGGAAAAATTTGCTTCCTCGAAATTTTATTTTTTTTCGCATGAGGCTTCCGAGGCGTAGTGGGCAGCGTGCTTGCTTCTCAGTCAATAGGTCGTGGGTTCGATTCCCACTCCAGACGAGATTTTTTTAAAGCGCAAATTTTTCAGTTGCTACTGGTGATAAAAAATTATTCGCAATAAAATGGGGAAACGGTGTAAAAGTGAAACAGTTCCACTTCAAGGAGGCCTAGATACTCAGTAGAAGTTTCTGTTCGCTTTCTATCATTCAGTCCCCGATAACATCTGCAAATATTAGTCAGCAAGCAGCCAGTACAACTCAGCAATATACCAGCTTCACCACTCGCTACGGTCGTTATCACTCCCATTCCCCAACCTTCCCAATCCCATTCCTTCCCTCCATGACTGTGTTTGTGCGTTGCACATAAAGACCGAAATTTCCTATAGCACAGGTCATTCTGTAAAAAAAAAAAAAAAAATGCAACATAGCCTGAAAATGTAGAAAAATAAAAATAAACAATGTCTGTTGGTACGCCGTCCGCCCTACGTTAATATACATACTAAACGTAAACTGCCAAACTCTTAAAGACTCTATTCTACAATGGCACCACAGCTCAAATCGGGCCTTGGCCACCTGACCTTTAGGTTCCTTCACATTTTTCATTATTGTGGAAGGGTTGTTGGAACTTCGCACAACCCTCAATCTATGAATTTCTCATTTTCGTAGATTGAGGTGACCAAGGTATACTCAAGCAGACAGTGTGCTAGAATTATGCGTCGACCAGGATTTGAAATCGCGACTTTCGCATTGTAGACCGACACGCTAGCCATTGGGCTACACCCTAACTTGGAGATAGAAAGTTAATTTTCGGGTGAATTGTTGATGGATGCTGATCTGAAGCGGAAACTGCAATAATTGGGGGTATGGGATGGGAGAGCGTTGGGTTGGGACGAGCTAAAACCAAAAAATACTAATTCCAA
Organism: Chorisops tibialis; assembly: GCA_963669355.1. Taxonomy (NCBI): domain Eukaryota; kingdom Metazoa; phylum Arthropoda; class Insecta; order Diptera; family Stratiomyidae; genus Chorisops; species Chorisops tibialis. Next base: position 41,014,768 of record OY770264.1, on the reverse strand, counting down.
AATCTAAACATTGGTTTCAGCTAGAAAGCTGAAAATTGACACTCATGTAGAAAGGTTTGTGGGACAAACTGAAAAAAATAATTTAATTTCTTAATCTATTGAGGTCCGAAAAGGAGGGGAGGGGGGCCAAAAACGAATTGGAACCCGAATTGTGTTTTCAAATGATTATATTTTTGGAATTACTTACCAAAAAAAATCATACTTAAGAACCAGTAAGGTGGCATACAGGTTCATCATAAGCAACTTAGAAGGAAGCCAATTATTGTAAGAGGTAGGGTTAGGAGAGTGAAAAAAACACTTAAATAGGGAGTTTTTTAAAAATGTTGCACGTTTCAATACTTCAGACCATTATATCTCAAAATCAAATACAGGTATAAAGTTAAAATTTTGACAAGTTATAGAACTCAATTACCTTTAATTTTGGTAAATTTCGAAAATTTTCAGAAATTTTTTTAGGACTCTGATAAAAGATTCAAAGTTCAAATTTTGCAAGTGCATAAATCCATTTAAAATAAATAAAGAAAAAAATATTAATTTAAACCGGAAGTATTATCCACCGTAGGGTGGCCCTAATCTGCACGAAGTGTTCCATAACTATTGAAAAAAATACAAAAACTCAAAATTTGTTTGTGAAATTTTAAGCTATAAACTTGAAAAAATATGAAATTTATTTAAAAAAATTGTTTAAAAGTTGAGGATGGTTCGAATACCTTCAAAACTTCTACCTTCTCCCATTCAAAAGTGTTTTTTCGAAAATTTTTAAGAAATCAATTATCAAAAAACTATTGAAATCTATCAACATGAAACTTTTAAAAATACACAATCATGCGATACTCTAGTTGAAGGGATTTTTTTATCTTAAGAAATTTTGTATGGGGGTTGGAAGAAGGGGTAACGACATTTAACCAATGTTTCACATCAGTCTAGAGTTGCTATAAAAATGTTTTATTGAAAATGTATGCTTAAAAAATTTAATAGGTGTGGAGTCAATAAGTGTTTTGAATTTAGTGAAATTGTGCAGTTTGGAGTGTAGATGGTAGAAGGAGAAGGGTGCTTTTAGTGAGTTTTCAGAAATAACTGTAAACATTATGCATTTAATATGATTTAAATTGCAAATTAGTAGCATTCAAACTTTTCGGGAAAATCGACTTTTCGAAAAGTTGTGAAATTTTGTCATATTGTATGGGTGAGGGTAGAAGGAGTAAAGCTAATCGTCTATTTTTTTTGGTCTTACTAATAATCCTAAATAAATATTTAGTGCACAATATCAGCTCGAGAAGTTTTGTATGTACTGAGTAAGTTGGTTTATAGTATTTAATGTAAAAGTGCAGTTTATATGGGAGAAATGCTAGAAGAATTGAGAGAATTCGAGTAATTTTTATACCGCAGATTGAAATTATAAAAAAAACATAACAGGACTGCGATGAAAGAGAAATTTGTATGGGAGTGGGTAGAAGGGGTGAAGCTAATCGTCTAATTTTTTTGGTCGTACCAATAATTTGCAATAAATGTACTGTGCTAAATTTGAGCTCGATAAATTTTATACGCACTGAGTAAATTGGTTTAGAGTATTTCATAAAAAAGTACAGTTTGTATGAGAGATGGTTAAAGGAGGAGGAGGATACGCATAATTTTTGTACGATAGATTGAAATTATCATAAAAGTAATATATTCAGAATTTCAGACTAGTTGATGATGATGATGATGGTGCTGATGATGATGATACTGTTGGATTAATATAAATCAGATAAAGATGACCAAAACTTATGATAATGAAGATTTCTAATAAAACGCGATGCGACACGGTCAACGATTGTCTTTACAATGAAAAATTATGACAGATTCTTGACATTAAAAATTTCAACGCCTACTAAGTTTTTACAAGAAAAATTATGACTAAATTTTTGTCGTGAAAAAATATTACAGTGCATCAATCTAAATCTTGAACACTAATGACTTTTATAGTTTTTGTGCAAATCCGTTTATAGTCAAATTGCGTAATTGCTTCATTTTGTATGGGAGGGACAGACAAACGAACATCCAGTTTTGTGATTTTTGAGTGATTATATGAACTTCTGTATCATTCATTTTTTTCTCCGAGCCTTATTTCTTGGCGTTACAAACTTTGTGGCAAACTTATAATACTTTCAGATTTCATCTTAAGTTTGAACAAAGTAGAGTATAAATATTTGAAACAAAATTGTAACAAAAGTTTTAAAACGCCTGCCATACAAAAGTATCATTTCGACCAATTTCAATAAATCAACTTATAACCAACAAATTAAAAACTTGAAAAAATACTTGAAATGTTGTTCGATCACCATGCAAACGAAACGAAATAATACTGCATCACAAATTCTACGATTTCCTCAGCTCTTCTACTCCCCTCCTATATAAATATTTTTAATAAAATAAAATAAATCGAATTTCATAGAATTTACTTCGTCAATGAAACTAAAAATTTATGCATAAAATTTTCAACGTGATTGAAGCAATCAATTAAAAATTTATTTTCATCCCCTCCCCTTCAAACCCAACTTGCATAAATAGTCGAATGAAAAATTGATAATACGAACTAGAGCTATTGATCGTAATCGTGTTAAAAGTGTTAAATAATTGACAATAGCCCTACCCCCATTCACTTAGTCTTCCCTATCAACCCTAACCTGCATATTGACTTCCCACGTATCCTCAAATTTTCCCAAGAATAATAAAGTTGCGCGCGAGTTTATGGCAGTTTATTTCTTCTTAAATTATTATTCTTCTTGAATGGAACTGCAGCCCAAATCCTGAACTTCAGGTTCCTTAATACACATATTTCTTTTATATATAAATACTATATTCTAGATGAAATTTGTGAAGATTTTAAGTTTCCTGTAAAGGCTCAAAGATTAGGCTCGGAAAAAACAGACAGAAGCTCTTGTTATACTCTAGATGAAATCTGAGAGTATATTGTGTTTGCCTTACCGTTTGTAACGCTAAGAAATAACGCTCGCAGAGACCCGCCAAGGGTACAGCAATATTTTTTGTCACTCAAAAACCTCGATTCCGAGTGACCGTCTGCCTGTCTGTCCGGCTGTCCGTCTGTCCGTCTGTCCGTCTGTCCGTCTGTGCGTCTGTCTACAGCATAACTCTCGAAAGCTTTGAGCTATAGTGCTAAAAATATTTGTGTGTCATTTTTAGCAAAAAAGTAGCTTTAAGTTCGTGAATGGGCTACATCCCCCCCCCCCCCCTTCCTTCTATCCCCTCCCATACAAATATCATGAAATTTTGAAATATTAAGAAATTGATTTTTCTTTGAAACTATTTTAGCTATCGATTTGAATTTTAGGTCAAAGTATTTTGATATAAATTTCATTAATATCACGAAATATTGATGTGATCCCCTTTCTCGTTCTACCCCCTGCCATACAAATGGACAATTTTGAAAAACACATATTTTCGATTTTCGTTGAAGCTAGTAAAGGTGAAAAGACGACATTTTGTCAGAATTATTTCTGCTATAATTGCAATTTATTTTAAAAATAATTATCAACTTCACCTTACTCCTTCTACCCCCTCCCATACAAATGTCACAAAATTTTGAAATTTAAATGAAATTATTTTTCTTCCAACCCGTTTAAGGTATCAACTTGATATTTTGTATAAAGTATACAAATAGAAATATTAATAACGCAAGAAAAAATTGTTTTAATCCGTAGACTCCTTCTACCCCCTCCCATACAAATGGATAATTTTTGCTAAATGCATTTTATCGATTTCCATTAAAACTAGTAAAAGTACGAACTTCAAATTTTGCGAGAAATTGTTTTTTAATAATTAAAATAAGTGTTAGAAAAAATTATCAGTTCCGCTTCACTCCTTCTATCACCTCCCATACAAATATCTGTTTTATAAATTCAAGAAAAGCATTTCTCCTTCAAGTATATGAGAGCTATCGACTTTGAAATTGAATCAAAGCATGGTGATAAGGAGGAAGATAAGCAGTTTCGAAATCATCTTAAACGCTCCACTTCCTCTGCCACCTCCCATACAAATGCCCCAATTTCAGGAAAACTATGACCAATTTCACTAAAAATAATGAAAACTAAAAACTTTAATTTCAGCAGAAAACATTTTGCATGCCATGTTCGGTATCATATACGAAAAATATAAACCTCCCCCTTTACTTCTACCTCCCATGCAAAAGTCTCTATTCACTATTCGGAAGAATTTGAGATGACATATTTTCCGGTGTATTTAAGTCATTTCCATCTCATCTAGAGTATCATAGGATTGAGGTTTTAAGCCCAATCGTAATTCTGTTATGTTTTTTACTTATCTCATCAATATCAAGTGTTCATCAGTCTTTCAGTCCAACAGTCTATAACTCGAGAGCTTGTTGATTTAGGAAGCTGAAATTTTCAAATCATAGTTTTTTGATAAAAATGATGTTTGTGAACTCCCCCATTCACAAACAAAATTTTCATAACTTGACAATAAGTCGATTTACTTGAAAAGTACAGCAGCTATTATTCTGAAAAATGAAAAGTGTTGTTTTGATGATTATTTAGTTTGCGCTAAGAATAATGAAAGAAATGCCTTCATTCCTTCCATATAAATTGCACAATTTTAGAAAATGCCATAAATATTTTTTTTTTCAGTACATGTTACATCGATGAAGCCCAAATTTGGTGTAAATTAATTTGTTAGCACTTGTCCTGAGATTTGAAAAAAATAGCTCAATCAATGCATTATCCTTAATAATTATTTCTTCAAATCGCAGAAATTCTTATTTTATTTAGAGGATTGCATGATTGGGATTTACGCGGAATCGTAGTTCTGCTTAGATATTCACCTAAAAGACAACAAATTTGAAATCCTATGCACAAACTCCTCATACAGCTTAACCATATTTCGGTTTACATAACGTCAACAATATTATGTAGTTACATTACCCCATTACAACAAACGATTAATATTAACCACACATGTCTGAATACTTAAACACGTGCTATTTGATCGAAACATATATTGCCATAAAAAAGTATGTTGGATTAATGAAATTTCAGAACGTGATTCACATGGTAAGTTATGTAATATTCGCAGTAGAAAAAAAAAACATCTTCTCTAACTTTAGTATCATGTCATCGACATCATTTTTTCAACATGTCTCAACAGACGAAAATTCCTTGCCAATAGCAAATTTCAAAGGATATTTCGTAATAGAGGCACGATTGATTCGTTGAGAATGTCAAGTGATAGTCCAATAGTACGTTTGAACTTAGAAACTCGAAACTAATACCTTATGTCTTAACCTTAAAAAAAAAGGTCTGCGTGAGATAATTTCTAATGCCGGCGAGAAAAATGAAACTGAAGTTCGACGTATACACAGTTTTATCAGATCATCATTTATCTCAACTTTCGAAAGTTACCTTCATCTTTGATACCCTAATACTTTTCAATAAAGTAACAGATGTAAAGAAAATGAACTGAAGCTAACTGATTCCCACTAAGAACATCTACGATTTGAGATTTTAATTTCCGCCATGAAGTTCACTTCTCCATCCTGGGTACAACGAACATTGTATCTTGAACTTGAATGGAACGGAAGAGTGATAAAACAATTTTTTTTCTCGGAAGAACAAATCATGACGCTACCACTGTATAGAGATTTCGGATTTTGAATTAGAGTTCTTATGTACATAGCTAGTAATGAAAAAAAAAAAAAAAATACGGACAGAGATACAAAAAAATTGTAAAAACTCGATTATCAATCGACATGTTTGAAGAATTTTCTTTTTAAAATTGACTTTAATAGTTACTGTTGGTATGACATAATTCATTATAATTTAGATGAAATGTGAGAGTACTATAAGTTTGTTCTAAAGTTTGTTACGCCAAGAAATAATGCTCGCACAGAGTTGCCAAGGGTACAGAAATACATGTTGTCGCTCAAAAGTCTCAAAACCGGATGTCTGCCCATTCGCTCTATAGCTCGAGAACGCGTTGAGCTAGAAAGCTCAAATTTTGTTCATGTTGTTTTTGATGAAAATGTAAGGCTAACTTCGTGAATTGGCAAAATCGCTCTACCCCTTCTATCCCATCCCATACAAAATGGCTCATTTTCAATCTATTATATTAATCAAATTTTCTTGAAAACTACAAAACCTAATAATTTGAAATTTAGAATACAATGTTTCTATCATAAACGTAATGTATGGTATAAAAATTATTTGAATCCCGACTCTTTTCACCAGCTCCCATACAAACTATACTTTTTCATGAAATACTAAAAACCAATTTTCTCTGTACGTATAAAATCTATCGTACACAAACTTTGTGTTTAAATTTAATTAGCATTATAATTAAGATCGAAAAAAAATTAACTGATTAGCTTCACTGGTCTTACCCCTTCCACAATTTCACATCGACACAAAAAATATAATAGATTTTCTTGGAAGGTGCGAATATTACTAGTTTGAAATTTGAGAGACGTCAATCACATTATGTTCATAGTTATTTCTGAAAAAAATCAAAAAAAATCACTAAGTACACACCACTCCTTCTGCACAATTTCACTAGATCTAATCCACCATTTTTCTCAGTACCTATTAAATTTTTAAATCTTAAATTTTGTATAAGATACTTTTGTAGCTACTCTACCATGATATGAAAAAATTAGTTCAATGCTGTCACCCCTTCTACCACTCCCCATACAAAATTTCTTGGCATCACAAAAATTTCTGTTTCATCTAGATTATCGTATGATTGCGCTTTATGTGCAATCGTAATCCTGTTACGTTTTTCTGTTAAATTTATCAATGTTTATATTTCAGAACCTAGCAAAAAGCTAAATTTATGCAGGACCATACAGAAATGTTATTAACTATTGGATAATAAATACATTATGAATAATTATGTTACTGCTAGTTTGCAAAACCTTTTAGACGTAAGTTCATTGAAGCCACTGATATGCATAAAATATTGCATGTTATATGATATTACATCCAAATTATATTAACTAAGCCAATGCACATTATTTGAGGGAAATTTATTCATGGAAATACATCAGGAAGTTTGCAAAGTTCTGCTAAATATTGTTCGTATTGCTTTTGTTTTGTTATTGAAGGTGTTCTTTCTCAATAAACATTTTACTACAAAGGTTTCGACTAGAGTTGATTTCTAATTTGATGTGGTATTGCGTTCATTTAGGCATACAAATCGAGCAAACTTGTCGAATGAAAAAGAGCGTGAAAGTGAGCGTACTAACTTGGTGATTTTCGGAATCGATAATTCCGAGTTTGATGAGGAAAAAAAAATTATTCAAAATTATATATTTAATGAATTTTGCGTATTTAGTAGTTCGAATTCGGTGATATTTTATTTTTTTGATGTTAAGCGAAAAAAAAAATATTTGAAGCCGCAAATTCCAAATTTTGACAAAATGTACTTCTGTTTATTTTTCATTTTTTATGAGTTTTGTTTAGCGTTGAAAAATTTATTAAAAAAATTATAAGTAACATAAAAATAGCGGATCCAATCAATAGCGATTCGAATAAAGTTATTAAATAAAGTTTTGGGGGGGAATGTTCTCATTTTCTACGCCGAAACTTTAATTTCAAGATACGGGTATTCATGGCAATTAGTTAAAGTAGCGATGTACTAGTCGAACAAAATTGACAATATTTGGCGTATATGTATGTTTAAAAGAACGCTCTAATCGGCTTTTCGCAAAACTGTTTTCATTTCTGAAGTAAAGAAATGTAAATTCGAAATAGTAAATACAATATTGAGCATAACATTTACGTAGTCATTGTTACCATCGTTATCCACTCAGTACAAGCTCCTTCCGTTCTAGTCAATTACAAATCTACCCAAACGCTGTCTTACTGCGGGTTTTATTAAAAATTTAACTCGAAAACATATAATTAACTGCTTGCGAATATACTTAAGCAAACTATTTTTATTTTATAGATGAGAGTATAATCAGTTTGTAACGCTAAGAAATATGGCTCGAAGAAAATATTGGATTTGACCGTAATTTGTTTCATCGCTCAAAAATTTCATGACCGGATGTCTGTCCGACCGTGCGGTCTCTAACTTGAGAAAGCGTTCAGCTAGAACGTTCCAAATTTTTTAAACGTTATTTTTGACAAAAAAGTATGGTCAAGTTCGTTAATGGGCCAAATCCCAAAGCTCTTCATATACATTTCCGCAATTTGGCAATAAACTGATTTTCTCAAAAAGTATTAAAATTTTGAAAGGATTTTACACTGTTACGCTTTATTATTCGTGATGTTTCGGTATCTGCTGAGGCCTTGATCAAACTCAGCAGAGACCAAAACGTCACGAATAATAAAGCGTAACAGTGTAGAGTCTGGAAATCTTTTCTTTTAATTCGAAATTCACTGTGAAAACATTCACCAAGCCAAGTAAAAAAGCTTTTGAACTCAATTTTATTTCTATTAAACATTTTTTATGATGGTTTCAATCTACGGTGAAAAAATTATTCGAATCCCCCACTCCCTGTATCACCTTCCATACAAATTGCACTTTTTCGTGAAACACTATAAACCAATTTTCTCAGTACGTATAAAATTCGAGCTGAAATTGTGCACTAAATATTTTTTTAGAGTTATTAGGAAGATCGGAAAAGATTAGACGGTTAGCTTCACTCGTTGTACCCTCTCATACAATATGACAAAATTTCACAGCTTTACAAAAAGTTTCTTGAAATGTAAGAATGCAATTTAAATCATGAAAATTGCGTTGCACGTGATGGCTGAGTGCGCTTGTCGAAGATGTGAGGATAAGGCTAATAAGTCTCCCTTGATTTGTTGTTCTGGATTCTGCGGAAAAATTTTCCACAGCAAATGTGCAGGCCTTTCCGGAGTCGTTGGAGACGCTGTCATTAAAGCTGATAGTGGTCTCTACTGGTTTTGCGAATCGTGCAGATCGACGTCATCGTCTGCATATGTTGCAAAGGTTCTCTCAACAAAAGCAGCGGTGCAATCACTGCTCAATGAGTTTGTTTCTCTAAAACAGAAACTTGATGCTGCGTTGTCCAACATCGATCAGGTTTGTCTTCCTTCGGTCAGTTGTACGGACACTTCTGCGTCAGCTGCTGCGGTCACTACAATAACTCCCATAGATAGGAGGAAACGATTAAGACCAAGACCAAATGTGCCCTCGCCCGCCGTTCCATCCACCAGCAAGGATGATAATATAATTGAAAGTTCTACTTCGAACAATAATGCTACTGGCTCAATTGCGAGTTCCTGTGCCAACACTTCGGCTGCTGTGGAGCTTTCGGCTATTTACATCAATAAACCGCCCTCCGAATCCATCGCACTAAGTCCGGCACATGCAATTTCATCTGGTTGGATACCAGTTCATAAAAAACGCTCGAACAACAATAAAATTATAGGCAATGGTTGCTTGTTGGATAACCTTAAAGTTGTCACTGGTCATAAGTGGCTTCATCTAGGCAGATTTAATACTGATACAACAGAAAGTTCTATTATTGCGTTTGTGGCTAAAAGTCTCTCGATCGATGAAGATCGTGTGCGGTGTGTGAAACTGATCAAGAAGGATACCAACCTGGATGACCTACGTTTTGTCAATTTTAAAGTGGGTGTTCCTGTCCACGCTTTTAGCTCTTGCTTCACATCCGAGTTTTGGCCCACTGGACTCGTTATTCGACCATTCAAACACGTTCCAAAAAACGATGTGCGCATAAAGGATACCAACCAGACCTAAATCGTGTGGATTCATGCTCCAGTTCATCATTGCTCATGAGGGCCTCCAATCTTTCTATTTACTATCAAAATGTTAGAGGAATGAAAACTAAGCTACCCCTCCTTCGCTTGAGCTTATTAAACGCTGAATTCGATGCCATCATTCTTACAGAAACTTGGTTGGATGACGATATACTAACCAGTGAACTTGGTTTTTCGAACTACAATGTATTCCGCTTGGATCGGTGCCATACTCGGAGTACGAAATCCAGAGGTGGTGGCTGCATAATAGCTGTAAAAAATTGTTATTCTGCCAAACTTCTAATTAAGTCCTCTAACGATGTGGAAGATATCTTCGTCGAACTCAGCCTCAGCCAACGCAAATTATTTATTGGATGTGTATACATACCACCATCATCATCAGCCGAGACTTACGCCAGCCATTGCCAGTCTATCGAAGGCATATTTAACAGTTTTCCATTTGCGGATACTTTGATTGTTGGAGATTACAACCAGCCTGAAGTTGATTGGGCCTCCCTAAACTGGTATGAATCCAGTGTTAATTGCGCGAGCAGTGGTCTTATTGATCAATTCTGTGATCTTAACTTTACGCAAAGTAACCGCATTTTCAACGCCAAAGGGAATCTACTTGATCTGGTATTTTCTAACCTTTCACCACCACCTGAAGTGGTTTCATCGCACGACGAATTGCTGCCGCTTGATAAAAGGTACCATCCAGCACTCAATATAATCATTAATTTAAATTCTATCACTAATATTGCTCACAATATTCCCTTTGCCACCTATAATTTTAAAATTGCCAACTATGGTTTCATTTGTGAGCAGCTCTCATTAATCGACTGGCCACTCTTACTCGAAATAGTTGACATAAATGAAGCCGTTTCTAGATTTTATGGCATTCTGTACAAAGTTATCGATGATTTGGTCCCTTCTCAAATTATTTCTAGCTCGTTATATCCCCGTTGGTACGACGCGCAATTGCGTCAACTTATCAAAAACAAAAAAGGAGCACATGCTAAATATAAGGAATCGCTCTCCCAAAGTGACTACCTGGAATTCTCACGTTTACGCAGTCTCTGTAAAGCTAAAAAGGCTTCCTGTTATACTGAATACACTAGTAATATTGAAGCTAATATTTCTTCCAATAACATTAAGGCATTCTGGAACTACGTTAATTCTCTTAGGTCAGACAATGTTCTTCCTTCCTGTATGTATGCTGATGATATTATTGCATCTGATCCTTCTAGCATTGCAAACCTCTTTGCTAAGTATTTCTCCAGTGTGTACTCCGATAATAGCACTATTCCATCTGCAGTGCCGAATTTATCATCACTGGGCAACTATTACCTAAATCTGTCGTCGTTAAATGTTGTCATCTCAGATGTCACATCAATGCTTGATACCCTTGATACATCTAAAGGTATGGGACCCGATGGTGTTCCACCATTGTTTCTGTTTAACTGTCGTCAGTTTTTGGCGTTACCCATTACGATTATTTTAAATTTATCCTTACGTTCGGGTCTTTTCCCTGAATTGTGGAAGACTTCTTTTGTTATACCAATTCATAAGTCCAATGATAAATGCAATGTTCACAATTACAGGCCCATTTCTATCCAATCGACCCTATCCAAAATTTTTGATGCAATCGTCATGAACAAATTAACACCATTACTGAGAAGCTATATTACCCCTCACCAACATGGTTTTCTAAAACGGAAGTCTACACTGACTAATCTCTTGCCTTATGTTGAGACTATTATCCACGCAATGGAGTCTAATTCCCAGGTCCACGCAATCTACACCGACTTCTCAAAAGCCTTCGACAAAGTTGATCACTGCCTACTCGTTTCGAAGCTTCACGCCATAGGCATCTCTGGCGATCTTCTGAGTTGGATACGTGATTACCTCCATGATCGCTATAGTATTGTAAATATAAAATCTGCTCACTCGGAACCTTTTCTCGTAAAATCAGGAGTACCACAAGGATCGCATTTAGGGCCTCTGCTCTTTCTTGTTTTTATTAACGATATATCCAACATATTCGTAAACGTAAATTTTTCGTTATTCGCGGATGATCTTAAAATCTATAAAATTATAAACACTGTAAACGATTGTACAATTGTTCAAAATAATCTTAATTACCTGTATGATTGGTGTATCACAAATCGTCTTCCATTGAATATTTCAAAGTGTAATTACATTGCGTTCAGCAGACGTCGTGAGCGGGTCAATATTAACTATTACCTTAATACTTGCGATTTACCAGTGGTTGATGTTATCAATGACTTGGGTCTATTACTTGACTCTAAATTGACATTCGTGCCTCACTACAACAAAATTTGTAGATCAGCTCGGAGAATGCTGGGTTTCGCTATACGCAATAGTCAAGATTTCAAAAATATTTATTCCCTGAAAACTCTTTACTGCTCATTGGTGCGTCCACATCTGGAATATTTATCTGTCATTTGGAACCCCTTTTTCCATATTCACTCCGCCCATATTGAAACTGTTCAACACAAATTCCTGCGGTACATTGCCTTTAAACTTCGCATACCTGTCGAAACAATTGACTATGACTGTTTGCTCACTACCTTGAATCTGGAGCCACTGTCTAAACGACGTGAACGATATGAGCTAATAGCTTTATTTAAAATTGTTAATGATAAGTTGGATTGCTCTGAATTTCTTGAATTTTTAAACTTTCGGGTTCCAAGTCATGCATCACGCTCTACCGATAGTTTTTATGTCACGCGTCATGTTACTAGTTATGCTAACAATAGTCCGGCCACTCGCTTGATGAGAACTGCTAACAAGCACTCAGCTATGTTGGACATATTCTCTACTAATATCGACTGCCTTAAGGCAATACAATTATTATGATTTTCTTTGTTATTTCGTTTTTAAAATATTATTTACTTTTGTCTTACTTTTCATTTCCTTTTTTACTCTTTTTTTTCCATATATTTATGTTATTACCTTTATATTATTATTATGTCCTCTTTTACATTTACATTTATATTTTTATTATGTTCATTTATATTTATAAGTTTGTAACTTTCATTTGAGGGTTTGGTACCCGTAAATAAATAAATAAATAAATAAATCAGTTGTTTTTGAAATAACTCCCCCATCTCAGCTTGAGTTCACGACGTTCACTACAAGGAATTCTAAAATAAAGAAATAAAATTATGATGTATTACTGTCATCTCTTGATTTCGTGCGTCTTGTAAAATTAAAAAAGAAATCATTCATTTTCCAGTCCGATGAAACAAATGCAATATAAAAACATAACAGAATTATGATTAGGCGTAAAGCCCAATCATATGATACTCTAGATGAAATAAGAAAGAGTTCAATGTACCGGAAAATATGTCACCTCTAATTCTTTCGAAAAATTAATAGTGACTTTTATATGGGAGGTGGTAGAAGCAGAGGAGGAAGGTTTGTAATTTTTGGATATGACACCTAATGTGGTATGCAAAATGTTTCGTGCTGAATTTAAGAATTGTAGCTTTCATTATTTTCAATTGGACATAGTTTTCCTGAAATTGAGGCATTTGCATGGGAGGTGCCAGAGGTAATAGAGGGGCTTAGGAGATTTTGAAACTGCTTATCAACATCATTATCGCCAGGCTTTGTTTCAATTTCAAAGTCGATAGCTCTCATATGTTCGAAGAAGAAATGCTTTCCTTGAATTTATAATACAGATATTTATATGGGAGGGGGTAGTAGGAGTGAAGAGGAGCTGATAGTTTTTTTAGCATTTATTGCAATTACTAGCAAACGCCCGTGACTTCGCCCGCATAAAATTCCAATAATAAGCAGTTTTTGAGAATGTAGTTAGTAATACATTATGTGGGATATATAATCTGCTTACTTTAATGGCTATTTGAACACAATGTTTTGCATTTTGTTGAAATCAGAACCATAAATTATTAAGAATGATACCATGATACTTGCATTTGAATGGGAGAGGCTCGTGATCAAATCAATCCCGTGATTTGAGATCATATACGTATTGAAGAGCATGAAGGACATGTGAGTAATTACAGCTTGTGTTAATTGAAAAAAAGCCCAAATAAAATAACATTAAGCTTGAAAACGTAACAGGACTACGATTGTGCGTAGAGCCCAATCATACGATACCATAGATGAAATCGAATTTTTTTTTTATATTATGAAATTTTGTATGGGAAGTGGCTGCACTGAATTAATTTGTTTCAAATCATGCTAGAGTAGCTATAAAAATGTTTTGTATCATATTTAAGCTTCAAAGATTGAGTAGGTACTGAGATACTTAGTGCATTGAATTTAATGACATTGTGCAATTTGTATGGGAGGTGGTAGAAGGAAAGGGGGGTTTTTGGTGATATTTCAAGAAACAACTATAATCATCATGCAATTGATATACAAGTCTGTATCATTCACGCTTTTCAAGAAAATCGAATTTTTGTAAAGTCGTGGAATTGTGTCGCATTGTATGGGAGGGGGTAGAAGGAGTAAAGCTACTCGGTTAATTTTTTTTCATGATATTAATAATGCTACTTAGTGATTGAGTATAAAATTTGAGCACGATGAAAGTTATATGTATTGGGAAAATTAGTTTAGAATATTTCATGAAAAAGTGCAGTTTGTATGGGAGGTGGTGGAAGGAGTTGGGGTTTTGAAGTGGCTTTTTGAGAAGCAGCTATAATTAATTTGCAATGGACATATTTTAAATTTCAGATCAGTAACATTTACAGCTTTCAAGAAAATCGAATTTTTGTAAAGTTGTGGAATTGTGTCATATTGTGTGGGAGGGGTAGAAAAAGTGAATCTACTCCGTTAATTTTTTCCCGATATTAATAACAATGCAAATTAAGGATAAAGTACAACATTTAAGCTCGATGAAAGTTACACGTACTGAGAAAATTGGTGAATAGCCTTTCATGAAAAAGTGCAGTTTGTATGGGAGGTGGTGGAAAGAGTAAGGTAATTCAAATAATTTGTATACCATAGATCACATTTCTGATAAAAATAGTATGTTCTAAATTTCAAATGATTTGCTCCAATGGTTTTGAAGAAATTTTGATTATTACATATTTTTGAAAATGAGTCATTTTGTATGGGAGGGAGTGGAAGGCGTCGGGGTATTGAAATACGACTACACGCAGATTACATCTCGGTGCATATGTAATAAACTGTAAGAGTTTCATTACAATCGGCTTAGCCGTTTTTGCGTGAAAAGCGAAAAGACAGACAGACAGAGAGAAAATTTTTAAAATCGTGTGTTTCAGCTTAGTTATTGCTAAAATAAAACCAAAAACTTATTTATACCCATTTATAAACAAATAACAGACAGACACTACAATTACATTTATATGTATAGATTAAAAAACAAATTCTGGCAAAATTTTAAGTTTATACTTTTTCTAGTTTTAATGGAAATGGATATAATCCACTTCGATATAATGCACTTTATACAAAATATCAAGCTGATAGCTTTAACAGTTTCAAAGAAAAATAATTTAATTTAAATTTCAAAATTTCGTGAAATTTGTAGGGGGAAGGAGTGAGGTGAAGTTGATAATTTTTTCAATACTGATTGCAATTATAATAAAAATTCGTTTTTATAACTTTGCTAGTTTCAATGAAAATCGAAAAAATGCATTTTTCAAAATTATGCATTTGTATGGGAGGAGGTAGAAGGAGTGAAGAGATTGGCTCAGTATTTTGTGACGGAAATAATATATATATATATCAATATACTTTAACCCAATTTAAAGTCAACAGCTTAAATAGTTTCAAAATAAAATCAATTTCTGAAAATTTCGGAATTTCGTGAAATTTGTATGGGAGGGGATAGAAGGAGTGGGGGGATGTGGACCGTTCACGAACTTAAAGTTACTTTTTTGCGAAAAATTACACACAACAAATTTCAGCACGATAGCTCAAGCGTTCGAGAGTTATGTTGTAGACAGACGGACAGACGGATAGACGGACAGACAGCAACTCGGAATCGAGGTTTTTGAGCGACAACAAATATTTCTGCACCCTTAGCTGCTCTGTGCAAGCATTATTTCTTAGCGTTACAAACGGTAAGGCAAACACAATATACTCTTAGATTTCATCTAGAGTATAAATAGGAGCATCCAAATTTATTGATTAAATCAAACTACATTCGAATGTTGTCAACTAAAATGGCCGAGCACACATATTTACCAAATTACCGTGAAATAATTACTTTATGGCATATATTAACCTAGTTATCCTTACTACCTGTAGCGTACGTATTGACTGATCTCAGAAACCTAATTAAGATTTTAATTCGAGAATCGTTATCATTGCATATAAGGAATTATGTAACATAAATTATCATTAGATGTCAAGAGAAATTAATCTTCCTTATATCATAGCTTAAATTAATGCCATAATATTTTGCGATTTAGTAACAATCAGATTTATTTTACTTCATTAAAAATGAGCCTGGAAAAGCAAAAAAAATAAAAAATCCGCCATACGCCGTACGCTCAATGAACATTAACTTCCAAGCCCTTGAAAATAGGAAGTTCATTTTTGGATGTATTGCAGATGCGTTCTGATCTCAGGCGGATACTAATTTGGAGGGATAATGGAGAATTGGCGGGTGTTCAAGAACCGAAAACTTCAAATACGAATATCTCAACTACGACTCTAACTAGGAAGCTGAAAATTGACACACAGAGAGGTTTGTGTAACAAACTGTAAAAATAATATATTTGTTGTATCTGTTAGGCTTCAAAACAGATTGTCGGCCAAATTTTTTTCCAATTGAATATCTCTTCTTCTACTTAAGAAAAAAAGTTCGTATTTTGGAACCAATTAGGTGGCACATGGGTCCATTATGATCAACTTAAACCGAGGCCAGTTCTTTTATTAGGGAGCCTTAAGGAGAGGAGCGGGGGTTCGCAAAGAAATTTTGATCGCATACTTTTCAAAATAAACGAAATAAAGCTGTGTTACAAATTTTCCGATTTCTGCAACTCTTCTACCCTGTCCCATACAAATGTATGGTCTCATAATTGACTAGTCGAGAACCAGACCAACTGCATCCAAAGAACTTTTGAATAAAATGGCCTTAAAGTTTTTTTTAGTTTAACAAAACATACATTTAGAAACAATGAGTTAATTTTTCATTCGTCATGAAGTTAAATAAATATACGCCAAGCAATCATAAAAAAAAAAAAAATGGATATTTTGTACGATACTTAACTCTTATTCGCGCGTCCCCGTCAAATGTACTTGTATCCATCTGGTTCCAAATGGGAATGTTTTTGTATTATATACCACAGATAGCTTACTTCCCAAAGAAAGTTATTATTAAGACAAGTGCAAGTAGAAGTTATTTCTACTTCTACAATGGCGCTACAGCCCAAATCGGACCTTGGCCTCCTGATATTCAGGTTTCTTAACATTTTTCATTACTTATTGTGGAAAGGTTGTTAGCCCTTCGCACAACCCTCTTTCTACGAATTTTTCGTTTTCGTAGATTGAGGTGACCAAGGTATATCCAAGCAGGCAATGTGCTAGAATTATATATTGCTCCGACCGGGATTTGAACTCACTACCTTTGCATTACAAGACCAACACGCTACCCACTAGGCTATACCCTAGCTAGAAGTTATTTAGTCTGAATTTAAGATTCTCTTAATTATAATAAAAGTTTAAACATTTTATTAGAACAAAACAAAATAAAATTCAACGCGATCATCTTATGTTCAAGGTCTGAAGACTTTTAATATTCAATCAACGGTCGCGATAATATAGAGAGCCGTTTGATTTGAATACTTTGCTACAGTTTTGCCGGTTGATTTTGATGTATTAAATTTTGTTAGAGCCACAAACAATCTAACTTTTGTTCAATCGACAGCTTTAAATAAATTGGATTATCTTATTCGCAGTGCATTTTATTCGGATTATATTTCTTTTGATTCTTTGTTTTATTATTGCAATCGTGTAGAAACTGTGTTATGAGTTCGCATAATTAGCTATTTCACATTGAATTTTATACAAGTATTTACGCACTTTAACATTATCGCAGTGTTGAGATTATTCGCACTGCTTCATAAATATTGCGCTGGGACTTTCGCGCTAAAACAGATGCTCAATATCGCCTTATGGAGGAGAAATGTTTCTGTTATATGCCCCTGTTGGGAGTCTTAACAGGAAATTGATTGATTTTAGTTAATAAAACTGATTTGGTAACAAACTTTTTCAGGAATCCGTCTCAGCAAAGACCGAAACGTCAGATCACTGGCAAAATCGGATAATTTTCCTGAAAAAATTTTTTTACTGATCAAAATATTTTTGCCCATTGCAACTTATGTAATATATATTAAAACAAGGGAAAAATGGTATCGGTTTCGAATTACACTAATATTCAATCTTTTTCAATATTCTGTCATACTTATGTATTTCAATTTAATTATGGTTATCAATATTCAAATAAAGCGACGTATTAAAAGCAATCATGTTGCTGAAAATGTGCACGTCTAGACAACTGAAATCGATACGCTATTGTTATGAGACGAAGCCGCGTAGTCTGAAGGGAATCGAACATTAATTTTAAGTTGATATTATCTATACGTGTTGTTTTGTCTATGATAAAGTGTTTCGGATGTTTTTTTTAATGATAACTAATAAATTACGCAAATTTGTCTATTCGTCGTGTACATATTGCAAATTGTTTGCAAACTTATTGGCTTAAATCCTTCGTTATTATCAGCAAGCTGGATATGTGTTCCATGCTGAACTGTATTGACTACATCATCATCAACAGCGACAGTCCAAATTAGGCCCTAAAGTCGTTGCCTTCAATCGTCTTTCCAAAGATCGCGTCCTCCAGCTGCTAACTTTTAAGATGGCTTTGCTGTCTTCATCAGCCAAGTCTTCCACTCTACCTCTCACTTTAACTTTAGGAGCATGTTAAGGGACTCTTCTGTCTTCCATTTGCTCTCCATGGCCAGCTCACTGCAGTTTACGTATGTAGCTTGATGAACGTTGAAGCTTCTATCTCGTCGTAAAGTTGACACAACCCATGGTTGTATCTAATTCGCCATTCTGTTCCTTCTTTCACAAGTCCAAAAATTCTTCAAAGGATCTTTCTTTTGAATAGGTTAACTGCTTTTTCGGAAGTTCTCGTTAATGTCCACGTCTCGCTGCCATAACAGAACACTGGTCGTATATTAGTTTTATTCAGTTGCAGCTTTTTGTTCATGTGCATTTTCTTGGATTTCATTATTGGAAGTACCGAATAATACTTTTTACTTGCCACTATTATCCGTCAATTGATTTCATCCATTTCAATGCCGTCCTTTGCTAGATTAGCCCCAAGATATATGAAGTTGTCCACACCCCCCAAATTATATTCCGCAATTGTTATGTTTTGTCAGATAGGCGTTCTCCTTCTTCTTTGCGTTTTTACTATTGTTTTCCTTTCGTTAGTACGCAACCCGACTTCTCTTGCAGCGGAGTAAAGTTTGACAAATACCTCATTAGCACTAGGGAAGGATCTTGCTAGGATGTTAATATCGTCAGCGAATGCTACTAGTTGGGTGGACTTGAACAGTATTATCGCGTTGGTGTCAACTGGAATTTTTCGGACGACATACTCTAGTGTCAAGTTGAAAAGCATGGGGGCTAGACTATCTCCCTGCTTTAAGCCACATTCCTTTCAAAAGATGGTTGTGAAATCAGGTTGTATTTGCCCTTGGGATTTAGTATACGTCATTGTAAGTCGGACTAGTTTTAAGGGAATCCCAAAATCCAGCATGGTTTGGTACAGGGTCGTCTTGTCGATATTATCGTACGCTTTTTTAAAAACAAAGAAAATTTGGTGCTCGTCTGTGTTATATGCCCAGCATTTCTTAAGCACCTATCTAAGCGAGAATATCTGGGCTGTCGAGGTCATCCGGCTCTAAGTCCACCTTGGCATTCGCAATTATTTAATTAGTGAATGGCTTAAGACGACGTTCGATTAGTTTTGTCAGTATTACGCAGACGTTCGCAAAAATTATATTGCTCTGTAATTCTTACAACAGAGTTTGTCTCCTTTCTTGTAAATTGGACGTATGATTCTTTTTCACCAATCGTCGGATTTGATTTCCTCAGTCCAAATTTTGCGCATCATGTTGTGTAATATTTCAGCTACGCAGTTTTCTCAATTTTTCAGAAGTTCAACTGGTATTTCGTCATTTTCCGGCGCTTTGTTTAGTATTTGGTTACAGAGGGCTGCTTTGATTTCGCCATGCGTGAGTAGTGTCGATGATGGTTCTACTTCATCAGTTGAGCCCTCAATTGAGATGTTGTCTGGCGTGATCGATGCTAAAAGGATGGAATTGATGATGAAGATGCTCAAAGTAGAAAGCCCATCTTCTTTTGATTTCTTGTGTGTCGCTGATGATGTTGCCCTCTGTGTCTTTGCAAAGACTGGTTTTTGGCTTATATCCTTTTTTAAGGTCTTTTACTATTGCGTATGCGTCCCGCTTTTTTTTTTGTTTCATGTAGTCGTCCATTTTTTGTATCTTGTCATTATGGTACTTCCTTTGTTTTCGCCTGCAGGTCTTTTGCGCATATCGCCTAAGCTTATCATATCCATCTTTTTTGGCTCCTGTTGATCGTTTAGTAAAACTTTTGTAAACCACGTTCTTTCTATCTATTGCATCGTGACATTCATTGTGGAACTTATCATTATTTTTTCGCTAGATACCCTAATATCTCCTCTACGGAGGATTTGATGCCGTCTCTTATTTTCATCCATGTATTCTCCACTGGCATATTTTGGATGTTTTTATAAATTGGTGTCAAGTGTTGATCCAGTGCTGACATATACGCCTGCGCCACCGTTTCGTCTGTAATTATTTATTTATATTAGGGGAACACGTGAGAGCACTGCGGTTTTTCCGACCTATTGTGCGATTATTGCTCCTTTACCCTACCATAACTCAATAGCTTTGACTAATCTGAGTATCTTTAAGGGAGCCATGTTGGCTAGTTCCTTGGTGGAAAGGAAACCTTTTCCAAGAAGATTATGCCTTTTCCTTGCCACTGCTTCACAGTGGCATAGGATATGTATTGTCGTTTCTGAGTCTTCTAGACAGAGGCGACAAATGTCGGTATCAGCTAAGCCGATATTATTGAGGTGGTGGTTCACTCCACTGTGCCCCGTCATTAGACCGATTAGAGTACTAATATCGCTCTTGCTGAATTTCAGGATATCCTCCACTTTGTTTTTTTGTGGTAGGTTTAGTTTTTTTGAGGTTGATAAACTTGGAAATCTATTCCAGTAGATTTTGTGTTCTTGTTCAACCCACTTCCTAAGTATAGAGTTATGATGCCCTTTTGATTTTCCGCAGAATAGCTCTGGACCAAATTTTTTTTCCGCGCCGTCTTCTGCAAAGCGATCAGCCTCTTCGTTTCCCTCAATTCCCATATGTCCTGGTACTCACATTAGGGTTACGTCGTTCCTTTTCCCCAGGATGATTAGGTCTTGAAGACAGTCCCAAACTAACCTCAATCCGTGTTTATTGGATACTAGGGCTTTGAGAACCGCCTGACTATCCGATAGGATATAAATTGATTTGTTGCGATAAGCTCTCCTTATATTCTCTTGAATACATAGCTCCATTGCAATTAGTTCAGCCTGGAAGATTGTGGCTTCTTTGCCGAGTGGTTTTGAAACCGAGAAGTTAGGACCTTTGACTCCGGCTCCTGTCCCCTCAGAGGTGCGCGAACCATCTGTATACCAGATGGTTGATCCCTCTTCCATTTCAGGTAGCGTGGATTGCCAGTCCTTGCGTTTTCTGATTATTACTTTGAAGGGGGTTTCAAAGTTAAATTTTGTCGGCATTGCGTCCGATAATGTGGAGGTTAGAACCTCCAAATTTGGGTTTCTTAGGATTTTGAGGGGGTCTCTAAAATCTCCTGGCTTGTAATTGTTTTTCCTCTGTATGCGTTACACCCCTTTGATAGCTTCCTTTTTTATTTGGAGATATATCGGAGGGATGTCAAGGAACATTTCCATTGCCGCTGTAGGACAGGTTTTCATAGCTCTTGTGATACCAAGACAAGCTAGTCTTTGGATTTTTTGTAGTGTAAGCTGTGCTTTTCTTTGTAAAGTTTTAGTCCACCATATCGTTGATTCATTTGTGACTATTGGAAGAATGATTGTTTTGTAGCACCAGTAAATCATTTTGTGCTTTAGTCCCCATTTTCTGCCAAATAAGCTTTTACAGGCCCAAAATACCTTTAGTGCTTCTGCATGAGTCTATTCTATATGTTTGTTCCAATTGAGTTTGCTATCCAGTATGACACCTAGATATTTTACCTCATCTGAAAAGGGTATTATTGTTCCATTTATTGGAGTGGGTATGATGTACATTTTCCTTCTATTTGTAAATGATACTTACTCAGTCTTACTTGGGACTGACACCAGTTCATTATCACTTCTAAGGCTGATTGTATTCTTTCCGATATAATTAAATCATGTTTGCCTCTAATGATAATGGCGAGGTCATCGGCATATCCTATAGCCTCGTATCCCTGTTCTGTTAGACGATCAAGGAGCTCATCTACTACAATTGACCGTCTGTAAGCTTGTCGACAGTGAATTTGCGAGCTATACTCGTTTTCGAATATCCACGACAAGCTATTTGGTATCGATACTTAGCTCTGACTATATAGTGGTCAGAGTCACGATTCGCACCGCGGATGGTTCGTCATCAAGTATACTGAAAACAGCTGTTTTCTCAACTAGAATGTTGTATATTTAGTTGAAGGTGTGACCATCTGGTGATGCCCACGTTCGTTTGTGAATATCGCGATGTGGGAAGCACGTAGAGCTTACTGTATCATATTTTTGCTGCTTGCGAAATCAATAAGACGTTGGTCATTGATTATGTCATGGAGTTCATTGAGGAACAACAGGAGGGCATTGTTGTTCCTCTAGGAGCCTCCTCCTTTCCGACTTTTGCATTAAAAACTCCTAAGATCATTTTTAGTTTATTCAAGGGGAGTGAATCATAGGTTGTCTCTAAGGTGGCATAAAATTCGTCTGAAGTTAAATCGTCCTTGTCTTCTGTTGGTGTGTTGATGTTAATCAACCAAATGTTGAAAAATTTAGTTCTTATTCAGATTGCACACAATCTTTCACATACTGGTTTGAAATTCGTGACCTTCTCAAATTTTTGTCAACGACAAAAGCGACTTTCTGCTTTCCGACATTTTTCCACTTGGATAGATTGTGTGCGATTTCATGTCCATGGTTTCGTTAATGAGCCATATCGTTCCTTGGATGGCAGTTATTTTGATTTTGTGATTTGCCACTTCTTTGACGAACTCTTTCAGAGCTCCTGTCCTAAATAAGGATTGAATATTCCAAAGATGCAAATCTGTAGCCCATTTTTCGTTTGAGGGGTCATTGGCGTTCAGTTCATCCTTTTCGAGGCTGTTCTTCAAGTTTCTGGACAGAGTTTTTTTCTCGAAGATGCATTGTTAGTGCCACGCCCAATCTCCGACCTGGAGGGCCAGTCCTACTTATTTATCACACTCTTGTAGAAAAGGTAGGAAGTTTTGAGCTAAATATGACATGCTTTAGTTCTCACTGCTATGCTGCGAGTTCAACTATGTCATACTTTTTGCCTACTTTCTGAGACGCACTGGTGTTTCTGGCCATTCAGGGTACTATTTGCTTCCTCCTTCTTTCTCAAGATAGAAAAGGCCTGGTTATTAAAGGAAAAATGCTTTTTCCAGAACAATGCACCCGCTCGCAAATTCGATTTGGCAATGAAAAAAATGAAGGATTTGAAGAATGAATTGGTGGAACATCCTTCTTATTCGCCAGATTTGGTTCTCTCTCTCATCTATTTCCAAATCTCAAAAAATTTCTGACTGGAAACCGTTTTGGGTCATACGAGGAGGTGAGAACAAAGGGAAATGGATATTTTGAAGACTTTTCTGAATCACTCGTCAGCGACGGAATCCAGTTATTGGAAAAACTTTGGACTTTGAATGAAACTAAAGAAATAAATGCATGCAAAAAGTCGTCGATTCGCCTTGGAAATGACATTTCCAGCGTTCCTTTAGGGTCTCCAGATTCGAGGTTTTGCCACATTCGATAGTTTGACATGTTAAGGACGATATGTTCACGTATAACGTAAATAAGCGTGGGTGTAGCCTAGTCAGTAACGTGTTTGTCTACAATGCGAAGGTCGGGAGTTCAAATCTCGATCGATATATAGTTCCCGCATACTGCTTACCTGGGTATATATGGGTCATCTGTAAACTCGTTGATGGAGGGTTGATCGAAGGTCTAACAACTCTTCCACAAAAAAGAATTACATGTTAGTGAACCTGATGGTCAGGGGGACCCAAGCCCGATTTAGGCTGTAAAGCCATTGAATGTGTTCAAAAATGCTAATTTCTATAGCACAAGAAAAGTTCAGCAAATAAAATTGTTCACGTGAAATGTCATAACAGCAAGCAAATTAATAATAGCAAAATATTAAGGTATCTCCGACAAAGGCCAGAAACGCGGAAACTTTCCCCATTGTACTAGAGATATAATAATTTATTTTTTCAAAAAATCATTCTATAGAATATAACAGGTGCCATTTCTTATCTTTCTATCACTAGAGTCAAATTCTAAGGACATTTTGGGTCTTGACTTTTTTCATACGCAACTCATGGTAAGAAACTCTTGCACATAAATTTTTATGGGTGCCGATAGCAAAACGCTTTCAGCATTACCGTCAGACATGAACACTGAAAAATGGTTTCACGAAGGATACAACGGCAGGTGGAAGTTTTCGTTTATGAAGAAAGGAAACCGCAGCTTTATACTCCGAGAATGTACAAGTTGAGATTGTCGGCAAGCACCTTACCACACACCTTTGTAAATTACTTCCGAGTTGTATAGCTGCTATATACACGTATTAATTCCAGAAATTTGGCAAAAGGAAATTAATCTTTCAAAAGGTGAATATTCCCGGACTTAAAGGTTTAAGTCTTTTCGACGAGACGCAGTGGAAAAGTGATAAAGAGACCGGTATATTAGGGATTTTCGCATAATTTATTTTCTGGAAATGGAGGAGTT
The DNA here is from genome assembly GCA_963669355.1 of Chorisops tibialis. Classification (NCBI taxonomy): domain Eukaryota; kingdom Metazoa; phylum Arthropoda; class Insecta; order Diptera; family Stratiomyidae; genus Chorisops; species Chorisops tibialis. The sequence goes on along the minus strand of OY770264.1, from coordinate 40,989,919 downwards.
TAAATCTTTCATCTAGTCAATTTCTTGCTCCTTAATTGCAACAATGCTCTAGGAATTAACAGTTAATGATGGAGCTCCATTCCGTAATCAAGACAGTTTATTCAAGATTTGAACGAAATTCTTAGATTGCCTTCCACTAAATTACCACCTCCCAATCGCTGCCCATCACAAGTGGATTGAATTTTGATTTTCTTCAGTCACGACTCATATTTCTATAGCTTCGACCAGGCCACTTCAATTATTCTATTCTATTCCTAAATTTCCAGATTCGGTAATTTAAAACTTTAATAAAGTGGTCCAATGTGACAAAAAGACACCCCTTAAATAGCAAAAAGACAGCTCTATAAAAAAAAGAAAACCAACGACTTTCATTAAATCCAATTTCACAGTATATCGAAGTCAGATAGCTAACGTAGCTTGCCACGCCGCCTAACTCAAACCCAGAAAAAACAATTTTAACGTGTGTTTGTTAACAGACTTTTATAGCTTCAGGAAGGCGACTGACTTGAAGTTTTCTTGAATTGCAAACGAGCGTCTTCATAATACTCGTAGCTGATGAAATTTGATGGTAGCTGAAAAAAAAAAGTTTACCGAAGTGGCAATGAGAAGAAACGAATCAACTTCCTCCTTTTTAATTTCATTGCCAGTCGTAATTTCATTTCGTATTCGTAGCTTTCCATCTGGGCAAGAACGATGCGATAACGACGACTACGATGGGTGATGCTCTGCTCTAAGGATGTAACAAGGCATAATGACTTTTGATTTTATACAAGCCCTGAAAACATCTAAGGTCCAACACGAAACCATTGTTGAATCGAGTTTATTTGATTTTTCGGAAGGCTAATGTTGTCAGGAAGATGTCTGAGGCATAATTAGGAGATAACTTAAGAACTTGTTGATTTGGTTTGAAATTACCGCTAAACGTGATAAAGTTTGGTAAGAAATAGACAGCGAACATAACATTTCAGAAAATTTGAAAATAGAATATTCAGGAGTCACTACTCTATCTGAAAGCGTTCTTTTAATCTAAATTTAACTCTATCTCAAACTAATGGGTTATTCAATATAAAATTAATAAGACGAAACCTTTAAAATATTTACATCAAAATATATTTAATTGATCTTAAAGATAAAAAAAGGAGTACCGTAATTGTAAAAATTGATGGAAGATAGGTACTCGCTGTATCATCACAGCATCCACATATTTCTTCACCACTACCACTACCTTCTACTTCGCCACTCTCGGTATCATTTTGATAATTTTTGTAGAATCTTAGCCACTCTAAAACAACTTCCATGTGGTTGTCAATCCATTTCAAATTTTCCAAAGAATTAGATAATAGTTCTTCTCTTTCGCTTGGAGTAAGGAGCGTCAATCCTTTTATTACGTTCTCGAACTGAAATAAAATTGTCTCGAAATCCTATTTGTCGAAATTTAGAATTTTGATTTTAAAAGTACCTGATTATATAGTTCGATGGTATAAACGTTGGTAGATATCCTTGTTAAGGCATGTTTAAGAAATCCAAATTCATCTGGAGGTAAAGTACTCTCATTAAAATTTGTATAGTGCAATTCTAAAACATGCATTAGAGATCGAACTGGAACTGATCCTTTTTCTAGTAGACTAGTAATCAATGTCATCCGTTCGTAGTACGAAAAAGTTGAATTCTTCCTATCGAAGACTATCGTTTCAATAAATGTTCGAAGGAATAATTCGTCGGTACTACATCCAATGGCATCTAGTAATGCAGGATTCCAATCGCGATTACCCGAATTCAAAAGAATTCTGAAAGCTAAATTCAAATCTTCTTCGGCAGCATTTCGTAGTCCGTGACAAAGTATCGTAGATCGTAAATTTGGTTCGATTTTTATCGGCCAACCTATCGGAGTTTTTAAAAATCTGGCGAAAATCTTCTTAACTTCGAGCAGACACTCGTTGTTTCCTCCTCGGCACGACCAATCAACTAAATAGCCTCGAGTGATATTCAGCAAATGTTCATCTGAATCAGTTCCGTAAAAACCATGAGATTGGTAGAAATTTTCGGTGATATTTCGAATGTAATTTTCAAAAAGATAGTACTCATCGTGATCTTCCAAATAGCATCTTAACGTCTTAAAGAGAGAGTTGGCTGCCATCCAGGGAGCGTACTCAAACTCATTCTTCAGGTAGATCGATAAGTTCAGGATAGTTTCGTAAGTTAAAATATTGACTTGCGCAAGTTGGAAAGCATCGTCGAGGAGTTGTGCTCGATTGTTTACATGTATCCTAGTAAGATCCTGAATTAAACCTTCAGTAATAAGCCGCCAATTTTCGTCATCATAATTCACTCGATAAAAGCCACTTTGTTGGCTGTTTACGATGATCCAATCTTTGTGTGTCCCATATTCTAGATCGGTTGGTTGAATTGTAATATTTATGTCATTAATACGTAACTCATAATATCTTAACGTCAAATTGAATAAAATTGGATTAGTGGCAGACACAATGTTAAACGGGATCCACCATGACCGGTCGTCATTTTTTGTGGGAAATGGTATTTGTGAAACATCTATGTAGCCGCTATTGTAATCTCTTAAGACAGATACTAGTGGATAGCCGTGTTGATCTATCCAGCTTCGAAACATTTCTACGACATTTTCGCGCAGTAGAAGTGATTTTTTGAGAGTAGTTTCGTAAGCGTAGAAAAACGGTTTGTCGCTTATTGCTCTCCAACCTCCTCTGAAATAAAATAAACGAAAAAAATGTACGAAATTCAATTCTAATATTTAATTAATTAATTTTATAATAAATGTACATATTTTTTTTTTGTGGGCAGTTCTGCAAGTGCTGTAAACGCAGATACACATCAATAAGTAGGTTGCGTATAAGAACGTTTGTAAATTGGTCACTTATATAGAGATTGTTAGCCAATATGGATAAACCAACAACCACCAAGTTGAGGTACCAAACTGATGAAAGGGTAAGGTACTACAACGTCAATACGGGAGTCCCACAAGGATTGGTACTGGGTTCTGTCCTGTATATATCATGTACGATGGAGTTTTTCGATTATCATTGCTGCAAGGATTGAAAATAATTGGGTTCGCTAATGACATCGCCGTTGCCAAGCACATCCAAGAAATAGAGTTAGCAACAAAGGAAGCAGTATCAAAAATTATGGACTAGTTAGAAACCGCCGGCTTAGAACTAGCTGACCACAAAATGGAGGCTGTTCTAATAACAAGTCAAAAGAAAATTGAATACGTGTACATTCAGTTCGGCAGTCAAACTATGAGATCCAAGGAAACAATTAATTATTTAAGAGTTATATTCGATAATAGATTAAAATTTGAACGTGAACTTGGCCAGCAAAAAGACGTCACGAATGCTGCGAAACATCGGTGGATCTGGATATGCCAGAGGGATTCTACTTTTCAGAGTAGTCAGCTCGGTCCTCATATACGCTGTTCTGGTTTTGGCGGCGACGTTAGCGACAAAGGAAACAAGTAAAAAGATTTCATCAACGTATAGGCTCTGCGCAATAAGAGAAATCAGCGGTTTCGGACGAAGCAGCCTGTGTCATAGCCGGAATGATTCCCATTGACATTCTCGCGAATGAGATGCTAAGGATCTACGAAATTAAATCCGCGACCCAACAAGAGGCAGCTGTTGTCAGAAAAATAGAAGAAGAAGAAGAAAACGCAACATCAATAGCTATATGGCAAGCCAGGTGGGACAACACTACAAAAGGCAGATGAACCTATAAGCTAATTCCCGCAATTGAGGTCTGCGCAAAGCAACTGCAACTATAACCTCACGCACTCCTATCAGGACACAGCGGCTACCGGAAATACCTACATAGTGTCAGACACGATAACTTGATTCTTTGTCCAAATTGCCCAGGTCAAGAAGAAGACGTAGAACACTCAGTTTTCAACGGCAATCGCTTCGCAGAATGAAGAAATTATTTGCCGCGGCCATAGACTATATGATGGAATTAGAGGAAAATTGGATGGAAATTCGCACACTCGTAACGAATGTGCAAAAAGATCTTCAGAGAATCGAGAGAGAAAGGAGAGCAGAAGCAATATAAGGAGCACAGCATAAAATGCTAGCCAGCTACGCGAACTAATATCTAATGGCCATCCCGCGATGACAACGGTTGAAGTCTTTGTGCCGGGGTGTGGTTTAGTATGCAGGCACATATCGGCTGAATGGTGCATACCAATGGCATGAGCTATTGGTATTTAATGATGATTACACATCTTCCTGGAGTAACCAGAATAAAAGTAGATTACGTTGAACAGCTGAAAAACTTCTAAAAAGCAATGCGAACATTAAAGTGACATAGAGTAAACGAAAAGTTTTTAAGTAATTAAAAGCAAGCGATTGTTTTAACGGACAAGATGTGGAAAACGTATAAGATTTCCGTTACCTCAGCAATGACAGAATGGACTGCGGAGCCAAAAAAGATATTCTTCTACTTCTACAATGGGACTATAGCCCAAATCGGGTCTTGGCCTCCTGACTTTTAGGTTCCTCAACATTTTTTCTTTCATTATTTATTGAGGAAGGGCTGTTAGACCTTCGCACAACCCTCTATCTACGAATTTTTTACTTTCGTAGATTAAGGTGACCAAGATAAGCAGGTAGTGTGCTGGAATTATGCGTCGACCGAGATGTGAACCCACGACCATCGCATTGTGAAGTAACACGCTACCCGCTAGGCTACATCCAAGCTGAAAAGATATTGAGGCTCGTATAAATACACACATACACATTCGGTATCTTTTCCTCTTTTTGGAGATTAAGAAAAATCTCCCATCGTACAAAACTCCAAGTGCTATGCGCTTAACTGTATTGTTATATGGTGGTATTAGATGGAAAGTAACCGCTAGGCTTACTTAGAAACTACAAACTACTACGACGCATTTTATGGATATTCTGACCAGATGTGATCTCCAAAGTCAAACTTTAGAGTACAACTAGACAGACTAAAAGGCATTGGGATTCAAAGGCAGAAGTTGCTGCGGATCGGTCACACTTTAAGGAAACCATAGCGAAACACGAATTGAGCTCTGAACTCTAGTCCTCAAAGAAGGTGTTGTGTTAGTTGATCATTTAGTAGAAGCGAGCAAGAGGTAGGAGGAATAAAAAAGTCCTGCGGCAACTAAGAGTCGATGATGAAGATCGCGCCTTGTGGCAGAAAACTGTTTCTGTCTTATGCCCTTATAGGTTGTCTTAAGAGAAAATTGATTGATTGATAGAAAATGTCTACGATTTATCATCTCATAGTCTTTCGAAAAGTGAATAGTGATTTTTGTGTGGGAGGTGATGAAAGCAGAGGGGGGAGGTTTTCAATTTTTATATATAACACAGAATGTAATATACAAAATATTTCATGCTGAATTTAAAGTTTGTAACTTTCATAATTTTCGAGGAAATTGCTTTGTTACAATTTTAAAGTCGATCGCTCTCATATGTTCGAAAGAGAAATACTTTTCTAGAATCCAATCCAAAAATTTGTATGGGAGGTGATAGAAAGAGTTAATCGAAGTTCACATTTTTAGCATTTGTTGCAATAATTAAGGGACGAATTCTTCCAAAATTTGGAGTTTGTACTTTTTATAGTTTTAATGAAAATCTATTAAATGCATTTAACAACATTGTCCATTTGTATGAGAGGTGGTAGAAGGAGTATTCGAATCAAAATCATATTTTTCGACATCAGTGATATTTGATAGCTGATAGCTTTGACGGTTTTGGAGAAAAATAATTTAATTGAAATTCTGAAATTTCAAGAAATTTGTATGGGAGGGGGTAGAAACAGTGAGGTGAAGTTGATGGTTTTCCAAAATTGGTTATAATTATAGTAAGATTAATTATGACAGAAATTAGTTCTTTTAGCTTTGCTAATTGCAATGCAAACCGAATAAATGCTTTCTGGAAAATTCTCCATTTGTATGGGAGGGGGTAAAAGGAGAAAGGAGTTCAGATCGATATTTTTTGACGTGAATGACATTTACATCATTATATTATAACCAAATGTTCAAGTTAATAGCTGAAATGGTTTTGGAGAAAAATGTATTTCTGTAAATTTCATGAAATTTGTATGGGAGGGAGGGCATGGAGGATGTTGCTCGTTCACGTGCTGAAAGTTACTTTTTTACTAAAAATTACGTATGAAAAATTTTAGCACGATAGGTCAAAGCTGCCAAGAGTTATGTTGTAGACAGCTGGACAGACGAACAGATAGTCACTCGAAATCGATGCTTTTGAGCGACAACAAATATTTCTGTATCCTTACCGACTCTGTGCGATCATTTTTTCTTAGCGTTACAAACGGTAAGGCAAACACAATATACTTTCAGATTTCATCTAAAGTATAAACATCTTCTTCTCATTCTTTACCATCAAATGTAGGTAAAATGAGTGCTTATTAAAGTTTAATAATAGAGCTTTTTTTAACCAAAAAATACAGGGAAATGATCTAAACGGCCAAAATGGAGCATTTTTTGTTTCACTTAATTAAACACTATGCTAGGGCGTAGTCTAGTGGGTAGCGTGTTGGTCTAAAATACGAAGGTCGTAAGTTCAAATCCCGGTCGACGCAAGATTGCAGCACGCTACTGCTTGGGTATACTTTGGTCGCCTCAATCTACGAAAAAAAAAATCGTAGAGGGTTGTGCGAAGGTCTAACAACCCATCCACAACAAATAATGAAAAAAAGTTAAGGAACGTGAGTGTCAGGAGGCCAAAGCCCGTTTTTGGCTGTAGCGCCATTGTAGATGTAGATAATTAAACACTGCTTCAAAAAACTGAAAGTACTCAGCTTAATCTATAACTTAAATTGAATGTAAGGAAAAAAGCTTTTAAATAAAAAAAACAAAAAAAATTAAAATACAACAATTGGACGAAAATTTAAAAACACAATATCAAAATACCGGCATTTCGTTTTATTTCTCCGAGTTTTCATAAAAATCTAAGAGTACAATTTTAGCGTTTGTAACACTAAGAAATAATGCTGCAACAGAGTCGCCAAGTGTAAGTGATGTCGTTCAAAAACCTCGCTTCCGAGTGACGGTCTATCCGTCTTTCTACAACTACTGTGGACCGCTTTGAGCTATTCTTTGCTTTATGTCATTTTAAGCCAAAAATGAGCTTTAAGTTCATGAACGGTCTACATCCTCGCACTTCTTCTACCCCTCCACAACAAATTTTATGAAATTTTAAGAAATTGATTTCTCTTTCAAACTATTTAAGCTATCGATTTGAAAATTACGTGAAAATGTAATAATATCAGTAAACACAAAACATATTGGTTCGAACCCATCACTCTTTCTACTCCCTCCCTTACATTTGCATAATTTTGAAAAATGCATTTCTTCGAATTTCATAGAAGTTAGCAAATTCAAAAATACTGATTTTCAAAATTATTCTTATTATAATTGCAATCAGTTTTGAAAAAACTATTAACTATACCTCACTCTTTCGTAAAATTTTTATGGAAGGGGTAATCCCATAAAAACTATACGAAATTTCAATTAAATAATTTTTGCTCGAAATTCTCGAGGCTATCGACTTAAAATTTTGAGCAAAATATAATATTGCAAATATAATAGACGTCGGAAAATTTTGTTTTGGTCCGTGTACTCTTTCTATCTCCTCCCTTACGATTGCATAACTTTGGTAAATGCATTAAATCGATTTCCATTGAAACTAAAAAACGTACAAATTTAAAATTTTGCCGGAATTTGACCCTTAATAATTGCAATAAATATTAAAAAAATATGATTTTCTCTTCACTCCTTCTACCACCTCCCATACAAATTTTTGTATTTAATATAATAAATTGTGTTTATATTATCTATAACTTGTCAGTTTTTTAGTCGAATTGCTGTTGTTGTTTAGCAGAAAAAATTTGCTCTAAAATACACAAAAAAGCGAAAAACAAAAATTTCATTTCTGGAACTCGGAAGTAAACTGCGCTATGTTATTTTATTCAACTTTCCCCAAATCAGAATTACATTTATTTTGAAATGTGGCTATTGTTTATAATCTACCTAACAAAACCCCTATTTTTTTAATTACTTTCACTTTTATACAAGTCGACATATCGCAGTTTAACTCCGAGGTCAAGATTCACGTTTAGCGCAGACAGAGCATATCTATAAATTTTAATCGAAATCAGAAATGGTTGAAATTATGGATCAATTAATTGTCGAAGAATCAACCAGTTGTCCAATTTATACTTACTCAGTTTGGATGTAATTTTGTATTGTTTCTTTGAAAAAAGACTCGCCATATGCATGCCAGTACATTCGCAAAATACAGGACACTGAAAATAAAAAATAAAGTTTAAAAGTAATTTTGTATACTAAGGGAGGACACATGTTTACCTCGAGGTATTTTAACACACAACATAGGTATAAATACAAAGTTCGTGTCAAATCGCATGACTAAAATTTTAGATATCGACAAATCAACAAGTGAATCGGAAAGAAAACGCTAACTATTGACAAAATTGAGTTTTGTGCTGTCATAAAGTTGCTTACCAAGCAAAGAAAAACGTCACAAGTCATTTTGGAAAAAATTTCATCTGTTTACGGGACTTTTAGCCTGAAAAACGATGATTTATAAGTGGCATAGTTTATTCAGTCAAGGCAGAGAGCCATTTGAAGACGATAAAAACTCGAGCTGGCCGATTGAAGCCAATCCCTCAAAAATCGTCGAAAAAGTGGAGAAACTTGTTCTCGAAGATGCTCGTTCAAAAAAGAAACGAATCGCAAAAATGGTTGGATTATCAACGATTTTGAATATCCCCCACGATCATCTCGGTATATCTCAAGACAACGCAATATGGGTACCGAGAATGCTCTCAGCGGATCAGAAATAGCATCGTGTCGAGTGTTCTTGCGAGTTTTTGGATTTCTGTAGCGAAAACAGGGATGAAATTTTGACCCGGATTGTTACTAGAGAAAAAATTTGGACTCAGCACTATGAGCCTGAGTCAAAGCAGGAGTCTATGCAGTAGCTCCGCAACAGCGCTTCATCCCCCAAGAAGTTCAAGGTCTCACAATCAGCCGGAAAAATCAAGGCCACTATTTTTTGGAATTCAGAGGCAGTTTTAATGATCAACTATAAAGGAAAAGGACAAAATATCATAGGGGGATACTATGCCAATCTGCTACAAAAATTACAAGATGCCATCAACGAAAAAAGAAGAGGAAAGTGGACTCAAGGTGTGCTGCTTTTGCACGACAACGCACCTGTTCAAAAGAGCCACGTTGCAATGGCTTTACTACAGAAATGTGGCTATGGCAAATTGAACCAACCCTCTTTTAGTCCATATTTGGCCCCTTCTAAATAATATTTGCGCCCAGAACTGAAGAAAGAACTTCGGGGATGGAAATTTACCAACGACGAAGAAGTGAAGTCTGTAATTTCAGCCTATTTTTTCAGAAAAAATTAATAAACTTTGAGAGAGATGTATTAGGCTTAAGGAAGAATATTTTGTAAAGAAAATTAATAACTTGTTTAATTTTACCCTCCTTCCATGTCATTTTTGATCTCTCCTCGTACTACTATTCAGAAATGAAGAAGCTTCACTAGCCACTTTCTTATGTTCAGTGCTCTTTTCGGCTTTCACATACATCTTTCTATCTGTACATGTAATTCAGTCTCAGAGTTGACAAGGATCTCAATGACAATGTAACCGAATAGATAAAGTTAAATTAAGTTTTTCATCCCTAATTTTTTTAGGTTGATAGAATAGATGTAGCTTTTCGATTAACATAAATCTGAGTATGTAAATTTGTTGGTGGAAATCCACATGAATTGCTTTGAAGTATCTAAAACAGAGATAAGAAAACCATCAACAGCCAAATTTCTGCGCCAAATGTATGCTCTGCCACAAACTCGTGACACAAATTTTCTAAGGCAGGAGTATGCACATTGAATTGAGCATTCTAGTTTTTATACTCTAGATGAAATCGGAGAGTATTATAAGTTTGCCACAAAGTTTGTAACGCCAAGAAATAAGGCTTGGAGAAAAAGATGAATGATACAGAATATAATCATATAATCACTCAAAAATCTCAAAACCGGATGTCCGTCCGTCCGTCCGTCCGTCTATCCGTCCGTGTCCTCTCTAGCTTGAGAACGCGTAGAGCTAGAGAGCTCGAATTTTGTACACAAAAAAGTAAGGTCAAGTTCGTGAATGGGTGAAATCGCTCTACCCATTCTACCCCCTCCCATTCAAAATGGCACAATTTCGCAATTTGACAATAAACGTATTTCCTCGAAAAGTTTTATGAAATACTCTAAATAAATTTACTCACAAAATTTACATTATATATATATTTATTTACGTATAAAATTTATCGAGCAGATATTGAGCACATAAAATTTATTTAAAATTATTAGTAATACCAAAAAAATTAATTAAAAGATTAGCTTTACTCCTTCTACCCCCTCCCACACAATCTAACACAATTTTACAAAAATTTGATTTTCCTGAAAAGTATAAATGCCACTGATTTGCAATTTAAAACATATGCAAAGCATGATGTTTATAGTTATTTCTGAAAAGTGTTTCAGAACTCTCCCCTCCTTCTACCACCTCCCATACAAACTGCACAATTTCACTAAATCCAATACACTAATTTTCTCAGTACCTATTAAATTTTTGAATCCGAAATTTTGTATAAGATATTTTCATAACAACTCTAGCGTGACATGACAAAATCAGGTCTATGTCGTCACCTCCTCTACCACTTCCCCTTCAGAATTTCTTAAAATCAAAAAATTCCTCTTTCATCTAGATTATCGCACGATTGGCCTTTACGCCCAATCGTAGTCCTGTTATGTTTTTTATATTAAAACTTAATTTACGACTAGCAATATTACAACCGTAACTTATCAGTACATAATTCATTTATTCCAGAAAATCTCAATCCATAGAAAATTTACCATCCAGCAGGGAAATTTTTTTTCCATAATAGAACAAAGGAACTACTAGAAAAATTGTTATTGGCAAAAACGGGTGCTTTATTCAATTAACAGCCGCGCTGCATTGGTAGCCTAGTAGGTAGTGTGTTGGTCTTGTAATGCGAAGGTCATGAGTTCAAATACCGGTCGCCGCAATATATAATTCCGGCACATTGCCTGCTTGGATATACCTTGGTCACCTCAATCTAAGAAAATGAAAAATTCGTAGAAAGAGGGTTGTGCGAAGGGCTAACAACCCTTCCACAATAAGTAATAAAAAATGTTAAGGAACCTGAATATCAGGAGGCCAAGGCCCGATTTGGGCTGCAGCGCCATTGTGAAAGAAAATCATTTTCCCCTCACTGGAGCTGTACAAAAGGGTAACCCCTCTAGCTCTAGTAGTGAATTTTTTATGGTAAGTAGTTTCGAAAATATAATTATTTAAAAAAAAAATTTGACCGACAAATAGTTTTTTACCCCACCCCCCCTCTCCTTCTTTTCGGACAATAAATAAAAAAATTAAATTATTTTTAAAGTTTGTTCCACAAACCCCTCTATCCATGTTAATTTTCAGCTTTCTAGCCACAACTATGGTTGAGATATTCAAATTCTTAGTTTTCGGTTTTAGCATTCTACCTGCCTCCCGCTTAATACTCGCACCCCGCATAATGGGTGTCCGTCTGAGATCCGCAACCACCTACAATCTACCCGAACTGAACATTCTATCTTGAAGAGTTGGGGAGCTAATGTGCGCTGAGCGTACACGTACAGCGTACAGTCGGCTTATTATTATTTTTTTTTGCATTTTTAGGCTATCTTAGTCATCAAACACGAAAATACAAAATTTCAGGGTAGCAAATTTTTTTTCCGAGTCGATCACAATACTTTATTATTAACATAATAAATATATTATTAACATAATAAAGTAAAATGCAAAAATGCAATTGCACTTAAAGCATTCTATTGTGAATTAATCGATATATACAGTAAAAACAGTACGGGAATTCTAATTGACCAGAAAGGAAGACCATTCAAAATAAAGCAAAAAGTCATGGAAGGAGATCCGGTACTATCTATTACGTTATTTTGTAGACTATTGGAAACTGCATGCCAAGGAGCTCTGAAGAGGGCAGTTTTTGGAATAAATATCATCGGCGAAAAACAGATTAACTCACATCGATATACATGGGGAGTTTTTTTTCAGAGACGGTGAACTTGAAATTAAAATAAAACGCAGAAATATCGTTGTAATGTCCATCAAATAGGTTTTATTTGAAAGATAATTTTATATGATTTCGGTCATGTGGCCACCGCGGCTGGCACGTATAAGGCGTAATCTGGAAGTCCAATTGTCACACATTCTCAGCAGTAAGTCAGGCTGTGTTTCGGCAACAACGCGTTCAATGTTGGCTTCCAAGTGCTCAATAGTTTCTGGTTTATCGGCGTAGGCATAGACTTTACATATCCCTAGAGAGAAAAATCTAATGGCGTTAAATCGCACGAACGAGGTGGCCAGTAAACAGGGTAATTTTGTGAAATTAATCGATCATCAAATATTTCTTTCAGTAAATTAATTGTATCGTGGCATGTCACGCCGTCCTGTTGAAACCACATGTCTGCTTTCCAATTGAGGCACGGAAAAGTTAGTAGTAATGTTTCTGTACCGCTCTCCGTTGACTGTAACGTTCTGGCCATCTGATCAGTGATTACACCGGCCCATAAAGCGCACCAAACTGTGACTTTTTCCGGATGTAATGGGGTTTCGACAATGGCTTGTGGATTATAATTGCTCCAAATGCGGCAATTCTGCTTATTGACATAGCCATTTAGCCAAAAGTGTGCTCGATCACTGAATAAAATTTTGGAATGAAATTGTAAACTTCCATATTACTCCATGAGTTCCCCTGAATAGCCAGTAACACCAGTACGTCTCAGGAAGTAGGCAAAAAGTATGACATAGTTGGACTCGCAGCATAGCATGTCATATTTAGCTCAAAACCCCCACCCTTTTCTACTAGGGTGTAATAAATAAGTAGGACCGGTCCTCCAGGTCGGGAGTTGGGCGAGGCGCTGACAACGCATCACTGGAAAAAGCACACTTTCCAGAAAACTGAAGAACAGCCTCGGAAAGGATGGACTCAACTGCAACGACCCCGCAAACCAAAAATGGACTACTCTATTGGATCTTAGAATGTTCGATCCTTATTTAGGACAGGAGCTCTGAAAGAGTTCCTCGAAGAAGTGGCAAAACACAACATCAACATAACTGCTATCCAAGAAACGAAATGGCTCGGTAACGAAATCATGGACATAAAGTCATACACAATCTATCCAAGTGGAAAATTGGAGTCACTTTTGACGTTGACAAAAAATTTAGTCAGCAGGTCACGAGTTTCAAACCAGTAAGTGAAAAGTTGTGTGCAATCCGAATAAAGACTAAATTTTTCAACACTTGGTTCATCAACGTTCACGCACCAACAGAAGACAAGGACGATATAACTAAAGACGAATTTTAAGCCACCCTAGAGACAACCTATGATTCACTGCCCTCGAATGACCTAAAAATTGTCTTAGGGGATTTTAATGCAAAAGCCGGAAAGGAGGAGGCTCATAGAGGAACAACAGGAGGGCACAGTCTCCATGACATAACCAACGACAATGGCCAACGTCTTATGGATTTCGCAAGCAGCAAAAATATGATAGTAAGCTCCCAAGCTTCCCACATCGCGATATTCACAAACGAACGTGAGCACCACCAGATGGTCACAACTTCAACCAAATATACCACGTTCTAATTGAGAAAAGGGCTGCTTCCAGCATACTTGATGTACGAACTCTCCGCGGTGCGAATTGTGACTCTGATCACTATCTAGTCAGAGCTAAGTATCGATGCAGAATAGCTGGTCGTGGATATACGAAAACGAGTAGAGCTCATAAATTCAATGTCGACAAGCTTAACGACGAAACGGTGGCGCAGGCTTACATGTTAGCATGTAATAAACACCTGACACCAATATATGAAAATATTCAAAATATGCCAGTGGAGAATGCGTGGATGAAAATAAGAGACGGCATCAAATCCTCCGCAGAAGAGGTACAAGGATATCAAGCACGACGAAAAAATAATGATTGGTTTGACCAAGAATGTCGCGATGCAATAGATAGAAAGAACGAGGCTTACAAAATTTTTACTGAATGACCAATACGAGCCAAAAAAGAAAGATATGACGAGCTTAGGCGATATTCGAAAAAGACCTGCAGACGAAAACAAAGGAAGTACCATAATGACAAAATACAAAAAATGGACGACGATACGAGAAAAAATAAAACGCGGGACGCATACGCAATAGCAAAAGACTTAAAAAAGGAATATAAGCCAAAAACCGGTCTCTGCAAAGACGCAGAGGGCAACATCATCAGCGACACAAAAGAAATCAAAAGGAGATGGGCTTTCTACTTTGAACATCTTTTGAATCTCACCCCATTAGCACCGATCACGACAGACAACATTTCAATTGAAGCCTCAACTGACGAAGATGAACCATCATCGACACTACCCACGATTGCTAAAATCAAAGCAGCCCTATGTGACCAAAAATTAAACAAAGCGCCGGGAATTGACGAAACACCAGTTGAACTTCTGAAAAACGGTGGACATTGTGTCGCTGAAATTCTGCACAACATGATATGAAAAATTTGGACAGAGGAAATCATTCCCGACGATTGGCGAAAAAGCATTATATGTCTAATTTACAAGAAAGGAGACAAACTCTGCCGTGAGAATTCTAGAGGAATATCATTGTTGTGTACGTCGTATAAAATACTGATAAAAATAATTGAACGTCGTCTTAAGCCCAATACTAATCAAATTATTGGCGAATACCAAGGCGGATTCAGAGCCGGACGATCTACAACAGACCAGATATTCTCGATGCAACATGTGCTTGAGGAATGCTGGGAATACAACAACGTGCATCAAATTTTCGTAGATTTTAAACAAGCATACGACTGTATCGACAGGAGCGTACTGTACCAAATCATGCTTAACTTTAGAATTCCCCCAAAACTAGTTCGACTAACAAGACTCAAAATGACGAACACTGAATTCCAAGTGAGAATACAAACCGATTCCACAACCAGCTTTCGAACGGAATGTGGTTTAAAGCAGGGAGATGGTCCAGCCCCCATGCTTTTCAACTTGGCACTAGATTATGTCGTCCGAAAAATCCCAGTCGACACCAACGGGGCACTACTATTCAAGTCCACCCAACTAGTAGCATACGCTGATGACATTAACATTCTTGCAAGATCCTTCCCTAGTGCTAAGGAGGTATTTATCAATCTTGACTCCGCTGCAAAAGAAGTCGGGTTGCGCATTAACGAAAACAAAAAAAAAGTAATGACGCAAACAAGCAGGACAGCGCCTATCAGACAAAACATAACAATTGCGGAATATAATTTGGAGAGGACAATTTCATATATCTTGGGGCTAATCTAGTAAAGGACGGTAATGAAACAGACGAAATCAAACGACGGATAATACTAGCAAATAAGACGTATTATTCGGTACTTTCAATAATGAAATCCAAGAAAGTGCACAGGAACAATAAGCTGCGGATTTATAAAACTATTATACGACCTGTACTATATTATGGCAGTGAGACGTGGACATAAAGGTGAACTTCCGAAAAAGCAGTTAACGCATTTGAAAGAAAGGTCCTCAGAAAAATGTTGGGACCTGCGAAGGAAGGAACGGAATGGCGAATAAGATACAACCATGAGTTGTATTAACTCTGCGACGAGCCAGATGCTTCAACGTTCATCAAGCTACGTAAACTGCAGTGGGCTGGCCATGTGGAGCGAATTGAAGAAAGAAGAATCCCCAAACGTGCTCTGAAAGGCAAAGCGAGTGGTAACCGGTTAGTCGGCAAGCCACGCAAGCGATGGGAACACTCGGTTGATGAAGATAGCAAAGTCATCTTAAATAAGCTGCCAACAAGTCGGGCGAAACTTTATTATTCTTGGGACAAGTTGCGGATGCGTGGAAAGTCAATATGCAGGTTAGAGTATTTAGGGAAGACTAAGTGAAAGAGGGTTCTTGGTCAGGGCAGAAACATTCAAAAGCATCAGTATATACCTATAATACATATAATCAATATTTCGTTCGTTTATTTATGCAAGTTTGATTTTTTTTAGGGGAGGGGTGAGCGTTGATAGTAAGGGTGGGTGGATGCTAATAGTTTTTTAATTGATTGCTTGAATCACGTTCAATATTCTCTGTATAGAATGTCAGTTTCATAGACGAAGTTGCATAGAATTTTCATAAGATTCTGTGTATTTTACAGACACGAAACCAAACATTTGTATGGGAGGGGGTAGAGGAGGTAGGGGAATCGTAAAAATTGTGACGCAATTTTATTTCCTTTCTCTTGTAGTGTGCTCGTACAAAATATCAAGTTCGTAGCTTTTAATTTGTTGGTTATTAGTTGGTTCAATGAAATTGGTCAAAATCATACTTTTGTATGGGAGGGGGTAGAAGGGCAAGTGCGATTTCAAAAATTTTAAAGTAATTTCATTTCAACTACTTTTATAAGTTTTATGCAAAATTTTAAATTGATAGCTTTTAATAGCTAGGTGACAATTAATTTCTTAAAAATGGTCTAAAAAATAATTTTGTATGGGAGGGGTTAGAAGTTTTGAAAGTTTTCGACCAGTTAATATTTCATACTTTTAGGGATTTTTTTTAAATGCATTTCCCAAATTTTCAAGTTTCTACCTTAAAATTACATCCAAAAATTTTCAGTTTACGTGCTTTTTTCGCTGCACATGAAACACCTTGTACCCGTTAGGTGGTCGGTTTGTAACAATTGTGGATCAAATTATTATTTTTTTTCTATGTATATCAAATAGATGTATCCACGTGCAAAATTTAAAGTTTCTATCTCTTTGACCAGAGTCCTAAAAAAATCACACAAAATTTTGGATTACCACCTCCCTCCCTTTACACCTGATGATGATATTACTCCATGTATGCCCCAGTAAGGGCAGCCACATGTTCAAAATTATATTTATTCACTAGCAAACGCCCGCGACTTCGTCCGCATAAATATCGCATTAATAAGCAACTTTTGAGAATGTAGTTAGTAATGCATTATATGGGATATAAAATCTGCTTACTTTAATGGCTCTTTGAAGAGAATGGTTTGTATATTGTTGGAATCAGAACCATAAATTATTAAGAATGAAAGCATGATACTCCCATTTTTATGGGACAGGCTCGTGATCAAATCAAACCCGTGATTCGAGATCATATACGTGTTGAAGAGCGTTAAGAAAATGTGAATAATTGTAGCTGGTGTTAACTAAAAAAAAAGCAAATAAAATAACATTAAGCATAAAAACATAACAGGACTACGATTGTGCGTAAAGCCAAATCATACGATATTATTAATAGATGAAATCGAAATTTTTGCGGTGCTAAGAAATTTTGTATGGGGAGTGGTAGAAGGGGTGACAGCACTGAACTAATTTGTTTCACATCATATTAGAGTAGCTATAAAAATGTTTTGTACCAAATTTAAGCTTCAAAAATTGAGTAGGTACTGAGAAACTTAGTGGTTTGAATTTAATGAAATTGTGCAATTTGTATGGGAGGTGGTAGAAGGAGTGGGGGGTTTTTTGTGTTTTTTCGAAAAACAACTACAACTATCATGCAATTGATACACTTTAAATTTCAGGTCTGTATCATTCACACTTTTCAAGAAAATCGAATTGTTACATAGTCGTGTAATATGCCTCATTGTATGGGAGGGGGTAGAAGGAGTGAAGCTACTCGGTTAATTTTCTTCCCGCTGTTAATAATAATGCTAATTAAGGATTAAGTTTAAATTTTTAGCTCGATAAAATTTAAATGTACTGAGAAAATTCGTTTAGAGTATTTTGTGAAAAAGTGCGGTTTATATGGGAGGTGGTGGAAGGAGAAGGGGGTTTTTGGTGATTTCTTGAGAAACAACTATAATCATCATGAAATTGATATATTTTAAATTTCAGATCAGTAACATTCAGACTTTTCAAGAAAATCGAATTCTTGTGAAGACGTGGAACTGTGTCACATTGTATGGGAGGGGGTAGAAGGAGTGAAGCTAATCGGTTAATTTTATCTCGATATTAATAATAATGTTAATTAAGGATTTAATAGAACATTTTAGCTCGATGAAAGTTACACGTACTGAGAAAATTGGTGTAAAGTGGTTCATGAAAAAGTGTAGTTTGTATGGGAGGTGGTAGAAGGAGTGACAGACCTTAAATAATTTGTATACCAAAAGACTGCATTTATAATAGAAATAATATGGTCCAAATTTCAAATTAATAGCCTTTATAGTTTTCAAGAAAATTTGATTAATATATATTTTTGAAAATGAGTCACTTTGTATGGGAGGGGGTAGAAGGCGTGAGGAGAGTGAAATAAAACCAAAAGCAGATTTCATTCCGATGGACACCTAACAAACTGTGCAAGTTTCATTACAATCGGTTCAGCCGTTTGTGCGTGAAAAGCGGTCGTACAGACAGACAGACAGACAGACAGACAGACAGACAGACAAAAATTTCAAAAATGTGTTTTTATGCTTAGTTAGTGCTAAAATAACTCAAAAAACTAACTTATAGCCATTTATAAGCAAATAACAGACAGACACTACAATTATATTTATATGTATAGATTAATGCCATGAAATTGTCTTTCAAATAAAGCTAATGTCATGGATATTAAAAACATTTTTTTGTATTTTATTTCAACTTAAAGTTCTCCGCCTCTAAAAAACATCATTTAATAGATTTTGGAGACCGCACTGAATACGTTATGCTCATTTTTTTGCACAGTACTATGCTACGTTCGAGTATTAATATACTAACTCTCATTTCGACGCTATACAATAATCCAACAAAAAAAGTAACAGAATATTTACTGCAAGGAAGGATTTTCTGATTTCGCACTGTTATGCTTTATTAAATGTTACATTTCGGTCTCTACTGAGTCTTAGCAGAGACTGTAACGTGACATTTAATAAATCATAACTATGTGAAACCAGAAAATCTTTCCTTTCAATTCGACCTTAACTGTGAAAACATGCACCAAATCAAAATATTTATCTACTATCTGTATATTGTATTTATCTTATGATGTTTATATGTATAATGCAAGCGTATGGCTGTAGATTACTAACACAGTACAACGGCCAAAAATCAACAAGAATCCCACTTTTTGGAGTCGTTGTGTTCTAGAGAAGCTTTTTTATGAAGAAACATAAAAGCATCGTAGGTGAATTATGACACTTTAAATATTTTTTCTCATTACCGGTGCACATTTCGATCTTCAAGTCTGAGGATCGATTTTAAAAGATACTCTAGCATTAATTTTGTCCTTTGGGTCAAGCTCCTATCTTGTCGGCTTACTACGAATTTCGGCAATTTTAGATGGATTCCACTAGATTCACAAAGAATCCTGAATATGGTGGAAGGAGTGAGAAAGTATTATACAGTGGTGGGCAGACATCCGCATCCTAAAAAAAGACTGTGGGTCTGGGAAAAAGTGGAAACAATCAGAATTTTTGCTTACAAAAAAGCTTCACACAAAATGTGGTGGGGAAAATGTTCGCACTTTTTGTTCAATATAAGAAATACGCTTTCAATTGCTTCGAAAATACGCTTTAAGCTTGATTCTATCAAAGTTGAAGCGGAGATCTTTTAGCAAAGTTGCAATGTTAAAATGTGTATGAAATGTTATCATGTTCAAAGCACTTCCACGCAACAACTTAAGTGCATTTAAAATACTTCGCAATCGCTTTTTCCCGCTGGGATAGTTTAAAAGTGTGACGTGATGAAAAACTATTTACGTAGCAAGACACGCCCGCATATATTTTGACAGAGTGTTGTATTGTAATTCATCCTAACCAGCGGGAAAAAAAATTGGAAGTATTGCTGAATTTAAGATTTTATTTTCGCTTAGAAATTTTAAATTAAGATGCTTTTGTTAGTTGGAAAAAAAACAAATGGCGCAATTTTAAAATGGCGTCAAAAAAATTTGGAACAGATGAATAAGGATCATGCAAAAGAAAGCAAATAATGCTACTTCAATCATATTTCATTGACGATTTTGAAGCGCTTTAATTTCGATTGGTTACATACTTTCATGCTTTCATATATCTAGATATCTATTACAAAAAAGCGTGGAGACAAATGATCGGTACGCGTTCCAAAATTTAGGACGGATAGTAACCGGTAGATTCGAAACAGACTTTAAACATAAAATTGTGCAGAGTAATGTTTTTTTTGTGAGTTAATAAAGACGCGAAGGCATTATGTGTACATAAACCGATCGCACAACTATAAAGGAAACGTTATATGCTAACAACAAAGTAGCAAGTCTAAATGTCTAACTCTTGATGTCGATCGCTCTGCTTTCTCTGTACATATATGAATATAACAAAAAACTTTGAACTGGGCAATTAAGATATTGCGCTTTGTCCCGCCCTTTCTCAAGGTTTTTTTTCACAAAATGACTAGTTTCATATGCAATTTCGGCCCTTTTGTACAATGCACAAAAAACAGTCATGGAAGAAAGGAATGGGATTTCAAAGATGGGGAAAGGGTAGTGTGAATGTCCGTAACGATTGGTGAAGTTGTACTGGCTGCTATTGACAAATATTTCCAGGTGTTGTGAGGGTAGCGATTGTGGAGTTGTCGAATGTGTAGATATGAAATGAGTGACCGGTATGTTTCTGTTTCGTTTCGGGTTTAAGTTCTTGTATGCTTGTCGGAGGTCGTGATCTGATTACAGGAGATTTTATCAATTTTCCCCGGAAATCCGGAGCTGGAACAGAAGACAGCAGAAATGGCCCGCCTTGACGAAAATACATTTCCAATGGTGTTTAATTTTTTTATTTCGGATCATTGGTATGGGCTGTAGTACGTTTACAAAAAACGCTTATTCTTTTAAATATGTAGATTGGACATACCTTTGGATGATAAAACCGGATTTTGTGTTGGAATATACCCAAATGGTAAATCGCCAAGTGATATCGGAATCGAAGATTCCTTGCCATCCACTAGTAATGCTTTATGACATTCAGATACAAGAAAATACTGTCCAATATTCCAGTATGGAAAAACCTATAATAAAGAAATTCAATTTGATGAACAACAACATAGAAAATTTCAAATTCTATACCAAATCAGCAGCAATATATGCCATAAATCGAGCAAATCCATCGTTTATCCAAAGATAATTCCAAGAATTCGGCGTTATATAGTTTCCAAACCAAAGATGAGCAATTGATTGTCCAATTTTAATGGCGACCTCAATTTGCGCCGGTCCAGCTGTTTCCGACTCGTCATAATGTATGGACTCCTCGCGTAATGCTCCCAAACCAAAACTAACCATATTATCGTCCACATATCCTGGTATTGCAACAAAATCGATTTTCTTAACTGGAATCCGTAATATCAAATATTTAGCGATTTCTTCAAAGATTTTATCGCAATTTATTAGAGCGAACGAAACGGCTTGAGTAGTCCGGGAATAAATTGTGTAGGTAATTCCTTTCACTGAATTTGTTAAAGCGTGGAATTTCACAATGGAAATTGCCACTTGGTAAGTCGACATGGGAAATGATGCCTGAAATACGGTTTTGATGCGATTGTCTTCGCTAAAAAATCGAGAAAAATCCAAGTGTTTATTATTATTATTAAGAAGCGGCTATATAAAATTAACTTGCATCATAATTGAAGAATTGATTGCCATGTTCGATAATGCTACATAATGCAGTCCATGAAAAATAGTTATACTGAAGGTTCCCTTATAACTGGGATCATCAACGCAAGGAAATGTTTGTCTTGCATATTTTGGAAAGTAGTTAGAACTTGCAAGATATCTGAAAAATTGTATAGAAATGCTGTTAATCATTAACAAATTTGAAATCAATAGATTTTGTGAAAGTATCTAAATAACTTTTGTCAAAAGTTTAACAACTTACTGTTTTTCTTGGTTTTCGTCATTATAAGATCTCGTATACAACCCGAAAGAGTCACCTGCGAATATTCCTTTGTATTTAATTGTGATCCTATAGTCGATAGTATCACTTTGAAATGAAGCCGGCAAACGGACTAGTAGAATCTCATAAACTCGATCGTATTCATATTCTATTTCAAGTTCTTCTGATTTATCATTCACTACGGTTCGACTAAACCCATTAGAAGTTTCTTGTATCGAAACAGTACTGATATTCAAAAATCGAGCTGACAATTTCACAACTTTGACAGTAGCATTGCCCGGCAAATCAATATGCGCCGTTCCATAAAATTCTTCAATGCCCTGTTCCACCAGCATTTCGAGTATAATATCGTATTTGATTATTGTGTCGTCATTAAATCGATTTAAGGTATGTTTCGAATCAACTAAATCATTTGTTGAAATTGTATTTGATTTGATTGAGCTTACAAAAATAACTTGAATTAATATTGAAAAAAACTCTACTAAATTTATCGACACAAACATCATAACTTTGCAAAGGATAAGAAATTACTGAAAGGAAAATCCGTGTAGATAAAGTACTATGCTGTTTATTTTTAGCGATAGCGTATAAGAGGATTTATTTTAATTACGAATATCCGTACGAATAATAGATATAGTGAGAATTGAGAGATAAAACAATCGATACTAAATAATATATTGATGGAGATTGGATAAATAGCTTTAAGTCCATAAGCAGTAAAAGCAGCCCGGAAGTTGACTACAATTATCAAAAAATATCTTTTATTCAACATGCAGTAAAAATGATGAATAATAAATATATACCTATACCTGTCACGATTAATATGAAAAATATTTACATCACTTTTGTTTTCTACTCATTTATTCAGTAGTCAAGTAAGTAGGTTCTAAAATAAAAGATTTCCGGATTTCACACAGATTAATAAATCGCAAGTTTCGGTTTTTGCTGAAACCTTTACCAAACTGATTAGCAAACTAAAAAATAAAAAGAGTTTTATAATCAAAGGTCTTAGTTGGAAGTGGGAATGATAAAAACAGTTTGGGATTTTCGGGTACGGATATTGTTCTTCCTAAATCTTAAGGTAGGTAGCCAAACGCCGACAGCTTGTATCTAGTATCTCAGTTAATGTTTCGTAGAAGTTTGGAAATCTATATAGTCTCTCGCACTATCTTTTGAAATGAATGATCCGTCTTGGCGAAAATTTTTCTTTCTTTTCAAAATACGCTGTGAACATTTTCACCGAACCACTTAAATTTCTCTTCAATACCGCAACAGCCTGAAATATTTTGTGGGATCTAAATAGCTCAGCGATAAACTCTAGATCTTCAGGTTGAAAATGAACTACCTGCATGATATTCCCTTATATTTTAAAGTTACTGACGAGCTCGTTCCGGTCCTAGGAAAGGTCCTGGAGAGAATTGTGATCAGAAGATCAGTAGTATGCACGGAAGATGCGTAGATGCATGTGAAGGAATCGGTGGCGAGGAGTGTTGGCAAATACGCCCTTGGAAACTTTGTAGATTTCAAGGGCACGTTTGACTATTTGAGTTAGCATGCGGTGCTTGATAAGTTACGGAGCTGCGACTGTCCAGAAATGGCCCTGTGGCAAAGATATTTCTCTGACAAGTGGTCATGCGTAAGAAGAGTACGCGATACTGTGTGAAGGGACGTGAGGCAGGGCTATCCACAGGGCTCAATCAGTGGTCCATTCATGTGGAGCCTAATGATGGATGACTTTTGGCACAGCTTTCGGACTCAAGCAGTGTCGCGGCGTACGCTGACGATCTGCTCATATTGGTGGAGGCAAGTTCTCAACCTAAGCTTGAGCGTAAGGGTATAGCTCTGATGGCAACCGTTCTGGAATGGGACCAAAAGGTGAAAGTTGGGGTATCGAGGGAGAAGACAGCGGTAATGTCGCATTCGCGTCCTCCCTCGATAAAGCTGTATGGATCTGGGCTCAGATATGTAACTAACGTTTGATATCTGAGCATCAAAGTTTCAGAGTGGTTGAGATTCGAGCTTCATCTTGCAAGAGCTCAGAAAACGTCTCACTACCAATATGGGACAGATACGCAGAGTTCTGCGAGTCTTGCCAGGAATGCGGTATGTGTCATATATGACGGTCTATTCGTAGTATGTGCGTCGATTTGGTACGATGCCTTGGCGACTAGTACAAGAATCCGCGGTATTTACTCGTACCAGCGAGTAATCCTACGAGCATGTTTACCTGTATGTCGGACAGTTTCTACAGGTATTCATTGAACACCCGTTAGACTTGGAAGTGAAGCGTAGAACTATCATTTACAAGATCCGGAAAGGTGTTTCATTGCTGGATAGCGATTGGTTAACTAATGAGGAGATTGGGGAGCGGAGCCTTCGCGAATCCAAAGAACTCCGCAGCCTCAAGGTTACAGCGGTATAGCAAAACAGATGAGCGGATAGAGAAAAGGACAGGGTGACTTACGACTCTATTGCAGTCGCAAGCTATGCTAGAGATAATCTGGACTTTAAATTTCCTCTCAGTCTGAGTTATCTTTTGACTGGTCATATGCTGACATAAAGCAACTCGATGAAGTGGTGCGCAATGGGGAGAGCTTGGACGTGAGTAAGTGCCTATCGAATAGACAAACATTTGAATGTCTTCGTGCTTTCGTGCACGAAGCATTTAGAAGAAGGTGGCCCCAGACCCGAAGACCCATGAGGACGTAGGGGTTTTGTGGAAAATAGGTTCAATTTCTTATTTTTTACACGCAGAGAAGGAATAACGTAAGTTATTATATACTACCAAGGTAAATCCCGGTATAACTTTTTTTCCTATATAACTTTACTCTAACCCCACGTTTCCTAAAGTGGTGTGCTACCAGTCACGAGTTTGCAAAATGGACATAAACTGAGAGTCATTTTTCAAAATTACAAAACCTGACCCAAGGTTTTCTGGTACCCATGGAAGGTTGCTTCTACTGCCGACAATCGAGAAAAAATTATTAAAGCCATCGTAACTCATCAGCTCATAGCAAAAATACCAGTTATGGTAGGGGTATAATTCTTCGAGAAAAAGTTTCACGAGGCCCCAAAGAATCTAAAAAGAAATATGGGATTGTTATTGATTCTTGGCTGTTGGACTGTGTAATTGATTTAATTCCAGATTATTGTAGGGCGCGCTATTTGTTCTCAAAAATAATGAAATCACTATTATCACTCGTCCGGTACATGACCATGGGGGCATTACAAACTCATCAATCGTTATCAAATCAATAAAAAAAAGCTGCTATGATTGAAGCTGAATTTTCTGAGATTGAAGAGTACAATTAATGTGAAAAGGATTCAATCAAGTGTGGCATCACGTACCCGTAATTGAAAAAACTCTCATCTCTCGGGCATGAAATTCGAATCTTGTGACACAAATCGAGCTTTAGTGTCGGTAAGATATAGTGGGTACACATTCACACTACCGAACGAAAAAAAAAACTTTAAAAGTTATACGAATGACATGAAATCCTGATGGCAGATTCCAAGCATTTCGCACAAAGAAATTGTTCAAAAGAACTGCTGACAAAGTCATGCCTCACCTGAGCGTTCAATTATGCCCGACTAATGGTTTTTGTATTGTAAACGATAGGTATGACGGTACCACGTAGATAGTATACTGCATTCATTTTTCATTTGTCTATTTCGGCCATTCGTTTCCAGTTAACCAGCTCGAGGGCGAACTTTTAATTTCCGCTTTGAAAAACTCTGAATCCGATAACTCCGAAATTATATATCTATATATCTTTACTATATATGTTTTACGTATGGGTTGAAAGGAATTTTATTAACAGATTTAGGTTGGGAAATTCAAAAACAATAATTAAAAAAAAATGTCTTAGGGAGGTATTTTGAAGTCGCTGGTTTTGTAGGTTGGCATTAGTAGTAACATTTGCTTATACTAATAAGCAAATGTTGTTAGGATCTGACTTTGTAGGAATGGAAGTAAAAAACGAGTTTTGCCAAATTTTCTGAATGTACTAAAGTCTAAAATAACAAATAGTTTAAGTTTGTTAAAATATTAAAGAAACGACCAATAATATCAGTGATTCAATCCTATTTGAATGTTGTAACAATTACTGGCACCGACATTAAAATAATCGTTGTACCATTACTTCACACTTTCCGTGCCCCATGTTATGAAATTAAGCGTAAATGTAGCGATCGCGCAAAATTTTTATATCCAATTTTTGACATATTTGCTCTATTTGCGGTGTCGGGATTCGAAAAGAAGCCCAAATCGGACCTTGGCCTCCTGACATTCAGGTTCCCTAACATTTTTCATTACTTATTGTTGAAGGGTTGTTAGCCCTTCGCACAACCCTCTTTCTACGAATTTTTCATTTTCTTAGATTGAGGTGACCAAGGTATATCCAAGCAGGCAGTATGGTAGAATTATGCACCGACCGGGATTTGAACTCACGACCTTCGCATCACAAGATCATCACGCTACCCACTAGGCTACACCCTAGCTCCTTCAATGGCACTACCACTACCCTCTATCTACGATTTTTTGCGTTTTCGTAGATTGAGGTGACCAAGGTATATCCAAGCAGAAAATGTGCTGGAATTATATATTGCGTCGACCGGGATTTGAACTCACGGACCTTCGCATTGTAGAGCAATGCGATACTCACTAGGCTACTCCCTTTTAGAATGATCGCCAACCAAAATAGAAGTTATCAGCATTTAAAAAAAAATATTCACAAGTTTTAAAACTGATCGAAAAATCTTGTATGACAAAGTTGAAGAACAGTTCAAATCAAATTGTTTTTACTTAATATATTTTTATTTGGTTATAAGGGACCCCGATCGCTCTGAGTAAAAGTTGTAGAATTTTCAAAAATAAAAACTTTTGTTACAGTTTCTTCATATTATTAGTAAATATTACGTCTAGAAGTAAATGGTTACTTTAGTTTTGAGTACACTGGTTCAGAGTACTTCCATCGTTGAGAATATTTGATATATCGTAGTGGTCTGTGGATATGTGGAACTTATATATCCGGACTGATGCACATTTAATTTTGAAAATGGTTTGAGCTTAGCATCGAAGTTTTCTGTTTAGGATGATATAATTGAAGTGTCTGTTTGTTATTTAATTGTAAATGTCAATGAAGTTCCATTTTTGCTAATTTAGACAATAACCAGGCATAAAAATTTGTTTGAGATTACCCTGTAAGTCTGGATTGAACTCAAAAATGGTTAAATTGATTCTAATGAAATTAATACAGCTGGTAGAGTATTAGTATTATTAATGAAAGTGGTAATTCGAAAAAAAATAATCAAAATATCCTCACGCATTTTATCAACTCCCATTCAAATGCCACAATATCATAATATGAAAACTATTTGTCTCTGATTTGCTTGTTGCATAAAAAAAACAAATAAGATAACTTAAGCTTTATGCCTCTCTTTCCAACTCCCATTCAAAATGCACCATTTCCAAAAGTTTTTGCACAATTTTCATGGAATGCGGGTGTATCAAAGTCATGCACCACAAATTTTCCATATGAAAATTTTGTAATAACTGATTTTATCAGATTACAGATTATCGCACCTTACATACCCGGCCTGTACGCCGGAATTATCTTAGAAGTTAGGGGTTTTCGATATGTTTTCGAAATTAAAGCTATTTTATTTAAACTTTTTTTTTAGAATTAACACAAACTACAACTATTTACCACACATTTGATCTCAAAAATCCCAATATTTTTAAGTAAGAATCTTTTGGATTAGAAAAAACTGAATGTACTTGATCACCAATCGGGTTGGTGCCCCAAAGTCTCCATCGGTATGTCCCATTCAAATATCATGGCTTCACAATACACATTAACAGATTTTCTTGACATGTCTACTATAGTACAATATTACACCAATTGCTTATAAACGTTATGTGTTCTTCTATGGATGATGGTGGAATTTCTTAATAATTGAAAACCTCATTTACATTACACGAAACATTTTTTCCTCGCTTGAGCGCTATGAATATCACAGTTTTGATATATGTAAGTTGCTGTGCAATGTAAAATGTTTCCAGTTTGTATCGATCGACCTATTACTATTTCACATGCACTCAAATACATATAATTCTAATTCAAAAGAAATATTTATTATTATAATTAATATATTCTAATTTATTATAATGGTACTGCAGCCCAAATTGTGCCTTGGTTTTCTGACATCAGGTTTCTTTACATTTTCTCTTCTTATTGTGGAAGGATTGTTAGCCCTTCGCAAAATCCTCTATCTACAAATTTTAATTTTCGAAGTTTTAGGTAAAATAGGTATACCCAAGCAGTCGTTGTGCTGGAATTACACGTCAATCGGTATTTGAACTCACAACTTTCGCATTGTAGACCAACTCGCCAGCAGCTAGACTACGCCCTAGCAATCTTCAACAATAGCTCTTGACTATTTTCAGCAAGTATTCTCTCCATTTCAAACGCCTACAATATCTCATTTACTATATTACATTATTATTTTAATAATAAAGCATTGTTATGGATATTGAAAAAGAAATCTGTCAAAATCGGACGTAACTTTATTATTCTTGGGACAGTCAATATTCAGGTTAAGGTGAATAGGGGAAACTAAACAAAAGGGGGTTCTAGGGTAGCGTTGTTGTCAATTATTTAACCCTTAACTGGGGTTACGAGCAATAGCTCCAGTACATTGAATCAATATTTCATTTGCTTAAATAAATATATATGTTTGGGTTTGTATGGGTGGAGGAAGGGGGCATTATAAGGGATGGGTAGATGATAAACATTTTTAATTAATTGCACACTAACACACATTCACATTCAAAATTCGTTGCATAGAATGTTAGTTTCATGGACGAAGTTAATTTTATGAAATTTGGTGTATTTTATATTCTTGAAATCGGACATTTGTTTGGGAGCGGTTGGGGAGTTTAGGGAATCGTAAAATTTCTGATGCAGTATTATTTCGTTTGTCTTAAAATGTATTCGTACAGAATTTCAAGTTCGTAGCTTTTAACTTAGTGGGTATTAATTGATTTATTGAAATTAGTCGAAATCATACTTTTGTATGGGAGGAGATGGAAGGGCATGGGAATCTAAAAACTTTTGTCGCAACTTCGTTTTAAATATTTTTAAAAGCGTTTTAACCTAATTTTACGTTGTTAACTTTTAATGGTTTGATAATATTCATTTCTTACAAATAATCGAAAAATACTTTTGTATGGGAGGGGGTAGAAGCTTTGAAGTTATTCGACCATTTAATATCTTAAACTTTTGAGCATTACATGAATTTTGCAAATTTTTAAGTCTGTAGCTTAAAGTCTGACTCAAAATGTTCAAGTTTTTATGTTTTTTCAATATACATGAAACACTTAGCGAAGGTTAGGGACCCCTTTCGTTATCGAACAAGTTCTGGTTCAAATTATTATTTTTTTTATATATATCAAATGAATGTATGAACGAGCAAAATTTAAACTTTGTGTTCTCTATCAGAGTCCCAAAAAAATGTGTGAAAAGTCTTAATATTTTGGTTCACCACCTCGCTCCCTTTCAAATTTTTACGAAAACTAAAATTCATATAGCGCTAATACAATCTGACAAAATTTCAACTTAATGCTTGTTTTGAATTTTGAGATATAGCAGTTTCAAATATTGAAAAGTGCACGATTTTTAAAATGCTCTACATTTTCGCCTTATTGGCCTCATTTTTATTTCATTATAATGGACCTGTATTGCCTAATTGGTCCTAAAATAAGAAGTTTTTGTGTCATGTATTTCCAAAGATACAATCATTTGGAAAAAAAATCGGCCGACAATTAGTTGTTTTCTCTTCCTTTTCGGACCCACTAAATATTTACAAAAATTAATGTATTTTTCGTTTTTTCCCCACAAACGAATATATCTGAATATTGAGTTTCAACTTCCTATCTGCATTCTTAGTTGAAATATTAACAAATGTAGTTTTTGACCCTTTTTCTTTTACGTCTTACACATGGACTCAAATTACCTAACTCCTTCAAGATAGGAAGTTCTTTTTTAAGTAGATTGTAGATTGGGTATGTGAGTTCCGCTACCGAAATTTCCTGGAGTGTCATGTTGAAAGAAGAGGCAGGGGACGACTAAAGTCAGAAACTACACTTGATAATATGTTAACTACGAATGCAGATAGAAACCTGAAACTCGACATTCCTATATAATTGATAATGGGGGAAAAGAGTAAAAAAAAAATGTTGTATGCAGTAGGGTCTGAAAAGGGGTGTGTGATAAAAAAATTGTAGGCCGAGCTTTTTTTCAAATGATTATATCTACGCTAAAAGTTCATGTTTAAGGACCATTGAGATGGCGTATGGCTCCACTGTAATTGAGTTTGATATAGGCCAATATAGAGAGAGGGTCAGGGTTTGCGAAGAAAAACATTTCAAAATTAATATTTCGACTATATTTTGTATAACGTAGTCCAAACTTGGAACATATTTGTATTGAGCTATAGTATCGGAATGAAGAAAAATATAAAACTTGTATATAGCAGTAGCGTATTCAAAAAAGGGGAGGGGGCATTCCCAAAATGGTGCAGTTTTCAAAATTTATATATGAAAATACTACAGAGATACTTATTTAAAATTTCGTCAGAATATAAAGCCAAAAAGTTTCTAATTCTGGTGAAATTTTTAAGTTAGATGGTAAGCCAAAATGCAGAAAAGTTTGAATAATTTCTTTAGGGCTCTGGTAATAGATAAAAGTGCAAATTCTGTAGATGCATAAGCCAATTTGATATGTATAAAGAGAAAATAATAATTTTAACCAGTAATGTTGTGCACGAACGAGCTGGACCCTAATCTGCACGTGGTGTTTCATGTATATTGACAAAAACCACAAAACCTCAAAATATTTAATTGAAATTTTAAGTTAGCAACTTCAAAATTACAAAAAAAATGTTTAACAGTTGAAGATTTTAAATGGTCGACTATTTTAAGAACTTCTACTCCCTCTCATAAAGAAGTCTTTTTTCTATCATTTTTAAGAAATCAATTATCACTAACATATTAAAAGCTATCGAATTGAGCGAACAGTTGTACGAACATTTTCAAAAATATTTAAAATAAAGTTGCATCAAAATTTTTGAAATTATTTCACTCCCTTACAAAATATGTACATATTTAACCAATTTCAATAAGCCCATAATAATAAGCTAAAATTTTTGCATATAATTGAAGTCATATGACTAGCATTACGTAGATGTCTAAATTTTGGTGAAATAATTTTTTTCAGTATCGGTGGTTATGTGGAAGAATGCTCACCTTAGATGCGTGCGACCCGCTTCATTCCCAGCCGATATTTTTTGTTGCGAATGGGAATCAAACAAGGCTGCAGTCCTGTTTCTGGTGGTAATAAATGGCATCTTGAAAGCTGCACTGGGAAGATAAAGGTCTTCAATGGAGACTATTTAACATCTTAAGTCGCCTTGATTATGTTGATGACGTATGTTTGCTTGCACATAACCGTTCGGACTTAGAGTCAAATGTTTGCTCGTTGCATTCTGAATGCAAAAAGGCGGCATTGAAAATAAATGCGCGTAAAACCAAGTGCATGCACATGAGTTCAAACATAAGCAAACCGATTTTTCTTAATGGTCAAGATGTAGAAGATGTGCAAGATTTTTTTTATCTTGGAAGCATTGTCGGCACGGACAGCGGAGCCGAAAAAATGTTGAGGCTCATCTAAATAAAGCTCGTCAGGCCTTCGGTATCCTTTCCCCTTTCTGGAGGTTAAGAGAGTTCTACCATCGCACGAAGGTTCGAGTTTTTGACACATGCGTCAAATCCGTGTTTTTATATGGTTACGCTACGTGGAAATGGATAGATCTACTTACGAAGAAACTGAAAACTTTCGTAAACCAATGCCCCCGACGCATTTTAGGAATATTTTGGCCAGAAGTGATCCGCAACGACGAACCTCGGAGTACAACTGTACAGACTGAAATAGGCGTTGAGACTCAAAGGCGGAAGTGACAGTAGATCGGTCACAATTTGAGGAAACAAGAGCGAAACATCACCAAACAGGCTCGGGAATATAATCCACAAGGAAGACGTCAGGTTGGTCGACCATGTAGCATATGGAAGCGAGCAGTTGAGCAGGAGGTCAGAGAGATAAACGAAGTCCAAGCAAGAGCTAAGAGCCGATGCTCAGGATAGTGCCTTGTGGAAGAGAGTCGTTTCTGTCCTATGCCCCTATAGGTGATCTTAACAGGAAATTGATATGATTGATTAACCGTAATCGCAGGTAAGTGTTAAATAATTGACAATAGCGCTGC
The DNA here is from genome assembly GCA_963669355.1 of Chorisops tibialis. NCBI lineage: Eukaryota > Metazoa > Arthropoda > Insecta > Diptera > Stratiomyidae > Chorisops > Chorisops tibialis. The sequence goes on along the minus strand of OY770264.1, from coordinate 40,957,581 downwards.
GCTAGGACCTCCATTCATTTAGTATTTCTTATCGACACTAACCTGCGTAATGACTTCCATCGCATCCTTAACTTGTCGCAAAACCAATAAAGTTGCGCCCGACTGCCTACAAAGCAGATATTTTTGTTTTGACAATTAACAAACCACAATGGTAAACCTTTTGGAAAAGTTGACGCAGATTTTAATGAAAATAGCATTCTTACGAGTTAGTGCTTTCGCCAATTTCATAATTTATGCTTTTTATTCCAACAAAACGCAAAATGCATTATATTAATCAGGTTATACAGACCATACATTACTAACTACATTCTCAAAAATTGCAAATTATTACTACTTACGCGAACAAAATTGCGAGTTTGATAAAGGCCTCAGCAGAGACCGAAACGTCACGAATAATAAAGCGTAACAGTATAGAATCCGGAAATCTTTCCTTTCAATTCGAAATGCACTGTGAAAACATTCACCAAACCAATCTTAGATTTCATCTAGATTATAAAAATGCAACTGATCGGTGTTATTGAATAATAATGAAATAAAAATCATTCGAATCAACTTATTCGGGACTTTGGAAGTCGATTAAAAATATATAATTGTGACAATCTCGAGGAGACCTGTCTTCAAAAATATTGCAGGATAAGATATTTATAACTAAAATTTCAACGTAAAAAAGACTTCAGATTCATATTTTATTCATTTAAATATAACCACAGAATTATCATAACGCCTACACCATAATTAAGAATTCGCGTGTTAATTAGTCGCAGCCCGTCTAAAGCTGCGCGTAATCTGTCTTCTTCCCTTTTTAGCAACAACTCCTTATGTGAAGTGTTAAATGATTACGATGTCGTAAAATAAATTTTATTTATATCGCCAATGCTGAACAAGAAGTGAGCACGTACAGATTTATATTCGTATAAGATTAAAGGACGAAAATACTGTGCTTCGGAAAAAATGTGTACTAATACTGTAATATCGGATTACGGTAATGAGCTTAATAAAGAGGATTTAGAGCTTAACGGGGTGGCGGATCTTGTTTACCACACGAGAACACACACGGCGATGATATTACAAATGGTCACAAACAACTGTATACCCACCATATGCGGCATCTTTAAGATGTTGGAAGTTGTTTTCGTGAGAACTTACTTGAATGGAAACATTTCAGGATAGAAAAAGAGGACATTTCAAAGAAACTGAATTTTTTCCGATAAACGAGTGTTTCTCTTTGATATTGCACAATTCCATTTTCTACGTGGAATTACAGACGATGATATTTTCGTCGTTCGCTTTACGTTCTTTTAAGGATATTATAGCTTTTATTTCGATTGGTAATACAAGATGTTCTGATGCAAGAGCAGGAATAGAAAGAAATTTAAATTGCGTTTTTTGGAAACAAATATATCGAGAAATTTAATAAATTTGACTATGAAAAGGAATTTAAAAATCAGGATAGACAAACATATTTCTTAGTGCTTGCTTGTCTGAGTGCTTCGATTCAATTTTTCTATCAAATTGAATTCTTTTCGGTATTACGTAGTTTGAATGCCTGATGTTGGGAAAATCTCCATACTTTAATGGTATTTTAGGAAATTAATTTGATATTTGAATGATAAAGAAACAAAAATGTTTTATTCTGTTTGTATATTGTTATGCTTTATTTTCGCAGGTTTACTTAAGACACAATGAAAAGGAAAGTTTTTTGCTATGAAGCGATATCGTATATCATTCAAAGGTTATATATATATTGTATTTAGACCACATAGTTTTATGTTGCATGCATTGATACCTTGTATCGTGATTTATTGTCGCATGCTTCAAAATACAAATTTAACATATAGAAAATTATTTCTTCGCCTAGTAAAAGTTAAATTAAGATACTAATTTCAAAACAATTATGGAATTTTATTTCTCAATAAATATGTTTATAAGCTAGATAAACTTGCGGCATATGGAAATATTGCTGAGCAATAAGGTCATGAACGGAAGGGTTGATTGAGAGATGATGTTAATTCTTTCCTTTTTTTTGTATTCGTGTGGCAAAAATGGAAATGATTATTTATTTCTATATATTTACGAGCTATCCTTCAGTCCGAAGATGAATGTCATACTTTAGAGTCAAGTGGTATTATAGCTTAATACACTTATATTCAATTGCGCTTCATAGGTATAAAAATATAGCAGGTTTCTCAATTATGAACTCACTAGCGATACAAATGCTACCGCATGGCTTAAAATATCATTAGAATGTCTTGATCTTTAAAAAAAAAAAATTTTGTTGAATCATGCAACATTATGCAGTATTTTCATTGTTCTTATTAACTAAAAAAAGCCAAAGTTCTTTCGCAAGCTTTTGTAATATGTGGGAAGTAATTCCTATACATAAAACAGGGGGTAGTGGGTAGCGAGTTCATCTATAATGCAAAGGTCGTGAGTTCAAATCCCGGTTGACATGAGATTCTAGCACAATGCTTTCTTGGATGTACCTTGGTTACCTCAATGTACGAAAATGAAAAAAAAAGTTTTAGAAAGAGGGTTGTACGAATGTCTAGCAACAATTACACAATAAGTAACGAAAAATCTTAAAGAACCGAAAAGTGAGGAGGCCATGGCCTGGTTTGGCCTGTAGTGCCATTGTAGAAGTACAATTCCTGCACCTTATGAGTTGGATGATTTATCGGAAGTTAAGCAGTAAGTCTTATACAGAATTGTACCGTTCGTAAAAATTGTAAAATTCAAAAACCATTTCAGTCGAGATTGATGCGTGCAAAGATAATGAACCCAAAATACTCCATGGACCAATTTCACAGCCATTGACTGAAATTTCTAAAATTTATTGACCAGTACATTGGATTACAAGATTAGTAAACTAACAATTAATCAATCAAAGTCCTGTTAAGACCCCCTATAGGGGACAGAAATAACTCTAGTAAACTCACTTCTTCATAAATTTAACCCGCACTGTCAGAAGTCCACTATGTTGGATGCGATATTTTTTGACATAAGATTTGGGTTTAGCGAGCTCAATGATCTCCTAACATTCTGTTTCAAATCGATGAAGGAAAATTTAAAGATTTTGTGCTATTAACATAGATACAAAATTAGTGATTTAAAATTTCAGGTTTCTAGTTATGTATCTAAATTTTCTGCGCTCTATTATTTTACTCGTAAATACAACAGTTGAAGATTAACCATTTTGAATATTTTTCATAAGATTCAAAGTTAACAATCCTGAAATGACATTGATAATAAGTTTAGCATTCGTCCGCTAAAAAGTATAAATATTACTATCACAGGAACTTCCTTCAGCATATAATGAGAAATCATCGAAATCAGTGAATTTAGTTGAAAGTTATGCTCGCACAAACATAAAATAAACTTCCAACAAGTCGGGTGCAAATTTCTTATTCTTAGCACAAGTTAAGGATATGCAGGTTCGGGTGAAAATGTAATTCTAAGTGAATTAGGACTCTGGAGTAGGGCTGTTGACAATTATAATATATAACACTTAAATGCGATTACAATAGCTCCAGATTATAATCAATATTTCATTCGTTTATTTATGCAAGTATGGAGGGGGAGAGAGTAAAAAGGTGGATGATGATGATAAGTTTTTAAATAATTGCTTGAATCACGATCAAAATTCTCTGTATAGAATGTTAGTTTTATGTATATCCAGAGTTGCTTAGAATTGCTATGAAATTCGGTGTATTTTATATGCACGAAACTAGACATTTGTATGAGAAGGGGTTAAGGAGGACAGGGAATCGCGAAATTAGTGATACACTTTAATTTCGTTTGTCTTGAAAATTGTTCGTACAATTTAAAGTCAGTAGCTTTTAATTTATTGTTTATTATTTGATTTATTGAATTTGATCGAAATCATACTTTTGTATGGGAGGGGGTAAAAGGGCAATAGGGATTTCAAAACATTGGATGCTACTTCGTTTTAAATATTTTTAGAAAAAAACACCATCATCATCATCGATGGCGCTACAGCACAAGTCGGGTCTTGGCCTCCTGTATGCATTGTCTCAAATTTTCTCGCTCCTCCACGCTTAAAATTTCAGAAGCAATTTGCAGTCTTCGTTGATTGAATCCTCCCAGCTTTTTCTCGGTTTTCAGACTGGCCTTTTTCCTTTCGCTTTTCCTTTTTGTACACGTTTGGGTATTCTTCTGTCTTTCATTCGCTGTACGTGGCTAGCCTACTGTAGCTTTCGAAGTTTGATGAGAATAGAGACTTCAGGGTCATAAAAATTGTATACAGTTATCTTAGAACTTAAAGAATTTAATTCTTTGGATTTCATGCCGCTCCTTAAAGTGATGGACATGGAGCCATATAAATTATTCAAGATAATGAGCGCTAAAAAATGTAAGACGGAATTTGGAGATTGTATATTACTTGAGCTAGAGGAACATGAAATATTTCTTCCATCGAGATACGGAAATTTTTAGAAGATACGCTTGCACAACTAAACACTCAGAACTAAAGCGTGGCGAGAGGACCCTCTACGTCAATCAGCTTCGGGCTGTAGCTCACGGATTGCTTGGATGATATTGGCCTTAAGTGCTTGAATTGTTTTCGGATTGTTGGTATAACATCCCCAGTTCCGAGGCGGCCAATTGACATCGCCAATACAGCTGATAACACGATTTGGGAATTTGGTACGTAAAAGATCGATTGTGGCATGGGCTGTGTGGCATGGCGCGCCATCCTGCATGAACTAGAGGTCGTCCAAATCTATGTCTTCAATTTCAGTAAAAAAAAAATCGGATAACATGGCTCTGTAACGTTCACCGTTGACCGAAATGTTGTTCCCAGCCTCATTTTCGAAGAAAAATGGTCCAATGATGCCACCACTCCACAATCCACACCAAACTGTCGCTCTCTGTAGATTCATTTGCTTTTCGACAATAACTTGCGAGTTTTCCGAGTCCCAGCTGCGGAAATTTTGATTGTTAACGTAGCCTCCGATGAAAATGCGCCTCGTGAGAAAGAGAGCCCAAAATCCTTGTCCAATTCAAGCTGCTCTTAGACCCCAACGTTCCCAACGTTGTTCAAGTGTAAAACAACTCCTTTCATTCCGCGAGGTCTGATACTGACTTTCTGTCAAGATTTCGGGCGAAAAACAGCCTTCAGTGTCAAAATAACCTATAATTTAAAAAAAAACCACTGGATGGCCTACCCTGTATTTGCCGCCTTCTTCAAAAAAATTAAAAAAATAAATAAAGAATCTTTTATAATGATAATATGTACTTACCTCCTGAGATGTAGTTGAATTATATTCTTGAACCCAATTTCGGTGTTCTTTTTATATAAAATTTTTTATCAAAAATATTAATGATTCTCACGCTTTTTTACCAAATTAAAATCAGAAAACCACAATAATTTAAATTTCATTGACTAATTGATAACGCGCGCTCGTGTCAATTTCTATTTTTATAAATTCACTTTTATCTATAATACATCGTGAGAAATACATTCTTAACCACAAAAAAAAAAATTCAAATACCTAATTAGTTAATTAATAAAACGTTCTCTTATCAATCCCGCATACAGCTCCTTATCTATATCATAAAAACTACATATGTACATTTCTTTACCACAAAATTACGAAACAATTATTTTATTCTTAGTACATATGAAACCCAATTAGTTAATTAATGAAGCGTTCTCTTATCAATCCCGCTTACAGCTCCTTATCTATATCATAAGAACTATGTACACTTCTTAACCACAAAATGTTGATAAGAATTATTCCGTTTTTTTCCCGCACATATGATTCGATTGATGACGTTGTGACAACCCCAATTAATAATGACATTATGGCAATCCTAATTGATGATGACATCATGGAACTCTAGTTGTGAAAACCCCAATTGATTACGTCATGTAAAGGACGTTGCCCTCACAGTGGGATCAAAGATGGCGGCGTAACCACAAAGATGGCGGTGTAATCGCAAAGAGGTAAAGGGTTAATCGATAATCAATAATTATTGATTTCACTTCCGGTCCAGATATACATACATACATTCACATATACATACACATATATATACACTCATATCCCTACTACTACTAATGCACTTTTCGAATAATCGAATGCACTTTTTCAATAATCAATATCAATGCGGGGGTGGGGAAAGGGTTAATCGATAATCGATAATTATTGATTTCATAAAGCACAATCATATGATACTCTGGATGAGATGGAAATAACTTTAATATACCGAAAAATATGTCATCTCAAATTCTTTCGAATAGTGAATAGAGACTTTTGCATGGTAGGTGCTAGTAGTAGAGGGGGAGGTTTGTATTTTTCGTATATGACACCGAACATGGCATGCAAAATGTTTTTTGCTGAATTTAAAGTTTTTATTTTCATTATTTTTAAAGAAATGGGACATAGTATTCCTGAAATTGGGACATTTGTATGGGAGGTGGCAGAGGAAGTGGAGCATTTGAGATGATTTTGAAACTGCTTATCATCAACCTTATCACCATGCTTTGATTCAATTTCAAAGTCGATAGCTCTCATATACTTGAAGGAGAAATGCTTTTCTTGAATTTATAATACATATATTTGTATGGGAGGTGGTAGAAGGATTGAAGCGGAGCTTATAATTTTTTCTTTCTAACACTTATTTCAATTATTAAGAAAGAAATTCTGACAAAAATTTGAAGTTTGTACTTTTTCTAGTTTGAATGGAAATCGATAAAATGCATTTAACAAAAATTATACATTTGTATGGGAGGAGGATGAAGGAGTGGACAGATCAAAACAAATTTTTTTCGCATTATTAATATTTCTATTTGTATACTTTATACAAAATATCAAGTTGATAGTCTTAACAGTTTCGAAGAAAAATAATTTAATTTAAGCTTCAAAATTTCGTGAAATTTGTATGGGAGGTGATGGAAGGAGTGAGGTGAAGTTGATAACTATTATTAAAATAAATTGCAATTATAGTAGAATTATTTCTGACAAAATATCGTCTTTTTAGCTTTACTAGTTTCAATGAAAATCGAAAATATGTATTTTTCAAAATTGTCCATTTCTATAGGAGGGGGTAGAAGGAGTAAAGGGATCGGGTTATTATTCCCCGATATTAATGACATCTATATCATAATACTTTGACCTAAATTTCAAGTCGATAGCTTAAATAGTTTCAAAGAAAAATCAATTTCTTAATATTTCGAAATTTCATGAAATTTGTATGGGAAGGGGTAGAAGAAGTGAGGGATAGCCCATTCACGAACTTAAAGTTGTTTTTTTTTGTTAAAAATGACAAACAAAAATTTTTAGGACTATAGCTCAAAGCTTTCGAGAGCTATGCTGTATACAGACGCACAGACGAACAGACGAACAGACAGACAGACGGACAGACAGACAGACAGACAGACAGACGGACAGACGGTCACTTGGAATCGAGGTATTTGAGCGACAACAAATATTGGCGGCTCTGTGCGAGCGTTATTTCTTAGCGTTACAAACGGTAAGGCAAACACAATATACTCTCAGATTTCATCTGGACTATAATTAGCAGCTGGTGGACGCGGTCTTTGGATCGAGACGATTGGAGGCAATGATTTCAGGAGACCAGGGCCCGATTTTGGCTGTCGCGTCATTGATGATGACCCTTTCCACCCCCTCTCCGTATAAGCCCAAATTTGCACAATTAAACGAATGAAATATTAATTATTTGTACTTAAGCTTTTAATTGAAGATAAGTGTTATATAATTGACAACAGCCCTGCCGCGTTCACTTCGTCTTCCCTATCTACCCTAGCCTGTATATAGACTTCGCACGCATCCTCAACTTGTGCCGAGAATAATAAACCTGCGCCCGACTTGTTGGCAGACTTTTTGTTTTATGGTGGACTTTGGATTTTAATTATCAAATCTGCGATTTCAAGAAGTTCTAACTTTTGAAAATAAACTAAATTAGCAAATTTTATGTAATAAATTAATGACTTTTAAGAAACTGATACTTCAAATTATATTGATTTATCATAACTACTTTTGAAAATACACTAATGATACAAAATAGTTCCTTCATAAGCAATAAAAAATAATTTACTCACTTCAAGAATTGCCAAACGAAAATATATCTCTTCAAACTATTGAAATAAATATGAAACAACCCCACAAAGATATTGATTTCCCTTAAGGCATTTCTCAGAACGAGAATGTGATCATAAAAAGGTTTTTGATTTCAAAAGCTATAAAGAAGACGTACAACTCCAAATAATTGAATTTCTTAGTGTCAACATAGCACATGCCTCTATGGAAATAACTGAAGCTAGACAACAACAATTTAGACCAGTTGTAATTACTTTTTTCAAGTATTAATACTTTCGTTTTGGTATGTTGTTGCAAAAGTACAAACTAATATAAATCATTAACAACTTTATACATGATGAAATGTCCTGATATTGCCATTTCAAATTTTGTTTTCAATCAATCCGTTTACTTAATTAAAATTAAACGTTAATTAAAAGTTTCGAAAAGTAAATGGTTTTACTGTCGGTGAATAAGCTTGCTGCTAATTACGGAACTTTTGATAAAGTGAATTAAAGTTGGACGAGTAGGGGTTTTTAGCTTGGAGTTGGGCTATCAACAATCGACTGGCATAAGCGAACAATAAAAGCTCGACTTCAATTGTCGACATTCGGGCGATTTCAATGCACTTCTCGTTGTTCGCCCTCCTCACCAGAACATCGTCCCGGGATAATAAAGGAACAAAGACGGACGACATAATTATGTCATTATTGCTGGTGTGGCAGAATGTGAAAGCGATCCCGACGCAAAGTCGCTCGCTTTTGATTTCGTCCGTTTTATACGTGATAAACTCATTGAGAGCGAAGTATATCCGCCCACTTCGGACAAGAGTCCTTGTCGACGACAGTCGAGCAAAAACTATGAAGCGAGAGATTTGCATCTTTGTTGGTAAAGACGATTATTATTATTATTATTATTATTTTTTTTTTTTTCGTTTCTTTGAAAGATGAGATTTTTATTGAAATCGATGGGTTTGTCTGTTGAGCTAAATGAAGATTTTAACTTGTTGTTTGTTGAGATTTTTTTTTTCCTTGTTATCGAAATAGCGAGGATGACAAACTTGAGCTTCGATTTCTCGAATTCTTGATAAAACTCTTCAAAAATAGTTTTTCCTTCCCTTTTTCCTTCCGTGATTAACATTCTTAAATACTTAAACAGAATGAGCTAGCATACTCCGTCAATTCGCGACACAAATGCGAAAAGGAAAATCAAAAACTTGAACTTTAGAATGTTTTGCAGTCAACTTTTCGTAACATTTCCAAAAATGGCATAAATTTAAATTTATGTAAATTCAAAACTAATCAACTGAAGTAGAGTTGTTTGCCATTCAACTTCATTTATATGGAATAAAATAACTTTATTCTGAGTGCGCAGCTATAATGTTGGCATGATTTCAGTTTCGATCCATCTAGCCATATTCTAGTAACTAACTAGTAATAATCTATATAAATATAATTGTAGTGTCTGTCTGTTATTTGTTTGTAAATAGCTATAAATAAGTTTTTTGCTTTATTTTAGCAATAACTAAGCAGAAACAAATGTTTTTAAAAATTTTCTCTGTCTGTCTGTCTATCTTTCCGGTTTTCACGCAAAAACGGCTAAACCGATTGTAATGAAACTTTCACAGTTTATTATATGTGCACCGAGATGTAATCTGCGTGTAGTCTTATTTCAATACCCCCACGCCTTGCACCCCCTCCCATACAAAATGACTCATTTTCAAAAATATATAATCATCAAATTTTCTTCAAAACCATTGGAGCAAATCTTTTGAAATTTAGAACAGACTATTTTTATCAGAAATTTGATCAATGGTATACAAATTATTTGATCCCCCTACTCCTTCCACCACCTCCCATACAAACTGCACTTTTTCATGAAATGCTATTCACCAATTTTCCCAGTACGTGTAACTTCCATCGAGGTAAAATATTGCACTAAATATTTAATTAGCATTATTATTAATATTGGGAAAAAATTAACCGAGTAGTTTCATTCCTTCTACCCCCTCCCATACAATATAATACAATTCCACTATATACTTAAATTCGATTTTCTTGAAAACTGTAAATGTTACTAATCTGAAATTTAAAATATGTCAATTACAAATTATTTACAGTTGTTTCTCAAAAACTCGATTAAAATCCCCCACTCCATCCACCACCTCCCATACAAACTGCATTTTTTCATGAAATATTCTAAACTAATTTTCTCAGTACACATAACTTTCATTGAGCTCAAATTTTGTACTCTATCCTAAATTAGAGTCATTATTAATATCAGAAATTACCGAGTAGCTTTACTCCTTCTACCTCCTTCCATACAAAGTGACACAATTGCACGACTTTACAAAAATTCAATTTTCTTGAAAAGCGTGAATGATGCAGATCTAAAATTTAACAAATATCAATTGCATAATGATTAAAGTTGTTTCTGAAAAATTTACTTAAAACCCCCCACTCATTCCACCACCTCCCATACAAACTGCACCTTTTCATGAAATATTCTAAGCTAATTTTCTCAGTACATATAATTTTCATCGAAGTCAAATTTTGTACTCAATCCTTATTTAGCATTATTAATATCGGGAAAAAATTAACCGAGTAGCTTCATTCCTTCTACCCCCTCCCATTCAATGTGACACGATTCCACGACTTTACAAAAATTCGATTTTCTTGAAAAGCGTGAATGATACAGACCTGAAATTTAAAATATATTAATTGCATGATGATTATAGTTGTTTCTTGAAATATCACTAAAAACCCCCTTTCCTTCTACCACCTCCCGTACAAAATGCACAATTTCATTAAATTGCACTAAATTTCTCAGTACCTTTTCAATTTTTGAAGCTTTTCATAGCTACACTAGCATGATGTGAAACAAATTAGTCCAATGCAGCCACTCCCCATACAAAATTTCATAATATCACAAAAATTTTGATTTCATCTATAGTATTGTATGATTGGGCTCTACGCACAATCGTAGTCCTGTTACGTTTTCAAGCTTAATGTTATTTTATTTGGGCTTTTTTTTTAATTAACTCGAGCTATAATTATTCACATGTCCTTAATGCTCTTAAATACGTATATGATCTCAAACCACGAGATTGATTTGATCACGAGCCTCTCCCATACAAATACGAGTATCATGGTATCATTCTTAATAATTAATGGTTCTGATTCCAACAAAATACAAAATATTGTGTTCAAAGAGCTATTAAAGTAAGCAGATTATATATCCCACATAATGTATTATTAACTACATTCTCAAAAATTGCTTATTATTTTTATACCTATATATATTATTATATTATATTATATTATATTATTTATATTTATGCGGACGAAGTCGCGGTCGTTTGCTATTTTCTAATAAAATTGAAAACTAAACAAGGATAAATTTTTTCGAACAATCAATATTATCGATTTTCATTATTTGAAAACAATAACTAAGTTTGTAGTCGATTTCGTTGAATATCCAATGCAAGCCACCTGCTTTTCGTTTAAATTTCACTTGACTTGCAGTTAATTTCCACTGTTTTTCATTAGAAATTAACGAAAAGAAATTTCCGGAGATTCGTCACATATTCTTTGCTTGTTTTAGCCAGTCGACGCGAAAACATCGTACAGACTGCAGTGGATGTAGATAATTTTTATGATCACTTATCGAATGGTATCGCTGCGAATTTTTTCTTAATTTGCTCAAAATTTCCCTACACCTTCGACCATTATTGAAATATTGGTTTCCAGATTAGCAACATAGCTAGTGTCTAGCCTAATGGGTAGCGTGTTTGGTTTACTATGTGAAGGTCGTGAGTTCAAATCCCGGTTGACTCATAATTCCAGCACATTGCCTGCTTGAATAAACCTTGGTTAATACGAAAATGAAAAATTCGTAGATAGAGGGTTGCGCGAAGAGCTAACCACTCTTCCGCAATAAATAATAAAAAATGTTACGGAACATGTAGGTCAGGAGGCCAAGGCCCGATTTGGGCTGTAGTGCCATTGAAGAAGAAGGAGATTACCAACATAACATTATATAAAAACAATTCTGCAGTAGAGGACAAATAGCTGGTGGAAAAAATTAAAATGATTAAATTAAGTATAATTAACAGTGAAAGCTGAACTCTCCTAGTTTTAATTTAAAAACTGAAACTTCAATATAGTCTAGACGAAATCTGAGAGTATATTGTGTTTGCCTTACCGTTTGTAACGCTAAGAAATAATGCTCGCACAGAGCCGCCAAGGGTACAGAAATATTTGTTGTCGCTCAAAAACTTCGATTCCGAGTTGCTGTCTGTCCGTCTGTCCGTCTGTCTACAGCATAACTCTCGAACGCTTTGAGCTATCGTGCTGAAATTGGTTGTGTGTTATTTTTAGCAAAAAAGAAACTTTAAGTTCGTGAACGGGCCACATCCCCCTACTCCTTCTACCCTCTCCCATACAAATTTCACGAAATTCTGAAATTTTCAGAAATTGATTTTCCTTTGAAACTATTTACGCTATCAATTTGAAATTTGGGTCAAAGTATTATGATATAAATTTCATTAATATGACGGAATATTGATCCGATCCCGTCACTCCTTCTACCCCCTCCCATACAAATGCGCAATTTTGAAAAATGCAGTTTTTCGATTTTCATTGAAACTAGCTAAGTTAAAAAAACTCGTTTTTTCCAAAATTAATTTTATTATAATTCCAATCAGAATTGAAAAATTATCAACTTCACCTCACTCCTTCTACCCCCTCCCATACAAATTTCACGAAATTTTGAAATTTAAAATAAATTATTTTTCTTCGAAACTGTTAAAGCTCTCAACTTAATATTTTGCACAAAGTATCAAAATAAAAATATCAATAACGAAAAAAAATGTGTTTTGATCCGTACACTCCTTCTACTCCCTCCCATACAAATGTATAATTTTTGTTAAGTGCATTATATTGATTTTCATTAAAACTAGAAAAGGTATAAACTTAAAATTTTGCCAAAATTTGTTTTTTAATAATTGCAATAAATGCTTAAAAAAAATTATCAGCTCCTCTTCACTCCTTCTACCCCCTCCCATACAAATATCTGTATTATAAATTCAAGAAAAGCATTTCTTCTTCGAATATATTAGAACTAGCGAATTTGGAATTGAATCAAATCATGGTGATAAGGATGATGATAAGCAGTTTCAAAATCATCTTAAACGCTCCACTTCCTTTGCCACCTCCCATACAAATGCCTCAATTTCAGGAAAACTATGTCCAATTGAAAATAATGAAAGCTACAAACCTTAAATTCAGCACGAAATATTTTGCATACCACATTAGGTGCCATATCCAAAAATTACAAACCTTCCTCCTCTCCTTCTACCACCTCCCATACAAAAGGCACTATTAATTATTTAAAAGAATTGAAGGTGTCATATTTTCCGGTACATTGAACTCTTTCTCATTTCATCTAGAGTATCATATGATTGGGCTTTACGCCCAATCATAATTCTTTTATGTTTTTATTGTAAATTAGCTTATAGTTTTCTTAACGAACATATATTTAGTTCGAATAATTATAATTCAGTAAGCTAGGGTGTAGCGTAGTAAGTAGCGGGTTAGTTTATAATGCGAAGGGCGTGAGTTCAAATCCCGATCGACGCATAATTCCAAGATAGAGGGTTGTGCGAAGGTCTAACAACCATTCTACAATAAATAATGAAAAATATTAAGAAACCTGAAGGTCAGGAGGCCAAGGCCCATTTTGGGCTAAAGTGCCATTGTAAAAAAAAATATAATTCAGTTGGACTAACTGAATAATTATTAATATTCAGAACTTATGCATTACTTACAAATACGTACAATCAGTCAAATTAACTGAAAATCCAGTAAATTAAATGTACTGGATTTTCAGTGAGTAATACTTCTAAATTAACTAGGAATTCAATCTAATTTAAAATCAGAGTGATCTAGTTGGGAGTGTGAGAAATCAGTATAATCAACTGAAAATTCAGTGAAAAGAATGTACTGGATTTTCAGATGAACAAATCTAACTAGATTTTTAACTAGAAAGGCTAGGAGTTCCACTCTTTATTTTAATGATATCCAGTTAAAAAAAATTCACTGTGTACGTCGAACAAGCAAAATAGTGCTTATAGCATTATTAAATTTATAAGCAACATTCACTGATTTTTTTTATCCTGTTCGTCCTTACTCAATTAACTTTCATCTCTCCCAAAATCAACTGGGCTGTACGCTACAGTATTAGAGGCTAGCCCATAAGTGTACAGCATATTGCCTTAACAAAAAACCATTTCCACGAAAGCTGATTTCATTTTCCAATTAACACCATAACTTTGACAAGTAAGAAGAGTTTTGAAATAAATTGCTCGAAAATCTCAAAATCCAGAACATAAATTATTCGACTGCACTGCACAATTTTTTTTATTTTTGAAGAAACGGAGACTTGCAAATAATGAACACTTTACAGAGACATCTACTGGTAGTTATGTGGCGTTCTTCATATTACATACGATCTGTATCGAAAATTCAAAGTAATCTTTCAAATGCTCAAAAATATAAAAATTTATCTATGGTATTTCTTTGGTCTTTGCGATGAATAAGTGGCACGCGGCAGAGCATTCTTAATAATTAAGTTTATTGATGGATAGTTCTGACGAAACTTTCAACTATTGTTATTTTCATGTAAGTTGGGAGGCGTTCGTTCGTGATAGCTTCGATTATTTTTGTATGGTTTTTCATGATTTATTATAAATAGTGCAAACTAGCCCAAATCATTTTTGGATTGCTTGATTCTTTCCCATTCCCGAATAGCAACAACATTTGACTAGTGCTGATGTTATCCTTGAAAATAAATTCATAGAAATTAAGAGAGAAAAACTGCACGAAAACGTTTAAGAGAAATTCGAAAAAATTAAAAGCTTATTACTCTGTTGGACGAGCTAAAAAAACTGACTTACAGGTGGTTGAAATAAATAGAAAATCGAGGGCTTTTTCATCGAGCTTTTGCTATATAACGACCTATAGTAAACTCTCGGTAGAGTTTATCTGTAGATTTTCATTATACTCTAGATGAAATCTGAGAGTATATTGTGTTTGCCTTACCGTTTGTAACGCTAAGAAATAACGCTCGCACAGAGCCGCCAAGGGTATAGAAATATTTGTTGTCACTCAAAAACCTCGATTCCGTGTGACCGTCTGTCTGTCTGTCTGTCTGTCTGTCTGTCTGTCTGTCCGTCTGTCCGTCTGTGCGTCTGTCTACAGCATAACTCTCGAAAGCTTTGAGCTATAGTGCTAACAATTTTTGTGTGTCATTTTTAGCAAAAAAGTAACTTTAAGTTCGTGAATGGGCCACATCCCCCCAATCCTTCTACCCCCTCCCATACAAATTTCATGAAATTTCGAAAAATTAATAAATTGATTTTCTTTGAAACTATTTGAGCTATCAACTTGAAATTTAGGTCAAAGTATTATGATTTAAATGTTATTAATACCACGGAATATTGACCCGATCCCTTTACTCCTTCAACCCCCTCCCATACAAATGGTCAATTTTGAAAAATACATATTTTCGATTTTCATTGAAACTGATAAAGCTGAAAAAACAAAATTTTGTCAGAATAAATTCTACTATAATTGCAATTTATTTTAAAAATAATTATCAACTTCACCTTACTCCTTCTACCCCCTCCCATACAAATTTCACGAAATTTTGAAATTTAAATTAAATTATTTTTCTTCGAAACTGTTAAAGCTATCAACTTGATATTTTATATAAAGCATACAAACAGAAATATTAATAATGCGAAAAAAAATTGTTTTGATCTGTACACTCCTTCTACCCCCTCCCATACAAATGCATAATTTTTGTTAAATGCATTTCATCGATTTCCATTCAAACTAGAAAAAGTACAAACTTCAAATTTTGCCAGAATTCATTTTTTAATAATTGAAATAAGTGTTAGAAAAAATTATCAGCTCCGCTTCACTCCTTCTACCACCTCCCACACAAATATCTCTATTATAAATTCAAGAAAAGCATTTCTCCTTCAAATATATGAGAGCTATCGACTTTGAAATTGAATCAAAGCATGGTGATAAGGATGATGATAAGCAGTTTCAAAATCATCTTTAACGCTCCACTTCCTCTGTCACCTCCCATACAAATGCCTCAATTTAAGGAAAACTATGAACAATTTCTTTAAAAATAATGAAAACTAAAAACTTTAAATTCAGCAAAAAAAATTTTGCATGCCATGTCCGGTGTCATATACGAAAAATACAAACCTCCCCCTCTACTTCTACCACCTCCCATGCAAAAGTTTCTATTCACTATTCGAAAGAATTTGAGATGACATATTCTCCGGTATATTAAAGTCATTTCCATCTCATCTAGAGTATCATATGATTGGGCTTTAAGCCCAATCATAATTCTGTTATGTTTTTTATATGTCGTTTCTCAGCGAAGGCTCTTGTATTTGAAAGGTGCATAAGCTACGAAGCCGAAGGAATAATATGATTTATATTGCATCAGCACTTTTCATGTTGTTTCTCCTGAACGAAGTATACACCATTTCTTCGTACATTTCTAGAGTTATACAAAGTCCTATGTATACACTTTGTTTACTAAAACATGCCATTTTCTACGAGCATCATGGAAAATTGAATCGGGAGACCTTAATTCTAGCCAAATATTCGCCATACTTGCATCTTATGAACGATAATTTTATATCAAATTTTCAGCGTTTTAATTGAAAATTTATTATCCTTGTTTACACGTATCTCCATACATAATGTATATTAAGACCTTAGCGCATATACTAGTAGACGTGCTGTTGCATAAGCATTTTGATATCGGTCCTATGAATATTCATTTCTAAGTGATTGCAGGCTGTCTAATTTAAATTGCACCTAACTACCCTCCAGTCGTGTATGCATCGGAATTCTGAAATCGATTTTCAATTAGAAATCGATTTTGAATTGAAAATTTAACTAAATGAATAGACTAGTTTTTGGGTACAACGAAACACGAGTGTTATGATGGTAATTCGTTTTGGATTTCATTAAGTGGCTTATTGGAGTTCAAAGTTTCTTACATAGAAATTTGAGCAATTGAATGTAATATGAAATTTTGAATAGAATGATTTTTATAGCTTACTTAAATTACCTGTTGCTAAGCAATTTCTTAAAAATTAATTTCAAATTCGGTGAACTTAAAACCATTAGTTTCCAGACGTAACCAAACCGGTTCATAAACTTTTTTTTCGCTATTTTTAAGATTCAACAGTTCAATTTATTTTTATTTATTTTAAACTATAATTTTAACAATTATGTTTTAACACAGCATTTCAAATTGTATACTCCAGATGAAATTTAAAAGCATTAAGACTTTGCAACGACCAAAAATAAGGCTAAAAAAAAACTCAGAAGTTCATTTTATCATTCAAAAATCTTAAAATAGGATATCTGTTCGACTTGCGCTTCGTACTTCTAAAAAGTCTTAAGATGGAATTTTTAAATTTTTAGAATGTCCTCATCTGCCATATAAACTACACAATTTCACGAAATACAATACAAAAATGTTCTCAATACCTATAGCTAGTTTTGTTATGTTTTTAACATACATTTTGTTTTATCTTTTTTTTATACATACATATATGCGTATCTCGATTTTTTTTTAATCTCGATAACTTCAATTCAGCTCTTCGCGGGCACTCCTCAGCTCTTTTGAAAACGAAAAAGCCTCAAATTCTTACAGTACTTTGCTTAAATCTCCACTCAAAGTTTTTTTTTTCTTTTCGCGTAGCTTTCGCACCATGATTAAAATCAATCAGCACTAATTGGTATTAAAGGTTTTTATACTCTAAATGAAATCTGAGAGTATATTGTGTTTGCCTAACCGTTTGTAACGCTAAGAAATAATGCTCGCACAGAGTCGCCAAGGGTACAGAAATATTTGTTGTCGCTCAAAAACCTTGATTCCGTGTGACCGCCTTTTTGTCTGTACGACTTTCTAAAACATAGCCCTCGAAGGCTTTGAGCTAGCGTAGTGTCACTTTTAGCACAAAAGTAAGTTTAAGTTGGTGAACGGGCTACATCCCTTCACTCCTTCTACAAACTCCTATAAAAATTTCATTAAATTTCGAAACTTTAAGAAAATGATTTTTCTTTGAAACTATTTAAGGCATCGACTTGAAAATTAAGTCAGAGTTTACTAATATAAAAATCATTACCATCTCGAAATATTAATCCGATCCCTTGACTCCTTGTACCACCTCCCATACAAATACACAATTTTCAAAAATGTATTTATTCGATTTTCATTGAAGCTAGCAAAGCTATATGAATAAATTTTTGCCAGTCTTAATTTAATTGTAATTGCAACCAGTTTAGAAAATTATCAACTTCACGTCAATCCTTCTACCTCTTCCCATACAAATTTCACGAAATTTTGAAAATTAAATTAAATAATTTTTCTTCGAAACTGTCAAAGCTATTGAAAAAGAATTGAAGCTTTGTTAAAAGCTTAATAATGGAAATATCATTGGCAGCGAAAAATTTTGTTTTTATCCGTATACACCTTCTACCACGTCAGATACAAATGCATAATTTTTCATCGCCTGGGCTTCTTCGACGAATAGCGGCCAAATAAGAAATGACTCCTTTAAACTCCTTGAGGCTTCCGTGGCGTAGTGGGCAGCGTGCTTGCTTTTCAGTCAATAGGTCGTGGGTTCGATTCCCACTCCAGACGGGATTTTTTTAAGCACGAATTTTTCAGTTGCTACTGGCGATGAAAAATTATTCGAAATAAAATGGGCAAACGGTGTAAAAGTGAAGCAGTTCCACTTCAAGAAGGCCTAGATACTCAGTAGATGGATTCTGTTCGCTTTCTATCATTCAGTCCCCCATAACATCTGCAAATATTTGTTAGTAGCAGCCAGTACAGCTGAAAAATATATATCAGCTTGCTTCTCCACTCGTTACGGTCGTTCTCACTCCTCTTCCCCTACCTTCCTAATCCCATTCCTTCCCACCATGACTGTGTTTGTGCATTGCACATAAAGACCGAAATTGCCTATACCACAGGTCATTCCGTAAAAAAAAAATAAATAAACAGCATAGTGGCCGGAAAGCGGACGAATAGTTTCCGAATAGGAAATAATTGCTAGAAAGAGTATTGAGGCCGAATAACGGACGAAAAGCGGCTGAATTGAACAATATAAAAAGGTCGAGTGCTTGTGATAAAGAGTCAGTCGTCGATTTATATTTGAGTAGACGAATCGGCAGGCGACTGCGTTCGATGGCCGGGACGAGTGAGCGTGTGTAAAACTTTATAATTTACGCATTCTTTCATTTCAGAACTCAGAGAAGCAGAGTCCATCAAGAATAAAACGATACAGAAACGAAAATTCAAGAGTTTAGAATCAAAATTAGAAGCAGCGCAACCAATGCAGACAAAAAGCAGCAACATAGTAGTCAGCCTGTCATCAGTGCAGTTAACCAGGGAGGATGTGTTAAACAAAGGATTCAACTTCGCGCTTACTGCAACAAGTGTTCCTACCGAGGAAATCATTCCGCAAATAAAGCCGACTATCAGAGGTCTTCCGCAATCGATTGAAATGAGACACAAGTTCACTCACATCATCAAGCGAGCGGTGCCACGTGCGACAAATATCCCCCCGAAAGAACGGAAAGCTTTAAAGGTGTTTAAACAAATGAAGGAGCGATTATGCGAGCAGATAAAGGAAACGCAACTGTCATCGTCAGTACTTACCCAAAACTGGATAAGACTCTCGCGACTGGGTTACACCCAATAGCAGGAATTAAATCGCGCTGTGTTGAAAATTCCTCTCACCTAGTAGAGATTCACATGAACATGAAGCCATTTTAGTCAGCCTAGGCGTGAAATTACTGTTCACCAAAATTCCGCAGTTGAGCAGGAGGCCAGAGGAATAAACAAGTCCTGGAGACAGCTTAAGGCCGATGCTCAGGATCGCGCCTTGTGGAAGAGAGTTGTTTCTGTCCTATGCCCCTATAGGGGGTCTTAACAGGAATTTGATTGATTGAAAATCCCGTTAAAGGACATAGTAACGATCATCAAGAAACTCTTCCCGGATAACAGGTATGACTTAATAGAATTTTGTTTAAATAATACTTTCTTTCCAGCTCAAGGAGAAACTCTACAAGCAAACGGAAGGAGGAGCAATGAGATCTCCAATTTCACCTGTTGTAGCGGAAATTTTTATGAACGAATTCGAAAAGAACGCATAGCACTCAGCTCCATTAACACCGACATTGTATCTACGTTTTGTGGTTGGCACCTTCATCATTTAGCACACCTAAGCTCACAACACGAGAAAATTAAGTTCACCATGGAATCAGAAAGCAACAGAAAAATGCCACTCTTGGATGTACTCGTAGAAAGGAATGATACGTCGTTAAGCTTCGGGGTAAATAGGAACCAACTCACACCAACAGATATCTCCACGCTCATTCACATCACTGAAGACCCTAATGCATAGAGCCAAATGCATAACTGAAGGAAAACCGCGCAGTCTACGAAAGGAAAAGAAACATTTGAATCGGGCATTCACAGGAAATGAATACAAAGCGAGCGATATAAACAAGGGTCAAAAATGTTGTGTTCCAAATTTAAAAATTAAAGGTGGTACTAAGAAATTCAGTGTATTAGAATTAGTGAAATTGCAGCTTGTATGGGAGGTGGTAGAAGGAGTGGAATGTTTTTAGTGATTTTTTGAGAAGCAACTATAATAATCATGCAATGGATATATCTTAAATTGCAGATCAGTAACATTCATACTTTTCAAGAAAATCTAATTTTTGAAAAGTTTTGAAATTGTGTCACTTTGTATGGGAGGGAGTAGAAGGAGATAATCTAATCGATTTATTTTTTGTCAAAATAATACTAATCCGAGATGTAGTACTAAATTTCAGCTAAATGTTACATGTACTGAGAAAATCGGTTTGAAGTATTTCGTGAAAAAATGAAATTTGTATGGGAGGTGGTGGAAGGAGTGAGATTCGAATAATTTTTATACCGTAGATCACATTTATAACAAAAATTATATAAGCTTAACTTCTAATAATGAGCTCTTATTGTTTTCCAAGAAAATTCGATTATTGTAAATTATTTAAAAAGAGATATTTTGTATGGGAGGGGTAGAAGAGGTGGAGCGATTTGACTCGTCCACGAACTTGACCTTACTTTTTTGTCAAAAACAACATGTACAACATTGAAGCTCTCTAGCTTAACGCTTTCTCAAGCTAGAGAGCGCACGGACGGAAGAACATTCGGTTTTGAGTTTTTTGAAAATATGATTGTACATATGAGCTGAAAATTTATTCGAACTTAATTATTGCAGCACTTATGATCTTTTCTTTTAAAAATTCAACCATACACTAGTGGCATGGTGTCCACTGATGCAAGACAAGCATTGCTTCCCCTACATTTTACTTCTCGATTGTGTTTATTTACCAAAGATTTTGCGAAATCTTTTAGACCTTATTTACGCTCAGCATGGCACACAACCTACATATCTGACGTTTTTAGTCTATAGTCGCTTTGGAGTCCAAAGCCTACCATAAGCATTCTTGATTAAAAAATGGCCAAGATGTGATTTGAATAATGCATATCTGGCACTCACGGCCCGTCCATAAAAAAACCTTCGCGCCACCAAAAAAAAAAAAAAAATATACTGTCATACCAAGCGTGGAAGCTTCCCTTTCCAGGCTCTCATTCCCACGACTTTCCATCCTTACAAGCATTGCCAATATTGAAATTTTATTATTGAGTAAAAAATTATCACCGAGAAAAGCTTGCGGGCATTAGTATGGTAATATCGCCGGAGATGGAATCCTTGATTGAAGCTCTATGAATATTTTTGTAGATCTTGGCGACATCTGTTATCCCATATTATTTGTTTCTATTTTGGTTCGCAACTAAACTAAACAATTAAAAGCTGTCGGAAGGTCCGTTATCACTCATTAGCACGATGAAGCGATTTTAGAACTGTAGGTCTATAGATCTTTCTAAGCCTAGCTTTTTGATTTTTATCAACGCCGCATTATTGATTACCTTTTTAGATTCTGTGCAGGTCTCGAATTAATTGCGTAGAAAAACGACATTATTGAATAACTAAAATAATTTTACTGCTATTGTATAAATTAATTTCTAGTGATAACAATTGTTGAAGCTTTTTGTGACATGAATGATTTGCACAATTTGTACACGGACATGGATGAAAGGTGTTGATCATTTAATATCATTAATTTTGTGTTCTAAATTTGATCCGGACCCCAGAATTGAAAATTTGCAACTTCAAAAACCTTGTCAGTGATTTTATTTAATGAAAATTCATACATGCGTACGTACATATAAACGTATACATACAAAAATTTTACAATTTAAAAGATTAAAAAATCTTGCTAAAAAATTGCTTACCCTAGCCTTAATATCACGCCGCGCCATTGCCATATACGTATTGTTAGTTCTTTGGTTTTCTTTAACTGTTCACGTGAAATTAAAAGAGACAATTTAAAGCAAAAACTTAAAGAAAACCAAAAAACTTACAATATGATTAACATCGAAATCAAATCATATCAATTATTTAGGAATATGCAGATGTATGCATTTCATCTCTATTTCAAATATACGGATACTTTTGATTCAATAAAATTTCCAATAAAATTCCATAAGAACATATTTGTCACCAAAAAAGCAAAATACGAATCTGTCTTTTCCGCGTTTAGTAGTCTTATACAGCTATAATGAGGGTTTGGAGAAAAAGGAAGTCCCGAATCATTCAATTGCGCCGACCCTTTTCAAAGTCTCATTTTGTCCTTTTTTCGGGAATCGTCGTCCCATTTTCCGAAAAGAATTACATTTAGCTATTTCGGATAGATTTAAAGTGCGATAGTAAGCAGGCATTTGTTAATGACGGTATTGCAAACTTAATTTTTTTTTTCATTTGAAAAGTGTCCGATTGAATTTGGTGCGGATTTAGGATAAGAGATAATAATGTACATATCTAATGTGGAGTTAAGAAATTTTACTTTGCTCTGGATTCGATTTTTCAAAACTTGTTTTTAATTTTTTTAACACTTTGCCTTTTAGGTTTAGAAATATTGTTAGGTGACTTTACTGCGAAAGTGTGCAGAGAATAGATTTATACAGGAACACACAGGCTAATACTATTTAACAAAAAGCGCACCTAAATCATAATTAGTATTAAACGGATGTGTGTGATACGCCAACTTAGCTAAATTACCAAAACAGTGATCATTTATCAGCTAAATGCTCTCAGCTAAATCATCTCATTTAGCGAAGTCCTTTTCTTATAAATTTGGCTATAACGATAAAGACTGTGCTAGAGCTGCCCATTTCATATAAGTTTTTTCATGAAGAAGAAAAGTCATTTTCTGACAGCTTTGAAAACTTTAAAGCATGATTTAAACGCCCAGCTATGAATGATGACTTGCAAACGATTTCAAACCAGGACTAAGGATCGTTTTCTTATTTTGTGGCCTTCCTTGCAAAGTTTTATTGCCTATCGGCTATGCAATTTAACTTTTAAACTATGGCAGATGAGTGACTGGCTCTTCTTAATTATCAAAGTGCTATCACCAATCTACTAACGATGAAGACGAGCTAAATTATAATTAAGACCACTATGTGTCAACGGTATTATACGATATAAAAATTTTTGCTGAGAATACTAAAATTAGTAAATGTACAACAAATACAGTACTAATGTTCTTTTCGAGATCCTTTTAGTAGTCGATCTTCCACTTTTTCATCACAAGTTGATTTATGATTAATTTTGTAAAGAGTTTGAACGACGTTTTCAATAAAATGTAAATTCTTGAAAATTCTTTTAGGGATTGTTAGTGACTTTTGAGTCATTTACTTAGAATATTATAATAACTTCAATCAAAAATTTACCTTACTTTTCGTAATTGAAAATTATAGCAGATCAATTTCGCATAAAACACGTTAAGCCCGAATTCATGTATAATACCAAAAAACATAATGTCTGACTAAATATTCAGGAAATTTCCAAGAATATTTTGGCTGTAAGCCAAATTGTTGCATTGGACAGGAATTACAGGAAGTCCATAGACTCGCAATTTTCAGTAGTTTAAAGCGAGGTAAAAAGCCAACTGTTGACGCTCTCCCAGAAAATACCAAAAATGTGTAATAGCTTCAGAGATACAAGTATAATCCCATACCGTATAGTGAAGACAAAGTTGCATACTACCAACATAATAACAAATTCCTTATACATATATCACCACTTGCTATCAAATTTCACTCATAATAGTTGAATATCCTGCATTAAGCATTCTTTATTTTCAATCAAATAGCACACACCGACCATCGTCGATTGCTGTACAGTTGCACTGAATTGTCACATTCCCTAGGAGCACGGGTTCCAATTAATTACAATGCGGTTAACCTCAAATTTGCAAACGTTTCGATTGACCCAGGTTCATATCTACACGCGTCTATGACATACATGATTGAAATTTCCTGAAATTGAATTCTTACCCGAAATCCAAATTAATTTATTTGGCTGATGTTTTCCATCCATAAAATCGCATCTTGCTTTCCGATATCGATTGAATAAATTGCATCGCAATAGTTAAGCAGTGTGCAATCATTCCTAACATTTTTGACTATTTTTGGAATCTTAGCGTTTAAACAGGAAAATTTAAATCTTCTTTGAAGCTGAACGAAATTGTCTACTGCTTTAAATGTAAAAAAATACTCACATCATAAAAATGGTAACAGGATACATGCCGAAAAGTTGAAGGTGGAATGGACATCCCTATATAGAAAAGAATGTCGTAGCAGTTGATGCTATGTTACGAGATGATGATAAAGCGCCATACAGCAATTCAATATCGCTATCAAGTTGTTCCCACCTCTATCATGTTACCAAAGGAAGATAAACAGAAAAGGACGATGGTATTTAGGGTGATTGTTGACAGCAGCCCTTTTGTTTGTTTCGAATCTCATTAACGTAAGTCGAAATGACATGTTGAGGTCAGTTGTTGTTGCAAACACAAAGTTGACGGGCTTCAGATCGCTTTGTGTCGAAACCATGCGTGTAATTAACTACACGAGCTTCGCACCTTTAGGTATGCTACATTCAAATATATGAAAGCACAAAGTATACTGTGAGACGAATATGTTTATCGATTAAAACTCAATGAAATTTTGTATGAGTCATGATGAGATTTGAAAGGAAAGAAAAATAAGGAGAGATATCAAGGAATTTCGCTTTTGTAATGATAGTCTGTAAAATTTGAATTCGTTTACTATATTGATATTATTTTTATAATCTAAATGAAATCTGAGAGTATTATAAATTTTTCACAAAGTTTGTAACGCAAAGAAATAAGACTCGGAGAAAAAAATTAGTGATATAGAAGTTCATATTATCACTCAAAAATTTCAAAACCGGATGTCCGTCCGCCCGTGTCCTGTCTAGATCGAGAACGCGTTGAGCTAGGAGGTTCAAATATTGTATACGTCGTTTTTGATAAAAAAAAATGTATAGAAAAGTTCGCGAACGGGCCGAATCGCTTCACCATCTACCCCCTCTCATACAAAAGGACACAATTTCGGAATTTGACAATATACCGATATTCTTGAAAAGTACACATGATATTGATCTAAAATTTGCAATTAAATATTTTTATGATGATTTCAATCTACTGTATAAGAAATATTTGTGTCTTCCCTTTCCTTCCACCACCTACCATACCAACTGCAATTTTTCAAGAAATGTTTTAAACCAATTTATTCAGTGCATATAAAATTTATCGAGCTGAAATTGCGCACTATATATTTACTTAGAATCTATATAAATATAATTGTAGTATCTGTCTGTTATTTGTTTATAAATGGCTGTAAATAAGTTTTTTGCTTCATTTTAGCAATAACTAATCAGAATCAAACGTTTTTAAAAAATTTCACTGTCTGTCTGTATGTCTTTCCGGCTTTCACGCAAAAACGGCTGCACCGATTGCAATGAGACTTTCACAGATTATTAGGTCTGGCTCTGGGAGTAATCTGCTTTCAGTGCTAATTTTCTCCCCTTACGCCTTCTACTGCCTCCCATACAAAGTGACTCATTTTCAAAAACTTAATAATCAAATTTTCATGGAAACTATTAAAGCTATTAACTTGAAATTTAAAATATATTATTTCTATTATAAATGCAATCTTCGAGTATATAAATAGTTTGAATCCCCCAACTCCTTCCACCACCTCTCATACAAACTAAACTTTTTCATGAAATATTATACTCCAATTTTCTCAGTACGTATAACTTTGATCGAGCTAAGATTTTGTATTAAATCCTTAATTAGCATCGTTATTAATGTCAGGAAAAAACTAACCAATTAGGTTTAATCCTTCTACCCCCTTCCATATCCCACACAATCTACCATAAATCCACGACTTTGCGAAAATTCGATTTTCTTGAAAAGTGTGAATGTTACTGTTCTGAAATATAAAATATATCAATTTAATGATAATTGTAGTTGCTTCTCAAAAAATAACTAAGAACCCTCCACTCCTTGCACCACTTCCTATACAAACTGCACTTTTTATGAAATGCTCTAAGCCAATTTACTCCATGCGTATAAAATGTATCGAGCTGAAATCGTGCATTAAATATTTATTTAGAATTATTAGTAAGACCAAAAAAAAATTATAATTCTTCCACCCTCTCCTATACAATCTGACACAATTTCACAACTTAACAAAAAGTAGATTTTTCTGAAAATTTTGAATGCTACTGATCTCCAATTTAAAACATGTCAAAACCATCATGTTTTTAGTTATTTCTGAAAAGATTTTATTAAGAACTCGTCCTTCCTTCTACCTCCCATACCAACTGCACAATTTCACTAAACCCAACTCACTTAATTTTCTCAGTATCTATTAAATTTTTGATTCCTAAATTTTGAATAAAACATTTTGATAGCAACTGTAGCATCTAGCAATGTCGTCGTCTCCTCTACCACTTCCCCTAAAAAATTTCCTAAGATTAATAACATTTCTCTTTCATCTAGTCATTCGTAGTCATGTTATGTTTTAATGTAAGTTAGCCAAATCTTTCTGACCAATTAATTGAAACAAAGTCCGCTACCTAAAGATCTACAACAAATAGCAACTTGTTTTTTTTTTACATAATGAGCGGTGTTATAGGCAATTTCGGCCTTTATGTGCAATGCACAAACACAGTCATGGAGGGAAGGAATGGGATTAGGAAGGAAGAGGAAGAGGAGTGAGAACGACTATAACGAGTGGAGAAACTGACATATATTTTTCAATTGTACTGGCTGCTACTGGCAAATATTTGCAGATGTTATGAAGGATTGAATGATAGAAAGCGAACAGGAACCATCTACTGAGTATTTAGGACTTCTTGAAGTGGAAAATGTTTCAATTTTACACCGTTTCCGACCTGCATGACAATTTTCTTTACTATACCATCAAATTGGAATTCGTGTTTCTGAACTAATGATGAATTTTTTCCCAAAATAATTATCCACTTCATGACGAATAACCATCGATTAGTAGGGGAATGTCATGTATCTTGGATCTATTGTGCCTTGAAGAACTTAGCAACGTCTTAAAAAAATAGTTTTCAGTAATATTTTGCCATTAACTTTAGTAAATTTTCAGTATATGTCATCTTTTCGAAGTAGCCCGTACTTGGCACAGGTAGAAAAAATAGTTTTTCTGCGTCCAAAATAAGTTTTCTAAGTGTTATTGTTTATGACATAGTTTGCGGAACCTTGTGACTTTTTCCTCGGTAGTCTGTTTTCCATTTTGCTTGTTTTTTTTTTTTACAGAATGACCTGTGTTATAGGCAATTTCGGCCTTTATGTGCAATGCACAAACACAGTCATGGAGGGAAGGAATGGGATTGGGAAGGTTGGGGAAGGGGAGTGAAAGCGACCGTAGCGTGTGGAGAAGCTGGTATATTGCTCAGTTGTACTGGCTGCTTACTGACAAATATTTGCAGATGTTATCGGGGACTGAATGATTGAAAGCGAACAGAAACCATCTACCGAGTATCTAGGCCTTCTTGAAGTGGAACTGTTTCACTTTTACACCGTTTCCCCATTTTATTGCTAATAATTTTTTTTTATCACCAGTGGCAACTGAACAATTTGCGCTTAAAAAAATTCCGTCTGGAGTGGGAATCGAACCCACGCCCTATTGACTGAGAAGCAAGCACGCTGCTCGCTACGTCACGGAAGCCTCAAACCTGTTTGTCCGGTCTTAAGGCTTCTTATTATTAAATAGATTGATTGTTACTCTTTTTTAAAATAAAATGCCTTGTACCTTGATCCTCTACATATACTACTTGTACCTTGTTCCATAGCGGGTTAGAAATCAGGGGAAGTGCAAAGTATCAGCAACTCATTACCAAAGGTTTTCAGCCAAAGGCGAAACAAACGTTTAAGTGTTTTTTATAAAGGTCTAAGGTAAAGGTACATGCCACGTCGGACCAAGTTTTAAGCATTACTTGTACCTTGGACCATTCTAACTTTAGCTATATTTTCGTTCATAACAATAATAGTGAATTATATGCCAAGTTAAGATGACGTTGCAAAACTGAAATTTGTACCTTTAAAACAAGATCAAGGAGAAACATCATCCATTAATTTTTTGTAATTTAAAGTACATTAAGTGAAAGGCGGACTAAGATACACACCCTCCAACTATAATTCGCGAAAGTTTTTACGCCAGTTGAATTTTTATTCGTGAGTATTTGCTGATAGTAAATGTTTATTCACTGTAGCACTCTTCTCATACAACTGTATACATCCACGACTCAAACAATTATTCAAAATTTTCGACATTTTGGCGCACCCCCAAATTAAAATAACTACCAAAATTATACAATTATAATCTAAAATCTGATGAATTCTGTATTTAAGATATAATGGTTTAAAATTTTGAAATAATAGCTACTTAAACTATTTCGATTGGTTTTTATCGGATATATTATTGCTCTGTTCTCTATTCAGCCCCAAAACTTGATCAATTACAGATCGTGTAAAAAAGTATTTGTTTGTGTGTATGCATGTGGGAAAAAATTATGACTTCCAAGTCAATTGTATCATGAATTTACGAAAAAATCGTCGAATCTAATTTGCTTCAATTTTTCACTCATTTCCTTTTACTCCATGAAGGGTGTATTTTCATATACGTATATGAAAATACACCTTTCATGGAGTAAAAGAAAATGAAGTGAAGAATCTTTGAATCACTTGCCTACTTTGTTAAATTGCAAGCAAATTTATTTCCGCCAAATCAAAACCAAAGCCATTGTAAACCAAATCATACAAATTTTATTGCGCTGGCGCTGTTAATTTTCTTTCACTAAACGAATTTGCATAAGATATTAATGCATGGTGTATCCCCTCATGCTATTTGAGAGACTAGATCGATTTGTTTCATTCTGTTAGTAATCTGTTTCAGTATTCGGTCCTAGTTATTCATTTAGATAATCGCATGATTATGTCTTATTACCCACTTGATCACAATAATTTATCATTATAATAATAAAATGAATGCGTCCCTGTTTATGTTTTCATCCTATTAACATCCTTTGATTTTCGTCGAAAGCACTTAAAAAGATGAAGTTACTTGAGATTCGGGATTCCGTTGATAACAACAGTCGGGCTTCTGCCCTATCCATAGTTGTGACATTAGAACAGCTGGGCAAGGGTCTAAGCACATACGCGTAATACGTAGTCAAGTGCTGAAAATCGGATCAAAACCCGTTCAGAAATATTTGAATGGTGCTGTTCTTCTACTTCAATAGCACTGCAGGCCAAATCGAGTCTTGGCCTCCTCATCTACATTTCCTTAACATTTAAATTTTATTGTGAAAAGAATGTTTGCCCTTCGCACAACCCTCTAACATATCTACGAATTTTTATATAATTTATAAATTATACACAACTAGTGAGCTGAAATTGTACGTCGACCGGTATTCAAACTCCCAATCTTCGAATTGAAGACCCATATGCTATCAACTAGGCTACACTCTAATTGTAGTGCTGTTATATAGAAACAAACCTAAAAACACATAAAAATTTCGAAATTGGAGTCATGAAGTTCTACAATGTCGTTAACATTAAAATTTGTGTAAATCTTCAACGTAGAGACTTTTTCTTTGAACGATTTTATTTCTATTCTACAATGGGACAACAGCCCAAATCGGGCCTTGGCCACCTGATCTTCAGACTCCTTAACTTTTTATTTGTCATTGTGAAAGGGTAGTTAGCTCTTCGTACAACCCTCAAACTGCAAATTTTCAATTTCGTAGATTGAGGTATACCCATGCAGTTGCTTGAATTATGCGTCGACCGGGATTTGAACTCAAGACATTCGTATTGTAGACCAACACGCTACTCACAAGGCTACACCCTTGCGATTTTATTTAAACATATGTAAATATGATTTCAAATTAATTGCTTTATTTATTTGTCTTCACTTTGCGATTTAATACTTTTTATTTAATTGATGATAAGCACACTGCCTTGTGATTAATTTTATTTAAATACTTGCGATTGCAAAATTTTCTTTTCATAATCTTTAATCATTCTTGTGTACTTGTAGTTATTTTTAATTTATATAATGTAAGGTAGCATTGATATTGTATTCTCCTTCTTCAATGACACTAGAGTCGAAAATGGGTCAATATGTACTACTACTGAGCTTCAGGTTCCTCAACTTTTGTTTTTAGTCCTTCGCTTAAACATCGATCTCGTAATTTCTTTATTTCCGCATATTGCGGGGGTCCATATATACCCAAGCAGTCTGTGTGCTGGAAACTTACGTCAAACCGAATTTAATCTTACGGCCTTCTCATATATAAATGCGCTGCCCACTGAGCTACACCAAGCACTGATATGAAATTATTATTTAATTCTAATCTTACGAAGGTAACTTGTAAGTTCAAGAGTAGCAAATGTTTTCAAACTTTCACTATCGCTTGTTTACCAACATGAGATAATTTTTATTTTTTTGATAAGTTTAATAATCTCAATGTCGAGTTAATATGAATTTATGAAATATAAAAATTATTTAAGGACTTAAGTAATATAAGTTTGGTTGATCATGTTCGGTAACTTTAAATTATTGAAAATGAAGTAAGTAGGAGCGATTGCATATGAAATAAATGGAGGAATTAAAAACAAAAATCAATAAATGTGACGCAGTATGAAAAAAAGGAATTTTTCTTGTCAGAGGTCAAAGTTGAGCTTTTGGCACCATTGAAAAATACACAACTGAAAAGAATGTGAAAATGTCAAACATTGGCAAATTTATGACAGAAAAGATTTCCGGATTCTACACTTTTACGCTTTATTATTCGTGACGTTTCGGTCCCTGCTGAAACCTTTATCGAACATCAAACTTTTGATTTGATTTCTACCCACTCCCATACATTACGACACAATTTCACAACTTTACAAAAAGTCGATTTTCTTGAAAAGTATGAATGCTACTGATCTGTAATTTAAAACATGTCAAAGCATGATGTATGTTGTCATTTCTGAAGAAGTCCTTAAGAACTCCCAACTTCTTCTACCACCTCCCATACAAACTGCACAATTTCATTAAGTCCAATACACTAATTTTCTCAGTACCTATTAAATTTTGAATCCTTAATTTTGTTTGAAATATTTTGATAGAAACTCTAGCGTGATGTGAAAAAAGTAGTTCAATGTCGTTACCCCCTCTACTATTTCCCATACAAAATTTTTGAATATCAAAAAATTTCTCTTTTATCCAGAGTATCGCATGATTAGGCTTTACGCGCAATCGTAGTCTCGTTATGTTTCATTCTATGTTAACCACACAAGTGTAACTTGTTCTTGAGAAGGAGTTGCAATAAACAAAAATATTACAAAGTTTTTAGGAAACGCAATTCCCACTCTTTTTTAAGATTCAAAATAAGTTTTTCTTTTGTTCTCATTTTTTTTTTTTTTATATTAAATTTTACTTTATTATTCTAATAATAAAGTATTTATTTTAGATTAACTATTTCGCAAAGTGCTTTTTATTTTTTGTTTTTTTTTTGTTCTGTATTACATATTTTAAAGCTTTTTTTCTCAAACATTGTTCGACAAATTGTCGCATCTAAAAATTGTACCTTGTGGGCAGTGTGGGAATCTGAAAAATAGTTCTTTCGTATTGAATTGAATAAAAATACTCGAAACACTTCGAAAATACCGAAAAAATATTGTGTGTGTATTAGTATCTTTTATGTGTGATGCTTGCAAGTGTAATAAAAAATAACTACTCAAAGCCGATTTAGAATATAAAGGTGGCAAATTCGTTCCAAACAATTTTTTTTCGTGCAATCCCAATCCCAATTGTTGGTGCAAGTCGCCACTGGTAACAAGTTGGCCTAGGTAAAATGACGGTCGACCTGGCCTAGGTAAAATGCCTGTGTTGAAATATCTGGGACACCTTAGCTTACGAAAATAAAAATTAGTAGGTAAGGGGTTGTCGTGAGGGTTATAAACGCCCTTCCTCAATAACGAAATATCCCTAATAAACTGGAAGGTCACAAGGCCAGCCGCCGATTTGGCAATTTTGAATTTGAGAACTGCAGTGCATCTCCTATCTGAAATGTAACTCTGCGCCACTGACCTGTACACATAAAACTAGTTTTAAGCAATAATGCAAAAAACATCTGTTTTATTTTCATTCTTCAGTTACATATAAGTAATACTCTGCATACATTTAAAAACACTTTTTTCTCATAATAAAACATATTCGAAAAACCTTCCGCGCAGAAACGGTCAGCAATTGGTTTTCTCCAAGAATATTCTTAGTAGAATGCTGCAGTTGCGACAGGTTCTTAACATACTGGAAAAGAAAGATTAACGTTTTAGTGTTTCATATTAATTGTCTGCTTATCAACTCTTATACGTCATCTATCTCTTACACGCAATTATCAGCCCGATTAGCTTTTAGTCCGACGATGGTTATCATGTCCATCAAAGTCCAAACAGATCGAACAGGTTAAGCAGGTTTACCTGCGCCAGGTAGGTATTTCCGATGTCGTTCTTACAAGAACCGACTTTAGTGCAAAAATAAATAACATCTCTCAAATCGATTTAATTTCTGCGCTAAAATTTCGCTTTATGTTGGAGATGAGTGCATCGTTTTTTAACAAAAATATGTGGGCGTAAAAGAAATTGCCCTACTTAAAGACAAGCGAACGCTTTCACCTGCATGAATAGAAGTCATTGTAGTGATATGAACGTGGCGGTGATATTCAAATTTAATTGTTATTGAAAAAAAAGAAAAACTTACAGAAAAATAAGATAAGCAAAGATCGTATTGCAGTCGAACGTAAAAATAGAGATATTAAGAAATTTGTTGCTACAGTCGGTTACGAAAAATCGCTATCTAAAAAAATACTCTACATGAAATAGAATTTTCAGGGGCTTGAAGAAATTAATAGCTGTTGGATAGAAAGGGTGGAAGAAGGAATGTTTTTCTTGTCATATCTAAAACCTGTAGGTATAGTGAGCGAATAGACGGATATTCGGTTTCTCTTGTAAATTATTTAACCTGAAACACCAGGTGCAAGCTAGGTCCCCAAGTTGGTACACAAAAGTTTAGCCTTTAATTTTTTTTTCTTACTTACGATGGCGCTACAGCCCAAATTCGGCCTCCTTCATAGTACACCTCCATCCTACTCGGCTCAATGACCACGTCCTCTAGTTCGAAACTCTTAACAGTATTTGCTGTCTGCGTCAGTAGAATTCTCTCAGCGTTTACGTGGTTTTTCAACTGGTCGTTGTCCATTGGCTTTCCCTTTTAGTGTGCGTTTAGTAATTCTTCCGTCACCCATTCGTTCCACATGGCAAAAGCCCATTTTAGCTTCTTATATTTTATAAGGGTTGACACATCTGGTTTGTCGAAGATGGCATATAATTCTCTAGTATCGTACTCTCCAGATCCTCACTTACAGGTCCGATTATTCTTTTGGTGTCCTTTCTTTCAAAGTAGCTAAGTAATTTTTCGGTTAATGTCAATATTTCGCTGCCATAGCATAGCAAAGGTCTTATAATCATTTATTATAGTTTAAGTTTAGATTTCCTGTGCACGTTTTTGTTTTTAATTATACGGAATAATACGTTATAGTCGCCACAATTATTTATCTTTTTATCTCAATGGGTTCGCTTCGATGGGCTTGCCCCTAAGTATACAAAGTTGTTAACGTTTTCTAAGTTAGAGTTATAAACGTAAAGTTTTCGAACATCATTTCGGAGTGTCAAATTGAAAAGCATTGGTGGCCAGGCGGTCACTTAATTTAATGCCGTTGTCTGTTCTTAAGCTGAAAATTTGATCATTGTCTACGTTGACTTGTGGCAAAGACTCGGTCATTCTTGTAAGCCGAACCAGTTCTGGTGGAAATCTGGACTCCAATATGATTTTAAAAAGAACACGCCTTTCGGTACTGTAGTATACTTATTTGAAGTCAACAGATATCTGTTGCAAATCAATATTATATTCCCAGCACTTCTCCAGCAATATCTGGTCCTTGGTTGTAAATCCGCCTTGGTATTCACCAATTATTTTGTCAGCTTTGGACTTAATTATCTTTTAAAGAATTTTTGTCAAGATCTTATAAAGCACACATAACAAAGACATTCTTTAATAGTTTTCGCAGCAGAGTTTGTCAACTTTTTTATAAGCTACACATATGATACTGCTGCACTAATCTTAAGGAAGTGTTTCCTTCGTCGATATGTCCGTGACTAATCTGTGGGAGAGATGTACTATGCAGGTGACGCCGGCATTTAGAAGCTCAGCTGGAGCTTTATCACTGTCCGGTACTTTGTTGTTTTGAGTTGTTCCTCAGGGCCATTTTGACTTCTTCGAGTGTATGAGAACTCAAATGGGATATTTCGTCATGTATTTCATTAGTTCTTTCTGTTAAATTCAAATTTTGTAGTTTTTACCAAAACTTTAAAAAAAAATACTCAAAATTTTTGATATTTTACCTCACTTTCTCCAACCCATCAAATCAATAAATTTTTTTTTACCAATATTTTAAATAGTATTGCTCTACAATTAGACGCAATTTCAATTTAATATATATTCTGTATTTTGAGATACGAAAGTTTGAAATTAAAAAAAAAAAAAAATTAAATGCCCCCATAATTCGGCCAGCTACTGTTATGTTCTTTGCTATATTTCCCTGGTATATCTGAAAATAATTTTCAACTTTCAACTACATAAATATATATCTTGAGAAATAGTCGAGATATTAATTTTAAATGCTCTTCTTTGTACATCCCTTACCCTACCGATTAAAAGTATTTTGTCATTCCAAAGTAGATTATGATAAAGCTATACGCAGCCTAGATTTTCTTAAAATCTTAAATTGTACTCAGTAATTCCGAAGATATATTTATTTAAAAAAAAAATCGGTCGACTATTTCTTTTTAGCCATTAATTTTCGAACTCCACTCGGGAAAAAAACTTGATTTTCTAAGTTTGTTCCACAAATCTTTCTATAGGTTTATCAGTTTTCATCTATCTGGCTAGAGTCATAATTGAGATATTCGAATTTGTGGTTTTCAGTTCAACCTCTTTTCCGTCCTTCAAGGTAGCATTTTTTTCCTAAATCGATCACATTACTTTATTATTAAAATAATAATGTAAAATTCGGTATATATTATATTATGTATTATTCCGAATGATTTTTAATGAAATAAAATGTAAATATTTACAAAAATAAACTTTGAACATTTGTACTTAGGTGCTAGACTTTTCTGAGATTTAGTGGCTACGTTTCATCAAAAGAATTAGTTTGATTTTTTTTTTGGTCCAAGAACAGGAATAATTAAATGGAATAATATAATATTGTAATATTTTTCATCAATATTTAAATGTTGGTCTTTACATTATAATTCTTAACATTGTGTATGATATGAGTATATTCATTGTACTCTATATGAAATTTGAGAGTATTATAAGTTTGGTCAAAAGTTTATAACCATAAAAAATAAAGCTCGGAGGAAAAATTCTATGACACAGAAGCAAATATTATCACTCAAAAATTTCAAAACTGGATGTCCGTCTGTCCGCCTGTTGGCCCTCTAGCTTAAGAGCGCGTTGAACTAGAAAGTTAAAATTTTGTACACATCGTTTTTGACAAAAAATTAAGGTCAAGTTCGTGAACAGGCCAAAGCGCACAACCCCTTCTACCTCCTCCCATACAAAATGTGTCTTTATCAATACAATAATTAAGTTTTTTTGGAAACTATAAGAGCTCATAATTTGAAATTAAGTTTATATATATTTTATCATAAATAGGTACAATCTATGGTATAAGAATTGTTCGAATTCCTTCACTCCTTCCACCACCTCCCATACAAACTGGACTTTCTCACGAAACACTAAACTGATTTTTTCAGTACGTGTAACATTTATCGAGCTGAAACTTTGTAGTATATCCTGAATTTGCATTATTATTTATATAGAAAAAATAAGCCGATTAGCTTACCTCCTTCTACCCCTTCCATACAATGTGACCCAATTTCAAAACTTTGCAAAAACTCGATTTTCTTGAAAATCATGGATTTTGCTTATCCGCAATCTATACATATAAATATAATTGTAGTGTCTGTCTATTATTTGTTTATAAATGGCTTTAAATAAGTTTTTTGCCTTATTTTAGCAATAACTAAGCAGAAACAAACGTTTCTAAAAATTTTCTCTGTCTGTCTGTCTTTCCGGTTTTCACGCAAAAACGGCTAAACCGATTGTAATGAAACTTTCATAGTTTATAAGATGTGCACCGAGATGTAATCTGCGTGTGGTCTTATTTCGATACCCCCTTCCACCCCCTCCCACACAAAATGACTCAGTTTCAAAAATATAAAATAATCAAATTTTCTTCAAAACCATTACAGCAAATCTTTTGAAATTTAGAACATTATTTTTATAAGAAATGTAATCTATAGTATACAAATTATTTGAATCCCCTCAGTTCTTCCACCACCTCCCATACAAACTGCACTTTTTCATGAAATGCTATTCACTAATTTTCTCAATACGTGTAACTTTCGTCGAGCTTAAATGTTGTACTTTATCCTTAATTTGCATTACTATTAATGTTGGGAAAAAATTAACCGAGTAGCTTCACTCCTTCTACCCCCTCCCATACAATGTAACACAATTCCACGACTCTACTTAAATTCGATTTTCTTGAAAACTGTAAATGTTACTGATCTTAAATTTAAAATATGCCAATTGCAAATTAATTATGGTTGTTCCTCAAAAAATCGCTTAAAATCCCCCACTCCTTCCACCACCACCCATACAAACTGCACTTTTTCATGAAATATTCTAGACTAATTTTCTCAGTACATATAACTTTCATCGAACTCAAATTTTGTACTCAATTCTTAATTAGCATTATTAATGTCAGGAAAAAATTAACCGAGTAGCTTCACTCCTTTTACCCCCTCCCATACAATGTGACACAATTCCACGACTTTACAAAAATTCGATTTTCTTGAAAAGCGTGAATGATACAGATCTGAAATTTAAAATATATCAATTGCATGATGATAATAGTTGTTTCTCGAAATATCACTAAAAACCCCCCTTTCCTTCTACCACCTCCCATACAAATTGCACAATTTCAATAAATTGCACTAAATTTCTTAGTACTTACTCAATTTTTGAAGCTTAAATTTGGTACAAAATATTTTTATAGCTACTCTAGCATGATGTGAAACAAATTAGTTCAATGCAGCCACTCCCCATACAAAATTTCATAATATCACAAAAATTTCATCTATAGTATCGTATGGCACAATCGTAGTCCTGTTACGTTTTCAAGCTTAATGTTATTTTATTTGGGCCTTTTTTTAATTAACACAAGCTATAATTATTCAAATGTCCTTAATGCTCTTCAATACGTATATGATCTCAAATCACGGGATTGATTTGATCACGAGCCTCTCCCATTCAAATGCGAGTATCATGCTATCATTCTTAATAATTTATGGTTCTGATTCCAACAAAATACAAAACATTGTGTTCAAAGAGCCATTAAAGTAAGCAGATTATATATCCCACATAATGTATTAATAAATATATTCTCAAAAATTGCTTATTATTGCGATTTTTATGCAGACGAAGTCGCGGGCGTTTGCTAGTTTAAAATAAATCAATTGCGTGATGAGTTTAGTTGTTTCTCAAAAAATCACTAAAATCCCCCTCCTTTTACCACCTTCCATACTCAATTTCACTAAATCTAATGCACTAATTTTTCTCAGTACCTATTCAAATTTTGAAGCTTAAATTGGATACCAAACATTTTTATAGCTACTCTAGCATGATGTTCAAAAAAGTAGTTCAATGCTGTTACCCCTTCTACCATTCCCCATACAACATTTTTTAAGACCAAGAAAATTTAAATTTCTCAGTACCTATTACATTTTTGAATACAAAATTTTGTGAAAACATTTCGATATCAACTATTGCATGATGTGAAAAAATAAGTTTAAAGGAGGGACTTTTACCAGTTCCTCTACAAAATTTCATCTAGAGTATCGCATGATTGGGCCTTAAGCCCAACCGTAGTCCTGCCATATTTTTATAATGCTAAAGAATCGAAAAGAAAACAAATTCAAATATTCAAAAGCAAAATAAAAAAAATAGGTAAGAATTAAAATTTTCAAAAATAACATTATTCTGTGCGTATTTCCAGTAAATATGTAATTTGACTAGAACCTTATAACAATGCTGTTGGAACTAAGAAATCATTCCCTGTTTTAGTTCCAGACTCTCGTCTATTACGTCCCTGTAACATACCCGCGGAAAGTAGTGAGTTCTTTGAAATTAACTAGATCGTTCATGTTTTGCGTAGTAGTCACTAAAAATGCTATCTGCATGGGCTAATTACTAATATGACCTTGAATTGGGCACGAAAAATTATTGTAATATGTATAGGAATGTCATATATATTTTTATGATAATGAGTTCGTAAGTTTCAAGAACCTAATTACTTTGATTTACACTTTAAGAAAATGTGACTTTAAATACGGGGAACTAACTGATATTATTATTAGCTTAGTTCTTGAATTTCGCCATGACGAGCATTAAATAGAATTGACTGCCTTATTAGATTTCAACTGGAAAACCGTTTCAATGTATAAGTTGTTTCAAATTAAACTAATAGGATTGCAATTAATTTATAAAGATTTTACTCAAAGCTTATTTCAATTAAAGATTAATAAAACTTGAATGCTAGCTATTGTTACTGGTTTAGAGCACTTCAATTCAATAGGGAGAAGCATGATGAGATACATCGCTCAATGCTCCGAACAGATCTGAAACATTTTGCAGGTCAGTGTCAAGTATGGTATTGTTGTTTATATGAGACTAGCAACAGTCTCGCAATACCATTGATCAACAGAACGTTGTGGTTGATGGTTGATCGAAGTTCGAGTTTAGTTAATCTGAATCGTATGTTCTATAATAAAGAAATAAAAAATCTTAAAAGTATTTTTAAATTTTTTTTATCAGAATGATTTCAAAAGTGTTTTTCATCTTATTCGTGGTTTGTGTGGTTGGATCGTTAAGTCAGGGTTTACTTGAAACGAATTTACAGTGCGCAAAAAATGGAGCGTATGTAAGTGTCGCAATTTAAAGCATATGAATGCTAAAAATCCAGTTGTTTATGATAAAATTATCGAATATTTAGTGTCAAAATCATTGGGATTGCTGCTCAAATAGTTGCCTTAGCTATAGTTACAAATGTGTTAGACGAAATAACCCTGCAATAGGCGGTTTTCCCCAACTACCTTCAGGATCACCCATCCCGATTTCCGCTTCGAATTTGGGAACCGCCACCGACGATCGTAATACCTTGCAGAACTTAATCGATAGCTTGTTTGCGAGTACCGAACGCCCGGCCAATTATAATGTGCCACCGGTAGACCTGGATAGTCGTATTGGCGAGGACGATACAACAACGACATTCGCGCCAATTGAATCTACAACAGTTTTGGCTGATTGCAAAGTTGTAGGACTTAAGGTATAGTGGATTGAATTGGGTGTTGTTTTGGGATTTTATTTAATTTTCATAAAATTTGTACAGTGCTTTCGCGACAGTGAATGCTGCACTAAACGCTGCCATGGATTCTTACATCAATGCGTGACATAGAGTGATAAGTGCGAAACGATTTAAATTGTTTTCAGTTGATATGTAATAATTTTATTTAAGGATTTTAAGTTAGAATTAATTTAATATGTATACTAATCATTTTTGATTAGAGGAAAATATATTTATAAAATACGAAATTTAAATAAAAACTTGGTCTAAATTCAATCATACACAGCAGACGTCCTCTAAAGAAAACGATTAAAGTTGATAAGTTATTTACTAATTTGAAGCTTGATTTTTTTAAGATCAAATACTAAGAAAATGGTTTATTCTAAATTTTTAATTCCCCCCATATTTCGAAATCACTGGGTCTAGCCTAATGGGTGGCGTGTTGGTTTGCAATGCGAAGGTCTTGAGTTCAAATCCCGGTCGACGTATAATTCCAGCACACTGCTTGCGTAGGTATATCTGTGACATTTGCGAAAATGAAAAATTTGTAGAAGGAGGGTTGTGCGAAGGGCTGACAACCCTTTCACAAAACGAAATGAACATTTTATGGAACTTGATGTCAGGAGGCCAAGGCCTGGTTTGGGATGTAGTTTTATTGAAGAAGAGAAGAATATTTTGAAATAAAGCGAAATATTGTGATCGCGAAAGATTTCGACAACCGATTCTTTCCAAAAAATAGGTTTTATCTTAACGCTTGTGTATCTGTGTATCCCAACGACAACTGGAATGCACATCAACAGAAAAGAGTGAGAGTGTTCGCAAAATATTAAATAACAATACCAGACAGAATGGTATTTTTTCTTTTATTGATCGCCAAACGGAAGTGGAAGCTATGATCTTACAAAAAAAAACTATATGGCATACATATGTTTAAATGGTTTCAGTAAAATAGCTTAAGCATTTCTATTTACTGTATCTTTTTCGTTTGGACATGTGGCTACCAATATATAAATGGTTCATTTGTAATATCTAACCCTAATTCACTATATTTTCAATCGGATTAAAAAACATACGACGTAAATAGATAAAATTTGTTGTGATAAAAGAAAGAGATATCTACTATTACGATTTTCGTATATATCTTTTTTCAATTTTTCTTAACTTAAAAATTTGTGCAATTGGAGGTGAGTGGTATCTTTTCGGTAGTACACTGAAGTAAAGAAGCTTTGATAAGGTTGAACTGTATGTATGGGAACTAGTAAATCGAAACTGACGGCACCGAATCTTTGAACAATGTAAGGATTCATACT
This sequence comes from Chorisops tibialis, assembly GCA_963669355.1. Lineage (NCBI taxonomy): Eukaryota > Metazoa > Arthropoda > Insecta > Diptera > Stratiomyidae > Chorisops > Chorisops tibialis. The sequence continues at coordinate 40,916,059 of OY770264.1, read as the reverse complement.
GTTCTCCTGTTTTTGAAATTCAACAGTCCTAGAACGATTTCGAACACGAGGTGTATTACTTTTTAATGGCTTTAAAATTGATTAAAAAATTGGTATGAAATAGTAGTAGGAACAAAAACACCTGACAATGCATTTCAATACATGATGAATGACTATATGTAACCGGTTCTGCAATCTGGGCCGATTCCATGTATCATGTACATAAAAGTAACTAAGCTTAATGAAAAAATAAAAATAAAATAAAAATGTTTATTCCAATCTATAAAAGATATACGACTTTTCGAAAATCTGGTGATTGATCAAAGTAAGATAAATATTTCCTTGTTCAACATGATTCCCTGTTATCAGGGTTATAAACCGAGTTACCTTTGATTCGCGGAACTATTGGTTTTAATAATATTCATACTGACTTTCAATGGTATTTGAATTTATCGACTGTTATCTCAAAATGCACATGGTTTGCTAATGTTAAGAACATTTGAAAAACTGCGTTGAGGTTGGATTGAAAAATGACAAATGAATTTGGTTGACCGGCCTGAAATATGTACGCCTAATACTTTGTAGGCTAGCAGGTAGCGTGTTGGTCTACAATGCTGAAATTTTTATATTTATTCTATGTAATTCAAATTTATTGTTAAAATTTTATGATCTTAACCAGATATCAATGTACGCATTTCATTTTGAATTTACACAGAAGATGCTCTCACCACTTTTTTTATTATTCAATGCTATTTATTTGTTATTTCCTGTTTTAATATTTTTTTTTTTTTTTGTGAAACAAAAACCAAAGCACTGAATAGAATCTTCTTAAGTTCGAAAGCTCATAAGAATTCACACCATGTGGAATAATACTATAAATTATATACCGGTTATTCGATAGCATCGAATTTATAATTTGACTTATTTTCGAAAAAAAAAAAATATATATACAAATGATTTACATTTTTCTTCTTCTAGAGCGAAGAAAAAAAATTATTTTAATTCGAATAACAAGTTAATTGAAGTATGCAGAGCTCCTACGTAGAGCCGTAAGCTCATTGGAAATTTCCTTTTATTTTGTCGTTGGGAGAATCCCAAAATCATAATATTCTTCGCATTAAAATGGATAAAACAAACTAATTATCGGGAAAAAAAAAATGTTTATGATTTCCGATTTTTCAATCGATTTTCGATTGAGATTTCTTATTGAGGCATAGGACAGAAATAGATTTTTTTATTAAATACTATCAAACGCCCGCGACTTCGTCCGCAATAAAAATCGCAATAATAAACAATTTTTGAGAATGTAGTTAGTAATACATTATGTGGGATATATAATCTCTTTACTTTAATGGCTCTTTGAACACAATGTTTTGTATTTTGTTGGAAGCAGAACCATAAATTATTAAGAATGAAACTACGATACTCGCATTTGTATGGGACAGGCTCGTGAACAAATCAATCCCGTGATTTGAGATCATATACGTATTGAAGAGCATTAAGGACATGTGAATAATTATAGCTTGTGTTAATTAAAAAAAAACCCAAATAAAATAACATTAAGCTTGAAAACGTAACAGGACTACGATTGTGCGTAGAGCCCATTCATACGATACCATAGATCGAATTTTTTGTGATATTGTGAAATTTTGTATGGGAAGTGGCTGCACTGAACTAATTTGTTTCACATCATGCTAGAGTAGCTATAAGAATATTTTGTACCAAATAAAACTATAAAAATGTTTTGTACCAAATTTAAGATTCAAAAATTGAGTGGGTTCTGATAAACTTAGTGCATGGAATTTAATGAAATTGTGCAATTTGTATGGGAGGTGGTAGAAGGAAGGGGGGTTTTTGGTGATATTTCGAGAAACAACTCATGCAATTGATATATTTTAAATTTCAGGTCTGTATCAATAAAGCTTTTCAAGAAAATCGAATTTTTGTAAAGTCGTGGAATTGTGTCAAATTGTATGGGAGGGGGTAGAAGGAGTGAAGCTACTCGGTTAATTTTTTTCCCGATATTACTAATGCTAATTAAGGATTGAGTACAAAATTTTAGCTCGTTGAAAGTTATATGTATTGGGAAAATTAGTTTAGAATATTTCATGAAAAAGTTCAGTTTGTATGGGAGATGGTGAAAGGAGTAGGGGGTTTTCAAGTGAATTTTTGAGAAACAACTATAATCATTATGCAATTGATATATTTTAAATTTTAGATCTGTAGCATTCACGCTTTTCAAAAAAATCGAATTTTTGTAAAGTCGTGCGATTGTGTCACATTGTATGGGAGGGGTTAAAAGGAGTAAAGCTAGTCGGTTAATTTTTTAAATTAATAATGATACTAGTTTAGGATAGAACACAAAATTTGAGCTCGATGAATGTTATAAGTACTGAGAAAATTAGTTTAGAATATTTCCTGAAAAAGTGCAGTTGGATGGGAAGTGGTGGAAGGAGTAGAGGGATTCAAATAATTTGTATACCATAGATCACATTTCTGATAAAAATAGTATGTTCTAGATTCCAAATTATTTGCTCCAATGGTTTTGAAGAAAATTTGATTATTATATATTTTTGAAAATGAGTCATTTTGTATGTGGAAGGCGTGGGGGTATTTAAATAAGACCACACGCAGATTACATTTTGCTGCACATCTAATAAACTGTGAAAGTTTTAATACAATCGGTTTAGCCGTTTTTGCGTGAAAACCGGAAAGACAGATAGACAGACAGAGAACATTTTTAAAAACGTGGGTTTCTGTTTAGTTACTGCTAAAATAAAGCAAAAAACTTATTTAAAGCCATTTATAAACAAATAATAGACAGACCCTACAATTATATTTATATGCATAGATTATTTTTCAAACATCCACAATAAGAAATTTACGAAAAGCCCAGTTTCCACTTGTACACAACATTTAATTTTATACTTTAGATGGAATCCAAGAGTATTATACGTTTGTTTGTTTCGTAACGCTGAGAAATAAGGCTCGGACAAAAAAAAATGGAAGTTCGTATCGTCAATCAGAAAGTTCCAAACCGGATATATATCTGTCCGTTCAAACTTTAGCTTGAGAGCGTTCAATTTTGTCAAAAAGTTAAGTCAAGTTCGGGAATGAACCAAATCCTTCCACTTCCTTTTCCCCTATTCCATAAAAAATGGTTCATTTTCGCAACTTCTCAGAAAGTTACTATAGATTTGAAATTTTGAATGTGATGTTTTCTTAATTGTAATATAATTTTTGAATTTATTGTACAGGTTCTTACCGAACTTTCTTTGAAATATTCTATAAGTATTTAGAATTCTTAAATTTATTAATGTCAACTAAGCGCGACTTGATTTTAACTGTTTTTTTTTCAAATTTATCCCACTGAAAATAATCATAGCAAATGATCACAGTAATTAACGTGTGGGTGGTCGAATGGTAGTAAGGGTCACAGAGCGTAATCGTGATCTGGTACATGACGTAGGATAAATTCTGTGAAAAGCCCACTATAAATACCATCAACAGCTCTGCTACTAAATCCTATCTCCACCTCCCCGCGGTGACCACCGGGTGTTTTGCTCAAAACAGCAGACGGAGAAGAGTGAAGGCGAGTGTTCCGCGCTTCTAATCAGAACTACCATCCAGACTGGCCCTCCAGATTGGGGGTTGGGCGAAACGCTGACAACGTCTCCCCGGAAAAAACTCGCGTGTCCAGGAACCCGGATTACAGCCTCGGATTGGACGAATCAAACGGCAACGACTACGGCAACGGAAAATGAACTATTATCTTGGATCTTGGAATGTTCATTCACTACATCGAACGGGTGCACTGCGGGAACTTCTTCAGGAGATGTCTCGTAAGAACATCAGCATCCTCGCTCTCCAAGAAACGAAATGGCTCGGAAACGAAATTAACGATAGCAGATCTCACACGATTTTTACCAGCCGAAAAGAGCTAGGAAGCAGAGAATTCGGTGTCGCCTTTGTGGTAGATAATACGTTCAAACAACTCGTAACGAAGTTTATACCGATCAACGAACGAATCTGCTTAATCCGCTTCAAGTTGAAGTTCTTCAGCGTTTGGCTCATTAACTGCCATGCATCTACAGAGGAGAAAGATGATGTCACTAAAGACGAATTCTATGCCCGACTTGACAGCACTTTTGACGGGCTGCTCTCCAATGACATTAAAATTCTTATAGGTGACTTCAACAGTAAAATTGGCAACAAACTCTTTCATAGGGGCGTATCAGGAGGGCATAGCATCCATAATGCAACGAATGATAATGGCCAAAGACTTATTGACTTCGCCAGCAGTAAGAACCTAGTCATAAGCTCCACCTGCTTCCCGCACATATGCACAAAATGACGTGGGCGTCTCCAGATGGGCACACCTTCAACCAAATTGACCACGTTTTCATCGAAAAAAGGCTGCCTCCAGCATTCTCGATGTCAGGACTCTACGTGGCGCGAACTGTGACTTGGACCATTTTCTTGTTCGAGCTAAATACCACTGTCGCATAGCTAACAAGGGCCACACTGAAAGGAGCTGGGCTCCGAAGCTCAATATGCAAAAACTGAAGGACGAAACAACGAAAGTGGAATATATGACCACAATCAAAGCACATATTGAGGCATTACCTCAGGCTGAGCCTGAGGAAAGTATTAACCAAATGTAGCAGAACATTAAGGATAGTATTCACCGCGCAGCAGAAGACACTTTAGGACATTTAGAGCGGAGAAAACGAAATGACTGGTTCGATGAGGAATGCCAAGAAGCTATCACCAAGAAAAACGAGGCCTATCGACTGTTTCTCGAAAAACGAACACGAGCTAGATAGGACAACTATCAACGGCTCAGGCGAAACGCCAAGAAGATCTGCAGACGAAAACAACGCAAAATAAACAATGACAAAATTTTATCACTGGACGAAAACCTGAATAAAAATTACGTGCGATCAGCATTTAATACCGTGAAACAAATGAGACAAGGTTACAAACCGCAAACTACCCTCTGTAAGGACGAAGAAGGCAACATCATAAGCGAGGCTACCGAAATCAATGCACGATGGGTTCAGTACTTTCGAACACTGTTAAATAGAATGACATCACAGACTGAACCTTTTATAATTCCGGAAGATCCAGATGGAGATCAGGCAGATGATCTCCATCTGGATCTTCTGGATTGCACCAACTTATGATGAAGTAGAGACAGCCTTACATAATTTAAGATCGAACAAGGTGCCCGGAATTGACGGAATCCCTGCAGAGCTCTTGAAAGAAGGTGGTACAGAGCTTACCAGTCGAATATTTAGATTAATTGTTAAAATCTGGACAACTGAAAAATTACCCGACGACTGGCGGAAAAGCATTATATGTCCGGTATACAAAAAGGGTGACCGTTTGCGTTGCGAAAATTACAGAGGAATTTCATTGTTGTGTACGTGTTTTAAAATTTTGACGAAAATTATCGAACGAAGACTCAGTGAATACGCTAACAACATCATCGGAGAATATCAAGGTGGCTTCAGATCTGCACGATCGACAACGGACCAGTTATTCTCAGTAAAACTGGTGCAAGAAAAATTTTGGAAATATGATATTAATGTGCACCAACTGTTCGTCGAATTTGTCAATCATACGATAGTATCGACCGCTCTGTACAGAATAACGATTGAACTAGGTATCCCAACGAAACTAGTTCGGTCAATAAAACCCACGATGAAAACAATGAATGCCAAGTAAAAATCCAAAACGAGTTGACTCATAGCTTTCCAATAGAGTCAGCGATGGGCGGACTCAGTCGACGCAGATTGCAGATCGCTTCTCAATTTTTCAAACTGGAAGACGCGGTCGTTTGACCGAGACAACTGGAGGAGGTGCATCCGGGAGGCCAAGGCTCGATATGGGTTGTAGCGCCATTGCATCATCAAGTATTGTCTACCAGCATTTTATCATAGGTATCATAGTCATTAATTTCCTTAGAATTGCAACAACAAAACAATTATTTATGTTTTGGGCTCAAAATTTCATTAGATCAATTTTATAGCGAATTTCCAGATTTTTTAAGGAAGACGATCTCTTGAATAAATGGTTTTAATTGCTTTTATATTTAGATAATGCTAAGTGCACTTGATTTGGAGTTTCTAATTTTTTAAGCAATTACTGGAATGTGGTAATGTTTCAACTCTAAGTAAAGTGTAATAAGCTAATTAATAATAAATAATTTTGAACCTACTTTTAGTTTCAAACTTTTTTGACCCCGGTGGTTGCAACACATCGGTTATTCCAACTGCATTTCTATTGGTTGCATTTACCAAGGTGGCACTGTAAATTAAAAATTTATAAGGAGAGTGGAAATAAGATGTTATTGCCCAAAAGTACTGTCTATCGTCAATCTTAACTTTTAAATAGGGAATTTCAATAGATGCTGAAAAAGCAGTATTTTAAAACAAATTTATTTTATCATTTAAAAAAAAAAGAAGTGGCGCAACCTGGAAGTTAGCATTGGTTTTTTTCTAATGTCCTTTATTAAATTGAATTGAACTGTTTACTGGATTTTGCAAAAACTTATATTAAACGATTTTTGAGCTAACCCAATGAGATGTTATATTACAGCACGTTTTTAAGGCAATTTTTGACTATTAAATCGAGATATGAGAATTGACAACTGGACTATAGGAAATGCAATTATTTAGAAATGGCAGCACTACTACGATTTAATAAGGAATTTAACATTTCTTCATTATTTAAATCACAATCATCTTCTGAAGGTCAAAAGTACTTTTTTCATATATCTTGTCTATGCGATTAAAAAGTTCCTCGTTGTATATACTTACTCGTATTATTTTCCATTCTAGCTTGTAGTGCAGTACAAAAATATTGAATCGAAGCTGAAAATCAGAAGAGAAAAATAAAATCCTCGTCGAATAAATAATTAATTGGAAGATTATTATCCATTCAAGATAGAATTTGTACAACAAAACAATTTCGATGGTTTTCGATATGCGATGTTTTGGGAATTAAGGCGTGACTGTATTTTCAGTAAATAAATTATTAATCATGACATGACTTGGCTGTAAATAAAGTATACTTTGTGGTTATTTTTTTGTAATTGGAATTGATTTAATAAACGAGTATTTCGCGATATATTTTTTGCCACTTTTTTTATCTGCATTAATACAGTAAAATATTTTTCTTCAAAATTGTAAGAGTAGGTATTGAAGGAGTATGTGTATTGTAGAACATCAGTGGTGTCAGCAATAGTGACCAGCTAGGCTGATACAGACGATTTGAGTATTTACCCGTTCCGATGAGTGTTCTCTTGCATGTTACTTGAGAAAGACATAAGGAAATAAGAATAAGTTTCTCATGAAATGTCAGTAATTATTTATCTTAAGGTGAATGAATTAATACAAAAGAAAACCACTAAATTTACCATTCTACGAATCGTTAAATCGCAAGCGTCAATTGCGATATCCCTGGGAGACTCTGCTTCAACGTGTCTTTTTCTTTTTCTTATTCAGAGTGACTTCAATCTCAGGTATGTATAACTGTCGCGAGGAATGCGAATAAGAGTTTCTCTTAAGATATTGCGTTAATGTAATAAAGTCAGGTAACGAAATCTTGTATCTGTTGAATTCTCTGCCAAATTTGTCGATTTTTAGCTTTTGCTTACTAGAGCCATAGCTGAGATATTCGAATTCGTAGTTTTCCGTTCTAGACCTCCTTGTCTCCCCTTTGCCACTACATCCACTAGTCGGCCGGAGGTCACCCTTAAATTATAATACACCCAGAATGAACTTTCATTCTCTAAGGGTTTGAGAGTTTTTCATGCAGACCATAAATGTTTGGTCTACAGACAGATTTTTGTACTCTTGATGAAATTTCAAAAAAATTATTTTTTCAAAACTATTACAGCTACCAACTTAAACATTTGACTAAAGTATAATGAAGTGAATTCCCTTTAATTCTGTGCTCTGATCCACTTATTCCTACTGCCACCTCCCATTCCAAAACGTAATTTTAATAAATGCATTACATCGATTTACAACCGTGTGGGCTATTTAGTCGGACGTGACTAAATGGCACACCAATATTGCTAGATCGTTTTAAATTGGACCCGTTAGGTCAAAAGCAACTATTGTAGAATGCACTTCGCATTTTAGGCTGACCGTTAGGTCAAGCATGAAATTTGATAAAATTATATTAGGTAGGAAAAAACCAATAACTACAATATTGGGTATAAGTAGGCTAAGTATTTAGGACAAATAAATTAGTATTGAATTGTAAGGCAACGAGTACGGTCTTCTTATTTTAGAGTAAAATTATATCAACGAGTAAAAAAACACAATAGCTCTTGTCAGAGCTAAACAAGTCATCGCTCAAAGACGCAACATCGCTCGCCCCCGGACGCAGGCGCTTTTTATTGAGGCCTTTTGGCGATGCATCACGTCGAGACATAAAGGTGTGGCACACTATATTATTGGTGCCGCCACATAATTGATGACCCCGAAAGAACTCCTCCGCGGAGTCATAAGAAGGAAGAACAGCAACATTTTAGGATCCAGCAACCCCCGCAAGGGGGTAGTTGTAGTATGAGGTTTTACCAATTCCTGCAACTATCTTTGGAGTTAGCGACTCCACGGACCTGAGCTAACTATCCCCCTCTGGGATGGGGGCTGTAGAATTCACCCACAGCCAGTCCTGCTTGCCCTAAAAATGGCAAATGGACACTCACTGGATCATGGGCTTATCACCCGTGATCTTAAGACCTAAATGATACGAGAAACGGATACATCGCCTCGGATACGGACTGATCCTACGGTAACGACTTTTGGCATTCGAAAACGGACTATGATTGGCTTCTGGAATGTTCGAACATTGAATGACGGGGGAAGAGCTGGGGTTACTCGGTCCTTGCACCGCCAATCAGTGATCGACCGTGAAATGGAGCACTATAACATCCAAATCTTGGGCTTGAGCGAGGTCAGGTGGACAGGATCAGGAGAAGAACGAACCCCTAGCGGAAACACTATTCTGTACATTGGCCCTGAAAGTGAAGCCAGAAATGGCGTGGCGTTCGTCCTTACGCCGAGAGCGAGAAACAGTCTCATTAGCTGGGAACCAATCTCGGATAGGATTATCGTCGTCAGGCTCAGGACCAGTGTCAGAAACGTCACAATTCTGCAGTGCTACGCACCAACTAATACCGCAACATCTGGTGACAAAGAGGAGTTTTATAGCCAACTGAGTGCCACCTTCGAACGTGTTCCAAGAGGTGATATTATTATCATCTCGGGAGATATGAACGCCCAGGTTGGATCAGACAACACTGGACTAGAACACGTCATGGGGAGGCATGGTGACCCTTGGGTCGACGCTTCACGACCTTGGATTAAGAGACCCGAAAACGGCGAATTATTTGTGGAGTTCTGTAGTACTCGGCAAATGGTCATCGGAGGGACCCTTTTTCCACACAAGAGTCATCATAAAACATCTTGGGTTTCCCCTGATGGTGTTACTCAGAACCAGATCGACCATTTGGCTATAAGTCGCCGATGGAGAAGATGTCTCCTCGATGTGCGAGCGAAACGTGGAGCTGACGTGGGGAGCGATCACCACTTGATGGTTGCCTGCTTGAGATTGTGTACAGCAGCTATCCGACGACCACAAATTCTTCAAATGAAGCGCAAGCTTAATGTGGATAAACTCATAAATCCCAACAAAAAACGCGAATACACCACCATTCTACGCGAAAAGTCATCCACATTGGGTGAACATGAAATGCGCACACTGGACGCCAATTGGGAGGCAACCAGAAACACTTTTCTAACTAGTGCTGAAGAATCTGTGGGATATGTGCAAAGCGGTGAGAAACCCTGGATGTCACAAGACACATGGGACAAGGTTGGCAATCGGAAAAAAGCCAAATTGGCAATCATCTCTCAACCAGATGTCAACCAACGAACGCCCGACTTGAGGCAGAACTACCGCGATGCTCATATACAGCTTAAAAAGGCTGTTAGACGCGACAAGAGAAAGGCCATTGAAGATCTGGCAAACAAGGCAGAATCTGCGGCTTACCTTGGGGATATGGGTTCACTTTTCAAAATCATGAAACAGTTGACGAACAGGAATTTCACCGCCAACCACCTGGTGAGAGATGTCAACGGAACTCTCCTTAATATGAGTGAACACCAGTTGCGACGATGGAAGGAATACTTCTCTGATATTTTAAACATCTTATCAGATGAAGATATTCCGGAAACAGAACAACTTCCAAACATCCAACCGCAACAATCCTCTATTAGGGACGATCCCCCAGATAAGGAAGAGATAGTTTCCGTCCTTCGGTCAATGGCGGGAAGGAAAGCTCCAGGTATAGACGGACTACCAACCGAACTCCTCAAAGCGGACCCGGAAGTAACAGCCGATATACTCCTCCCACTCTTCACTAAGGTGTGGAATGAGGGAAGATATCCGACTGAATGGAAGGAGGGCGTCATTGTGAAAATTCCGAAGAAGGGCGACCTTCGGGATTGTGGCAATTGGCGTGGTATATGTCTACTTACTGCCGTATCAAAAATTATGGCTAAGGTAATTCTCAATAGGATTAGTGATGTCGTCGAGAGCACTCTCGAAGTTTATCAGGCTGGATTCCGTAAAGGGTCGTCTTGTACCGACCACACAAATACCCTACGGATAATATTAGAGCAGTCAGCCGAAATGGGTTCGCCATTACATCTCATGTTTGTGGACTTCGAGAAGGCTTTCGACAGCGTTAAGCGAGATTACATATGGAATGCTTTGCGTAGGAGAGGTATTCCAGATAAGGTCATAGCTATGATTAAAGAATCCTACGAAGATGCAAGGTGTCGTGTCTTGCATAGAGGAGAGCTGTCCGAGAGCTTTCCTGTGCGAACGGGTGTCAGACAAGGCTGCATATTATCACCAGCCCTGTTTCTGGTGGTAATAAATGACATCTTAAAAGCTGCACTGGAAGGTGGGGAAGGTAAAGGTCTTCAATGGAGACTATTTAACATCTTAAGTCACCTTGATTATGCTGATGACGTGTGTTTGCTTGCACATACCCGTTCGGACTTAGAGTCAAATGTTTGCTCGTTGCATTCTAAATGCAAAGAGGCGGGACTGAAAATAAATGTGCGTAAAACCAAGTACATGCACATGGGTTCGAACGCAAGCACACCGATTGTTCTTAATGGACAGGATGTGGAAGAGGTGCAAGATTTTTGCTATCTCGGAAGCATTGTCAGCATGGACGGCGGAGCCGAAAAGGATGTTGAGGCTCGGCTAAATAAAGCCCGTCAGGCCTTCGGTATCCTTTCCCCTTTCTGGAGGTTAAGAGAGATCTCCCTTCGCACGAAGCTGCGAGTTTTTGACGCATGCGTCAAATCCGTGTTGTTATATGGTTGTACTACGTGGAAAGTGACCGTTCGACTTACCAAGAAACTACAGACTTTCGTAAACCAATGCCTCCGGCGCATTTTAGGAATATTCTGGCCAGAAGTAATCTCCAACGACGAACTTTGGAGTACAACTCGCCAGACTAAAATAGGTATTGAGATTCAACGGCGAAAGTGGCAGTGGATCGGTCATACTTTGAGGAAACCAGAGCAAAACATAGCAAAACAGGCTCTGGATTATAACCCTCAAGGAAGACGTCGGGTTGGTCGACCATGTAACACATGGAAGCGAGCAGTTGAGCAGGAGGCCAGAGGAATAAACAAGTCCTGGCAACAGCTTAAAGCCGATGCTCAGGACCGCGCCTTGTGGAAGAGAGTTGTTTCTGTCCTATGCCCCTATAGGGGGTCTTAACAGGAATTTGATTGAAAATTTGATTTGAACACGAATCTAGCAGCATTTCGGGATCCAGCAACCAAATCCAGCAACATTTTGAAATCCAGCAGCACGGTTCCAGCAACATTTCGGGATCCAGCAACATTTCGAAGAAAAACACATGGCGACGAGCTGTTGTCATTTTCTTTCGCTAGAAAATTCTGTGCGCGGAAAGTCAGTCGTGTCGAAAAACCAGTGAAACAAGTACATGAATCGTTTCAGTGGGATTCAATTGGAGAAGGCAGCAACAAACCTCCCAACAGCAACAGTACAAGCCGCATCATCATATCAAATAATCAGCATCATCACAATAAGAGAAAAGCATCATCAGCATTGGCAACAAATCTTCAAAAAGGGAAAACCTCACGTATGTAATTTTTTTAATATTTATTATTTCCGCAGCAAGTTTAACACAACTTTGTAAAACATTCGCCACAGGCATTCCGTTTTCCTTCTCGGTTCGTTTCGCGAATTATTATGACCTAACTCTTTCTTGGTCAAAATACATACACTATAAAAGTGATTTTTAATTTCGCCAAACGCTACGTTTTGGACCATTCCAATTTAACGCACGCTTCTTAGACAATTCTATTAAAGATGACAAAAGAAGATGTAGAAGTTGCGTACACTAAACTCCCCTCCTTTTGGGACAAGGCTCCTTCTGCCTGGTTCTTAGCGGCAGAGGCTCAGTTTGCCGCCAGGAAAATTAGTAAAGATGCGAGCAAATACGCCTACGTTTTGGCATCCTTGTCAGTCGACGCTATCAATAATGTGATCGATATTTTAAACGCGCCTCCCGAGAATTACAAATATGCGAGTTTAAAGCAAACTTTAATTAAACGGCATAGTGCGTCGGAGGAGAAACGATTAGAGCAATTTTTGAATTCGAAAGACCTTGGTGACCGCAAACCCTCGGAATTATTTCGACATATGTCGCATTTGGCAGGAAACATTTCCGCCATCGGAGAGACTTTAATCCAAACGTTATGGGAACGGAAGCTGCCAGCTACAGTTTCCATTCCCTTAGCAGTCGCGAAAGACCAGACATTCGAACAACGACTTGATCTCGCGGATAAAATGTGGGAAGTAACACAAAAACCGTATGTTAGTGCGATCACTTCAACTCGCGACTCTGAGTTCGAATCCCTTAAAAAGGAAATTAGTGAGTTACGAGACACAATTTGTAATTTCACCCGCAAGTCGAATCGCGGTCGCAGTCGCACGCGCGAAGAAGCAAGACTAGAAACAATAATAACAACAAGAGTGATGCGCAGTCGGATGACACCTTTTGTTGGTACCACGCACGATTCGCCAAAAAGGCGACGAAATGCGTAAGTCCCTGTAGTTTTGAATCGAAGAAAACTACAGGAGCAAAAAACTAAAAGATCCGACTGTCGCCACAGCTGACAGTCGGATTAAACCTGCGCGCCGTTTATTCGCACATTGTTCCGTGAACAAATGCCAATTTCTAATTGACACATCAGTAATTCCCAGAATTTTTTTCCAAATGAAAAGTTTCTTAAAGCAGAGAACAATCTCATTGCTGCCAATGGAACTTCTATAGGTACTTTCGAAAAAAAAACTACTAAGACTCGACATCGGGTTACGTCGACCGTTCTCTTTCCCTTTTATAGTCGCGGACATTCAAAGACCGATTATTTGCGTAGATCTACTCAACAAATTTGGTATTATCATAGACTTGCGCCAAAGAAAATTGATCGACTACGAATTTATCTGTGGCTGGGACAGCATGCAATAAAAATTCAGACTCCCCAAAGCAAAATATTAAGGATGGAAAATACGAAAGTCTTATTCGAGAATTTCCCTATCTTCTTACAGCACCCGATTACTCTTTACCTGCAAACCACAAGGTAGTCCACCATATCGTGACTACAGGACATCTTCCATTTTCCAGACCTCGACGTTTAAAGCCCGAAAAACTAACCGCAGCTCGAACGGAATTCGACCATATGTTGCAATTGGGAATCTGCCGTCCTTCTAATTCACCCGTCTCTTCAACTTTACATTTGGTACCTAAAAAAGACCCCAATGATTGGCGCCCTTGCGGCGACTATCGTCGTTTAAACGCGATAACCACACACGATCGCTATCCGATCCCACACATCCATAATTTTTCGCTGCAGCTTCATGGATGCACGGTATTTTCTAAAGTGGATTTGGTTCGGACGTACCACCATATTCCGGTGGCAGAAGAGGACGTGTGTAAAACTGCAATCACGACACCTTTTGGACTTTTTGAGTTTACACGGATGCCTTTCGGTTTGCGCAACGCAGCCCAAAATTTTCAGCGGTTCATGAACGAAGTGACGCGAGAGCTACCTTTTGTGTTCGTCTACATTGACGACATACTAGTAGCAAGTAAATCTCACGCAGAACATACAGCTCACCTTCGAAAATTGTTTGCACAACTAACTTCGTATGACCTTAAAATCAACAATGCTAAGTGTGTTTTCGGCGTTGAAGAAATTGATTTTTTAAGCCATAACATCAATAGAGACGGAATTCGCCCATTACAGATCCGCATACAGGCTATTAAAAACTTTGCAAGTCCGACATCTGTACGGCTTACCCAGCGTTTTGTGGGAATGGTAAATTATTATCATCGGTTCATCCCGAATCTAGCAGGATTCTTGGCACCGGTACATTCCCTCGTCGCACAGCACTCCAATAAAAAACTTAAGCCCAAAAATTTCGAGTGTCCGAAAGAGTGTGAAGACGCAATTGTGGAAATTAAAGAAGCAATAGCGAACGCAATGCTCTTGGTGCATCCGTTGAATGACGCGAAATTACGACTCACCGTAGACGCTTCAAATATAGCGGTGGGAGCGGTGCTAGACCAGCTAAACGAGGAAAATCATTGGGAGCCTTTGGGGTTTTTCTCGAAGAAGTTGAACACCGCCGAATGCAAATATTCAGCTTTTGATCGCGAGCTTTTGTCCATTTATTTAGCAATTAAACATTTCGCACATTTCCTGGAAGGTCGTTGTTTCACGGTATACACAGACCACAAACCGCTTACTACAGCTTTGACTACGAAAGCGGACCGAAGCCCTAGGCAAACGCGACACTTAGATTTTATCGCTCAACACACCAGCGATATTCGGCACATCAAAGGTCGCGATAATTTAGTGGCAGACTTTTTGTCCCGCATAGATAATAGCTCGTTGAACTCAATAGATAGTTAGTTAGTTGACCATGGAAAACATAATTAAACTCCAAAAGCCGGACCAGGAATTACAAAAAATCTTTTCCGCACCCATTGCAAAAGCATCCAAGGTAAAACTCGAACAAAGAGTTTTTCCTATCTCGAACGACCCCATTTGGTGCGAAGTTTCGAGCACTCAGATTCGTCCTTTCGTTTCTTTAGAACTCCGCACAGCGGTTTTCAATTCACTGGACGGCATGGTGCACCCAGGGATTCGTGGTTCAAGAAAGTTAATCAACACAAGATATTTCTGGCCTAATATGAATAGCGACATAAAACGGTGGGCAGAAAGCTGCGTTAGCTGCCAGCGTTCAAAGATTATACGACACACCAGAGCGCCACTAGGAAAGTTTACGCCGCCAAGTAGACGGTTCGATCACATACATATGGATCTAGTCGGGCCTTTAAAGCCTTCGAGCGGTTTTAGCTACCTCTTAACCATAGTAGATCGCTTCACTCGTTGGCCGGAGGCGTATCCGCTGCGTGATATTACGGCTACCACTGTCGCAACAACCTTTTTCCGCGAATATATCTCCCGTTTCGGAGTTCCCTCCAAAATCACGACCGATCAAGGCACGCAGTTCGAGTCCAAGCTGTTTTTCGAACTTAATAAATGCCTTGCATAGAATTCGCACGACAGCTTACCATCCGCAAGCAAACGGTATGGTCGAACGATTCCACCGTCAATTAAAAACAGCGTTGAAGTTTCGCGAAAATCAAACACACTGGGCGGAGGAACTTCCAATTATCCTCCTAGGCATTCGGGCGGCTTTCAAAGCAGATTTAAATTGTTCGCCAGCAGAATTGGTTTACGGCCAAGCTTTAAAACTACCAGCAGAATTTTTCATCGACAATACTTCCGACGATTTCGAACCAGCAAATTTTGTCACCCAACTGCGTACCAAAATGTCTCAACTCAAACCAAAGGACGCTAAAAAAAACCGACATTCCAATCTATATCCCGAAAAATTTGGAAAACTGCGATCAAGTATTTGTCCGAATCGAAGGAACAAAACCGGGTTTGCAAGCACCGTACGAGGGTCCATACGCGATAGTACGAGGATTTAGGAAGAGTTACGTAATAAACATAAATGAAAAGAATCATAACATAAGTATCGATCGTTTGAAACCGGCTTTCATTTTAAATCGAATTCCGAAAGTACAAAAAAGAAAGTTAATTTCCAGTAAAATGAATTCAAGTAAAGTAATTTCAAGTAACATTAATTCAAGTAATAAGCTCAAGTAGAATTAATTCTAGTAATAAGTTCAAGTAAAATCAATTCAAGTAAGAGAATTCAAATTAAAAGGTTTAATTGTAAATCATCACGCCTTCGTCTGGAAGGGGGGTGATGTGGGCTATTTAGTCGGACGTGACTGTGTCCAACTAAATGGCACACCAATATTGCTAGATCGTTTTAAATTGGACCCGTTAGGTCAAAAGCAACTATTGTAGAATGCACTTCGCATTTTAGGCTGACCGTTAGGTCAAGCATGAAATTTGATAAAATTATATTAGGTAGGAAAAAACCAATAACTACAATATTGGGTATAAGTAGGCTAAGTATTTAGGACAAATAAATTAGTATTGAATTGTAAGGCAACGAGTACGGTCTTCTTATTTTAGAGTAAAATTATATCAAAGAGTAAAAAAACACAATAGCTCTTGTCAGAGCTAAACAAGTCATCGCTCAAAGACGCAACATCGCTCGCCCCCGGACGCAGGCGGTTTTTATTGAGGCCTTTTGGCGATGCATCACGTCGAGACATAAAGGTGTGGCACACTATATTATTGGTGCCGCCACACACCGAAACTAGGAAAGGTAGAAACTCGAAATTATATCGGAATTTAACTTTTTTATTTGCAATAGGTACTGCAAAAATTGTCAACTTAGCTTCACTCCTTCGATCTAAAAACAATGTTTCATTTTCCTTAAAAATTACGAAAACCACAAAAATTAAATGCAGCACAAAACATATTCAATATTCTAAAGAATTTTAGATGACATAATTTGCGGAGCATTAAACTCTCTCCCGTTTCATCTAAAGTAGAGTCAGTCCATGCAAGAAGGAGACACACTGTATCAGAATTTGGCAGAAATGTTACAATCGACACCGGCGAACTCACCATCATCAATTCACCATTCGTGGAGCGGTGAGTTTAGTTGGTTTTTTTGCCAATTTCATCCATCTTAAGTTAAATTGCTCTTCAAAATTTTTGTTCTTGTTTTTTTAGTTAAATATTAAAAATTACGCAGTTCTTGATGGTAAATTTCGCTTTAAGTATCGAGCTTCACCTTTGCCAAACTATGGCGCCTCAAGTGTCCTATGGAGTAACTAAAATCTAGAGTATCACATGATGGGCACAACACCTTGCTACGAATTTCTCACCACATCCGATTTTATTTTCTTTTCTTCTTATAAAAACAAAATTTTTAAGAGTTGTAAAAATAAAATAACATAAAAAATAAATAAATGTGAAATAGAAATGAAAAAAAAACCTAAAACAACAAACGAAAAAAATAAATACATACATTGAAAAACACAAAAAAACAAAAACACAAAAAAAATCATCATGAGCAGCCCCAACGATACATTATATAGTAGAAAGGCTACCATTTCTTTTTTGTTTTCTTTTTATATTGTTTTTCTATTGCGTTAAAATTCTGTTAAATTCGGACAAAGAAAAAAAAATAGTTTATTTACATAAATTGTAATACGTGATGTCCGATTTGAGTTGATGAATTAGGTTTTCTTTTTTTTTCTTCTACAAAAAATACAACATGATTATAGAGTAGTTTCTCCGTAGGAAGTTCTTTGCCAGTTTGTATTCCCAATAGATTTTTTTCCCTGGCCTGGCTGTAGCACAATAATCTATTAGATAAACGTCCAAAAGCACTTAAAAAAACTTTAAAATTCACTTTTTATCAACCAAAACTTGTATGTATGAGCACTAACCATAAATCAAAATATCTGTGTTTAGTGATTCTTTATGATTTTCAATTCAGAATACTTTTAGGATTACAGAATCAATTACTTTTCCATACTGATGTCCGCATTTGTCAGCACTTACTTTCTCCATTACTAGGGAAACGACTAAGCGATGCCTTATACATCGCATTACAAATGGT
This sequence comes from Chorisops tibialis, assembly GCA_963669355.1. Lineage (NCBI taxonomy): Eukaryota > Metazoa > Arthropoda > Insecta > Diptera > Stratiomyidae > Chorisops > Chorisops tibialis. Next base: position 40,897,882 of record OY770264.1, on the reverse strand, counting down.
CAACAAAAATTCCTACTGCCTGGAGTGAGAATCGAATACACGACATATTAGCTGTGAAGTGAGCACGGTGCCCACTACGTTACGGAGGCCTCAATGAATCAATAAAATTATAATTACCAGAGTATAAGATGAGTTCATGGTTTTTCACGTGGTCATTATTTGTCGCATTCTAATGTTATCTAATACTACAGGACTGAAGAGATCGAATGCCATTTTATCGCATGCTCAAGTTTCCACAAAGCCATGACAATCTGCAATACTGGGTAATCGCCTACAAATTTCTTCGATGAAATAATCAATTACAAATTCACACCCTGCGAATTGTCCGACAGGAAAATGTGTAGATGAAAAAATTGTGATATATGAACACTATCCGTGTCTGATCAAACACACACTAAAATAAAATATTAGTGGTTGGTGTGTCAAGTTAAGCGGCCGTCATCTTGTATATGAATAGATATAGAATAAGAATATAAGGAACTGAAAATCATCGAGGGAAAAGAAATATAAATATAAATTAAATAAATGTGTATTTGTGTTTTATATTTTCTAAGTTGATCATGAAAACAGTTCACTGTACGTATATGTTAGACGCTAATTTTTGGGATAATAATTAAGGACCTGCTTACTAAAAAAACGTTTTGAAATATTATTTCCCAGGGTAATTTTTATTACAAATTCCCGGTACTTTATTGTCATCCTTTACACTTATATGTATTTAGTATATCTTCCTAGGATCCTAAAATACGCGTTGAAATTTCCGGGCATATTAACACGCTCAAAAAATTTAAAAAAATTGTATTCTCTCAAAATTGGGTTGCATTACTTTATTACTAGAATATTTATTTTTGGGTGCTAATCTGGCTTTTCTGATTTGTAGTGTTTCAGAAGGAGGATAGAACTGAAAATTAAGAATTCGAATATCTCAACTATGGCTCCAGCTTGAAAGCTGAAAGCGACACTCGTATAGAGTTGTATGGTGGACAAACTTTAATATTTTTTTTTAATATATACTTTGGGGTCCAAAAATAGGGAGCTAAAAACAATTTGTTTCAAATAGATATAGGTATCTACAGAACTAGGTACTTAACATAAAATCTTCATCTTTACGAAAAATTAGGTGGAAATATAGTTCCACCATGATCAACTTAGAAGAAGACCAGTACTTGTAAGGGGAGGGTTAGGGAGTGCAAAGAAAAACGTTTTAAAATTAATTTATCGATTATCTCTTAAGATATGTAATTTAAACTTGCAACAAATATTAAGCTTTATTAGCGGAATATGGGAATAATTGTAAGATTTGGTTTTAACAGTAGCGGGGGAAATGGAAACCATATCAAAAGAGATGAACATTTTAAAACTTCAATCCGTCATATCTCCAAATCCATTACATATATTTAGCTGCAATTTTGTTAGATTATATTATCTAATATATACTCGTATGCTCGGTTTACAGATCAAACGATAGCACCATCTGATTTGCGCTTTTTTTCATTAAATTCTTTGGTACATGAAATTAATTCAAAAACTTTCAGATCCAAAAATATTATACCCAAAGCGTCCGAAAAAGGATGCTTCAAACTTAGTGCTCTTTACCGAATTCAGAGTTCGCCATAAGCATATTGTTCTAAAATTACAGGCTCTTGGATTATTTTAAAATCTGCTTTTGTGGATCTTCTTTTCTAACTGTTAGGAAGCAGTTTGTGAGAATATGTAATTATAACACCTCGTCTTTTGATGTGGTCTCCAGTTTTCTTCAAGGAAGTCATTTGGGGCCACCCATGTTTCCCTTGTTATATATTATGTTCCTTTGACATTGAACTTTTCAAAATGCCTGTTATGCCGCAGATGACTTGAAAATGTTCAATAAAATCAGTACTATAGAAAACTGTCATTAACTCCAACAAGATTTTAAAGCATCCTCGGAGTGGTGTGTAGATAATTTACTGACTCTCATACCATTGACATATAGCGCAGCTAAATTATAATTAAGGCCTAAATTATCATTAAACTGATGTTTGTCGTATGCTAATTTAGCTAAATTACTAAAATAGTGGTCATTTATTAGCTAAATGCCCTCACCTAAATCATCTCATTTAGCTAAATCCTCTCTGTTTTCTCATAATTTAGGCCATAACGATGAAGATTGTGCTACAGCTGAAACTTTCATAAAAGTTTTTTTCGTGTAAGAGAGAAGACGAAAAGTAGTTTTCTGACAGCTCTGACTTATATAGAATCTTTGAAGTGTGATTTAAGCGCCCAGCTATGAAAGATGATTTGCAAACGATTCCAAAACAAGACTAAGAATTGTTTTTCTTCTTTTGTGTCGTTCCTTGCAAAATTTTATTGCCTATTGGCTATGCAATTCAACCTTTTAAAAATATGGCAGATGAGTGAGTTGCTCTTTTTAATTAGCAAAGTGCTACATGTCACTAATCTACTAACGATAATGATGAGCTTAATTACGAATTATCTAAATTATAATTAGGGCCGCTATGTGTTAATGGTACCTATAATAAATGCGAAATTTTCGCAACGTACTCGTATAGACGTTCGAACCCCATAATCTTCGAGTATAATATGAATAACATAGCCTTTTTAAGAACAACCGAAATTATAGATCTTGGTATTATTTTTTAAATCCCAGACTGAATATATTATTGTGGAGGCATACTTTATGCTGAGTCTCATAAAAGGGAATTGTTCTGATTATCATGAACCCTACATACTGTTATCGTTATTTTCGTCTGTGGTAAGACCGATCATTGAATATTACTGTATCCTGGAACCCATCATATAACATTCACGTACTCACCTAGAATGTATCCAAGGAAACTTCAGCAGGTTTGCGTTACTCAGATTTAACTATGCGTCTGAATTGCCTAATTGTGATAAATGTTTTCTAATTGGGTTACAAACCCTATCTATTCGTACAAACTTACTCTGCATAATGTTTGTGAAAGACATTCTTAATTATCGTATAAATTTCACTGAACTTTTTTTGTTTTTTAATTTGCGGCCCCTAGTGAGATTGATAAGATATAAGTGTCTCCTAATTCAGGAGGCACATAGAACAACTGATTGCTTTATTGAGCCAATTACGACATGTTGTCTGTTATTCATTTTTTTGGAGATAAAATTGACTTTAAGTAGAGATATTTTTAAGAGAGATTTACGGACGACCCGGGTTTCGATACTAGATATATATATATATATTTATACATATACTATATATACTAAAGTAAAAGAATCACAATTCCAGCGAAGCACGCAACAGATTTGCCGTGCGATTCAAGGCCAACAATAATAACTGGAAATCAAACACAGCCCCATATGGAGAGCTTTGCGTAGCAGAGGTATTCCAGATAAGGTCATAGCTATGATTGAAGAATCCTATGAAGACGCAAGGTGTCGCGTCTTACATAGAGGAGATCTGTCCAACAGCTTCCCTGTGCACACGGATGTCAGACAAGGCTTCATATTATCACCAGCTCTGTTTCTGGTGGTAATAAATGACATCTTGAAAGCTGTACTGGAAAGTGGGGAAGGTAAAGGTCTTCAATGGAGACTATTTAACATATTCAGTCATGATGATTATGCTGATGACGTGTGTTTGCTTGCACATAACCGTTCGGAGTCAAAGGTTCGCTCGTTGCATTCTAAATGCAAAGAGGCGGGACTGAAAATAAATGTGCGTAAAACCAAGTACATGCACATGGGTTCGAACGCAAACACACCGATTGTTCTTAACGGACAAGATGTTGAAGAGGTGCAAGATTTTGTTATCTCAGATGCATTGTGAGCATGGAGCAAGGATATTGAGGCTCGTCTAAAAAGAGCCCGTTAGGCCTTCAGTATTCTTTCCCCTTTCTTGCGGTCAACAGAGATCTTCCTTCGCTGCGAGTTTATGACGCATGCGTCGAATCCGTGTTGCTATGGTTATACTACGTGGAAAGCGAACATTCGACTTCCCAAGAAACTGCAGACTTTTGTGGACCAATGCCTCTGACGCATTTTAGGAATATTCTGGCCACAAGTTATCTCCAACGACGAACTTTGGAGTACAACTGGCCAGGTTAAGATAGGTATTGAGATTCAAAGGCAGAAGTAGCAGTGGATCACTCACACTTTGAGGAAACTAGAGCGAAACATCGCCAACGAGGCTCTGGATTATAATCCTCAAGGAAGGCATCGGGTTGGTCGATCTTGTAACACATGGAAGCGAGCAGTTGAGCAGAAGGCCAGAGGAATAAACAAGTCCTAGCAACAGCTTAAGGCCGATGCTCAGGATAGCGCCTTGTAGAACAGAGTTATTTCTATTCAATGTCCCTATAGATGTCTTAACAGGAATTTGATTTGATTGATTGAAACGCAGCTCCTATGAGTTTAATGCGTAGACGTAGAAAAAAACCAGAGTTGGAGTACGGCTAGTGGAACTATATGATCTAAAATTTCGGTGAAATTTTTAAGCTGAGGGAGATGATAAGCTGAATTATTGAAAACTTTCATTACTTTTTTTAAGACTCTGGTAAAAGGTATAAAGCTGAAATTTAAACGAGAACCAAAGTGGGGCCAGGGCCCCAAGATTTCTTAAGTGTATTAGAAAAAAACATAGAAACGAAAATTTTTTCAAATGTAAAAAAATACCTCCGAATTGTATAGAATTTACTTCGTCTATCAATCAAACATTCTCTATAAAGAGCTTCGAACGTAATTCAAGCAATCAATTCTACGAATATTATTATCCACCCAGATTGATAAGATATAAGTGTCTCTTCTATCGTTTCACTCCCCTCCCCAACACTTTTCCATAAAATCCTTGCACAAATTAACGAATGTAATATTGGTTTTATGAAGGAGCAATTGATCACAATTCCAGTTAAGTGACACATAATCTTAATATTTCCTATCTGTTACCACCCTTATCTGCATATTGACTTTTCACGCATCCTCAACTTATACCAAGAATAATGTATTTGCGCCCGGCTTGTTGGCAGATTTTTAATTATTATTTTGACTGGTTCCATGCTTTTATTGCTCTAACGGCTATCCCATCAATTTCCATATTCTAAGGAAAAATTGGAATTGGTTCTTCAAATTAATGATCATACGCATGCCACAAAATCAAAACATCCCGCTGCTTATGATGAAAATTTTCTCATTAACCATTATCATTTCATGATTGTTTAAATTATTTTATTTTTAATTTCTCTTCTCTTTTCTCTGATAGCTATATAAATTAAAAATTATGTAATAAGATAAAATATAACAGCTTGTTATTAGAAGGCATAGACCAAAACCGAATGCAAATAGTCTACAGGACCTAGTTCGTAAGAATCAGGAATGTTTTGGGATTTTATCTAATCCATACATGTACATCCGAGGAATTAGTACTTCACTGCTAATTCATAAAAATAAATATCAAAGATTAGATTTTACTTCATTTGTTACTTTTTTCAATTGTGTTGTTAATTTCTAACTGGTCTAAAAAAAAATTCATAAGCTCATTAAAATTGTTGAGTACAGACTTTAATAAAAGCTCAATTACAATCCTATAAAACTTCCGAAAAGTAAGTTAGACATGAACCTCATCGAAGCAACGAAAACATCTTGCAGCAGATTCTTGGGAAATTTGTGTGTCTTCGCTAATTCATACTGAAGAGCTGCCAGATCAATATTATTACAAAAAGCTTTCGACTCGAAATTTATTTTTTTCCAATAAACGAATAAAAGTTATTTATAGGATTTATTTCGCGATTCGTGAGAGGATAGAAAATATTAGATAGTAAGAATTTAAGTGAAGATTCTAACTCGATTTGTAATCTCTCGTCCTCACTGAATCTCAAATTCGTGGTTTAACTTCTGTAGATTAAAAACGCACGAGCTAAGTTTTAATTCTTTATTGAAACGAAACATTCTTAAGTCTAAGACACTTGTGATCTGGCTTATTGTTATGTAATTAAGAGCATTAAGTTCCAAAGGGAACTTAGTTTATATGGGTTTTCTCAAGGATTGCAATGCTATTTCTTGCTGCCCTTATATTTAGTCTTTAATGATATTCCGATAACTCGAAGAGAGGTGTCGTTTGTTAATTATTTATTTATCAGTTTTTTTATTTGAATGATTCCAATGTAAAAATGAGGTTCTGAATGTAATCTGTTATACATTTAACTGTTAACATGATGTCCTGAGTATGACTCGTTCGAATGTCAATATGAGGACCTGTTTGTAACTTATATTTATACCCAACTTTGAAGGATCCCTCTCACCAACTAAAGCAATTTGAGGTTAAGCTTCACTACTAGTGGTTTCAGTTCAACGAGGTTAGTGCGAGTTCAAAATGAGAAACAATCTTTTTTTGAAATCTACTGGTCAGAATGGTCATGAAGGAGTAGGGACAAAAGAAAGAGTACAGTTGTTGACATCAAGAATTGAGCATATTGTTCGAATGCGAGTAAGTCGTGAAGATAACAGCGCCAATAGAAAACAAGTTAAGTAAATCAGTGAATTAAATAAAGCAACAACTTTATTACCGAAATTTTTTGTTGTATTATTATAAACACCTTTCGTTAGCAAAACAGAGACAGACGGAGTTTTTTTATTTGAAAAGGTTTTTTTTTCTTTTTTTTTTGGGGAAAAGTTGGTTTTTGGTTTTGTAGTTAATATGTTTTGGAATTGAAAGTTTGGGAAGATACTTAGTCAGAGGAAAAGAACAAATTTTAAGAAAAATTGGAGAAATACCATCGGACTTGTAAATAAGGAGCACTTCAAAGATTCCGAATGTTGGTCGTGCGCAAAAATGTAGTGGATGCGGCGAACAGAAAGATCACAGCCTATACAATTTGGGCTCAAAGAGATCTTCCGTCGAAGTTTTTGTCTATTCTCAATTTAACAAGTTTGTGAATGGAATAGTCTTGGTGAAAAGTCTACAGGTTTCAACGCAGTAATTGGAAACGGGGCATAAGTTCCAATTGAACTAAGGATGAACTGATTCAACCGATTGGCTTTTTTAAGCCGCCAGTTCATGTGGGTGTCTTAGATGGCACCGTTGTTAGTTCTGTAACTAGTGACTAGTGAAGGTTGAACTTTTAAGCTGGAAACGATAACCGATTAGGCGATGGAACGAGACGATGTGGTAGAAAAGGTGTCACGTAAAGAAGAGAATTGTAGGGTTTGACGCCTTGACCAGCCAAAAAAGCTAAAACACTTTAAATATTTCTTTATTAAGCATCATTTTTATTTTTTATGACACCGGAACTGGAGAAGATCCCCTTTTGTACTGGAGAACAGCTACGGTATAAGCAGTGGGAAGAATTTTAATTTCTACGAATCGTACAGAATTTTTAGAAGTTATGGTCTTCCAGGAATATCGAGATGGCCGACAAATGCCATATAGAAGAAGGGATAGTGTAAAGTTGACAATTTTTTCAAAATTTGTTGCAACTATGGTAAAGAAACAAACAGACAACAGACGGCCACTCGATACCATGGTATTTGACCGATCTTCACAGTCTATCGACTTTGATTTTCAATGCCCATCTTCTTCTATTCAATTGTATGACAGAGTCGTTGGAGATGATATCTCACCAGATTATTGATAAAACTCCGTCGGAGACATTGGATCACGGAAAGGAGTTCATTATCTCCAGAAAGACGAAAAGATACCGAAAGCGATACGAGCTTCATTTGTTCGAGCCCCAATATTCTTTTTTTATCAATTAATAGTCCTTCGAAAAATTTTTGCTGTAAAACTCCAAAAAATTACTACCTATTGTTACAATCGATGCATATTTATTTGCCGACAACCAAAGACAATCCACTTAGAATTATAATAGAATTCGTATCGCCTACTTTATTAAATTGTATGAAAATTTATTACCACGGCGAAGCTGAAGCTGCTGCTTTCATTGAAGTCGTCAGTAAAACTTTATCGAATTTAAAGCAAAAATTTTTTAAATTTCTGAGTTCTAGCGTTTTCAAAAATATAAACACTTAAATATCTTTTATCTACCTATACACTACTGAAATTTTGCTTCGACTAAATGCTTTGAGTCACACTATTAAAATAGTTCAATGAAGTCATAATATGTATATATCTAATAATTCCTAAAATTATGGCTACGATTAGATTTGAAAATTCACAAGAAAAAAAAATTTTGACGGCATCAAAAAATGTTGACGTACCTATGCTATTATTAAATATTTTCAGAGAAAACTGTCATAATTTTAATTACATATTCGAATGCTACTAGCTTAACCCAGATAAGCCCATGAAAATATTTTTAGTATTTTTGTATTAAAATTTCTCCCCCGCTTAGTTAATACATCAAAAGGAAAATGAAAAAGAAGTAAATGACCTACAGGGAAGTACAAAAGGAAAATGGATATTTATTTGTATATACAGATATATTTTATGGTTGCGCGATTCACTTTTTCGCTGTGATGCAGTTTTGGGCGTATATAATCGTAGAAATTTCTGAATCATTTTAACTTTTGCTGTACTTGATCTGAATGGTGTATCGATAAGAAACTGCATAAACTTGACGCTGTTACGTAATTCGGTTTTTTGCGTACGCGACTCACGCATCGTCTTTAGATTTTGGAGCTATAGAACCATTAGAATTGAACTCGAAAAATGTTGGTTAAATACTATACATCATGGGCTTATCACCCGTGATCTTAAGACCTAACTGATACGAGAAACGGACACAGCGCCTCGGATACGGACTGATTCTACGGTAACGACTTTTGGCATTCAAAAACGGACTATGATTGGCTTCTGGAACGTTCGGTCATTGAATGACGGGGAAAGAGCTGGAGTTACTCGGTCCTTGCACCGCCAATCAGTGATCGACCATGAAATGGAGCACTATAACATCCAAATCTTGGGCTTGAGCGAGGTCAGGTGGATAGGATCAGGAGAAGAGCGAAACCCTAGTGGAAAAACTATTCTGTACATTGGCCCTGAAAGTGAAGCCAAAAATGGCGTGGCGTTCGTCCTTACGCCGAGAGCGAGAAACAGTCTCATTAGCTGGGAACAAATCTCGGATTGAATTATCGTCGTCAGGCTCAGGACCAGTGTCAGAAACGTCACAATTCTACAGTGCTACGCACCAACTAATGCCGCAACATCTGGTGACAATGAGGAGTTTTATAGCCAACTGAGTGCCAGCTTTGAACGTGTTCCAAGAGGTGATACTATTATCATCTCAGGAGATATGAACGCCCAGGTTGGATCAGACAACACTGGACTAGAACACGTCATGGGTCGACGAGTCACGACCTTGGATTAAAAGACCCGAAAACGGTGAGTTATTTGTGGAGTTTTGTAATACTCGGCAAATGGTCATCGGTGGGACCCTTTTTCCACACAAGAGTCATCACAAAACATATAGGGTTTCCCCTGATGGTGTTACTCAGAACCAGATCGACCATTTGGCTATAAGTCGCCGAGGGAGAAGATGTCTCCTCGATGTGCGAGCGAAACGTGGAGCTGATGTGGGGAGCGATCACCACTTGATGGTTGCCTGCTTGAGATTGTGTACAGCAGCTATCCGACGACCACAAATTCTTCCAATGAAGCGCAAGCTTAATGTAGATAAACTCAGAGATCCCAACAAAAAACGCGAATACACCACTATTCTACGCGAAAAGTAGTGGACGCCAATTGGGAGGCAACCACAAACACTTTTCTTACTAGTGCTGAATAATCTGTGGGATATGTGCAAAGCGGTGAGAAAGCCTGGATGTCGCAATATACATGAGACAAGGTTGGCAATCGGAAAAAAGTCAATTTGGCAATCATCTTTCAACCTGATGTCAACCAACGAACGCCCGACCTGAGGCAGAATTACCGCGATGCTCATATACAGCTTAAAAATGCTGTTAGACGCGACAAGAGAAAGGCCATTGAAGATCTGGCAAACAAGGCAGAATCTGCGGCTTACCTTGGGGATATGGGTTCACTATCCAAAATCATGAAACAATTGACGAACAGGAATTTCACCACCAACCACCTGGTGAGAGATGTCAACGGAACTCTCCTTAATATGAATGAGCACCAGTTGCGGCGATGGAAGGAATACTTCTCTGATATTTTAAACATCTTATCAGAGGAAGATACTCCAGAAACAGAACAACTATCAAACATCCAACTGGAACAATCCTCTATTAGGGATGATCCCCCAGATAAGGCAGAGATAGTTTCCGCCATTCGGTCAATGGCGGGAAGGAAAGCTCCAGGTATAGACGGACTACCAATCGAACTCCTCAAAGCAGACCCGGAAATAACAGCCGATATACTCCTCCCACTCTTTACTGAGATGTGGAATGAAGGAAGATATCCGACTGAATGGAAGGAGGGCGTCATTGTGAAAATTCCGAAGAATGGCGACCTTCGGGATTGTCGCAATTGGCGTGGTATACGTCTACTTACTGCCGTATCAAAAATTATGGCTAAGGTAATTCTCAATAGGATTAGTGATGTCGTCGAGAGCACTCTCGAAATTTATCAGGCTGGATCCCGTAAAGGGTCGTCTTGTACCGACCACACAAATACCCTACGGATATTATTAGAGCAGTCAGCCGAAATGGGTTTGCCACTACATCTCATGTTTGTAGACTTCGAGAGGGCTTCCAACAGCGTTAAGCGAGAATTCATATGGAATGCTTTGCGTAGGAGTGGTATTCCAGATAAGGTCATAGATATGATTAAAGAATCCTACGAAGATGCAAGGTGTCGCGTCTTGTATAGAGGAGATCTGTCCGAGAACTTCCCTGTGCGAACGGGTGTCAGACAAGGCTGCATGTTATCACTAGCCCTGTTTCTAGTGGTAATAAATGACATCTTGAAAGCTGAACTGGAAGGTGGGGAAGGTAAAGGTCTTCAATGGAGACTATTTAACATCTTAAATCACCTTGATTATGCTGATGACGTGTGTTTTCTTGCACATAACCGTTCGAACTTAGAGTCAAATGTTCGCTCGTTGCATTCTAAATGCAAAGAGGCGGGATTGAAAATAAATGTGCTTAAAACGAAGTACATGGGTTCGAACGCAAGCACACCGATTGTTCTTAACGGGCATGATGTGGAAAAGGTGCAAAATTTGTGCTATCTCGGAAGTATTGTCAGCATGGACGGCGGAGATGAAAAGTATGTTGAGGCTCGGCTAAATAAAGCTCGTCAGGCCTTCGGTATCCTCTCCCCTTTCTGGAGGTTAAGATAGATCTCCCTTCGCACGAAGCTGCGAGTTTTTGACACATGCTTGAAATCCGTATTGATATATTGTTGTACTACGTGAAAAGTGATCGTTCGACTTACCAAGAAACTAGAAACTTTCGTGAACCAATGCCTCCGACGCATTTTAGGAATATTCTGGCCAGAAGTGATCTCCAACGACAAACTTTGGAGTACAACTGACCAGACTAAAATAGGTATTGAGATTCAAAGGCGGAAGTGGCACTGGATCGGTCATACACTAAGGAAACCAGAGTGAAACATCACCAAACAGGTTTTGCCGTCAAGGAAGACGTCGGGTTGGTCGATCGTGTAACACATGGAAGCGAGCAGTTGAGCAGGAGGACAGAGTAATAAACAAGTCCTGACAACAGCTTAAGGCCGATGCTCGGGATCGCGCCTTGTGGAAGAGAGTTGTTTCTGTCCTATGCCCCTAAAGGGGTTTTTAACAGGAATTTGATTGATTGACTGATTGACTATACATAGCGTATACATATATATATAAGTGTGAGAAAGATAGACCCTCATTTAAGCCTAACCCATTCCTTTCTCTATTTACTGCAAAGCGTGCGAACCTGAGCAGCGTGGCCCCATGACTCCTCACGTGTTTTCTTCTTCTTCTTGTGATGCGGTCAACGACTGAAAGCTCAAAACCCGGGCAGTAAGAATCCCACAAGACGAGCTCCGACCTACAAGTGCTCATAATCCCAACCAAGCAGTAGACAAAAGACATTACCGCCCTCCCCAAAGAAAAATTAGAGCGCAAATGTATGTAATGTATGCAATTCGATCGATTTGCATACAAAATCCGCCCTGAAATACCTGGCGGACATAGTTTAGTTGCAATTATCAAAGTCGGTGATGATTTTGTCGCTCGCCGAGTTAAAAATCGCTGTAATGTCACTCAGAATTTCCATACTGAATCTGAACAACCCGCTGAACATAGTTCTGTGTGCCTGGTATTACATTCGTTTCGTTATGTGGAAAATGCGGATTTTTAGGCCGACTACGAGCGCATGCGCATCGAGTAAATTGAATATTTTATTTGCTTACTATTTAGTTTAGAGAAGTTATTAGAGAAATAGACTCGGGGTGTTTGTTCAGTCGAGCCATTAGATATATAAATGTAAAAAAAACTATCTGAATAATTAATTTACTGATATATTAGGTGTACCATTTATGGTACGATCACCTTAATCCGCAAAAAAAAAAAAATTCGTGGATATAGGGTTACGCGAAGAGCTAACAACCTTTCACAATAGCAAATAGAAGATAAGGAACCTGAGGGTCAGCAGAGCAATGCTTGATTTGGGCTGTTGTGCCATGGAAGAAGAAGACAAGAAACATTTAAATAATTTTTATTTAAACATTTATTTTACTAACATTAGTTTCCTGTTTAGATAATATACTAATTTATAAGAAAATAAACAAACGAATCCGCAAACAAAATTATTAAAAAAATTAATAAAAATTAAAATTTAGATTCTGGTGCGCCGTTCTTTAAAGCATTCACAATCTAGTGACACCTTGCACTTCGAACACATCACTGTTGCCTTCTTATGGCAAAATCAACATCTTAGACGCTTGGCTTGAGATTCGATCCAATGATTATACGTACTGCAGTTGTAACACATTTGCTAGAACCATGTGAGTGATAAGGGAAAAGTATCACTTTTCCCCTCTAATTGACGTGCCATAGAGACTAATGTTTTGGTCCGATCTATCAACAACACAAAAAAAAATTATGCTAGTGAATAATCCCATCCAACGCTTGAAATAACTCAAGAAAAATTAAAAAAAAAAAATTGCAAATGCAAAATAAACTAAGTTTAACAAACAATTTACTTACTTGCATTTATTTGATATTACAGCATTTCCTTATAAATAATTTCATTTTTTTTCTCCTTTCCGGTTCTTGATTTCTTTACATACGCCACTTTTGCCGCAGAAAATTTACAATAAATTACGATAGAAAGATGATGAAAGCCTTTCCACCCCCCAGTTATAGTGGTGTACTTGGCAGTCGATAAATTCTAATGAAATGGCATCGCAGTGAGTGTTATTTGCAAGGAATTTTTTCGAATTTGCTGTGCTTATGGTAGGCTTACCAGGGTTAAAAATATTGTATAAATTTAATTGAACTTGAAAATTTATTGATTTCTTGTTCATCGAATTGCATTCATATTAATAAAGTAATTCTCGTAAATTTTTAAATTAATAGCTTCATTCATTACGAAGTTGACTAAGGGCGGCACTTTGCCCGGGTGTGCTATAAACATTTATTTCCCGGTACATAACAATAATTTAGATTAGACTATCTATCAATTGAATTTTATTATTTTCTATTAGTTATCGAATTATTGATTTGGTTACGCCTTTATAGGAATTTCGTGAGTAGATGAATGACGAACTAGAATTTATTTAGAAGCGATTCAATTTTCGATCATGATAGCAAGAAAAAACTCCTATTAATGGATTTGTGATGCTTAAATCGTTGTTTAAATGTGTGAAATTCGTAAATCTTTCGTTCAACGCTTTTATTTATTGTAAGATTCTGAATGTTACAAAGGAAATATAATAGTATGACTTTAAATGAGATATTGCCGGATTTCACACTTTTGTGCTTTATTAAACGTTACATTTCGATCTCCGCTGAGACCTTTATCAAACTGACAAAGGTCTCAGCAGAGACCAGAATGTCACGTTTAATGAATCACGACAGTATTAAATCCGAAAATCTCTTTAAATTCGAAAAAAAACTTTGAAATCTACATATGTGGAATTATGAATCTCTAGTCAAGTATATTTTTCTCTTACTCTTAAGTTCTTATATTAAGTTAGTACTGCAGAAATTCGAAATTAGGATATTTATCTTATTCGAAGAAAAATTATAATATTATTTATTTTTTACGCAACTAATTAATAATAAATTCCTAGAGTTTCTCAATAATATGCTTACGCTAATTTTTCTAACAGTTAGTGATCAGATTGTACATTAAATCTTTGTAGCTTATGGACGAATAGAAACAATAATTAATTTATGACAATTTTCTATATAGTAAGGAAAGAGGGGAAAAAGTAAAAAACCTAGTGATAGTTGAACTAATAAATAACTATTTTAACTTATCAAAATAAAAATAATAGATAGCAATTTCTATTCAGAATAATAATAATAATTTATTCATCAAATTTTGATAACTACATTTATGTACATAAGAAATAATGAACAGTTGGAAACGAAAAAAAACACAATATACTCTCAGATTTCATATAGAGTATAAAAATTAAAATTAAATTGAAAAACATAACAGGGCTACGATTGCGCGTAAAGCGCAATCTTAAGATACTCTAGATGTCATCCCAAGAAATTTTGGATGGGGAGTGTTTGGATGGGTGATAGCATTGAAATAATTTTTTCCCCATCATGCTAAAGTAGCTATAGGAATGTTTTATACAAAATACTTACTCCAGAAATTGAATGGGGACTGAGAAAATTAGTGAGTTAGATTTAGTGAAAATGTGCAGTTTGTATGGGAGGTGGTAGAAAGAGTGGGGGGATTTTAATGATTTTTTCAGAAATAACTAGGAATATTATAAAATTGACAACCCTTAAATTTCAGATTAGTACCATTCATACTTTTCAAGAAAATCGATTTTTTGTGAAGTTATGAAACTGTGTCATATTGTATGGGAGGGGGTAGAACCAGTGAAGCTAATCAAATATTTTTTTTTGATCTTAGTGATAATACTAATTAAGTACTTATTACCAAATGTGAGCTCTATAAATGTTATATGTTTTGAGAAAATCGTCTTAGAGCATTTCATGAAAAAGTGTCGTTTGTATGGGAGGGGGTGTAAGGAGAGGGGAGACGCAAATAAGTTTTCTACTGTAGATTTAAAGTCTTATGAAAGTAATATATCCCAAAACTCAGACTAATAGCTTTTACACTTTTCAAGTAAATTAATTTATTGTTAGATTGCGAATTTGCGTCATTTTGTATGGGAGGGGGTAGAAGGGATAAAGCTAATCATCTAACTTTTTGTCGCTTTACTAACAATTTTAAATAAATATTTGGTGTACAATTTCAGCTCGCTAAATTGTATACACACTGAGTAAATTGGCTTAGAGTAATTCATGACAAGTACAGTTTATATGGGAGGTGATAGAAGGAGGGAGAGGACACGCATAATTTTTATACCGTAGATTGATATTGTCATAAAAGTAATATAGTCCAAATTTCAGGTCAATAGCTTTTATACTTTTTGAGCAAATCCTTTAATTGTCAAATTGCGCAATTGTGTCATTTTGTATGGGAGGGGGTAGAAGGGGCGGAGCGATTTGGCCCGTTCACGAACTTGACCTTACTTTTTTGTCAAAAACGACGTGTAAAAAATTTGAATAATCTAGCTCAACGCGTTCTCAAGCTAGAGAGCGCACAGACGGACGGACGGACGGACGGACGGACAGACGGACAGACGGACAGACGGACAGACGGACATCCGGTTTTGAGATTTTTGAGTGATAACATTAACTTCTGTATCATTAATTTTTTTCTCCAAGCCTTATTTCTTAGCGTTACAAACCTTAGAGCAAACTTATAATACTATCAGATTTCATCTAGAGTATAAAAACATAACAGGGCTACGATTGCGCGTAAAGCGCAATCTTACGATACTCTAGATGAAATAGAATTTTTTGTGATCCCAAGAAATTTTGTATGGGGAGTTTTAGAAGGGGTGATAGCATTGAACTAATTTTTTCCCCATCATACTAAAGTAGCTATAAAAATATTTCATACAAAATACTTACTCCAAAAATTGAATAGGAGCTGAGAAACTTAGTGTGTTCGATCTAGTGAAAATGTACAGTTTGTATAGGAGGTGGTACAAAGAGTGGATTTTAGTGATTTTTTCAGAAATAACCAAGAATATCATAAAATTGACAACTCTTAAATTTTAGACTAGTAACATTCATACTTTTCAAGAAAATAAATTTTTTGTGAAGTTGATAAAGGTCTCAGCAGAGACCGAAACGTCACGAATAATAAAGCGTAACAGTGTAGAATCCGGAAATCTTTTCTTTCGTTGTGAAATTGTCATATTGTATGGGAGGGGGTAGAAGCAGTGAAGCTAATCAAATATTTTTTTCAGATCTCAGTTATACTGCTAAATAAGTATTTATTACAAAATGTGAGCTCGATAAATGTTATATGTTCTGAGAAAATCGGCTTAGAGCATTTCAAGAAAAAGTGTAGTTTGTGTGGGAGGGGGTGGATTAAGAGGGAGGACGCAAATAATTGTTATACTGTAGATTGAAGTCATTATGGAAGTAATATATCCCGAAATTCAGACCAACAGCTTTTATACTTTCCGAGCAAATCCATTTATAGTTGAATTGCGAAATTGTGTTATTTTGTGTTATTTTGTGTGGAAGTGGTTAGAAGGGGTGAAGCTAATCGTCTAATTTTTCTTAGCCTTACTTAAAATTTTAAATAAATATTTTGGTTCTAAATTTGAGCTCGATAAATTTGATACGCACTGAGTAAATTGGCTTAGAGTATTTCATGAAAAAGAGCAGTTTGTATGGGAGGTTGTAGAAGGAGGAAGAGGACACACATTATTTTTATACGGTAGATTGATATTATTATAATAGTAATATATTCTAAATTTCAGGCCAATAGCTTTTATGTTTTTTGATCAAATCCGTTTATTGTCGAATTGCGAAATTGCATCATTTTGTATGGGACGGGGTAGAAGGGGTCGAGCTAATCATCTAATTTTTTTTGTTCTGACTAATAATTTTAAATAAATATTTTTTGCAAAATTTCAGCTCGTTAAACTTTAGACTCACTGAGTAAATTGGTTTAGAATATTTCTTTAAAAAGTGAAGTTTGTATGGGAGGTTTTGGAAAGAGGGGCAGGACACACATAATTTTTTACGGTAGATTGATATTATCATAAAAGTAATATGTTTTCAATTTCAAGGCAATAGCTTTTATACTTTTTGAGCAAATCCGTTTATTGTTAAATTGCACAATTGTGTCATTTTGTATGGGAGGGGGGTAGAAGGGGTTTAACGATTTGGTCCGTTTAAGAACTCGACCTTACTTTTTTGTCAAAAACGACGTGTACGAAATTTGAGCTTTCTAGCTCAATGCGTTCTCAAGTTAGAGAGCGCACGGACGGACGGACGGACGGACGGATGGAAAGATGAACGGACGGATGGATGGATGGACGGACGGATGGATGGACGGACGGATATTCGGTTTTTAAATTTTTGAGTGATAATATTAACTTCTGTATCATTCATTTTTTTCTCCGAGCCTTATTTTTTGGCGTTACAAACTTTAGAGCAAACTTATAATTCTCTCAGATTTCATCTAGAGTATAATGAATTAGATAGACACAAAAATTTAAAGTTTTTACAGAATCAAACATAATTAACCTCAAAGAGATGATTTTAATTTATTATTCTAATAATAAAGAATTGTGATCGACACAGAAAAAAAAATTTGCTACCCTGAAATTTTGTTTTTTCGCGTTTCATGACTAAATTAGCCTAAATATGCAAAAAAAAATCGATCCCGCAGTACGCCGTCTGCAGTACGCCGTCTGCAGTACGCCGTCTGCCGTACGACGTACGCCGTCTGCCGTACGCCGTACATATGGACTCATATCTCCGAGATCGTTAAAGGTAGAATGTTCGTTTTTGGGTGGACTGTTGATTGGGTAAGTGAGCTCTATTTTCTAAATTTTGGGGGTGTTAGACGGAAGGGGGAGGCGGAGGGAGGGAAAAGTGAAAAACTACACTTGCTAATATCTCCACCACGAATGCGGATAGGAAATTGAAAATCAGTAGATATATAGAGAGGGATGTGGGACACTTTAAAAATAATTTAATTTTTTTATCCATTGGCGACCGGGGGGGGGGGGCTAAAAACAAATTGTTGGGCGAATTGGTTTTTCAAATGATTATATCTCCGAAATTACCTATCGTAAAAAAATTCATATTTTGGAACCATCAAGGTGGCATATAGCTCCACCGGAATCAGCTTAGAGAATGGCTAATTATTGTAAGGGGGACAAGAAAAACACTTAAAAATGAATATCTCTACTATCTCTTAAGCTAGGTAATTGAAACTTGAAACATATATTAAGCTATACTAAAAAAATACAAAAAAAAATAACATGTTGAAATAATAGTAGTGGGGGAAATGGGGAGCATTTAAAAAATGGCGCACTTTTCAAAATTACAAATTCTTATATCTCAAAATTACGTACAAATATCAAATCGAAAATTTGTCAGATTGTAGAGCTATACAGTCGCTAATTTTGGTAGTTGGGAGGTGTAAAGGGAGGGAAGTGGTAAGCAAAAATGTCGAAAATTTTGAGTGATTTGTTTACGGCTCTGGTGAAAGATACAAAGTTTTAATTTTGCATGTGAATACATCTATTTGATATACATAGAAAAGTAATAATCAATTATCACCTAACTATTGAAAGCTATCAATTTGAAATTTTGCACAAAAACTTTTAAAAATAGTTGAAACAAAATTGCGTCAAAAGTCTTGAAATCGCTTCTGCTCTTCTACCTCCTCCCATACAAAAGTATGATTTCGACCAATTTCATTAAATCAACTAATAACTAACAAATTAAAAGCTACGAATTTGAAATTTTGTACAAGTACCTTACAAGAGAAATGAAATAAAACTGCATCACAAGTTTTAAAATTCCCTTACCCGCTCTATCCCCTCCCATACAAATGTTCGGTTTCGTGAATTTAGAATACACCAAATTTTATGAAAATTCTATGCAACTTCGTCTATAAAACACATTCTATACAGAGAATATTGGACGCGATTCATGGAATCAAATAAAAAGCTATTAAAATCCACCCATTCTTACTATTACCCCTCCTCCTCCCCTCATAAAACCCAAACTTGCAGAAACGAATGAAATATTGTTAAATTAACAACAGCCGTGCCCAAGAACTCTCTTTCACTTAGTCTTCCGTAACCACTCTTACCTGTATATTGACTTTCCACTCATCCACAACTCGTCCCAAGAATAATAAAGTTTCGCCCAACTTGTTGGCAGTTTATTTTTACTTGCGGTGACTCTCATGTGAAAACCCAGTTGCGAGAAGTAGTTATTGAAATCTCTTAACATATATGAAACTGGTTCATATAATCCGTAGTTCGTGCGATACTGCGGAATTCTACAAAGCTCATATTTTTGCAAAGGACGACATGGAACGTTGAATTTAATCATAGACAGCAATTTGTCAGGGTCAATTGTACCTGAAATAACTTTAAAACCAAAAACAACTCAGGCATGTATCCGCCTTTTCTGAAGGGAATCCATAGACAGCAGATTTAAATGATCAACATATGCCGCTAACCTGGTTGGATCGGACCAGGGAAAGCCTTGAAGACAAACCTTAAGAAGGGACGCTAAACTGCTTCGATTCTGTCTATGTGAAATGAATAAAATGCCGACCAGATAGGACTAACATATTCTAGGATAGATTAGACGAATGCACAATATAACATTTTCGTTATAAAGACATCATTAAATTCTTTCGATTGTCTTCCTAACAGCGATGTGATTCACATGATCATCAAAGGTAAAATTACAGTCGAATAGTACGCCCAAATAAGTAAAGAGCATCCATCTACAACATAGTCAAAATTCATTGATATTTTCTTCTTAGAATACGAAACAGCAGTGCACTTATTAATATTGAGATGTAAATTGTTAAGTAAGAACCAGTCATAAAAACGCGGGATATCACTTTGCAATAATAAACAATCAGTGCTGCTGGAGATAATTTTAAAGATATTCGCGTTATCAGCATAGAGAAGAATTTTCGAGTTAGAGATAAACGAACTCACGATTTTCATAAAGAGAAGCAACAGAAGTGGACCCAAATGGCTACCTTGCGAAACTCCTGAAGTATTAAATATTTCTGAAGATAAGGCTCCGCGAAAGTGTACTACTGTAAATTAAACGGTTGTTGCAGTATTCGCATCTGCTTAAAAATATTTCACTCAAATTATTGCTGAATGTTTGGACTAAATCTAAAACAGCCGGTTTGTGGAGGCATCTTGTTGAAAAATACCAGTGTTTGTTAAGTATTAATTTTAGGCATTCGTTTTGCGCTATTTGTATTTTTTATGAACTTGAGCGCATTAATTCCATACAGGATTTGCATATAAAAGACAGGGTTGCATTGCAGCTTTGTAGAGGAGTAACTTCCGGTTTATCAAGGGGTATATTTTAATAAACATCAGTGTTCTGGAGACAGCATTTGAGAACTGATGATAATAATTTAGCTTTTTATCTCACGTGCATCTCAAGATATTTTATGTTATTAGACCATGTTATGACTTCTTCAAAGAGATGGATAGTAGAGGGAGGCAGATACTGGAAGGCTCTTTTTTTCGTGAAAAGAAATATCTGCAGTCTTAGCTGTATTTATTTTTATTTTCCTAGTCGTGAAGTAGGTAGTAATTTTACAAGCTGCTTCTATAGGTTATTGTATTATAGCAGGGTCTTTTGATGTTCGAGAATGACTATTACGCCACATTATATCAAACTTTTCGCAACTAGTTATACTGTAAAACAAAAATTAAATCTTTTATTTGATATTAAGAAAAAATATAAATGGGTTACAAAAAAAAAAAACATTACACACGTCCGTTTAGGTTGAAATCTTTGAAATAAATAAAAGTGTTTTGACAGAAGACTTAAGCTGTCAATTTTAAATATATGTCATGAAAAAAAATAACCTGTATCTAAATTATCAAACAATATCTCGTTCATTACGTTAAATTAATTACGATTTCAATATCAAATGCAACAATAAAAATTTTTTCATCTGTTTAAAATTTCCCTTGAACTCAAAATATTTTCTTGGCGCAGGCCTCCATATTTTATTACTCCTTTTTAGTCTTAAAGTTTTGTAGCAGTCCACTAATCTTATCTCACTGGTCGAATTAGTGATGTCAATCATTGCTTAGGTTTATGAAATATTAACCGACATTTGAAACTAAAATGAAAACAAAACGAAGAAAGTTCAAATTAATACATCAAGGTTTATTATCAAAATAAATCAAATTCGGATTAATTAATGTGAATGTGATAACAGTTTTGAACAAATTTGTTTTGCTTTTTCTACTTGAAGTATTATAAGTGTAAGAAATAAGTTCTTCATTTTCAATGGCACTACAGCCCAAATCGTGATTTGGCTTCCTGGTTGCTTAACATTTTATTTGTTGTTGGGAATGCCTTGTTAGCTCGTCGCACAACCCTCTATCTACGAATTTTCATTTTTACAGGTTGAGGTGGCCAAGATACTCATATACCCATAAAAGTGTGTTGGTGTGCTGAAATTATATGTCGACCGGGATTGTAACTCTTGACCTTTGCCTTCTAGATTAACACGTTCCCCACCGGGCTACATTCTAGCGAAGGATTACGCTAGAGAAGATCATTTGAAAAGAGAAAACTATATATAAGATTTAGAGATCATAAATCATTTATTATCTAAAAAGAGAATTTTGCTATTAGCAAATTTTGGACGCTATTTGCAGATATCTTTTGTGCCAATGACACATTTTTTTTAATTAAAATATTATCGTAATATATTCAATTATTGATTTATGGGAGGAACACTTATTACAGTAATGAAGTATAAAAATTATATTCATTATTTTGAAACATTGTACAAATTACTTATTCGTATTATTATATATAATGACCACATAGAACGGCAGCATGTTATTGTCGGTTCATTTCTTCTTAGTTCATAATTGCTTTTGCTTATATAATATTTTATGTTCTTATATGTTTGTACTTTTTATTGCACTATGAAAGTTAAACAGAAACAAAGTTACTATTAATACTTAAACATTTCTCTTATTATGATGGAGATAAAATTGTGCATACATTGCGATTATTTTTTCAATGAAGATTAAAAGCTAATCCACATAAAAAAATGATAGTATGCATTAAAAATAATCTCAAATAAATTAAATAATCTAACTAATAGATTTTCCATTTTATGAAACAAGCCTCCGTTTGGTTTGCTTGTATTAGAAAAGATCACGTTGAAGTTATGTTGAATTGCGTTATGGTGCATCGAAAGTAAACGAAGATTTACATTCATTGAGTCTGTATACACTGGCTAAATAAGTTCACGCAAAACCCGGTATTTCCTATTATTTTGGTCTTATCGGCGGGATCAAATCAGAGTATTTACAATTTATTTTTTAAATAATTCAAGTTGTATCTGTATCGTCTAAATTTTATTTATCACGGTAATTGTTTAAATATTCGTCTAATTATACGTTATCGGTTGACGTATTCAACAATAAACGACAGGGATGATCACAATCGATACGGAAAGTCATTTCTATAATTTATTTGGACGTTAGTTATTTATTTTACTTAGACCGATCAAGATGTCGGCTTCGTCGCTTGAAGCCTTACGGGCGGTATTTTATTTAATCCTTGCGATAAGTACAATCTCAGCCGGGCCAGTTATTCCATCAAAGAATGGCGGAAAAACAGACGATATTTCCTATCGTCTACCGAATACTACGCGTCCAGTCGTTTACGATATTCATATAACGACAAATATAGATAAAGGTGATTTAAAATTTACGGGAAAAGTTGTAATTTTTCTAGAAGTCTCCGAAAAGTCAACCGATATCATTTTGCACGCGCGTCAATTAACGATCGATACTGTAGCGCTAGAATCAGCTGGTGATCCTCTGGAACATTACGAAGTTAAGAGTTCTTACGATGAAATCACGGAATTCCTGAAAATTACTTCTGAAGGGGGTGAAATCGAAAAGGGTGTAAAGCGTTTGGAAATCGATTATACCGGAGAATTACGAAAAGATCATCAGGGATTTTATATATCTACATATACAAATGAAAACGGTGACACAGTGTAAGTTAGTGCTAGCTGAACATTAACGTATTCTTTAAGGGTTCCAATTCGACAAAGTGTTAAAGAGAATCCTTATTCCAGAAATCTGGCCGCAACACAATTCGAAGCAACCGATGCCAGACATGCTTTCCCGTGCTATGATGAACCCGCTAAAAAGGCAATTTTTAACTTAAAAATAACTCACGGAAAAAATTATACCGCCATTTCGAATATGCCTGTTATGGGCGAGATAGAAGAAAAGTAAGTATTGATAAAACACAACTACGATTGAAGGTAAACCAAAATCATGTATTAGAAAAATAACCTATCTCAACTATTTTCGAATGAACATTAATCACAGTTGCATGGAAGGTGCAGTGAGGTAATATGTTTTTAAACTGAATTTTAAGTCGCCGTTCATATAGATTTAAAAAAAATGAATATAGAATTTTTTGGCATGATATGTGAGGTGGAAAAAAGGTCGGCAAATATTGATAATTCTAAAACATTATTATTGCCCTACAAATTTTCATATCGAAGCTCCCACATACATTCGAAGCAAAAATTCTTTTGATAAATATAAATAAACTGCCAACAAGTCGGGCGAAACTTTATTATTCTTTATATGCAGGTTAGAGTGGTTAGAGAAGACTAAGTGAAAGTGACTTCTTGGGCAGGGCTGTTGTCAATATAACAATATTTCATTCGTTTCTGCAAGTTTGAGTTTTTATGAGAGGAGAGGAGAGGTAATAGTAAGGGTGGATGGATGTTAATAGCTTTTTAATTAATTGCATGATTGCGTCCAATATTCTCTGTATAGAATGTGTTTCATAGACGAAGTTGTATAGAATTTTCATAAAATTTGCTGTATTCTACATTCACGAAAGCGAACATTTGTGTGGGAGGGGATAGAGCGGGTAAGAGAATCATAAAACTTGTGATGCAGTTTTATTTCATTTCTCTTGAAAGGTGCTTGTAGAAAATTCTAAGTTCGTATCTTTTAATTTGTTGGTTATTAGTTGATTAAATGAATTTGATCGAAATCATACTTTTGTATGGGAGGGGGTAGAACAGAAAGAGCGATTTCAAGACTTTTAACGCAGTTTTATTTCAACTATTTTTAAAAGTTTTTGTGCAAAATTTTAAATTAATGGCTTTTAATAGTTAGCTGATAATTGATTTCTTGAAAATGGACGAAAAAATAATTTTGTGTGGAAGGGGGTAGAAGTTTTAAAGATTTTCGACCAGTTAATATTTCGTATATTTAGAAATTTTTTTTAAGTGCATTTCCAAAATTTTCTATTTTCTACCTTAAAATTTCGCTCAAAAATTTTCAGTTTATGTGTTTTTTTCAATGCACATGAAACACCTTGTGTTAGGTAGACCGGGGGTCGGTTTATAACAATTATGGAACAAGTTATTATTATTTTTCTATGTATATCAAATAGATGTATTCACATGCAAAATTTAAACTTTGTATCTTTCACCAGAGCCCTAAAAAAATCACTCAAAATTTTCGACATTTTTGCTTACCACCTCCCTCTCCTTACACCTCCCTCTCCTTACACCTCCCAACTTAAAATTTTTACCAAACTTAGTGACTATATACATAGCTCTACAATTTGACAAACTTTCGATTTGATATTTGTACTTAATTTTGAGATATCACGATTTGTAATTTTGAAAAGTGCACCATTTTTGAAATGCTCCCTATTTCCTCTCACTACTATTATTTCAACATGTTATATTGTTTCCGTAATTTTTTAGTATAGCTTAATATACATTTTAAGTATCAATTACATAGCTTAGATATAGTTGAGATATTAATTCTTAAGTGTATTTCTTTGCACCTTCCTGACCATCCCCCTTACAATAATTGGCCACTCTCTAAGCTAATTCCGGTGAAGCTATATACCACCTTAAAGGTCCCAAAATATGAATTTTTCACAATAAGTAATTTCGAAGATATAATCATTTGAAAAACAATTTGTTTTTAGCCCCCCCCTTTTCGGACGTCAATGAATAAAAAATTAAATTATTTTTAGAGTTTGTCCCACATCCCTCTCTATATCTCTTCCGATTTTCAACTTCATATCTGTAGTCGTGGTGGAGATGTTAGCAATTGTAGTTTTTGACTCTTTTCAAAGGTACATAAATATTTGTTATCACTTAAAAATCTTAAAGCCGGATGTTCGACCGTCCGTCCGTATGTCCGTGCGCTCTTTAGCTTGAGAACGCGTTGAGCTAGAAATTTCAAATTTTGCACACGTCATTTTTAGCTAAAAAGTAGGGTTAAGTTCGTGAAAGAGCCAAATCGCTCCACTCCTTCTACTCCTCTCATACAAAATGAGTCATTTCCAGTAATTTACAATAATCAAATTTTTTTCTTTACTAACTATAGCAGCTCATAACTTGAAATTTACAATATTTTTTTTATCATAAGTGTGATCTTCGATATAAAAATTATTCAAATACCCCCACTCCTTCAACCACCTCCCATATAAAATTAACTTTTCCATGAAATACCATTTACCGATTTTCTCAGTACGTTTAAATTATATCGACCTCAGCACTGAACGCTTAATTAACAGTTTTGTTAAGATCGGATCAAATTAACTGATTAGCTTCACTCCTTCGAACCCCTCTCGTACAAAGTAACACAATTTCATAAATTTACATAAAATCGATTTTCTTCAAATCCATGAATGTTATCGATCTAAAATTTTACAAAAATAAGTTTCATAATATTTACATTTATTTTTGACAAAATCGCTTAAAACCCTCCTCTCCTTCTACTACCGCCCGCCCAACCTGCACAATTTCACTTAATCTAATACATTAATTTTCTTAGTTCGTATTTGATTTTCGATGCCCAAAATTTTGTATAAAGCATTTGTATAGCTACTTTAGTACGAGATAAACAGTTCAATGCTGTCGCACATTCTACCACTCCCCATACAAAATTGCTGAAGATCAGAAAAATTTATATTTCATCTATGGAGTATCATATGATTGGGCTTTACGCACAATCGTAGTCCTGTTATGCTTTCTTCAAACTTTATAGAGAAAGAAATACAAACTTTGATTTAAACTTAAATACTCTTAAATTTCATCTAGAGCATACAATTAGTAATACTACAATAATTGCAATAAAACTTATTTCAGTGATAACAGTACAGTAACGACAACATTTGAACCAACACGACTCATGTCCACTTACCTTGTAGCCTTTGTTGTGTCCGATTTTGTTGGAACTGAAATTTTCAATCGATATCCGCACAGGATCTACTCTCGTCCAGAAAGCGTTAATGACCAGAAATTCGCACTGGAAATAAGTGGCGATATATTAAATTCCATCGAGGACTATCTACATGTAGAATACTCCCTGCCGAAAATGGATAGTGTTGCAATTTCATATTTCGAACCTACTGCAATGGAGAACTGGGGCTTGGTCATATGCCGCGAGAATTATATACTTTACGACGAAAAGAAATCAACATCGGAAGATAAGAAGGGTATAGCAATAGTTCAAGCTCACGAATTCGGACATCAATGGTTCGGAAATTTAGTCAGTCCATTCTGGTGGACTTTCATTTGGTTGAACGAAGGTTTCGCATCAATTTTCGCTTATATTGCAACCGATGCGGTTCGTAGAGAGTCAAAATCTTCTTTAGATCGAGTCCTTTAATCAATTTTCTTTCATTTCAGATCTTTCCCGAATGGGATATTTGGCAAGATTATATTGTGTCTGATCTACAAATGGCTCTGCTAGCCGATGGAATGGTTTCGCCACGTTCAATGACTCATTATGTTGAATCACCGAACGAAATTAGCGATGTTTTTGATGAGATATCTTATTTAAAAGGTGAGTCAGAATTTCTTAGTGATAACACCTGTTTGCCAAAATTATTCACAGGTTTTCATACGTAGCAAAAGTAAAAGATTTATTGCTGTCGGTGTTATCAGCTTTTTTTTAAAAATCAATTTAAAAAATTAGAGTCCAAGTGTAATCTTCTATTAAAACTAAAAAAATAATAATCATTACGATCGTTTTTATCCTTTTTTTTAGGGATATCCCGACTACAAATTTTTTTTCCCAAAAATTTCAATCGATATCAGTAAAAGTTTATTTGCTTAAGGCACAATTTAGCATATGATACGATTTATGGTCTTTTCGCTATGTGAGTTTTTTTTTGCGAGCTTACGACAACGAGAATGTAATTACGTTCATCAATGAAGCAAAATGATAGTACTCACAATATGAATATTGAAGTCGATGGAAATATTACTTCACTTATCATTGTTAGTATGAACTTGATTATATGAATCACAATTTTGAGATAAAATGTATGTGTGTTGATTTCAAAGTTAAGTTATTTAAGTCGTGACTGGTGAGGTGTTAATGCTGAGACCTAGACCAGATTTTTATACTCTGGATGAAATCTAAGAGTGTATTGTATTTGCCTTACCATTTTTAAATATAATTATTAATTATAAATAATGCTCGCACAGAGTCGTCAAGAGTATAGAAATATTTATTATCGCTGAAAAACATCGACTCTTATTGTCTGTCTGTCTACAACATAATTCTTGACCGCTATCGTGCTGAAATTTCTTTCATGTCATTTTTAGCAAAAAAAAAATACCATTTAAGGGGAAGCCCTATAAAAATTTTACGAAATCCAAATTTTAAAATATTCATTTCTCTCCGATACTATTTAGGTAATATAATGATATGAATATCATAACTGTCAAAAAGTTTTGATCCGATTCCCTTACTCCTTCTACTACCTCCCATACAAATGGACAATTTTCAAAAATGCATTTATTTGATTGTTATTGCAACTGACAAAGTTAAATTGCCAGAATTATTTTTTTATCATTGCAACCAATTTTGAAAAAAAAAATTATCAGCTTCACCTCACTCACATTCCATAAAAATTTCGTAACTTCAATCAAATGATTTTTCTTCAAGACCATCAAGCTCTCGACTTGATTCAAACACCTCAAAAATCGAAAAATCCGTATACTCCTTCCACCCCCTCCCATACAAATGCATAATTATGGTAATTGCGTTATATCGATTTCCATTAAAACTAGAAAAGATAGAAAATTAAAATTTTCCCAGAATTTTTCACTCAATAATTGCTATAGATCCTAGAAAAAAAAAAATCATATCAACTTCGCTTCACTCCTTCTACCCCCTTCCATACAAATTTTTTTATTAGAAATTCAAGAAAAGTATTTCTCTTTCGAACATTTAAGAGCTTCCGACCTTGAACGATTCTGATAATGAGTTTAAAAATCATTTAACATCTTCCACTTCCTCTGCCACCTCCCATACAAATCTCCCAATTTCAGAAGAATAATGTCCAATTTCCTTAAAAATTATGAAAGCTACAAAATTTAAATTTAGCACGAGACATTTTGCATACAATATTCGATGTCCTATACAAAAATTTCAAAATCTCCTCCTACTTCTACCATCTCCCATTTAAAAGTTACTATTCCCTTTTCGACAGTACTTGAGATGACTTATTATATTTTCTAGACTTATAGTAGTAGGTACTGCAACATTCAACAACATTTAATTTTTTTTTTTCGAGTGATGCGCTCCCTGAATATGCGACTTTTGCTTTTATTCAAATCATTTTTACTTTTGTATATGAGGTAGATTAATACAAGAAATATTTTTATTATTTTCATTTTTAGCTTGCAGTGTCCTTACAATGTTTCGACACGCACTAACTGACTCAGTTTTCAAGAAGGCTTTAAACGATTATCTACAAAAATTGGAATATGAATCAGCTGTAGAAGATGACCTGTTTGAAAGTTTCAAGCACGCAGCACAAAAAGATATAATTTTTGGAAACGCTACAATCGATCTCTTAGAAATGTTTAAGAGTTGGACAAATCAAGGAGGCTACCCTCTTATTACCGTCGAAAGAGACTACAACGAAGGTACTTTCACAATTCGACAGGAACCTTTCGATGGAACAGCAAACACTCCTGAAACTGATAAACGATCGTGGTGGGTTCCGTATAATTTTGCTACAGCTAATGGTCCTCAGTTTAATATTACCGAAATGAATGGCTACTTGAATATTGGAGAATCAACGAAAACGATTGCACAAGGAGACCAGCAGTGGTCAAGAAACAATTGGATTATTTTAAATAAACAAGCCACAAGCTACTATCGAGTTAATTATGACAATCAAAATTGGAAACTTTTAACACAGGCTCTAAGGGCTGATCCTTTGAAAATCCACGCTCATAATCGCGCTCAACTTCTGGACGATGCCTTCAGACTGGCTATGGCAAAGCGATTGGAATTCGCAACGCTTCTCGATTTATCTGAATATTTAAAAAAGGAGCATGACTACGCCCCTTGGATGACTGCAAACAAATTTCTTACAACCTTTAACGACTATCTCTATGCCCACAAGGAATACACGCTTTTTCAGTACTATGTTGGCAAGATCGTTGGGGACTTTTACAAAAATGTGAGTGCCACCGAGAGTAATGACGATGCACTTTTGCGAAAAATCATTCGTAGCGTGGCTGTAAACTGGGCGTGTCGTGCTAATTTCGGCAACTGCATCCAAGCGACCGGCAATCGACTCCGTGAATTGATCGCATACAATACAGAAATCGAACCGAACATGAGGACTAGCATCTTCTGTAATGGAATGATCAAGGCCGACGAAAACAATTACAATTTCATGCTGAATCGACTAATGAATTCTACAGACCCAGCCGAGCGAAGTGAAATTAGCTCCGCTTTTGGATGCATGCAAAACGTTCAATTACTCCAAAGATACTTGAGAACATCGATTGATCATACGGCTGCCGTTAAATACAAGGAGCAAGAGCGATTAAATGTCGTTACGGAAGTTATTGGTAAAGGCGCCATTCAACTGGCGACTGCCATTGATTTCCTGAAGGAAAACCACGCAGAATATGCAAAACTAAAGAACGGTTCTCTGCCTCGAGCTATTCATATTATTGCTCGTAGTGTTACTAGCAAGATTCAGGAAACGCATGTAAGTGCTGTATTGTTGTTGATTACGAACTTTCATTGGAAAATTCAAAGAAACTAATTTTTAAAAAATACTAAAATTGAATTTTTATTGATTTCAGTTTGAATCGCTTTTGGCTCTCCTAGAAAATATTGGAGAAATCGATGATTCGTATTTCGCAGCAGTACGAGCCACTGTTAAAACTAATTTAGATTGGTTCAATGAAAATTGCCCTAAAATCATCGAATGGTTAAGGAAATTCAAGAACGATAATCTCGACGAAGGAGGAAGTATTGGTCCAGGTGAAGGGGGTGGTGCTCCAACAATTGTAATATCAACTTCAGTAATGTTTTTAGTTATTACGGTTACCTTTCGACCAATATTTTAATTTAAATTATTTCTAATAAGATTTTTGTAAATAAATTATTAATATTTTTTTTAGTTAACACCTTTTGTTTTCTTGAAAAATTTGAACAATTTAGTCACTAAGTTCAGCAATTTGTATACTTTAGATGAAATCTGAGAATATTATAAGTTTTCTCTAAAGTTTGTAATGCCAAGAAATAATGCTCGCAAAAAAAATTAATGACACAAAAGCATTATCACTCAAAAATCTCAATACCGGATATCCGTCCGCCAGTGTACGGTCTAGCTTGAGAACGCGTTGAGCTAGAAAGTTCAGATTTTGTACACTTCGTTTTTTGCAAAAATGCAGGGCTAAGTTCGTAAACGGGCAAAATCGCTCTAACTCTTCTACCTCCTCCCATACACAATGCCTCATTTTCAAAAATTTACAATTATCACATTTTCTTGAAAACTATTAGAGCTACCAATTTGAAATTTGGGATATATTATTTTTATTATAAATGTGATCTATAGTATAAAAATTATTTAAATTACCTAACACCTTCTACCACCTCCCATACAAACTGCACTCTTCCATGAAATACACTTAACTCATTTTTTCAGTACGTATAACATTCGTTGTGCACAAATTTTGTACTTAATACATAATTAGCATTGCTATTGATGAAAATTAATTAACTGATTAGCTTCACTCATTCCACCTTCTCCCATACAATGTGACGCAATTTTACAACTTTACAAAAAAAAATCGATTTCCTTGAAAAATATAAATGCTGGTGGTCTGAAATTTTAAAGAAGTCCGCTGCATAATGTTGCCAGATAATCCGGAAAAGATCACTAAAAAGCCCCTACTCCTTCTACCACCTCCCGTACAAACTACACAATTTCACTTCCAATACCCTACATTTTGCATAACAAATTTCTGTAGCTACTCAAGCATGATGTGAAAAAACTAGTTCAATGATTTCATCCCATCTACACTCCCCATTCAAAATTTCTTAAGCTCAACAATTTCCATTTCCTCTAGAGTAACGTATGATTGGGCTTTACGTGCAATCGTAGTCATGTTATGTTTATACTCTAGATGAAATCTGAGACTATTATAACGCCTAGAAGTAATCTCAAAACCGGTTGCCCGTCCGTCCGTTCGCTCTCTAGTTTGAGAATGCGTCGAGCTAAAAAATTTAAATTTTGTACACGTCGCAAAAAAGTGAGGTCACGTTCGTGAATCGGCCAAATCGCTCCACCCCTTCTACCACCTCCCATACAAAATAACTCATGTTCAATCATTTACATTAATTAAATTTTTTTGCAATCTATGAAATTTAATGATTTCAAATTTGGAATATATTATTTTTATCATAAATGTAATATATGGTAGAAAAATTATTTGAATTTCTCCACTCCTTCTACTACCTCCCATACAAACTGCACTTTTTCATGAAACGCTCTAAGCCGGTTTTTTCAGAACATACTAAATACTTAATTAGCATTATCATTAAGATCAGAAAAAATTAACTGATTATCTTTACTGCCTCTACCCCTCCCATACAATATGACACAATTTCCCAACTACACAAGAAATCGATTTTCTTGAAAAGTATGAATGCTAATAGTCTGAAATTTAAGAGATGTCAATTTCATAATATTCGTAGTCATTTCTGAAAAATAACTAAAATCCCTCCACTCCTTCTACCACCTTCCATGCAAACTGCCCGATTTCACTAAATCTAAAAAAAACTAGTTTTCTCAGATCCTATTCATTCCCATACAAAATTTTCTGGGATCACAAACATTTCTATTTCATCTAAATTATCGTAAGATTGTGCTTTGCGCGCAATCGTAGCCTTGTTAAGTTTATACTCTAGATGAAATCTGAGAGTATTATAAGTTTGTTCTAAAGCTTATACCGCTAAGAAATAAGGCTCGGAGAAAAAAAAATGAATGATTCAGAAGTTAATATTATCAATCAAAAATTTCAAAGGTCGAATTTTGCGAAACTACGTCTTGTTCTTTTCTTAGTGTCAAGCAGGGAGAAACTCCTTTTCAAAATTTTAATTTTCGCGCCACAGCGGTTCTTACGATGAGTATCAAAATCTGCTCATATATTAATTTTGTTTTTTAAAACGAAATGTTGTAAAAGACGTAAACAAATTTTGCTGGTCTGACTTTATTATTTGTTACGTGCTATTGCACAAGAACCCTTATCTTGCTAGAGGTCAAAATTGAGCTGAAAAACAAACAAAATTATAAAGTTAACGGCGGAAAAACTGCGAGAAAAAGCCAAAAATTTGCGAAGTTACGGCACTTTGAATGTTGGAATTGAATAAAAGTAGTTTCGAGATAATTGATGTTAAAGTTTTACCATATTTCCGGACGTAAGAATTCTCAACCTAACTCCAACAAATAAAGCTAAGCTCACTCCATCATTTCTCTAAAATTTCTTTCTTTCACATAAGGGTGGTGATTGGGCCACCCCAATGTAAAAAAAACTCAAATCATAAATTTTGATCTAAACTCGTGTTTTGGCCTATACTGAACATTTTGCTATGACAATGTGAAATATGTAAGATATGTCAAATATGTAAATAAAAATTTGAATGCAAAATAACTTGTTTTCAATTTCAAGGTATGAACTCGTTATATGATGAAAGATGAGCACTGGATCACAGTGATAAATTAAGAATAACTATGACATGAAACTGGAACAACTACGATGATGGCAAGCTAATGGTTGAGGTTATAGATTTTGTATTGCGACTATTTAACTGAAACACGTTCAGAAATTAACTACTTATTACCAAATATACAAAATTCGCGACCACACCATATTTTCCTACTGCTAGGACAAATTGCCACGCTTGGCAATACTGGATCTAACTAATGTTTACAAGGAAACATCCTTCAAGTGGTTTTAAAACCGATAATTTTCACCTGTTTTACTAGTTCACAAATTACTTTATTATTATAATAATAAAGTATTGTGATCGACACAAAAAAAAAAAAAGTTTGCTACCCTGAAATTTATTTTTTTCGCGTTTCATGACTAAATTATCCTAAAAATGCAAAAAAAAAAATCCGTCTGGCCGTACGCCGTCCGCCGTACGCCGACGTGTACGCTCAGCGCACATTAACTCCCAAACCCTTCAAGATAGAAAGTTCATTTTTGGAGGGATTGTAGATAATTGCGGATCTCAGGCGGATACCCATTTTGGGGGGTGTACGGGTTCAGGGGGAGGCGGGGGGAGTGCTTAAACCGAAAAATACGAATTCAAATATCTCAACCATGGTAACAGCTAGGAAGCTAAAACTCAATATGCATATAGAGGGGTTTGTGGGACAACTTTTAAAAATAATTTAATTTTTTTATCCATTGGGGTGCGAAAAGGGGGGGCTAAGAACCAATTGTCGGCCGAATGTTTTTTTCAAATGATCATATCTTCGAAATTACTTATTGTAAAAAAATTATATTTAGAGACCGTTAAGGTGGCATATAGTTCCATCGGAACCAGCTCAGAAAGCGGCTAATTATTGTAAGGGGGAGGGTCAGGGGGGGTGCAGAGAAAAACACTTAAAAATTAATATCTCAACTATCTTTTAAGCTATATTATTGAAACTAAAAACGTATATTAAGCTATACTAGGCAAATACAAGAAAAATATAACATGCCGAAATAATAGTAGTGGGGGAAATGGGGAACATTTCAAAAATGGCGCACTTTTCAAAATTACAAATCCTTATATCTCAAAAAATAGTACAGATATCAAATCAAAAATTTGTCAGATTGTAGAACTATATAATAGTTAATTTTGGTAAAAATTTTAAGCTGGGAGGTGTAAGGGGAGGGAGGTGATAAGCAAAAATGTCGAAAATTTTGAGTGGTTTTTTTAGGGCTCTAGTGAAAGATAAAAAGTTAAAATTTTGCATATAAATACCTATATTTAATGTACATAGAAAAAAAATATTAACTTGATCCATATTTATTATAAACCGACTCCCCCGGTCTAACGTGCACAAGGTGTTTCATGTGCATTGAAAAAAACACATAAACTGAAAATTTTTGAGTGAAATTTTAAGGTAGAAACTTGAAAATTTGCGAAATGCATTTAAAAAAAATTCCTAAATATATAAAATATTAACTGGTCAAAAACCTTTAAAACTTCTACCCCCTCCCATACAAAATTATTTTTTCGTCCATTTTCAAGAAATCAATTATCACCTAACCGTTAAAAGCTATCAAATTCAAATTTTGCAAAACAACTTACAAAAATAATTAAAATGACATTGCGTTCAAAGTTTTAAAATCGCGCTTGCCCTTCTACCCCCTCCCATACAAAAGTATGATTTCGACTAATTTCATTAAATCAGCTAATAACCAACAAATTAAAAGCTATGAACTTGAAATTTCGTACGAGCATCTAACAACAAAAATGAAAGAAAATTGCATCACAAGTTTGACGATTCCCCTACCTCCTCTACCCCCTCCCATACAAAATTATTTTTTCGAGCATTTTTAAGAAATCAGTTATCAGCTAACTCTTAAAAGCTATCAATTTAAAATTTGGCATAAAAAATTATAAAAATAATTCAAATGAAGTTGCTTTAAAAGTTTTAAAATCGCGCTTGCCCTTCTACCCCCTCCCATACAAAACTATGATTTCGACCAATTTTATTAAATCAACTAATAACCAATAAACTAAAAGCTACGAACTTGAAATTCTATACAAGCACCTTTCAAGAGACGCGAAATAAAACTGCGTATCAAATTTTACGATTCCCCTATATTCTCTACCCCCTCCCATACAAATGTTCGGTTTCATGAATGTAAAATACACCGAATTTTATGAAAATTCTATGCAACTTCGTCTATGAAACACATTCTATACAGAGAATATTGGACGTGATTCAACTAATTAATTAAAAAGCTATTAACATCCACCCACCCTTACTATTACCCCTACTCCTCCCCTCATAAAAACCCAAACTTGCAGAAACGAATGAAATATTGTTAAATTGACAACAGCCCTGCTCAATTAGTCTTCCCTAACCACTCTAACCTGCATATTGACTTTCCACTCATCCGCAACTTGTCCCAAGAATAATAAAGTTTCGCCCGACTTGTTGGCAGTTTATTTTTATTTTAGATTATTAAAAGATGGGAGATTTTGAAAAATTTCGATTTTTTATTTTTTTTTTCGCAAAAACAAAGTGCAGAATATCCCAACTCTGTATTTTAATATCTTCTTTAATTATCAGCGCGAATGCGTTCATTGAAATAAAAATATTGTCAGAATCGCAACTTTATTCTCAAATTTTCCATCATAACCATTTTTTTTAATAAGCTCTCCTCTATGTATATTTCGGTAGCGAGCTAATGTAGTTATTCTACTGTAGTGTCTCAATTAGTTGTAATATGAAAGTTTTTCTTTGCTAAAACCTCCTCAACCCTAAGCAAAGGAAATCCTATTTTCATTGAAAGTATAGCAAGGAACAGGAACAGTTGCAGAGGCCTTTTGGCCTCGCGATTAATAGAACAGAACATTTTGAAATCCGAATCTTTAATTTGAAATGGACAGTATAAACATTCACTAAACCAATCCCACGGACATTGAAGTATTGTGATCGACTTGGAAGAAAAAACATTTGCTACCGTGATGTTTTGAGGATTTTTCGCATTCCATGATTAAATTAGTCATTAAATGCAAAAAATAGTTCCATTCGTCTGTATGCCGTACGTGTACACTCAACACGTAATAACTCCCGAATCTTTGAAGATAGGTCTCAGGTTGCCACCTATTTTGTGTATCCGTTAAGAGGATGCAAATTGGTAGTCTTCGGTTCTGGCGTTCCCCCTAGAATTGAAGACTACGAATTCGAATATCCCAACTGTGGTTATAGCTAGAAAGCTGAAAATTGACACACATATAGATAGGTTTGTTTGACAAACTGTAAAAATAATTTGGGTCCGTGAGTGGGCTGTTGACCGATTTTTTTTCAAATAATTATATCTTTGGAATTACTGAGCGGCCGGCGATGGATAGCCAAAATGTCGAAAAAATTTATTAATTTTCGTGGATCATGGTAAAATTTTGCGAATGCATACATCCATTTGATATACGTACACAAAGAAAATAATAATAATTTGAACCAGAACTGTTATGCATTGAAACGGGGTACTAACTAATAAGAGATATTGCATGTGTATTGAAAAATAAAAACACCTTTCAAAATCAGTAATTTTTTTTTTTTTTTTAATAAATTCATTTATTCGATTTTCATTTACATTGATTTTTATAAAATTTTGCATTACTCTCCCTTTTAGGGTTAGACCCTGTGATAGGGGTGAGGTTAATGTTTATTATCTAATTAAATATAATTATTAGTAGCTCATTAACTGTAATATTTTTATCGTTATAATTTCATTATGATTTTAATTATACTTCTTATACATATCTAAAAAGTCTTATTACTACTTTAAAAATTTAAATTTGTGTTGCATATTTTTATTATTCTTAAAAAGAAACCACACAATGCGTATACCATATATAGAATTACATTCCATTTCTCCCTTTATAGTACAGATCTTTGATTTTCGTTTTGAACTGATTAAGGTTATTGCTATTTCGCACTATAATCGGTAATTTATTGTATAAAATTATACCTGTGTAAGAGTAGTGATTCAATCCAAGATTAGTTCTTCGTGACGGAACAATTAAATCAGATTGCGTACCACTACGGGTTAAATTATTATTAATTAGCAATTCTCCATTAGAACATTCTTTGAATATTTGAATACTTGAAATAATTTTAAAAATTTGTTCAATACTTAAAACATCCATAAGATCAAATAGAGCCAAACTAGAGAATTTTCGCGGCTTTTTTAAAATAATTTTTAGTAATGTCTTCTGAGTTATCGCTAGAGGTGCCAGAATTGAAGGTGTAGCACTACCCCAAGCTATTATACCATATTGTAGTTTTGAGTGGATCATTGCAAAATAAAAAGATCTTGCCGCATTTTTAGTTAAAAATGATCGTAGTTCAAAGCAGCTGGGTATTAGTTTTTTCAGTTTATTTCTAACGCTGTTTATCTGGACATCCCATCTCATAAATTGATCAAATATGACGCCTAAGTATTTAGTATGATATACTCTTGTTGATAAAGGACATCCACAGTCCGTGGAACACGAGTTTGAATGTATTTTTAAATTTAAGTTTTCAGGAGTTCCGCGGGTGTTGTATGAGAATGTAATATAATTGGATTTATTTATATTAATGAATAAAGAATTAAAGTCTAACCATTCTTTGATAACGAGAAGACTATAGTTGGCTTTATCAGTAACTCCTTCCCAGCTTGAATTTTCTATAAATAACACTGTATCGTCTGCAAACGATATTAATTGCCCTTTTATTTGAAGATTATATAAATCATTCACGTAAAGTAGAAACAATATGGGACCTAAGACCGTTCCTTGTGGTACTCCAAATTCAAATGTAAGTTCAGAACTAAGTTGGCAATTTATTTTCACTGCTTGTTTACGATTATAGAGATAGCTAGTAATCCAATCAATAATTTTTTTATTTATATTTAACATATGAAGTTTATGAATAATATGTTTGTGTGGTATAGAATCGAAAGCTTTCGCTAAATCGAGAAATATTGCGCAAGGTTTTTTTCCTTCATCTAGTGAGTTTACAATTTTTTTGTTCAATAATGCTATTGCATCATGAGTACTTCGTCCCGCTCTAAAGCCGAATTGGTTGCTTGCTAAAATTTTTTCATTTTCAATTTCTTCCATGAGTCTGATCTTTGCCACTTTTTCAATAACTTTAGCGATAGTAGATAGAAGTGAAATGGGTCTGTAGTTGTTCATGTCTGTCTTTGTTCCTCCTTTGAATATTGGTGAAACTATCGCTTTTTTTAAAATCGATGGAAATTTTGCAGTGTTGAAACTTAGATTTATTAAGTAAGTGAGCGGTTTACTGATGTATGTGCTTACTAATTTTAGACATTCACTTGTAACTCCATCAAACCCGGGACTTGTTACATCGTTCATATTCTTAATTATCATTTGTATTTAATCTTCGGTAGTTTCTTTAATATTGGTTTCTTTTTTTGTCTCAATGATTCTGGTTTCTACGTTCCAACCGTTACTATTTATTTTTTTAGCCATTTTTTTTCCAATATTTGAGAAATGTTCATTAAATATTTCTGCACATTCCTTAGCATTTTCTTCTACATTTAATTCTTTATTTTCATGTTTTATAGTTGTTAATGATTTTTCTCTTATTTTTTTTCCCAGAGCTAAATTAATTGTAGACCAAATTTTCTTAGAATTATTTCCAGAATTTTCCAGTAAATTTGCGAAATATTTTGTTTTAACTGTTTTAATTAATGATTTCAGTTTATTTCTGAATTTGATATAATATTTTTTAAGTTTTTCATTTGTTGGGTTATTCTTTAACGATTTGCTTATCTTATCTCTTTTACGAATAGAAGTAATTAGACCATTGGAGATCCAAGGCTTTAGCTTAATATTTTTGGAGCGTATTTTTGATACTTGTGTACTGTCTGCAATTAATTTAGTGAGAGTATTGTGAAGGATCAAAGCGCATTCATCTACATTGTCATTTTATTTGAGTTCTTTCCAATCTACAGACGCAATGTTTTCTTTTAGAACATCATAATTTATACGATGATAAGTGTTATTTTTTTGTTTACGACAAAATTCATTTTTATCTGAATACAGAATTAATGTTGTGCTTTTGTGGTCAGTTATTTTAGTGTCAATAACAGCAGTTATTACTTTCGAAAAGAGTTGATATTTTAATTTTGCCATTATATGATCCAAACAGCCAAAATGTCTAGTAGGTTGAGTGACAAGAAGTATAAATCCAAGTTCATTAAGTAAACCTAAATAACACGAAGTTTCTGTGTCAGAATCTGCTATGATGTCAATATTAATATCGCCAATAATTATGGTGTTATTCATGCTATTCTTATCAAGAACCTTTTCTAGATCTTCGACAAATTCTTTTCCAGCGAAGTTTGGAGATCTATAAATCAGTATTATTTTCAGAGGTATTTTTGAACCAGTATCAATTTCGGCAGAAAGGCAGGTTGCACCATTAAAAATTATTTCCTTAATTACTCTAATATTGAGATTATCTCTTATGTACATAACTACACCGCTGTTTTGATTAATGGTATTTGTTGATCTATAACTTGTGTACCCTGGCAACTCAAAGTTCTGTAAACTCTCTGGGTTCCAACATTCGGATAGTGCAATGACATCGAATGGGATGCATTGTGAAAGATTAACTACTAGTTCATCAAAATTTTTTTTAATAATACGAATGTTAGAGTGGAATATGCTTATTGCATTTTCACCAATACTAGATAGGGTTTGAAATTCAGCAATGTCATGACACATTAGCTCATTACATGGTTCATAGCTGTCCAACATATTACTAATGTCACCGGCCATTTCAATAGTACGATTTTAGCAAGTTGTTAATGCGAATAGATAGCAATATGCTCATTATATTGTAATAATTATAAGATTTGATCAAGATAAAAATGGGTTTAATTTTACATAAATTAAGTATTTGATCATAAATTACTGTAATTATAAACATAGGATCAAATATACGCATTGTGTTGTTTTTTTCACAAAAATTTGGTTTTAAAAAAATATTATAACAGAACTTCAAATGTGTATTTATTATACTCTAGATGAAATCTGAGAGTATATTGTGTTTGCCTTACCGTTTGTAACACTAAGAAATAATGCTCGCACTGAGCCGCCAAGGGTACAGAAATATTTGTTATCGCTCAAAAACTTCGATTCCGAGTTGCTGTCTGTCCGTCTGTCCGTCTGTCCGTCTGTCCGTCTGTCCGTCTGTCCGTCTGTCCGTCTGTCTACAGCATAACTCTCGAACGCTTTGAGCTATCGCGCTGAAATTTGTTGTGTGTCATTTTTAGCAAAAAAGAAACTTTAAGTTCGTGAACGGGCCACATCCCCCCACTCCTTCTACCCCCTCCCATACAAATTTCACGAAATTTCGAAATTTTCAGAAATTGATTTTTCTTAGAAACTATTTAAGCTATCGATTTGAAATTTGGGTTCAAGTATTATGATATAGATACCATTAATATGACTCAATATTGATCCGATCCCATTACTCCTTCTACCCCCTCCCATACAAATGCATAATTTTGAAAAATGCAGTTTTTCGATTTTCATCGAAACTACTAAAGTTATAAAAACGAATTTTTGCCAGAATTAATTTTAATACAATTGCAATCAGCACTGAAAAAATTATCAACTTCCCCTCACTCCTTCTATCCCCTCCCATACAAATTTCACGAAATTTTGAAATTTAAATTAAATTATTTTTCTTCGAAACTATTAAAGTTATCAATTTGATATTTCGCATAAAGTATAAAAATAGAAATATCAATAACAGGAAAAAAAATTGTTTTGATCCGTACACTCCTTCTACCCCCTCCCATACAAATGTATAATTTTCGTTAAGTGCATTATATCGATTTCCATTAAAACTAGAAAAATTACAAACTTAAAATTTTGCCAGAATTTGTTTTTTAATAGTTGCAATAAATGCTGGAAAAAATTATCAGCTCAGCTTCCCTCCTTCTACCCCCTCCCATATAAATATCTGTATTATAAATTCAAGAAAAGCATTTCTCCTTCGAATATATGAGAGCTGTCGACTTTGAAATTGAATCAAAGCATAGTGATAAGGTTGATGATAAGCAGTTTCAAAATCATCTAAAACGTTCGACTTCCTCTGCCACCTCCCATACAAATGCCTCAATTTAAGGAAAACTATGACCAATTTCTTTAAAAATAAAGAAAACTAAAAATTTTAAATTCAGCACGAAACATTTTACACGCCATTTTCGGTGTCACATAGGAGAAATACAAACCTCCGCCTCTACTTCTACCACCTCCCATGCAAAGTCTCTTCTCACTATTCGAAAGAATTTGAGATGACATATTTGCCGGTATATTAAAGTCATTTCCATCTCATCTAGAGTATCATATGATTGGGCTTTAAGCCCAATCATAATTCTGTTATGTTTATTATTTTATGTTTGAGTTGTATCGTATAGTATATTAGAATTTTAGTTTGGTTGTATTCATATGTTTCAAAAGTAGAGAAGCATAAAATAGTGATAAAAATGTTATTAATAGGAGTGAGAATTTCAGTATGAAGTATTTCTTTAAAAAACAATTTTATAATAAAAAAG
Organism: Chorisops tibialis; assembly: GCA_963669355.1. Taxonomy (NCBI): domain Eukaryota; kingdom Metazoa; phylum Arthropoda; class Insecta; order Diptera; family Stratiomyidae; genus Chorisops; species Chorisops tibialis. The sequence goes on along the minus strand of OY770264.1, from coordinate 40,856,050 downwards.
TTAAATCATTTTCCGACCTTATTTTGATGGTCCTATCACCTTCCGTTTTTTTGCAAAGTATTTGACCGTCTTTAATCCATGTAAATTTATGACCAGTTTCTTTCGCTTTGCTTTTTGTTTTCCATACAAGTTGTCGGTTGTATGATGTTAGGCATTCGTTCATGTAGATCGTTTTTCAATCTAGATTTAGTTTACGTCCCATATTGAAAAAATCTTTTGCAGCTTGCTTGGACTTGAGACTTATGACTATTTTATCCATTTTCTTACCATTACGTTTTTGTCGCCGGTATACATGTACAATGTCTTTTTCGCATTTTAGATTTAGAGAAGTGAAAATTTTGTGAACCGTTGTATTGAGATCTTCCATTTCACCGGGTTGTATTCCAGAAATTTCAACACTCGTTTCCAAATTTCTTTGTTCCAAATTATTAATTTTACATTCAAGATATAAAATACGTTCGGTGTTTACTTTATTTTCTTTTTGAAGTTCTATAATTTTTTTGTTTAGAAGTTTCATCTCTGCGGTTGTTACTTTCAGTTGAGCGCAGGTTTCTTCATTTTGTTTGGCAAGGAAATTGTTGCTGTCAACAAGAACTTCGATTTTTTTTTATTAATTCGCTTGTATTCAATGTATTTAACCGCATTTCAACTGGTGTGTTATCAGATTTCGAGCCATACTTAGATTTCCCTGTACATTTCGTGCATTTCCATGATTTTAATTTGTTATGTTCCTTCAGATATTCTAAATCCGTTGGTTTTAGTCCTGTGCAATTAACGTGATAGACAGCATTACAGTTATTACATTTAATGGAGACAGTTCCGCGGTGTACGGTTTCCATGCACTCCATGCAGCTTGCCATTTCACGATTTTAATTTAAATTATAGAACTCTTTTACTCAAAATATAGAATTCTTAATTGTTTCAACTTGGTTTCCCAGTACGGAATGAATCGTGAAACTGCACTAACTCCTTCGAAGAAACAACTTGCGAAATGTTCGTATTCAATTAACAGTAGTTAAATAGGAACAAATTAATTATAAAAAAATAATGAAACTAATTTTTGAAATATTTGAAAAAAATATTATTAGAAAATTTTCAATCGTTGACGTTTAGATATAAAATTGAAAAAAAAATAATTACAAATCTCACCGAGTCTGAGTTTTCCTGGATTTTTGCCTTAAGTGAATCTTAAAACTTTATCACAAATTGCTTGCTTCGTCTACGTCACCTTAAATCATTTATACTAGACTAAAACATAATTATAAACTCAGGTCGCAAAGTCATAGTTTAAATAGTGGACCGATAACACATCACAAATCGACTCCCTTCAAAACATTGTATTATTAAGAAGCATACAGTAAAATCAGATAAGGTCATCATCATCATCAAACCCGAATCAAACTCTGACCTCCTGAAGTCGGTGCCTCCAATCGTCTCGATCCAAAGACCGCGTTCTCCAGCTGCTAATTTTTAAGAGGGCTTTGCTATCTTCATTAATCAAGTCTTCCCATTGCTTGCGTGATTTGCCCACTGACATGTTATCACTCGCTTCGGCCTTAAGAGCACGTTTAGGGATTCTTCTTTCTTTGATTTGCTCTACATGGCCAGCCCACTGCAGTTTACGAAGCTTGATGAACGTTGAAGCATCTGGCTTGTCGTAAAATTGATTCAACTCATGGTTGTATCTTATTCGCCATTCCGTTCCTTCCTTCACAGGTCTCAAAGTTCTTCGGATGACCTTTCTTTCAAATGCGTTAACTGCTTTTTCGGAAGTTCGCGTTAATGTCCACGTCTCGCTGCCATAATAGAGTACAGGTCGTATAATAGTTTTGTAAATCCGCAGCTTATTGTTCCTGTGCACTTTCTTGGATTTCATTATTGGAAGTACCGAATAATACGTCTTATTTGCAAGTATTATCCGCTGTTTGATTTCGTCTGTTTCATTACCGTCCTTTGCTAGATAAGCCCCAAGATATATGAAATTGTCCACATTCTCCAAATTATATTCCGCAATTGTTACGTTTTGTCTGATTGTCTCCTTCTTGTTTGCGTCATTACTTTTGTTTTCCTTTCATTATTGTGCAACCCGACTTCTTTTGCAACAGCGTCAAGATTTACAAATACCTCCTTACCACTAGTGAACAACCTTGTGAGGATGTTTATGTCGTCAGCGTATACTACTATAGTTGGGTAGACTTGAATAGTGCTGTCCCATTGGTTCTTTAGTACGACATACTCTAATGCCAAGTTAAAAAGCATGGAAGTTACACCATCTCCCTGCTTTAAACCACATTTCTTTCGAAGCTGGCTATAGAATCGATTTATATTCTCACTTTGGATTCAAAGTTTGTCATTGCGAGTCTTGCTAGTCGGACTAGTTTTGGAGAAATTCCAAAATCAAGCATGAGTGTTTCAGTACTCTACTGTCAATTGTTCTCCTATGCTTGTTTAAAATCTACAACAATTTCATGTTATATTTCCAGCAATTCTCAAGCAACTGTTTCACCGAGAATATTCAGTCTGTTGTGTAATAGAACGTCCGATTCTGAATCCACCTTGATATTCGCCAATTATTTCATTAGTATAGGACTTAAAAACGACGTTCAATTATTTTTGTCAGTATTTTATAGCACGTACATAACAATGATACTCCTCTGTAATTCTTACAGTTTTTGGATACATAATGCTTTTTCGCCAATCGTCGAGTATGTTTTCTCTGTTCAAATTTTGCATATCATGCTGTTCGGTGTTTCAGCGAAACAGTTTTTTAGAGTTCAACTGGTATTTCGTCAAATCCCGATGCTTTGTATAGTTTTTACTCATATAGGGTTGCACTGATTTCGCCAAGCGTGGGTACTGTCGCTGATGATTCTTCTTCGTCAGTTGAAACCTCAATTGAGATTTTGTCAGTCGTGATCAGTGCTAATGGAAATGGGATGAGAAGATGTTTGAAATAGGAAGCCCATCTCCTTTTGATTTCTTGCATGACTCTGATGATGTTGCTCTCTGCGTCTTTGCAGAGCTTGGTTTTTGGGTTATATCCCTTTTTCAGGTCTTTGCGCATGCATCCCGCGTTTTATTTTCTCTGGAATTTTATGCCACCCTAGAGACAACCTATGATTCCTTGCCCTCGAATTACCTAAAAACTGTCTTAGGGGATTTTAATGCAAAAGTCAGTAAGGAGGAGGCTCATAGAAGAACAACTAGAGGCTATAATCTTCATGACATAACCAAAGACAATGGTCAGCGTCTTGTTGATTTTGCAAGCAGCAAAAATATCATTGTAAGCTTACGTAGAGCTTTACGTGCTTCCCACATCGTGATATTCACAAACAAATGTGGGCTTCACCAGATGGTCACATCTTTAATCAAATAGACCACGTGGCTATTTCTAGTGTACTTAACATACGAATCCTCCGCTGTGCAAATTGCAATTCTGATCACATTCAGAGGTAAGTATCGGTGCCGAATAGCTTCTAGTAAATATTCAAAAACGAGTAGAACAAACCAATATCGACAAGCTTAAAGATGAAACAGGCGAACATATCTGCACTTCATCAAAACTTGACACCAATATATGAAAGCGGTCAGAATATACCAGTGGAGAATATGTAGATGAAAATACTAGACGGCATCAAATCATCTGCAGAAGTGATATTAGGATACCAAGCGCGGAAAAAAAATAATGACCAGTTCGACCAGAAATGTCGCGATGCAATATACAGAAAGAACGAGGCTTACAAAAATATGACTAAACTACCAACATGAGCCAAAAAAGGAAGATATGAAGAGCTTAGGCGATATACAAAAAGACCTATAGGCGAAAACAAAGGAACTACTATAATGATAAGAATCAGAAAAGGTGAAACTGAAACAAAGGCTAATTCAGTTGTCTGTGAACTACCCATTACAACGCTAGCTCAATCTGAGTTCAGTTGGGAAGTCGCAGCTAACTTTTTATTTTATAATATTTTTATAAGTTTGCTCTGAAGTTTGTAACGCCAATAAATACCACTCGCACTGAGTCGCTAATGGTACAGAAATATTTTTTGTCGCTCAAAAATTTCGAAACCCGATTTCCATCGGTCGGTCCGTCTAACCGTCCGTCAGTTCGTCCGTTCGTCCGTCTATTCGCTCTTGAGCTTGAGAATGCATTGAACTATGTAGGAAGCTCAATCTTTGCACACGTTATTTTTGATGAAAAATTGAGGTCAAGTTCTTGAACGGGCCAAATTGCTGCACCCCTTCTAACACCTCCCCTACAAAACGACACAATTTCGGAATTTGACAATAAACGGTTTTTCTTAAAAAGTATGAAAGCTTTTGATCTGAAATTTTGAAATTTCATTTTTAGAGTAATATCAATCTAATGTATGAAAATTATTTGAATCCCCCACTCCTCTTACCATCATACAAACTGTACTTTTTTATGAAATACTTTAAACCAATTTAATCAGTATGTATAAAATTAATCGAGCTGAAATTGTGCACGAAATATTTATTTAGAATTATTAGTATGACCGAGAAAGATTAGACAATTAGCTGCTCACCTAAACTTTGAAAAGTCACAAGCGTCACAAGCTTCGATATAATTTTGCAAAAATCACAAAAACTCGTTTAATTTGCTTAATAAAGATATCGATTGTAAATCAAAAGTATTCAACTTAATTATAATACTTCATTGCTATCAATCATAAGCAATGTGCAATAAGCAAAATTATGTTTTATTTAGTTTTAAGGGAATTAGAACGCGAAAGATTTCAGCTAATTATTCATATATTTTAATTTTTCATATATAAAAAAATTAACTGCCAACCAGTCGGGCGAAACTTTATTATTCTTGGGACAAGTTGCGGATGAGTGGAAAGTCAATATGCAGGTTAGAGTAGTTAGGGAAGGTTAAGTGAAAGGGAGTTCTTGGGTAGGGCTGTTGTTAATTTAACAATATTTCATTCGTTTCTGCAAGTTTCGGTTTTTATGAGGGGGAGGGGTAATAGTAAGGGTGGGTGGATGTTAATAGCTTTTTTATTAATTGCTTGAATCACGTCCAATATTCTCTGTATAGAATTTGTTTCATAGACGAAGTTGCATAGAATTTTCATAAAATTCGCTGTATTCTACATCCACGAAACCGAACATTTGTATGGGAGGGGTTAGAGAAGGTAAAGGAATCGTGAAATTTGATATGTAGTTTTATTTCGATTCTCTTGTAAGGTGCTTGTATAAAATTTCAAGTTCGTAGCTTTTAGTTTGTTGGTTATTAGTTGATTTAATGAAATTGGTCGAAATCACAGTTTTGTATGGGAGGGGGTAGAAGGGCAAGCGCGATTTCAGAACTTTTAAAGCAACTTCATTTGAATTATTTTTATAAGTTCTTATGCAAAATTTGAAATTGATAGCTCTTAAGAGTTAGCTGATAACTGATTTCTTACAAATGCTCGAAAAAATAATTTTGTATGGGAGGGTGTAGAGGAGGTAAAGGAATCGTAAAACTTGTGATGCAATTTTCTTTCTTTTCTATTGTAAGGTGGTCGTACAAAATTTCAAGTTCGTAGCTTTTCATTTGTTGGTTATTAGTTGATTTAATGAAATTGGTTGAAAACATACTTTTGTATGGGAGGGGGTAGAAGGGCAAACGGGATCTCCAAACTTTTACCGTAATTTCATTTCAATTATTTTTGTAAGATTTTAAGCTAAATTTCAAATTGATAGCTTTTAATAGTTAGGTGATAATTGATTTCTTAAAAATGGTCGAAAAAATAATTTTGGTTGGGAGGAGGTAGAAGTCTTAAGGGTTTTAGACCATAATATTTTCTATATTTAAGGATTTTTTTCAAATGCATTTCGCAAATTTTTAAGTTTCTACCTTAAAATTTCACTCAAAAATTTTCAGTTCATGTGTTTTTTTCAATGCTCATGAAACACCTTGTGCACGTTAGACCGGGGGGGTCGGTTTATAGCAATTATGGATCAAGTTGTTATTATTTTTGTATGTACATCAAATAGAGGTATCCACACGCAAAATTTCAACTTTGTATCTTTCACCAGAGCCCTAAAAAAATCACTCAAAGTTTTCGACATTTTTGCTTATCACCTCCCTCCCCTTACTCCTCTCAACTTAAAATTTTTACCAAAATTAACCATTGTGTAGTTCTACAATCTGACAAATTTTTGATTTGATAACTGTACTATTTTTTGAGATATAAGGATTTGAAAAGTGCGCCATTTTTTAAATGCTAACCCATTTCCCTCCACTACTATTATTTCGACTTGTTATATTTTTTGTATTTTCCTAGTATAGCTTAATATAAGTTTTAAGTTTCAATTACATAGCTTAAGAGATAGTTGAGATATTAATTTTTAAGTGTTTTTCTTTGAACCCTCCTGACCCTCCCCCTTACAATAATTAGCCGCTTTCTAAGCTGATTCCGATGGAACTGTATGCCACCTTGATGGTCTCAAAATATGAATTTTTTACGATAAGTAATTTCGAAGCTATAATCATTTGAAAAAACAATTCGGCCCACAATTTGTTTTTAGCCCCCCCTCCCCCTTTTCGGACGCCAATGGATAAAAAATTAAATTATTTTTAAAGTTTGTCCCACAACCTTCTCTATATCTCTACTGATTTTAAACCTCATATCTGCATTCGTGGTGGAGATATTAGCAAGTGTAGTTTTCGACTTTTTCCCTCCTCCCGCCTCTCCCTTCCACCTAACACCCCCCCCCTACCAAATTTAGAAAATAGAGCTCACTTACCCAGTGAACAATCCACCCAAAAACGAACATTCTACCTTTAATGGTCTCTGAGATATGAGTCCATATGTACGGCGTATGGCGGGACGGATTTTTTTTTTTTGCATTTTTAGGCTAATTTAGTCATGAAACGCGAAAAAAAAAATTTCAGGGTAGCAAATTTTTTTTTCTTGTGTCGACCACATTCAATTTATTCTAATAATAAAGTAATACAAAATAAATAAATTATAATTAGTTTCCAGTAGACAGTATGTAAGAAGCTGGAGTATAGCCTAGTGGGTAGCTTGTTGCTCTACAATGTGAAGATCGTGAGTTCAAATCTCTTCTGACTTTTAGTTCCAATATACTGCTTGCGTGGGTATATCTGGGCCACATCAATCCGCAAAACTGAAAATTCGAAGATAGATAGTTATGAGAAGGTCTAACAAACCTTTCACAATAAGAAATGAAAATGTCAAGGAACCTGAAAGTCAGAAGGATGTAGTCCCATTGTAAAAAAAGAAGAAGATAAAAAGATTTATAATATGAGTGACAGTCTTCTGGCATTGATAATTTTAGATGATGTAATTGTTGAACTGTTTTTTAAGTTTAAGTTTTTTCTTGTTCAAATTCAGTAGTCTGTTAGAATAGAATAAATGTAATGCATTCAAACATTTCCTTAAATATTTATTATAACACTGAGACCAATTCTGGAATCTTGATATTGATATGAACTGATCCGTAAATCGCGTAATTCAAAAGCTTAAAGCTCTGGTCGATAAAAATATGTGCGTAATGAAGGCACAAAAAGGCACAAGTTCAGATAGCCAAGATCCATAGGGTTTTTAAGGTTTGGTAAGGCGATGAAATAAATATTCATCTAGTGAATTGTCATTTGAATTTTTTATCAGCAATCACTTTAGTAATTGCATTAATTACGCCTGGTTTAGATACTCTAGACCTCGGTTCTTCTGTATTTCTATTGCAATTTTTGGGCAAACTTCGAAGAAATATTAACAAAAAATAAGTAATTGCTTTTAAATTCCTCTAATCATTTCTAAATTGAGATAGAAAATGCAATTAAAAACAATTTTCTGCTAAATTAGCGTACAAAAATTGAATTAGTTTTGCTCCGTTTACTTTTAGATTAGTTATCCTACTTTTAGCTTCATGATAGTATGTGGTCACGATTGCGATCTAATAACAAAATCGAACGAGATTAATCAAAACAAGTAGTAAAGTTGTTAGTTGCACTATGATGTTCCAGGAAGGGATTACAATTATCAAGATTGCAAATACTGATTAAGTTTATGCAATTTAAGTTTATCTTCATGATCAACAATGTAACATATCTATCTACTTAGATAACACATTACATGATCATAAACAATATAATATGTACTTTGGCCTATTCTAATATTTCATATTTGTACAAGCAGCGCGATTATTTAGTAAATGCTTAACGTTTACCTAGCACCTAACACTCTTTTCTTTATCATGGGTTTTTTTTTCGCTGTATTTTCTAACCGAACGTTATCGGTTGACGTATTCAATCCGCCGATAAACGATAAGGATAAACGGAAACGAATCGAAAAGTCATCTTTATAATTGAATTAGGGGTTAGTTAATTACTTCACTTAGATCGGTTAAGATGTGGGCTTCATCGCTGATCTTACGTGCCATATTTTACTTAGCCATAGCGCTTAGTGCAATCGCAGCCGGGCCAGTTCTTTCCAGCTCGAAAAATGGAGAAAAAGCTGACGAAGTTTCCTATCGTCTACCGAATAATACGCGTCCTGTTATTTATGATATTCATTTAACGACAAACGTCGATAAAGGTGAATTCAATTTTACCGGAAAAGTTATCATTACATTAGAGGTCTTTGAAAAATCGTCCGACATTGTTTTGCACATGCGACAATTAAAAATTGGCGATATATCCTTGGTATCGGCACGCGATGCCACTGAAACTTACAACGTTAACTACACGTATGATGAGGCAACGGAATTTCTGAAGATTACATCGCGCGATGTTCAAATTGAGACGGGAATGAAGAGGTTGGAAATCGATTACACGGGAGAATTGCGAAAAGACAACGCCGGATTCTATTTATCGACATATACAAGATCGGACGGTAGCATTGTGTAAGCTATGAATAGCCATGGAATTGGTTTTCGGGTTATCCTTAAGGGATAAAATTTACGGATAACGTGTTGAATGTGATTCTTATTTTAGAAATTTGGCCACAACGCAGTTCGAATCAACCGATGCCAGGCATGCGTTCCCGTGCTACGATGAACCTGCTAAGAAGGCTGTTTTTAATATCAAACTTACCCACGGTAAGGACTATACCGCACTTTCAAATATGCCGGTTTTCGGAAACATCGTCAATAAGTGAGTAGTTTTAGTTGAATTTTAGGTAATTGTTTGAAGTATTTTCGGAAGTTAGGTTCAAAAATGAGCAGTTTTTAGGTTTCGGTCTAGAGCTTTCATATTTTAAACAGCTAGGGTATGGCCTAGTAGGTAGTGTGTCTTGTAATGCGAAGGTCGTGAGTTCAAATCCCGGTCGGCGCAATATATAATTCCGGCACATTGCCTGCTTAGATATACCTTGGTCACCTCAATCTAAGAAAATGAAAAATTCGTAGAAAGAGGGTTGTTAGCCCTTCGCACAACCCTTCCATAATATGTAATAAAAAATGTTAAGGAACCTGAATATCAGGAGGCCAAGTTCCGATTTGGGCTGTAGCGCCATTGCAGTGCAGTAAGGTATATTACATGATTAATACCGTGCAAAAAAAAACATAACAAGACTATGGTTGCACGTAAAGCTCAACCGTACGATACTCTAGATGAAATAAAAATTTTTGTGATCAAAAAAAATTTTGTATGGGGAGTGGTAGAAGGGATGACAGCATTGAATTCAATTTTTTTTCCCATCATGCTAAAGTAGCTATAAAAACATTTTACACATAGATAATTTAAGCCTCGAAAATTGAATAGGTACTGAGAAAAGTAGTGTATTCGATTTAGAGAAATAGTGCGGTTTGTATGGGAGGTGATAAAAGGAGTGGATGGTTTTTAGTGGTTTTTCTCCATAATAACTGCCAACATTATGCAATAAGCATCTCTCAAATTTCAGACATGTACTATTCATACTTTTCAAGAAAATTGATTTTTTGTAGAGTTCTGAAAATGTGTTGCATTGTATGGGAGAGGGTAGAAGGAGAAAAGCGAATCAGTTAATTTTTCTTCGATCTTAATAATAATGCTAATTAAATATTTCATGTAAAATTTGAACTCGATTAATATTATGTGAGCAGAGAAAAATGATTTCTAGTATTTCATGCAAAAATTTAGTTTGTGTGGGAGGTGGTGAAAGGAATGAGAAGATTCAAATAATTTTTATACCATAGATTACATTTATGATAAAAATAGTATAGTTTAAAATTCAAATTTCTAGCTTTTAGTTAACACGAAAATTTAGTTATTGTAAATTTTTGAAACGGGTCACTTTGTATGGGAAGATAGTAGAAGGGGTGGAGCGATTTGGCTCGTTCACGAACTTGACATTACTTTATTAAAATATGAACATCTCAACACGTAATTTTGAGTGATAATATTAACTTCTGTGTCATTCATTTTTTTCTCCAAGTATTATTTCTTAGTGTTAGAAACTGGATAGCAAACTTATAATACTTTCAGATTTCATCTGGAGTATAAAAACATATTAATTAAGGATATAATACGAAAAATTCTAAAGATTTGAGACAGTCGAATTGACTTCTAAATTAAAATTTGATAAAATCTTAACTAATATAATATAAATAATAATTTGATTAGATTGGTATCATGAAATCATGAAAAAAATACGGGAATAATATTTTATTAAAAAAAAAATAATAAAATAAAACAATAATTTTTATATTAATTTTCAGTACTGATGGAACAGTAACGACAACATTTGAGCCAACGCGACTCATGTCCAGCTACCTTGTGGCCTTTATTGTTTCCGATTTTGTTGAAACCGAAGTTATTGATCGAATTCCACACAGGATCTACTCTCGTCCAGGAACCATTAATGATCAGAGCTTTGCACTACAAACCAGTGGCGATACTTTGAATGCCATCGAGGACTATTTGGGTGTGAAATACTCCCTGCCGAAAATGGATAATGTTGCAGTTCCGGACTTTGCAGCCGGTGCAATGGAGAACTGGGGCTTGGTCACATATCGCGAGGAGTATTTACTTTACGACGAAAAGAAATCGACGTCGGGCACAAAGCTAAATATTGCAACAATCGAAGCTCACGAATTCGGTCATCAATGGTTTGGAGATTTAGTCAGCCCATTCTGGTGGACTTTCCTTTGGTTGAACGAAGGTTTTGCATCGATGTTCGCTTATATTTCAACTGATACCGTGAGTTTACTGCCAAGATTTGCAATCTCGAAAATCGCATTAATTTTTTGTTTTTCTTGAACTGATTTCAGATTTTTCCCGAATGGGATGTTTGGCAAGATTTTATCGTATCAGATCTGCAAAGGGCTCTGCTAGCCGATGGAAGAGTTTCGCCACGACCAATGACTCATTATGTCGAATCGCCAACAGCAATTTCCGGTATCTTCGACGCGGTTTCCTATTCGAAATGTAAGTAGAATATGGCCTTAATGATTATTATCGCACCTGATTACCAAAATTATTCATAGTTTTATTGCTCTTCACGGTTACGAGTCACGATATGATTAAAATTTATTTTTTAATAAATTTTTATCGGTTTGGCAAGATTATTGATTAATTGAATGCGCGGTACTTGCAATTATACTCATAGAAATTTCATTTATCGCGATAAGCTTCAGGCTCATTATGTCAAATATTTCGATTGTTGTCAGTCAAAGTTATTTATTTATCTTAAGCATAATTCAATAAATTAGATACGATAGATATTATGATTTATAGCGATTTTATCGCTAACGACTGTTTTTTACGATAGAAATGACAGTTTTCATTAACGAGATGGTGATAATTAACTTGTAAAATATTCTAGTAGTTACGTTGATAAAATTTTGGTTTGGTCACCATCATTTTCGATGGAAATTATGAATTATGTCCTGAAATCTTTTACCTTTTTTACGGCCATCGAAATAATTTCGGTAGTAGGTACCTAATGCAAATGTAGTTAAATAATGATAGTAGAGAAAATAGAAGTGAAGACGATAAACGATGCCCTTTTTTCTTTTTCAATGGTACTAGAATCGGGCTTTGTCGTTCTGGCCTTCAGGTTCATTAACAAATAATTTTTATTGCGGAAAAGTTATTACACATTGACATTACTGTCGTCAGGAGGATGAAGAATTGCCAAAATTTTACTGTTTTTTACGACAAAAGCTTCACAATGTACTAGAATGTGCATACGGCTTCGCGAACATTTTAGAGGGGATTTAGGAGAAAAGGTATTATGGTTTTTAGATCCTTTCTGCATTTACCATGTAGTCTGTATAGGCCGATACGGCCTCTTCTAGAATTGATGCATATTTTGGGATACCGTTGAGTAAACCTAAATGCGATTTTGGGATCCAGGCCCAAATATGCGCGTTGTACTCAAGACGTGAAAAAACATAAGCTTTATAGATGGTAGCTAGGCCAGATGCAGAAAAGTATTTCTTACAATTTAACAGAATACATGGACGTTTAACAGAATACATGGACGTTTCATCAAGAGCGTTTTCGTAGATATGTTAGCTCCGATCAAGGAACCAACAACGTTACGGTACAAACGTGTTATAGCATACTAGGAAGGCTGATACATTGCCTATGGTTCGATGTCATCTGTAGACTATTTCTGATAAAAATTGTACGCGATTTCCGCATTAAAATATTCACCACATCAATTGAATCTCCATTTGGCATGGCAACGTTAAGCCTCGTTAATGATGGCAACGACATTGATGTGAATTTAAAAGCAACATTTTTGACAATTGAAGTCTCTTACCATGAATGTACGACAAAATTGCACTCGGAAATTTACCAAATTTAAACATATCTGCTCAAAAAGTCTTAAGCACGAGCTATGCAGTTTAATTAAACCTTCTTTTCGTGAAATCCATTTTTGTATAAGCACTCACTACTATATTGATACAAGGACGTAAAGATCAATCATGTGATACTCTAGATGAAATGAGAAAGAGCTTATTTCATCTCAACTTTTTTCGAATAGTGTATTGTGAATTTTGTATGGGAAATAGCTGAAGCAGGAGGGGGAGGTTTATAATTCTTGTATGTGACACCGAATAAATAAGTTTGTAGCTTTCATAGTTTTCAAGGAAATTGAACATTATTTTTCTGAAATCGGGGGACTTGTATGGGAGGTGGCAGCCGAAGTAGAAGGATTTAGATGATTTTCAAACTGCATATCAACATTGCTTTGCCCAAATTTTTAGGTCGATGGTTCACATATGTTCGAAGAAGATATGCTTTTCTTGAATTTCTAATACAAAAATCTGTATGGGAGGGGGTAGAAGGAGTGAATGTGAAGCTTATATTTTTTTTAGCATTTATAGTAATTGTTAAGAGACAAATCGTGGCAAAAGTTTCAAATTTTCTATTACAGTTTTAATAGAAATCGATATAATGCATTTAAAAACATTGTGTATTTTTATGAGAGGAGGTAGAAGGAGTATACGGATCAAAACAAAATTTTTCGGCATTGAAAATGTTTCTATTATTATAAATTGATCAAAGCTTCAAGTCGATAGCCTCGACGGTTTTGAAGAAAAATGATTTAAATTAAATTACGAAAATTCGTGAAATTTTTATAGGAGTGGAAGTTAATAATTTTTTCAAAATTCGTTGCAGTTATAATAAAATTAATTCTGATAAAAATTTGTTTTTTTAGCTTTAGTAGTTGCAATGAGAATCAAAAAGATGCATTTTTGAAAATTATTCAAATGTATTAGAGGGGTAGAAGGAGTGAGAGGATAATAAAAATATTTTTTGATTATAATGATCTTTATATCGTTATACTCTGGCCTAATTTTCAAGTTGATAGCTCAAATAGTTTTGGAGTGAAATGAATATTTTAAATTTCAAAATTTCATGAAATTTTGGCTTTGGTAGAAGGGGTGTGGGATGTAACCCATTCATGAACACAAGGTTTCTTTTTTTTTTTTTTTTGTTTAAAACGAAACGAATTTCATCACGATAGCTCAAAGCGTTCGAGAATTATGTTGCAGACAGATGAACAGACGGTCACTCAGAATCGAGATTTTTAAGTATCTGTTAATATTTCTGTACCCTTGGCGACACTGAAATGATGCTCCTATTATTTCTTAGTGTTACAAACGGTATGGTAAACACAATATATTCTCAGATTTCATCTAGAATATAAAAATAATAATTTACGATTGCGCGTAAATACCAATCAAGCGATACTTTAGAAAAAATAGAGATTTTTGTGATTTAATAAAATTTTGCATGGGGGGTTGTTGAAGAATTGACGGTATTCGACTAATTTTTTCTCATCAGCCTGGAGTTTCAGTCAAAATGTTCACCACGATTCTTCCCCTCGGCAATTTCGTTCTGCTGCGGTGAGTAGGAAGTGGTGCATTGCACCTCGATGCCATTCGAATCCAAATAAACTACCAACAAGTCGGGCGAAACTTTGTTATTCTTCGGAAAAGTTGCGGATGTGTGGAAAGTCAATATGCAGAGTGGTTAAGGAAGACTAAGGGGAAGGGGTAGTTTTTGGGTAGGGAAATTGTGAATTTAACACTTTGCGGAAACGTTCAAAAGCTCCTGTTCATATAATCAATATTTCGTTCGTTTATTTATGCAAGTTTGAGTTTTTATGAGGGAAGAGGTGAGGGGTGATAGTAAGAGTGGGTGGATGCTAATAGTTTTTTAATTGATTGCTTGAATTACGTCCAATATTCTCTGTATAGAATGTCAATTTCATAGACAAAGTTGCATAGAATTTTCATAGGATTCGGTGTATTTTACATTCACGAAACCAAACATTTGTATGGGAAGGGGTAGAGGAGGTGCGAAAATCGTAAAATTTGTGAAGCAATTTTATTTCCTTTCTCTTGTAGTGTGCTCGTACGAAATTTCAAGTTCGTAGCTTTTAATTTGTTGGTTATTATTTAATTCAATGAAATAGGTCGAAATGATACTTTTGTATGGGAGGGGCTAGAAGGGCAGGCGCGATTGCAAAACTTTTAAAGTAATATCATTTCAATTATTTTTAAAAGTTTTTGTGCAAAATTTGAAATTGATAGCTTTTAAGAGTTAGCTGATAACTGATTTCTTAAAAATGCTCGAAAAAATAATTTTGTATGGGAGGGGGTAGAAGAGGTAGGAGAATCGCAAAATTTGTGACGCAATTTTCTTTTCTTTCTCTTTTAAGGTGCTTGTCCAAAATTTCAATTTCTTAGCTTTTAATTTGTTGGTTAGCAGTTGTTTTATTGAAATTGGTCGAAATCATACTTTTGTATGGGAGAGGGTAGAACGGCAAGTGTGATCTCAAAAATTTTGACACATTTCCATTTCAATTATTTTTAAATGATTTTGAGCAAAATTTCAAATTGATAGCTTTTACTAATTAGGTGATAATTAATTTCTTAAAAATGGTCGAAAAAATAATTTTGTATGGGAGGGGTATTCGACCAGTTAATATTTCATTCTTTTAAAGATTTTTTTTAAATGGATTTCGCAAATTTGCAAGTTTCTACCTTCAAATTTCATTCAAAAATTTTCAGTTTATGTGTTTTTTCATTGCTCATGAAACACGGTGGACCAGGGTGGTCGGTGCATAACAATTGCAGAATTTCTATTATTTTTTTGTAAGTACAACAAATAGATGTATCCACGTGGAAAATTTTTAATTTTGTATCTTTCACCAGAGCCTTTAAAAATCACTCAAAATTTTCGACATTTTTGGTTACCACCTCCTTCCCCTTACACCTCCCGACGTAAAATTGTTACCAAATTTAAAAACTACCTAGTCCTACAATTTGATATCTACACTAAATTTTGAATTATAACGGTTTGAAATTTTTGGAAAGTGCATCATTTTTGAAATGCTCCCCCCACTATTATTTTGTCCAAATCTTATATTTGTCTCATATTTCTCTAGTATCGCTTAATATAGGTTCTAAGATAAGTAATTTCAAAGATATAATCATTTGAGAAAAACATTCGGCTGACAATTGGGTCTTAGCACCCCCTTTTCGCACCCTAATGGATAAAAAAATTAAATTATTTTTAAAAATTGTCCCACAAACCCCTCGATATGAATGTTGAGTTTTAGCTTCCTAGCTGTTACCATGGTTGAGATATTTGAATTCATATTTTGTGGTTTAAGCGCTCCCCCCGCCTCCCTCTGAACCCGTAAACCCTCCAAAATTGGTATCCTCCTGAGATCCGCAACTATCTACATTCCCCCCAAAAATGATCTTTCTATCTTGAAGGGTTTGGGAGTTAATGTGCGCTAAGCGTACACACCGGCGTACGGCGGACGGCGTACAGACAGATGGATTTTTTTTTTGCATTTTTCGGCTAATTTAGTCATGAAACTCGAGAAAACATAACTTCAGGGTAGCAAATTTTTTTTTTTTCAAGTCGATCACAACACTTTATTATTAAAATAATAAAGTAAAATTCGAGGCAGTGTTGTTGCCGACTTATTCACCACCTCGATGAGTGCGGAAGGCCTTGATGTTCCAACGGAAATGATTCGCCATCAGCCGGTGAAAATCCTTAAATCTCGGAAAATCCTCCGACTTGTCTGACAGGTAGATTGAAGTCTATTGTAGTAGATTGTGCGATACATCCTTCACCACTTGCAGGTCCCGATGTCCAAGAACCCGATGCCTTTAGTAAATACATTTCTCACTTTCGTTCAATGCCACATTCACCTGCTTCTTCTGGATGCATATCTCGTACAATTGGCCGAAAATTTCACTGGCAGGCTGCATTTGGTGAGCTTCTACACCGAGATCAAATTTGTGCCAATGGAAGGCACGAACAGTACATCAGCCATCAGCATCGACGTTGCCTTGCCGGTAACGTTTATCAAATTCATCCAAATTTTGCTTCAACCGGGTGCTTTCCCCATTTGCCACCGTGATTAATGTTCGTTCAACTCAATGAACAAATTCCGAATACAGCAAATGTGACGTACCAGAATCGAGAATCGATCCACTCGATCCGTAGACGAGGAACAAAGCTGCGTTACCTACTTTGGCTTACTTAACCATGTTTGCTCCTTGTCTGCTTCAACCACCGTTTTTCGATTTCCAATTCTTGAATTTCCGGCACTCAGCATTGATGTGTCCGGTTTTCTTGCAGAAAATATGTGACCTGTGATTTTTCGGAAACCTGTCTTGGTTCTTTAACGCCGTTAGTCACCTTCCACGCGCATCCCCCGATCCACCATAACTGGCTGTCCGGCGCCGCAAATGATAATTTTCACCACGATGATGTTGATCGTTTATAGTCCCAAGCGCCAGGACCTTTCCAATCATTTCTCACAGTAATCGATTTTTTTTTGCCCCGCATTTCATGTCCGCGGCTTTACTTGGGGGCACTCCGTGCAGCTTTCGCAGTGGTGATACTGTGAATATGCTTTACTTGATTAACAATCGCATGAACGGCAATGCTTCTTCATTGCTCTTGTTTCATGCCGTGGCCACTTCCACCACAGTCGGCAGATCATCGTTTCCCAGTGTCCTTTTCAGGATCATTTCCATTAGAAAACTTCGATTGAAACAATTTGAATCATCTTACTGCTTGATTGCAAGCTTGGCACTACTAGAGTCACTACATGCAAAAAATGTCACAATCGACACCTTCGAATTCAACTACCCCAATTCAGCATTCGTGGTGTGGTGACTTTAGTGGTTTTCATCCAAAATTTTTGGTTGGACTTTTTAGTTAAGTATTAAAAACTGTGTGCAATTCTTGATGTTAGAACCTACAAAAATAAAGATCAACACTTTTTTTAAATTTCGCTCCAAATATCGGGCTTTACTTTTGCCAAAATATGGTAAAGCGCCTCTAGTGTCCACTGGAGTAACTATAGGCACTACCTTCGAGATCGATTGACATGCTGAAAAAATATTTGCACTTTCAACTGAATATTCTTTGTTGCCAGTGTTTGGTTCCATAACCTATTGAATATTCAGGTTTGGTTTGCTGTGACATTTACTTTTATTAATTCTATTAAATATTTGCGCTTAATAACAGCAGACTTATCAGGGCAAAAGAAAATCAAGAAACCGGACATTTGAATTCTGACCTAATAGTAATTAAACCTGTTGTACAATACAGAGTGAATAATTAAGACGTCAACTTGAACAGGCTGCAATCTTTTCTTCTTCTTCTTCCACAACGGCACTACAGCCCAAGTTGGACCTTGGTCTCCTGACATTCAGGTTTCTTAACATTTTTCATTACTTATTGTGGAAGGGTTTTTAGCCCTTCGCATAACCCTCTTTCTACGAAATTTTCATTTTCGTAGATTGAGGTGACCAAGGTATGTCCAAACAAGTAATGTGCTGGAATTATATATTGCGTCAACCGGGATTTGAACTCACGACCTTCGCATTACAAGACCAACATGCTACCCACTAGGCTACATCCTAGCTAGGCTGCAATCGCTGCTTATCTCAAATTCTTTCGAACAATAAATAGTGCCTTTTGTATGGGAAGTGCTAAAAGTAGAGAGGGAGGTTTGTAATTCTCTTATACGATACCGAATATTTTATACAAAATGTTTCGGGCAGTTTCCATAATTTTCAAGAAAATTGAGTATTGCTTTTCTCAAATTGGGGGATTTGTATAAAAGGTGGCAGAGAAATGGAAGGTTTCGAATGATTTTGAAATTGCTTATCAGCATCCGTACCGGCATTTATATTACCAGGCTTTGTTCGAATTTTAAGGTCGATAGCTCTTTTATGTTCGGGGAGAAATGCTTTTCATGAATTTACAATATAGAAATTTGTATAGGAGGGGGTGGAAGGAGTGAAGCAAAATTGATTTTTTTTAGCTTTTATAGCAATTATCACGGAAAAACTTCTTTCAGAATTTCAAGCTTTAATGGCAATCGATATTTATTTACCAAAATTATACATTTGTATGGGATGGGGTAGAAGGAGTTCACGGATCAAAACAACATTTTTAACTTTGAAGATATTTGCATTATTATACTTTGGACATAATTAAAAGTCGATAGCTTCGACGATTGTGACGATTGGGAAGAAAAAGATTTAATTGAAATTAAGAAATATCATGAAATTTGTATGGGAGAGGGTGGAAGTAGTGAAGTGAAGTTGTTAGTTTTTTTTTTTGAATTGGTTACTATTGTAATAGAATTCATTTTGAAGTTCTTTTAGCTTTGACAGTTGCGATGAAAATCGAATAAATGCAGTTTTTAAAATTGTGCATTTTTATGGGAAGGGATGGAAGTAGTGAGAAGATCGGATCAATAGTTTTTGGCATTACTATGAAAAAAAATCACATAATGTATCGTTACGTCGCATGCGAAATGTTTGCGCCGTATTGTGATTCCACCTTAAACTGTTGTCGGGATTCATTCTAAACTAAACAGAACTCTGCATTATCTTTATTCTCTACGAAAGACTAGTAAAATTGGTACGATTGGAAAGGGGCCATTGTGTACAGCTGAAGGTTTCACTGTACCTAATATAATATTCACTACAGGAAATAAACAATGGGAATCAACCCTTCCAAGTCCCCCTCAGGGAGGTGTTATAAGTCCTCTAGCAATACACTTGTAAATTATTCAATTGAAATTTAAAGTTAGTAGTAATTTAATTTATTTCACTTAAAATTTCAGCTGCAAGTGTCCTTATCATGTTCCGGCATGCTTTAACTGACGCAACATTTAAGAAGGCTTTGAACGACTACCTAAAAAAAATGCAATACACCTCGGCCATTGAAGACGACTTGTTTGAAAGTTTCAAGAAAGCAGCGGAGGAGGATAAAATCTTTGGAACCACCTCTATAGATTACATGAAAATATTCAAAAGTTGGACGAATCAAGGCGGCTATCCGCTTATCACAGTCGAACGAAACTACGCAGCAGGCACGTTTACAATCAGGCAGGAACCATTCGATGGATCGGAAAAAACTCCTGTAACTGATAAACGATCATGGTGGGTGCCGTATACATTTGCCACAGCCAATAATTCACATTTCAAAGTAACTACAATGGACGGCTATTTGAATATTGGCGAATCGTCGAAAACCATTTCGCAAGGTAATCAGATATGGTCAGATAAGGATTGGATCATTCT
The DNA here is from genome assembly GCA_963669355.1 of Chorisops tibialis. NCBI lineage: Eukaryota > Metazoa > Arthropoda > Insecta > Diptera > Stratiomyidae > Chorisops > Chorisops tibialis. The sequence continues at coordinate 40,836,001 of OY770264.1, read as the reverse complement.
AAATAAGAGAGCCACAAACTATTATCGCGTAAACTATGATGAACAAAATTGGAAGCTTTTGGCGCAGGCTCTAAGAGACGAACCACTCAACTTTCATGTTCATAATCGTGCCCAACTTCTTGACGATGCCTTCAGGTTGGGCATGGCAAAACGATTGCCATTCTCAACAATTTTAGATTTATCTTCATATTTATCGAAAGAAACTGACTATGCGCCTTGGTTGACTGCCAATGCATTCCTCACAACATTGAACAACTATCTTAGTGCGGACAAGGAATATGACGTATTTCAATTTTATGTCGGTACAATTGTTGGCGATTTCTATAAAACTGTTGGCGCTACTGAAAACAGTGGTGATCCGCATTTACGCAAGATGATACGTAGCGTTGCAGTAAACTGGGCGTGTCGTGCCAATTTCGGCGACTGCATCGAAGTAACCAATAGTCGACTTAGCGAATTTATCACATCGAACAAAGAAATCGAACCGAACATGCGAAACAGCATCTTCTGTAACGGCTTAACCAAGGCCAATGAAAACGACTTTAATTTCGTTTTGAATTTTTTAATGGAATCTACTGACCAGGCTGTGCGGCGTCAACTTATGTCGTCTGCTATGGGATGTACGCAAAACGTGGATTTGCTTAAAAAATACTTGAAAACTTCGATTGATCATACCGCTGCCGTCAACTACAGGGAACAGGAACGATTGAATGTCGTTAATGGAGTTGTTGATAAAGGCGCCGTTCAACTGGAAACAGTCATTAATTTCTTGAAGGAAAATCACTTGGAATATGCCAAGCTGGCAACTGACTTCAACCAGAATAGTCCAGTGCTTTTGGCTATTCGAAGTATTGCCAACCGCGTTGTTACCAAGGAGCAGGAAGTGCAAGTAAGTATTAATTTTTTTTGTTTTCATTTTTGTTTTATCTTTTAAGTGATATTCTTAAATTTGTCTTACTTTTCTTACCAAATTATTAAAGAAAAGCAACGCACTATCAAGATCCATATTTTGAATACATTAAACATTACACACTGTGAAATCATACAACTAAATTCTAATCAAACTTTATTTTTCTTTCTTTCAGTTTGAATCACTCTTGACTCTACTGAAAAATGTTGAAGGAATCAAGGATACCGATTATACGGCGGTAAGAAGCACTGTAAAAACAAACTTAGATTGGATTACCGAGAATCGTTCTAAACTTACCGACTGGCTAAGAACATACAAGAGGAATAAAACTGGTGGAGCTGCTACAATTATAGTATCCACTTCGTCTATTCTCGCTGTAGTTTTTGTAACTTTACGTTCTGTGTTTTAGGACAAATAATTTAGTTTTATTTTTATTATTTTTGTTTATATTTTTGTTATTGGTTATATTTTATTAATATGTTGTCAATTTTATATTAATAGAACTGTGTTATGATATTATAACTTAGTAAAATTGAAAATTGTAAGACTATTTTATCGGTAAATTGTATTTCTGGAGAGGTATATGTTAAAAACTTTCGAATCAGTAGCTGACGGTTACAAACCAAAGGTACTGGTAATTGTCGATTAAGAAAATGTGAGCTAAATGGGGTTGAAGCTAGAAAGGTTATATAGTGTTAAATATACAAAGAGCCCTTTAATAAAAAACTAGAATGAAAAACTACACGCACATGAACTATATAAACTGACTGTACAAACTAAACCAAAGGTCTAAAAATTAATTTCAAAATTTTTTACCTAGCGGTTACAGCGTAGTCAAATGAGGTTTTTTGTGAAGATATATGCTCAAGGCAATCTCATAAAAAACAGTTTACGAATATGTGAACAATTACGGGACCAACATTTGAGGAAAACAATTTTTTTAAGGGGGTCACCCTTTAATGCATTGCACAGTTATGTCGGTATACAAAAAGGATGAAATTTGGTAGTGTTATGAGAGTTTTGGGGGTGAGAGACGGAAGTGGCAATGGATATTATTTTTGAAGTGCTGAAGATTATACTTGCTTGGAGATTTACTAGCAGGCAATGCGTTCTAAAGTCTGAATGTTCGGGAGATGAATGACTGTCTATATGTCACTGTGCGAGTAGGATAAGGGTTGACGGTAAGCTCGTCCGCGCATTTAGCTTGACGAGTATTTCGGGGATACTGTAAAGTCGAGAAATGAGTGATCTAAGCTCCGTACTACATGAAAGTAGCGATAGTAAATGCTGATACTTCAAGATTCTTATGATGTTCGAAGGAGTCAACAGAAATCGTAATGATGTCATCTCCAATTAGTCGAAATGCGTGTATTTGGATTCGATCGAGCAGAACAAGGTGTATTTTGGGTGCTCCACCTCATAAATGCGAATTGTACTCTAAACGAGGTCAAATGTAAGCCTTGTAGATGGTAGCTAAGTCGTGAAGCGTAAAATATTTTTTGCATTTGCGAAGAATACCTAGGCGTTTGGAGGTATCAAGGGCAACATGAAAGATATGTTTGCTCCAATTAAGATGGTTATTTAAATTTACGCCTAATACGATAAACTCATCTAAAGAGCTAATTGGTACGCCATTAAAGGCTAAATTATACGACGACACTGGAACATCACGTTTAAGGGAAAGATGACAGGCCTGTGTTTTAGCAGCGTTGAACTCTATCCTATTTTTCTTGTCCCATTCCAGGATTAAGTCAAGGTCAGAGTCCAGCGAAGTGAATAACTCTCTGCGTTTGGCAGCAACAGATTGCTTGCGATAGTCCGCAGCAGAATTAAATTCAAAGGTTTTATCTTAGGTATTGTCATCTCCAAAATTATACATTGGATTGAGAGTAGAAGACAAAAGGTCGTTAATGAATACTAAAAACAGGTATTAAAACAGAACCCTGAGGGATCCCAGAATTAATTGGAAAATAAGAAGAAGTAACGCCATCTAATACCACCCGAATGAGGGTAGCATCGACGACAATGACCGTTAGCTTCACAAGGAGACAATCATGACAAGCTCTGTCAAAAGATTTTGCAATGTTAAGAACAAGAACTTGACCGTCGCCGTATTTGCGCAAGAAGATCTTCAACATTTCGTCAGGTAGACCAAGAGATATCCCATCGATCTTCCAGAACCGAAACCGTGTTTGCGATCGTGGATAAGCTGTTTACCCTCGAGATAGTGAATTATTTTGCGACTGGCAGCAGTTTCCATCATTTTCGAGAGTACTGAAGTAATGGCTATCGGACGGTAGTTAGCGCAATTCGCTTTGCATCCTTTCTTGGGAATTGGTTGAACATTTGCGACATTCCACAATCGTGAAAAGCACCCAGAAGTGTAAGATAGATGAAGAGATTGCGAAGGAGTTTAGCCAGAGAAGAGGAACACATTTTTAGGGTAATTGGATTGACTTTTGAATATTGAGTTTTTGTAGGATCTTGAACATGAGACACGTGCGGAAATGTAACGGAGGCAGCGAAAAATCTTATGATGTTATTATAGGAGGGGTTTAGTTTGAAGGTAGTAGCGTGGAGTTTCTCGCAAAACTTAGTGCCAATAGGTTAGTTTTCTCAACCGGATTAATAACGATACGGTCCCCATTAACGAGTGGTGTTGTTGATGAAGAGATGAAATTATTGTTGACCGTTTTAACAAAAGACTAGAAAGATTCAAGATTCTTTTAGACTCTGAAGGATCTTCCGTCGAAGTTTTTGGTCGTCATTAAATTTAACACGCTTAAGGATAGATTTGCAGGTATTTCTTGGTGCATTATAAAATTCTCTGTTAGCTGGGTTTGGAAAATTTTGAAACGATTGTTTCTTATATGTGAGCCAAGAGTACTTCGACGGCCGGATTCTCTTTTGGCTAGAAGATAGGCAGTTCTTCATACCTTTCAGGATGGCCTCGGTGACAAGTTTACAGACTACATCACAGTATTTAGAATCGAAGCACAATTTTCAATTGAAGGCGTTGAAGAACTCGTTCAGCGCCCCCCAATTAGCTCCTTTAGAATGCCAAATAAATATGCGGGTGCTTTAAATGGCAGAAGTTTTAGTTACAACAGGAAATTGTACATGAATCGAGAAGTGATTTCTAATTGGAAATGAAGATATTACAGAGAGAGTATTTCACAGGTTGGCTGGTGGGAAATAAATCAAGAAGATTGGAGAATTGACCTACAATTCCTCGGAAACGAGTAGGCTCACCAGCTATGTTAGACCGTTTAACGGAGCTTAACGACGTATCATTCCTTTCTACGAGTATATCAAAGAATGGCAGTTTCTCGATGCTTTCTGTTTCCATGGTGAACTTAATTTTCTCGTGGTGTGAGTTCAGGTGTGCTAAGAATGTGTCAAGCTCTTCTTTCTTATGTTGCCAAATGATGAAGGTATCATCCATATACCGTAGATACAATTTCAGTATTAATGTAGCTGAGTCCAGTGTGCTCTTTTCGAATTCTTCCATGAAAATTTCCGCTACCACAGATGAAATTGGAGATCCCATTGCCGCTCCTTGTCGCTTATAGAGTTTTCCGAGAGCTAAAAAGAACGTATTATTTAAGCAAAATTCCATTAAGTTATGCCATGTTGTCCGGGATGATTTTCCTGATGATAGTTAAGGTGTCCTTAATTGGGAAGTTAGTTAACAGTGATTCCACGTCTAGGCTGACTTCAACTTCTAACCAACGGATATTTTAGTCAGGCTAGACATCCCAATTAAGGACACTTTAACTATCATCAGGAAACTCATCCCGGACAACAGGTATGACTTATTACAATTTTTAATTTCAATTTTCTACGTTACAGATAATCAATTTTAATTCTACTGGAACACAAATTTTCTATAGTTTGTATTTAAGTTCATTGAGTGTTTATTCAAAAATTTCAAGTTTCTATGATTAAGTTACTAAATTAACCAAGTTTTTTTTTTCTTTTTATGCTCTAGACGAAATCTGAGAATACTTGAAGTTTGCTTTAAAGCTTGTAATGCAAAGCAATACTACTCGCACAGAATCGCAAAGCGTACATATATATTTGTTGCTGCTCAAAAATCTCGAAACCGGATGTCCGTCTATCCTTCCGTCCATGTGTTCGATGTCTAGCTTGAAAATGCTTTGAGCTAGGAAGCTCAAATACTGTAAACGTTATTTTTAGTGAAAAGTAAGGTCAAGTTCGTGAATAGGTCAAACCGCTCTACCCCTTCTACCCCCATAAAAAATTACTAAATTTCAGAATTTGACAATAAACGGATTTTAGCGAAAAGTATGAAAGCTATTGATCTGCAATTTGGAACATAGTGTTTTTATGGTAATTTCAATCTACTGTATAGAAAGTATTTCAATATGCTGACTTCTTCCACCACCTCTCATACAAACTGGACTTTTTCATGAAATAATACAAATTAATTTACTCAGTACGTACAAAATTAGTCAAGTTGAAATTGTGCCGAAAATATTCATTTAAAATTATTGGTAAGACCGAAAAAGTTAGACCATTAGCTACACCCCTTCTAACCCCTCCAATACAATATGACACAAAATCACAAGTACACAAAAAGTATATATTCTTGATTAACATGAATACTACTGATTTACAATTTAAAACATGTTAATTGAATGATGTTTTTAGTTATCTCTGAAAAGGTTATGAAGAACTCTGCACTCCTTCTACTACCTTCCATACAAACTGCAGAATTTTACTAAATGCATTTTCAGTAAAGAATTTTGATATCAATTCTAGCATGATGTGAACAAATTAATTCAATGCCGTAACCCCTCATACCACTCTCAATACAAAACTTCTCTTTCATTTAGAGTATCGCACGATTGGACTTTACGCCCAATCGTAGCACTGTTCTGTTTTTCAAGAAAATTGATTGCAACTTAGTTCCGTCTATAGGTACTCTTTCACCTCATGGAAGCGGACTACAAAGTTTATCACAACATCACTGCGATTGACAATTCGAACCAAGGTTGGCCACAAATTGTAATTAAGTAAGGCGATTTCTTTCTTTAATCTCAACAAACGCAGAATTGAAATTCATGGGCCACCAGCTTACAAATGTGAAATTTCTTAAAAGTAAAAGTAAAAGCTCATACTGATTGACCTCGGGAGTTTTCACTGTACAAAGGTTTTTCCCTCGCAGAACATCTCGTTCTCTCACAACAGAAAATCTATGCAGAATTCAGCATTGAACGAAACAGCTACGGAAGCGATGTATAACTCGACATTGAATGATGCAGCTAGGTTGCGATTGGCTTACGACTGAGCATCTCGTCCTCTTACAATAAAAAATCTATTTGGAAATCAACGTTGAATATACTGTCATCGTTCACCACTGAGCTCTATTTCTAGTTGGAAAGAGCACATCCACTTTCGTGTGTGAGCAATTTGAATTTTGCTGCGTGCGAAAATTTAAAGTTTCGTGTTTTTATTGAGACCATGTAAGAATGATTTGTCCTAACAAATCTCAATAAATCACCCTATAGTTTTCATGATGATAAACTGCTTCCCAGTTCGAAATGTCAGTTTGAAATTCATGGATCATGAGCAACATGTGTTGGTCAAAACAAAAGATATCAAAGTACTTAAGAACTAGAGGTCAATACTTCATACGTACCGACTTAAATCAAAGAAAAAAATAATCATTATTATTACCCATCAATAATAATACAACTTGAAACGAAGGAATAAAATGTTTAATTGCAATATTATGGACGTAATAAATCATTATTTTTTCTGCAATCGAAACGACAAAATCAAATGTTTTTGTTTTATTCCAGGAATTTTACAGTACATCGAAAATTATTACTTCATATTAAATAATATCCAATATTATTTTATGGCTATTAAAGATTGAAATCTTAATTAGTTTTATTATACAATTTCTGAAACAAATTATAGATTTTTTATTTAATATGTCTCATTAAGAATATAACAGAACTGCGATTACGTAAACCACTCAATCATAAGATAGGTATTCATTCTTCGATGGAAAATATATTTTTGATACTTTTAGAAATTGTTATACTTTTTATGGGAGATAGAAAAGGGTGTGGCGGCATTAAACTAATTATTTTTCACATTATGCATTATGCACTTAGTCTCAAAATATTTTATAGGTATAAAATTTGAGCTTAAGATATTTGATATGATCCAAGTAAAGTATCTCAACAACTATTGACAAAACATAACAATTGCGGAATATAATTTGAAGAGTGTGGACAATTTCATATATCTTGGGGCTAATCTAGCAAAGGACGGTAATGAAACAGACGAATCAAACGACGGATAATACTTTTAAATAAGACGTATTATTCGGTACTTCCAATAATCAAATCCAAGAAAGTGCACAGGAACAATAAGCTGCGGATATATAAAACAATTAAACGAGCTGTGCTCTGTTATGGCAGCGAGACGTGGACATTAACGCGAACTTCCGAAAAAGCAGTTAACGCATTTGAAAGAAAGGTCCTCCGAAGAATTTTGGGACCTGTGAAGGAAGGAACGGAATGGCTAATAAGATACAACCATGAGTTGTATCAACTCTACGATGAGCCAGAAGCTTCAACGTTCATCAAGCTACGTAAACTGCAGTGGGATGGCCATGTAGAGCGAATGGAAGACAGAAGAATCCCCAAACGTCCTCTGAAAGGCAAAGCGAGTGGTAACCGGCCAGTAGGCAAGCCACGCAAGCGATGGGAAGATTCGGTTGATGAAGATAGCAAAGCCATCTTAAATAAACTACCAACAAGTCGGGCGCAACTTTATTATTTTTGGGACAAGTTAAAGATGCATTGGAAGTCAATATGCAAGTTAAAGTGGTTAGGAAAGACTAAGTGGAACCCCCTTTCACAAGTGGAACCCCCTTTAGGGCAGGGATGATTCCAATTCAACACTTAGTTGCGAATAAGATCAATAGCTTCAGTACATCTAATCAATATTTCATTCGTTTATGCAAGTTTGGGTTTTTATGAGGGAGGGGTGATATTAAGGGTGGGTGAATGTCATTTATTTTTCAATTGATTGCTTCAATTAAGCATGCATAGAATATCAGTTTCATAGACGAAGTTGCATAGAATTTTCATAAAATTTGGTGTATTTTACATTCACGAAACCAATCATTTGTATGGGACGACGTAAATACCAAAATTCAAAACTATGAAGTTCTACAATTTGACAAAATTTTAATTTGATATCTGCACTCAGTTTTGAGATATAACGGTTTGAAATTTTGGAAAGTGCAATGCTCCCCATTTTCTCCCACTACTTTTTTGTCCAAATGTTATATTTTTTTCGTATTTCTCTAGTATAGCTTATTATAAGTACTAAGTTTCAATTACATAGCTTAAGAAATAGCCGAGATATTGATTTTTAAGTGTTTTTCTTCGCACTCCCCCTGACCCTCCCCCTGACCCTCCCCCTTATAGAATTTAGCCTCTATGTAAGCTGATTCTAGTGAATCTATATGCCACCTTGGTGGTCTAAATATAAATTTTTTATGCTAAGTAATTTTGAAGATATAATCATTTGAAAAAAAATTCGACCGACAATTGGTTTTTAGCCCCCCCTTTTTGCACCCCAACTGATAAAAAAATTAAATTAATTTTAAAAGTTGTCCCACAAACTCTTTTATATGTATATCGATTTTTAGCTTCCTAGCTGTAACCATATTTGAGATATTTGAACTCTTAGTTTTCGGCTTGAGTGCTACCCCCGCCTCCCCCTGAACCCTTACACCCCGCAAAATGGATGTCCGCCTGAGATCCGCAACTATCTACAATCCCTCCAAAAATGAACTTTCTATCTTGAAGGGTTGGGCAGTTAATGTGCGCTGAGCGTACACACCGGCGTACGGCGGACGGCGTACAGACAGACGGTTTTTTTTTTTTTTTTTGCATTTTTGGGCTATTTTAGTCATGAAAAAAAAAAAATTTCAGGGTAAAATTTTTTTTTTCAAGTCGATCACAATACTTTATTATTAAAATAATAAAGTAAAATTAGCAGCTGGAGGACGCGGTCTTTGGATCGAGAAGATTGGAGGCGACGACTTCAGGAGGCCTAGGCCCGATTTGGGGTTTCACGCCATTGATGATGATGATGAAGTATTGTAAGACTGATGCATTTTACAGAACTAGTTTTCTCCTATCTCATTACACTAGCTACCAAAATACTATTAATGTTCTAATGTTTGAGCTAAACACATTTAATAGGTACTAAGGTAATTGCTGAATGGGAGGTAGTAGAAAAATTTAATGGGCTTCAATGATTTTTACAGAAATGCCTAGTCACCAATAAAATAAAATGGTTCATATTTCAGATTAGTGGCTTTTAAATTGGAGTTATTGTAAAGTTATAGCAAATTTTATTTTTATATGGGAGGTAGTTGAAGGTGTTAAGCGGTTTAGTCCTTTAGCAAATTTGACCTTTTTCGTCAAAAATATCACATACACAATTTTCGTACACTGAAAGGTTGTCTTGAGGTTTTTATGTGATAATATATATTTTTTTTCTATAGGGATAATTTTTAGTGCACATTTATAATACATACTATCACATTTGGGAGGTCTAAAAGCAAAACTCACATTCTCCATCTTCAAGAAACAATTGGTAACAAAAAATAATTGAAAAAATGTTCTGCTTTATTAATTTTAAAGGTTTTTTTTTCTGTTATTTTATAACTCCATTATTTATTTTTTATTTATAATTCCAAAAATTGCTTTTAGAATCCTCATGTTATCTAAGTAAAATAAATAAAATATCGCAATTAACCAAACGTTGGTGTAGCTTAATGGACAATTGGCTTGCAATGCGAAAGTCTTCAGCTCGAACTCCATTCGACGTATAATTCTACGTCTAGTGGGACTACATTTGGGACTTTACGAAAATAAAAATTCCGAGTTTTAAAAAAAAAAAATTCAATTCTCTCAAATTGAAGCTGCATTAAAATTTTTTAAAATAAATTATATGAGCGAAAAGTATATCAACTTTAAAATAAGAATGAACTATTTTGCACCTTGGTCTTTCGATATTACGTTAGCCGCATTTTTATCCAATCAAAAATCTAGATTGTAACATAATTTGGTATTTACAGCCATTGATAAAATTCGATTAAAGCTACAGCTAATCAGATCTCTATCGAATTAGGTAAGTAATGTAGGTTTGTAATAAAATGGAAACTCAAAATAAGAAAAATGATATCAATCAATTAGATATGATAAGAAGTCGATTAAGTCAAAAAGTTAATAATTTTATTGATCCGCTACTTAGTTGAGTTGTGAATTTTTGCCCGTAAAGATGTGGGCTCAAGTGGTGCGTGTGTTTTTAATTCTATTAATTTCGTGCGGTATTCTAGCAATACCGATCCTTCCGTTCAGCGATCAAGAAGGAAGAGATGATGCTACCTATCGTTTACCAAATAATACACGACCTATAACTTACGATATCACGATAACGACAAATATCGATAAGGAAGATTTAAAATTTACCGGAGTTGTAGTGATCGATATCCAGGCGATGGCAAGTACCTCAAGTATTCACCTTCATACGCGACAGCTTAAAGTCAATTCAATTGCACTTTGGGTAGCTCATGATCCTAGTGTGCAATATAATACCGATTTTTCGTACGATGATCGGACCGAAATTCTTAGTATCGATGTGCAAGGAGTTTTATTTGCCGGTGCAATATTTCGATTAACGTTGAACTACGAAGGAACAATACGATCTGATGGTGGCGGATTCTACAGGCAATCATACATAAATTCGGCTAATCAAACTAAGTAATGTCCAATGAGATATAGCGACTTTGGAAAATTTCCTTTCTTAAAAAGGACATTTAAAATTTCAGATATTTAGCGACAACCCAATTCGAGCCGACTAATGCCAGACATGCGTTTCCCTGCTACGATGAGCCACAGATAAAAGCTATCTTTAAGATTTCGATTAAACATGGTAGATCATATGAGGCAATATCGAATATGCCAGTACTTGGTGGTCTCGTAAATAAGTAAGTTAATTTTAATTAAAGTTTATTGTTTGTTTTGAATGGAGCTTACTCTTTTATTATTGCTTCATTCTATTTTGGTACGAAGTCCTTATTATACTCTAGATGAAATCTGAGAGTATTCTAAGTTTGCTTTAAGTTGCTCTAAGTTTGTAACGCCAAGAAATAATGCTCGTACAGAGCCGCCAAGAGTACAGGAATTTTTGTTGTCGCTCAAAAATCCCAAAACCAAATGTCCATGTGTCCATCCGTCTGTTCGTTTGTCCGTCCATCGGTCCGTACGTCCGTCTGTCCGTTTGCTCTCTAGCTTTCACAACGCATCGAGCTAGAAAGTTAAAATTTTGTAGACGTCGTTTTTGGCGAAAAAGTAAGGTCAAGGTCGTGAACCAGCCAAATCGCTCCACAATTTTGTTTTCTTCACTTCACACTGGAGTAGCTACAGAAATGTTTTGTATAAAATTTAAGCTCATGAAATTAAATAAATACTGAGAAAATTGGCCTATTAGATTTACTGAAATTGAGCAGTTTAAATGGAGGTGGTAGAATGATTGAAGAGTTCTTAATGACTTTTTTAAAAACCAAAAAAACCAAACCATATTTTAAATTGCCGATCAGTAGCATTCATACTATTCAAGAAAATTTGCGAAATTGTGTCATATTTTAAAGGAGGAAATGGACGGATTAAAGCTAATTGTTTAATTTTTTCCTCTTACTAAAAATTCTAAGCAAATATTTAGTGCACAATTTCAGATCGATAAATTTTATACGGACTGAATAAATTGGATTATAGTATTTCATAAGAAAGTGCAGTTTGTATGGGAGGTCGTGGAAGAAGTGGTGGGATTCAAATAATTTGTATACCGACGTAATATACCATTATTAAAATAATATGCTCAAAATTTCAAATTATTAGGTTTTATACTTTTTGAGAAAATCCGTTTGTTGAAAAATTCCGCATTTGAGTTATTTGGTACGGGAGGGGGTAGAAGGAGTAGAGCGATTTTACCCTTTCAAAAAACCTTTCTTTTTTGTCAAAAATGACGTGTGCCAAAGTTGAAGGTCTAGTTGAACTATTTCTCGAGCTTGAAACGACACGGGCGGACAGACGGACAGACGGTTTTGAGATTTTTGAGTGATAATATGAACTTCTGTATCATTAATATTTTTCTTCGAGCATTATTTCTTAGCGTTATAAACTTTGTGGCAAACTTATAATACTCTCAGATGTCATCTAGAATATAAAAATAAAGTAATAAAATAGTTAACTATAAACCTTGGCTGCTATAGCTATAATAGATTAAATTAGATTTCACAATGGTTTTAGTTAGATTCTCTCTAGTTTCAACAGAATTATAACGAAGACGTATTTTATTTCATGTTTTAACAATAGCTATCCATTGAAAATTTTAAATAGTGAACGAAGAACACTATAATTTTAGAATCGTTGATAAAACTAGGAATAATCAGCATGTAACCATGAACTTACTTATAAATCATCGTCTATATTTTCAATGAAATTAAGCATGACATTATTTTTCGTTACTAGAAATCATGTATGAGCAACAATCGATAGAATATTTTTACGTTAATATTTTCAAGTACATGATTACGTGCATAAAGCTATCTTTACGACCCATTCTAATCAATCGCCAATGGAAAAAAATTTATTAATTTCTCCGGCACAATGATCGTTGAATTATATACTTACTTTAAAATATACTAAGCTACTCGGAGAAGTAATTTTTCCTGAAATAAAGGTCATCACTATAAAAAGTTTCAATTTTAATCTATACATACTAGTAACATATTAATATAATTCAAGTGTCTGTCCGTTATTTGAGTAAGTCGAGGCACGTCTGATTGATGATATAAATAGTTATTTTTCTTAATTTAAGTTTTGTGATTTAAGCAATAATAATCAAAATCCTCATACGCCTTCTACCACCTCCCGTACAAATGTCAAAATTTCACCATATGACAACCATTTTCTGTTTGTCTTAAAACCAAAATATTATGCTCTGATTTGGCTATAGCAAAACACCGATGCGCACGGACCTGCCACATTCAATTATCATAGCATCAAAATTCACACTAATAAATTTTCTTGACATACTCGCATCTACTACAATCTTACACCAATCACTTAAAGACATTATTTACATGATGACGGGATTTCTGAATAACTGAAAATCCCTTTTAAATTATATAAGATATTATTTCGCTGCACCATGAATATCACAATTTTCAGAAAAGTCCATTTTCCTCGACGCAGACAGCCATGTACCATAATATGATACCGTATGGCTTACCGAGCTCCAAATCTGACCTTGTTCGTTATAATTCATCATGTCTTTTATTACATCAAATGTTTAAATTTATGTTTATTTCAGACCTATTTTAGTGTTACTTCAATCAAATTTTTTTTAGCTCTATTTATCTTGCCCTTCTAGCGTTTAGGCTTATCCAACAAAATATAATCAATTTAAATTTTTAATTTATTATTAATTTAGCGCCCCTTCCATAAATTTTTTAGCTTTTTTTATCTTGCCCTTCTAACATTTGGACTTACCCAATAAATTTCCTTTTTCTAAACTTTAGATTTAAATTCAATTCCCCTCTACTAATAAAATGTTGACCTTCTGAATACTACCTACTCAAGGCTTTCATTCGGGCACACTGAAAAAAACAACCAAGAAGTATAAATTCAAGGAGCAAAAACGATTCAAATTGACAATTACGTCAAGAGTTCGCCCCAAAATCATAAATTACAAACAAAACCTTTACCTAACACTCAAATATCTTCAAAAAAATAAATGCACAATACAAGGCTACGTACTATTTATTTATTTATTTATCATAACAAGGCAGTTTATATAATAGTAATAAATTGCTTAATTTAATTTAATTTAGTATAACCTAGTATAGTTAAATTTACCTTAATTAATTAACACAATTTGATATATTTATATGATATATGATAGGCACTGGTGGAAGGGTCAAACGGAGTGTGAGGATCTTATAAAACGGAGCGTAGACTCAGTTTATATGTCAGCTTATTTATTGGGGGTGTATAGTGTGCGCTGAATTTGTTAAATACTCTACAGCATCTGTTAATAGGTTCATTTTGTCCGTAATCTGTACGATGTGGATATTCCTTAAGTGGTTTTGAATGTCTTGTCAGCCTGACATTGTCATTGAGTCTGAATTTATTTGAGATGTGGTTAACCTTAATATCGCCATTCAAAACATCTAAGGTAAAACAGGATGTGAGCATAGTTCTTCTAGAATCAAGAGGTAAAAGATTTAATAATTGGAGCCTAACTGTGTAGGGTGGGAGGTTTTCAAAGTCTCTAGGATCATACAAGTCCCTAAGAGCAAAAAGAAGGAATTGCTTCTGGATTCACTCTTTTCTGTTGCTGTATAATTGGAAAAAGGGGTCCCAAGCTCTAATCTGACTACACCAATGATCTAGCGCAATAAGCTTGGATTGCAGGAATTCGGCATCTGCGGGTGAGGTTATGGCATGATATATTTTTAGATCATCAGCGTACATCAGATGTGAAACATTATCCAATACTTCTGATAGATCTAAATAAGAAAGGTTCCAAGTGACTCCCTTGGGGTACCCCAGAGGACACTAATATTTCCTTGGAAATAAAACCTTGAAACTTAACAAATTGAGTTCTATCACTAAGATAGGATTTAAGCCAGTAAAGTAAGGATCCTGTCACACCGATTTTCTTTAACTTTAAAATCAGGACATTGTGATCAACTCGGTCGAACGCTTTGCTAAAGTCGGTGTATATTGTGTCGATTTGATGCCCACTTTCAAGTGCGCAGAGCGTATCAGATACAAGAATCATGAGATTCGTTGTGGTCGAGCGACCTTTTCTAAAGCCATGCTGCTCGTCATTAAGAATAGGGTTGATCATATTGGTCAATTTATCGCAGATAATTTTTTCGAATAATTTCGGTATAGCTGATAAAATTGCTATGCCTCTGTGGTTCTCAACTTTTCGTTTGTCTCCATTCTTGTGGATGGGTGTGAGATGCGACGATTTCCAAGCAGAGGGGAAAGTTCTTAATGACAGTGACTTGTTGAAGAGAAAATGTAAAGGTGTTAAAAGTTGATGGGCAAACTTTGATAAAAATAGGTGAGGAATAAGATCAGGACCTGGACCTTTTTTGATATCAATAGTTTGGAGGGCATAGAACACCTCCTCAATAGACAATGAGATATTGTCAACAAGTGTAGGAACCGAAATGTTGGGTTCACTGCCGGTTCAATCTGACTGGGCACCAAAAACTTCTTGAAAACGGTCAGCAAACATATCGCATATATTACGTCGGCAGGAAGACTGCGTGATTTCATTTGACATGGTTACGGAATAACCCGAACTTTAATGATTTAATGATTTCGTCGAAGTTCTGGGTCGGTATTCGCGGCAGCTTCGACTGGAGCAGTCGTATTCCTCGCACCGTTTCCCGTGGATTTCGAATGACACTTGTCACAGTTTGGTTTGAGTATATTTCTTTGACCACAACCAAAACAGAATATGCCACGACTGGGACTTGGGCAATCCATAAAGTTATGACCAATATCAGAACAATTGCAACAGATAGTCAGATGATTGTGAGATGCTTGCTGAGGGAACTTATGTTGAATCGCAGAGATTTCATTTGAAGCATTCTGTGGCAAGCTTTCAGCATAAACAACTAGCTGAGTTGGATCTAGCTCGTGGATTAACCTGCAATTGCAACAATTTGCTTCAGCGTCGTAGCCTATGCGTTTCTAGGTAGCTTCAATTGAAACACACTGACGTTTCAATGCCTGAATGGAACTGAATTCTCTCCCAGCAAGATGTGCTTGCAAACCTGGTCGCATGTTCCTTACAAGTATTTGTTGAAAAGACTGGTCTGTTAACGGAGAACTTAAACGAATAGTCAATTGTTACAACGCATCCAGAAAATCACTAAAAGATTCCTTTACTATCAATTTGTCGCCGTATATCTATGTCGGTATACTGGTCTTTATATCTCTCGCATATAGCTCTGTGTAACTCCAACCATGATAAGCGGAAATGTTTTTCTCTGTACGTCCAGTACCGTTCTTCTGCCGGACCGGTAAGAAGTAAATGAGGTTCCGAAGCTAGTTCAGAATTGTGAATTTCGTTTGATTGAGCGAGAATTTCGACGCGAAAAAGGAATCGGCTTATAGGTATTTCCGTTCCAACTCCATTGAATCGCAGTCCCCATTTGGACATCTCGACGCCTAACAACTCTTTGATTTCTATCCACAACTGGTTGCAGATAATGAGTGCTGCTCGCTTGAAATGTCGGATACTCAGCTTCATTATGGTTTTCAGAGTGTATCGCCACTGAAGGCTTAGGTGTTTTTTGAGAAGAATTTGTTGAGGAGGGGTATCTGAAGGTATGTTTGAAAAATTAATCTGGTCAAGCTTCTTATAAAAAGTATCTTCATGTTTGATTCACCAACTAAATCTTGTAACGCCATAGTATTTTGAAGTGCCTCTTGTGAGGCTGACTGTATGTCTTCATCGGAGGAAAACTTAACGAGATGTTCAAGACGTCTGGCGTAATGGTCCAGCCGCGTACTGATACATACTATTTCGGACTGATTATCCGCTTGAGAAACAATCGTTCTCAAACAGGAAGAAATTTCAAATACTCTTTTACAACATTTTTTGTACTCTTCTAAGAGGTTATCTGAGATTGCTTACGGAAGCCGACCAGGCTTAAGAAATGGCTTTTCCATTTCTGAAATCAATCTAGACGTCAACGCTTCATATTGATGTACTACATCACCCCTTATATCACGCAAAAGACATTCCATCTGGAATTCATCTGGCTATAAATGCTCAATATTTAAAGCTGCCATTATTGAGAAAGCAAAAATAAGTAGATAGGTACTAAAAGAAAAGGAAATGATTTAAAAATTCAAGAGCTGAGAAAAAAAACACTCTTTTTTTCCAAAAAAAAAAAAATATTAACCAGTAAAAAAAAATATATATGTATGTATATACCAAAAATTATTCAAAGGCGATTATGAATCAAAATTCTATATATAGTTACATATAAATATTCAAGAAAATAAATAACTAAAAAAATTTATATATGCGAATTCCTTTCTAAAAGCACCGACGAAATGTTTGTGCTATAGCTAATGGCTTATATAAGACAAGAAAACCAATAAAAATTTAAGAAAAAGGAAATTCAAGGTTTTCCAAAAATGAAATATATCAAGAAAAAGATAACTCTGGGTTGTCCTGATATGAACCAACTTAAAACACTACTTCCAGCCTCTCGGAGCTTTTTGATTACCGTAATAAAACTAAAAAAAATTAGGAAATGGGAACAATTGGAAGGAATGTCAAATAACCACTACGAATGTTTCTTTGATGTGATCTCTTTTTCGTACGAAACTATAAACATAAGACATCATCATAATAATGTCAACGGGTACGGCCCGGATTGAGTTCCACGAGAGACCAAATCAACGATATCAAATCGTGATACTAAGAGAATGACGTCTTAATCATTGTATTCAGATGATGATGACGACATCAACGCACTTTGCGGATAACAAATGCAAGCGTCACTCTTCAGCAATACTACGGTGAGTATTTATCTTAATAATCAGTGTAAGCACTAGTGTGCTTTGCATTTAAGATGCACTGAAACTCACAATATATAGAAAAAAAAACGCGTGACATAAATTAAAATTTTCAAACCGCAGAAAAGGATAAGGAAAATATGTATGATTACTCGAGAAAAGACAAATTTTTATTTAAAATAGCTGGTGTTTCTCATTTTTTGTATGCCAAAATCGTTTAAATATTTTTAGTGATCGATTGTCGAAAAAAAATTAAAGTTAAGCAAAAAAATTAATAGAATGCTAAGTAAAACTACACGAAGTTAATTTCATAACAAAGAATGAAAAATATTTAAAAAGTAGTACAAGGGTTAAATTTTGAAGTGCATTTGTAAGGCTTAAACACTCTAGTAGCACCAAAGACGCAAACCGATATCTAGATCTAGATGACGCAATTAATCGGACTTTGTAATTCGCGGAAATAGATTCAACTGCAATTGAAACAAAACACAATTGAAACTTATTGATCATAAGAGCGACAACATCCCGTTCGAAACCACTTTAGCTAAAATAAATGATAAATGAAGTGACCTGACGCGAAACAAATAGAAATATATTCGGTAATTGCGCTGAATGATTATCTATATAAATATAATTGTAGTGTCTGTCTGTCCGGCTTTCACGCAAAAACGGCTGAACCGATTGTAATGGAACTTTCACAGTTTATTACGAATACTCCGAGATGCAATCTGCTTTCAGTTTTATTTCCCTTCCCAAACGCCTTCTATCCCCTCCCAAACAAAGTGACACATTTTTAATAATATGTAATACTCAAATTTTTTTGGAAACTATAAGAGGTATTAATTTGAAATTTAGAACATATTATTTCTATTATACATGCAATCTTTAAGTATACAAATTATTTAAATCACCCCTCCTTCGCCCACCTCCCATACAAACTAAACTTTTTCATTAAATACTATACACCAATTTTCTCAGTACTTATCAATTCTATCGAGCTAAAATTTTGTACCAAATCCTTAATTAGCATTATTATTAATATCGGGAAAAAACTAACCGATTATCTTCACTATTTCTACCCCCTCCCGTACAACGTGACACGATTCCACGACCTTACAAAAACTCGATTTTCTTGGAAAGTGTGAAAGTCACAGATGCAATGAATAATGACTGCAGCTGTTTTTCGGAAAATCACTAAGAACCCTCAGCTCCTTCCACCACCTCCCATACAAACTGCACTTTTTCATGAAGTACTCTAAGCCAATTTTCTCAATACGTATAGCTTTCATCGAGTTAAAATTTTGTATGGATTCCTTAATTAGCATTATTATTAATGGTTTGGTGAATGTTTCCACAGTGCATTTTGAATTGAAAGAAAAGATTTCCGGATTCTACACTGTTACGCTTTATTATTCGTAAATATCGGGAAAAAACTAACCGAGTAGTTTTAATCCTTCTACCCCCTCCCATACAATGAGACCCATTCCACGACTATGTAACAATTCGATTTTCTTGAAAAGTGTGAATGATACAGATCTGAAATTTAAAGTATATCAATTGCATGATAATTATATTTGTTTCTCGAAAAATCACCAAAACCCCCCGAGAAATTATAATTTGTGCGGCAACTGTAACGGGACGAAATTTGAGTGACCTCATCCTGCTACAGATTTTTAAAGGGGGTCTTCCAAGTTGGGTCAGCACTTCCTGCCAGCTAGATCAGGAGCAATGGGGTGAGAGAAAGTACTTGGAAGACCGCCCTTCCTTGTTAGTGCTGTATCTACATATCTTTACTAATAAAAACTCTTACTCCAAGAAGCTGTAGGAGAATAGCGTCCCAAGGCCGGCCATACCAAGGCCCCATATAGGAGCCCTTTCCTCAAGCTCAACCTGAGGTAATGCCTCAATATGTGCTTTGATTGTGGTCATATTCCACTTTCGTTGTGTCGTCCACGTAGAGTTCTGACATCTAGAATACTGGATGCAGCCATTTTTCGATAAGAACATGGTCAATTTGACTGAAGGTGGGCCTATCTGGTGATGTCCACGTCATTTTGTGAATAATTCTATGCTGGAATCAGGTGGAGCTTATGACTAGGTTCCTAATGCTGGCGAAGTCAATTAGTCTTTGGCCATTGTCGTTCATTTCACTAGGGATGTTATTCCCTCCTATTACGCCCCTATGAAACAGTTCGTTGCCAATTTTACCGTTGAAGTCTCCTATTAGAATTTTGAAGTCAAAAGTGCGGTCAATTCGGCCATATAATTCGTCTTCAATGACATCATCTTTCTCCTCTGTAGGAACGTGACAGTCGATAAACCAAATGCTGAAAAACTTCAATTTAAAGCGGATTACGCAGATTCGTTCGTTGATCGGTATATGTAGATTTTTTTATTTAGCTATTATTAGTTATTTGAAAGGTTTATCTCCCACAAAGGCGACACCGAGCTCTCTGCTTTCTTGGTTTCCGCCGTTGGTATATCTACAAGATCTGGAATCGTTAACTTCGCTTTCAACCCATTTCTTTTCTTGTAAAGCGAGGATGCTGACGTTGTTACGATAAGTCTCCTGAAGGAGTTCCCGCAATGCACCCGTTCGATGAAGTGAACGCATATTCCAACATCCAAAAGAATAGTTCATTTTCCGTTTTCGCAGTTTGATCCGTTCAATCCGAAGCTGTAATCTGAGTTCCTGGACACGCGAGTTTTTTTTAGGAGACTTTGTGTTCGCCGAGCCCCTAACCCAGAGGACCAGTCTGGATGGGAGTTCCGATTAGAAGCGCGGAACACTCGCCTTTATCTTTCTCCGTCTGCTGTTTTAGACAAAAGACCCGGTGGTCACCATGAGGAGGTGGAGATAGGATTCAGTAGCAGAGCTGTTAATGTAATTTACAGGTTTTTCATAAAATCTATGCTGCGTCATATACCAGATCACGATTATTCTCTGTAACCCTTACTATCATTCGACCATCACCCAAACAAATATCATAATTTCAAAATTTTCTTTAAATATTATGAAAATTTTTGGGTGAGTATATGACGCATGCGTGAAATCTGTGTTGGTAAGGGGTATAAAATCAAAACTCACATTCTCCATCTTTGGAATTTTTTTCAAAACTGAAAAAACCCTTTAAAATTATACATTAGATTTTTTTCCCCAATCAAGGAATTTCTTAAGGGTCATAAGAAATAATTGATAACAAAAGATAATAGAAAAGTTGTGGTTTCTTACTAATTTTAGAGGTCCTTTTTTGCAGTTTTTAAGAATTTTCCAAATATGGAGAATGTTCGTTTTACTTTTATACCACTCACATGAAAAGTGACCGTTAGGAATACCAAGAACCTGCATATTTTTGTGAACCAATGTCTCCCACACATTTTAAGGATATATCTGAAGATGTGATCTCCAACGACGATTTTTGAGTACAACTGTACAGATCAAAATATAAATTAAAATTTAAAGGCGGAAATGGCGGAGGATCGGTCACACTTTGAGGAAACTAGAGCGAAACATCGAAAAATAAGCTCTGGATTATAGTCTTCAGGGAGGAAGTTGGTCTGGTGAATCATGTAGCACATGGTAGCGAGCAGTTGAAGATAGAAGAACAAATAAGTCCTGCTGACAACTGAAGGCCGATGCTTAGGATCGTGACTTGTGAAAGAGCACTGTTACTGTCCTATGCCTTTATAGCGGATCTTAACAGGAAATTGATTGTTTGAAATTGTTGTTTCCCCCAATGGGATCACAATAATTTAATATTACAACAATAAAGTAATAATTATTCTCTTCTTCGATTTAACTTGCAGAATTTCTGGCAGCTGATCGCTTTTCTCTATCAACCGCTTTTGGTGGGACTCATATCATCGTTCAACATCTTTGTACGATAATTGCCATGAGAGCTATAGTAGAAAAGAGGGAGTATGAATTATCTTTAACAATTATTTCTTCGGTCTTAAGCGCTTAGATTCGGACACAATTTTTTTGAATTTTTTTACTGGTATACTGTTGGAAAATGGATCTCAATTTTTTCCTATAATTCAAGAACCCTAACCCCACGTACCTCACACAATTTTGATTGTAGACCAGTGGTTGGAGCGTTGGTCTACAATGCGAAGATCTTGATTTCGAATCCTGATCGACGTATAGCAAATACTTTGCGGGGTAATACCTGAGCCTTTTCAATCTATGAAAATGAAAATTCGTAAGTGGCCCGATTTGTACTGTAATGGCATTGAAAAAGAATAAAAACGCCGCACAGCGTTATTCTTTAAATACAACTTCAATAAATAGAAAAAATATTTTACATATTTTATATTTGTCAGACCGCTATGTCTTGAAATTTCGTTCTGTATCTTTTTTTCGACGATGCGTTAAGTTCACAACTTCTGGACATTTAAAAATTTTAACTGTTCCTGGTGTAATCATTTTCAAATAAGCGGTATGCGAATCACATATACCACAGTGATTAAAGGTTAATTTAAAAAAAATAAAACATTTACAAAGTCATTGCAATTTCTTTGGAATGAAATAATTCAGACTCATAAACTAGAGACTTATCTAGTTCATTATTTTACTGTATTTATTAGTTTATTTCGGGACTAACCGCATACATAATAAAACATAATAAAATATTATAAAATTGTATCATTTGAGGCTCGATTATCCGCTGAAGAAATCTAAATTTGATGTAACCGTCTTCTGGCTTATTGTATTTTGCCGCTACCTATAAACTAATATTGTTAAAGATATTTGAAAGATATCCAGTTTGGATGTTATCATCAGGGTAATGAGAAATCGAAGACAATTAATTCTATTCGATAAACGCCAATCAATCCAAAATGGAAACTTCAAAAACGTTTTTAAATTCATTGTGCTAAAGGCATCAGTACGGTTAAGATGGCGATCGCGTCTTTTAAAAGTGCCTTTTTATTAGCAACTGTGATAGTTAGTGTATTAACAAATCCTGTTGTACCAGTCGAAGAACGCGATGAGCCTTACAATGGCTACCGTTTGCCAAATTCAACTCGTCCAGTTACCTATAAGATCAACCTAACAACTCAGGTCCATAAAGGTATAACGAAATTCATCGGTGTTGTCGAGATTGAATTCGAAGCGCTGGAAGTCGTGGAGGACATTTATCTGCATATCAAGCAGTTGAACGTAATATCGATAGATTTAAGTTTGGCCTGGTTGCAAAACAGTCCTATCGCAGTGACTTACAAAATCGATGAGAAAAATGAATTTTTGATTGTACACGTGCCTGGAGGACTTTTCTTTGAATTCATTTATCGAATGACGATAAGCTATGAAGGAAATCTACGAAGTGATAATGCTGGATTTTATATGAAATCATACAAGAACCAACAGAGTGAAGATGTGTAAGAGTCTGTGATTTAGCAGGTATTTGATTTGACTGAAGAAAATTCGGATTTTTTTCCCTAGATATTTGGCAACTACACAGTTCGAATCGACAGATGCCCGACATGCATTTCCATGCTACGATGAGCCCGAAAAGAAGGCAATTTTTACGATATCTATAACTCATGATAAAAGCTACTCGGCTATTTCGAATATGGAGGTTTCGGAGAAGATTGTGAATAAGTAAGGATTACAAGTTAATATTATTTGAGTGAAGATGGTTTTAAGTTTTGAAATGGATTGGTCAATCCGATCTTAGATAATCGCGAAGAATTAAGGTTATTTTCGTAGTTGAATGGGTTAGAAATTTTCAGTGCGGATAATATTAAAAGATATGCCTCTGCTTAAAATGCCCGTGGAAAAGCGATCTCTCTAAAAACTCTCTCGAATCGATGCATTATTCAGTTTCGAAAGTTTTTGATACGCTAATGCTTTAGGTAATTGCCCAAACATGTTTCGAAAACTTGTGGCTAACCAGTGATCAAGTAGATGGAGTTCAGATGTTAACACAACCTAGTACTTGGTAGGGAAATTTTAATTCACTCGCAACAGGAAAATACACAAGTTTGCCCGCAAGATTAATTTGCCTTTTATCATAGTGAAGAACAACGGAACGAGTTATCCAACTTTCCTCTAACGTTTTAGTTCAAAACTCGAAAGAAGAGTTCAAAGATTTTCCCAAAAAAAAAATAAATAAATAAAAGCTTTTGATCTGAAATGAATATATTATTCTTATACCAATTTCAATCTACAGTATAAAAATTATTCGAATCTCCCCACCTCACATATAAACTGAACTATTTCATGAAATACAATAAATCAATCTACTCAGTATATATAAAATTTTTCGAGCAGAAATTGTGCACGAAATATTTGTTTAGAATTATTAGAAAGTCTAAAAAAAATTAGACGATTAACTTCACTCCTTCTACGCCCTCCCATACAATTTTACTCAATTGCTTTTTCAACTTTTCAAAAAGCCGATTTTCCTGGAAAGTGTAAATGCTATGGATCTGCAATTTAAAACATTTCAAATGCATGATGCTCAATACTCACTTAGAACTCCCCACTCCTTCCAACACCTTCCATACAAGCCGCATATTTTCACTAAATCCAATACAATAATATTCTCAGTAACTTTTCAATTTTTGGAGCTTAAATTTTCAATAAAATAATTTTATAGCAGCTCCAGCATGATGTGATAAAATTGGTTCAATGCCGTCACCTCTTCTACCACACAAAATTTATTAAAATAATAACAAATATCTTTTACCTAGAGTATCGCATGATTGGACCTTATGCCCAATCGTAGTTTAGTTATGTTTTTATACGATATTTTAGTCAACGAAATACTAATATTCGATGAGTGACAAATTGATTTAGTGGCATATGTTTGACATCGAAATAAACGGAAGCGAGTCAATGTTCACATTAGTTATAATAACTTTTGTAGACCTTTATGAATTATACTAAATCAGTGGTACTCACGAATTCTAAGTTTTAACAATACATTTATTTTAAATCTTAGATTTTGTACGCCATACCAAATATTCAAACCAAGGAAATATTTACAAACACGATATCTGCCACAGACGATCACCACAGGAAGAATAGTGAAAGATATTGTGTTTGGATACTAACGAGCAAAAGACCACATCGCTGTGTTTGCAGATACTCTATCATTACCTGACTGATAACGTTTTTCAGTCAAATGTCACGGAATGTTCATAAGATATGTCGATTTTCAACTACACTTGTGCGAAAATTGTTACGTCGGATTCATTTGATTTGTTCTATTTGGGAGTTCGAATTTGCGACAACATGGTAAACTAGGTGTGCAGCGGTCTAGATATATCAGCTGCCAATATACGCAGACTTTTTTTGATCGAAGGAATTAATTTCTCCTATAAAACAGAAACGACAGAGACCAGATCGACAAAATTCAGACTGACATAAGCCAGAAGCGATAAAATCGAGAAACGAAAATATTCAGAAATGGAAAAATCCAGAAACGACAAATTTCAGAAAGGAAAAAATCCAGAAGTGATAAAATCCAGAATTGGATTTTTTCTTGATCCCTGTATAAGTGCCCATGTATATAAAAACAAACTCAAGACATGAAAATACTTGAGCTTATAATTGATAAGGAAACAAAATAATAATAAACATAATAGAATTATGATTGGGCTTAAAGTCCCATCATATGATACTCTAGATGCAATGGAAATGACTTTAATATGCCGGAAAATATGTCACTTCAAATTCTTTAGAATAGTGACTAGAGACTTTTGCATGGGAGGTGGTAGAGTAGAGGAGAGGTTTGTTTTTTTCATATATGACACCGAACATAGCATGCAAAATATTTTTTGCTGAATTTAAAGTTTTTAGTTTTCATTATTTTTAAGGAAATTGGTCATAGTTTTCCTGAAATTGTGGCATTTGTATGGGAGGTGGCAGAGGAAGTGGAGCGTTTAAGATGATTTTAAAACTGCTTATCATCATCCTTATCACCAAGCTTTGATTCAATTTCAAAGTCGATAGCTCTCATATACTTGAAGGAGAAATGCTTTTCTTGAATTTCTAATACAGATATTTGTTTGCGAGGTGGTAGAAGGAGTCCAGCGGAGCTGATAATTTTTCTAACACTTATTTCAATTATTAAGAAACCAATTCTGGTAAAATTTGAAGTTTGTACTTTCTCTAGTTTGAATGGAAATCGATAAAATGCATTTAACAAAAATTATTCATTTGTATGGGAGGGGGTAGAAGGAGTGTACGGATCAAAACACTTTTTTTTACATAATTAATATTTTTATTTGTATACTTTATACAAATATCAAGTTGATACTTTAACAGTTTCCAAGAAAAATAATTTAATTTAAATTTAAAAATTTCGTGAAATTTGTATGGGAGGGGGTAGAAGAAGTGAGATAAAGTTGATAATTATTTTTAAAATAAATTTCAATTATAGTAGAATTAATTCTGACAAAATTTTGTCTTTTCAGCTTTACTAGTTCCAATGAAAATTGAAAATATGTGTTTTCAAAATTGTCAATTTGTATGGGAGGGAGTAGAAGGAGTAAAGGGATCGAGTAAATATTCTGTTATATTAATGACACCTGTATCATAATACTTTGACCTAAACTTCAAGTGGATAGTTTAAACAGTTTCAAAGAAAAATCAATTTCTTAATAATTCGAAATTTCATGAAATTTGTATATTCACGAACTTAAAGTTACCTTTTTTACTAAAAATGACACACAAAATTTTTTAGTACTATAGCTCAAAGCTTTCGAAAGTTATGCTGTAGACAGACGCACAGACGGACAGACAGACAGACGGACAGACGGTCACTCGGAATCGAGGTTTTTGAGCGACAACAAATATTTCCGTACCCTTAGCGGCTCTGTGGGAGCATTATTTTTTAGCGTTACAAACGGTAACGCAAACACAATATACTCTCAGATTTCATCTAGAATATAATAATAATATTTTATAAAATAAAAATGAAATACACATATATAAAATGTATCTACGTACATAATTTCCTCATTGACCAAACGTGAAAATTAGTGTATTACATTTAGTGAAATTGTGCAGTTGGTATGGGAGGTGATGGACGGAGTGGGGGGGTTCTTAGTAATTTTTCTCATAAATAACTTCAAATATCATGAAATTGATATTTTTCAAATTTCATACTAATAACATTCACACTTTTCAAGAAATTCCATTTTTGTGGAGTTGGGAAATCATGCCATTTTGTATGGGAGGGGGAGAAAAAACCAACTGATTAGCTTTACTGCCTCTACAGCAGTAACACTAATCAGTTAGGTTTTTCTCATCTTAATAATAATAGCCGTGTTTTTTTGCGGACGAGAGTAGAGCAGGTTAAGATAGTCCTCAAAAAAACGATCCAGAGTAGAAGCTTAGTACTAAAGTATGGAACTGATAAGTTGTTGCACCTGGAAACAATTTGGCAGTTCTACTTCGAATTGTCAGTTGTCAACAACAGGTAATTTCTGTAAAATATTGCGAATTTCCCGCGATAATTCAAGACTTTTCCTTACAGATCCAATAATGAGTGCAAATAGGAAAGTTTTTTTATTGGAACTATTAGAATCAAGTGATTCGGATGACTCCAATCGTAAGCGCATTGTGTTTCAGGCAGCTGCAGCACTTGTCGACAAATTCAAATTTCATTGCTGCCAACAGCTGCGAGATGAAAATCCCAAGTTCTAACTTCTGAGCCCTCTATCAATGAGCACAGGAACTATTTATCCAGAGCAGGTTAGCTACACCAGTGGTCTAACCGGGGTAGCTAACCTACTCTGGATAGATGATTTGTTGTTGCTTTCAATGTAGTTACGCTAACCTGCTCTGGATAGAGCCGCAAAAAAACACGGCTAATGCTAATTAATTACTTAATACAAAATGTGAGCTCGAAAAATTTTATACGTATTTAGAAAATCGGATTAGAGTGTTATATGAAATAGTGCAGTTTGTGTTAAAGGTGATGGAAGGAGTCATGGAATTCGAATAATTTTTATTTTATATATTATATTCATGATAAAAATAATATTTTCCAAATTTCAAAAAATTGACTTTTATAGATTTCAAGAAAATTTTGTATGGAAGGGGTAGAAGAAGTAGAGCGATTTGCCCGTTCACAAGCTTGATCTTGTATTTTCGTCAAAAACGACTTGTACAAAATTTGTGCTTTGTATGTCAACGCGTTCTCGAGCTAGAGAGTGAACGGACGGATGTACATCTATCAAATACCGGATGTCGAAATTTTTACGATTAAGTTCCCTACTACATATTATTCCATAATATGTGGAACTCAAAAAAATTTAACAAAGAAGTTGATTGTGAACGAAATTTATTTTTGAAACATTTTGCCGAAAAAGGTCACATATTTATGGGGTACTCTTGGAAAAAGTAGGTTTTTGTTTTGTACACTTTAGATATATTTTCGTAAAAATACAAAAATTTTAACTTCCGCAGAAATATTGATAATATTGAAAATTGGCCTTACAATTATTTTTCTTTTCAAACTTTCTGCAGCTTTTATGGTAATAACGTGAATAGTCATATGCCGCCATTACAATGAAACAGCAAGTAAAAGAAAAATGCAGGATAGGTTCAAGAAAATGTACTCAAATTTTTTTGATAATTATGTTCAATCTTTAGCAACAATTTTGCAAGAATTTTTCGACATGCTTCTTCCATATTAAGAAAATTTCTGGCTTCGAAATTGATATTATTATTACGAACAAATTAGTAGGCTTTTCAATCGTTAACTATAGCTACAGGAGAAGACCAACATTTAAGATTTGGTAGATCAATAAGTAACAAGTAGTAAATTGGGAATAGATTGGGTACCTCGCGTAGAGCACTCAGGTAGCTTCGCAGGAACATACAGATAATAAAATTTAATGGAAATTATTTTTATCTTATTTCTAGTCCCGATGGAACCACTACTACAACATTCGAACCAACCCGTTTGATGTCCTCATATCTAATTGCCTTCACAGTTTCCGATTACACATACAGTGAGAAAGTCAATCGCATCCCGCATCGAATTTACTCGAAACCGGGTTTTGAAAAACAACATGGATTTGCCTTGGACACCAGCATTGCCACATTGAATTCGCTGAATGATTATTTGAAGGTTGACTATCCTTTGCCGAAAATGGATAATGTAGCAATTCCAGCGAAAGGTGGTGCTATGGAAAACTGGGGACTGGTAACGTATGGCGAACAATATTTATTATACGATGAAGCTGAGACAACTACATCGAGCAAGACGACAATCGCAACAATTATTTCGCACGAATTTGCCCATCAATGGTTCGGCGATTTTGTCAGTCCGAAATGGTGGACTTATACATGGTTGAATGAAGGATTTGCATCGCTTTTTGAATTTGTAACAACCGATGATGTAAGTCAAATTAAATTTTTATTACATACAAATTTTTTCTACGAAAAGTAGCTCGGAAAGACACTTAGAAGCTTGGTTATTTATACTCTGGATGAATTCGAGAGTACAATGCGTTTGCTCCTATGTTTGTAACGCAGAGAAATAATAATTGGACAGAGTCGAGAAGTATAGAGAAATGTTCGTCTCGCTCAAAACTATTGAAAAACATAACAGGGCTACGATACTCTAGATGAAATAGAATTTTTTGTCATCCCAAGAAATTTTGGATGGGGAGTGTTAGAAAGGATGATAGCATTAAACTAATTTTTTCCCCATCATGCTAAAGTAGCTATAAAAATGTTTTGTACAAAATGCTTACTCCAAAAATTGAATGGGAACTGAGAAAATTAGCGAGTTAGATTTTGTGAAAATGTGCTGTTTGTATTAGAGGTGGTAGAAAGAGTGGGGGGATTTTAGTGATTTTTTCAGAAAGAACTAGGAATGTTATAAAATTGACAACCCTTAAATATCAGATTAGTACCATTCATACTTTTCAAGAAAATCGATTTTCTGTGAAGTTGTGAAATTGTGTCATATTGTATGGGAGGGGGTAGAAGCAGTGAAGCTAATCAAAATTTTTTTTTCTGATCTTAGTAATAATACTAATTAAGTGTTTATTACAAAATGTGAGCTCTATAAATGTTATATATTCTGAGAAAATCGTCTTAGAGCATTTCACGAAAAAGTGTAGTTTGTATGGGAGGAGGTGGAAGGAGAGGGGAGACTCAAATAATTTTTCTACTGTAGATTTAAATCAATATGAAAGTAATATATCCCAAAACTCAGGCTAATAGCTGTTATACTTTTCGAGTAAATTAATTTATTGTTGAATTGCGAATTTGCGTCGTTTATGTATGGGAGGGGGTAGAAGGGGTGAAGCTAATCGTCTAACTTTTTCTCTGCTTACTAACAATTTTAAATAAATATTTGCTGCACAATTTCAGCCCGCTAAATTTTATACGGACTGAGTAAATTGGCTTAGAGTAATTCATGACAAGTACAGTTTGTATGGGAGGTGATAGAAGGAGGGGGAGAACACGCATAATTTTTATACGGTAGATTGATATTATCATAAAAGTAATATATTCCAAATTTCAGGCCAATAGCCTTTATACTTTTCGTGCAAATCCTTTAATTGTCAAATTGCGCAATTGTGTCATTTTGTATGGGGTGGAGCGATTTGGCCCGTTCACGAACTTGACCTTACTTTTTTGTCAAAAACGACGTGTACAAAATTTGAACAATCTAGCTCAACGCGCTCTCAAGCTAGAGAGCGCACAGACGGACGGACAGACGGACATCCGGTTTTGAGATTTTTGAGTGATAACATTAACTTCTGTATCATTCATTTTTTTCTCCAAGCCCTATTTCTTAGCATTACAAACCTTAGAGCAAACTTATAATACTCTCAGATTTCATCTAGAGTATAACAAGTTAATATCTGTGCGTCTTCTAAATAAGACTTGAACGCTTCGAGCTATGAGCTGAAGTTTTTCTGCATCACTTCTTATTCGCCTCTACTATTTCCAAACAAAAATTTTACGAAATTCTCAATTGGATGGAAATTTTGTTCTCTTCGGATCTACCAAAACGATCGACTTAAGAATTTCACCAAAGTAAAGTGACGACATTCGTTTTTTTATACCAATCTCCTAGCAGTACAAAATATTAAATTTGTGAAATTGGTGGATACAAATAATTCTTTCAAAATATTGAAACAGTATTTTGTAAGGAACTCATTACGTATGTGGGGCATGCAATTATACTATTTAAAAAAAAAATTACAAGGCTAGTCAAATTCTACTCCATGCTAATAAAAATACCTTTTAACAGAATTATTTGTGCAAACGAATTCTATTAGGTTGTTGCATATGAAATGGCGACTTTTATAGTGAAATTTCAAATAACTTTAACTTTTGTAAAACTTAATGTTATTGATCAAAATAGGTACCAATAGATGCAGTACACTTCTCCCAACGAGATACAAGTGCATTTATACCAGTTACGTAGAAATCCAACTTTCTAGACTGAAGAAATTCATCGAAGGTATTTTTGAAGGCTGCTTCATTGTTAAATTGTTTCTTCGCCAAAAAATGATCCAAATGTTTGAAAAAGTGGTAATCGGTTGGCGAGAGGTCTGGTGAATATGGTGGATGAGGAAGTGTTTCATACTGCAAATCGTTTAATTTTTTGACCGTTATTCCGCATCATGTTTTGCACAGTAAACTCGTGCTAAGTTGTAGCCTAGTGGGTAGCGTGTTGGATTACAATGCGAAGGTCGTGAGTTCAAATCCCGGTCGACGCATAGCTCTAGCACACTACCTGCTGGGATATACCTTGGCTACCTCAATCTAGGAAAATGAAAAATTCGCAGATAAAGGGTTGTGCGAAGAGCTAACAACCCTTCCACAATAAGTAATGAAAATGTTATGGAACCTGAAAATCAGGAGGCCAAGGCCCGATTTGGGCTGTAGTGAATAAGAAGA
Organism: Chorisops tibialis; assembly: GCA_963669355.1. NCBI lineage: Eukaryota > Metazoa > Arthropoda > Insecta > Diptera > Stratiomyidae > Chorisops > Chorisops tibialis. The sequence goes on along the minus strand of OY770264.1, from coordinate 40,804,524 downwards.
AGAACTCATGCGGAACCCACTTATCAAGCTTTTCGACTCTTCCAAGCTATTGCAAGTGCCAGAAAACTGTGGAATAGTGTACGCCCAGTTTCTCTGTAATGTCCCTTACAGTTTGGCATGACTCAGACTCCACTATTAAACGCATAGACGTTGTCTATCGATCGTCCTGGGTGACCTCATGGCTCGCTAATAAAGGGTCATATCTCCTGATCAGAATTTTTCGAACTATCGCTGTGTAGTTCGTTCGCTTACTGTGTCAGCCCAAATGCTCTGTTGATGTTTTTGGTTGCCACCCTTGCATTATGGCTAAGTTTGAACTCGCAAAAAAAAAGTAACTGTTTTTGACTCGTTTCCATGTTTTTTTTATATTTTTTCTCTCCGATCTCAATGAAGTCCACAACTGAAATGATTCCATGACCAAATGTAAGAGTATTAATACTTCAATATTCATTACTACCAGAGCCACCTGGCGGCAGTTTGAGACATGAAAATCGCAACTAACTTCACTTCATCGCGAAAGTCACCATTTCATCTGCAACAACCTAATATTACAAATAAAAAGGGATTTTGTTTGTTTTGTGATAATTTATAATATAACATTATTGTTTTGGTGCACTATACTTGTAATAATTTGAAAGAAAAGAATTTCCGGATTCTAGACTATTACGCTTTATTATTTGTGACATTTTGGTCTCTGCTGAGAACTTTATCAAACTGCTGTCTCAGCAGAGACCGAAACGTCACGAATAATAAAGCATAACAGTGTAGAATCCGGAATTTCTTTTCTTTCAATTCGAAATGCACTGTGAAAACATTCACCTCTCCATTGTAATAATTTCCTTATAAAATATTGTTTTAAAGATTTTATCCACTTATTTATATCCAAGCTTTGACAAATTGTACATATTGCACTAATTCTTTGAATAATGTACATAGATTAACGATTTCGCTAATAGTTTAATAAAAAAACGACACCCCAGTGAAAAAACAATGAAGTTAACTTGGTTTTCGCAGATCATTACAAATATCTACTCGATGTAGGAAGTGTTAATAAAAAATATTTTATTTAGCGTAATCTACATATTTAAAAGAATAAGTGTTTTTCCGTAAGCGCACTACAGCCCAAATCAATGACCCAAAATAAATAAATTAAATATCATAGGAAAAACATTTTCTTCAACGAGCGCCTATTCTGGGTTTCAGATCTCTATCTGTTCCGATTCCGGATTTTCGCTGAAATACGGCAACATGATGAAAGAAAAGGTGAAAGAAAAATTGCAAACTCCTCCCGTAATCAGATCACTACATCTGAACATTCGACAAGTACACAATCGCTACCCTCATCACATCTGCGAATGTTTGCCAGTAGCAGCCAGTACAACTGCAAAATATACCAGCTTCACCAATCGGTACGGTCATTCCCACTTCCCTCCGCTACATGACTGTGTATGTGACAATTTTTAATTTGCAAAAATTGCCAAAAAAGAAAAAAGCTTGAAAAAGGGCGGGACAAAACGCAATATTTCTTTTGAGTACTCCATTTGCTTTTTTTTATAATACAGGGAAAGCACAGTGATCGACATAAAGAATTGACATATCGTATTTTTTTATTTACTGTTGTTAGCAAATAATGTTTTCTTTTCAGTTGTATCGTTATAGGTACACATAATTCCTTCGCGTCTTTATTGCCTCACAAACACACATTACTGTGGTCTCTACCCAGCAAACAAATTAATTCTTTAAAGAATCGTTAATGAATTATATTAACGAGCGATTTGATCGTTAACGAGAGTCGTTAACGAATCATTAACGATTCATCAAGCGGATTAAATGGACATTCGCTAATGAATTACTTTTAACTTTGAATCGTAAAACGCTTACAAAAAACGAGTATATAAGCAAGTATATAATCATTATCAATGAATCCTTAATGTGTCGTTAATAATATTTGTTATGAAAGATTAACGATGAATTAAAGAACTTGTCACACAAGCTCACGCGGTCTCCTCTGCAAACTCCAGGGTTTTCACTGTTTGCATTTGAGATATCAACACGAAATAATTTTAGGCTCTGTTCATGCGCATGGTGGAATTAAAACTGCTTGTATATAACAAGATCGTCGTTGAGCAACTCTTTTTGTTTGGTTTGCTTAAGATCGTCATGCAGCTTATTTGTTTTGTGGCATTTCATGCTGGTTTAAAGATCGTTATTTGCGAGCGCTCGTTAAATTGTTTGCTGGGTATTCTCTACATGCGCCGTTCGGCACAATTTTATGCTAAAAATCTGTTTCGAATCCCCCGGTTCGTACTTGTCCAACATTTTGTAATGCGTACTGTATATGTGTTCTTCATACTTTTTTTGTTATAAGTATATAGATATAGAAAAAAGTGCAAACCCAACTGAAAATAAAGAGCTTCACAGTCATCAATAATATACGGTTGTTTTTGCATTTCTGCTATTTTTTGCATGATCCTTTTAATCATCTGTGACAATTTTCTTGTAGACGCCATTTGTTTTTCTCAAACTAATAAGAGCGTTGTTTTTAAATTTTTTAGCACACATAAGATTTCAATGGTTTGGTTAATGTTTTCACAGTGCATTTCGAATTGAAAAAAAAGATTTCCAGATTCTACACTGTTATGCTTTATTATTCGTGACGTTTCGGTCTCTGCTGAAACCCTTATCAAACTGTCGGCAGAGACCGAAACGTCACGAATAATAAAGCATAACAAAGCGTAACAGTGTAGAATCCGAAAATCTTTTCTTTCATAAAATTTCAAACTTAGCAAAACTGAAGCATTTTTCCTCACTTGCAGAGTCTTCTAATTTTCTCGGTGGATGGGATGCATATATAGAATACAACACAATGTTCTTTTTTACTGACGGATCTCACTCAGTAAATATTTTTCGATTCTTAACTATCCCAGCGCTTGTGAAGTATTTTAAATGCTCTTAATTTGCAACGAGTAAGTGCTTTGAACTTGCTAACATTCCATATACATTTTAACATTACATTTCCGCTAAAGTAAGTGCTCCGATTTTAAAGCGTATTTTTGTGTTGAACAGAAAGTACGAGTTAGAGTTCATAAGTGCATAACTAATAAGCACGTGACTTTTTTCAAGTCGTGGGATCCTAAATCGCAAAGCAGACGCGTTAACACTGAGCTATCTTCATCCAACAAGTCGCTATTACAGTGCTTTTCCCTAACATTTTTAGAAGCGAGTTTAAAGCACGTGTCCTGCTGTTTGTAAAAGAGAGGATCAGATCAGCATTTACAGATAATTGGTGTCTAATGAATAATACGGTATTGTATGGGTTCATTTAGTCACGTAGGGACTGCTGGTTGCTAGTGTTGATTTAATAAAACTAAAATAATTTAAAGCCATATCATAAAGATAACAACCCAGTTGATAAGTTTAACACCTGATAAAAAACTTGATAGGATTATGCGAATTGCAGATAACTTCCAAATTTGAAGTTTATGCAACAAAAATTACATTTGCTATTTTCTAGCAGTCTTTTTTTGCGAAAATGATGTTAAGAATTCGGAATTCCGGCTGACTTGGGACATCTACCTAAAAACACAAAAGTGTTGAATATAAAATCTGTAAGACATATTATAGGTTGGAATAGCCCATATTGCTTGATTCATAATGATGAAGGTCACTTTTATTTTATTTTGCTACTCAATAACATTTTGTTTTAACTTCTTTAACGTATCTAATCGATCCAACCGTTCTATTTCTTCTACTCCAAATTCTGCAACAGTGCAATAGTCAAAGTTTGGTCTTGATCTCCTGACCTTCAGGTTCTTTAAAATTTGCATTACTTATTTGTTCGTCTTTCGCGAAAGCCTTTATTTTCGAATTCTTTAATTTTCGTAGATTGATGTAACCAAGGTATATGCAAGCAGGCTGTGTTCCGGAATTACGTATTTACCGGGATTTTAACTCACGATCTTGGCATTGTAAACCAGCACTCTACCCTATAGGCTACACTCTGACAATTTCACAATGATTTTTTTGGAAAGATCTGAAATTTGAAACTTTCTATGATCATTATTGTAATTTGTATAAGAACCAATGAACGCCGCCAACAAATTCTACTACCTCTCATATAAACTGCATAATTTCTAGCAAAATAATACAGCGATATAGAATTCCATCTTGAATAAATTCCTTATGGTATTTTCATTTCATGAAATCGTAGTTCTTTTATATTTATTTTCTAGATGAGATCTGAGAGTATTATAAGTTTTCCACAATATACGTAACGCTAAGAAATAAGTTTTGGAGAAAAGGAATGTAAATTATATTTTAAAAATCTCAAAACCAGATGTCCGTTAGTCCGACCGCGCGCTATCTAGCTCGCATTGAGCTAAAAAAATCAAATTTTGCAAATGTCGTCTTTGACAAAAAAGTAAGGCCAAGTTCGTGAATATACCGCTGTACCCCTTCTACTGCCTTCCATACAAAAAAAATCATTTTCGAAAATTTGCAATGATCGGATTTTCTGTGTAGCTATAAAGATATCTTCTTCTTCTACTACAATGGCGGTTCATCCCAAATCAGACCTTGGCCTCCTGACATGCAGGTTCCTTAACATTTTGCATTACTTATTGTGGAAAGGTTGTTATCCCTTCGCTCAACCCTCTTCTACGAATTTTTCATTTTCGTAGAATGAGGTGACCAAGGTATTTCCAAGCAGGCAATGTCTTGGCATTATATATTACGCCGACCGGGGTTTGAACTCACGACCTTCGTACTACCAACACTCTACTCACTAGGCTACACCCTAGCTAGTTAAATATATTGATTTCAAATTTGGATCATATTATTATATTTTTATGATAATTGCAACCTACGTTATAAAAATTATTTTATTTTTACCTCCCGAACAAACTGCAATATTTCATAAAATACTATAAGCCAATAAAAATAAATTTTCAATAGATGATTTACTTGTATTGGTACAGCAGCCATACAAATGCATGTTTTTAATTCAGATGCGACAAAAGCTCTGAAGTGGGACAAAAACTTTGAAGTGGGACAACAATATTTTTTGTAGTGATGGGACATTTTGACGTGCATGAATGGGACATTTGTACCACTTCTTGTATGAGTAACCCAACACTACAATCTTGTCTAAACCTAGCTGTCGAAAGCAGTGGTCGCAGTTTCGGCATAATCAAATTTTGTTCGTTGTGGAATTATCTGGATTTCTGTTTTATCTTTGTTTTTTGGCTGTAGATTCTCGACAAAAGTCGCGATTTTACTAGGATCCAATTCATTTCATCTCTTCTTGAACATAGCAACCACATTTGTCCGTCACTTGTTTTTCGTGCTTCGCTACTTTGCGGAAAATGCCACCTGTCATCGAGGCCCAGCGACGAGGTCAGTTTTTTAAACAACGAGAACGCCAGTCTAAGGATAATTTCGTTTTTTCCATTTCAGAATTTCTTTCATTCCGTTGTAACTAACCTCATTTTACACGCTTTAGTATGAAGCTTTCATACTGATCTGAAATTTGAAACATGTCAATTGCATAATGATTTTAGTTATTTTTGAAAAAATCATTACCCCCCTCCGATATAAACTGCACTAATTCACTAAATCCAATAAGCTATTCTCTCAGTACGTATTGAATTTTTGAAGCTAACATTTTGTATAAAACATTTTGACAACAACTCTTAATAACTTCAATGTCATCACAAGTTACGAAAATTTCTATTCCATCAAGAGTACTATATGATTTGGATTTTCGCGCAACCGTAGATCTGTTAAGTTAAGTGCATGCAGCACTTATTTTATTTATTGCGTTAGTGGTGCAAATATTTTTGGTTCTGATATTTTGTTTTTCGGTTCACGTTCGAGAATGATACTTGAGCCAGTACTAGAGTCGTGTGCCTGTTTAACTTTATACAAATAAAATTTTATATTTGTAATACCATAATTAGTAAGCTTCCAATTAAAACATCTAAATTACCACAATTCTAAAGTACAACTCTTAATATTATTGATAAAACGTTATTATGCACTTCAAGCAGAAGTATATTATCTATACTTCAGTAGATCTAATCGAGCGGCATATGCCCTACAAAAACATTACTACCCACTTGAAAAATAACAATTACAATTTTGTTAATTTAGACACGCGATAAGATTTTTATCATAAGCCAATATATCAATTATATTGTTATTAAAGAGTATTTTTGAATTGCGTTACATTAATATTTGCTCAAATATTAAAACAATTAAATGGTAAAGTAATAAATTTTTTTTCTTACAGGTCTTCCCCGAATGGGATATTATGCAAAACTTTGTTACAGGTTATTTGCAAGGCTCTTTGCGATCAGACTCGAGGGTTAATCCGCGACCGATGACCGCCTACAGTGAAAGTCCCAGTGGCATTTCCGGACTATTTGATTACGTTTCGTATGGAAAATGTAAGTTTTATTTCATAATTTATCGGTTAAAATTAATAGATTGGTTAAGCTCGATACTGAATCTGAATAATGCGAATATTTCCAAAAGTTTTATTTATTTTACAATTAAAGGGCTGAGTAGAATGACAGTCAGCCTCTAATCCTAAATTATGGAATAATCGCCACAGCAAGTACTCAGATCCTGGTATTTTCGCAGTAAATCTTTAGTAGGGTCGGATTTAGGTTATTTCACGCTCTGACACTTTTTCTATATTATCGCTACCCAAATGCTTTTAAAAAATAATTATCCCCAACCAACACAAGTTTTTGTATAATGTATCATTTCTAAATTAAATAAAACAGCCAAAATCATAGCAAAACATAATCATTAATTATTTTTATACTCTAGATGAAATCTGAGAGTATATTGTCTTTGCCTTATCGTTGGTGGTGCTAAAAAGTGTGCTCAAAGAGTACAGAAATATTTGTTGTCGCTCAAAAACTTCGAATCCGAACGATCGTCTGTCTGTTTGTACTTTTGTATACAACATAACACTTTGACCTATCGTACTGAAAATTGTTTTATGTCAATTTTAGCAAAAATCAAAATTTATGTTCGTGAACGGGCTACATTTTCCACTCCTACTCCCTTCTCCTATTCAAATTTTATGAAATTTCGAAATTTGAACAAATAGATTTTTCTCCGAAACTGTTCAAGTTGTCAAATTGAAAAGTAGGTTAAGGTATATTGATGTGAATACCATTAACGTCAAAAAATATTGACCCGATCCATCATTTCTTCTACTCCCTCCCATTCTCCAATGGCACTACAGTGTAAATCCGTCTTTGATCTCCTGAACTTCAGGCACAACCCTCTATTTACGAATTTTGGTTTTTGCAGATTGAGGTGACCAAGATATACCCACGCAAGTAGTGTCCTGAAATTATACGTCGACCGGGAATCGATTTTGCAATCTTCGCATTATAGGCCAACACGCTACCCACTAGGCTACATCCTAGCTCCTCCCATGCAAATGCATAGTTTTGGTAAATGCATTACATAGATTTTCATTAAAGCTAGAAAAAGCAGACACTTGAATTTTTGTCTGAATATATTCCTTAATATTCGCAATAAATGCTAAAAAATATCAACATCGCTTCACTCCTACTACCCACTCCCATACAAATTTCCGTATTGTAAATTCAAGAGAAGTATTTCTCATTCAAACTTATAAGAGCTATAAACTTCGAAATTGGAGCAAAGTATGGCTATAAGAATGTCGATAAGAAGTTCCAAAATTATCCAAAACTCTCCACTTCCTCTGCCACCTCCCATATAAATATCCCAACAATGTTCAGTTTCTTTGAAAGTTATGAAAGCTACAATCTTTAAATTGAGCAAGAAACATGCTATCATCTCACCATACAAAAGTCACTATTCATTATTCGAAAGAATTTGAGATGATTTATGGGGTAGAGTAGAAATTCTTTTCGTATTTTGCAGACAGATGTTTTTTAAGTCAATTATCTCTGGTAACACCAAACACAATTAAAGATATAGATATTAGGAAGGTGACATTTCAGAAATCATTTTTTGTCCAGAATGTGTGTAATTTCAATAAACTATTACAATTAAACGTTATTCAAGTTTGAAAAAAGAAGTCTTGTATGTCTCATTAAATTTATGAAAAGCTGTTGAGATTTATTTATGGGATTTGTTGACTTATCTAAGCCGATCGAAACAATGCGTTTTTTTTTTCACTGGAACTGATTTATTGTTGGAACTCATCTCATAACCTAATAGTATCGAATTGAATTGGGATATAAAGAAAATAAAGAAATAAAATTGTAATTTAATTGTTTTAAGGTAAATAATAATTTTGAAATTCTTTTATACTTAAATAATAGGATATAATGGGATATGTGTACTTATCAAATTAGTCATTTTTCATATTCGGTATACAATTCAAGATATAATTATGTTCATGCAACGCGGATAAGTTTCAATCTAAATCTCCTGTTCAGTACATTCAGAATCAGCGACTCTAAAAACCTCATTACCGAAAACCTTGCAATAAAATCTTTTTTTTTTCTGAATAATTGTCGATATCAAGTTTGAAAGAAGCGAATAAAAATAAACTGACAACATGTTGGGTGCAACTTCATTATTCTTGGGGTAAGTTGAGGATGTGTGGAAAGCCAATATGCAGGTTAGAGTGGTTAGGGAAGATTAAGTGAAAGGGGATCCTTGGGCTGAGCTGTTGTCAATTTAACACTTAATTGCGGATAGGATCAATAGTTCCAGTCTTTGTAATCACTATTTAATAATTTTATTTATGCAAGTTTGGGTTTTTATGAAGGGTGGGTGGAGGGGTGATAGTAAGGGTGGGTAGATGTTAATAGTTTTTTATTTGATTGTTTGACTCACGTCCAATATTCTCTCTATAGAATGTCAGTTTGATAGACGAAGTTGCATAGAATTTTCATAAGATTCTGTGTATTTTACATTCACGAAACCAAACATTTGAATGGGAGGGGGTAGAGGAGGTAGTAGATTGTGATGTAATTTTATTTTGTTTCTCTTGTAAGGTGCTTGTACAAAATTTCAAGTTCTTGGCTTTTAGTTTGTTTGTTATAAGTTGATTTAATGAAATCGAAATCATACTTTTGTATTGGTGAAGGTAGAAGGGCAAGTGGATGCAATTTATTTTCAATTATTTTTAAAAGTTTTTAAAATAAAAAATTATATTGATTGCTTTTAATACTTAGGTAATAATTAATTTCTTATAAATGATGGAAAAAATAATTTTGTATGGGAGGGGGTAGAAGTTTTAAAGATATTCGACCAGTTAATATTTCATATATTTAGGGATTTTTTTAAATGCATTATGGATGTATCGACCTGTAAAATTTAAACTTTGTATCTTTTACCAGAGCCCTAAACAAATCACTCAAAAATTTCGATATTTTTGCTTACCAAATTAAAATGTTTACCAAAATTAAAGACTATGTAGTGCTAAAATCTGATTTTGATTTGATATCTTTACTCAGTTTTGAGATATAACGGTTTGAAATTTTGGAAGGTACACCATTTTCCCCCACTACTTCTATGACCTTATTTTATATTTTTCTTATATTTCACTAGTATAGCTTAATATATTTCTCAATTACATAGCTTAAGAAATAGTTGAGATATTCACTTTTAAGTGTTTTTATTTGCACTCCCTGACCCTCCCCCTTACAGTAATTAGCCTCCCTCTAAGCTGTTTTTAAAGGATCTCTATGCCGTCTTATTGGCCCCAAAATATGAATTTTTATAGTGAGTAATTTCGAAGAGATAATCATTTGAATCATTCGGCCGATAATTTGTTTTTAGCCCCCTTTTGGAACGCCAATGGATAAAAAAAAATAAATTATTTTTAAAGTTTGTCCCACAACCCTCTCTATACTTATGCTGATTTTCAGCTTCCTATCTGCATTCCTGACGGAGATATTAGGAAGTGTAGTTCTCGACTTTTCCCGTTAACGGTCTCTAAGATATTGTTGCGAGCTAGAGGTTCGCCGATTTCAAGTAAAACACAATTCGTTTAAAACTAATAGATAATTTATTACTCGCAGTCTTTTTACTTAATTTTCACGTTAACTTAATTCGCCTTAAAACGCACTACCGATATTTCGCTTTCTATCGCTTTTACTACCGTCGCGTTCAGATGTCTCTGATTCACTAAGTCGCTGCTGACAGCTACCGTGGTTTTATACCATTTCCCCTTTTTCTAGAAGCTACGGTAGTGGATGTTTTCGACTATTCTAGATGATTGTAGATGGCACTTTATAGCTTCTGTCGTGGATGTTTTCGGGTGTATGTCTCGACTATTCAAGTTCCGTCGGGTGTTTGCTAGAACGTTCTAGATGGCGTTTTACACAGTAGGGGATACTGATCTTGTATTTTCCAGAAATATCAGCGGTTTTCCAGATCCATAACAATATGAATCTATATGTACGGCGTAGGGTGGGACGGATTTTTTGCATTTTTAGTCTAATTTAGTCATAAAACGCGAAAAAACAAAATTTCAGCGTATCAAATTTTTTACCCTGTGTCGATCACAATACTTTATTATCGGAATAATAAGGAATAATTCACAAAATCAGCAGTGAGACCTGTTTTGAAATTATTATTAGAAAATAAAATTCTATTTTATCTTTCAGCTGGCAGTGTTCTGCGTATGATTCAGCATGCTTTCACCGATGCAACATTTCAAAAGGCTTTGACGATTTATCTGAACAACCTGTAAAGATAGTTTTTAAATAATTTTACTTAATCGAGAACACTTTAAATTAATCATTTCAGCGACTATCAATCGGCTACTGAAGAAGATCTCTTTCAAGGCTTCAAGGATGCAACCTTTGAAGACAAAACTTTCAATGAAATCGTTAATTTGGATGCTTTCCTTAGATCGTGGACGAATCAAGGCGGCTTTCCGTTGATTACAGTTACTAGAGATTATGAATCTGGCTTTTTCACTATTAAACAAGAACCGTTCGATGGTAGCGCAGTGACGAATGCATCCGATGCTAGAACCTGGTGGGTTCCCTTCAATTTCGCGACAGCAAAAGACAACGATTTCAGTTCAACGAAAATGGAGAGCTACCTGGCACCTGGTAGTGCATCGATTGTAGTTCGTCCAACGGATAACAAGGGTTGGACAAAGGATGATTGGATAATACTGAATAAGCAAGCGACTAGTTATTATCGCGTCATGTATGATGCCGAAAACTTGAATCTTTTAACGAAAGCGTTACTTCAAGACCCTAGCAAGATCCATAAGCATAATCGAGCTCAACTTCTAGAAGATACCTTCCGCCTGGTTCAAAGTGGTCTCGGAACTTATGCTCAAATTCTTGAGTTGATGACTTATTTGAAAAACGAGACTGACTATGCTCCTTGGGCGACCACAAATAATATCTTGGCTACTCTCAATAACAATCTAATGGCCGATGCAGAGTATCACAAATTCCAGTTCTTCGTTGCGAAAATTGTTGGTACCTTCTACGAAACCGTTGGTATAAGTGAAAAAACTACGGATGCACATTTGACGAAAATGATTCGTTCGGTTGGGATTAACTGGGGTTGTCGGTCGAACGCTAGCGATTGTTTAACTGCTGCTAACAAAAAGCTAAGAGATTTTGGTCAGAATGGAGCTCGTATTGAGCCCGATTTGCGTGCAAGTTTAATGTGTACTGGAGTTATGAAGGGAACCGAATTCGATTTGGGATTGTTATTAAAAAAACTCGCAGAAACTACTGTTCAAGCTCAACGCAATCAAATTCTGTCCGGATTGGGATGTTTCCAAATTCGTAATGTTCTCAAAACATATTTGCAGACGTCGATTGATACTCCGTCCATTGGAAAATATAGCGCTAATGAACGATTAAACATTCTGGGATATGTGGTTGAGAAAAGTGCACTGGGCGTTACGGCTGCCATTGAATTCATGATGGAGAAATTTAACGAATATTCGAAACTGTCGACGACAAGCAATCCCGTATTATCGGCAATTCGAAGTATTGCAGCACGAGTTACTACTGAGGAGCAAAATCTTCACGTAAGTAGTTCTTAATCTCAGTCCTAAACGGAGTAAGAAATCTGCAGATAAAATAATTCTTCGATTAAAATTTGATCTATTCTCAGTTCAATGATCTCTTGGAACGCGTTGAATCATTGGAGAGTATTGAGCCGTCACATATACAAGGCGTAAAAGCGACCACAGCGAACAATCTTGCTTGGACCAAAGGCAATCGAGATACCATCATGGAATGGATAAACAAATTCTATAAAGACAACGGCGGTAAGGACGATAACGGTGCTGCCACAATTGTTGTTTCAACCGGCGTTTTAGCAATCGCTGTACTAGTATCATTGCGTTCATTGTTATAATTATTAAATTATTGAGTAATTTTAATTAGTTTTTGTTTTTTATTATTGAATAAATAACGGCAGTTTTAAAAATTTCACTCTTTCTGTGTCTGAAATCTCTCACTTTTCATTAGTCTTCTTGGACTTTTCGTAAGCTGATCGGCGTTCAGACGGTAACGAATTTTTGATTCAAAACAGAACTTATCAAAACATTTAGCATGGATTTAATCAAATTAATTTTAATTACAGAAGTGTAGTACTGGGCATTGACTAACTGATTAAACCAAGGTTTCATTTAAAGTTTTAAACGAAAGGACTGGAAATGTTTTACATACGTTTGTTCCGAGAAGTTTATGAAGGTTTAATTCGATATGTCTTAGCTTTTGTACTCCCGAAACTTTCTAATCGAAATTAACTGTTCGGAATATTCGGAAGTTAAGATGCAGATGCAAAGAATTTCAAAACCTGACTCAAAATTTTACACTAAAATAAGTATGGTACTAGAATATATAAGAAATTAAAATAAGGATGCGTCAACTAAATTCTCAGAAGATGTCAGTTTTAATTATCATTTTGTTAGGAAAAGAATGTAATCAACTAGTGGCTTAAATATTTCTGAATTTTCCTTAACAACTATTTGCAAACTCTACCAGATTTAAGCTGCACCAATTCTTCTAAATGGAGTAATCTTGATGATATTCATGATTTGTTATTAGAAAGTATCGTCAAACAGCAGATTAAATAATTTCAACTTCGATCAAGGAACATATATGGCTAAAATTTAGACTTTAAGGTAATTAACATTTGCTCGTCAAAGTGGACTGAATTTTAGCCATTCGCACAATCGTCTATACACGAATCTCTGTTTGAGCAGATTGTTGTAATTACTTACAACAGGACACGCTTTGTTTGTAGGTTTTTGGGGTTAATATAAAATAACGGGCTTTAACGATCACTACAAAATGTTTCTTTTTCTTAAGTATTTCTAGAGTGTATATATTTAATTTAGTCGAACTGTACGACTTAGTGGTTTGACTCAGACTGCCTCGCCGGGGTCAATCCTCCTCCGCATGTCACCTTCGATACTTACCATTTCCTGCTGAATCGCCCTCATTTCGACACAGTCAGCACTATTTCTTTCGTCGGTTCAATAAATTCGCTAATTTATTGATCGTACGAAAGAAAATGCAATTAAACGATGACCCATTTCGGTCATCATAATTTTACCTTCAAGCTAGGGTTCAGCGGGTCTAAAGTGCGAAACATAATCGGAATGATGTTTCGCCATTCATTGCCTCAGTGAAAGATATGTATGCATATTCGATCATATGCATACGGAAAGGTTGTTGGGAAATATGATCCCATACAATTGCTTGCGAGCCCTCGTTTTTTAGGCTTTTACTTAGAGAAATTAAACATAAACATTGAGCCAGGACGGCGTTGTTTACGTTTGAGAAAAGAGAAATCTAGCTCGTAGTAGAAATACGAGCCGTAGTGAAATTGACATTGAAAAATGTCGAAGAGAGGTAAGGGAAACACGAGAGTTTTTATTGTGGGACAAATGGGAGTATAGTAGAGATAGTTAATAAATTCGATTAGGTGTGATCGAATTTATTACAAGATTGATGTGGCGCAGATACACGAGTCTTCTTCTTCAATGGCACTACAGCCCAAATCGGGCCTTGGCCTCCTGACCTTCAGGTTCCTTAACATTTTCATTTTTTATTGCGGATGGGTTGTTAGCCCTTCGCACAACCCTCTATCTATGAATTTTTAATTTTCGTAGATTGAGGTAACCAAGGTATACCCAAGCAAGTAATGTGCTGGAATTATGAGTCGACCGGGATTTGAACTCACGACCTTCGCATTATAAACTCTAGCTGCAGATACACAAGTATGTGTTTGAATTATTCATTGACCGATATTAAACCTCACGACTTTCATATTTTAAACCAATACGTTATACACTAGGCTAAATTCAGCTTTTTCTCGATACTGGGAATAAACATAACAGGTCTACGATTGGGTGCTAAGCGCAATCATGTGATACTCAAGATGAAAGAGAATTACTTTTGAATTTAAGAAATTTTGTATGGAGAGTGGTAGAACGGGTGACGGCATTGTACTAAATTTTAAACATCATGCTAGAGTTGCTATCAAAATGTTTTATTCAAAACAAGCGATCGCCCGCGACTTTGTCCGCGTAAGTATCGCGAAATAAGCAATTTTTGAGAATGTAGCTAGCAATACATCATCCGGGATATATAAACTGATTAGTTATTAACAAAATAGAAACCATTGTCTTCAAAGAGCCATTAATCTTTGAAGACAATAGTTTCTATTTTGTTGGCATCAGAAATATAAATTATTAAGGATAAAACCACGATACTCGTATTTGTATGGGACAGGCTCGTGATCAAATCAATCCGGTGATCTAAGACCATATTCATATCGAAGAGCATTAAGGACATGTGAATAATTGCTTGTGTTAATTAAAAAACATAACAGGGCTACGATTGCGCGTAATGCGCAATCTTACGATACTCTAGATGAAATAGAATTTTTTTGTGAACCCAAGAAATTTTGTATGTGGAGTGTTAGAAGGGATGATAGCATTGAACTAATTTTTTCCCCATCATGCTAAAGTAGCTATAAAAATGTTTCATTCAAAATGCTTGCTCCAAAAATTGAATGGGAACTGAGAAAATTAGTGAGTTAGATTTAATGAAAATGTGCAGTTTGTATGGGAGGTGGTAGAAAGAGTGGGGGGATTTTAGTGATTTTTTCAGAAATAACTAGGAATAATATAAAATTGACATCCCTTAAATTTCAGACTAGTGCCATTCATACTTTTCAAGAAAATCAATTTTTTGTGAAGTTGTGAAACTGGGCCATATTGTATGGGAGGGGGTAGAAGCAGTGAAGCTAATCAAATATTTTTTTCTGATCTTAGTGATAATACTAATTAAGAATTTATTACAAAATGTGAGCTCGATAAACGTTATACGTTCTGAGAAAATCGGCTTTGAGCATTTCATGAAAAAGTGGTGTTTGTATGGGAGGGGGGGGGAGGAGAGGGAGGACTCCAATAATTTTTCTACTGTAGATTTATATTATTATGAAAGTGATATATTCAAAAATTCAGATTAATAGCTTTTACACTATTCGAGTAAATCCATTTATTGTCAAATTGCGAAATTGTGTCATTTTGTATGGGAGGGGGTAGAAGGAGTGAAGCTAATCGCCTAATTTTTTTTACCTTACTAACAATTTTAAATAAATACTTGGTGCAAAATTTCAGCTAGCTAAATTTTATACGCACTGAGTAAATTGGCTTGGAATAATTCATGAAAAGTACAGTTTGTATGGGAGGTGGTAGAAGGAGGGATAGGACACACATAATTTTTATAAGGTAGATTGATATTATCATAATAGTAATATATTCCAAATTTCAGGTTAATAGCTTATATACTTTTCGAGCAAATCTCTTCATTGTCAAATTGCGCAATTGTGTCATTTTGTATGGGAGGGGGTAGAAGGGGTGGAGCGATTTGGCCCGTTCACGAACTTGACCTTACTTTTTTGTCAAAAACGACGTGTACAAAATTTGAACTATCTAGCTCAACGCGTTCTCAAGCTAGAGAGCGCACGGACGGACGGACGGACATCCGGTTTTGAGATTTTTGAGTGATAATATTAACTTCTGTATCATTCATTTTTTTCTCCGAGCCTTATTTCTTGGCGTTACAAACCTTAGAGCGAACTTATAATACTCTCAGATTCCATCTAGAGTATAAAAAGCCCAATTAAATTAAAATTAAGCCTAAATCCATAACAGGACTACGACTCTGTGTAAAGCCCAATCATACAATACCATAAATGAAATTTTGGTGATGTTAAGCATTTTGCGTGGGGAGTGATAGAAGGGGTGACAGTTCTGAACTAATTTGTTTCACATCATCCTAGAGTAGCTATAAAAATGTCTTTTATCAAATTTTAGCTTAAAAAATTGAATAGGTACTGAGAAACTTAGTGCATTGGATTTAATGAAATTGAGCAATTTGTATAGGAGGTGGTCGAAGGAGAGGAGTGTTTTTTGCTGATTTTTCGAGAAACAAAACTCATATATTTTAAATTTTAGTTCAGTAATATTCACGCTTTTTAAGAAAATCGAATTTTTGAAAAGTTGTGAAATTGTGTCACAATGTATGGGAGGGGGTAGCAGGAGTGAAGCTAATCAGTTAATTTTTTCCCGATATTAATAATAATGTTAATTAAGGATTCGATACAAAATTTTAGCTTGATGAAAGCCATACGTATTGAGAAAATTGGTTTAGAGTAATTAATGAAAATGTGCAGTTTGTATGGGAGGTGGTGGAAGAAGTGAAGGGTTTTTAGTGATTTTTCTAGAAACAACTACAACCATTATGCAATTGATATATTTTAAATTTTAGATCTGTGACTTTCACACTTTCCAACAAAATCGAATTTTTGTGAAATCGTGGAATTGTGTCATATTGTATGGGAGGGGGTAGAAGGAGTAGAACTAATTGATTAATCCCGTTATTAATAACAATGCTAATTAAGGTTTCGGTACAAAATTTTAGCTCGATGGAATTTATACGTACTGAGAAAATCGGTTTATAGTATTTAATAAAAAAGTGTAGTTTGTATGGAAGGTAGGCGAAGGAGTGGGGAAATTTAAATAATTTGTATACTTGAAGATTGCATTTGTAATAGAAATAATATTTTCCAAATTTCAAACTAATAACTCTAACAGTTTCCAAGAAAATTTGATTATTACATATTATGAAATAAACTGCCAACAAGTCGGGCGAAACTTTATTATTCTTGGAACAAGTTGTGGATGAGTGGAAAGTCAATATGCAGGTTAGAGTGGTTAGGGAAGGCTAAGTGAAAGGGAGTTCTTGAGCAGGGCTGTTGTCAATTTAACAATATTTCATTCGTTTCTGCAAGTTTGGGTTTTTATGAGGGGAGGAGGAGGGGTAATAGTTAGGGTGGGTGGATGTTAATAGCTTTTTAATTAATTGCTTGAATTACGTCCAATATTCTCTGTATAGAATGTGTTCCATAGACGAAGTTGCATAGAATTTTCACAAAATTCAGTGTATTTTACATTCACGAAACCGAACATTTGTATGGGATGGGGTAGAGAAGGGACAGGCAATCGTAAAATTTGATATGTAGTTTTATTTCGCTTCTCTTGTAAGGTGCTTCTACAAAATTTCAAGTTCGTAGCTTTTAGTTTGTTGATTATTAGTTGATTTAATGAAATTGGTCGAAATCATACTATTGTATGGGAGGTGGTAGAAGGACAACGCGATCTCAAAACTTTTGACGCAATTTTATTTCAACTATTTTGAAAAGTTTTTGTGCAAAATTTCAAATTGATAGCTTTTAATAGTTAGGTGATAATTGATTTCTTGAAAATGGTCGAAAAAATAATTTTGTATGAGAGGGGGTAGAAGTTTTTAAGGTTTTTGACCAGTTAATATTTCGTATATTTAGGGATATTTTTTAAATGCATTTCGCAAATTTTCAAGTTTCTACCTTAAAATTTCACTCAAAAATTTTTAGTTTATGTGTGTTTTTCAATGCAAATGAAACACCTTGTGCACGTTAGACCGGGGGGGGTCGGTTTTTAACAATTAAGGATCAAGTTATTATTATATTTCTATGTACATCAAATAAGCGTATCCACGTGCAAAATTTAATTTTTGTATATTTCACCAGAGCCCTAAAAAAATCACTCAAAATTTTCGACATTTTTGCTTATCACCTCCCTCCCTTTACACCTTTCAACTTAAAATTTTTACCAAAATTATGAACTACGTAGTTCTACAATCTGACGGATTTTCGATTTGATATCTGTACTTTTTTTGAGATATAAGGATTTGTAATTTTGAAAAGTGCGCCATTTTTGAAATGCTCTCCATTTTTCCCCACTACTATTATTTTAACATTTTAAATTTTTTTGTATTTTCCTAGTATAGCTTAGTTATACGTTTTTCTATTCATAGCTTAAGAGATAGTTGAGATATTAATTTTTAAGTGTTATTCTTTGCACCCCCTGTGACCCTCGCCCTAACAATAATTAGCCAGTCTCTAAGCTGATTCCACTGGAACTATATGCCGTCTTGATGGTCTCAAAATATGAATTTTTTACGATAAGTAATTTCGAAGATAGAATCATTAGCCCCCCCTTTTCAAACGCCAATGGATAAAAAAATTAAATTATTTTTAAAGTTTGTCCCAAAACCCTCTCTATATTTGTATTGATTTTCAATTTTCTATCTGTGGTGGAGATATTAGCAAGTGTAGTTTTCGACTTTTTCCCTCCCCCCGCTTCCCCGTAAAAAATATTTTTATAAAAATTTAATTTTTTTTTTCTTGTGTTGATCACAATACTTTATTATTAGAATAATAAAGTAAAATGAGTCACTTTGTATGGGAGGGGTAGAAGGCGTGATGGGACGGAAATAAAACTAAAAGTAGATTACATCCCGGAGCATACCTAATAAGTTGTAAAGGTTTCATTACAATCGGTTCAGCCGTTTTTGCGTGAAATCCGGACAGACAGACAGACAGACAGACGGACAGACAGAGAAGAATTTTAAGAATGTCAGTTTCTGCTTAGTTATTGCTCAAATAAAGCAAAAAACTTACTTATAGCCATTTCTAAATAAATAACAGACAGATACTATAATTATATTTATATAGATTTTAAGCTTCCAAAATAAATAGCTACTGATAAAATTAGTGTATTGGATTTAGTGAAATTGTGCATTTTGTATAGGAGGTGGTAGAAGGAGGGTATTTATTAATGACTTTTTCAGAAATAACTGTAAACATCATTTAAATTCCAGATTATTAGCATTCATACTTTCAAGAAAGCGAATTTTCGTAAAGTTGCGAAATTGTGTCATATTGTATGGGAAGATGTCTAAGTGTCTAATTTATTTATTTCTATTCTATTTTTTTTTCTTACTAATTCTAAAAAAATATTTTGAACAAAATTTAAACTCGATTAATTGTATATGTACACAGTAAATTGGTTTATAATATTTCTTGAAATGGTGCAGTTTATATGTAAGGTGGTGGAAAGAGTAAGGGGATTCAAATAATTTTGAAAGACTAGATTGAAACCATAATAAAAAACATAACAGAGCTACGATTGGGCAGATATGGTGGACTATTGTCACTAATTATTACTTTGGGAATTCCATGGCGAGCGAATATTGATTTAAGTAGAGTAATAACAAAATGACTGGCGTATCCTTTTTCAGTTCTGCAATTTCAACATACTTTGAATAGTAATCAACTACTAATATATACATCCTTTTCTGAAATTCAAACAGATCTGTTCCTACTTTATATTAAGGGATGGCAACTATCTCATGTGGCTGTAGAGGTTCTTTTGGATTAGAAACTTGATGTCGTATATATGTTTCACAGTTGTTTACTATGTTAAAGATGTCTTGATTAATGTCTGGCCAGTATGCTAGGCTTTTGGCAAGATTTTTGCAACGCGTTATGCCCATATGACCTTAATTCCTTCCTTCCATGACTGTGTTTGTGCATTGCACATAAAGGCCGAAATTGCCTAAAATACAGGTCATTCTATAAAAAAAATGTAATATTTGTAATATGAAGTAATATTTCATTACGCACTGACTTAGGAATAACTATTCTATTATTTTTGAAAACAACATCATCTATGACATGAATTTCGTCGAGGATACTAAAATATGGCCTTGCAACGTGATCTATTGACTTTTGTTGATCAGATTAACCATTCAAGAGGTAATATTTAATTTTAGTTAAGACAGGGTCATTCGAAGTAGTTAATCTAATATCATTTAATTTAGATGTAGTCACAGTCAAATTTATCTTGGTCAAATTCAGCAAGTGTTTCCTCAGTCAAAGCAGCTCTCGAAAAAGTATCTGCAACAAACATATACTTTTCGGGTTTAAAAATAACTTTTAAGTCATAAGACTGTAGACGTAGCCTAAATGTTTGTAGACGCGCTGATACTTCATGTAAGGGCTTTCCAAATAATGGTACTAGAGGCTTATGGTCTGTTTCGACTGCAATTTATTTTCCAAAAACATACTGATGAAATTTAGTACAACCGAAAAATATCGCAAACAATTCTTTTTCTATTTGCGCGTAATTTTGTTGACCACTGGTAAGTGTAGCAGCTATTGGACTTGAATTATGAAGAATCACTGCTCCAACTGCATTTTTGGAAGCATCCACTGATAAGATCAACGGTTCGTTTGGATTGAAATATGTTAGCACTGGTGCATTGGAAATTAAAGTTTTTAAGTTTTCAAACTCAATTTCATGGATATTAGACCAATGTCACTCAATTTATTTTTTAAGAAGTTTACGCAAATTAGAATTTTGTTCAAATAAATTCTTTATGAATGAACCTAAGTAGTTCAGCATGCCTAAAAATCGTTGAAGCTCTTGTACTCATTTCAGCCGCGACATGGCACGAACTGCTTCAATTTTGAGAGAATCTGGCTGTCGACACACGATAGAGATAAAATCGTATTAAAATGAAAGCTTACACTACAGCTTTTATATGTGACATACGACAGTTTTTTTTTAAATACCGTATTAAATCAAGCTTTGTTAGGCTCTAGGCATTACGTCGGAGTGAAGCTTCAAATTTAAACGTCAAACTCAAATTTTGGAACTGTTTTGTAATTCGCCTTGTGAAATCCTGCAAAATTCTGTTTCGCGAATAAATCATGGACGCACTGTTGAAATCTTTAAATTGTCTTTATGTGAAGTTTTTTGTCTCTTTTTTGTAATGTCATCGAAATAAAACGTCATTGTCACGTAAATTCCTCGAAATTTCCTTCTATTTCGTATTGTAAGTTCCCCGTTTGAAAGTTTCTTTTGAATAGAGTATTTTCTCGCCGAGTTAATATAGACTACAGAACGATATTAACTCGGGACTTAATATCGAAGATAGTGTATATTAACGCGAGTTAATATCAAAAAGTGAGTTAATACGATTTTATCTCTATCGTGTGTCGACAGACTAACTCTATTTAAGAAAATTTACATTTTTTCTTATTAAATTTGAAGCCGATTTTTGTGCTATCTCTAATACTTGTTTTAAGGTCTCGTCGTGTTCCTGTTTCGTTGCGCCAAAAACTAAAAAATCCTCTATATAGGTAAATGACAATGTTATTAATGCTTGCAAAATTTTTGACCATTTCCGAATGAAATATCTCTGGGGCTTCATTGATGCAGAAATGTAGACGAAGGAAACGATATCGCCCAAAAGGAGTTATGAAAGTGCAGAGCTTTGATGATGATTCATCAAGAGGTATTACCCAAAATCCTAAATTAGCATCAAGGCTACTGAAATATTTTGTTTCATGCAAACGAGATTTACTATCGTCTATATTCGGGAATTGAAAATGTGGTCGCAAGATCGTCTGATTTAAATTTCGCGGATCTAAGCATAAACGTAATTGTCCGTCTGGCTTTTTAATAAGTCCAATGGAACTTATCCATTCAGTTGGCTCTTTAATTTTCAATATGACTTTTAATTTTTCCATTCTTTCTAATTCTGTTTGTAATTTTGATATTAAGTTAAAGGGAATTTTGCGCGGCAAATCTATGACCGGATGGACATTATTTTTTAATGTAATGTAGCATTGACTTTTAAGACTAAGCCTGAAAAAACATTTTGGTAATTACACAATAAACATAAAGTTCCATAACTAAATCTATTAGGCTGTTGCAGATGAAATGGCGACTTTGCTAGTGAAAATTCAAACAACTTTAATTCTTATAAAACTTAATTCTATTAATCAAAATAGGTACCAACAGATGCAATGTACTTCTTCCAACGAGATATAAATGCATTTATGTTAGTTTCGTAGAAGTCCGACTTTCTAGACTGAAGAAATTCCTCGAAGGCATTTTTGATGCTGCTTTATTGTTAAATTGTTTCTCAGCTAAAACATACCAGGGCTACGATTGCGCCTAAAGCGCAATCTTACGATACACTAGATGAAATAGAATTTTTTGTGATCCCAAGAAATTTTGTATGAGGAGTGTTAGAAGGGGTGATAGCATTGAACTAATTTTTTCCCCATCATGCTTAAGTAGCTATAAAAATGTTTCATACAAAATGCTTACTCCAACAATTGAATAGGAGCTGAGAAAATTAGAGTGTTAGATTTAGTAAAAATGTGCAGTTTGTATGGGAGGTGGTAGAAAGAGTGGGGGGATTTTAGTGATTTTTTCAGAAATAACTAAGAATATCATAAAATTGACATCTCTTAAATTTTACACTAGTAACATTCATACTTTTCAAGAAAATAGATTTTTTGTGAAGTTCTGAAACTGTGTCATATTGTATGGGAGGGGGTAGAAGCAGTAAGGCTAATCAAATATTTTTTTCTAATCTTAGTGATAATGCTAAAAAAGTATTTATTACAAAATGGGAACTCGATAAATGTTAAATGCTCTGAGAAAATTGGCTTAGAGCATTTCATGAAAAAGTGTAGTTTGTATGGGAGGGGTTGGAAGGAGAGAGGACGCAAATAATTTTTATAGTGAATATTTAAATCATTATGAAAGTAATATATCCCGAAATTCAGACTAATAGCTTTTATACTTTTCGAGCAAATCCATTTATTGTGGAATTGCGAAATTGTGTAATTTTGTATGGGAGGGAGTAGAAGGGGGGAAGCTAATCGTCCAATTTTTTTTTACCTTACTAACAATTTTAAATAAATATTTAGTTCATAATTTCAGCTCCCTAAATTTGATACGCACTGAGTAAATTGGCTTAGAGTAATTCATGACAAGTACAGTTTGTATGGGAGGTGGTAGAAGGAGGGGAGGACACGCATAATTTTTATATGGTAGATTAATATTATCATAAAAGTAATGTATTCCAAATTTCCGTTTATTGTCAAATTGCGCATTTGTGTCATTTTGTATGGGAGGGGGTAGAAGGGGTGGAGCGATTTGGCCCGTTCACGAACTTGACCTTACTTTTTTGTCAAAAACGACGTGTACGAGATTTGAGCTTTTTAGCTCAACGTGTTCTCAAGCTAGAGAGCGAACGGACGGACGGACGGACGGACGGACGGACAGACGGACAGACGGACAGACGGACGGACGGACAGACGGACATCCGGTTTTGAGATTTCTGAGTGATAATATTAACTTCTGTATCATTCATTTTTTTCTCCGAGCCTTATTTCTTGGCGTTACAAACTTTAGAGCAAACTTATAATACTTTCAGATTCCATCTAGAGTATAAAAATGATCCAAATGTTTAAAAAAGTGGTAATCGATTGATGAGAGGTCTGGTGAATATAGTGGATGAGGAAGAGTCTCATACTGGAAATTGTTTAATTTTTTGACCGTTATTTTTATTATTCGCGTCATGTTTTGCGCAGTAAGCTCATGCGGAACTCACTTATCAAGTTTTTCGACTTTTTCAGGCTGTTGCAAGGTCCCGGGAAACTATCGAATAGTATACGCCCAATTTCTCTGCAATGTCACTTACAGTTTGGCATGAGTCAGACTCCACTAGAAAACGCAGCTCGTCGTTGTCTATCGATGGTCCTGGGTGACCACATGGCTCACTTTGAAGGGTCATATCTCCTGGTCGGAATTTTTCGAACCATCGGTTACTGTGTCAGCTCCAAATGCCCTGTCTTGCATTGTGGTCAAGTTTGAACTCGTAAAGAAAAAGTAACCGTTTTTGACTCGATTCCATTTTTTTATTTTTTTTTCTCTCCGATCTCAATGAAGCCAAACACTGAAATGATTCCATGGCCAAATGTACGAGTATTTATACTTCAATATTCATTACTACCAGAGCCACCTAGCGGCAGTTTGAGGGATGAAAATCGCAACTATCTTCACTTTATCGCGAAAGTCGCCATTTCATCTGCAATAATCTAATAGATCTTTCACTTGTAATTTGAACATCATTAATTATTCCAATAAAATTTAATTTGATGTACTCCCGGCATCCAAGTAATGTCTTACAATCCATGTCCAGAATTGCGAATTTTATAATCTATTTCTTTCTGTTAACGATGCACTCAATGTCACAAGATCCAAGTACTGGAAGTTAAATGTTTTTAAATCACGGTTAACACTTAGAAGGCGATTTTAAATGTTGAGAAATTTGAAGTTACTGCGAAACATGACGTTGGCTTTTTTTATGTGACACCGGAACTAGAGAGGTTGCCCTTCTGTAGTGAAGCACAGCTCCGGAGAGGTGGGAAGGATATTGGTTTTTGGAAATTAAGGGGATAGAGACGGAAGTGGCTATGAATATATCTTTTGAATTGCTGAATGTTTTAGTCATGTGGGAATACTGAATGGTCAGCGAGTTCCGTATTCGAACAGTCCAGTTTAAGAACGAATCACGAAATTTAATAGTGCGACCGAAGATGGGTTTGAGAGAATACTTATGAACGCGTGAAGCAGCTCTAGTATTACGGGTAAGGGCATACATGGGAGATTAGAGATTTCGTCCGAATAATCTCCATTGTAGTAGCGATACAAAAGGGTTAGGGAGCTTACAGTTTGTCTGTGCTCAAATGAGTCGAGCGAAGAGTGATGTCAGAATCTCCTATAATTGTAATGCTCCGCTATCCAGCTGACACTCAATAGTTGTGCCGTTAATGTCAATGTTGATCGCCCAGTAGTTAGTATAGTAATCCTTGTCACTCGTATTATTTATATTTGCAATGAATATAGTGTCTACTTCATTTGTTAGGTTCTGAGCATCAACATTACGATTGTATGATGTGTTAGTAGAGTGGTATTTACGCATTCTGCACATTTTAGCAAAATGATCTCTTTTATTGCAAATATAACAAGTGACACCAAGAGCAGAATGCTTGTATTTGTAATTTTGTCGACATTTAGTGCATGATGTTTCTATTTTCCGATACGTCTCGATTTTTTGAGTTTATATGTGTGAGTTTGCCATAATACGATCACTCTGATTTTTTGCGACGTGTTTGTTACCAATTATTCTATGACTACGCTGACCAATAGTAATTTTTGGATTTGTATTAGTTTTATGTACCATACCAATGAAATGAACATTGTTTGAAAGAGAATTCGAAATTTGAAGCTGCTGTGCTTGCTCTTTACTTCTTTCTAGCGATCTAGTGATCTCAATTTATCTTGGTAGTGTGAGTTTGTCTTCGTCAGAAGTTTCTCTTTGATTCTACTGAAACCGTTGCCAAGGCTACATACAAACAAATCTCGGACTAAACTTTCTCGTAGCTGTTCTAACTCACATGAGAGACTTCAATTTTTTAACGCCGCCCATGGATTCATTTTGGGGTTGAATGCGCGTAACAAATTTATGACTTTCCATCGCCAAATTCACTTAAGGTAAAAAAAATGAATTGAAAAGGCTCACCAAATCAACATATGTTATGATGTCGACATCTTTGGTGAATGAGTTGAAAATTTTCAATGACTCTGGTCTCATGTGATGCAGGATTTATGCTACTTTACGAGCATCAGGCTCACTCTCCAAACTTGAAGCACGTAAAACTATTCTAAACTACGTTACCGACTGCTTCCACGATGCGGCTAGATTTGAACTTTTCAAATTCAAGAGTGCTACTGGCAAAACTCCCTGATGATACGACTGTGTGGTGCTTCTAACTGCGCCTGCAGTTGAAGCCTTCGAATAATTCTCGTCGCACATTTTTATTAGTTCGATGAAAAAAATTAATTAAATTGAATTTTTGATTCGACGCACACCTGACATCATGTTAGGTTAGGATTGGCTATGGTAGTTAATAATAAAAGATATCTGTACTCTGTGACAGTCTTTACTGAACTGCGCGTTATAACTAAACTTAATACTAATTTACAATACTAATACTAGTACTATTATACAACAAAGTTTTTGTCAGGATTTGTTTATTCCTCTGGCCTCCTGCACAACTGCTCAATTCCATGTGGTGCTTGGTCGATCAACCCGACGTTTACCTTGAAGATTATAATCCAGAACTTGTCTGGAGATGTTTTGCTCTGATTTCATGAAAATGTGATCCATTCACTACCACCTCTGCCTTTGAATTCCAATGTCTATTTTAGTCTATCAAGCTTCAATCCAAAGATCACCGTTACATGTCACATCTGGCCAGAATATCCCTAAAATACATCAGAAGCATTGGTTCATGAAAGTTTTTTTGTAATCCTAACGATATGTCTCCATGTGGTACCAACCATTATTATCTGACGCATGCGCCAATCACAAGGAAGATCTATCTTAACCAAACAAACACACATCATCGGCATAACGAAGGTGAATTCTTTTTACAGCTTGACTTGTATTGTAGACTATTTCTGGCTACATGTGCAATGCACAAACACAGTCACGGATCGAGGGTTTAATCAGGATGGGAAGGTAGGGCAAAGAGAGTTAGAACGACCGTAACGAGGGATGACGCCGGTATATTTTTCAGTTGAATTGGCTGCTATTGACGGATATTACACTCTCTACTCGAGTCTTCGGAATAGTAGTGTTTGATTGAAATGTTTATTATTTCGAAAGATATATTTATTGTATAATAAACGAACTCGACGATGCGGTGCCCACCAGATGAGTGCTATTTGACAGGAAGAGAGCTGTCGTGTCGGTTCACGGTAAATAATTGGTTACAAAACTCATTACATATAGTCGGGTATGAAATTCATTACAGGAATCAAAGACACATTCTATTACTTCCAATCGCAGATACGTTATTGATTATTCGGTTTACTGAGTTCAAATCTTAGCTAAATCCTGGAACGGGTTAGAAAAAATAGAATAGAGTTCATTGCTTCCAAAACGTAGGCTTGTCATACGAGTAAACCATCAAGCCTTTGCCTTCTCGTACAGTGAAATGTAGGCAGTAATTCATTTCCAGAACGTTAAGACTTTGGAACGAATAGCTAGCTAGCTTCGATTTTGAAAATAGATCACTTTTGACTTTCGTTACTCAATAACTGCTCACGCAAAACGAGCAATTATTACAAGACCATAAAACAATACGTAAATCCATATTAGACTTCTGAGTTCTAAGAGAAAATAGACGGAGACAAATTTCGGGAAAAAAAGCAAAAAAAGGTGAGATATTCATGTTAACTTTTCCAAGGAAAAATCTATTCTCTACAAGCGGTTTCGAAAATCATACCTGCAGTGTTGAGAAATGACAAAGCTATTTTTCCGATGCCGATAAAGTGCTTGGAAACTTTTTTGCGGTTTAACTTTTAACTACTGATTTAAGATTAATGTTTTGTTAAGCCAGACTTGTGTTATAAGCAATTCAGCTTTTCGACATTCATCTACCGATACATTGCTGATGGATTTGGCTTGTGCGCAAATTATGCGTTTGTACCAAGATGGATATATAATAAGGAGTGATTATGAGTATGCTTTGCCGTGTAAGAACATGGGAATAAAAGTATTTACCTCCCTTACTGGTGAAATGCTCGTAATTTTTCGAAAAAAAATCCTTTCGCTATCTTTATCTGGCATACTTAAGAATATTGCAACTAACTCCTTCCCACGTTAAATTGTCCGAAACAATTGTCAAATTTTCGATATAATTGTTTCGCTATCCTTGTTTGGCATACTTAAACCTAAAGCAACTATTTCTGTCCCGCGTTAAATTCTCCGTTGCTAAAGTGCTTAGCTTAGACACGAACCAAAAACTAATAAATATTGATAAAATAAAAATTTCTGAAATAAAACAGCAACTCCATCGTACTGAAAATTACTTTATTGCTGACTGGATATTAGCAACCAGGAGAGGATGCAAATTATGGTATTTTTATACTCTAGATAAAATATGAGAGTATATTGTGTTTGCCTAACCGTTTGTAATGCTAAGAAATAACGCTCGCACAGAGTCGCCAAGGGTACAGAATATTTGTTGTCGCTCAAAAACCTCGATTCCGAGTGACCGTCTGTCCGTTTGTGCGTCTGTCCACAGCATATCTCACGAAAGCTTTGAGCTATTGTGGTAAAAAAAATTTTGTGTGTCATTTTTAGCAAAAAAGTAAACTTAAGTTCGTGAATGGGCTACATCCCCCCACTCCTTCTAGCCCCTCCCATACAAATTCCATGAAATTTCGAAATATTAAAAAATTGATTTTTCTTTGAAACTAGTTAAGCTATCGACTTGAAATTTTGGAAAAAGTATTACAATATGGATGTCATTAAAATGACGGAATATTGATGCGATCTCCTCACTCCTTGTACCCCTCCCATACAAATGGACAATTTTGAAAAATACATATTTTCGATTTTCATTGAAACTAAAGCTAAAAAGAACTATCAACTTCACCTCACTCCTTCTACCTCCTCCCATACAAATTTCAAGAAAATTTTTAAATTTGAATAAAATAATTTTTTTTCGAAACTGTTAAAGCTATCAACTTGATATTTCGAATAAAGTATAAAAATAAAAATATCAACAACACAAAAAAACATTGTTTCGATCCGTACACTCCTCCTACCCCCTCCCATACAAATGGATAATTTTCGTTAAATGCATTATATCGATTTCCATTAAAACTAGAAAAAGTACAAACTTAAAATTTTTGCCAGAATTTGTTTTTTAATAATTGCAATAAATGTTAGAAAAAATTATCAGCTCCGCTTCACTCCTTCTCCCCCTCCCATATAAATATCTGTATTATAAATTCAAAAAAAGCATTTCTCCTTCGAATATAGGAGAGCTATCGACTTTGAAATTGAGTTAAAGCATGGTGATAAGCAGTTTGAAAATCATCTGAAACGCTCCACTTCTTCTGCCACCTCCCATACAAATGCCCCAATTTCAGGAAAACTATGTCCAATTTCTTTAAAAATAATGAAAATAAAAACTTTAAACACAGCAAAAATCATTTTGCATGCCATGTTCGGTGTCATATATGAAAAATACAAACCTCCCCCTCTACTTCTACCACCTCCCATGCAAAAGTTTCTATTCACTATTCGAAAGAATTTGAGATGACATATTCTCCGGTATATTAAAGTCATTTCCATCTCATCTAGAGTATCATATGATTGGGCTTTAAGCCCAATCATAATTCTGTTATGTTTTTTATATTAACTTGTAGATATCAAAAGTCGCACGGCATGAAGTTCTAAATAATTTATGTTTGAATCTTGCATGTTCAATAATAATATTTCACAGTCTAGATTAGCGGAAAACCCAGTTGCTTTCATCGATCTGGACGAAAGGGTGGACAAGTATTGCAGATTTCAACAAACGCTTACAAAAACAATATTTCAGTATATGGTTTTCTTGAGAAACGCCAGATTTAAAAACAATGCACGAAATTGCATTTTTTTCGCAAAACATATTTTTTCTAAGGATCAAAAACCAGTTTAAATGATTAATTTGAAATCCTAGTGTCCTAAACTCCTCCATTAAAACTTTACTTTTTATGTGATCATAATCGTTTTCAAAATCTGAATAGGAAACGTCATCTTGAAATCCATGTTCAATCGCTTTCGCATAGTATTTAGTAAAAAATGATTAAGTTGGTAGAAGTTCGAGTAGAATGCTTAACATTTAAAAAACACTCAAATCATCCTTTCCTAAGGCATCATTTTCGCACCTACTGCTATATCAACTTGAACGCATTATATGTATGACCTTCGGAGGGGTATTGAAAGCTCAGCGGAAAATCCCCAAAAGCTAAAGCCTTGCAATTGAACTGAGCGAAAAATTTTCCAAGGATATCCTTGACAATTCGTTTCGCTCAGTCGTCTCGTCATAGTGCTCGATTGAAGTCCCTTCAAGCTTTTGCTTATAAAAAAAACAACCTGCACGAATTCTGCTTCTTCTGGAGGTTCTTTTGTATTATATACGTCACATGCTTTTACGAGATTGCTTGTGTCTTATGACTGTTCATCGGACATTAAGCGTTTTTGCTAACCGTGCAAGAAGTAACCAGGTGACATTATACCTTCGACGAGGAGGACTTGAATCTCATCCTTCTCGAGGAAAATCTAATTACGTTCGGCTAATTGGATTTCGTAGAAAATAATAAGCAAATGGCCATGATGAGATGACATGACACTGGCAATTACACCGGTATATCGTGCCTCGCTCGACTCATATGGTCGATATCCTTCGCCAAAGATTGATTTGCTTAGTTCATGTGTGGGATTAGACGAAGATTAAGGAAGTGTTTATATTGAGGAGATTACGTTATTAAGTGTTACGATCTAACCACGAGTTGTTGTGCAACAAGCACTTTTTTTATTTCTTATTAATTTTATTAATTAACTATTACGAGCTAATTTTCATCCGAAAGATATCTTTACGACCACAGTATAAGCTCTTAAGTATGTAATAAGTATTTTATTTAATTCCTTTTTTTCTAATTATTTTGGAAAATAAAACTAAATTTATGGGAGGTTTAATTAAAGTAAGTGAAAATAGTCAAGCTTATTCCAATATGCTTTTACAGTCAATTGTTAGTAAACATACAACATTAGCAATTCTCTCATTAAAAATAAATGTCTACGACCAATGACCAATCAACCATAAAAGCATGATGTACTAAAACTCTTTTCGATATTTCTGAAAATATACATTGGACATATTGAATGTATTCTTATGGTTGCACATTCAAGAAGAAAGTGTAATTAGTTGTATAACCAAAAAAACATGTAATCGTTTATTATACCAAATTAAATATTTCAATTTAGAAAACCAGATTTAATCCAATCGAAATAGCAAATCGTGGAAGTTAAAAGCTAAAAATAGATAGCGATATTCTATAGCTTTTTGGAATTGTACAGATATGGAAAAAATCAATATTTAGAATAATGTCAACTTGTTTCGATTAAAACTTGAGCTGTGTCTGTGTTGCTAAATATCTAAAAAATTAAATATATCGTACTTTTAAATCTGGGAGGCCCGATCTACTGAAATATTCTTCCATTAGTACAAATTGTTACGAATAAAAATCATATGTTCTTTAAAGTCGGCATTTAGTTTCCTTTAATGGAGTTCATGAACCTTTCACCACATATCAGATAAATTCCGCAAAATAAACCCTTAGTGGTGCGTGAAATATATTCTTAATATTACTATTCCACTTCTAACTTACCCACGCAATACTCGAATCATTCGTCTATCCAATCGGCAAAAATATCGTTCGGGATTATGCTCTACAAAAACAACTTTATTTCGATTATCTTATCGAACATATCGCATCACTCAATGATTCAAAGTATCAAAATTTGTTTCTTTATGTCGTTATTCAACTGCTCTAATACATGAAAGTTTCTTAGTTTTATCTTTAGACAGAGAAAAAAAGGAAATCTTCCGACCGATCGTTATAGAAGTTCGTTTAAATACAGGAAAAAAAAATTATTTGAGCTCCAACTTACGACAGATTATTCCACTCGATTTGTTTCGAGTGGCAAAAATGCTGGAAATTTTTTTCCTCTTGAATAAATTTTATCGTTTTTTTTTAAGCTTTTCGATGCTGCAAACAGAATATGATAGCTCTTATGTTTTAGAAAGTATTGACGGTGTGATAAATCAGGATTTAATTTAACACTAGGATTATTTAATTCAAAAAGATCAGAATCATGAAAATAATTTTTTTTTCGAAGTAAACAACCTGAACAAGACAAGTGAAAGCCGAAACTCTCGGGTTTAGCCTATGTAGCGAGCTGCTGGTTTACAATGTGTCGGGAGTTCAAATCCCGCCTGACTTATAATTCTATAATTATACTTGCACGTTTTTTTTAGCCAACTCAATATGCTAAAACAGAAATTCATAGATAGAGGGTTTTGTGAAGTGTTACGCCTTCACACAACCCTCTATCTACGAATCACATTCTACAATAGCAACCTGAAGGTTCGGAGTTTCATCCGAAGCCTTACGGCGGACTAATCGGTAAGGCATGTGTATGAGGACTCTGCCTTAGATATAAAGAGAATATTGTGAAATTTAAATCTACATAAGATTTAAATTTTCTATTTAGACTCAAATGGGGACTGTGTTGAAATGAACTGCCTAATTTTATTCCATAATCTTTTATATCGGATTGTTGTAAAGAAATACAATTGAACCAAAATTAGATCACTGTGGAATGCCCGATTTTGAAAGAAAAATTCAGCCAAATAACTTCTATTGTAAAAACGCACTTCCCGATTTATTTTAATAAGCATAACAGAATTATGATTGGGCGTAAAACTCAATAATAACTAGGGTGTAGTCTAGTGGGTAGCGTGTTGGTTTACAATGCGAAGGTCGTGAGTTCAAATCCCGGTCAGCGCATAACCCCAGCACACTACCTGCTTTAATATACCTTGGTTACCTCAATCTACGAAATTGAAAAAATTCGTAGATAGAGGGTTGTGCGAATAGCTACATAACAACTCTTCCGCAATAAATAATGAAAATGTTAAGGAACCTGTTCAGGAGGCCAAGGCCCGATTTGGGCTGTAGCGCCATTGAAGGAAGGTAAAAATCAATAATAGTGATATATGTATGTTTCGTGCTGAATTTAATGTTTTAAGAAAATTGTACATTGCATTTCATAAATTGGAGCATTTTTATGGGAGGTGACAGAGAAAGTCGAATATTTTGGATGATTTCGGGGTAAGGAATATCGAACTCGCCTATATCCTGTGCGAGCATTATTTCTTAGCGTTACAAACGGTAAGGCGAACAGAATATACTCTCAGATTTCATCTAAGGTATAAAATAAACTGCCAACAAGTCGGGCGTAACTTAATTATTTTTGGGACAAGTTAAAGATGCATGGAAAGTCAATATGCAAGTTAAAGTGGTTAGGGAAGACTAAGTGGAACCCCCTTTTACAAGTGAAACCCCCTTTCACAAGTGGGCAGGGCAGGGATGATGCTAATTCAACACTAAGTTGCGAATACGATCAATAGCTCCAGTACATCTAATCAATATTTCATTCGTTTATGCAAGATTTGGTTTTATGAGGGAGGGGTGATATTAAGGGTGGATGAATGTCAATAGATTGCTTCAATTACGTCCAATATTTTCTGCATAGCATGTCAGTTTCATAGACGAAGTTGCATAGAATTTTCACAAAATTCAGTGTATTTTACATTCACAAAACCAATCATTTGTATGGGAGGGGGTTGAGGAGGTAAGAGAAATGTAAAATTTGTGATGCAGTTTTATTTCATTTCTTTTGTAAGGTGCTCATACGAAATTCCAAGTTCGTAGCTTCTAATTTGTTGATTATTAGTTGATTTAATAAAATTTGTCAAAATCATACTTTTGTATGGGAGGTGGTAGAAGGGTAAGAGCGATTTCAAAACTTTTGACGAACTTTTGTATCAACTATTTTAAAAGTTTTTCTGCAAAATTTTAAATTGATTGCTTTTAATAGTTAGGTGATAATTGATTTCTTAATAATGGTCGAAATCGTACTTTTGTATGGGAGAGAGTAGGACAGGCGCGATTTCAAAACTTTTGACGCAATTTTATTTCAACTATTTTTGAAAGTTTTTGTGCAAAATTTCAAATTGATAGGTTTCAACAGTTAGGTGATAATTGATTTTTTAAAAATGGTCGAAAAAATAATTTTGTGTGGGAGGGGGTAGAAGTTTGGAAGGTGTTCCACCAGTTAATATTTCATTCTTTTAGAAAATTTTTTTGAATGAAATTTGAATTTGATATCCATACTCAGTTTTTAGATATAATGGTTTGAAATTTTGGAAAGTGCAATGCTCCCCATTTTCCCCCACTACTATTTTGTCCAAACGTTATATTTTTCACGTATTTCTCTAGTATAGCTTAATACAAGTACCAAGTTTCAATTACATACCTCAACAAATAGCCGAGATATTGATTTTTAAGTGTTTCTCTTTGCACCCCCTGACCCTCCCCCTCCCTATTTAGCGTCTATGTAAGCTGATTCCAGATCTATATGCCACCTTGGTGGTCTAACAATATAAATTTTTTATGCTTAAGTAATTTCGAAGATATAATCATTTGAAAAAAAAATTCTGACAATTGGATTTTAGCCCCCCCTTTTGCACCCCAATGGATAAAAAAATACATTTTAAAAGTTGTCCCACAAACCCTTTTATATGTAAAACGATTTTTAGCGTCCTAGCTGTAATCATGTTTGAGATATTTGAATTCTTAGTTTTCGGTTTAAGTGCTCCCCCCGCCTCCCCCTGAACCCTTACACCCCCCAAAATGGGTGTCCGCCTGAGATCCGCAACTATCTACAATCCCTCCAAAAATGAACTTTCTATCTTGAAGGGTTTGGGAGTTAATGTGCACTGAGCGTACACACCGGCGGACGACGTACAGACAGACGGATTTTTTTTTAGGATTTTTAGGCTATTTTAGTCATGGAACGCGAAAAGACAAAATTTCAGGGTAGCAAATTTTTTTTTTTTTTTCAAGTCGATCACAATATATTATTATTAAAATAATAAAGTAAAATCTGCCAACAAGTCGGGCGCAACTTTATTATTCTTGGGATAAGTTGAGGATACGTGGGAAGACAATATGCAGGTTAGTGTGGACAGGGAAGACTATGTGAATGGGGGTTCTAGCGCGGGGATGTTGTCAATTTTTTAACACTTAACTGCGATGACAATCATAAGCTTCAGTCCATAAAATAAAAATTTGATTCGATTATATTTGCAAGTTTGGGCTTGAATGGGGGGAAGGGGTGCGATAGAATGAATGGTTACATGTCAATAATTTTCGAAATTTTTTATTATGGTTACTAAGGCATTTTACACATCTGATTGGTATGAATTGCAAGATTTATTTATTCAAAAATTCATCAAAACAATGATTACTTACAAAATATTGTTAAAAAAAGTGCGCAAAAATCACATAATAAGAGTATCAGATTTAAAATTTAAAACAATTAACTATCACAAATTATTTATCGTATAAAGCTGATTTTAATTGCATGCTAAATGAATTATTGTCAATTCGGCAGCAATTATTGTTGAAAATACGCGAAAGATGCGATTGGTTATTTTTGTCCATAGTTGGTGCAGTTATGAGAAATGTGGACTGGTTTCTCAAGAATTGACGTGAAATACTAAAAGTTATGTCTTCGAGCAAATATGGAGAATCAATTTCTCCTAAAATTAATGTAAATGCAAAAGCAGCCCTGACTCTTTAAAAAATAATTTAAGGTGCTATTCGTAAAGAGGGTTGACGTAACATCAGGCCAGGGAAGGTCCAATAGAGCGAACCTTAAGAACCTTCGCTGTACAGACTCGATCCTATTCTTATGTTCCTCGTAATACGGAGTCCACACCTGACAAGCATAATCAAGAATAGAGCGTACAAAAGCACATTATTAAGTCTCAGTTATACAAAAATCATTGAAATCCTTACAGCATCTTTTAACGAAACCCCGAACGGAGTTAGCCTTGCAGCTTATGTAGTCGATATGATCGTCAAACGTAAATGCGGTTATAAAATACACACCGAGATCTAATACTTTGTCTGTCATAATTAAAATGTCTGAGAAATTTGTTCTTAAAGAATGAAACGCTAGCACGTTTACTAATATTAAAAGGCATACAGTTTAATGTACAAAAGTTAAAAATACGTTGCAAATCACTTTGAAGCAGTGCGCAGTCATTCTGATTCGAAATATCGCGAAACAATTTCGCGTCGTCAGCGTAGAGCAAAATTTTCGAGTGGATAATAACCAAACTTACGTAGTTAATAAATAAAATTAATAACAGTGGTCCAAGATGGATTCCCTGTGGTACACCAGATGTGTTGGGTATAACAAAGGAATGTACTCCTCGAAAAATCAGTTTTTGGGTACGATTAGATAGATAAGATCTGATCCAGTCTATGAAAATGCAAGGGAATCCAAGTGCGTATAGCTTGTAAACAAGAAAAGCATGTCCACTTTATCAAAAGTTTCGCTAAAGTCGGTTTATATGCAGTCAACCTGGTTATCGCCTTGAATCACTAGAATAGTGATATTGGAAACCTACCTACCTTTAATAAGCCCGTGTTGGACTGGATTAATGATTGAATTACAATGAAAATTCATTACATCACAAACAACAGCCTCGAACAACTTAGGAATGTAAGAAAGATTAACAATAGGTCGATAGTTACAAACATCAATTCTTTTTCCTTTCCTGAGCAATGGTCTGATAATGGAGTATTTCCATATGAATACCTTTCAACTCTAATGAGACAGATGGAAAGTTCGACATATAATGGAAACCCTCAGGACTAATAATACGATCTGAGGTAGGGAAAGCAGTACGGAAATGCTCGGCAAAAACGTTTTTTATAACAAAGGGGTCATCACTAACTACACAGTCACATCGATGCGCCTTTTGAAATTCACAAAATTCCAGAACTGCATTGGCTCATCCCATTTTTTAATTGATTGCTCGAATCGCGCTCGAAATTCGCTGTATGGAAAATTAGTTTCATAGACGAAGTAAATTCTACAAAATTCTCGGTGTATTTTATATTCTTAAAACCATAAATTTGTATAGGAGGTGAGGGAATAGCAAAATTTGTAATGCAGTTTGTCAGGTTTCTTTTGAAAAGTGCTCGTACAAAATGTCAAGTTCGTAGCTTTTAATTTGTTGTTTATTAGTTGATTTATTGAAATTGGTCGGAATCACACTTTTACAGAGGAGGGGGTAGAAGGGCAGAGGGATTGCAAAGCTTTTGATGCACTTTTATCTGAAATATTCTAAGAAGTTTTTGTATAAAATTTCAAGTTGATAGATTGATTTTAATGGTTTGGTGATAATTGATTTCTCCAATAGGAGGGGGTAGAAGTCTTAAAGGTATTTCACCAGTTAATGTTTTATACTTTTAAGCATTCTCTTTAAGAGAATTTTTCAAATTTTTAACTTTGTAGCTGGAAATTGCAATTAAAAATGTTGGGTTTTGTGTTTTTTGCATTCCACGTAAAACACCTCGTGAAGAAAATTTTCGACATTTTGCTCCACCACCTCGTTTCCTTTACACCTCCCTTAAAATTCTAACAAAAATTGTCAATCATATAGCTCTACAATTTGACAAATTTTTAACCTGTTTTCAATTTTGAGATGTAACGATTTGAAATTTTGAAAAGTGCTTCATTTTTAAGACGCACCCCATTCCCCCCGCCTCCCCCAACTACTATTATGACCAAATTTTAAATTTGTCTTATATTCTGTTAGAATAGCTCACTAAATTTTTTAAGTTTCAATTACAAAGCTTAGAGGTAGTTTAGACATTAGTTTTTAAGTGTTTTTCTTTGCACCCCCTGACCCTCATCTTACAATTATAGGCATCTCTCTTAGTAAGTTAAAGTGGAACTATATGCCACCTAATTGGTCCTAAATAAGAATTTTTTGGATCAAGTATAATAGTTCCGAAGATATAGCCATTTAAAAAAAATTCTGCGGACAATTTGTTTTAACCCCTCTCCCCTTTGCGGACACCAATGCATAATTTTGTTTTTGCATTTTACTTTACTATTCAAATAATAAACTATTGTGATCGACACAGGAAAAAAAAATTTGCTTGCCTGACATTTTGTTTTTTCGCGTTTCATGACTAAATTAGCCTAAAAATGCAAAAAAAAAAAATTTGTCCCGCCGTACGCCGTACATATGGACTCATATCTCCGAGACCGTTGAAGGCAGAATGTTCGTTTTTGAGTGGATTGCCCATTGGGTAAGTGAGCTTCATTATCTAAATTTTAAGGATTGTCAGGTGGATGGCGGATGCGGGGAGGGTAAGAGTCAAAAACTATACTTGCTAATATCTCCACTAAGAATTCAGATAAGAAGTTAAAAATTAGCACAGATATATAAAGGATTGTGGGACAAACTTTAAAAATAATTAAATTTTTTTACCCATTGGCGTTCGAAAACGGAATAATAATTTGTTCCACAATTGTTATATACCGACTCCCCCCCTCCACCCGCCGGTCTAACGTGCACAAGGTCTTTCAAGTGTCATTCAAATTTTTGAATGAAACTTTATGGTAGAAACTTGTAAATTTGCAAAATGCATTTCCTTCCCCCCCTCCCCCCCCCCTCCCAACCCAAGGAAATGTTTGTTTTCGTGAATTTAAAATCCACTGGATCTTATGAAAATTCTATGCAACTAATCCTCAACTTGTCCCAAGAATAATAAAGTTGCGCCCGACTTGTTGGCAGTTTATTTAGGCTAATTTAGTCGTAAAATGGGAAAAAAAATTTTCAGGGTAGCACATTTTTTTCCTGTGTCAACCACAATACTTTTTTATTAGAATAATAAAGTAAAACTAAGTTAGTCAAACCTACCTTACGTCTTTTTATCTGTTGGCTAAAAAGGATGCTAAATACAGCATGAAATCTTGAATTACAATTTTTCATACCATTTGCAAAAGCTTTGGTTCTTAGTACATAAAAATATTAATGAGTAACGGTCAGAAAAAATTTTCGGAAATAACTTTGTCAATGCCGCGATTAAATAATAAATTATGATTTTCACAATAAAAACAAACACAACGTCCCATTTCACTAAACAAATTGTTCGTACGATGGTCATATTTCTGCTATTCATCTGTGCATTATAAATGATGTTATATTGCTTGAATATTTATAGCTTATGACTACTTTCGATACTATGAGTTGAAGGTTTTTAACTGAACCATAAATATTTCAAAAAAAAAAAATTAAATATTAAGCAACTCATTCTCATAGCTAGGGTATAGCCTTGTAGGTAGTATGTTGGTCTTGTAATGCGCAGGTGATGAGTTGAAATCGGTCAACGCAATATATAATTTCAACACATTGCCTGGGGTCACGTCAATCTACGAAAATGAAAAATTCATAGAAAGAAACTCATTCTCATATTGTATCTTGCCAAATCAAAATGAAATTTTGAGCAACTCATTCTCATATTGTATAATGACAAATCTTTAATAATTTTTCAATCGTGTCATGACCTGAAATAAAAGGGATAAGATAACTAAATATTTGCTAAATTATAGTGATATATTGTTGGACTCTAATTGTCCTTAAGTTTCAAAGAAAATATAACTTACAAAAAAATTCGAAGGCGTAGGTATCCTGAAACCAACATTAAGCAACATGATTCGCGAATATTTGACGGTTTCATGATTAAGCGATTATTTTTGCATCTCTCAAAGTGTCAAGTTCGTAGCTTTTAATTTGTGTTTATTAGTTGATTTAATGAATTTGCACGAAATTTCAACATTATTTGCAAGTTTTAAAACCTATAAATTCGTGAAAATGATTGAATTTGATAAATTGATTATTTTATATGCGAATAATGAAAAACTTTCTTTTGGTGATGTGAAAGTGAAAAGTTTACAATATCACAGAGTTGGTACGAGGAGAGGTTAAAAATTTCGCGGAATGACAGGGAAGGGGGGTAAAATTAAACAAGTTGTTATTTTTCCTTTTCAATACATTCTCCCTTAAGCCTAATACATTTATCA
This sequence comes from Chorisops tibialis, assembly GCA_963669355.1. NCBI lineage: Eukaryota > Metazoa > Arthropoda > Insecta > Diptera > Stratiomyidae > Chorisops > Chorisops tibialis. The sequence continues at coordinate 40,764,667 of OY770264.1, read as the reverse complement.
CATCTCTCACAAAGTTTATTAATTCTTTCTTTGTAGCAGGTTGGCATAGCATCCCCCTGTGATATGTTGTCCTTTTTTTTATAGTCGATCATCAAAACCCAATCTGAGTACCAAAAAATAGTGGACATGATTTTTCCGACAGATTGTGAGACCTTGAATTTCTTGGGGGGGGGGGGTCTTTACGGAGCCACTGACTCCTGCTTTGATTCAGGCTCATAATAATCAATCGGCCGGCCCAAGTGTTTATCATCTGCAATTGAAACTCTGCATTGCCTGCCTTTTCCAGGGCAAGAGTTCCCGTAAACAGATGACATGATTTGTGACGATTTTCCTTGTTTGGTAAGGAACTTTATGACAGCACGAAACTCAATTACTTTATTATTTTAATAATAAAGTATTGTGATCGACTTGGGAAAAAAAAAAAATTTGCTACCCTGAAATTTTGTTTTTTCGCGTTTCGTGACTAAATTAGCCTAAAAATGCAAAAAAAAAAAATCCGTCTGTCTGTACGCCGTACACCGTCCGCCGTACGCCGTACGCCGTCCGCCGTACGCCGGTGTGTACGCTCAGAGCACATTAACTCCCAAACCCTTCGAGATAGAAAGTTCATTTTTGGAGGGATTGTAGGTAGTTGCGGATCTCAGGAGGACACTCATTTTTGGGGGTGTAAGGGTTCAGGGGGAGGCGGGGGGAGCACTTAAACCGAAAACTAAGAATTCAAATATCTCAAACATGGTTACAGCTAGGAAGCTAAAAATCAATATACATATAAAAGGGTTTATGGGACAACTTTAAAAATTAATCTAATTTTTTTATCCATTGGGGTGCAAAAAGGGGGGGCTAAAAACCAATTGTCGGCCGAATTTTTTTTTCAAATGATTATATCTTCGAAATTACTTAGCATAAAAAATTTATAATTTTAGACCATCAAGGTGGCATACAGATTCACTGGAATCAGCTTACGTAGAGGCTAATTATTGTAAGGGGGAGAGTCAGGGGGGTGCAAAGAAAAACACTTAAAAATCAATATCTCGACTATTTGTTGAGCTCTGCAATTGAAACTTGGTACTTATATTAATCTATACTAGAGAAATACGAAAAAAATATAATATTTGGACTAAATAGTAGTGGGGGAAAATGGGGAGCATTGAACTTTCCAAAATTTCAAACCATTATATCTCAAAATTGAGGGCAGATATCACATCAAAAATTTGTCAGATCATAGAACTATATAGTTTTCAATTTTGGTAAAAAAATTAAATGGGGGGGTGTAAGGGGAGGGAGGTGGAAAGCAAAAATGTTGAAAATTTTGAGTAATTTTTTCAGGGCTCTGGTAAAAGATACAGAGTTTAAATTTTGCAGGTCAATATATCAATTTATTGTACATACATAAAAAATAATATAAATTCTACAATTGTTATGCACCGACCCCCCTGGTCTAACGTGCACAAGGTGTTTCATGTGAAATGAAAAAACACATAAGCTGAAAATTTTTGAATGAAATTTTAAGGTAGAAACTTGAAAATTTGCGAAATGCATTTAAAAAAAATCCCTCAAAGAATGAATTATTAACTGGTCGAAAATCTTTAAAACTTCTGCCACCTCCCATACAAAATTATTTTTTCGACCATTTCCAAGAAATCAATTACCACCTAACTATTAAAAGCTATCAATTTGAAATTTTGCATAAGAACTTACAAAAATAATTGAAATGAAATAACATTAAAAGTTTTGAAATCGCGCTTACCCTTCTACCCCCTCCCATACAAAAGTATGATTTCGACCAATTTCATTAAATCAACTAATAACAAACAATTTGCAAGCTGCGAACTTGAAATTTTGTACGAGCACCTAACAACTAAAAAGAAAGAAAATTGCATCACAAGTCTTACGATTCCCCTACCTCCTCTACCCCCTCCCATACAAAATTATTTTTTCGAGCATTTTTATGAAATAAGTTATCAGCTAACTCTTAAAAGTTATCAAATTCAAATTTTGCATTGAAACTTATAAAAATAATTCAAATGAAATTGCTTTGAAAATTTTCAAATCGCGCTTGCCCTTCTACCCCCTCCCATACAAAACTATGATTTCGACCAATTTCATAAATCAACTTATAACCAACAAACTAAAAGCTATAAACTTGAAATTTTATAAAAGCACCTTAAAAGAGAAGCAAAATAAAACAGCATATCAAAATTTACGATTCCCCTACCTACTCTACCCCCTCCCATACAAATGTTCGGTTTCGTGAATGTAAAATACACCGAATTTTATGAACTTCGTCTATGAGACACATTCTACACAGAGAATATTGGACGTGATTCAAGCAATTAATTAAAAAGCTATTAACATCCACCCACCCTTACTATTGGAGGGGTAATAGTAATAGTCCATAAAAACCCAAACTTGTAGAAACGAATGAAATATTGTTAAATAGACAACAGCCCTGCTCAAGAACTCCCTTTCACTTAGTCTTCCCTAACCACTCTTACCTGCATATTGACTTTCCACACATCCGCAACATGTCCCAAGAATAATAAAGTTTCGCCCGACTTGTTGGCAGTTTATTTCAGAATTAATGTAGCTGAGTCAAGTGTGCTCTTTTCGAATTCTTCCATGAAAATTTCCGCTACCATAGATGAAATTGGAGATCCCACTGCCGCTCTTTGTCGCTTATAGAGTTTTCCGAGAGCTAAAAAGAACGTATTATTTAAGCAAAATTCCATTAAGTTATGCCATGTTGTCCGGGATGATTTTCCTGATGATAGTTAAGGTGTCCTTAATTGGGAAGTTAGTTAACAGTGATTCCACGTCTAGGCTGACTTCAACTTCTAACCAACGGATATTTTAGTCAGCCTAGACATCCCAATTAAGGACACTTTAACTATCATCAGGAAACTCATCCCGGACAACAGGTATGACTTGTTAAAATTTTTAATTTTAATTTTCTACGTTACAGATAATCAATTTTAATTCTACTGGAACTCAAATTACTTTATTATTTTAATAATAAAGTATTGTGATCGACTTGGAAAAAAAAAAAAATTTGCTACCCTGAAATTTTATTTTTTCGCGTTTCATGACTAAATTAGCCTAAAAAAGCAAAACAAAAAAAAATCCGTCTGTACGCCGTCCGCCGTCCGCCGTACGCCGACGTGTACGCTCAGCGCACATTAACTCCCAAACCCTTCAAGATAGAAGGGATTGTAGATAATTGCGAATCTCAGGCGGACACCCATTTTGGGGGGCGTACGGGTTCAGGGGGAGGTGGGGAGAGCGCTTAAACTGAAAAATACGAATTCAAATATCTCAACCATGGTTACAGTTAGGAAACTCAAAATAAACATACATGTAGAAGAGTTCGTGAGACAACTTTTAAAAATAAGTTAATTTTTTTATCCATTGGGGTGCAAAAAGGGGGGGCTAAGAACTAATTGTCGGCCGAATTTTTTTTTCAAATGATTTTTTCTTCGAAATGACTTACCAAAAAAAATTGAAATTTTGAGACCATTAAGCTGGCATACAGATCTACTAGAACCAGTTTAGATAAAAGCTAAATATTGTAAGGGGGAGGGTCAGGGGGGGTGCAAGGAAAAACACTTAAAACCCAATATCTCGGCTATTTATTAAGCTATGTAATTGAGTCTTTGAACTTATATTAAGCTGTAATAAAAAAATACGAAAAAATATAATGCTTGGACAAAAGAGTAGTGGGGGGGAATGGGGATCATTTAAAAAATGGCGCACTTTTCAAAATTACAAATCCTTATATCTCAAGATATAGTACAGATATCAAATTGAAAATTTGTCAGATTGTAGAACTATATAATAGTTAATTTTGGTAAAAATTTTAAGATGGGAGGTGAAAGGAGAGGGAGGTGATAAGCAAAAATGTCGAAAATTTTGAGTAATTTTTTTGGGACTCTGTTGAAAGATACAAAGTTTAAATTTTGCATGTGAATACGTCCATTTGATGTTCATAGAAAAATAATAATAACTTGATCCATAATTGTTATAAACCGACCCCCCTGTCTAACGTGCACAAGGTGTTTCATGTGCATTGAAAAAAACACATAAACTGAAAATTTTTGAGTGAAATTTTAAGGTAGAAACTTGGAAATTTGCGAAATGCATTTGAAAAAAATCCCTAAATATTCGAAATATTAACTGGTCGAAAACCTTTATAACTTCTACCCCTTCCCATACAAAACTTATTTTTCGACCATTTTTAAGAAATCCATTATCACCTAACTATTACAAGCTATCAATTTGAAATGCTGCACAAAAACTTTTAAAAAAATTATTGAAATAAAATTGCGTCAAAAGTTTTGAGTTCGCATTTGTCCTTCTACCCCCTCCCATACAAAAGTATGATTTCGACCTATTTCATTAAATCAACTAATAACCAACAAACTAAAAGCTACGAACTTCAAATTTTGTACGAGCACCTAGCAACAGAAAAGAAAAAAACTGCATCACAAGTTTTACGATTCCCCTACCTCCACTACCCCCTCTCATACAAAATTATTTTCTTGAGCATTTTTAAGAAATCAGTTAGAACCTAACTCTTAAAAGCTATCAATTTCAAATTTTGCGTAAAAACTTATAAAAATAATTCAAATGAAGTCGTTTTAAAAATTTTGAAATCGCGCGTGCCCTTCTACCCCCTCCCATACAAAACTATGATTTTGACCAATTTCATTAAATCAACTAATAACCAACAAACTAAAAGCTACGAACTTGAAATTTTATACAAACACCTTACAAGAGAAGCGAAATAAAACTGCGTATCAAATTTTACGATTCCCTTACCTTCTCTACCCCCTCCCTTACAAATGTTCGTGAATGTAAAATACATCGAATTTTATGAAAATTCTATGCAACTTCGTCTATGAAACACATTCTATACAGAGAATATTGGACGTGATTCAAGCAATTAATTAAAAAGCTATTAACATCCACCCACCCTTACTATTACCCCTCCTCCTCCCCTCATAAAAACCCAAACTTGCAGAAACGAATTAAATATTGTTAAATTGATACAACCCTGCCCAAGAACTCCCTTTCACTTAGCATTCTCTAACCACTCTAACCTACATATTGACTTTCCACTCATCCGCAACTTGTCCCAAGAATAATAAAGTTTCGCCCGACTTGTTGGCAGTTTATTTTATCCATAGTTTGCGTTTTCTTTCCTATTGACTTGTTGATTTGGCGATAACTAAAATCTTGTTGATTCGATTTGACAGAAACTTTGTATTTATACCTGTATAGAGTGTTAGAATACCTCCAGGTAAAAATATTTCCCCTCTTTGTCCATTCCCTTGAATCCGCGAAATTTTTGACCTCCCCTCGTGGCTACATATATCAGTCAAATGGAAGCCACATTTAAATTAGAAAGTTGAGTCTAAGGTTTAAGTTAAGGTAGTATTAGGGTGATTTCAGGAATTTCATAAGTGTTGACGTGTCAACTAGTGTCTAGTGTTCTTTCCGTGATTTTATTTTTGTTTGATTTTTAATTGTATTTCTTAGATATTTTTTTCTTATTTTATTGTTATTGATAAACGTGTGATCGGTGTTCTTCATAGTTTGTCCGGTTGTTGAGTGTATACTTTATGATTATTGGCTTGAATACAAAGTTGCGCTTCTTGTTAGTTTTATTTTGCGTTTTTTTCCTATAATCAGCTGTTGTTTGTCATATTGATAATCAGCTGTTCCGGTAAAGGTTTAAGTGTATGGTTGTTCGGGCTGCCAAGGTACATAAAACGCAATCATAATTTTTGTTTGCAATTAGTTTGCATATTACTAGGCGTTAAACCTTACCTATTATTTTTTGAGTAGTTAATATGGGTTTTTCGTGCAATGCAGAAAAATGTATTGAGTCGAAATCCTCGACACCATCTTTTACGTGTTTTGGCGTTTGTGGGAGAAATTATCAAGCGAAGTGTGTTGATCTTAGTAATATTTTTGCCGAGAGGCTTAATTCTACTCCAGGGCTTTATTCGTACTGTACTGATTGTAGGAGCCTCTCACTATCCTCTATATCATTTAAGATGTCTAGCATTGGTGAAGAAATGGCGAAAATTAAGGCGCAACTAGATAGTGTAACTTGTGCGTTTGTAACAGTAAACAACTTTTTTAATTCAGTTAAAAAGACTAACACGTTAGTAGATTGTTCGACTAGTACAGACAATCCAACTTTGGTTGATGCTTCGACTCGTTGTGAGATTATGCCTTGCAATAAGCACATTTCTATTTCTACTGACACCACTAACGCTAATAACGTGCTGAATTGTATTACTGGAATTGCTTCTCGGAGTGATAGTTGGTAGCGGATAGCAATATTGATAGTCTTGCATTTCATCCACGTCCTACCCGCAAAAAGATTCGGGAGAATAAATCTACATCTTCTAATATTAGCCAAGCTTCTGCTAAAGCATCCGCTAATAACAATTCTACGCCCTCGAAGCCTACATCTTCAAATATTGACCAACCCTCTTCGAAGACATCCGTTAGTAAAAATTTTGCAGCCTTAAAATCTACCCAAGTTTTCTCGAATAGTTCTCAAACGCCTCTTACTGATGCTACTTCCACTGTGTCTTCTTCTTCTATACCAACACAGCCACATCTGCTTACTATTTTTCCTCGTCCAAAAGCCATTTTCATTTCTAGACTTGATCCCCGAACATCCCCGGATGATGTCATAATCTATTTGCTTTCAAAAAAATTTATTTCCACAGGATCAGCAGTTGCATGTGATAAAATTAGTAAAGAAACTAGTTCCATTGCCTCCTTTAAAATTGTTTTGACTAATACTGATCTTTTCAATCAGTTGTTAAATATTGATTCATGGAGTAGAAGACAGCTTGACCTAATTTTTTATTCTGACTATTGTGCATGTTCCGTGGATGAGAGCTTAACTTCAATTACTACCATTGATGTCTTGCACCCTCCTATTAATATTTTTGTTATAATTGACGAGGAGCATATTGTTAGCCCTAGTGAGAACGAGCTTTCTTTTGATTTTAATAAAGGAGATTTTTCTCGGTTGGACTACCTTATATCTAACTTCAACTTTAATGAAATTCTTGAGAATACTGATTTTGAAGGTGCCATAGTTGAGTTTTATTAAGTTCTGTATCAATTTTTTGTTGCTACAGTTCCTTTTACCTATCGCAGAAACATCTCATCGTCGTACCCTTGGGATACTAGCGAGTTACGCGTAATTCGCAATGCTCGTAATGCTGCCTGGAGTAGGTATACTAGGACGAAGAATGACACTGATTTTCGTTTGTATGTAGAATATTATGACTTATTCAAAGATTTATCTACTCGCTTGTATTCTGAATACATACTTAAAGTGCAGTCGGATATTATTAGAGATCCCGTGAAGTTTTGGAAATTTGTCAATTGTAAGCGTAAATCTGATGGTTATCCAGCTTCTTTTTAATTCCTGGGCAACGATAGTAATGATCAATATACTATTTGTAATTTTGTAATTTCGCCACATTTTTCAGTGGATCTTTTACTAGTAGTAGCTTTTTCCCTGATATGGCGTATTTTGATGACTTTAGAGATACTACTTCGACTTCTTTCTCTGATTTACGAATTTTCTATAATAATATAGTCAATCACATCTCCCGCCTTAAAGATGTGTCTTCTCCCGGCCCAGATGGTGTTCCTGCTGTTGTCCTTAAGCGTTGTTGTTTCTCTCTTGCTGAACCACTCTCTCACCTCTTTCAAAGATCCCTAATGTCGGGGATTTTTCCAAATGTGTGGAAGTCGTCCTTCATCATACCTACTCACAAGAGCGGTGCAAAATCTGCTGTTGAAAATTATCGGCCAATAGCTAAACTGTCGGCTATTCCTAAACTATTTGAGTCTATAGTGTATGAATGCATGTCGTTTCACTGTAAAGCAATAATTTCGAGTAAACAACATGGTTTTGTTAGGAATAGATCCACTGTTACTAATCTGATGGAGTTTACGAATAAATCCATTTTGGCTATTGAGGATGGTAGACAGGTGGATTGTGTATACACTGATTTTAGTAAGGCCTTTGATAAATTGTCCCATTCAATAATTTTGTTAAAACTAAGATTGTTCGGTTTTCCGTCATGGTTTATAAATTGGATTAAGTCTTATCTATTTAATAGAACCTACCAGGTTATCTTTCGTGATTGTACATCTAAGCCATTTACTACGCATTCTGGGATCCCTCAAGGAAGTCATTTGGGACCACTTCTATTTATCCTGGCCATTAACAATGTAGCCTCTGTTTTTAAATATTCGGAAGTACTCATTTATGCTGATGACATTAAAATCCTTAGGTCTATTAGTTCTAACTCAGATAATCTTCTTCAGGAGGATTTGTTAAATTTTATTAACTGGTGTCGCAATAATGGCCATCGATTGAATTTGGGTAAATGTCATATAATGTCATTTACTCGAAAATTCTCCCCGTTTGTAGTAACTTACAGTCTCAATGACTGTATTTTATATCGTGTTAATTCAGTTATTGACTTAGGCGTTACATTTGATCAAAAGATTGATTTTGGCTTGCATATAAATAAGATTGTGCAGAAGGGTAATTCTATGCTGGATTTCACCACACGCTTATCCAAGGAATTTAACAATTCTTTTGTTACGGACCTTTGTCAGATCTCATTTTGAGTATGTTTGTCAAGTTTGGTCTCCGTATTATGATGTGCATATGGGCAGAATTGAATCTATTCACCGCAAATTTGTGAGAATAGCTTTATGTCACCTTAATTGGAATGACAGAGTTCGTCTTCTTTCTTATATTGACCAGCTTCAGCTACTAAATATGTCATCACTCTCGAGACGACGTGAAGTTGCTGACGTAGTTTTTGCTCATCAACTTCTCACTGGGGTGGTTGACTCCACCTCACTTTTGGGTTTGATGCAATTTGCTGTTGGTCAATTTTTACCGAGGCATCCTAGATTCTTGCAGATTTGCTTTCACCGGACTAACTATGTTATGAGTGAACCGATTTCGCGTCTTGCAAGAGAAGTTAACGAGAATATTGATGTATTCGACTTCACTATAGATAAAGTATTTTTAAGTCCTAGACTTAACGCTAGTCGACACCAATTTATGTCAGTTTTTTTCTATTTACTGTGCTCTGTTTATTAATGTGTTGGTGTAGGGATATTGACGTTTGTTTTGTCCCTTCACTAAATGATGAGCTAAAGGATAAAATGATTTCCATCTTTTATACTTGGAATCGATTTTATGGCAATTCCTTGCATTAAGGAATCCTGATAGTGATGATTTCGAAGAACCTCACTGCACTGGGGCTATCTTTTATAGTTGGGCCCATTGTACTCAACCCAATGATTATAAGATTGATATTAATTGTATCGTGCTAGTCACTTGGTACGGTTTGCGAACCGAAGCAGGCTCGAGTGTTTGACGCACTGAGGACCAGCAGAAGCGCTGAATATCGTGTAAAATATTTAAAATCTAGATTTACTCTGGGCTTAAAGGGTTACATGCACTTAAGACGGTTAAAACTATGGTTATATTTAAGAAATTTTTTCGTGCTTAAACTGAATTATATTGGAAAATCATTCTATATCTTTTGAAGTATGACGTATTATCTATATTGTGTGAAAATTTGATTGAAAAGTTTCAAACGATACAGAAGTTACAGTCGTTGTTCTAAGATGTATTTTTGTCAACACCGTTTACAGTACCAGCTATGCCTCCACCATTGTTTATAAAAAAAAAACAATTTTTTTAAAGTAGATAAGTACATAAGACTAGTGCTTATCAGGCAGGAATTCAAAAATTAAAGTTTTTCCGATCATGGCAGTCTCTGGAATGAAACAGGCGATTTTTCGCCTCAAATTTGTTCAGTAATTATGTTAAAAAAATGATGCGAGTTATCAAAAAACAGCTCAATAAGCACTAGATTATTGTATGAAACATAACTATGCAAAACAAGATGCCAATCGGTCCAAAAGTCGCGAAGATATTTCTGGTACCGACTTTGAGAACAAGAACGCTATAACTTCGTTATTACTACGAATTTCTTTATGAAATTTTTAGGGTAGACACTCAAAGGATAGTACTTTCGAATGAGCACCTTTTTGAAAAATGGATTTTTTTTAACTACACATGTATATGTAGTCCTGATAAGGCTTTCGATGTGGGTGTCCTTATGCAATGCTTAACATTTTGCATTGCTGGCTGCGTTATTGTCTGGCAAGCGATGATTCGTGTAACGCTTTGCTTTCTTTTCGCTTTACCGAACTATTATCATCGCGGTAAGTAATTCACTCGCGCACTATTTTGCCTTCTAATCGAATTTATGAAATGTGATGGAATTTTTGGTGGCTTTGAAAAAGATCCGCCACAAGGTGCTTTACATCGATATGAGGGTTATAAGTCCTGTTCAAGCCTCCCAACAAAATTTTAATCTGTCTCGCATATTTCAAGTTTTGTAACCGAAGACGATTGTCGAGTCGTAAAACAAAACATTGGATAGATATTTGGTTGTATATATGCATTTTACAGATTAACGCAAAATATTTAAAAATATTTTACAATCTCAGAATACTACAAAACCACATTAAAATCAAAGAAAAGTCTGGAATCCATCTAAATCAATTCATGCCTGTGAATTAGCTTCTTAGCATCACCTTGTAACCAATTTAAATTTTCTCTTCGTACATCCATATATCCAGTAAAAACTGTTCACGTCGAGACATAATTCGATGGTTTCGCCAGGAGCGGGTGAATTGCATATTAAATTTACCACACACATAGACATACTTAAACCGAAAACTAGCTTCTCTCGGGTCGTGAAGGATATAAAGTTAGAGTGTGAATAAGTGTCTGTCGTCTGTCGTCTGTCCTTGTGGTATATCTGGGTCCCATTTCGAAGCTATAGATCGTGTGAAAAGTGGTGACGCCATGCATACGCTTATAGAATTCGCCCGAATGCAACGGAAAACCAATTGTGTGGATGAAATGACTCTGAATTTTCATATTAGCAAAAACGCTTTAGTTTACGGCTACAGGACGACCTGCTACGGATCCGAAGCTATAAATGACATTCACCAACACGAATTATGCAGGATGAGTTGGTTGAAGCCAAATTGTTCCGGGAATTTGTGGAATACGAATACTTGCTCATTTGTATGCCGTTCGTATTTCGTCTCATGTACGATTGAAATTTTTTGAAATTCAAAGAAACCAATTTATTTCCACTTGATTGCAAGATAACACAAAAGAGTTCTACGATTTTTCCTTTTAATTGAACATTCAATCTCTAAGGATTTTTTTTATTAATTTTGTTCTTTCTATTATTTGAATTAAACATCAAACAGTGAGTATCAGTGATCAATTGAAATTCAAGATATTGAAGTAGTTATTTGGTTAACGTCTTCCGAAAAAACTAAAACGCTTCTTGAAAAACTTCAAACGTCAACTTAATATGTATCTAGGTCGAATAACCTGAAAAAATAGCTCAAATCACTGCCAAACAAAACCCTATAACGTTCAATTTATATCTAAAAATAGATAAGAATTCAGCAATATCCAGACCTTTTTATTAAATTTTTTTTTTATCAAAAGATGAAGGGAGAGTCTCTTATATTCCAGATGGTGTGTCCTGATGTCCAGGCAATTCATCAGTTTGAAACTGCCACTATTCATTTGTCATTGGTGGCTTGTTCAATTTTCTATGGCCCATTTTTCACGGAGTTTTCCAGGATTCTATCGCAATGTCGACATCGCCGATGTATACCCGACATTACGTTGTATCCCTTCTTGTTGTTGATCATCAATCAAACTCGTATATCTGCCCTAAGGTATAATACAGAGAGGCATTGGGGCGAGAATCCTTCTTTCCGAAGATTTAGTTTTTACCTTGAAAATTCATTAGGACGTGATTTTCGATTTGATTTTCTCATTCATTTAAGGATCTTGTAGGAATTTTATTCAATTATATTTTGGGAGTTTTCAATGTTAGGGTGGGATAAGTAGGATAAGGAAATACAGTTTCGAAAATTAAGTTAAAGAGAAATATCTAGAAAATAGAGCATTTTTTTAGGGTTATGATGCCCATAAGAATACGATTTCCTGTGACACTACTTGAGTGACAGGGGTATTGGCAGTTAGTCTAGAGAGACTAAGGAGCTGAACGATCTCATTTTATTTAAAAACAAATAAACCTTCCTTCTATGCCCTTGTGAAATTCAAAAATTTGGGTAACTGCGAGATTTCCTACTTGTGAAATACCGAATATAAAATCGTTCATAGGCATCTTTAGATCTTTGAGAGTTATTTATACTACTGTGTAAGTAAAGGCTCTGCTGAATGCGCAATGTAGGTTAAGAGAGATATCCCTTCAAAGCTGCGAAACTTTATCGCATGCCTCAAATTCGTGTTTTTGTATGTTTGCACTTCATCTCTAGGGTTATATGAGAAATAGTTCAATGTATCGGAAAATATGTCACCTCCAATTCTTTTAAATAATTAATAGTGACTTTTGTATGGGAGGTGGTAGAAGCAGAGGAGGAAGGTTTGTAATTTTTGGATATGACACCTAAAGTGGTATGCAAAATATTTCGTGCTGAATTTAAGGTTTGTAGCTTTCATTATTTTCAATTGGACATAATTTTCCAGAAATTGAGGCATTTGTATGGGAGGTGGCAGAGGAAGTGGAGCGTTGAAGATGATTTTGAAACTGTTTATTATCATCCTTATCACCACGCTTTGATTCAATTTCAAATTCGATAACTCTAATATATATATTCGAAGGAGAATTGCTTTTCTTGAATTTATAATACAGATATTTGTATGGGACGGGGTAGAAGGAGTGAAGAGGAGCTGATAATTTTTTTACCATTTATTGCAATTATTAAAAAACAAATTCTGGCAAAATTTTAGGTTTATACTTTTTCTAGTTTTAATGGAAATCGATATAATGCACTTAACAAAAATTATACATTTGTATGGGAGGGGGTAGAAGGAGTGTACGGATCAAAACATTCATTTCTCGATATTGATATTTCTATTTTTATACTTTATGCAAAATATCAAGTTGATAGCTTTAACAGTTTCGAAGAAAAATAATTTAATTTAAATTTCAAAATTTCGTGAAATTTATATGGGAGAGAGTAGAAGGAGTGAGGTGAAGTTGATAATTTTTTCAATTCTGATTGGAATTATAATAAAAGTAATTTTGGCAAAAATTCGTTTTTACAACTTTGCTAGTTTCAATGAAAATCGAAAAACTGCATTTTTCAAAATTATATATTTGTACGGGAGGGGGTAGAAGGAGTGAAGAGGAGCTGATAATTTTTTTACCATTTATTGCAATTATTAAAAAACAAATTCTGGCAAAATTATAAGTTTATACTTTTTCTAGTTTTAATGGAAATCGATGTAATGCAATTAACAAAAATTATACATTTATATGGGAGGGGGAAGAAGGAGTGTACGGATCAAAACATTCATTTCTCGATATTGATATTTCTATTTGTATACTTTGTGCAAAATATGAAGTAAATAGATTTAACAGTTTCGAAGGAAAATAATTTAGTTTAAATTTAAAAATTTCGTGAAATTTGTATGGAAGGGGGTAGAAGGAGTGAGGTGAAGTTGATAATTTTTTCAAAACTGATTGAAATTTTAATGAAATTTATTCTCGCAAAAATTAGTTTTTCTAACTTTGCTAGTTTCAATGAAAATCGAAAAACTGCATTTTTCAAAATTATACATTTGTATGGGAGGGGGTAGAAGGAGTGATGGGATCAGATCAATATTCAGTCATATTAATGACATCTATATCGTTATACTTTAACCCAAATTTCAAGTCGATAGCTTTGATAGTTTCAAAGAAAAATCAATTTTTAAAAATTTCGAAGTTTCGTGAAATTTGTATGGGAGGGGGTAGAAGGAGTGGGGGGATGGGGCCCGTTCACGAACTTAAAGTTACTTTTTTGCTAAAAATGACACACAACAAATTTCAGCACGATAGCTCAAAGCGTTCGAGAGTTATGCTGTAGACAGACGGACGGACGGACAGACGGACAGACGGACAGACGGACAGACGGACAAACGGACAGACGGACAGACGGACAGACGAACAGACAGATGGACAGACGGACAGACGGACAGACAGCAACTCGGATTCGAAGTTTTTGAGCGACAACAAATATTTCTGTACCCTTAGCGGCTCTGTGCGAGCATTATTTCTTAGCGTTACAAACGGTAAGGCAAACACAATATACTCTCAGATTTCATCTAGAGTATAAAAAGACAATGGGTGGAGGTCATGCAAAAATCCAACTGTGAGAAGTGTTAATTGAAAAGTCTGAGCATAGATGAAATTCGTTCATGAAAACCATAATTAGTGCAATGCTGTGGGAATGTACAAAATTCGTTGTTTCTCAAGGCACGAAACGGAAGATTGAAATCAATCGAATACTGCAATGGTCAGAGTCGATAACTCCAATTATAACTTTAAAATCGCAAACCACTCTTCCGTGCACATGTCTATTCGCCAAGGAGTCCAACATACAAAAATTCAAGCGATCAACATAAGATGGAAGCCTAAGCGGATCTGACCACGGAAGGCCACGAAGGGCAAATCTTAAGAAACTAAGCTGCACAGATTCGATTCCAGCTATGTTAACAGAATAAAATGGAGACCACACTTCTCCAGAACGGTCAAAATCACAGTACAAAATTTTAGTAACGAATGAATCATTAAACTCCTTGGATTTTCTTTTGACAAATCTGAGTATAGCGCTAGCGTTACTGCCAATGTGATCAACGTGGTCGTCGAAGGCGAAAGTGTTATTAAATACATATTACACCCAAATCTCGTACTTTATCAGAACGAAGTAGAGCGGTTCCATTTACAGCATAGTAAAATAGAATTGATATTCTTATTCTTAAATACGAGACAGTAATGCACTTACTAATATTAAGAGGTAAGTTATTTAGTATACATCAGTTATAAAACACATAAGGTCCCTCTGCAAAGATAAGCAATCATTATGATTGGATATAGTTTTACATATCTTTGCGTCGTCAGTATAGAGAAGAATGTTCGAGTCAATAATAAATGCACTCACGTCATTATTAATTAACAAAAATAGCAGTGGCCCAAGATGACTATCTTGGGGAATACCGAAAATGTTGTAAGACTCAGAGGATAAGCAATAGCACTTTTGGAACACGTTTAGTAAGATCACTTAATCCACGAAACAAAACCAACAGGAAAACTAAGTAAGTTAAGCTTGTGCACAAGAATAAGGTAATCAATTTTATCGAATGCCTTACTGATGTCTGTATAAATGCAGTCAACCTGCTGCCCTTTCTCGAGAGCAGAAAGACAGAAGTTAGAAAATTGCATCAAATTAGTAAAGTTGGGTCTGCCTTTCACAAAGCCATGCTAAAACGATCCAAGTATCGACTTCGAATGGAAGTACAAAACATAACAAACAATTGACTCAAGCAATTGACTCAAACAATTTAACTACACAAGGAAGAATGGCAATTGGCCTGTAATTGCTTACAACATCGCGCTTGCTAGATTTTTATAAAGGTGTTATACTATTGTAGAGAATTTCCATATTAAGGAGAAAATACTGGATCGTAGCAATAAATGCAATAGGTATCCGATTATAGGTAAAAGATATAAATTACACCTCTTAATTACAGATGCAGGAATACCATCTGGTCCGCAAGAGAAATTATCGGCAATGTTCATAATATCTTTTGAAATGGTGGTCAATAAAGAGATCTTTTGGCACTAAGGAAGCGCGAGGGAGCTTTGCCAAGTAATGAAAATCATTGAAATCAGTTACTGAGACACTACTGAAGAAAGCAGAGTGGAAATGGTTACCAAATAAATTTCTGATCACAATAGTGCTTACCGTATTATTTAGTGACATACGAGGTGGATAGCCGTCAAAGTTTCTTTTTGAATTGACATATTTCCAAAACTATTTAGGTTTGTCAATAAATGATATTTTAACATTCTTCAGGTATTGAGAATAAGCAGCACGGTATTGGGAATCAAAGGAGTTCCTGTGGTTGCTGTACATCAAAAAGTTCGAGTCAGTACGCTTTTCAAGCTTTCGATTTTACATTTTTTTTTATGAAGTAAGCAATCGTCAAGCCAGGGAAACCTTTTGAAAAGGTTCTAGAGAAAGACAGATAAGCAAAGCATACAGCACCCATATAAAATGAAATAAAAATTAGAAGTCGCCATGTTAATATCATGATTGATTTTGATTGATTGATGTCACAGCTTGAAGCATCGAAATCAGCTTTAGTGAAGTTAAAATAAGTGCTTACAATACATGTAGTGTCTGTAGAATTGAAATGAAATTTAAAATAAACTTGAAGTGCTAAATGAGTAGGTAATTCAGGCAACAAAGGGTTGTGGCAGCGAGCAACAGTCGTAAGTTAGCATCGGTCGAAAAAACAAGATTCAAATATCTGCCGTAAGCATTTGGAATGGGACGTACTAGTAGAAGTCCAGTTGACGGCACGTCGTCCAAAAATTGAATTTCATTTCGAGAATATAATAAATACGAAGGCAATAAAAAGTCGTCGCCATCAGAATGCATCCAGTCTATGAGAGGTAAGTTGAAGTCACCAAGAATCAGAAGCTCTTCGGACGGCTGAAGGATACTAGGGAGGGTATCAGTTGCGTTGTAGACTGCTTCGTAAGTGATGGAGACGGAATGGAAATAGTGATAAGGTGTAATTTTCTGTCACCAAGAGGAACAGCTATACGGAATAGCTCGATATTCTCCGCACCAGGAACATCGAATAAAGTTGTAGAAAATTTACGACGGATGGCTCAAATAACTCGAGCACCCACTGGAGCATTTCGACTAAACACCTCGAAGTCACAAGGAAAAACCTCGGCATTAGTTCAACTGGTAGGACAGCCAGGCCTTGGTAATGCTTATGATATCGAATGATCACGCAGCAGTGGCGACATGTAGCTCCTGAGTTTTGTATGAAGTTATACGAGATTGAGACGGAGCCAATCCGTTTTTTCGGCGAAGTATTTTTTTTTTTTACGGAATGACCTGTGTTATAGGGAATTTCGGCCTTTATGTGCACAAACACAGTCATGAAGGGAAGGAATGGATTAGGAAGGTAGGGGAAGGGGAGTGAGAACGACCGTACTATGTTGAAGCGATGAGCAATCTATCCTTTTACGAGGCAAGAATTCTCGATCGATAGCAGATTTAGGCCAAAAGCTTCAAGAGACAATATACGTGAAAAAAGGTTCCGGTAAAATAACCTTAAATGAGGAAGCAGGCATAATTTTCTTGCATGACACGATTTTCGGCAAAATTGGAGCATTCAAGCGATGCAAAACTCTAATCACGTTATCCTTAACATCCGCCTCAGTAATATCAAGAGCGAGGCGCGATACAAACAGTGGACAAATTATCTGGGTGATCATCCATGTTCCCGCCAAGAACATTCGTAGTAAGCATATCGATTGTCCGCGTCAGTCGTTTGAAGATTAGTGTGCGTTCGGTCAAAGTTGAAAGCTAACAAAGACGGATTTCCTTCAAGGTTAGAAGCAACACTTCCAAGACCACCATTTTTATTTTAAGCCTGAGCAGACAATGGCCTCGGTTGCGATAGGGAGATTGAACTATGATTTTCACGACCGGCATGAGTGACTGCTACATTATTGTTAGTACCAACCAAAATAGTTTAGGTGCTGTCAGTACCAGGAATATTCGAACAGACCTGGTTTAGCTCAACAAGTGTGACCTGAAGCCTGTTTTGAAGTTCCACAAATTCATTGCGTAATACCTGCACCGATATTTCAGCTTTCAATTTCGCAGCATAAACCGATGGAGCAGATGGTCGGCACACCTCACAGAAGTAGTATAGTCCACTGGCAGACTTTAACACCGCATAGCCGACAGTACCAGAGAAACCAACGCACTTGTAGTGGTAAAATTTATCACAAAATTCGGAGCAACCTATTAACAGCGTCTTATTAAGTTCGTCAAAACATGATATCGCATTGTACTCGGCCATAGCAGAAAATTATATAATTTAAGTACTACTACTACAATAGCACAACAGCCCAAAGCGGACCTTGGCCTCCTGACCCTCAGATTCCTTAACATTTCCATTACGTATTGTGGAAGGATTGTTAACCCTTCGCACAACCCATTATCTACGAATTTTCATTTTCGTAAATTGAGGTAACTAAGCTATACCGAAGTAGGTAGTGTGATGGAATTATGCATCGACCGGGATTTTAACTTACGATCTTCGCCTTGTAGAGCAATATGCGACCCACTAGGCTACACTGTATCTTTATTTAACTGCGATAATCAATTATTTACGCACTGCATATAAGTACACCATAGCTAGTTTTCTTTAAATTGTAGGGCCTCGCTTGCTTCCAATTCGCTTTAAATGTTGCTAAGAATTTTTGGTACTGAGCTAAGGAATAAGGCTCGGAGAAAAAAATGCATGACACAGAAGTTAATATTATCACTCAAAAATCGTATAACCGGATGTCCGTCCGTTTGCCATTCCATGCGCTCTCTAGCTTGAGAACGCGTTGAGCTAGGAAGTTCAAATTTTGTACTGGTCATTATCGACGAAAAAGTAAGGTCAAATTCGTGAACGGATCAAATCGCTTCACCCCTTGTACCCACTCCCATACAAAATGACTCATGTTTAATAATATACAACAATCAAATTTTGGAAACTATAAGTACTAATAATTTGAAATTAATTTTTAAATTTTTTTATCATAAATACGATCTATGTTATAAAAATTATTTGAATACCCTAACTCCTGTCACCACCTACAGATGCTTTTCTTTCTAACTAGGTGTATTACCTTCCGATTCTGTTTCAAAAATTCGAGCCTGTACTAAATGGTTTGTTTGTGATACCGTCACATATCGTGCTCCTTATTTTTCAACAATGTAACTTGGTTGACATGCAGAGTTGAGAACGTAACCCAAGAGTTTTTAAAATTTATAATATTGGATTAAAAAGGATGTTAAAAAAAATTAGATCGAACAGTTTCTGAATGATAAATTAAAACTTCGAGTTCATTCTTTTCAATTCAGAATCAATAAGAATTACGAATGATGAAAGCAATGCTACTTTCTGCCCTCTTCTTTGTCTTTGAATGAATTGGGGGCGGAGCTGAAAATTATAAGAGAACTGCTCTGAAAAGAAAGAAGTTTTTCCTAAATTTTTTCTGGTAGAATTTTTCATAAAGCGAAATCTGAAAATTAAGAAATGAAACTAAAGAATTTCATTTCATTCAAAGCAACATAAATTTTTACAAAATCTTATACATGTACTTTAAACTCGTCACAATATTTACGTCGAATGAGCTTAAATAGTATCTCATTGGATTATAGCAATGCCACTAAAGAACCTATTTATGGCTATAAAATGTTTAAATTTCATGAACTTGTGCTATTCTACTTCACGAAATCCCCGGGAAATTCCTTGTAATCCTGCCGAAGGAACTTTCTAGTCACAATTTCCTGAAACGAAAACACCGTAGAGTGAGAAAACACTTTACAGACCATAAAACGTTCGTTTTTATTAGAGAAATTCCTCATTTTTATTTCGAAATAAACAGTAATAGCACTTGTTACCACGACGTGCAACCATTTCCGTAATATTCGTCGATAGGAGATCAGGAAATCTTGAAAATTATCGTGGAATTGATTCGCTTCCCCCTTCTCACCACCTGTTAAAATGTTTCGAAAGAACGAAGGAACATAGGTATGCTCCCATGGTGATCAACTATCCAACGCAAATTTTCAGTCATTTCAGTGGGAGTGTGAAGGAGATTTGAGAACTTGAAAAGTAGTGTCTCCACGGAAATTTCTTAAGCGAACAACTGGAGATTTTCAAGTACGAGAATGGAAATAAGGACGAGTATAGTAAGGAGAGGTGTTGGACTTGTTTGCTGAACTTGCAGTTAAGGTGGAGTGAGTGTAAAGCATTTTATCAGGATAAAGTACAAGCAACCCGGAAGCTCAGCTGTGCATATCGCTAAGGAATCTAGGTCATTCGAGTTCATGGGTATCTTATGTGCATTGTCAGGCGAGAAGTACTAGTGTTAACGTAGCCATCATAAAAGATGCACAGGATATATCAAAGTGGTTAGACCTTGGTAAGTAGATTATATTGGGGTTAATTGCGACAGCCTATTTACAGGGTATTGTTCTCGATTTTTTTTATCGTATCTCCTTCTTTTCCTTCCATAAAACTGAAATAAATTCAATGTGGCCTTTTCTATCTTTAGGGTGAAAAATAAAAAAAAAAGATGCGGGTTTATGACTATTGATATTACTCAACAAAGTTCAATAAAATTTCCGAATTCCATGGAAAAGGTCGTCATCATACGTCATTGCAGTAATTTTACATATATGTACGTGACTCTTTACGTCTGATAAGGATATCTATACTTCAGATAAACCCAATCAATTTTAGTAGAAAATCTCTGTAGCAAACTAAATCTGACGTAAAAACTGACTACAGTTTTTACGTCAAGCAGAATAAGAAAATCATTCATGTATTGACTTAAGAATAAATCGATGATCCAATGATTCGAAAATATTCAAGTGGCGATTTTTATTTTTAGATATTTTTGAACAGTAAATCCTGAATGATAAAACAGAGTCGGGTTCCTTTTCAGATGCAAAGATTTTAGGATATTTGAGTGTTGCTTTTTATTATGGAAATGCTACAACTTCACCATTTGCTTAGGCGTAATAATTGATTGCGATTATTTCGGGATGGATTTTGTTTATTGAAATCATTATATCCTATTCTATCCTAGCCTGCACTATTCTGTTCTATTCTTTAATTCTGTATCCTGTCTTATCCTATCCTACCATATTTCAACTTATCCTATCCTATCCTTTCCGTGCCGGTTTTTTATTGTAAAATGCTGCTATATGACCATTACCAATAAATAATGAAAATGTTAAGGAACCTGAAGGTCAGGAGGCCAAGGCCCGATTTGGGCTGTAGCGCCATTGAAAAAGAAGAATAAGAAGACCATTAGCTTAGGCGCAATAAATAACTATAATTATTTCGTAATGAATTTCATTTATTGAAATCGTATCCTATCCTGTCCTTTCTTATTCTATCCTATCCTTTTCTTATCCTTACCTTTCCAATCCTAAATGGATAGGGTGGGATAAAGCAGGATAGTAGGATCCTATCTCATCCCATTCTATCCTAATCTAACCTATCCAATCAAACCAATCATATCAATCAACCTATCCGCGCATAACTATTTATTAGTGATAAAAAATGGCTTTTATTCCTTTTTTATCAGAAACTATAAAAACTGCAATATTCAACGATCTCTACTCTCAACTTTAGTCCGATTTTGAGTAACAAACTCTGCAAGTACGATTGGATTTTGCTTATTTAACATTCTACTATAATCTCTACATTCGATTTCCCTTGATCTTTCACATATTTACTACTGAAATAATTTTTCATTACCAATTTTATTAATATTTTAAGAACATCCTCAATAAAGACGCTATAACACCCTGAAATCCCGAAAGAAATGCAAACAAAAGAAAACTTTTAATACTTTCGAATCGGCAAACTATTGTCGATTAAGAGTTAATAAAAACGCGTCTTCCTTCATTTTCTCTACAAGTTTGAATGAAAATGGGTCAAATTTCGGGATAAAGTTGATCCTAGTCGGAAAAGTTGTAATACGGCTCCAACTGTTTTCCTAGAGAATGTTATGCGGTCGGTAATAGGATTTTGAGGAAGCCACCGCACACAGGATGCAAGCCTAGATGTGTTGAATGTTCTGGAAAAATGAAACTCGATTCTTAGCAACTGAATGGGTCTTGTGAAAGTTTTGCAATTTTCACATTTCCGAACGATGATGACGTTCAAACTTAGCAAGACTACTGGTTTCATGTCGACAACATCTCTTTGTAATTTACGATTCCCGCTCAGTGTGCGTTTCCTGGCTACATAAAGATTCGCTTTCTTCGTTGGTTGCCATGTTCTTTTTTTTCTGTCCTGGATAGGGATACGATGACTAACCGGAAATAAGGAGTCAATTCTGGGTCCCTTCGACAAACAAAGACTTGAACGAAGTAGCATTTAGGGGTTGAGTTTATGATATTCTTGGGACGATTCGAGTTTGATAAGTTTATATGAAGTATCTTCTTCAAAATATACGAGTATTTTGGTAGCAGCAAGAAGTAAGGAGATAGTAGCGGTTCCTGTAGGATAACTGGGAGCGAAATTGTCTATTTTCGTCCTCATAAATTCGAGAAATCGAATGAAGTATTTCTTGATGACATTTATGAGGTTCTTGGGACAATGTTTGCTTTGAATAAAATCCAGGTCAGTGGGTTTGTTTTGTATAATGTTGCGGGTGATTATGGGAATATAGCTATCTTTTAGGGTGAACTATTAAACGACGCTGCAATTTTTGAATGGTATTTGTAATGGGAACTGTGAATTGAGCCTTAGTCACCATAATTTTCTTAAACTAATTTAAATAAATTAGCAAAATCACTGTTTTAAATAGATTATTATCTTATTTATATAAAATTGAAACTTTGCAGATTTGTAAATGTTGTATGTAGATATGATATGATCCCTTGTAAAGTTACAACATCGCCGACAATAGCTTCGCTGGCCTTGTATGACTTCATCCATTGTAGTGTTATATATCATAAAGTTGATAGTACAGAACGCTATTTTTCTAACATCCTCTTTAAAGAATTCAATAAATTAACATCGGTCCTCTTACACAAAATAAAATATCTACGAGTTTAGTATTTTTTCATGGTTTTTAGCAGTATCTGATAAAAATTCTACGTCGCTTTTCAAGTAATTATTTTGTCCTTTGCCCCTACCACGTGTTTTAACCAATTCTAACTAGCATAATAATTTGTATGCAAAAATTATTTTTCCAGATTTAGGATAAAAAAAACTCACTAAGAAAAATATAACAGGACTACGATTGGGCTTGAAGCCCAATCGTGCGATACTCTGGATGAAAGAGAATTTTTTTGATTTTAAGAAATTTTGTAGGGAAGTGGTAGAAGGAGTGACAACATTGAACTAATTTTTTTCACATCACCCTAGAGTTGCCATAAAAATATTTTACACAATATTTAACATTTAAAAATTTAATAGGTACTGAGAAAATTACTGTATTAGATTTAGTGAAATTGTGCAGTTTGTATGGGAGGTGGTGGAAGGAGAAACAAGATATTAATGACTTTTTCAGAAAAAGCTTTAAAAGTCATTTAATTGACGTGTTTTAAATTCATACTTTTTAGGAAAATCATCTTTTTGTAAAGTTGGACAATTGTGTTAGATTGTATGGGAGGTGGTAGCAGTGCAGCAGTGAAGCTAATCGTCTCATTTTGCGGTAACGTGGGTAACGTGTTGGTCTTGTAATGCAAAGGTCGTGAGTTCAAATCCCGGTCGACGCAATATATAATTCCAGCACATTGCCTGCTTGGATATACCTTGGTCACCTCAATCTACGAAAATTAAAAATTCGTAGATAGAGGGTTGTGCGAAGGGCTAACAATCCTCCACAATAAGTAATGAAAAGTGTTAAGGCCAAGGTCTGATTTGGGCTGTAGCGCCATTGTAGAAGTAAAAGTTTTATACGTACTGAGTAGATTTTTTTAAGGTTTTTCCCTGAAAATTGCGGATTGTGTGGGAGGTGGTGGAAGGAATGAGAGGACTCAAATGAATTTATACAGTAGATTGATATCATTATAAAAGTAATATGTTCAAAATTTTAGATCAATAGCTTTTATGCTTTTCAAACAAATCCGTTTAATGTCGAATTGCGAAATTGTGTCATTTTGTATGGGAGAGGGTAGAAGAGGTAAAGCTAATCGTCTATTTTTTTTGTCTTACTAATAACTCTAAATAAATATTTAGTGCACAACTTCAGCTCGATAAATGTTATACCTAATGAGTAAATTGGTTTAGAGTATCTTATGAAAAATTGCAGTTTTTGTGGGAGGTGGTGGAACGAGGGAGAATATACAGATCATTTTTATCCAGTAGATTAAAATCACCATCTGGACAGTGTAACTTTTAGTACGATCGTACGAATCCGCTTTTGCTGGCACAGCGAACAAAACTGCATACCAAAACGATTTGCTACATGCCAATCGGATTGTGAAACATGGGATATAGGAAGGAGATAATCTTAAGATTTAGATAAGATTCAGTCATATTTTATTCGTGGCATTTTTCTAAGCTTTTTATACACTAGATGAAATCTGAGAGTATTATAAGTTTGTCTCAATGTTTGTAACACTAAGAAATAAGGCCCGGAGAAAAAAATTAATGATACTGAAGTTCGTATAATCACTCCAAAATCTCAAAACCGGATCACTGTTCGTACGTCCGTCTGTCTGTCCGACCGCGTCCTCTCCAGCTAAGAGCTAGAAAGTTCAAATTTTGTATATGGCGGTTTTGATAAAAAAGTAAGGTGAAGTTCGTGAACGGGCCAAATCGCTCCACCTCTTCAACCCCCTCCCATCCAAAATTACACACCTTCGCAATATAGCAATTAAACGGATTTGCTCAAAACGTATAATTGCTACTGATCTGAAATTTGCAATATAATACTTTTTTTTTTTTTACAGAATGACCTGTGTTATAGGCAATTTCGGCCTTTATGTGCAATGCACAAACACAGTAATGGAGGGAAGGAATGGGATTGGGAAGGTTGGGGAAGGGGAGTGAGAACGACCGTAGCGAGTGGAGAAGCTGGTATATTGCTCAGTTGTACTGGCTGCTTACTGACAAATATTCGCAGATGTTATGGGGGACTGAATGATAGAAAGCGAACAAAAACCATCTACTGAGTATCTAGGCCTTCTTGAAGTGGAACTGTTTCACTTTTACACCGTTTCTCCATTTTCTCCATTTTACTACGAATAATTTTTTTATCACCAGTAGCAACTGAAAATTTGCGCTTAAAAAAATCCCGTCTGGAGTGGGAATCGAACCCACGACCTATTGACTGAGAAGCAAGCACGCTGCCCACTACGCCACGGAAGCCTCTGTTAAGCAAGAAATACTGACGAAACTTTCGATAAATTCAGCTGCCTCATATGACTTTTAATAAATCACTTATTCACTTTAAAATTCATAAAACAAAAAAAAAAAAAAAAAAACAAAAAAGGGATAAATAATCAAAAAAAAATTAAATCGTTCGAGCAGAACACTGATACTTAAAGCAGAACGATCGAAAAAATTCAACGAAACACTGTTTCAAAATTTTATTCTGCTAAACGAGCACTGATGATTGGAGCATCATAAAACTACTGGGAACACCTCGAATAGAAATTATACTGGATTTCGGACCAAATTTTCTTAAAAATTGTTCTACTAACGATAACTGCTTCGACGAACTGACCTAATACATTTCGCACAGAACTCTGCAAAATTCTTTAGGTCAGGAGGGGAATGGGAAAGATATTAAATTTGTAAATTTCGCGATTATACTCTGAATAGTTACCCAAAATAAGAAAATTACCCGCATTTCGGGTAGTTCCCCATCATATTAACTGGACGGCTTGGACTATGGGAGTGATATGTTTACACTCGCCTAGAATCAGACCTTCAGACCACCGTATTACCAGCGGAAATATTCCCTATATTGCATGTGTTAATATGTTTAAAGACCTCCGAATTTTGACGTTATTACCTCAGATTTTACATTAACCAACACGGTCACAACAAGTGCGCGACATCCCTTTTCACTTCTCTTAAACACATGGCAATTTCGAAATTTTGACCAATATTTTCTCAAATCATCATACTGTACACACGAGGGGTGGTTAAACATTTTGCGGAATAAAGGAGATAGGAAAGAGAGGAAGAAAATATGTTTACCTGGAGTTTTCTAACACTCAATACAGGTATAAATATACAAAGTTTCTGTCCAATTGAATAGCTAACATTTTAGTTATCACCAAATCAATAAGTCAATCAGAAAGAAAACGCTAAATATAGAGAAAATTGAGTTTCGTGCTGTCGTAAGGAACTTAACGACATTTTAGAAGGAATACGATCTGTTTACTCTTGCCCTGGAAAATCAATGATTTATAAGTGGCATAGTTTATTCAAATGATAAAGACTTGGGCCGGCCGATTGAGGCCACTTCCTCAAAAATCGTCGAAAAAGTGGTATTCTCGAAGATGCTCGTTTAAAGAACAAACAAATCGCACAAATGGTTAAAATATTAGATACAACCATTTTGAATATTCTCCACGATCATCTTGGCATGTCTTAAGTTAGCACAAAATGGGCACCGAGAATGCTTTCAGCGGATCAGAAAAAGCGCGTCGAGTATTTTCGCGAGTTTTTGAATATCTGTAGAGATAACAGGGATGAAATTTTGACCCGGACTGTTACTGGAGAGACAAAACTTGGGCTCATCATTATGAGCCTGAATGCGAAATGCGTTTCATGCTCATCCGAACACAGTCTTGGAAAATGTACCAAATTCAACCAGATGACAACAGCACAGAGATCTGATTCGGAAGAAGCAATTATGATATAATTGCCTACGAAGCGGACATTCAGTACGCAAATGCACAAGTAAAGGGCTACGTAGGGAATGCAACAAGAGACATCATTCACTTTAGTATGAGCCGAAGCTACAGAAATCTGGTGGTCATGTCGAATCAGAATAAGCACATAGTCAATTTAGTCACAATTTAGATACCGTTCTATTGGGAACTGCATTAGTGGGTGTTCAAGGGTATGACGGCTCAGTCCTAACACTAAGAGCAGTCCTAGATCTGAGATCTTGGTGAACCTTCATATCGAAAAACAGTCCAACTGTTAGAACTCGAGAAGTCGAAAATTGAGGTGACCATTAATGGAATCGGAGTGACAAAAGAGAAATACCGTGAGACTACAACAATATTTTTTTTAAACCAAGGTTCCACTGTAACGCTGAGTTCACCGCGATAGCTCTAATTCTACCCAAATTAACACAGCAGCTTCCTTCGGAGCAAGGAAAAATAGTTCAATGGGTTTATTTGAATGCAATAAAGCTAGCCGCTCTGAAGTTGAATTCACCAGGAAAAAATTGATTTAATACTTCAGACGGACATGGGATATCATCCAAAAAGAAGTGATACAAGGCTCGCAGGATACCTTATCGCACAACAAACTTAAAATGGGTAATCTCTGGAAGAGCGAACAAGGCCGGAGGTCAAATGAGTACTCTATCGCAATTGATTTCTGTGCAAAGAGAAAAACTACTGACAGAATTTTGGAAAATCGAAGAGCTGACAATGATGACCAAATGAAGGATGAATATTGCGATCAAATATTGAGACAAACTCGTAATTGAAACGTCGATGGAAGAAACGTAGTACGTATCCCACTTAAGGAGAGAGAAAGCAGCTCGGAATATTAAAAACGCAACCATTGCCAGACTTTTAAAAATTGAGAATAATTCCGAATCGATCGGAAATTCGAAAAAGACAACAAAAAATTCATGAGCAAATATCCTCATCATGCGGTATAGAACACAAACAAAACAGAGACTCAAAAGCAATAAGTTAGTTTCAAGGAAATGCTTTAAACAGGTCCAAATCTTCAAGAGGAGAACGCCTACATGGATCGACAAATCTAAATATACGAAGACGATCGATTAATTATAGGATTTATTTTTTTTAAACCTTAATTCATTATGATAACGATTCCACCATTAACAGTGTTAAGAATAAAAAAAAACTTTTGAATTCATCACATAAGAAATAAAAAATTAGAACATTTCATACATTTTCCTTGAAAATTTTCATAACAAATGTAGTATTCACACTTAATATTAGTTGTCATTTAAATAAACTGCCAACAAGTCGGGCGAAACTTTATTATTTTTGGGACGAAATGCGCATGCGAAGAAAGTCAATATTCAGGTTAGAGTGGTTAGGGCAGACTAAGTGAAAGGAGCTTCTTGGGCAGGGCAGTTCACATTTTAACACTACTTTGCGGAAACGTTCAAAAGCTCCATATTTCATTCGTTTATTTATGCAAGTTTGAGTTTTCATGAAGGGAGGGGGGAGGGTGATAGTAAGGCTGGGTGGATGTTAATAGTTAATTAAAAAACTATTAACATCCACCCAGCCTTACTATCACCCTCCCCCCTCCCTTCATGAAAACTCAAACTTGCATAAATAAACGAATGAAATATGGAGCTTTAGAACGTTTCCGCAAAGTGTTAAATTGCTTGAACCAAATCCAATATTCTTTGTATAGAATATCAGTTTCATAGACGAAGTTGCATAGAATTTTCATAGGATTCGGTGTATTTTAAATTCACGAAACCAAACATTTGTATGGGAGGGGGTAGAGCAGGTAGGGGAATCGTAAAATTTGTGATGCAGTTTTATTTCTTTTCTCTTGTAAGGTGCTTGTACAAAATTTCAAGTTTGTAGCTTTTAGTTGATTTAATGAAATTAGTCGAAATCATACTTTTGTGTGGGAGGGGGTAGAAGGGCAACTGCGATCTCAAAACTTTTAACGCAATTTTATTTCAACTATTTTTGTAAGTTCTTGTGCAAAATTTCAAATTAATAGCTTTTAATAATTAGCTGATAATTGATTTCTTAAAAATGATCGAAAAAATAATTTTGTATGGGAGGGGGTAGAAGTTTTGAAGGTATTCGACCAGTTAATATTTCAAACTTTTAAAAATTTTTTTTAAATGCATTTGACAAATTCTCAAGTTTCTATCTAAAAATTTCATTCAAAAATTTTCAGTTTATGTGTTTTTTTCATTGCTCATGAAACACCTTGTGCACGTTAGACCCCCACTTTGGTGCATAACAATTTTGGAACAAATCAATAATTTTTTTTTTGTGTACATTAAATAGATGTGTCGACATGCAAAATTTACATTTTGTATTATTTACCAGAGCCATAAAAAAATTACTCAAAATTTTCAAAATTTTCGCTTTCCACCTCCCTCTCCTTACACCCTCCAAAACTTCAGTTTTTTACCAAAATTAAAGACTATAAAGTTCAACAATCTGACAAATTTTTGATTTGCAATCTATACTCAATTTTGAGATTTTGTGATTTGTAGTTTTGGAAAGTACGCAATTTTTCAAACGCTCCCCATTTCCCCCACTACTATTATGTCCACATGTTATATTTTTTTCATATTTTGCTAGCAAAGCTTAGTATACGTTTCAAGTTTCAATTACATACCTTAAGAGACAGTCGAGATATTAATTTTTAAGTGTTTTTCTTTTCACCCCCCCTGACCCTGCCCCTTACAATAATTAGCTTCTATCTGAACTGATTTTAGTAGATCCAAATGCCATCTTAATGGTCTCAAAATATCAATTTTTTATGGCAAGTAATTTCGAAGATATAATCATTTGAAAAAAAAATTCGGCCGACAATTGGTTCTTAGCCCCCCCCTTTTCGCACCTCAATGGATAAAAAAATTAAATTATTTTTAAAAGTTGTCCCACAAACTCCTCAATATGTATGTTGAATTGAAGCTTCCGAGCTGTAACCATCGTTGAGATATTTGAATTCGTATTTTTCGGTTCGTTTCGTTTCATAAGCGCTCCCCCTGCCTACCCCTGAACCCGTACATTCCCTAAAATGGGTATCCGCCTGAGATCCGCAACTACCTACAATCCCCCCAAAAATGAACTTTCTACCTTGAAGGGTTTGGGAGTTAATGTGCGCTGAGCGTACACGTCGGCGTACGGCGGACGGCGGACAGACAGACGAATTTTTTTATACTCTAGATGAAATTTGTGAGTATATTATGTTTGCCTTAACGTTTGTAACGCTATGAAATAACGGTCGCACAGAGCCGCCAAGGGTACAGAAATATTTGTTGTCGGTCAAAAACCTCGATTCCGAGTGACCGTCTGTCCGTCTGTCCGTCTGTCTGTCTGTCCGTCTGTGCGTCTGTCTACATCATCACTCTCGAAAGCTTTGAGCTATAGCGCTAAAAAATTTTGTGTGTCATTTTTAGCAAAAAAGTAACTTTAAGTTCGTGAATGGGCTACATCCCCCCACTCCTAGTAAAGCTGAAAAGACCACAACTAGTAAAGCTGAAAAGACGAAATTTTATCAGTTTTAATTTTATTATAATTGCAATTTATTTTGAAAATATTTATTAACTTGACCTTACACCTTCTACCCCCTCCCATACAAATTTCACGAAATTTTGAAATTTAAATTAAATTATTTTTCTTCGATACTGTAAAAGCTATCAAGTTGATATTTTGTATAAAGTATACAAATAAAAGTATTAATAATGGGAAAAAAACTTATTTTGATCCGTATACTCCTTCTACCCCCTCCCATACAAATGTATAATTTTTGTTATATGCATTTTATCGATTTCCATTCAAACTAGAAAAATTACAAACTTTAAATTTTGCCAGAATTTGTTTCTTAATAATTAAAATAAGTATTAGAAAAAACTATTAGCACTGCTTCACTCCTTCTACCACCTCCCATACAAATATCTGTATTATAAATTCTCTCCTTCAAGTAGATGAGAGCTATCGACTTTGAAATTGAATCAAAGCATGGTGATAATAATGATGATAAGCAGTTTCAAAATCATCTTAAACGCTCCACTTCTTCTGCCACCTCCCATACAAATGCCCCACTTTCAGGAAAACTATGACCAATTTCTTTAAAAATTATGAAAACTAAAAACTTTAAATTCAGCAAAAAAAATGTTGGATGCCATGTTCGGTGTCATATACGAAAAATACAAACCTCCCCCTCTACTTCTACCACCTCCCATGCAAAAGTCTCTATTCACTATTCGAAAGAATTTGAGATGACATATTTTGCGGTATATTAAAGTCATTTCCATCTCATCTAGAGTATTATATGATTTGGCTTTAAGCCCAATCATAATTCTGTTATGTTTTCTTTTGCACCCTCTCCCCTGTGACCGTCTCCCTTACAATAATTAGCCTCCCTCTAAGCTGATTCTAGTATGCGACCTTAATGGTCCGAAAATATGATTTTTTTATGGTAAGTAATTTCGAAGATATAATCATTTAACAAAAAAAAAAATTCAACCGACAATTTGTTTTTAGCCCACTCCCCCCTTTTCGGACCTCAATGGATAAAAAAATTAATTTATTTTTAAAGTTTGGGCCACAATCTCCTCTATGTATATGTTGATTTTCAGCTTCCTAGTTTTTTTGCATTTTTAGGCTATTTTAGTCATGAAACGCGAAAAAACAAAATTTCAGGGTAGCAAATCTTTTTTTTTCAAGTCGATCACAATACTTTATTATTAAAATAATAAAGTAAAATCAGTTCATTTTATTTAAAAACTTGAAAAGCAATTTTGGATATAAGTTATCACATCAAAATAAAATGCAATTCATTTCAAATTAAAAAAAAATAAATTTTGCAAATCTACTTTGGATAGTTTGACCCGAATCTAGCGAATAAGTCGTTGATACTCTTTGTTGACTATCAGCTAATGTTTTGATATTATCCGCAATATTATTATTGCTGTTTGCAATACAATCTGATTTGGGTACGCATTGATTTGCATACGTTTCGCCTCCTCTAAAGCGAAATTGTATTTGCTCCGAAAATTATTCTGTGTTCACTTTCTTCTTGGAGGCGGTTCAATATTTCTTTCCGGATTAATAATTGTCGCAGTAGTCTGAATCTATGACAAAAAATATTAAATTTTAGACACTTATAATAGTTACGCCAGCCCCACCTTCAAAAATTTCTTCATCACCATCACTTGCGTTAGATGTCATTATTTCTCTAATTTCTAGTGTCTCCTTCTTTAATTCCGTCAGCTGTCTTGGAGTCCACGAATCAGTGCCATTCTTATTTTAGAATTTGTCGTTAAGATTACCAAGTTTCTATAGGTATTTTAAATGTCAAAAAACTGACTATCACGCCTTTCAGAAACAGCGTTCTCATATTTTTTTCCCCGTTTTCCAGTCAGTGCTGTTACGTGCATATTTTCGCACTGTTGCGGTAATACATACATAAAACAGGATGAGTTCCCTGCAAACAATGGTTTACATTATCGAGCCATTTGATCGTTAACGAGCATCGTTTACTATATAGGTACATAATGATTCATCAATCTAAATAGACATTCGTTAATGAATTACTTTTAGCGACTTATGAATTGTAAAACGCTTTCAAGAAACGAGTATATATTGTAGATGCTCGTTATCAATGAATCATTAATGTATCATTAGTGACTTTTATTTTAATTCATTAATGATTATCATTTAAGATTCATAAACGATATTATTTATAAAAAAATTATAAAAAAAAAAAAATTATAAAGTAACAATTTTTTTTGCTCTGTGTCGATCACAATTCTTAATTTTTAGAAAAATTAAGTAAATTGAAGAAAAATGTATCCCTGTAAGTAATTATGTATCTTTTTATCTATTCCTTTTGATGTTAATAAAACAAATTATTTAATTATTTTTGAGTGGCGAATCTGCTCCTATATGTTCCAGGTCTTATGTTTCCTTGATTGTATTTTCGCTGAAATTATGCAAGGGTTCAATATCAAACATAACGGAGCGTAAAGCCCAATCATATGATACTCTAAATGAAATGGGAATAACTTTAATATGTCGGAAAATATGTCATCTCAAATTCTTTCGAATAGTGAATTGAGGCATGGGAGGTGGTAGAAGTAGAAGGGGAGGCTTGTGTTTTTCGTATATGACACCGAACACGGCATGCAAAATGTTTTTTGCTGAATTTAAAGCTTTTAGTTTTCATTATTTTTAAAGAAATTGGACATAGTTTTCCTGAAATTGGGGCATTTGTATAGGGGGTGGCAAGTGGAGCATTTAAGATGATTTTGAAACTGCTTATCATCATTCTTATCACCATGCTTTGATTCAATTTCAAAGTCGGTATATTCGAAGGCGAAATACTTTTCTTGAATTTATAATAGAGATATTTATATGGAAGGGGGTAGAAGGAGTGAAGCGGAGCTGATAATTTTTTCTACCATTTATTTCAATTATTAAAAAACAAATGTTGGCAAAATTTTAAGTTTGTACTTTTTCTAGTTTTAATGGAAATCGATATAATGTATTTAACAAAAATTATACATTTGTATGGGAGGGGGTAGAAGGAGTATACGGATCAAAACAAATTTGTTTCGCCTATTTTTATACTTTAAAAAAAATATTATGTTGAGGCTTCCGTGGCATAGTGGGCAGCGTGCTTGCTTTTCAGTCAATAGGTCGTGGGTTCGATTCCCACTCCAGACGGGATTTTTTAAGCACGAATTTTTGAGTTGCTACTGGCGATGAAAAATTATTCGAAATAAAATGGGCAAACGGTGTAAAAGTGAAACAGTTCCACTTCAAGAAGGCCTAGATACTCAGTAGATGGATTCTGTTCGCTTTCTATCATTCAGTCCCCCATAACATCTGCAAATATTTGTCAGTAGCAGCCAGTACAACTGAAAAATATATCAGCTTCTCCACTCGTTACGGTCGTTCTCACTCCTCTTCCCCTACCTTCCTAATCCCATTCCTTTCCTCCATGACTGTGTTTGTGCATTGCACATAAAGGCCGAAATTGCCTATAACACAGGTCATTCCGTAAAAAAAAAAAAATAGCTTTAAAAGTTTGGAAGAAAAATAATTTAATTTAAATTTGAAATTCGTATGGGAGGAGGTAGAAGGAATGAGGTGAAGTTGATAATTTTTTTTAAAACTAATTGCAATCATAATAAAATTAGTTCTGGCAAAATTTCGTATTTTCAGCTTTACTTGTTTCAATGAAAATCGAAAATATGTATTTTTCAAAATTGTCCATTTGTATGGGAGAGGGTAGAAGGAGTGAGGGGATCGAATCAATATTCCGTGATATTAATGACATCTATATCATATTACTTTGACCTATATTTCAAGTTGATAGCTTAAATAGTTTCAAAGAAAAATCCATTTCTTAATACTTCGAAATTTCATGAAATCCGTATGGAAGGGGGTAGAAGGAGTGGGGGAATACAACCCATTCACGAACTTAAAGTTATTTTTTGCTAAAAATGACACACAACAATTTTTAGTACTATAGCTCAAAGCTTTCGAGAGTTATGCTGTAGACAGACGCACAGACGGACAGACGCACAGACGGACAGACAGACCGACGGACAGACGGTCACTCGGAATTAAGCTTTTTGAGCGACAACAAATATTTCTGTACCCTTGCCGGCAAGTGTTATTTCTTAGCGTTACAAACGGTAAGGCAAACACAATATACTCTCTGATTTCATCTAAAGTATAAAAAGTCTTCTTGTCCTGGCGATGTTTTCTACATTAAAAAATCTTCATCTTATTGGATAAACCTCCTTTCAATCTTTTCCATCTCTATTATTCACTGAGATTTTTCCGTGAAAAATAGCAGAAATTCCGCCGATTTCTAAAAGAGTAAACAAATCGATCGCTTTTAATTATAAATATTGCTTATATCAGTTCACTCGAAAGTGATAGTACTATTATCAATTTTTAAATCATTAGCTTTCTAAGAGATGGGATAAAACTCTCTGTCCAAATTAAAAGCAGAATGGTTTATCGCATCTTAATGGATTCAGTACTATATTTCAGAGTCCATAATACACATAGTCTTGGGTCCCGATTTTTTCTCTACCGCAATTTCCCACAGTTCTTAATTCTGCCTAAACTATTTCTCTATTTAATTAACGACCTTCTACTCCCATAGTTTTTCAGGCGGCAATACTCTTGATTGCACTTTGCCTCCAGAAAGCAAGCCTGTAATCTGTTTTAGAACACATTTGTGGAGTAAACGTAACTGATTATTCAACTAATTAATTTAAATATTTCAGAGGATTTCCGCCACTTTGCCATGATTTGCAGTACACATTTTAATTGAAGTCAGAATATTTCCGAAATAGCCTTAAATGCTTCTAACTAACTTCGTTTCTTTCGAAGATGTGAGGAATACTCGTATTTGTCGAGAGAGCTGTTTGCAGTGTATGGATGCATTGAGAAAAATAAATGTTTTAAAGGTGCCAGTTTAGATTTTCAATTTATTAATATATTTAGTTAGTTCTTCTAAGGCCTTTTTAATTCTTTTATTCGTAATTTCTTTAACTATATTCTAGAAACGCTTGGAACCTTTGCTTAGGTCAGATAGTTTTTCATAGACAGAAAGTTAAGTAAATTCCACCGAATTATAAGCAAGGGGATCTGGTAGACCTCTACCAGGTTCGTTGATACGCGTTCCTTATTCTATTAGTACCTTATTGAGTGACTGGAGGGCGATGAAACGAATCTTATTAACACCCTCGATTACCGTTGAAATTTTGCTGATCATTTATCCCTCGAACAACCAAAATGAGGAATGAACTACCATCCTTTCCGTATCCGGACATATTCAGCATTTCATGTAATGAGCGTAACGCCAACAGTGACGCTTATGAAAACATCTCCCTGAATAATATAATATTTTATAATTTGATTTCTACCCTCTGACCAGGACTGTGCTATTTAAAAAAAAAGTATGAAAAGGTGACATCATAAGTCCTGGCCGCGTCTTTAAAAATTGTCTTTTTACAGTAAAGCTTTTGAGCGAAAACATTATAAGTGATTAAGAATGGAAAGTTGAAAAATTTTCTTAGGGTATACAAAAGAGAAACATTTTAAAAATATAATTAATTGTAAGGTTCGTTAACGTTTTTATTAAAAATGTATGCTACGTTATAATGCAACTCAGTGGTTACCATAAACGAACAGGAAATCATAAGGGCTCATGTAACTTGAGCTTACGTTTTCAACTAGTTCATTACGTTAGAGATTCTAAAAGCTTTAAATCCTTAGAATTTATGACGGTAATGCACACCCAGCATTTCTAATGTCCCCCGTTGATAGAAGCATAATAAATAATTTTGGCCAATAAATTACCATATTCACCTGTAATTTTAATGTAATTAATTCTAAACCGGAGACTCATTCCAAGGTTACTATCTCAAGGTCAGTCTTATTAACCCAAAATAAAAATTTCAGCTATCCTTGACCGACAAACAGCCTAAAACCAGGCATAGCCATCGCCCTAATCAATGAGTCACGACTGACCATTAGCCTATTTGGTTGCTTTATTACTGTCAGGAACTTCAGATAATTATTTCAATTGCTTTATTGTCTTTCTCGCTAAAGGGCGACGACGGGGGGATAAAATAAAAAACCAATCCCATAAGTCCACACGAAATCGTTTTTCCAACAACTATTTTTATGGTAAACAAATATACATGGCAGCCCGCATGGGTTTTTCTAGTAATAGCAACGTTGGTGCGACCTAAAAACCAGCTTAGATTGGTAAAAGTTTTTTGGCAGGACACGAAGAACCATGAACCATGCTCTCCTTATAGCAGGACAACAGGATGAGTTACATTCGAGCGAAGGAAATTTTATTTAAATAATCGTCCGAAAAGTGGGCACTAGTCATGTATGTGTTGTTGAGAACGCCGCAATGGTCTACTAACACAGCAGTATTGATATCCGAGAACCGAGTAAACATAGTAGCGAGTTGTTAAATGCTCTCGAAGCAACAGGATTCTAGATATCTGGGACATTTGGAGTATTTCCAGATCGTCAACTTGGGGGGCTTCACATCATCAGATCCGTTTACTTATGTGATTGTATTTCTATTATCCTTTTGGTTGTGAAAAGTGATATAGCAATGAATGCATGTGCTTGCTTTTCAGGTCCAAACTGTCAGCAGAGTTGAATGGGCTTTGTATTGAAGAAAGATATGTTAAACTTTTTAAGAAAAGCGCAATTTCAATGGTATTTTAAATTAATGCAAGTGAAGTTTGGCTTAAAAGACAGAAAAAAACTGTAGTTTGCTTTGATGCTAAGATATGTTCCAAGGTTAAGTATATTACCAGTGTATTTTTGGTTAATATAGTGAACTAAACTACTAGGAACAAGTTTTTAATTTTGTAATTACGTAAAATAATCAACTTATCTAGATGACAGAATCTGCAGTATTCTGCGTTTTGAAATTTTGGCATTCTCTTATTGATAAAACTAAAGGTACTAAAAGACGACTCAGAGAAAATGTGGGATTAAGTATATTAATTGTAACTTGTATCGGAAAAACCTACTTCCAAATAAGAATATTGTAAAAAAATGGCGATTAAAACTCGCAACCGATCCATAGAAAGTTCCATGCAGAAAAAAAAAAGTTCGAGAAGGAGTTAGCAACTCAAAATCATCCACTTTCTTCTATTTGGATCGCACTATCAAATTCATACAATGTGAATATTAGTACTTAATGATTTTAGTGTAGGGGACTTGCCATCTAATATCAGAATCTAAAATCTAAAATAACGAATCCCAATATTTATAAAGGTTGACTCATGGTGCAGACGAGCATATTTGTGGTCGAAGGCATAGTAACCTCGAACTTGTTGCCAAAAATTTGAAATGGTAAACTAAAAATGGCGGAAAAAATTGACGAAAATTTATGATTGCTTGTGAAAGTTACTTAAGCGAAAAGACAACCGAAACCAATTCAAACTTGAATTTTTTCATAGTTTAAAGTCAACGTAAGATTCAACGTTATTTGGGTCTGCGCAAGAAACAGAAACAGAAACAGATTATCCTCCAGAATGCTCACGTATCAAACTGAGACGATGTTATTTCCAACATTCGCTGCCACTGTGTGAAAAGTTATTTTATTAAATTAGTAAAAAAATAGATATTAATAGAGTGAAGTCCTTCTTTCGTATCTAATGGTATACCTGAATTATCGAATGCCGTCTTGAAATTCTCGTAATTCAAACCAAACACATATTACAAATAAATAGTTCTAACAAAGTTTTAAAAATGGATCGAAAAACAATAAATGAATAAGTTTAATTGAATTGAATGCTGCTTTGAAATACACACAAAGTAGTCACTTTTGTCGAAAGTACTGACTTTCATTAAAATATTAGCTTACTTTTGTGTAGCTTTTAGCACATTTATATCGAATGTACTGCACGAGTCAATTTCTGAAAGCAATTTTTCATATTTAATGGCAAAGATCGACCAAAATTGAGTTCTCAAGATCAAAATTAGACTAGAAAAGTGTAGTACGCTATTCAAATGATGCGAAAGTTTTATATGAAAATCGTGTAAGCGAAATAAAAATAACATTTAATATCTTAACATAAGACCATAAAATGTAAAATCTTATCATTATTGTATGTTACTGAATTACTCTGCACCATTTTTTAATCTCTGCCCCAAGGTCTTTGGTGAAAATGTTTGAACTAACTGAAGAAATTGTTAGAAAAATTGTTAACATATGTATAGCCTATAATTCTTTTTATTTTAAGTTTTGACTTCAAAATGACCTCCAAAAAAGCATTATCATCTGCTTCGTCACTCAGCACTTAATCCCCGATTTCCGGCACCGTTCCAAAGCAATTTCTTTCGAAATGCCACAATAATCCCTTCTAATCTGCATTAACCAATTTCAAAATCATTGCCGAAATGGCGTATACCCTATACTGTCAATGTCATGCTGCTAAAACAACACCAATCAGTTCATTTTATCGCTACACCATGAATTCACTATCATTTCGTAACGTGTATATACGTTACGGTTTCGACGAAACGTGGACAGGGTAACAACGTAATCCCGAACGTAATACAGGGATGAAAATCCCGGATGACGACTACGGTAGAAATATTTGATTCATTGGGCTCGGATATGTTTAGGGTGGCTGGGAAGTGTTACAAAAGAAGTCAGCATTAGAGAGACGTGACATCCTTTATAGCTAATAGTCAGCCGCTGTCAATTTACCCCAGTGACCTATTTTCCTGAGAGACGATAAACGTATAAACATATACCATATAAATATATTTTTGGTATCACCCTAAAAATATAAGGAAAGAATCCGAGAAGACTGATTGAACGGAACAGGATGAGAACGCAGTGTTGATATCCATCGGAATTTGAAGGATGTTTTGCTATTGTACGGTGGTGGATACAGAAAAACAGTCCCAAGTCGAGGGACGGCACGTCAGTTTACATCGGTAGTTTCCCTTGTTTCTTTTTCACAGTCGATTTGTTATGTAGGAAGTGGGGAGTTTTGTTCTTTGATTCGGCAATCGCTTACTAATAGACCATCGCTGAGTAATGACTTCACATCCAGCTGATTCGGCATTAAGTGGATAGAAATTGTCATGGCTAATAGATAACTGAAATTGTGATAGAATCAGGATTTATATGTTTCTTCTTTCTCAATGGCGCTGCAGCAGAAATCGTGTCTTGCAACTCGGACTGATTGACAAAAAACAAATATTTCCGTGTGGGTTGTTCTCCCTTTACACATCTTTCAAACATTTGTTTTGCTGGAGAGGGGATTGAAATAGGATGACTAACATTTACATTTAGCCACACATAAATTTGTATTAAGCAGTTCTTTCTTAATTTTTTAGAAGTTTTAAATTTACATACACTTGAAACTTTTTGCTAGAGATTGAAGTTGAGCTCGAAAATGCAAACACTTTAAGTTCGACATATTTTGGAATAAAATGGAAATATTTTGATCATGCAAAATTTCAACATCTTATTTTTGTCGAATTCCCTCAACGAGTTTTTGGGGTCACAGGATCCAGGAAAAGCAGATTTCGCCATGACATCTGCTTTTCTGTATATCTGTCTGTTTTTTCAATAATAATTCAATAATTAATCAAGTAAACGTCAGTAGCAAATGATGGGAGTGATTGAAAAAGATCATTGGTCACATCGTAGGACGCACCGGAATAGCATTTGGAAAAGATCACTGCACTGAAATGCATACTTAAACAATGAAACTGCGAGAATCCATCTAACTAACGCCAAGTAATAAATGTTCCAAAATATCGCTGCCTCCGTCATCATCACATCAGACGTCTTATTTCCCAGAAATGCAAAAAATATTCCGAGATCCGCCTAGCTTCAATGTAATCATTTTTTCCCACCAAACAGGTACCCCTACGAAAAAATTCATGCATTAAAAAAAATCCTTTCGGGTCACATAATACAAGTAATAAGAGGAAATCATAACCACAATTAAGAACAAAACATCGAAAACTTGATCAACTTCAGCAACAATTAAGCTGAATTTTGTTTGGTTTTTTTTTCCAAGAATTGATTGATTTTCTGGAGGCATTACGAAATAAAATTTCTTAGCTATCGTTTTGCAATAAAACGTATGTTTTTATAGGTGTAATTGCGTAGTTCGCGTTCTGAAGGTTAAACCACCTGTAGCGTAAAATCTAATTAAAAGTTAGTAAACGCAAGGGATGCCAACAATCAAGCATCTGTTTTAATCCTTCAGACGACTCCGGACTTGCCTTTAATTAAACTGCAATATTGGCTTGAAAATTTTAATTACTGGCTGTTTACTGTAGCAAAAGCTGATTGGAGTAACTTTCTCGTTATATCGGATATAAGAGCAATAAATAGGGATGATTCAAGATTTCTGGTTATTTTGTCAAAGTGCTTTTATTTCCAGTTAACTTTTAAATTATATGCTCCGAACAAGAAAGTTTTTCTTATTATATGCATCTGCATTCGACGCTAAGCTATAAATCATTTGACAAAGTGTTTTTGTTTTCTGAAAGCACTTACTATCGGAAAGTTTTTCAGTCAAAGGTAATTTATCACTAGCGGGTATTGTCTTGAAAATTTTATGTTTCACAACGACCTACAAGTTGATGGATTGCTGCGATAGTATTAAACATCATGGATAAGAAGTTGTGGATTCAGTTGGTTATTTGATAGAATTATTCTAAGTTTTCGTGTATGTTGATAGGATATTGAACAATCATAAACCCCATTAAATCATTTTAAAAAGACCGCTACGTTACCGCTTGTCTGTTGTTTACGTTTCCCGGTCGCTTACTGGATTACAGAAATTGTATATTGTTCTCTTACTTGTCTCGTCACGCACTCTAAAAGCTTTTCCATTCTGGACTTTATTATTCTAGTCCATAATTTCCTTTCGCTGTCCCAGCTGTGTAGTGCTCTCTGCAAAAAGGGTTAAATCTTTCTGAAAATTAATATCTCCACAATATCTTAAGCTATGTAATTGACACTTGGGAAATATTTTAAACTATACCAGCAGAATATGAGGAAAATGTAATATTTAGACATTACCGTACCGGCGTGAAATGAAAAGCAATTCAAAAATGATACACTTTTCAAAAGTTCAAACCGTTATATCTCAAATTCAGTACATGTAGAATTAAGTTGAAACTTTGTCAGATGTAAGAGCTGATTGACCTACAAAAGATAAAACCAACTTGAAAAGTAATTCTCGGGGGACTAAATTTTCTACTTGGCCTAAGAATTCAACGAAACAGAAAATCGATTGCAGAAAATAAATTTAAATACTTGGCATAAAATCTTCGATTTAAAAATGTTCAAACTCTAATTAGAGAGGGTCCTATCCTGTACAGTAACTCCCACTCCCATACAAAAGAATCGACAATTTTTTTAAGAAATCACTTACAACCAAACCCTTAAGAGCTATCAACTTGAAATTTTGCAAAAACCCAAGCTTGCATAAATAATCGAATGAAGTATTAACACTGCTCACTGGAGCTATTGATCGTGATCGCAGTTAAATATGTGTGTTAAATAATTGACAACAGCTCTGCCTTACAACGCTCATTCACTTAGTACTTCCTATCACCCTTGAATATTGACTTCTCTCGCATCCTCAACTTGTCCCGATAATATTATTATCGGTTGCGTTCAGCTTGTTGGCAGATATTTAGTAAAGTTGTTAAATTGTGTCGCATTCTAAAGAGGGAAGCAGAAGGAGTAAATCGGATAATTTTTTCGATCTTGCTAATAATTAGAATTAAATATTTAGCACACAATTTCAGCTGGATAGATTTTATTCTGAGTAAAATGCTTTATAGTATTTCATGAAATAGTCCAGTTTCTATGGGAGGTGGTAGAAGGAGTAGAAGAATCGAATAATTATTAGATTCACCATAAAAATAATTAACTTCACATTTCGAGTTTATAGCTTTTATAGCTTTCAAGCACATCTGATTAACGTAAATTTTTTAAAAATGTGTCATTTTGTCTGCGAGTGCGTAGAAGGAGTAAAGCGTCAAAAACGACGTATCCCAATTTTGAATTTTCAAGCTCATCGCGTTCTCAAGTTGGAGAGCGCACGGATGGATAGACTGCTTGACGAACCGATTTATTGACATCCGGTTTTGAGATTTTTGAGTGATTTTATTATAATCCTAGGGTGTAGCCTAGTGGGTAGCGTTTTGGTCTTTGCGAAGGTCGTGAGTTTAAATCCTGGTCAACTAATAATTCTAGCACAATGCTTTCTTGGCTAAGCTTTGATCACCTTAATCTACAAAAATGAAAAAATTGTGTTGTGCGAAGGTCAAACAACCCTTCCACAATAAATAATGAAATAATGAAAAATGTTAAGGAACCTGAAGGTCAGGAGGCCGAGGCCCGATTTGGTCTGTAGTGCCATTGTGGAAGAAGTAGATATTGTAATCCGAATCATTCAATTTTTTTCTTCGGCGAACTTATAATACTTTCAGATTTCGTCTAAAGCATAAAAAATCTGACAACGAATTGGGCGCAAATTTATTATTCTTGGGATAAGTTGAGTCAATGTACAGGTTAGGGTAGATGCGGCAGGGCTGTTATTAATTATATAATACTTAAATGCGACTACGATCAATAGCTTCAGTATAAGTAATCAATATTTCATTCCTTTATTAATGCAATTTTGGTTTTGTATGGTGGGGGAGGGGAGTGGTGGAGTGGAAAAAGTAAGTGAAAATTGATAATTTTTCAAATGATTGCTTGAATGACGATCGAAATAGTCTGTATATAACGTCAGTTTTGAAAAGAGATTTGCTTAGAATTCGTACATAATTCGATGTACATATTTCAAATGCACAAAACAAAACATTTGTATGGGAGGGGTTAGAGGAGGTGATGGAATCGCAAAATTTGTGATTCAGTTTTGTTAAGTTTCTCTTCAAATGTGTTCGTACAAAATTTTATGTTCATTGCTTTTAATTTGTTGGTTATTAGTTGATTTATTGAAATTGGTTCAAATCATACTTTTATATGGGAGGTGATGAAAACGCAAAGAAGATTTTAAAAACTTTTCTTTCAACTTTATTTTGAATATTTTACAAACACTTCCAGAATTTATACAAAATTTCAAGTTGATAGCTTTTGGTGGTTTGGTAAACTGTGATTTATTAAAAATGGTCAAAAAAATACATTTGCATAGGAGGGGGTAAAATTTTTGAAGGTATTCGTTCAGTTAGTATTTTAGACTTTGATGCACTTTTTTTAAAGGAGTTTCCCAAATTTTAAAGTTTGTACCCTTAAATATTATTAAAAATTTT
The DNA here is from genome assembly GCA_963669355.1 of Chorisops tibialis. Classification (NCBI taxonomy): domain Eukaryota; kingdom Metazoa; phylum Arthropoda; class Insecta; order Diptera; family Stratiomyidae; genus Chorisops; species Chorisops tibialis. The sequence continues at coordinate 40,721,191 of OY770264.1, read as the reverse complement.
GAGTTTTTGTGTTTTTTTTATTAATATTTCATAAGAAACACTTCGTGCATAATAGTTATCTATCTAAGGGGGGCCGATGGATAACAGTTATAGTTCAAATTATTAAATTATTTTTTCTTTAGCTATATCAAATGGATGTGTACGTGCAAAATTTTAACTTTGTATCTTTTACCACAGACCAAAAACAAATTACTAAAAGTATTCGAATTTTTGGCTCACCACCTCCCACCCCTTACACTCTCTAACCTAAAAATATTATTAAAAACATAATGGGACTACGATTGCGCGTAAAGCGCAATCTTACGTTACTCTAGATGAAATAGATTTTTTTCTGATCCCAAGAAATTTTGTATGGGGAGTGTTAGAAGGGGTGATAGCATTGAACTAATTTTTTCATCATCCCCATAAAGTAGCTATAAAAAATGTTTTATACAAAATGCTTATTCCAAAAATTGAATAGGAGCTGAGAAAATTAGTGTGTTAGATTTAGTTGAAATGTGCAGTTTGTACGGGAGGTGGTAGAAAGAGTGGGGAGATTTTATTGATTTTTTCAGAAATAACTAAGAATATTATAAAATTGACATCTCTTAAATTTAAGACTAGTAAAATTCATACTTTTGAAGAAAATAGATTTTTTGTGAAGTTGTGAAACTGTGTCATATTGTATGGGAGGGGGTAGAAGCATTAAAGCTAATCAAATAATTTTCTCTGATCTTAGTGATAATGCTAAATAAGTATTTATTACAAAATGTGAGCTCGATAAATGTTATATGTTCTGAGAAAATCGGATTAGAGCATTTCATGAAAAAGTGTAGTTTGTATGGGAGGGTTTGGAAGGAGAGGGAGGACGCAAATAATTTTTATACTGTACATTTAAATCATTATGAAAGTAATATATCCCGAAATTCAGACTAATAGCTTTTATACTTTTCGAGCAAATCCATTTATAGCCGAATTGGGAAATTGTGTCATTTTGTATGGGAGGGGGTAGAAGGGGTGGAGCCAATCGTCTAATTTTTTTAACCCCTACTAACGATTTTAAATAAATATTAAGTGCAGAAATTCAGCTTGCTAAATTTTATACGCACTGAGTAAATTGGCTTAGAGTAATTCATGACAAGTACAGTTTGTATCGGAGGTGGTAGAAGGAGGGGGAGGACACGCATAATTTTTATACGGTAGATTTATATTATCATAAAAGTAATATGTTCCAAATTTCAGGCCAATAGCTTTTATACTTTTCGAGCAAATCCGTTTATTGTCAAATTGCGCATTTGTGTCATTTTGTATGGGAGGGGGTAAAAGGGGTGGAGCGATTTGGCCCGTTAACGAACTTGACCTTACTTTTTTGTCAAAAACGATTTGTACGAAATTTGAGCTTTCTAGCTCAACGCGTTCTCAAGCTAGAGAGCGCACGGACGGACGGACGGACGGACGGACGGACGGACGGACATCCGGTTTTGAGATTTTTGAGTGATAATATTAATTTCTGTATTCATCATTTTTTTCTCCGAGCCTTATTTCTTGGCGTTACAAACCTTAGAGCAAACTTATAATACTCTCAGATTCCATCTAGAGTATAATTATAGGTCATATAATTCTGTGATAAAATTTCAATTTAATAGCAGCATTGAACTTTGAATTATACCGGTGTGAAGTTTTGGAATGAGCATTTTTATATTATTATGTCCAAAATATTATATTTTTGTCATATTTCGCTAGTATATTTTAATGGATGTCCCGAGTTGTAATTAAATGGCTTGAAAGATGGTCGAAATATTAATATTTAAGTGTTTTTAATTGCGATCCCCTGACCCTCCTTCTTAACAGTATTGGCCTTCCTCTGGTAGATGATTATGGTTATCTATAAACCACCTATTTAGTCGTAAAATATTAATTCATTATGTTCAGCGATTTCGAAGATACAGTAATTTGAAAAAGAAAAATTCAACCCCTCCCCATTACCTCTTTACTGGATAAAAAAGGAATTTATTTTATCTTCTTTCTCCATAAATTATTATATCCGAATGTCTAGTTTCAGCTTTCTATCTGTATTCATAGTGGAGACATAAGCAATAGCAGTTTCCGACCTTAAGCCTCCTCCGCCTCCCCATTTCAGGCCACACTCATCAAAATTAAGGTCACAGTCTCCAAAGGTATAAAAATATTTGTTGTCGCTTAAAAACCTCAATTCCTCTGTCGGTCTATCCGTCTGTCTACAATATAACTTTTAAAAGCTTTGACCTATCGTGCGGAAAACTGCCAAGAATAATTTTTAGCAAAAAAGTAACTTTAAGTTCGTCAACGGGCCACATCCCGCCACTCCTTCAACCCCCTCCCATACAAATTTCATGCAATTTCGAAATTTAAAGAAACTGAATTTTCTCCGAAACCTTTTCAGCTATTGACTTGAAAATTAGGTCATAGTATAATGATTATAATGTCATTAACGTCCAACAATATTGATCTGATCCCAACACTGCTTCTACCCCCTCCCATACAAATGCACAATTTTCAAAAATGCATTTATTCGGTTTTCATAACAACTAGGAAAGCTAAAAGAATAAATTTTTGCCATGATTAATTTTATTATAATTGCAACCAATTTTGGAAAAACTATCAATTTCACTTAACTCTTTCTTCCCCTCCCATAAAAATTTCACGAAATTTCGGAATCTCAATTACATTATTTTTCTTCAAAACCGTTAAAACTATCAACTTTAAATTTTGAAAAAAGTATACTACTACGAATAACATTAATGCTGAAAAATTTGGTTTTGATTCGAATACTCCCTCTACCACCTCCCATACCAATGCAGCATTTTGGTAAATGCATTTAATCGATTTTCATTGAAACTAGGAAAAGTAAAATTATGCCAGAATTTGTCACTTAATAATTTTAATAAAAATTGCAATAAATACTAAAAAATATGAACTTTGCTTAACTCCTTCTAACACCACCCATACAAATTTTTATACTCTAGATGAAATCTGAGAGTATATTGTGTTTGCCTTACCGTTTGTAACGCTAAGAAATAACGCTCGCACAGAGCCGCCAAGGGTACAGAAATATTTGTTGTCGCTCAAAAGCTTCGATTCTGAGTGATCGTCTGTCCGTCTGTCCGTCTGTGCGTCTATTTACAGCATAACTCTCGAAAGCTTTGAGCTATAGTGTTAATAAATTTTACGTGTTATTTTTAGCAAAAAAGTAACTTTAAGTTCGTAAATGGGCTACATCCCTCCACTCCTTCTACCCCCTCCCATACAAATTTCAAGAAATTTCGAAATATTAAGAAATTGATTTTTCTTTGAAACTATTTAAGCTATCGACTTAAAATTTAGGTCAAAGTATTATGATATAGATGTCATTAATATCAAGGAATATTGACCCGATCTCCTTACTTCTTCTACCCCCTCCCATACAAATGGACAATTTTGAAAAATACATATTTTCGATTTTCATTGAAACTGGTAACTGGCTGAAAAGACGACATTTTGTCAGAGTTAATTCTACTATAATTGAAATATAGTTTAAAAATAATTATCAACTTCATCTCACGCCTTCTACCCCCTCCCATACAAATTCCACGAAATTTTTAAATTTAAATGAAATTATTTTTCTTCAGACTGTTAAAGCCATTAACTTGATATTTTGTAAGAAGTACTCAAATAGAAATAATAATAATGCCAAAAAAATTTGTTTTGATCCATACACTTCTTCTACCCCCTCCCATACAAATGCATAATTTTTGTTAAATGCATTTTATCGATTTCCATTCAAACTAGAAAAAGTACAAACTTCAAATTTTGCCAGAATTTGTTTCTTAGTAATTGAAATAAGTGATGGAAAAAGTTATCAGTTCCGCTCCACTCCTTCTACCACCTCCCATACAAATATCTGTATTATAAATTCAAGAAAAGCATTTCTCCCTCAAGTATATGAGAGCTATCGACTTTGAAATTTAATTAAGGCATGGTGATAAGAATGATGATAAGCAGTTTCAAAATCATCTTAAACGCTCCACTTTCTTTGCCACCTTCCACACAAATGCCCCAATTTCAGGAAAACTATGAACAATTTCTTTAAAAATAAAGAAAACTAAAAACTTTATATTCACCAAAAAACATTTTGCATGTCATGTTCGGTGACATATACGAAAAATATATACCTCTCCCTCTACTTCTACCACCTCCCATGCAAAAGTCTCTATTCACTATTCGAAAGAATTTGAGATGACATATTTTTCGGTATATTAAAGTCATTTCCATCTCATCTAGAGTATCATATGATTGGACTTTAAACCCAATCATAATTCTGTTATGTTTTATTGCAAATTTAAAAAATGTATTTCTCCTTCGAACATATGAGACCTATCGACTTTCAAATTATAACAAACCAATATGGTTGGGTTGTCGGTAAGCAAATTCAAAACCATCCAAAACGTTCCACATTCTTTACCACCTCCCATACAAATTATGAAAGCTACAAATTTTAAATTCATCATGCAAACTACGTTCGGTGTTATATACAAAAATCGCAAATCTACTCCCTCTACTTTTACCACCTCCCATATAAAAGTCACTATTCACTATTCGAAAAAATTTTAGATGACATATTTTCTCTTTCATATTTCTCCTAGAGTATCATATGAATAGGCTTTTCGCCCAATCATAATTCTGTTATGTTTTTTTTTGCATTCTTAGGCTAATTTAGTCATGAAGCGCCAACAAAAAAATGTTCAGGGTCGTAGTTTTTTTCTGTATCGATCACAAAACTGTATTATTAGAATAGTAAATTAAAATTGGTATACACATTTTACTGGAAAATAAATAAAAATAATCTTTAATTCGATTCATTCAGGTAAAATCTAAAAGCAATTCATACTCGAAATAATATTTCAACTCAATTATTTTGCCATTTCAGTCGATTTATTATGCGAATCGTAACGGTTGGTTAAATCGTGGTAACATTACCATTTAGAAAGGCCATCAAAATTATTTCAATATTTCGAACAGGAGATTATTTTAAACGAAAGAGAACACAGAATAAAAACGAAAATACTCCTACGGTAAAATATCTACGTCTTCAAGTATCCTTAAAGGTTAATCACTCTCGGATAAATTGAAACATAGTATAGAATGTTCCCGGAAATCCTGATCCAAATTTGGGTTAATGCTCAACTTAAACTTTTTAATGTGTTTATCTATTTGGCGTTTATTCATAATAATTTTAATTAGTTAGAAGCTGTTGCCTCCTGGCAAAATGTCGCCGAAATTTACGACTTACCTTCATTCAAATTTGTGCTAATTTAGTGAAAATTTTGAAGAGTGGGCACGTGCTGTCGTGAATTATACTGAATATGGAACTGCGCCCTGCTATCAGAAATTAAAACTTTTGACATTAATTTGAACCGGCTCGTAAAACCGACTCTTAAAACCGACTCTACCTCTTTTACAAAGCATTTTTAAAATCTGGGCCAAGTTCTAGATTTATCTTATGATTGACCTTTGAGAATCCGTTTATCCAATACCATACATTAGCCGAGAAGGTGAAAGAAAAATCGATTTACGAAAGAACTCGATAACCCATAAAATGCTAGAATGGAAACGTAATCGATTGTTATCGCATAATAAATTTTTATGTATTTTATATGCTGCTTAAGGAGATAGTAAGTAAGTGGATATGAGCTTAACTTGAAATGGAAATTTTATAAGGTGAAAATGATGTTAGTATAATACTCAGTCAAATTACAATTGTGGTCTTGGCTAAGAATTCGTATGGATAAAATTTCTGTAAGTGAAAATTGTAATAATAATAGTTTTCAGGCTTCTGAATTTCCTTAAATTGAGTTTAATTTTATACTATAGTTATATATATATGTATAAATGTTGTACAGTACTTCTCATAAAATTGAGAGGCTCAACATAAGTACATGATCGATGTTCTTTTAGAGGAATCAGAGTTGAAAGTTTAATCTCTAGAGTTTGGTGAACCTGTGGAAAAGTTTTTGGGAGGTTAATAGGATCGGTGGGAAAAAATAATCAAAATGACAAATACGATGGAACGAACGAAAATTTTAGCTCTGAGTGAATAAGGAGTTGACTCCACGTTTGATGCTGACAATTCGAAGTGCTGAATTCAATAAAGTCAATCCAATATTGTGGGAGAAAACTGACAAATTTTATCGAATTTGTTGCTCTTACCTTTGCAGTTGATGATTTAGAGTTTGAATATCCAGGCTCAAATTTCGCAATGGCGCATTCAATATGAAGAGGCAAGTTTATAAGATTTGATTGATTTGACTTCCACGTATTTAAGCGTTTACAGGTTAATTGAAATGGTAATGTCAAGATAAAAGTTTTGTATCCAATGTTTCTTGGAGCTTGAAAAAATGTTGAGTTCTTAAGGTTGTTAATACCACGATAAAAAGCTACCTAAAAATTTTATCTGAAGGATTTAGTCACAAAAATAACTTTTTTGAACTATAATGTGTTAAACTCTTAGCAATTTCAAAACTACTAATTGATATTTTCAACAATGAAACCTTCTCCCATACCAATTTTCATATTTGTAAAATATTCCTCATTTGAAAAAGCCTCATTAAATTGAATGTATGACAGCTTCTTCTTCTTCACATTCAATGGCACCGCAGCCATAATGGGGCTTTTTGCCTCCGGATCAACAGATTCATTAACATTTCATTTGTTTTTGCGAATGGGTTTTTAGCACCTTGCACAACCTTCTATCTACGAATTTTCATTTGCACAGATTTAGGGTGTATATAGTATAGTGTGCTGAATTTATACGAGGTTTCGAACTCCCGACCTTTGTTAGCATTTTTATATTTTGTTTTACTAAATCAGACACTATAGTTATATATATATATATATAGTTTGTCAGTTTTTCAACTATGCAGTCATAATTTATTCAATTGCATCAACAGTTTTGAAACCCCTCTAGTTTTTGTATTCCCTCTCATACAAAAGTGTAATTTAAAAACAATGAACTTGAAATTTAGTAATAACTCCCAAAAGAAATAAAATAAAACTGCATCACAAATGTTAGAATCTCATCAACAGTTCAACCCCCTCTCATGCGAATGTATGGTTTCTTGTGCATTGAAAAATAAAAAAAAAAACACAAAAACGCAAAACTTTTTATTGCAATAACTAGAAAATTTTGCAAAATGCGGTTTGAAAATATTAGGAGTTTAATTTATTAACTGGTCGAATACCTTCAAAATGTCTTCCCCTCCCATACAAAAGTATTATTATATTTATTATTATTTGGTAATAATAATTATCACGAGCACATTAAGAGCTATTAACTTAAAAGATTGTACAAACAATTTTAAAAATATTTGAAACACAAACACATCAAAAGTTTTGCAATGCTTCCCCTTATTCCACCCCCTCCCATACAAAATTTTTCGATCAATTTCACCCAACCAACTTATCATAGCGAGAAAATTAAAAGTTAATTCTATGATCTTGCAAGTTTGCACGAACACTTTTCAAGAGAAATGAAAGAAAATAGCATCCCAAATTCTATAAATCCCTTAATTCTTTTACCCCTCCCAAACAAGTGTTAGGTTTCTTGAATATAAAATACTCGGATATCATAGAATTTACTTCGACTATGAAACTGACAGCGAGAATTTGTAACGTGATGCAATCAATTAACTAAACAAATAATAACATCCGTCCATGTCTTCTATCGTCTCCTCCCCCATCTTCTTATTCAAATCCAAACTTGCATAAATATACGAATTAATTACCGTTTTTATGCAGGGCCAGTCCTACCAAGGTGGAAAGGCTAAGATCGGTGTAACGAAATTAAGTACTCCATGCTTCCAACACTACGGCAAGAATTTTTACCAGCAAGTCAGGGCGTGAGGAGAGGATTTGGTAGAAGGGACTCTGCATACTTGAAAAGCCATGAAGTAAGGAAGATAATAGTGGTTCACGTTGAATACCGATACAATCTTACACCCCACGTTGTGAGCAACTGTAACGAAATGAAAAACTCAGTTCTGCCAATAGATAGTTGACTTCCTAAGGACAACACAGCAATATGAGGGCACCTGGGGTGCTTCACAGGCTTTCCTGGCAATGATTTCCCAAAATCAGGCTTAAGTATGTACCAGTAGGCAACGTGAACCCTTTTTTATATACAGGGTGTAACAGAATAGATTCGATAAAAAAAAACATAGTGATAGGGGACCTCATGGTGCACAAAAAAATATTCTACGGAAGACTTCTAGCTCCAACCCCTAGCAACTTAGGGGCGATTTTCTAGTTTTTGGTTCGTGGAGGAGGTTGTCGAACTAAAAGGCCAATATCTCCGAAACTACTTGAGAGAGCTCGATGTGTAATAGCTTGTTGGATAGCTTGTTAATGTACCTTTCCAACAATAAAACAATCAGCTACTGAGTTGCTACAGTGGTTTGAACATGAAAAGTTTTTGTTTTCCAAAAATGTTCTTCAACTTTGAAGGCTTTTTGCTCAAAATTTTCACTAAGTTTTTTTTGAGTTTGTGATCTTAAAAACTACCCGACACATTTCTCTTTCTTTAAAAAAATTGTCCTAGCTCGTTTTTTGACCAAGTTATGACCAAAAAACCGAAACTAAACCATCAAATCCAAAATTTCGGCAATATGAAAAAAACTTTTTTGTGGATTTTTTTCATTGCAAATTGAAAAACAACTTAATAATTTAATTTAAAAGTAAAATTTATTGGAAAATAATATCTTTTTTCTAATTACAAACTTAAAGTATCTGGATTAAAATATTGTGAGAACCCATAAAGTACGGGTACCTGTTAATTATCTTTTTAAAGTAATAAATCTAAAGGATGTATGTCTGGATTAAATTATTGGAAAAAGCCATAAAAAGTGAGTGAGATCGCCATTATTTTTCTTTCACTTTTTCAATTTTTTTTTTTAACTGGCTGCGTGTAAATTTAAATTTTCTATCTGATCACCATTATTTTCCTTGCACTTACGCAATCAGTTGAAAAAAGATTGAAGTTTTTTCAGCTGCTTGCGTAAGATTAACAGAAGCAGCTAAATTTTCCGTTATTTGGTCTGCTGCGTTCATAATTCTCTGCTGCAGTTGTTCTCTTGAAAGTATTGCCATCTCGTATACTAAATCCTTCATGTGTCCCCCATATGTAGAAATCCAGTGGTGTTAGATCAGGTGATCTTGCGGGCCAACCTCACTGATCCACCACGTCCAAACCATCGTTCAGGATAGGTATCGTCTAAGTAATTCCGCACATCCCTACGAAAATGAGGTGGTGCTCCGTATTGTTGGAAAAATAACGTGTTTCGAAGGTTGAATGGTACTTCATCGTCTAACATATTGGGCAAATGATTTTGTAGGAAGTCATATTGCCAGGTATGATGTAGGGGCCAATAAGTGTTTCTCCAATAACTCCCATCCAAACATTGATCGAAAATCTGTGCAAGCACTTAACTTGCTTCTTGTCATGCGGATTTTTATGACTCCAAGTATGCAGATTGTGAAAGTTTTTCACTCCATCTCTGGTGAATTGCGCTTCATCTGTCCATAAAATTGAATATAAAAATTGATGATTTTCCCGATGTCGCAATAACATAATTTCACAAAAATATCTACGATGTACTTTGTCCTCTTCAGTTAAGCTTTGTACTGGAGTATAGTGAAATGGATGCTGATGGTCTGCTTTTAAGGTTCTGTGTACTGCCATATGTAACACACCCAGTCTTCTTCCAAATGACCTTGTACTCAAATTTGGGTCGGTTTCTATTTCCTCCAATATCCTTTCGTCTCTTCTGTATGTATTACTTGCTGTGCCTCGACCTTCTCTGCGTTTTATAAAACTTCCCGTTTCACGAAGTGCCTGTTAAGTTCTTGTGAAAGTTGCGTGACTTGGATGTCTTCTATTAGGATATTGGTTTGCACATTATCTGGAAGCTTCACTTGCATTACCATGGCATTCATCATAAATAAAAATTATATCAGCTAGTTCTTGATTACTGTATTGTTCAGCCATTTCAAACTTGTAAGACTTCACTTTATTTTAATTATTTCACTTTGAAGTGCTTAATCAAATTTTAGTTACTGAAGTGTTTGTAGAAATAATTGCTTCTTAAGTACTAATTCAGGTACCTACTATGAATCCAGATATTTTTAGATTTATTAGTTAAGACAAATAATTGACAGGTATCCATATTTTATGGCTTTTTCCAATAATTTAATCCAGATACACATCCTTTAGATTAATTACTTAAAAACACTAATTAACAGGTACCCGCATTTTATGGCTTTTTCCAATAATTTAGTCCAGACACACATCCTTTAGGTTTCTTTCTTTAAAAAGATAATTAACAGGTACCCATACTTTATGGGTTCTTACAATATTTTAATCCAGATACTTTAAGTTTATAATTGTGTCAAAAAAAAACTTAGTGAAAATTTTGAGCAAAAAGCCTTCAAAGTTGAAGGACATTTTTGGAAAACAAAATTTTTTCATGTTCAAACTACTCTAGCAACTCAGTGGCTGATTTGATTTTTATTGCAGACCTTCCATGGAAAGGTACATTAATAAGCTCTCCAACAAGCTATTACACATCGAGCTATCTTAAGTAGTTTCGGATATATTGGCCTTGTAGTTTGACAACCTCCCCCACGAACCAAAAACTGGAAAATCGTCCCTAAGTCGCTAGGGGTTGGAGCTAGAAGTCTTCCGTAGAATATTTTTTTGTGCACCACGAGGTCCCCTATCACCATGTTTTTTTTTTGTCACATCTATTCTGTTACACCCTGTATAATTTGGAGAACACGTGAGACCACGACCTACTCGGCCTATTGTGCGTTTATTTCCCCTTTACCCTACCATAACTCAAAAGCTTTTGCTAATCTAAGCATCTTTCAGGGAGCAATGTTAGCTAGCTCCTCGGCTGAAAGGAAACCTTTTGCGAGAAGATTGTGTCTTTTCCTAGCTGCTGCTTCACAGTGACATATGATGTGTTCTATCGTTTGTGAGTCTTCGAGCTAGATTTGGCAGATGGCGGTTTCAGCTAAACCCATATTTTTGAGGTGGTGTTTCAATCCACTATGCCCCATCATTAGGCCGATTAAAGTACTAGTATCACTCTTGCTGAATTTGAAAATATCCTCCATTTTATTTTTTTGTGATAGGCTCTGTTTTTTTTAGATTGATAAATCTGAAAGTCTATTCTAGTAGATTTAATGCTCTTGTTCAACCCACTTTCTAAGTGTAGGGTTGGAGTGCCCTTTCGGTTTTCTGCAGAATGGCCCTGGACTAATAAAAATTGTTTCTGTGCCGTTTTTTGTAAGGCGATCAGCCTCTTCATTTCCCTCGATTCCCATATGTAGTGGTACCCATACTAAGGTTACATCGTTCCTATCAGTCCCAAACTATCCTCGATCCGTGTTTATGGGATGCTTGGGCCTTGAGAATTGCCTGACTATCCGCTAAGATATAAATAGATTTGTTGCATTGCAATAAGTTCAGCCTAGAAGATTGTGGCTTCTTTGTCGAGTGGCTTTGAAACCGAGAAGGTAGGACCTTTAACTCCAGCTCCAGTTCCATCAGAGGTGCGCGAGCCATCTGTATACCAGATGGTTGATTCCTCTTCCATTTCAGGTAGCATGGATTGCTAGTCCTTGCGTTTTTTGATTATAACTTTGAAGGGGGTTTCAAAGATGAATTTTGTCGGCATAGTGTCCGATAGTGTGAAGGTTAGAACCACTATTTTTGGGTCTTTTAAAAGTTTTGAAATGACGACTAAAATCGCCTGATTTGAAAATGTTTTCCCTCTATATGCGTGACACCCCTTTAACAGCCTCCTTTTTTATATGAAGATGTATCGGAGGGATGTATAGGAACATTTCCATTGCCGCCGTAGGACTGGTTTTCCCTGCTCCTGTGATACGAAGACAAGATAGTCTTTGTATTTTTTTCTAGCGTAAGCTGTGCTTTTTGTTGTAAGATTTTAGTCCACCATATCGTTGATCCGTATATCCACGACTATTGGGAGGATGATTGTTCTATGGCACTAGTAGATCATCTTGGGCTGTGATCCCCATTTTTTGCTTTAGCAGGCCTAAAATGCCTTTAGTGCTTTGGCATGAGTCCATTCCATATGTTGGTTCTAGTTGAGTTTGCTATCCAGTATAACACCTAAATATTTTACCTCATCTGAAAAGAGTATTGGTGTTCCATTTCTTGAAGGAGGTATGATGTGGATTCTCCCTCTATTTCTAAATAGTACTATCTCAGTCTTACTTGGGTTGATATTCAAGTTCTTAGACTGACACCAGTTCACTATCACCTCTAAGGCTGATTGTACCCTTTCCGATGTTCTTAAATCGTATTTGTCTCTAATGATAATGACGAGGTCATCGACATATCCTATCGCCTCGAATCCTTGTTCTATTAGACGGTCCAGGACGTCATCTACTACAATTGAAGTAGAGATAGTACCCCACCTTGGACACAGCCCCTATAAGTCTGTGACGTCAATGTGCTATCACCAAGATCCGTGGTTGTCATTCGGCTCTTTAGCATCGCGTGTATCCATTTTATCGTGGCCGTTTCCAAACCCTTTTTCCTAGCTGCCACTATTATGGCTTCATGGGGAGTACTGTCAAATGCTCCTTCTATATATAGTAATGCGCAAAGGGCAATTTCTTTATAGTCTTTTGCCTTTTCGATTTGTCTTACCAAACTATGAAAGGCTGACTCTATTGATTTGCCTTTTTGGTAGGCATGTTGACTATTATAAGACAGACCTAATTAGGCCCTGTTTTTATGTGAATGTCCACTAACTTATCCATAGTTTTGACGAAGAAGGAAGTAAGGCTTATAGGACGATATGACCTATGCTGATCAATGAAACGATTCCCTGCCTTCGGTACAAATACTACCCTCGCTTTTTTCCAGATTTTAGGGATGTATCTCCATATAAAACTGGTTTATTATCATTATTGTCATTAAGATCTCTAACCCTTTCTGCAGTAATGCGGGGAATATTTTATCTACACCGGCTGATTTGTAGGGCTTAAAGGTGTTGATTGCCCATCTGATCTTTTCCGAAGTGAAGATTTTACCAGCAATGCTTTCGCTGAACGGAGTTTTACGATACGTTTTCTCTTCTACCCCTAAGTCTTCATTGTTGTTTATTATCTTGCAACCTGGGAAATGTGTTGCCAATAACACTTCATGAGTTTCCATGCTGCTTTTATTTGAGGTCCCATTCGGTCTCTCTAATAGTCCGATATCTATCGATGTGTCTTTTGATAATACCTTTTAGAGTCTTGAGGTCGTTGGGAGATCATCTATCTCATCACAAAATCTTCTCCAAGACTATTTTTTTAACTTTTTTAGAAGTTGGTTATATTCAGTAAGAGACTCTCTGTATTTGTCCCAGTTCCCCAAGGTTTTTGATCTATTGAACAATATCCTAGTTTGTTTGCGTTTTGCTGCTAGTTCCTCGGTCGACCAAGGTGTTTGTTTGGCCCTTTTTTGTGTAGAATAAGACAACGTTGTTCATAAGCATTAAAAATATTTTTTCCAAGTTTATTCGAGATTTGATCAATGCAGTCTGTTCCTTGCAGTTCCTTTTCGATACCTAGTTCGTACTCTAGGATTGACTGGTAAAGATTCCAGTTGGTACAAGTAGTGCTTCAACATTGTCTTATATAGAAAAATGATGGCTTAATATCAATACAGATATGCCTATGATCTGACAATGACGTGAAACGTAAGCCCCTACCCTCCTCGCTATTATTTCTCCCTTTTATCACAGCTCTCCAAGGATGGTGTCCTTCCGGATATTCACTCCTCAACCTTCTTATACGCACGTCCTTAAGCCTAAATTGCCGTACAATGTCATGCCAGATGGTTACATCGACGCTGCCCCCAACATTTCGTAACAATTTTGTGATTTTCGTAATTGAAGAAAGAAAAAAAGTCAAATTTTTGTCGAAATTGTTGCCATTAGGAGCTATCTCATGGTTGTATATGTATTACTGTTATGCTTTTGTACTTCCAACAAAAAATAAAGACAAGATCTAAGTCGGATAGAATGTACCAAGAGCCCTGTAACAATGCGTGCAAATATTTTGTAGCTATGGCCTTCTGTCTGACGATTAAAAGATTGTAAAAAATCAAGCATCTCATTACTATCATTGTGCAGGACAATGAATAAGTTACACGGCTTGAAGGCACAAAATGGGATCTCGCCTAAAAGAAAGGTAACTTTTAAGAGCACGCTATCAATAAAATGATCAGGGCGGCAAGTTAACTTCAACCGACGCACTGGATATTTTGATCACAATCTAAATTAAGTGCTAAATGACACTTTGCAACTATGAAGTAACACTGTACAAATGTGTAACACGTCGTTTTTGATGAAAAAACAAGGTAAACTTCGTGAGCGGGACAAATTTCTCGAGCCCTTCTACCTCCTCCAACCCAAAATTACTTATATTCAAAAATTTACAATAATCAAATTTTACTGGAAACTATAAAAGCTAATAATTTGAATTTTGGAATATATTATTTACATCATCTATGTGATAAATGGAATGAAAATTATTTGAATCCTCCAAATCCTTTTACTACCTCGCATACAAACAACACTTTTCCATGAAAGATTACAGGGAAGTTTTCTAAACTTGAATGGCTTTTATCGTGTTCAAATTTTATATTTAATATTTAATTAGCAATATTGTCAATATTGGAGAAAATTAACTGATTAGCTTTACTGCTTCTACCCCCTCCCATAGAATCTAACACAAATTAATAATTTTCCAAAAAATCGATTATTAGGGTAAAATTTGAGAGATGTGAATTGATTCATAGTTTTCAAAATATCAAAAAAAACCCCGCTGCTTCTACCACCTCCCATATAAACTGCGCAATTTCACTAAATGTAGTACGCTAATTTTCTCAGTACCAATTCAATTTTTGAATCTTGAATTTTGTATTGAACATTCTTATAACTACTTTAGAATGAAGTGGTTAAAATTAGTTCAGTGCTGTCACCCCCTTTACCACTCCCCATACAAAATTTCTTAAGATCACAAAAATTGCTGTTTCATCTAGATTATCAAATGATTGGGCTTAAGCGCAATCATAGTCCTGTTATGTTTTTTGTTGTTTGTCACTGTTAATATAATTTTAAATGTAAATGAAATTTTTTTTGGTGAGTAATATGGAAATTTGAGTAATCGTTAAATTTGGAACTTTTCTAAAATAGCAAAAATTCATAGCAAACAACAAGATAGAAATCTAATGCAAGGACAAAATCAATTGTTAAAACATTCTCTTTAAATGGTGTTCAAACATGAACATGAAAATGTGCACCGTTTTAAAATTCCATGGCATTTTTTATATATTGTTACAGATCTGGTAACCCCGCAATTCGATCTCTCTCGAATAGATAAGAATTATGTAGAACAGTATACCCCAATGTGTAAAAAGCCAAAGTTAAAGATCTAGAGTTTTTCCAGTATAGTCCAGACATACACCCCAACGGAAGTTTCGAGAATAGGGGGAAAATGTATAAGAAGGCACGAAAGCTTTCAGTCGAGAACCAGTCATTTGATGACGGAGACGCGAACCAGTGCAAGCGATAGTCAAAGTACGCGACGGTAGTGCCATATATTGCGAATTAAGTTAAAGTGCGAATAAATAAATTATCAGTTATATTTAAACGAACTGTGTGTTTTACTTGAAATCCCGGCGAACCCCTAGCTCGCAACAATATATAGGTAAGTGAAAATTTTGAATTTTGTGTGAAGAATTTTTCATAACCGAAAAGTGTGACACTTTGTTCGCAGAACCAAATTATTTTCTGGGAATGAACATTTTTGCCAACTACTTCTCTCAACACTTCCATCAAGTTCGGGATTCTCGAAGTGTGGAATCCATCTAAAATTGCCGAAATTCATATTAAAACAACAAGATAGGAATTTGACCCGGAGGTAAGCGTTAATGTTAAGAGTATCCTCTATAATCGATCCTTAAACATGCATATCAAAGGTTGCAACGTTATCGAGAAAAAAATATTGATACCGTCGTAATTCACCTATGAGCGTTTGCCGACTCATAGTAAAAAAACAGATGTGGTGTGGGTTATATTTCGTCATTTCGTCGTGAAAAAGTATCTCTAGACCACAAAGAATCCAAAATAGAACATGTGATTCTTGTAGATTTTTGGCTGTTCTTCAATGGCGCTATGGCCCAAATCGGACCTTGGCCTCCTGACCTTCAGAATCCTTAACATTTTCATTATTTATTGCGGAAGGGTTGTTAGCCTTTCGCACAACCCTCTATCTACGAATTTTTTGATTTTCGTAGATTGAGGTAACCAAGGTATACCCAAGCAAGATTTTTGGCTGTTACACTGCATAATTAATAACAGCCATGCCCTGGAATCCATATTCCTTTAGTCTTTTCTATGTGCTACGACCGTTATCTGCATATTGACTTTTCACGCATCCTTAACTTGTCCTAAGACCGACTTATTGGCAATTATTTTTTATTCAGTGTTTCTTATTATCAAAATAATAGAACTTTCAGTTCATTTTCTGATTAAACTTTGTTGTTTGCTAGGGAAAACATGGAAACCAATTAATAAAATCTCGTATAATTAACCTAAGTTGCTATTATATATAAGTCCAACACAATTGCCCTCTAATACATCGTCGTACACGTCTAAATGTATTTCTGAATTATACGCCTCGATACTTCCGGCTTTGACGTTGCCCCTTTTATGCTCAATTCTATTCAAGCTCTGTTAAGTCACTGACCGATAAAGACGTGAACCGGAAGACTTAATATTCAATAAGGTCAAGAAGAATAATTAATCGCGAGACGATACCCTAAATGTATTTAAAGATTTCCCAGAAATTTTACTAAGCTGTAAATAAAAACGATACCGCCAAGATTGAAATATTTCTTCGAACGACCACTTCATCTGAGCCGGGCCAATTCTAAAGCACTCATAAATGCCTTTTATCGGTGTCTCTATCCTTAAAGTTTCCCGAGTTAAGTACTTCGGACATTCCGACGAGACAATAACTAGCATCCGGCTCATTTCTTGACGACCATTACTCACGTAAACTTCAGCAAATCCGCTGTCAAGTGCTCAACTGTTTTATGGAAAGAATCATCTTTCGTACACTACGTGCACGTGTGGGTGCTTCATATTGCTTGAAAGCGAAACGAGCAGTTCGATTTGCCTCAACAATAAGGACTTTTCTCGTAGATTGATAGATTGAAATATAAAATCTGATAATGGACACTAAATTCGAGGATTATTGCTTTCGTATCCGTTTAGTCGTATATCGTCCGGACGGTGTAAATCTCGGGCACGTTTCGGTACGGATTTCGGTAATAAATTGTCATACGGACCAAAGGAGCAAAACCCGAAATATTTTTATTGAATTTATGATTCGTGATTTTCTTCAGTTTTCGATCAGCGCCCTGCTAGAGTTTATCATAAATCATCTCGAGCGAGTTGAATAAACCTTTTGTTTCTGCTAACGCATCGCTATCGAATATTATCATGGCGAAATTTCTGGGAATTTGTCGGGGTGTTTAGGGCCGCCTGGAGCAAGAAATTGTATCAAAACCGTTCGGCTTCAAAAAGGATATCGTTTATTTACAATACGGTCAGAAATTTTCGATTTATTAGTTCGAAAGCATGACCGAAATTACGAATTCCGAAACAGTTGTTGTAAACAACTTTCGAGTGATTTATTTGATTGCCATTGAGGACATGAGTATGCAGATAATCGCAGATTTGTCATTTTATTACATTTTTCATTTGACAGTGATATTAATATATGAATGATATGTGTTGCGTTACTAATTCATTTTATGACCTAAATATAATTGAAGCAATTTATTTTTATTACACGAACATTTTCTATCTTCTCAATCGCCCAAAGTCAACAATTCTTGACAATAATTTTTTAAAGTTTAGTTTTTAATAAATAGAAATCGGATGTCAATTTGTTCTTAGATCTCTCGGTCTTTCAACAGTGGTGTACCGAATACAAATAAACTGCCAACAAGTCGGGCAAAACTTTATTATGCTTGGGATAAGTTGCGAATGCGTGGAAAGTCAAGGCTAGAGTGATTAGGGAAGACCAAGTGAAAAGGGCAGGACTGTTGTTAATTCAACATTAAATTGCGGATAGGATCAATAGCTCCAGTACATATAATCAATATTTCATTCGTTTATTTGTGCAAATTTGAGTTTTTATGAGGAGAAGGGTGAGGGGTAATAGTAAGGGTGGGTGGATGTAATAATAAAAATAATAACTATTTAAGTACTTGCTTGAATCACGTCCACATAGACGAAGTTACAAGGAATTTTCACAAAATTCGGTGAATTTTACATTCACGAAACCAAACATTTGTATAGGAGGGAGTAAAGAAGGTTAGGGAATCGTCAAATTTGTGGCTTCTCTTGTAATGTGCTTGTACGAAATTTCAAGTTCGTAGCTTTTAATTTATTGGTTATTAATTGATTTATTCAAATTGGTCAAAATCATACTTTTGTATGGGAGAGGGTAGAAGGGCAGGCGCGATCTTAAAACGCAGGTTCGTTTCGACTATTTTTAAGAGTTTTTGTGCAAAATTTCAAATTGATAGCTTTTAATAGTTAGGTGGTAATTGATTTCTTAAAAATGGTCGAACAAATAATTTTGTATGGGGGTGTAGAAGTTTTGAAGGTATACGACTAGTTAAAATTGTATACTTTTAGGGATTTTTTTTTAAATGCATTTCGCAAATTTTCAAGTTTCTACCTTAAAATTTGATTCAAAAATTTTCAGTTTTTTTGTTTTTTTCATTGCACATCAAACATTTTATGCACGTTGGACGGGGGGCTGGGTGCATAACAACTGTGGAATTTTTATTATTTTTTCTATATGTACAACACGTGGAAGATTTAAACCTTGTATCTTTCACCAGAGGTCTAAAAAAATAACTCAAAATTTTCGAAATCGTATTTTATTAATATTCTGACCAGAAGCAATCTCCAACGATGAACTTTGGAGTACAACTGGACAGCCCGAAATAGTTATTGAGATTCAAAGGCGACAGTGGAACTGGATCGGTCACACTTTCAGGAAACCAGAGCGAAACATCGCCAAGTAGGCTCTGGATTATAATCCTTAAGGAAAACGTCGGGTTCGGCGACCATGGAGTACATGAAAGCGAGCAGTTGAACAATAGGTCAGAGGAATAAACAAGTCCTAGCAACATCTTAAAGCCGATGCTTAGGATCGCACCTTGTGGAAGAGATTTGTTTCTGTCCTATACCCCTATACCATGATTGACATATTCGAATTCGTAGTTTCCCGTTCTAGCGCTTCCCGGCCTCTCCCTGAACCCATCCGCCACCTAAAATTGGAGTCTGCCTGAGATCAGTACCGATCTACAATCCACTCAAAAATGTGCGTTGAAGGGTTTGGGAGTTAATGTGCGTTGAACTCTTAAAACTTTTTTACTTACTTCAGACAGACAAACTTTTTTTCATTTTTAGTTTCATTTAGTCATAACACGGAAAAAATAAAAATTTCAGAGCAGCAAATTTGTTTTTCCTAGTCAATCACAATACTTCATTATTAGCAAATAAAGTTAAATTAAGATTTCAGATATGATTCCATGGCTCAATTAGAAACGAGACAACAACCATAATTTACTTACAAAACATCATCTTCTTAAAAGCATTGAAAATATCTCTCTTAATTAAACAAACTATTTTTCTTCTTTTTTAAATTTCTGATATACGGCAACAGCAATCTCCGTCGCAATACATCACGGAAACACGTCAGACAATTATCACTGAAATGGAATCGCTACCATTGTACCTTGAGTCACGTTTTAATTAACAGAACAACTACTCGAAGCAATGCTTCGATGATTCAATTGAGTTCTGCAATAGACATTAACCATGAACGACATGATTATCGTTCGGGCAGGACAATTCCTCTGTATAAGAACATCTATCGATGAGGAACAACAGGAGTCAGGCTATCTGTACTGTGACCCATTCAAACTAAAAAACCTACACTATACAGACCTTGATCAGTCACCTGTACTTACCCATACTGTTGACATTATTTCCTTTAATATTTTTCTGGAGCATGTTGTTAGCTGTTTCGTGGAAAGAAAAAAATTACAGGTGTTAGACATACGTTTATACGAACGTGATGTCCTTGCGGAATAGGAATCAGAAGTGATGCAAGAAGATGTGATGATTGTGGTGTAGTGAAATACTTTGGTCAATATTTGAGTAAACAAAAACATTTTGTCGCACATCCTTTAATAAGAAAACAATTGATATATGAAAGGAATAACTTTTTTTAATTTTTTAATTTGAATGGGAGGTGGAAAAGACGTGAGAGGATTTCAACGTAATTTGAATGCTGGTATATACGCAAAAGCAACTTTCATCGATTCAAAAAAATTCTCTTTTATTAAATATCCCTGGTAAATATTAAAATTGAAAATTTTAAATTTATTTTAAAATATGAGCTTCACGTGTTCTTTTGTGAGCTTGGACCGACTAGATATTAATTTTAAGATTACGTATACAGACAGGTAATTTAATGAAAGTCGACTTTGCTTTTCTTGTACATATTTTTTAATTCTTTTCAAACGGCTTTTTTAAAATTTAGGATTATCGTCGTCAGGCTCGGAACCAATGTTAGAAACGTCACAATTCTACAGTGTTACGCACCAGCTAATACCGCAACACCTGGTGACAAAGAGGATTTTTATAGCCAAATAAACGTGTTCCAAGAGGTGATATTATTATCATCTCAGGAGATATGAACGCCCAGGTTGGCTCTGACAACACTCGACTAGAACACGTCATGGGGAGGCATGGTGACCTTTGGGTCGGCACGTCAGTACCTTGGATTAAGTGACCAGAAAACGGCGAATTATCTGTGGAGCTTTGTAGTACTCGGCAAATTGTCATTGAAGGGACCGTTTTTCCACACAAGAGTCACCATAAAATATCCTGGGTTTCCCCTGATGGTTCTACTCAGAACCAGATCGACCATTGGGCTATAAGTTGCCGATGGAGAAGATGTCTCTTCGATGTGCGAGCGAAACGTGGAGCTGACCTGGGGAGCGATCACCACTTGGCTGCTTGAGATTGTGTACAGCAGCTATCCGATGACCACAAATTCTTCAATTCATTTGAAGCGCAAGTTTAATGTAGATATGCTTAGAGACCAAAACAAAAAACGCGAGTACACCACCATTCTATGCGAAAAGTCATCCGCATTGGGCGAATATGAAAAGCGAACACTGGACGCCAGTTGGTAGGCAACCAGAAACACGTTTCTAAATTGTGCTGGAGAATATGTGGGATATGTGCAAAGCGGGGAGAAACCTTGGATATCGCAAGACACATGAGATAAGGTTAGCGATCAAAAAAATGCCAGTATGGTAATTATCTCTCAACCCGATGTCCACCAACGAACTACCGCGATGCTCATACACAGCTTAAAAAGTCAGTTAGACGCGACAGAAGAAGGGCCATTGAAGATCTGGCCAACAAGGCAGAATCTGCAGCTTATCTTGGGGATATTGGTTCACTATTTAAAATCATGAAACAGTTGATGAACAGGAATTTCACCGCCAACCACCTGGTGAGAGATGTCAATGGAACTCTCCTTAATATGAGTGAAAAATCAAACACCTTGTCAGAAGATGATATTCCGGAAACAAACAACAACCAAACATCCAACCGCAACAATCCTCTATTAGGGACGATCCCCTAGATAAGGAAGAGTTAATTTTCGCCATTCGGTCCATGGCGGGAATGAAAGCCCTAGGTATAAACGGACTACCAACCGAACTCCTCAAAGTGGACCCGGAAATAACAGCCAATACACCCCTTACACTCTTTA
Organism: Chorisops tibialis; assembly: GCA_963669355.1. Lineage (NCBI taxonomy): Eukaryota > Metazoa > Arthropoda > Insecta > Diptera > Stratiomyidae > Chorisops > Chorisops tibialis. The sequence continues at coordinate 40,699,234 of OY770264.1, read as the reverse complement.
CTGAGGTGTGGAATGAAGGAAGATATCCAACTGGATAGAAGGAGGGCGTCGTAGTGAAAATTCTGAAGAAGAGCGACCTTTAAATTTAATTTAAAATTTTTAACTAAATGCACCAATCAAAATTTGTGCGTAACTTTTCTTTCACTCCAGATGAATTCTGCGAGTATTATAAGTTTGCAACAAAGTTTGTAACGCTAAGAAATAAAGCTCGTAGAAAAAAAGGGGTGATACAGAATTTAGTATTGCTACTCAAAAAGCTCAAAACTGGTTATTCGTCCGTCTGTCCGTCTTTCCGTTCGTAGCTCGAGCAAGCGTTCAGCGTTTAGGTTCAAATTATGTACACGTTGATTTCGATTAAAAAAAAGTAACGTCAAGTTAGTGAACGTGTCAAATTGCTCAACTAAATACTACACAACTACATAAACGTATTTCCTCAAAATGGTTCAAAGCTATTGATCTGAAATTTGGAATACATTGTTTTTAAAGACAATTTCAATGTACGGTATAAGAGTTAATCGAATTTTTCTGCTCCTTTCACCACCCATACAAACTGCACTTTTTCAGGAAATACATTAACCAATTTACTTAGTACGTAAAAAATTTATCGACCTCAAATTGTGCACTAAATATTTATTTAGAATTTTTAGTAAGACCGAAAAAAATTAGACGACACAATTTCACAACTTTTCAAAAAGTAAATTTTCCTGAAAAGTTTAGTATTCATACATATACTGATCTGTAATTCAAAACATGTCAGCTGCATGATGTTTATAGGTATTTCTGAAAAATCATTCACAAGTTCCCATTCCTTTTACCACCCCCCATACGAACTGCAACATCTCACTAAATCTAATACAATAATTTTCTCAGTACCTAATACATTTTTGAAGCTTAAATTTTTTTAAAAAACTTTTTGATGGAAACTCCAGCAAAAAATTAGTTCACTACCGTTACTCCTTCAAGCACTCCCCGTAAAAAATTTCTTACAATCACAGAATTTTCTCCATCATCTAGCTTCAAGGGTATTGCATAATCGTAGTCCTGCTAAGTTTTTTTTACTACACCTTGTTCTGGCACAGACTTCATTTGCGTGTGCAAATGTTTTGGTATAAGTTATTAATTTTCTTTTCTGTATATTATAAGGATGTAAGCGCATACCAAATTTAAGATTTGCATCTTTTACCGAAACTTTCAGAATCCAAATATCTTGAATTTTTCGGAAACACCACTGCACAAATTAAAATACGAAAATACGGGTCACCTAGCCTTTAGATATGACAGAAATTGAACATGAAACCACTACTACATTCTAAGATCAATCTTTTTGATATTTTGAAAACTACAAGATTTTGGAAATGCCCCATTTTCACTCGCAACTGTCTACAAATCTTTTGTTTGTTTATTACTTCGCAGTGCATTCGAAATTTGAACTTTTGTCACTTTACATATCTTTGAAATTTTGAATCAAATCCTAAATTCAATTTCTGCTCATTTGTGTCCGTCAATTTTTCAGCTTTTGTATCCTAATAAAATTTCTCGAAATTTTTGTTGCTTCTTTCTCATTCATACAAAGAAATAACATTCTATATTAACTGAACCTCAAAACCTAAATTTTGATTTTATTTTGTCTCGGCAATACTGGCTCCCGCAAGATACCATTACTTTATTATAATACATTTTCTGAATTCCTATTAGGAAAGATTGTATCAAAGAGAGAAGTTCCCAAAGCAATAACAATTCCATAAAGCAGGCGGCTCCCAAAACGCTTACCATTACTTCATGTTACGTATATTTTTCTGTCATTCATGCGAGAAAATCTTTCTCGTATTTGAAGGTGATTTCGCGTTGAGACGACACAATCGTCCGAATCCTTTCTATCCTTCTCCACCATTTTGATAGCGCACCTATTTCATGTTCGTTCTGAATGTAGGGATGGCAGGAAATTAAGTCCTCGCAGGACAAACGGGCGAAAACAATTTCCACAAAAATTCGAAGAATCAGCATTTTGTCTGCAGCAGATCCGAATGGAGCCCATGGCGTCTAATCTCTAATGAATTCCACATACCTTAGGTTTACAGCTATCCTGAAATTACATACATACCATCTAAAAGCGAGAAAATCAATTTATTGGATGAATACCGGGTATGGGCGGCCCTGCTATCCTTCATTTCACTTCCAATTCCAGATGAGCTTAGCACTAAGGCAGCCAGCAATCGGAATATTTTTGTACATAGCACAATTGAATTTCACTACTCCAACTCTATACGAAATCTAGTTTTAGCGTTGGCGGGTGCTTGAAGCTATCGTAATTGAGGAGCTGAATAAATGATTATTAATTAGGCGAGTATCAGATGGTGTCCTTGAACACGACCTATAGAGAATGCTTAAGTGATTTTCGGTGAAGAGAAAATGAGAAATCAGAGGTATACAGGTGTTAGCTTGATGCGTATCGAACGCGATAAGATACCAGTCCACTAGTTATTGTTTGCAAAGTAAAAACATAACAGAATTATGATTGGGCGTAAAGCCCAATCATGCGGTACTCTGGGTGAAAGAAATTTTTTTTTGATTTTAAGAAATTTTGTGAAAAAATTGTTTGGAGTGGTAGAAGGGCATTGAACTAATTTTTTCACATGGAGTTGCTATCCAAATATTTTATTGAAAATTAAAACTCCAAAAATAGAACAGGAATTGAGAAAATTAGTGTATTGGATTTAGGGAAATAGAGTGGCGAGTTCTTAATGACTTTTCGGAAATAACTACAAACATCATTCAATCAACATTTATTTATTTATTTAAGAATTCATCAATAAAAGATTACTTACAATTTATAATACAAAGCTTACAGCAAAACATCAAAAAACATCATATTTTTAACAAAGCTGACTTAATCTGAGTAATATTAAGATTAAAATCAATGTTGCTTTAATTATCGTTAAAAGCCCGTGAAATGGAAGTTATCGGATCATGCTGGCCGTAATTAGTTCGATGGAATCGAATGTCAAGAAGTACGTAGTCTCTCAAGGTTCGATAAGGTATTTTGAAGAAGAGAGCTCCTAGCAAAAGCTGAGAGTCGATTTGACCTGAAATTAATTTAACTGCAAATGCGGCACTAACAATAACTCGCCAATCTTCGAGCGATATCAACGAAAGCAGGTGAAGTCGTTCTTGATAAGGAGGAAGACATATTGGATCTGACCAGGGAAGACAATTGAGATCAAGTCTTAAAAATTTTCGATGTACAGACTTGATTCTTTTCTTATGAATATCGTAATAAGGACTTCAAACGGGGCAAGCATATTCAAGAATTGAGCATACAAAGGGACAGTAAAGTGTCTTTGTAATGTAAGGGTCATTAAAGTCCTTACACCATCGTTTTACAAAGCCCCAAATGGAATTAGCATTAATAACAATAATGTCAACATGGTCGTCGAAGGTACATTTTCATTAAATAGTACTCCTAAATCGCGTACTTTGTTTAATTTCTGTAAAGCAATTTCCTCTAACACATAGATAAATTCAAAAGGAATTTTTTTCTGGAGATAGATGTCATAGTGCACTTTCCAACACTTAAAGGCATACAGTTTAAGGTACACCAGTCAAAAAATAGTTTTATGTCATTTTGCAAAAATAGATAATCGTTCGTACAGGTGACAGTACGAAATATTTTTGCATCATCAGCATTCAAAAGAATATTTGAGTTGGAACTCACGTCATTAATAAATAAAGTAAACAGAAGTGGACCAAGATAACTACCCTGAGGTACACCAGAAGCGTTTGGAATAATCGATGAGACAGCATCTCGAAATTGTAGGATTTAATCGACGTAGTAAAATTAGTTGGAAATTCAAGTGAGCAAAGCTTGAAAATTAGTAAGTTGTGATTAATTTTATCAAATGCCTTGCTAAAATCTGTATATATACAGTTAACTTGTTTGCCTGTTTCAATCGCTGGAATCACAAAATTTTAAAATTCCAGCAGGTTTGTTGTTGTGGATCTACCTTTAGTGAACCCGTGTTGGGTTGGGCTAATTATTGATTTACAATGAAAGTACATTACATCACAGACAATTGCCTCGAATAATTTTGGAACACTAGACAGCCTAGCTATTGGTCGGTAATTACTTACGTCGTTCCTTTTACCTTTCTTGAACAGGGGAGTTATTGTCGAGTATTTCCACAAACTTGAGAAAACCCCACAACGAAGAGATGCGTTAAATAAGGGACTAAATGGAGATAAAAGTGCAGAGGAGCACCTATTGAGCACAACAGACGGTATTCCATCGGGGCCGCTAATAAAACTCTCTGAGATATTCATGATAAACTTCGATATTGTGGGATCATCTATAATGAGATCTTTCATCTCAAGTGTAGTAGAGGGAAATTTTGTCATGTATTGAAAATTATTAAAATTAATATCACAGTCTAGGGCATCAAATGCAGCACGAAAATGATCGCCAAAAAAGTTACTAATTATTTTAGGATCGTCGCTAACTTTCCCACGAAAAGACAGAGTCGCTGGAAAGCCATCTATATGCCTCTTAGAATTGACGAAATTTCATAACTGCTTAGGCTTATCTTTAATTATCATCTTCATATCAATCAGATAACACTGATAAGCCAATTTTGACTTGGAAATAAATAAATCGTTTACCTCAGTGTAGCGCTTATAATCAGAATCAATCCCAGAGAGACAGTACTTCTTCCATGCTTTAGTTTTTAAATTTTTAAATTTTTTAGATTTATTAAATAGTCGTCAAACCATGGAAATTTTTTATATAAACCATTACTCGTAACCGGCATGCATCGAGTGGAACAACCAAAAAGAATATTGTAGAAATTATTAACAGCAGTTTCAATGTCAGTTTCGTTAAGTACGCACGACCAATTGCATTTTGAAATATCATCATTTAAAGCTACAAAGTCAGCTTTATTAAAATTAAAACGATGAAAAGTATCAGTTTCAAAATTCTTAACGTTATCGGCATTATTTAAAGAATAAATAGCATGAAACGCCGGATGGCGTGCAGATTCTGGAAGCAAAGGTGAGTTGCATCTGTTGATCGGAGCAGAACACTAGGTCAAGAAATGTTCCGAACGAGTTAGGTATTGGATTTGACTGATAAAGACCCGTTGAAAACATACTATCCAAAAAATTTGCATCTTGCCGTGGACAGGAAGAAAGAGCTGGCAGTAGGCAATCATCACCGTCGGAAGGAGACCAAGTGACAAGAGGCATGTTGAAGTCACCAAATACAGTAGCTCATCCCGGGATTGCAAAAGAGAACTGACATAATCAATTGCATTGCATGCAGCCTCATAGACAACATAAGGCGATAACGGTGGTATGTATAAAGTAACAACATATAGATTTTTGTCCTTTAGTGAGAGGACGACGCATAACATCTCAATATCAGCAACTTCAGCGATGACAACAACTTAAGTCGGAAATTGACTTCGAACTGCGCAGAGCACTCCACCACCAACATTGGCATCCATAAGTTCAAGATGACATGTTCTAAATTGCAGATCATACTTTTCAAGAAATTCGACTTTTTGTTAAGTTGTAACATTGTGTCAATCTGTACGGGAGAGGGTTGAAGCAGCTAATCGTATAAATTTCTTCGGTCTTTCTAATAATTCTAAATAAATATTCCGTGCACAATATCAGCTCGACTAATTTTGTACGTACTGAGGAAATTGGTTCATAGTATTTCATTTCTCCGCAGGGGTAGTTGTAGGATGAGGCTTTATCAATTCCTGCAACTATCTTTGGTGAATAGCGACTCCACGGACCTCAGCTAACCATCCCCCAATGGGATGGGGGCAGGAGAACTCACCCGCTGCCAGTCCTGCTTGCCCTAAAAATGGCAAATGGACACTCACTGGACTATGAGCTTATCACCCGTGATCTTAAATCCTAACTGATACGAGAAACGAATACAGCGCCTCGGGTATGGATGGATTCTACGGTAACGACTTTTGGTATTCGAAAACGAAATATGATTGGCTTCTGGAACGTTCGAACATTGAATGACAGAGGAAGAGCTGAAGTCACTCGGTTCTTGCTTTGCCAGTCAGTTATCGACCGTGAAATGGAGCACTATAACATTCAAATCTTGGGCTTTAGTGAGGTCAAGTGGACGCGATCAGGAAAAGATTGAACTCCAAGCAGAAATACCACTCTATACGTTGGTCCTGAGAGTAAAGCCAAAAATGTCGTGATGATCATCCTTACGAGAAACAGTCTGACCAGCTGGGACCCAATCTCGGATAGGATTATCGTCGCCAGGCTCGGAACCAATGTCAGAAACGTCACAATTCTACAGTGTTACGCACCAACTAATACCGCAACACCTGGTGACAAAGAGGAGTTTTATAGCCAAATAAACGTGTTCCAAGAGGTGATATTATTATCATCTCAGGAGATATGAACGCCCAGGTTGGCTCTGACAACACTCGACTAGAACACATCATGGGGAGGCATGGTGACCTTTGGGTCGACACGTCATTACCTTGGATTAAGTGACCCGAAAACGACGAATTATCTGTGAAGCTTTGTAGTACTCGGCAAATGGTCATTGAAAGGACCGTTTTTCCACACAAGAGTCACCATAAAATATCCTGGGTTTCCCCTGATGGTTCTACTCAGAACCAGATCGACCATTGGGCTATAAGTTGCCGATGGAGAAGATGTCTCTTCGATGTGCGAGCGAAACGTGGAGCTGACCTGGGGAGCAATCACCACTTGGCTGCTTGAAATTGTGTACAGCAGCTATCCGATGACCACAAATTCTTCAATTCATTTGAAGCGCAAGCTTAATGTGGATAGACTTAGAGAGCCCAAAAAAAACGCGAGTACATCACCATTCTATGCGAAAAGACATCCGCATTGGGCGAATATGAAAAGCGAACACTGGACGCCAATTGGGAGGCAACCAGAAACACGTTTCTAGCTAGTGCTGAAGAATATGTGGGATATGTGCAAAGCGGGGAAAAACTCTGGATGTCGCAAGACACTTGCGATAAGGTAAGCGATCAGAAAATGCCAGATTAGCAATTATCTCTCAACCCGATGTCCACCAACGAACTACCGCGATGCTCATACAAAGCTTAAAAAGGCTGCTAGACGCGACAAAAGAAACGCTATTGAAGATCTGGCCAACAAGGCAGAATCTGCAGCTTATCTTGGGGACATTGGTTCACTATTTAAAATCATGAAACAGTTGATGAACAGGAATTTCACCGCCAACCACCTGGTGAGAGATGTCAATGGAACTCTCCTTAATATGAGTGAAATATCAAACACCTTGTCAGAAGATGATATTCCAGAAACAAACAACTACCAAACATCCAACCGCAACAATCCTCTATTAGGGACGATCCCCTAGATAAGGAAGAGTTAATTTTCGCCATTCGGTCCATGGCGGGAATGAAAGCCCTAGGTATAAACGGACTACCAACCGAACTCCTCAAAGTGGACCCGGAAATAACAGCCAATACACCCCTTACACTCTTTACTGAGGTGTGGAATGAAGGAAGATATCCAACTGGATAGAAGGAGGGCGTCGTAGTGAAAAGTCCGAAGAAGAGCGACCTTCCAGATTGTGGCGATTGGTCTGGTATATATCTACTTACTGTCGTTTCGAAAATCATGACTAAGGTAATTTTCAATATGATTAGTGATATAGGGGTGAACACTCTCGAAGCATATCAGGCTGGATTCCGCAAAGGGTCGTCTTGTACCCATAATATACGGATAATATTGGAGCGGTCCACTGAAACGGGTTCGCCACTACATCTCATATTTGTGGACTTCGCGAAGGCTTTCGACAGTGTTAAGTAAGATTACATATTGAATTCTTTTGCGTAGAAGAGGTATTCCAGATAAGGTCAAAGCTGTGGTTAAAGAATTCTACGAGGATGCAAAGTGTCGCGTCTTACATAGTGGAGAGCTGTCCAAAAACTGTTCTGCACGAACGTGTGTCAGACAAGGCTGCATATTGTCACCAGCCCTGTAAATGACATCTTGGAAGCTGCACTGAAAGGTGAAGAAGGTAAAGGTCTTCAATATAGACAATTTAACATCTTAAGTCACCTTGATTATGCTGATGACGTATGTCTGCTTCCATATAACCGTTCGGACTTAGAGTCAAATGTTCCCTCGTGGCATTCTAAATGCAAAGAGGTGGGACTGAAAACTGGGTTGGAAAACAAGCATGTAGATTGTTCTTAACGTGCAAGATGTGGAAGTGGTGCAAGATTTTTGTTATCTCTGAAGCATTGTCAGCATGGACGGCCGAGCCGAAAATGTTATTGAAGCTGATCTATATAAGGCTCGTCAGTCTTTCGGTATCCTTTACCCTTTCTGGAGGTTAAGAATGATCTTCCTTCGCACGAAGTTGCGAGTTTTTGACTCTTGTGTCAAATCCGTATTGTTATATGTTGGTACAGCGTGGAAAGTGACCGTTCGATTTACTAAGAAACTGCAAAATTTCATGAACCAATGCCTCCGACTCATTTTAGGAATATTCTGACCAGAATTGATCTCCAGCGATGAATTTTGGCCAGACTAAAATAGGTATTGACATACAAAAGCGGAAGTGGCAGTATATCGGTCATACTTTGAGGAAACGAAAACAAAACATCGCCAAACAGGCTCTACATTAAAAATCTCAAGGAGCCGTCGCGTTTGTCGATCATGCAATCCATGGAAGCGAGCAGTTGAGCACGACGCCAAAGGAATAACCAAGTCCTGGCAACAGCTTAAGGCCGATGCTGGTGATTGTGGAAGAGAGTTGTTTCTGTCCTATGCTCCTTAACAGGAATCTGATTGATTTCATGAAAGATGTATTTTGTGTAGGAGGCAGTGGAAGGAGTGGGGGGATTCATGTAATTTTTATGCAATAGATTAAAATCATCATACAAATATTGTGTTCCAGTTTTCAGAATAATAGCTTTTATACCTCTCGAAAAATTGTATTTTTTTGTCAAATTCCGAAATTGAGTCATTTGCTATGGAAGGGGATAGAAGGGGGGATGTGATTTGACCTGTTCAGGGAGTTGACTTTACTTTTCACAGAAAGCAACGTGTACCAAATTTGAGCTTCCTAGCCAAACGTGTTCAGAAGCTAGAGAGAGAGCAAATGGACGGACAGATGGATAGACGGATGGACAGACGGACGGACATCCAGTTTCAAGATTTTCGAGTGATAATATTAACTTCTTCATCATTTATATTTTTCTCCAAGCATTATTTCTTACCGTTACAAACTTTAGAGCAAACTTATAATACTCTCAGATTTCATCTAGTGTATAAACAGATTACATCTCGGAGCATACCTAGCAAACTGTCCAAGTTTCATTATAATCGGCTATGCGTGATAGACGGTCGGACAGACAGACAAATACGTGTTGTTATGCTTAGTTGTTGTTAAAATAAAGCATAAAACTAACTTCTAGCCATGTATAAGTAAATTACAGACAGACAATATTATTATTTTATAAAGCTAGGGTGTAGCCTAGTGGATAGTGTGTTGGTCTTATAATGCAAATGGCGTGAGTTCAAATCTCGGTCGGCGCAATATATAATTTCAGCACATTGTCTGCTTGGATATACCTTGGTGACCTCGATCTACGAAAATGAAAGATTCGTAGAAAGAGGGTTGTGCGAAGGGCTAACAACCCTTCCACAATAATTAATGAAAAATGTTAAGGAACCTGAATGTAAGGAGGTCAAGGTCCGATTTGGGCTGTAGCGCCATTTTAGAAGAAGAATATTATTATAATATATTTATATGTACATATTTATGTATAGATTGTGACCCTTTGCACAATCCTACGAATTTTCATATTCACCGATTGAGATGATCCAGATATACTCTCGTAAGCAGAGTGCGGGAAACATACGTCCACCCTAATTTGAACTCCCGACCTTCGCATTGTAGACCAATACGCTACTCACTAGGCTACATCCACTCCTCTTGAGATGCTAAATAAATAAAAAACCAAAATTTAAGCTTAATACAGCTAATGTAATTTTGAATGACCGCTCAATTTTAATTATCTGGCAACTACTACATAAAGCTCCAGCATCATACTAAATTGTCACTGGCTTTTTGGGACGGTACATGTTGGTGGGACAATTAAGGTGATGTTCGTGGACATCTCTTATCAAATAAAATGACTCAATTCCACAAATTTATAATACTTTGATTTTGTTGTAAAGTGTAAGAAAAAAAAAACGTCACTCCTTCTGCTATCTCTTGTGTAAACTGTAGTATATGTAATATGTTGGTCTCATCTGTAGTAATATATGAAAAATTATATCAATCTCGCCATTTCTTCTAACCCCTCCCATTCAAACGAAACATTTTCATAACTTCAGATAGAGCTCAAAAACAATAGATCTGAAATTTTGAATACATCATTTATATGTGGATTGTTGTAATCTTAGTACTCCAGAAAACATTGCCAAGTCTCCCAGGCCGATTTGGACAATTTTCATACATGTTGCAGAACTTGGAAATCTAAGGGACATGACAGTGATGAGCATTTAAAGAGTGAACCACCCCCCTCCCCCACCACAAAGTTTGGCAAATAATCGACTGAACTTTCGATTTCCACAGAAGCACTTGATGAATTTCAATAATACTTAGCAAGAATGTATATCGAATGAGAACAATCCAAAAGCAATTTAGTCTGATAAGAGAGCACCCCCTCTAAACAACACTTAATTTTTTTAATTTATAGTTTCTTGTAAACGAACAAAAATTACACAACTGAAAAATACTATATACTCGCTTCACCACTTGTTACATTCGTTCTATTTCCCCTTCCCAATCCCATTATTTCCTTCCATGACTGTGTTTCTGTATTGCACATAAAGGCCGAAATTGTTTATAACACAAGTTATTCAGTGAAAAAAAAATACCGACCTCGTTGTTTACTCTTTAATGCATCTCTACACAAAAGCATCAGTAGTTTTAGCAATTTCATTTTCCAAGCTATTCACTATCTACTGGGGTAGGTGTATAAAAATATTTGTATCAATTCCAGGATTATGTGATTTTTGATCATCTATTACTGGTCCAATGAAAGTCTTTTCCAAAAAAATTCAGTACAACATTAAAAGTATAAGATCCTGAATGGAAGCAATATGTAGTTTTAGTTTAGAACGAGAAAAGTTCAAAATATGTTCAGTTAGTCTCAACTTTCGTTCCCGGAATTCCTCGGTCGAATGAAAACTCAATTTTTGAATACAATAAACTTACCATAATTTGAAATTATGCGGACGAACTAAATTGCATTCTAAAATATATGCAGAGAAATTTATCATGCATTATTCAAACGAGGAACTTCATTTTAATCCAGTTCGCCATAAATCATAATTTCACTTGTCCTGTAAGTTTCAATAAAACGTGATATACTCTCGAAGTTCCGTACAAAACAATTCATGTCGTGATGTATGCTTCGCCAGTCAACAACTCAAATGGTTCACTATTTTATTCATAAAAGAAAATTGTATCGGGCTATGCGAATAGTGAAAAGCTGAAAGGGAAAAATGCTCGTATAGCGTAAACACGAGACATAAATAAAATTTAACCTCCTGTATTTCGCAAGTAGCATTGTGTGATTTATTTTTCTGCATTTTTCTGTCTCCGAGGATTTTTCTAACCAGCTCTCGCGGTATACCCGGAAAATGGTCAGAGTTTTCACCAAATTGGTTATGTATGACATTTTCTCATAATAATTTAGAGTTGTTGTAGTTTTTGCATTGAAATTTTTTTTTGTGGAAATCTTTTGTTCTGCGATTTAGTTTATTTGTGGGTTTGTTTTTATGGGTTTATGGTGCGGGATCAGATTTTTTCGTTAAAAACAACATTAGGAATAAAAAGTTTCACTTTATTTGATGGATAAGTTTTGCTCTTTGTTGTTATAATAATAACGATAACATCTACTGATTCATGTTATGTAACGAAGTCGAAGAAAACATCGTGTAAATGATAGTTCACAAAAATCTTCGCATTTCAAGACTTTTTCAAATTGAATTTCCATCAATACCAAGCATAGCTGCCATCCTGAAAATGAAATCGAATCGTCTTTGAGAAGTAGAGATTTGCTGTGCTTTCGAACATCACTTCTTAAAAATAACAGCAGGACATTGATTGAAAAGTCATGTTCGCTATGTCCTGCCGATGATGAATCACATTCATCGTCTGTTATTGGAAAAGAATCTGCGCGGCAATAAGTCATTTAACGATGACGAAACATGGGGCTAAGAGTAATCAGCCCTTTTAGATCAGAGGCCGGGGGTTGGGATGACTCGGAACAAGAAAGTTAAGACAGGCAGCGGCTAATCACGAATGTTGTTTATCATGAAATTGAAAAACAGAGTCATACATAAACAAGATTAAAGGCGGTAACAAGCAAAAGGATATATACCCCCAGGGGGTGCAGTTGATCTGTTCAATACCAACTGTATTTTACCGTGCTACCCTGACAGCAGTTTATGTTGTTGATAATCAATTTGATGGCTTCATTCGTTGCCGTTTGTGGGATTTAGAGCGATTGAAGGCAGTTTTGCGACTTCCCAAACTTCTGATGAATAACCTTTAAAGCACCACTTTAGATAAATCATAAAAATTGCGATGTTTACGAAAAATCGAAAGATATGAAATAGTTTGGCTTTTAAATCAAGACGACAACACGCTGAACGTACGTTGAACTCGACGTTATTTACGACTCGAATTGCTTTTTATTTTCAATTTCTTTTATTCGGAAAGCTGCGAATCCTTAAAAGCTCTTTACACTGATTGTTGGATGCTTAGAATAAAATGAAAACGTTTTCTGGCAGGTAAGAATACAACAAATGAAATTCAATTATGTATATATAGCAATCTTTATTTTCATTACAATGCCTTTTACAAACAAAAAAATCGTTAAAAAAAAATTGAAATTAAATAGAATAAACACTGAAGCTGCATGATTTGTCGTCAAAATTAGCATTATTTTGGGGGAAAAATAAAGGTGTTGTATGTCTTTACACAGTCGCAGATATACACGTGCATATATTTGAGCTTAAGGTAAGTTACTTTTATGAAAAGCCACAATTTTAGTTATATTATAGAACAGATAGAAACAGTTTTACAGTGCCGATTTAGAAATTTTATTTTTAGTAGCCTAATTTTGGAAACTAAAAAATCACCAAATCACATGAAGACTATTATCTGGCTCTATAATGAATCTAAGGCTTCAGTCGGTCTCAATTAGAGTCACATTTTTCAGAACATAATTCTATTTTGAGTTCCTTTTGCTGAACAGAAATGTACAAGTGTGCTCCTTCTCACTATTAGTCTCTATTTTTATTCAAAAGTATAAAGATTAAAGAGTAATTCTCAATTTTTATTGCAAAAATTAAAATAATTGACCAAAATTTGAATTTTGACAACATTTCAGTTTTCCATATGAGCAGTATCAGTTAGGGTATAGCCTAGTGGGTAGCGTGTTGATCTATAATGCGAAGGTCGGGAGTTCAAATCCCGGTCGACGTATAATTTCAGCACACTACTTTCGTGGGTATATCTTGTCTACCTCAATCTCAATTCGTAGATCGAGAGTTTGCGAAGGGCTAATAAATTTTTCACAATAACAGATAAGTGTTAAGCAACCTGAAGGTCAGGAGGCCAAGGCCCGATCTGGGCTGTAATCTGATTAAAGAAGAAAATGTGCGCAGTACTGCATATGTATGTAAAAGCTTCTCGGCGACGGAAACAATACCAACTAGCCTATTTATTTTTGTCAGTTGTAAGAATCGAAAATTTAAGAAAATATATGGAAACGCAAATATGGCCAAAGTAGATCTGAAAAAATTGTTATCTTGAAAGCTCTAAAACTTTATCTGAGAACAATTTTCGATCCAATTCAATTTTTTTGTTTTTTTAAATGCATATAGCTTCCTCTACCAGTTAGCGATCATCCCCAAAAAGTATACAGGTCTGCCGGTCGCAGTGGTTGCTCTTTTCTGTGGTGTTTAAATTCAAAAGGCACATTTAATATGACCACCCAAAATAAAATGATTTTCTTTGCCACCTAATTGGTTTTAAAATAAAAGTTTTTTGGGTCTATTGAAAATTAAATTTGGCCGACAATTTGTTTTCAGCCCTCTCCTTTTCGGACCCCGATGGATAAGAAAACTAAATTATTTTAAGAGTTTGTCCCACAAATCTGCCTATACCTAAGCTAATTTTTAGATTCCTATGTGCATTAGTAGTTTATTCCCTCTCCCCGCCCCACCTTCCACCTGATATTCCCGAAAATTTAGGTAATGGAGCTCACTTACTCCAATCAACAATCCACCCTTAAAGGAACATTCTATCCAGTCTTGGAGATATGAGTCCATATATACAGCTGACGAACAGACGGATTTTGTTTTGCATTTTTAGACAAATGAGAGGCAATTATAAAAATTCTAACATTCTGGATTTCAATTGTGGCAATTTGTAATATAAAACATAACATTATATATATCATTGGGCGTAAAGCCCAATCCTATAATAATTTAGATGAAATGGTTAAGAGTTTAATATTCCAAAAAATATGACACCTCAAATTCTTTCGAATAGTAAACAATGACTTTTGTATGAGGTGTGGTCGAAGCAAAGCGAAGTGGTCTGTAATTTTTGTACATGATACCAAATATGGTATGCAAAATATTTCGTGTTGAATTAAAAGTTTGTAGCTTTCATAATTTTGGAGGAAATTGAACAAATTTTTGTCTGATTTTATGGCATTTGTATGGGAGGAGGTAACGGAGTTGCACGTTTCGGATACTTTTGAAACTGCTTATCGCCATAGCGTAAGTTCAGGTTAAATTTTAAGTTTCTGCTTTTTCTAGTTTTAATGTAAATCAATATACCGATATTACTAAAATTATGCATTTGTATGGGAGTGTGTATAAGGAGTATACTTTCAAGTATCGACTTGAAATCGAAGAAAAATAATTTAAATGAAATTTTGTGAAATTGGTTTTGGAGGGATTTAGGAGGTGCTAAAGTTGCTAACTTTTTTCAGATCTGATTACAATTTTAATAAAAATAATTCAGCCAAAATTTCGTGTTGTTAATTTTTCTAGTTTCAATGAAAATCGAAGAAATGCTTTTTTTCAAAATTGAGCATTTGTGTGGGAGGGGGAGAGAGGAGAGCAGATGGAATCAATATTTTTTCACGGTAATGAGCTTTGCATCATTAAACTTTGGTCTAATTTCCAAGTTTATAGTTTTAAAATTTCTTAAAATTTCGAGATTTCGTTATAAGATTGTTGAAATTTGTATGTAAGGGAATAGTGGATGAGCAACTTTTATCAGCAGAGCTGAAACAGTTAACCCTCAAAGAGAAGAAAAATAGGTTAAGCGGGCTGCCAGGAAACGGTATTCGTATCACCGTAACCAAAGTAAAACCTCAAACGAAGGGTACGAACTTGCTTGCGAGCCGATAAAAAAAACGTTATCGCCAGCGCAGAATAAGATAGTAAAAAGAGGCAGAACCTCATCTACAACACCGCCATCTGTAGGAAGTGATAACATAAGGCTTAAAACCTTAAGTAAGAGCGTAGTGCATAGACCTGTAGCAGATGCTCAGCCCTTCACGTCGGATACAAGCTACAATGACGCGGTAAAAGGGATTAGGATCGGTATTATACGTACCAAACATCCCCACAAGATTCTTACATCGGACCAATTAGCTGTAACACAAAAATCGATCTTGATAGAAATACCTAAAGCGGCAAAAGATATAAATCCGGGATGGCAGGGAGTCAAGAGGTCATAATTTCCTCGGCATACTTTCCTGGTGAGGAGCTAGAAGCTCCACCTCAAGGCATCATAGAGCTTATGGAATACAACAGAATCCACAATATACCAGTCATTCTGGGCTGTGACGCTAACGCGCACCACACAATCTGTGAAGGTAGTGGTATCAACAAAAGAGGTGAGTCCCTTTAGGAGTACCTTATTACTAACAACCTAGATATAATGAATAAAGGCAACACACCAACATTCATAAATTCAGCTAGCCAGGAAGTACTTGACCTAACCATAACAAGCCCCTGCCTAGTTGACAAGTGCGAAAATTAACACGTTCCAAAAGAAGCTTTATTATCATATCATAAACATATATGTTTTGATATTAAGGCTTCATTTGGCTATATAAGACAATACAGAAACCCTAAATGTACCAACTGGCATCTTTATTAGTCAGTCCTAGAGTACAAACTAGATATCGAAGAGGAATCAATAAACAGCCCAGACTGCATTAATGAAATCACTAACAAACTCGTCAACAATATTATTAATGCTTACGAACAAAGTTGTCCTGTTCTACACAAAAAAAGGCCAAACAAACACCTTGGTGGGATGAGGGACTAGAGGCAAAACGCAAACAAACTAGGAAATCGTTCAATAGAGCAAAAACCTTTGGAAACTGGGATGAATACAGAGAGTCCCTTACTGAATATAACAAACTTCTAAAAAAGTTAAGAAAAAAGAGTCTTGGAGGAGATTCTGGGAAGAGACAGATGATCTCCCAACGGCTTCGAGGCTCCAAAAGGTGTTACTAAAAGTCACTTTGATAGATATCGGACTATTAAAGAGACCAGATGGGTTCTCAACTAAAAGCAGCATGGAAACTTTTGAAGTGTTATTGCCAACACATTTCTCAGGTTGCAAGATAATTAACAACAATGAAGATTTAGAGCCAAAGGAAAGGCCGTATCGTCAAACTCTGTTCAGCAAAAGCATTGCTGGTAAAATTTTCACTCCGGAAAATATCAGATGGGCGATCAACACCTTTAAGAACTTCAAAACAGCCGGAGTACATAAAATACTCCCCGCATTACTGTAGAAGGGGTTAGAGATCCTAATGCAAATAATGATCTTTAAGACCAGCTTTTTATGGGGATACATCCCAAAAATCTGGAGGAATGCGAGGATGGTATTTGTACCGGAGGCAGAAAATTATCTCATTGATCAGCTTAAGTCGTATCGCCCTATAAGCCTTGCCTCCTTCTTCGTCAAAATGATGGAGAAGTTAGTGGACTTTCACATAAAAACAGGGCCTAACAAGGTCTGTCTTAATGGTAATCAATATGTCTACCAAAAAGGCAAATCAATAGAGTCAGCATTTCATGGTTTGGCGAGAAATCGAAGAGGCAAAAGACTATACAAAATTGCCCTTTGCGCATTCCTACACATAGAAGGCGCATTTGGCAATACTCCCCATGAATAGCGGCAGCTAGGAAAAAGGGTTTGGAAACGGCCACGATAAAATGGATATACGCCATGCTAAAGAGCCGAATGACAACCACGGATCTGGGTGATAGCATATTGACTGCACAGACCTATAGGGTCTGTCTCCAAGGTGGGGTAATATCTCCACTTCTTTCGTAAATTGTAGTAGATGAGTTCCTAGACCGTCTTATCGAACAATGGTACGAGGCAATAGGATATACCGATGACCTCAATAGTTCCCTTTTGCGTCATAATATGGTGAAATAGAAAAAGGGAAACCATTCTTCCAATGAAAAATAGATTAAAAACCATAAGTAAAAGTCACAGCATCAATTTTATACTCGAGATGAAATCTGAATAGTAACTGATAAGTTCGTCACAAAGTTTGTAATGCTAAGAAATAAGGCACAGAAAAAAATTAATGATAGAGAAGTTATTATCATTCAAAAATTTATAACCGGATGCCTGTCAGTCCGTCCGTCTGTCTGTCTCCTCTATAGATCGAGAACGCGTTGAGCTGGAAGATTTGAATTTTGTTTTTTGTTTTGGACAAAAAAAATAAGATCAAGTTTGTGAATGGGCCAAATCGCACATCCTATCTCCTCCCATAAAAATTGATACAATTTCGCAATTTGATAATCAACCCATTTTCTCGAAAAGCTTAAAAGCTTTCAATCTTTAATTTAGATTATATTAATTTTATGACGATTTCGATCTACTGTTTAAAAATTATTTGAATCTCCCTACCTTTTCCACTACCTCCCATACAAAATGCGCTTTTCATGAATTACTATAAACCGTTTTCTCAGTACGTATACAATTTACTGAGCTGAATTATTAGTAAGACCGAAGTAGATAGGACAATCAGCCTCTCTCCTCCTAACCCCTCCCGTACACTTAACACAATAAAGTTTTCTTGAAAATTATAAAAGCTAGTAATCTGCAATCTTAAACATGTCAATTGTCGTTTCTGTGAAAACCTTTATCAACTGCACACTCCTTCTACCACTTTCCATACAAACTAGACAATCTCACTAAATTGTAAAGAACTTGATGAACAAAACAGTGCTCGCTCCACTAAAAATATTTATAAATAGCAATACCGATTGATGTTGATATTTTATGATGACACTCTAGATCAAAATAAATCAATTAATCGGGAATTCAATAAAAACTGGGACATTCAATAAAGGACTCTAAATTGATAATACATACAATTATATTTTTGTTAGGTAAGTCCATAATTAAATGAAGTAAATAATCTAGGGGTTGTAAATATTGATTAATAAAAAATAAACTTCGGCAATGCCACAACGTTTTATATGGTTAAAAAAAGAACAGCTGTTTATACGTTAAGTAAGAACTTCTAGTCACGCAAGGTATTTTTTTTTTACCAGTAATAATTCAATTATGAAATAGCTATCGTGATGTCTTCATAAACTGTTTCAATAGGAATTGTTTCACTTGTCATTAGTGCTCGTTATTTATAAATTAAAGGGTTGTTTTCGGATATGTTTGGTGTAATATTAGATTCAAGGCTGTTCAGGTTTTCTATTTTTAGGCTAAAACGTATGTTAAGGAAAACTGTGAGCATAAAGTTGTATCGCTATTTGCTTATTGTGAAAACGAATTGTTAGGGTGATTTTCTTTTTATTCCCTAGATGAAATCTGAGCATTTAAGTTTATAACGCTAAAAAATAATGCTTGCACCGGGTTTCAAAGGGTACAGAAATATTCATTGTTGCTCAAAAATGGGGAAACCGACTGGAGGTTGATATGGCACTAAACTAGATAGCTCAAATGTTGAACATGTTATTTTCGCCGAAAAAGTAAAAACAACCTCGTGTGCGAGTCAAATCGCTCCGCTCCTTCTACATCCTTCCAAACAAAATGGCAAAATTCTACAACTTTGTAATATTTTGATTTTCTTGGAAACATCAGAAATTTAAATTGTATCATTTCTATATTGATTTTTGCTACCTCAGTAATCGTTGAAGTCCCCTCACCCCTTCTACCAACTCTCATACAAATCTCACAGCTTAGCAAAACGCGTTGATAAAATTTTGTCATTATAAAGTGATGTGTGATGTGTGGCGGGATTTAATTTATTTTGGTCACACCACCCTATACTCACTACCAAAACACTTTTGTATTAAATATGAGCTTCATAATTTTAATAAGTTAAATTTGGCACACTGTTAAATGTTAAATGTCACGCATTGCAGGGGTATAAAAAATTTAAATAATATCACAGTAATAATTTAAATTTTCAAATTTCATAGCATTAACAGAGACATTTTGCAAGAAAATCTGCTGATTGTAAGGTTGTGAAATTGTGTCATTTTGAGGTGATGGAAGGGGCGGTGCGATCAAACTTATTTCTTCTCAAATCATTATAATTGCTACCAAAATATAAAACACCATGTTCATTATATACATATATTAGAAGTACGGAAAAAAATTAACAATTGTATTTCATGAGATCGTGCAGTTTGTATGGGAGGTGGTAGAAGTAATGAGGCAATATAATGTTTTTTAAGAAATAATTAAATTTAACATGAAAATTGAGAGAAAAATTTAGGACCATTAATGCTTATAAATATGCATCTTATGAAATTTTGTATGGCAGGAGGTAGAAGGAGAGGAGCGATTTGGCTCGATCGTAATTTTGGCCTTAAGTTTTCACCAAAAATAACGTATTCAATATTGTGCTTCCTACCTCAAAGCGTTCTCAATCTAGAGAGCGAACGAACGGACGGACGGAAAGATAGATGTACGAGGCATATGGACATCCGGATCCGGGATGCGACAAAAAGGATTCTGCATCCCTGGTGACTTTGTAACAAACTTTAGGGCAAACTTATAATATGTTCAGATTCTATCTAGAGTATAAAGATAAGAAATGCAAACGCGTAAAGTAATATCGTGTATTTAATGAACGAATAAAATAATACAAGAAAAGGAAAGATGATTTAAGAAAATATTTTGTTGTTTCCAAAATCAATTTTTGCCCAACTTGCATGTGACATTATTGCAGCAAACCTTAAATTTTTCTGCACCGACATCAACATGACAGTGCAATCTAAACATTAAAGGTTCGCCTTTTATCGTATAATTGAAATTTCTGTTTGATTCCAAATTACTTTCCCCAAAGATTTTAAATCTCTCGGTAAATTCACAATACTATAATTTACCAAATTATTTTGTCGATAATTGCAAATTAATAGTAATCAAAAGGCTGCAAAATACTTATGGAAAGTTATTTCTACCAGCACATAAAATCTTTAAATTATTAACCCAACTTTCCGATAGAATGATATTTGACATTGAGCTTAACGAACCACATCAATTCTTAATAGCACATTTGCACATATATGGATGGGAAAGGACTAGACAACATTATTTCTGTTCGGTCTAGAAATTCGCCTGATTGATTGCTCCACAACCATAAGAACCAGCCAATTCATTTGTCATAGTTTAAATTAATGTTGATCCCCATTAACATTCTGCGTATTACAAATAATCGCAGAACTTTTAATATTTGACGGATGATTTAGCCCACTAACCCACCCAACACAATTTAGCCCTAAACCTTAATCTGCTTAAGGGTGTGTGTTCGCGCAATGAATTTTGATGAGATGGAACGGGGAGTAGAGGTGCGAGAGCAGGTTCTGCGATAAACGTTCAATCACTACACGCGATACCTACGTTTCCATCTCCTAAAAATTAGGTTAACTAATTTCGATATTTCATAACAATGTGTCGTACTCTGACACTTCCAACAGCTCAGCCTGTCCATTCTTACCATTATTTTGGCATTATTTGGGAATATTTTCTTTCTCTTTTTCCGTCTGTCGATAGCTTCCGAATGTCGTGACAACGGTGTCAAAGTCATGCATCCCAAACGTGTACTTTCCCTTCGAATTCGAATTTGTAACAAGACAATATGGCTACGCTGGCATAGCGTACATAAAAGGAGCCCTTCAAGGCACAGCCAGGATGTTATTTTAAGAGTGCTAGTCAGGAATAAAATTTAAGTTAGAATCTTCGTATTTTCGTTGTTGAGCGCCTTACAGCCCAGCTATACGCCAAGTCATAAAAAGAAATTCAAGACCAAAGAGCTCCTTAGGGCAAGCAACAACAAAAAATTAAAATAAAAAGAAAAACGACTCAGCGCGGTAAAAGTCTTGTGACCCAGTTTCTAATACTGGAGTGTATGCGACATTCCTCACGTAAACATAAAACAAAACACGTGAGGGTGGCAGACTATCATCCGGCTCAGGTATGAGTTGTGAAATTTCGCACTTTGTGCACACGTCAATCAAACGTTACGTGAATATCTAAGAGGCTTGGCGAAGAAAGGGTGGCCTATAGCCACTGAATCGAAATACAAAAAGAGGAAGAACCGCAAAAAAAAAAGTTAATTTCAAACTCAAACCACGTTAAATTTGTAAGGGAGTCGCTGAAAAACGCAAAAACAACAGCAATGGTAGCCGCATGATTATTTTTAGACGTGTATTTTTCTGACAGTGGATTGGGGCGTCTAGAAAGTATTAAAATTATTATTGTGTAGAGAAGGGGTGGAGGATGAGGAACTTGTGCGAGATGGCTATCGGACCATCGTTTCCCATTGACCTATATTCCGCTGAATTTAATGGGATATTATGACGTCTGGTGTTGAAATAAACGTTAAAGATGAGCATTACTCGTTCATTTTTTATTGAATACTCATAGTATAGAACTCTTTCACGACTTAAGCTCTGTTTCATACTGGTAAATCAATATTTCGTTATTTTTATTTGAATAAATTTCGAAAGCAAATGAAAATTTTTCTCCATAGCCATATTACTTCTTTTTCTAACAAACTGAAAATAAAAAACATAACAGAATTATGATTGGGCTTAAAGCCCAATGTGATACTCTAAATGAAATAGAAAATGTTTATTATACCGAAAAATATGTCATCTCAAATTCTTTCGAATAGCGAATGGTGACTTTTGTAAGAGAGGTGGTTAAAGCAGAGGGAGGAGGTTTGTAATTTTTGTACATAATACCGAACGTAGTATACGAAATGGGTCATACTGAATTTGAAGTTTGTAGCTTTCATAATTTTCGAGGAAATTGAAAAATTTTTGTTTGAATTTATGGCATTTGTATGGGAGGTGGCAGAAAAAGTGGGAGGTTTTGGAGAATTTTGAATCTGCTTATCAATATCCTAATCGCATTACTTTGTTACAATTTTAAAGTTAATAGCTCTCATATGTTCGAAGGAGAAATACTTTTCTTGAATTTCCAATACAAAAATTTGTATGGGAGGTGGTAGAAGGAGTTAAGTGAAGTTCATATTCTTTTTAGCATTTATTGCAATTACAAATTTTGGCTAAATTTTATGTTTGTACTTTTTCTAGTTTTAGTGAAAATCGATTAAATTCATTTACCAAATTTGTGTATTTGTATGGGAGTATACGAATCAAAACCAAATTATTCGACATCAGTGATATTTGTAATATATTATTTTATACTTTCTTCAAAATTTACAGTTTATAGCTTTGATGGTTTAGAAGAAAAATAATTTTATTGAAATACCGAATTTTTGTGAAATTTGTATAACCCCTACTATACAAATTTCACAAAAATTCGGTATTACAATAAAATTATTTTTCTTCTAAACCATCAAAGCTATAAACTGTAAATTTTGAAGAAAGTATAAAATAAAGAGTGCGGTGAAGGTGACAGTTTTTTTTTCGAAAATGGTTATAATTATAATAAATAAACTGCCAACAAGTCGGACGAAACTTAATTATTCTTGGAACAAGTTGCGGATGAGTGGAAAGTCAATATGGAGGTTAGAATGGTTAGGGAAGATTAAGTGAAAGGGAGTTCTTGGGCAGGGCTGTAGTCAATCTAACAATATTTCATTCGTTTCTGCAAGTTTGGGTTTTTATGAGGGGAGAAGAAGGGGTAATAGTAAGGGTGGGTGGATGTTAATAGCTTTTTAATTGATTGCTTGAATCACTTCTAATATTCTCTTTATAGAATGTGTTACATAGACGAAGTTACATAGAATTTTCATAAAATTCGGTGCATTTTACTTTCACGAAACCGAACATTTGTATGGGAGGGGGTAGAAAAGATACGGGAATTGTAAAATTTGATACTCAGTTTTATTTAGTTTTTCTTGTAAGGTGCTTGTACAAAATTTCAAGTTCGTAGCTTTTAGTTTGTTGGTTATTAGTTGATTTAATGAAATTGGTCGAAATCATAGTTTTGTATGGGAGGGGGTAGAAGGGCAAACGCGATTTCAAAACTTTTAACGTAATTTCATTTCAACATTTTTTGTAAGTTTTTGTGCAAAATTTCAAATTGATAGCTTTAAATGGTTAGGTGATAATTGATTTCTTAATAATGGTCGAAATCATACTTTTGTATGGGAGGGGGTAGAAGGACAGGCGCGATCTCAAAACGTTTGACGCAAGTTTGTTTCAACTGTTTTTAGAAGTTCTTATGCAAAATTTTAAATTGATAGCTTTTAATAGTTAGGTGATATTTGATTTCTTGAAAATGGTCGAAAAAATAATTTTGTATGGGAGGGGGTAGAAGTTTTAAAGGTTTTAGACCAGTAATTATTTTGTTTATTTAGAAATTTTTTTTTTTAATGTATTTCAAAAATTAAAATTCACTCAATTCATTCACTTTCACTCAAAAATTTTCACTTTATGTGTTTTTTTTTCAATGCACTTAAAACACCTTATGCACGTTAGACAGGGGGGTCGGTTTATAACAATTATGGAATCAAGTTATTATTATTTTTCTATGTGTATCAAATAGATGTATCCACATGCAAAATTTAAGATTTGTATCTCTTACCCCTAAAAAAATCACTCAAAATTTTTGACAATTTTGCTTATCACCTCCCCCCCCCTTACACCTCCTAGCTTAAAAAAAATTTATCAAAATTAAGAACTATTTAGTTCTACAATCGGACAAATTTTCGATTTGATATCTGTACTCCTTTTTGAGACATAAGGATTTGTAGTTTTTAAAAGTGCGCCATTTTTTAAATGCTCCCCATTTCCCCCCACCTTTATTATTTCAATTTGCTATAAATTTTTGTATTTGCCTAGTATAGTTTAATATATGTTTTAAGTTTGAATTACATAGCTTAAAAGATAGTTGAGATATTCATTTTTAAGTGTTTTTCTTTGTATCCCCCTGACCCTCCCCCTTATATTAATTAGCCATTCTCTAAGCTGATTCCGGTGGAACTGTATGCCATATTAATGGTCACAAAATATGAATTTTTTACGATAAGTAATTTCGAAGATATAATCATTTGAAAAAACATTTTGACCGACAATTTGTTTTTAGCCCCCCCCCCCCTTTTCGGATGCCAATGGATAAAAAATTAAATTATTTTAAAGTTTGTTGTACAACCGTCTCTAAATTTCTGCTGATTTTCAACTTCCATTCTGCATTCGTGGTGGAGATATTAGCAAGTGTAGTTTTTTACTCTTTCGCTCCCCTCGCCTCCCCCTTCAACTTAACACGCCCCAAAATTTAAAAATAGAGCTCACTTACCCAGCCAACAATCCACCCAAAAACGAACATTCTACCTTTAACAGTCTCGGAGATATGAGTCCATATGTATGGCGTACGGTGGGACGGATTTTTTTTTTTGCATTTTTAGGCTAATTTAGTCATGAAATGCGAAAAAAAAATTTCAGGGTAGCAAATTTTTTTTTGTTCCTGTGTCGATCACAATAATTTATTATTAGAATAATAAAGTAAATTAGTTCTGACAAAAATCTTTTAGCTTTGCTAGTTTCAATGAAGCCAAGGAAGGAAATTACTGACAACGTTCTTCTATTTTACGCTGTGCAAGTGTTGACTTATCACCGGACTTAGTATCTTGTAAAAAGATTACTCCTATATCCCGCGATGTTGGCGCGAGAGTGTCTTCATTCAAGGTTATTCTGCCAGACGCTTGCTTTGCCCATGTTGTATCATCGAAACTATGGCCGAAATCTTCTATCGTCCGTGAATTTTTGCCCCGAAATCGTCTTTCGCGGCTATCATCTCAAAATCCATCGTCAAAAACGGGAAAGTTCTATCTCGATATCTTACAGTAACGTAATCGGGATGCGTACGAAGACTCAGGATCTATATCTCGCCGCTGCTGTTTGTTCCTTTGATATCGTGTGCGTTTGCGAGACATGGTTGTCTTGTCAGTTCAGAGATTCTGAGCTTTTCGATTCCGACTTTGAAGTTTTTCATCGTGACCGCCACCCCAACTTACTTGATCCACCGGGTGGGGGTGGAGTCCTCTGCGCCGTTCGTCGTCGGTTTACTTCTACGATCATCGATGTTCCAGGAACCGAGAATCTAGAGTTCTTGTGTGTAGCTGTAACACAAGGGAACCGCAAGCTATACGTTGTGACTGTATACATCACATCGCGTTCACCTTCATCAGTTTACGATGCGGTTTATAATGCGTTTGAAACCTTGCTTGGTCTTCTACATCCATCAGATGATATTTTAATTCTGGGCGACTTTAATTTACCGCAAATACAGTGGCTACGCTCTGATGATAATGAGTTTTGTATGACGCCTTCGTATTCTTCCTGTGCCCGACACGAAATACAATTTGTGGACAACATGCTTGCTACAGGACTTTTTCAAGTGTGTCCGATTTCGAATGCTCATGGTAGATTTTTGGATCTGATTTTTTCATCTGATGCCAGCCTTACGACGATTGATAGATGTCACAGCCCTTTGCTGCCTGACTTGCCTATTCATCCTGCGCTTCACGCAACATTCAACTCTCAGACAGAATTTACGAACTCGAAATGTATTACTAGTAATTATTTTAATTTCGCCAAAGCTGATTTTGAAACTTTAAATCTTGACATATCCAATTGCGATTGGTTGTCTGTGTTGAATGAATCTGATGTTGACAAAGCCACTTCTAATTTTTACACGATTTTAAATGGCTGCTTTATGCGTTGTGTCCCTGTAGTTTGTTCGAAACCTACCAGGAGGTTTCCCTGGTTTGACGATGATTTAATTAATTTGAAAAATCGAAAAACGAAAGCTTGGAAAACCTACTCGCTCTCAAGGAGTGATACGGACTACATAATTTACATAAACCTATGTAATTGTTTTATAAGTCAGTCTCGAGCTGCATATAACCAATACCTTTTTACTGTTAAAAACTCTTTTAAAGATAAACCGAAACAATTCTGGAATTTTGTCAATTCTAAGAAAAACTCTGATGGTTATCCTTTCAGTATGTCTCTTAATGACGTTGTCAGTTCTGATCAAAAGTTAAGGAAACTGCTGTCAACCGCAAGGTCATGCAATATTTAGAGAGCAATCAACTTTTACATGATCGTCAATATGGTTTCCGGTCGGGAAGATCCACAGGTGATCTATTGGTTTACTTAACCAAACGCTGGAACACTTGCATACATAAATTTGGCGAAGGCCAAGTACTTGCATGAGACATTGCGAAAGCGTTTGATAGAGTTTGGCACAAATCCCTATTTTCTAAGCTCAAAGCATTTGGCTTTAATGCTTCTTTTTTGTTATGGATTGAGAGTTTCCTGACGAACCGAGCCATTCAAGTAGTTTTAGATGGCGTCTCCTCGTCTCCCTTTAACATCAATTCCGGCGTTCCCCAAGGCTCCGCTTTATCACCTACTTTATTTCTAATCTCTATTAACGACCTTCTGTCGTCGACTCTCAACCCAATTCACAGATTTGCAGATGACAGTACACTAGAAAACACTTACAGCTTCAACTCAATTGCTGAGGCGCACCAGTCCTCTGTGCCTACTATGCGCCGAGAATTATTTAATTCACTAAATATTGACCTCAACACAATCCTGCAATGGGGCAGAGCGAATCGAGTAGAGTTTAATACCACTAAAACACAAGCCTGCCATCTCTCTCTTAAATACGACATGTCGATACCTGACTTAATCTTTGATGGTGTAGCACTTGACCATTCGGAGAATTTCCACCTTCTGGGTATGCACATTAATAAGAAACTCGACTGGAGCCAGCACATCCACAATGTAGCTCTAGACGCCTCCAAGTGCTTAGGCTTTCTCCGAAGGTGCAAGAAATATTTTACACCATCCGATCTTGCAACCATCTACAAATCATACATCAGGCCCCGACTCGAGTACAATTCGCATATCTGGGCTGGAGCACCCAAAACTCATCTAAAGATATTGGATCGCATTCAGCGTTTTGCGCTTCGACTTATTGGAGATTATGCCATAACGGCATCCTTTGACTCCCTCGAACATCGCAGAAATATCGGTGTACTCACCCTTTTCAACAGATATTTCCATGGCCGCTGTAGCCATGAAATTAGTCGTCTTATCCCTTCCTTATATAAGTTCACGCGCAATACTCGTGCTGCTGAACGAGCTCATGAGTATACGGTTGAGCCACCCAACTCACGTACGGTGAAATTTAGGCAGTCATTCATACCTCGAACATCCAAAATGTGGAATGCACTACCCGCGGCCACTTTTCCTAGAGATTATAACATCGCGCAATTTAAAGGCAACATTCACCGATTCCTTTTATCCTGTCCGTCCTTATTCAAATAATTGTCTATTTTGTTAATTTTCATTTTGTTTCATCCATTCCTAAGCCGACTGGACTGTACGCTACAGTATTAAAGGGTGACCCCTAAGTTCAACTTGGTGCGATAAGAAAAAAAAAAAATCTGAAAATAATGAAAATTATTGAAAGTATTGATATTTATTTATTTTATAATTTAAAAGATTTTGGGGGGAGGGGTAAAAACAAATTTCGACTGAACATTTTTTTTTTCAAATAATTATATCTTCGACATTACTTACCATAAGAATCTTATATTTTGGGACCATTAAGGTGGTATACATTTCCATTTCCATTTTATCTCTGTCGATCACAAAACTTTCTTTTTACAATAATAAAGTAAAATAAAGTTCCGATGATTCTGTAAGAACTTGTACTTGAAACATTTCATAAGGGCTGAAAAGTACAGCTTGCAAAATAACTCTTCCAACTCTTAGAAGTGAATTGAAAAATGTATACGTATGCCTTCTCTGAAATCCATTTATGGGGGTTCAATACTTGAAAATCATGAAAAAAATGAAAAAAATTTTTATTGGCATAAAAAATCCTACAACTCTTTCTGGACATTTTGCAACTTGTCCCGTTTCAAAATTCCAATTAGAAGAATTTTATTTTTAATTTTTAATCTAAAGGGTTTGAAGCGATTAGTGGAATAATTCCTCTTCCCGGTTCTTTCAAACGCTTCTCCTGAAAAATCACGTTTTTCACCTATTAGGAACACAGATCTCAGGTAAATATCACCCGACTGAACTGAAATTTGGTACAGATGTCCTACGATAAATTATGGATGCCCTGACGGAGCCGATTTAAAAAAAAATTAAAAGTAAAAATTTTATATTGTGTTAAATTTGCGAAAAATGACTAAAAAATGTAAACTCTTATTAATAATTCCCAAAGCACTATTTTGCCAAAAGCTCAGGGCATAGACAATATCGTCAAGAATCATTTCTCCAAATTTGAAAAAATCAGTTGAGCCATTCCTGAGTTCTGTGTTCCTAA
Organism: Chorisops tibialis; assembly: GCA_963669355.1. Lineage (NCBI taxonomy): Eukaryota > Metazoa > Arthropoda > Insecta > Diptera > Stratiomyidae > Chorisops > Chorisops tibialis. The sequence goes on along the minus strand of OY770264.1, from coordinate 40,670,316 downwards.
AAAACGCCTGTTTATAGGCGGAAGGGGGGTGGAAGAAGGCAAATATTGAACCCCCTTAAGCTATTCGAGTACATATTGTTCGTGTTGGAAAAGTATAACATAACTTTTTCGATCCGTAACAGACATGTAATCTATTCAACGATATTAATTATGATTTTTTAACATCGATTCTCTGAATCATCTCCTTAGAACAAAACGATATGTGTTGATGGTATTAAATTAAGCTAATTATAAACATCTTATCTAATTTTCTTCTCGTGGGCCTTCTAAAGCTATAAACTAAATTTAATAAAGATTTAACTTTAACTAAGGATGCATTTTGATTGTTTTAGTTACAATTAATCAAACTGTGTCTAGATACAAAGAAGGATGGTTTCGCAGCACATATCATAATTTAACAAGGCTATTGCGGAACAAACATAAATATATTTATGGAGTCGAGACAACTATGATACCGTTAAATATTTAGAAGTTCTTAAACTAATAGCAAAGTTACTGTTTTCCATTAAATTAAAACTGTATTCAGCGAACCAGCACTTTTAGTTAAAAGATTCCGTTTTTTTTACACATCTTAAATACGAGAGCATTAAAGCACTTTAAATACCTCGAAATGGATGCGGTTATCCCGTTAGAGAAGTACATATACCCGAGTAATAATCATAACAACGTATGAAAAATGATAAACGACTTCAGGTGAGTGAATTTAAGGAAAAAAAAATGAGAACGCACGTCGCACAAACGCTTATCTATGAAAGATAATAATTTCATAAATCGTCGAAAACTCTAGCACATGCCGAAGAAAAATGGCATTCGCAAAAATGGAACTGGGTTTTTTCCACAAAGTCTGAAATGAAAGCGACAGACAAAAATTGGTCCATGCGGGAGTCGGCATCGTATTTTCTCGAATGAAATATCGTTCAACATTAATCCTAATACCGCGTGTCCTATTTTTCGAGAGAGGTCCTTGTTCGCATTCAAGAAAGATTGTTGGTTAGGCGATCGGGTGCTATGTAGAACTGCAATCCATTTTTGCTGTTGTGTATAAAGAAAAATTGCTTTACTGGAATCTAGGAGGTTGCCTGTTGGCACCAATGTAAAGTAATTAAAAAAGGACACGTTTCGGGCGCTTATATACCTTGACGGAATGAAGAAATTTCGCGATTAGCTCGTCGGGATTGATAGCGATTCGGTTATAGCATTTTTCGATTTATATCTAGAAATGTTAATATAAAACAGACGAGGTGTAATTTTGTGAAGTGAAAGGAAAATATGTATTATCTTAGCACTTCCTTGATTCGGGCTATTTATTACGAAGAGCGATGAAATTTGTAAATTTTGGCCTACTTTTACTCTATATTTTCTTAATGTAGTCATTTATTTTGAAAATGTACGGAATTGTAGAAATTTATGCTAAATGAGAAATATAAATTATTCGGGAGATTCTCCACGTCTCCAACCAAAAATTTATTTTGATTTTCGGATTTTGATATTTGTATGAAAGGTTCTAGGAGTGGAGTGAATGCAATTTTTAAACGTAATAAACCTACAAAATATTAATGATTCACAAGCAAAAATTGAAGGTTCTATTGCGATTCAAAAATGTATTATATATAGGGTGTTTTTTCAGAATCGAAGAACCTTAAATTGAAATAAAACACAGAAAAATATTTTTGATATCAATGAAATTTACTTTATTTGGAAGATAATTTTTCTAATATTAATGTTTAAATATGACTTCGGGCATATGGCTACCGCAGCTGGCGCGTACATGGCCTAATCCGGAAGTTCAATTTTCACATACACATTTTGTTCAGTGATGTCTACTTACTTACGATGGCGCTACAGCCCAAATCGGACTTTGGCCTCCTGAATGCTTTGCCTCCATCCATCTCGGTTCAGTGACCGCGTCCTCCAGTTTGAAAATCTTAGCAGTGATTTGCTGTCTGCGTCAATCGAATCCTCCCAGCGCTTTCGTGGTTTTCCGACCGGTCTTTGTCCGTTGACTTTCCCTTTTAGTGTGCGTTTGGGAATTCTTCCGTCATCCATCCGCTCCACATGACCAGCCCATTGTAATTTTTTAAATTTTATGAGGGTTGACACTTCTGGATTGTCGAAGATGGCATACAATTCTCTATTGTATCGTATTCTCCAGATTGAGTCTTCCCTCACAGGTCCGAGGATTCTTCTGAGGACCTTCCTTTCAAAGGCGTTAAGTCGTTTTTCGGACGCCTGAGTTAATGTCCACGTTTCGCTGCCATAGCATAGCACAGGTCTTATGATTGTTTTGTATAGCTTAAGTTTTGTTTTCCTGTGCACGTTCTTGTTTTTGATTATTGGAAGTACCGAATAATAAGTCTTGTTTGCCATCATTATCCTTCTTTTAATTTCGATGGGTTCGCTTCCATCCTTCGATAGATTTGCCCCTAGATATATGAAGTTGTCTACGTTTTCTAGGTTATAGTCTCCTACTGTAATATTTTGTCTGATTGGCGTCTTTTTCCTAGTTTGCGTCATAATTTTTGTTTTGTTTTCATTAATGCGTAGTCCAACTTCCCTTGCTACCGAGTCAAGGTTTACAAATACTTCCTTAGCACTCTCCAGAGATCTTGCAAGGATATCTATGTCGTCGGCATATGCTACGAGTTGTGTGGATTGTTCAGTGATGTCAGTAAGTAGAATTGCCGCATTTTGAGCGATGATACACCACAAGCTATTGTCAAAACACCACTACATCCATAAAAAGTCACCGTTTGGTGCGCTTTTAGGGTCGGTGGAATCATTGGTCCACATGTCTTCAAAAATGCCTCAATTGGAAGGCATTAATGTCGCAGACATATGGTTTCAACAGGATGGCGCTATATGCTACACAGCGCGCAATACAATTAATTTGCAAAAAGAAAGAAAGCTATGATTAATCTTATCGAATGCCTTAGACAAGTCTATATAAATCCAATCGACCTGGCTAAAATATTCCAATGCTTTCGCTACAAAGTTGATGATTTCAAGAAAACTAGTGGATTTTGAGTTTTCGACAGAATTAATACTGCACTGTTTTAAGTAGATGGCCAAGGTGATCTGGTATAATGTTATGGATTAGGTGCTCTAAAATTCTACTAGAGCAGCACAGAATGTATACTGTAATTAAGTTACACTTATTGCATTATTTGCGAATGGCATATTTTTCTAGCTGCTGATATCATCAATCAAAGATTTATCAGAAACAAAGCGCGAGAACAGGACTAAAAGTTCTTACGTTTCTTTTTTTAGTAAATTGAAAAATGCAAAAAAAAAATCCGTCTGTCTGTACGACGTACGCTCGGCTCACATTAACTCCTGAACCCATCAAAGTAGAAAGTTCATTTTTAGGTGAATTGTACATGGTGGCAGATTCCAGGCGGACACATGGTTCTAGCTAGGAAGCTGAAAATCAGCATATAATAGAGAGGTTTGTGGAACAAACTTTAAAAATAATGTAAATGTTTAATCTGAAAGTCTGAAAGGGGGGGGAGGGGGTAGGTCTAAAAACTAATTGTCGGCCGAATATTTTTTTAAATGATTATATCTTCGAAAAAACTGACACTAACAAATCTATATTTTACGACCATTAAGGTGACATATGTAACAATATTATGTTATGGGTCTACTCAAAGTAAACCCATAACTAATTTATAAATTATTTCGTTTATCATAACGCTCACTGATTACTTGTTCGTTCGGAGATTTGCCCGGTGCAAATCCATAGTTCTCAAACAACTGAGTTTAAAATGGTCGAGTTCTTATGGATTTGCCCAATGCAAACCCATGAAAGATGCTCGACAAAAGTGGACGTAACGTGGAAGTTGAGCCACGAATCTACCGAACGTAGATTCGTAGTTAACTAAGTTTTTTGTCCGAAACGAGAATTGCTAAAATTGCATTACGAATTTACCCAATGTAAATTCGTAATGACCGAAGAAACATGAAACGTGAATTTGAAATACACTAAGGATTTACCCTATGTAAATCCCTAGTGATCGGAAGTGGCGACTTGGGCTTTTGCCATAACCCAAGCGCGGACTAATAGATCAGCGCCGTGAAAGACAGGTCCTGAAACCAGGAACGAGCTTCTCGACGCTGTTGACTATGTGGTTACGGACCTAGCCGGTTAGCTCACATTGGAGCTAACCCCGTACTCTCGGCCTTGTGGGGCCGTGGACGTGCTAGAATTTGCTGCTGTTTTGGGGGAAAGGTCCTAGCCGGTCAGCTCTCATTGGAGCTAACCCCGTACTCTCGGCCTTGTGGGGCCGTGGACGTGCTAGAATTTTATAAAAGACTCTGAAAATAAAACGTGGTTAGTTGGGTAATTACCTCCATGTCGACTCGAAATTAAAAAACGTGAACTTTTGTTTTAACGCAAAAAAAATGTATTTTAATTATTACTTTTATACTTTTTCACTGCTTAAGCGAGGGATGAATTGTAGGTATAACTGTGAGAGCACTAGGTAGGCTTCTCGAAGTCTCTATGATGTAACACTGGGGAGGCTAATCAGAAAAAGACCCCGAACTCATATTGAGTTCTGGTATTTATACAAAATTCTTATGTACTATTTTCCTATATTCTTATTTCCTAGTTACCAATAACTGCATCGTCGTCGATAAGTTATTACAAAATTTTTTAACACTTTCGGTCGTATGACCTTAAGTGTTCCAGTTAAATTTTATTTTGTTTATATTATTTTCTTTCTTTCTCATCGTCCGAAAGAAAATACCATATAGTGCCGTAACACCAAATTAGCATTTTTTGTCATCGAACCTTTCTTCGCGTAATAATTTTAATTACCCAAAACATTGCCCGCTGCATTTCTTTGAGTCATAATTCATAATTCATAGCCGAACCGCATTTCTATGTCTGTATATCTACAAACCGATATACTTATTTTTCATATGCGTTCATATGGCTAACAATTCATATGCCGGCTGCATGGGTACGTATATTTTCATACATACCGACATATGTATCGCTCGTATGCGCTTGCATTGATATATTTACATATCGATATGCTTGGTCGCATAGGCTTTGAATTTGTTGTTGTCGAGCTAGAGCGTATCATCATTTTTTTTTTTATTATTTTGATATGTAGCTCTACATTGAATTTTTTGTTGATGTTTTCATAAGATAAGGCTCCGCGAAAGTGTACTTTCTGAATGCGATCACAAATATCAGGAAAACCATGCAGGCGGAGCTTATGCACAAGAACATTATGGTCAATTTTGTCAAAGGCTTTGCTAAAGTCAGTGTATCTGCAATCGACCAGCTGCCCGTTTTCGACAGCGTAAAGACAGACGTTCGAGAATTCCATAAAATTAGTTACAGTGGATTTTCCTTTGACAAAGCCATGATGGAATGATTCAATAATCGACTTGAAATGAAAATATATTACATCACACACAATGAATTCAAACAGCTTAGCAACACAGAGAAGATTCGCTATAGGCCTATAATTATTTACATTATCTTTTTTACCAGACTTAAGTAAGGGAATTTTAGTTGAGTATTTCCATAGCATAGATAAAACTCCATTACGAAGCGAGGAATTAAAGAGATACCCAACGATAGGTAAAAGGGACGAACTACACTTTTTAATCACAGAAGAAGGAAAACCACTGAAAAAATATTAGCAAGTTTATCATAGCTGTGGTTTTTTGCGGACGAGAGTAGAGCAGTTTAAGATACTCCTCAAAAAAAACGATCCAGAGTAGAAGTTCAGTACTAAAGTATTGAACTGGTAAGTTGCTGGAAACAATTTGACAAGTTTACTTCGAATTGCCAGTTGTGAATTATAACAGGTAATTTCTGTAAAATATTGTGAATTTTCGGTGATAATTCAAAACTTTTCCTTACAGATCCAATTGTGAGTGTTAATAGGAAAGTGTTTTTATTGGAACTATTAGAATCAAGTGATGCGAGGGTTTTGCCTCGTCCCCAACAACGACGAGATCTATAAAAAAATCAAATTATTCACCTAATAAAAATTGAAATCGTTATTTTAACTTTTATTTTTTGGATTGATTTCCATTTTTCACAAAAAAAAGTTGTTCTCACTGCATATCTTCGAAAAATAACTGAGGTTATGAGAATACGTTATTTCGTCAGAAATGTCAAAGTCCGGCTGCAAATGAAAGCCCCAATTTCTAAGAACTTCTGAGCCATCTATTGCTGAACACTGGAACTATTTATCCAGAGTAGTAGCCTAATCTGGATTGTTGCTTTCAATGTAGTTACGCTTATCTACTCTGGATACAGCCGCAAAAAAACACAGCTAATGTATTTCAAAATAGTGAAGTCGTCAATAAAAAGATCCTTTGGAATCGAGGACGAAGAAGGAAACATGTATTCAAAGTTGCGGACATTAGCGGCGTACTGCAATTGATTAGAAAATAAGTTGCTAGTTGCAATAGGATAAGCACTGACTACATCATTAAGAAACATACTGTAAGGATAGCCATCAGAGTTTTCCTTAGAGTTATTTAGTCCGTATCACTCCTTGAGAGCGAGTAAGTTTTCTAGGCTTTAGTTTTTCGATTTTTCAAATTAATTAAATCATCGTCAAAGCAAGGAAATCTCCTGGTAGCTTTCGAACAAACTACAGGGACACAACGCAAAAAGAAGCCATTTAAAATAGTGTAAAAATTAGAAGTGACTTTGTCAACATCAGATTCATTCAACACAGGTGACCAATCGCGGTTGGATATGTCAAGATTTAAAGTTTCAAAATCAGCTATAGCGAAATTAAAATAATTATTAACAATAGAGTTCGAGTTCGCCTATTCTGTTCGAGAGTTCAATGTTGCGTGAAGCGCAAGATGAATTGGCAAGTCAGGCAGCATAGAGCTGTCACATCTATCTATCATCGTAAAAAATCAGATCCAAAAATCGACCATGATCGTTCGAAACCGGACACACTTGGAAAAGTTCAGTAGCAAGCATGTTGTCTACTGTTATTTTATTTAGGCTTTTTTTTTAATTAACACAAGCTATAATTATTCACATGTCCTAAATGCTCTTCAATACGTAAATGATTTCAAACCACGGGATTGATTTGATCGCGAGCCTCTCCCATTCAAATGCGTGTATCATGCTATCATTCTTAATGATTTATAGTTCTGATTCCAACAAAATACAAAACATTGTTTTCAAAGAGCCATTTAAGTAAGCGGATTACATATCCCATATAATGTATCACTAACTACATTCTCAAAAATTGCTTATTATTGCGATTTTTATGCGGACGAAGTCGCGGGCGTTTGCTAGTCGCTAATATGTATGTAGGTACATCGATGTTAATAATAATAAAAACGAGGCTATGCGTAACGATAATAAGGAGTGTTATGGTAGCGAAACGGGGATGTAGGCATATTTTCACTATTCTTCTAAGTATTAAAAAATAATCGAAATCCCTGTCGCTTCTACCCCCTACCGGCCAAAGTTCACAACTTTAGAAAACTAAATTCACAATTTTTCTTTAACGACCATATGAATATAAAAAAGGTGTAAATGGCCTTCGCTGCACGGAAGTACTTAAGGAACATGGATATGTATCTGGTTACGTACTTCATCGTAGAAATACTTGAAACTTTTCAATTTCAGTAGTACTTGAACTAAATGGTTTTTCAATTAAAAATCTATTGCACCGAAATGAACCTGTAAGAATTATATGCGGAGCACTATAAATAACGTATTTTCGAAATACTTATCTTCAACAATGTATTCAAAAATATAAGCGGTTTTCACGACATTCGCCGTGTCTGTTTCATACAAAGTGAAAGAACTCAATTCCATTGAAGCTACTTCAGGTTTTCGATGCAATCAATCTCGATGGTCATGATCCCCGCCCATTGTCCGCAACCCGTGTGCCATCATCCAACAGCCAAGCGATATCGGCAACTGTTTCACGCTCCTCGCGGATTTTTTGCTTACTACTAGATTGATATTATCGGCACCTATTAGAAATACCTTCGATCGAGCTCCGATATATGGCAGCTGACCGAATGATCCCCAACCATGTACATTCACATGCATTCTGTGATGATAAAATGCGAATTTTTTGCTTACTGTTCAGTTGAGATTATGGGCATCGGTTAAAGTCATGAGCTAGGCTACAGCGAGTAGCATATTGGCCTACAATGCGATGGTCGTGAGTTCAAATCCCGGTCGACGCATAATTCCAGCACATTGCCTGCTTGGGCATACCTTGGTCACCTCAATCTACGAAAATGATTTGAAGCAAAGGTTTACAATCTTTTTCATCGCGGATATTTTTTATAGCTAAACCTAATTCATGGGCATTGTGGCGAATTGATGTCAAAATTAAATCCATCCACATTCTCGATTTGTATTCGAAGCTGCCTCATCACTGTCTGCCTGAATAGTTGCAGGCATACAAATGTCATAAAAAATGTTTTTGACAAAATCTGGAATTTGAAATAGTATGCACATTATTTTTAAAAGTTAGGCGTAGTTCGTGAACGAGCCGAATAGCTCTTGCCCTTTATAATAGTCGTTTTTCTTGAATAATATCATTTTCTCGAATATATGAATAATATATTAAGAATATTTTATTTTTATGGCAATTATGGTCGCTGAAACGAAAATCTCTGAGATCGTCAATATTTGATTCATCAACGCTTCTCAATGTTATAAATTTTTTAATTTGATTAAATTTTTTTTTTTTTTAATAAATTTAAGTGTATTTAAACATTTTGGTTTAGAGCATACAGTGTTGCTTGGTAAAGTCAAAGTTCTAAATCTATGTGTTAACTGTTTAATTCAAATTTAAATTATCTTTGAAGTGGACATTGCTCCTTAATCATCGTAAAACCCAACTTTAGGGGATTTTAATTGCATTTTAAGAAAATACGATCCTAGAGACAATTGACTTGAGTAGTTCAGTGTTTAGTTAATTACAACAGACATAGAGCTGTATGTGTACTTAATTAGAAGGACTCGCCGTTATCTCCATTTTATTAGCTCACTTCTCCAAAACATACGGCCTATCTTAAGAAGGTTATTACCCGAAAACATATTAAAAGCGAACGTTAAACTTCGAAAGGACAATTCTTCCTGTTTCCTTCAATTCATGAGGAATATTTTCTTAACAAAAGCCGCATTTTAACACATCTCTGTATGTGTTTATAGCATTTATATTGTGCATAGCCTCTTCTATCGTTGCCAACTTTTCTACCAGACAATTGAGTGAAAAGTGAAAGTTCGAAAAAACGTAATTGATTTCCATACAACAAAAGCAACCAAAACGTGGCACCTCAATTTTTCTAAAGCGCTATTGTTATTGGCGAAAAATTGATCTGAGCCGCCTTCAAATTGAAATCCCCTAAAGCTTAAAGTAACAGAATTTGAAAAAAATAAGAAATTATATCGAAAACATTATTGAAAGGAAAGCCTCCTCTCACGATGATTTATGCCAATCTTATACACCTTGGCAGAGCAGCTAGAGAAAATAGGATCATCGACCGCAACTTCAAAGGCTCTGGAAAATATTTCAGAGAATAACTTCCGGTTTGAGTGTATACCGCATATAATAAGAACTTAAAAAAAATACAAATCAAATAGAGATGAATCGTTTACGGACGGGAGTAGATGGTTCTCGACTCGCTTGAAAGGATTCTCTTTAAATTTATTGCTGTTCAGATCCGAAAAGTATTTGTCGCTTAATCCTTTACGAACTTTTCGTCCGTAGCAGAAATTTGCATTGCCTAGTTAGGCACCGAAAAAGTTGTAGGGTTTTTTCTGGTGACATCGATTTTATGGGGTAGGCAAATTTTTGTCGGGTTATAAATTACCCAGTGCGTCCGGCTTTTCGTAATTCGCTTGAGTGATATACGAGACCGGTCCTTTTATGAAATGTGCCTTAATCGTCGAAATTTATCAGAGTCCAGAACCATACGCTCAGCAGCATCATTGTCCGAGTCCTGGAGGTCAATGAACTGACCATTGAATAAATGAAAGAAAAGTTTAACGTAGTCGATTTGGATGGAATCGTTTTTGTCTGGCGAATGAAAATGAATGTCGACAACATTCCCAGCAAGGATAAGGCTTGATTAAAACGATATTCAGCATTATAAGCATAAAATTGTGAGATGCTGCTTAATCGAGGGAAATGATAAGGAAGCATTATACCACTTCGTCGTAAATCGGAATAATTAGGATTTAGATGGGGCACAGCTCTTAGCCATCGACCTAGAAGTTGTTGAGATTCAAAACATCCTTGGCTGTGAGGCTATAGTGAGGACAACATAAAACTTGTTCAACTTTTTTATAGAACTAAAGATTGACATCGCTCTGGGTATGATAATGCTAATTGTGCTAGTTAAGATAAGCTTTAAGTATCTTAAGCGGATGTTAGAAAAGCTTATTTAGTCGTTCTGTAGGGGAAAGATTTTAAAAAACATATTTTGACTTGAATTTTTAGGCTTCATCAACAAAAGTTTCGTAAAAAAATGGGAATTTAGAGCGGCAGCAGACTACAACTTTTTTATCGGCTAACTGTTCAGTTAATTAGCTAATTTTCTTAATTACAGTATATACATATGTACATTGGTTTGATGAATGTTTTCACTGTGCATTTTGAAGTAAACTGTTGATTGATAAAGGTTTGAGCAGAGACCGAAACGTCACGCACAATAAAGCAAACAGTGTACAATCCGGATACAATATACATTTTTGATATATTATTATTCTAATAACAAAGTATTGTGATCGACACAGAAAAAAAATTTGCTACCCTGAAATTTTGTTTTTTCGCGTTTCATGACTAAATTAGCCTAAAAATGCAAAAAAAAATCCGTCCCGCCGTACACCGTCCGCCGTACATATGGACTCATATCTTCGAGACCGTTACAGGTAGAAAGTTCATTTTTGGGTGGATTGTTGATTGGGTTGGTGGAAAACTATACTTGCTAATATCTCCACCACGAATGTTGATAGGAAGTATGATTTAGACCAATTTCATTAAATCAACTAATAACCAACAAATTAAAAGCTACGAACTTGGAATTTTGTACAAGAACCTTATAAGAGAAATGAAAAAAACTGCATCACAAATTTTATGATTCCCTTACCCGCTCTAACACCTCCCATACAAATGTTCGGTTTCGTGAAAGTAAAATACACCGAATTTTATGAAAATTCTAAGCAACTTCGTCTCTATGAAACAAAATCTATACAGAAAATATTGGACGTGATTCAAGCAATCAATTAAAAAGCTTTTAACATCCACCCAACCTTACTATTACCCCTCCTCCTCCCCCCATAAAAGCCCAAACTTGCAGAAACGAATGAAATATTGTTAAATTGACAACAGCCCTACCCAAGAACTCCCTTTCACTTGGTCCTCCCTAGCCACTCTAACCTGCATATTGACTTTCCACTCATCCGCAACTTGACCCAAGAATAATAAAGTTTCGCCCGACTTGTTGGCAGTTTATTTTTTAATGTTTATCAGAAGAAAAATCCTTGTATTACGATTGAGGAGTAAATGTATCCAAATTTTTTCGAATTTCTAGAATTTGGTTTTCATGCAATGAGCTTCTTCAATTTTCAGTTTCAATTATATTTTAAATGTTTTCCAAACTAAAATGAACAAATCCGAGTGCATAGACAAAAACATTGATGAATTCGATTTTAATTTTTAAGCAGTAATTTTTTTTTTATTTGTAAGCTTTTGTATTATATAATATATTATTCCAGTTTTCTCACTATTCCATTAAAGAGACAAAGATTTATTTTGATTACTTGTTTCTCAACCGATTCCAATAAACATTTTTTGTATTATAATTCGTTACCGTTTACTAGAAGTTTTATCTGGTTGAAACAATATTTAATTCTCACTTTTCACGTCTCTTTTCCACTTGTTATTGTTCAAAGAAAAAAAAACCCCCGATTTGTTAATGTATTAATGAATGAAAGTAAACCTAATTAAGAGATCAAATTTGCAGTTTCTCAACGTGTTTCCTCTTGAATTCCTCGAAAATTTTCCTTACTCAAGAAAAAACACCAACAAAAATTCCAGCAATGCATCCTGTCTTAGCAATTGCAATTCATCTTGATTTCGAAATACGAAAATTCACCTGTTTCGCTCTTGTGTAAGTATTTAAGTTGCGAAACAACTTTCTCATTAGTTTTGGCAAAACGAAAACTATTTCCTAGTTAGTGCTTGTAAAGTGCGGAAACATTTCCAAGAATATTTAGTTGCTTTCTGTTCATTTCAATCATTTTGAAAAGCATTGAATTTGAAGCATTGCAAACGAAATGTATTTCGAGAAAAGAAGGATGTGAAAATCTGTAGAGTTTAAAGACCTACCTGGAATTTATTATGGATTAAGGGAGAAAAACTTAGAAAAACGCTTTTCAACTTTTTTTACGTTATAGTTTATTGAGATTATGACTATGTAATTGACTTTTGTTGTGAGAAAATAAACATATTATTTTACATATATTTTTTTAAATAATTTTAAACAAAATAATTAAGTTTTTCATTCACTAAGTGCAGGTTTTATTAAAGTCTAATATTCCCGGGCAATTATACATAGCTTGTATTTTCCAAATATCTCCCTGTGATAATGTAATAGCTCGACGTAGCTGTACGTTCGGATCCTAAATATTAAAAAAATAAGTATTAAATTGCAAAAAAAAAAAAATCGTTCAACCTTTGCCAACATTGTCGTACTGTAATCAAATTTGCTTTTTGTACGATAATTTTGAGGATAGTGTGTAACACTATCGTATTCATATGGTATGCCGAACGACTGAGATAAATTCTTCAATATTTTAAAATCCTTTACGAAATTCGGGTGAATGGCTTCGTACATGATAGTGACAAAATCATTACGATTTGCAGCTTGATGTTGATGCACAAAGCCCAGAATATGCATGAAGACATGATAGACTTCAAAACTAATAACCGTCGTTATTGTAGCCACTTGTTTTCCACCAACCCGGCCAATGTAACTCGCCATCGTTTTACCGAGCTATGTAGTAGTAATCTTTGTTTAGTTTTTTAAATTTTGTATAACTTTTTTACCTGTAGTTTAATATAGTCTACGTCATATTTTGTTTTTGGAAGAATTTTCACGCAAGTATTTTCATTTATAACATTTAGCAGCTCCCAAATAGAATCAGCCGTCTCATTATCAAAATCTAGTTTTCAAATAATAGATCAATAAATTCGTTAGAACAAACTATTTTAATAGATACCGAGTTCAACTGGAACTCTGCGATTCGGCCAAAGAACATCGCCAAAAGTAATTTGCCTGCCTTTATGTTTTGATAAAAATTTTTGTAACAATAACATATTCGTACCGTTCCATGGAGCATCCGAATAGTGGAAAAAATATCCAAGAAAATAATCACTAATCGGCATTTCTGCATACTTGTGAAATCCAAATTTCATAAATTGACAAGTGAAATCTTCACCTGTTATATCGTATTCAGAGACCGAAAATGATAGCATTTCTTCATCTGGTAATTTTAAAATAATTATTAACTATGCACTGAATTGAAAGTTGATTTTAGTTGTTAATTATTTAAAATTACATTTTAAGAAATAAAATAAAATGAACAAGTAACATCTCAGAGCGTTGTTAACCATTGTAATACTTCGTCTATACTGTTAAATAATAATTTTATTTCCTTGTCAGTACATGGATCAAAACAATTAAATTCTATAGCAGTTAGATAAAATTTATATAGGAATCCTAATGAAGCTAATTAGCTAAAAAAAACCAGGAGAGTTAATTAAAATTTTATTATATTTAGATATCTAAGTCCATTTTTGTTTAATTAATAGCTCAATTTTATTCGCTTCAGAAAGTTACTTTTCTACAAAACGACTATTGTGGAAACTTATTTCATATACATATGTTGGAATAACTTGATTGGTGAATGAAGTGAAAAGTATACAAATTTAGGATAAGTGTTTAAATAAAATTTAGGAATTTATCAAGCAGAGTTCGCCGAGATTTTCGCGAAGCTCGAAGAAGTAAAAAAAAAACATAACAGGGCTACTATTGCGCGTAAAGCGCAATTTTACGATACTCTAGATGAAAAAAAATTGTTTGTGATTCCAAGAAATTTGGTATGGGGAGTGTTAGAAGGGGTGATAGCATTGAACTAATTTTTTCCCTATCATGCTAAAGTAGCTAGCTAGGGTATAGCCTAGTAGGTAGTGTATTGGTCTTCTAATGCGAAGGTCGTGAGTTCAAAACCCGGCCGGCGCAAAATATAATTCCGGCACATTGCCTGCTTGGGTATACCTTGGTCGCCTCAATCTAAGAAAATGATAAATTCGTAGAAAGAGGGTTGTGCGAAGGGCTAACAACCCTTCCACAATAAGTAATAAAAAAAAAATAATGTTAAGGAACCTGAATATCAGGAGGCCAAGGTCCGATTTGGGCTGTAGCGGCATTGTAGTAGATGCTAAAGTAGCTATTAAAATGTTTTATACAAAATGTTTACTCCAAAAATTGAATACGAGCTGAGAAAATTAGTGTCTTAAATTTAGTGAAAATGTGCAGTTTGTATGGGAGCTGGAAGAAAGGGTGGAGGGATTTAAGTGATTTTTTCAGGAATAACTACGAATAACAAAAAAATGACATCTTTTTAATTTGAGACTAGTAACGTTCATACTCTTCAAGAAAATAGGTTTTTTATAAAGTTGTGAAACTGTGTCATATTGTATGGGAGGGGGTAGAAGCAGTGAAGATAATCAAATATTTTTTTCTGATCTTAGTAATAATACTAAATAAGTACTTATTGCAAAATGTGAGCTCGCTAAATATTATATGTTCTGAGAAAATCGGCTTAGAGCATTTCATGAAAAAGTGTAGTTTGTATGGGAGGGGGTGGAAGGAGAAGGAGGACGCAAATAATTTTTATACGGTATATTGAAATCATTATGGAAGTAATAAATCCCGAAATTCAGACTAATAGCTTTTATACTTTGCGAGCAAATTCATTTAATGTCGAATTGCAAAATTGTGTCATTTTGTATGGGAGGGGGTAGAAGGGGTGAAGCTAATCGTCTAATTTTTTTTTTCGCCTTACTAACAATTTTAAATAAATATTTAGTGCATAATTTCAGCTCTCTAAATTTTATACGCACTGAGTAAATTGGCTTAAAGTAATTCATGACAAGTACAGTTTGTATGGGAGGTGGTAGAAGGAGGAAGAGGACACGCATAATTTTTATACGGTAGATTGATATTATCATAAAAGTAATATATTCAAAATTTCAGGCCAATAGTTTTTATACTTTTTGAGCAAATGCGTTTATTGTCAAATTGCGCATTTGTTTCATTTTGTATGGGAGGGGGTAGAAGGGGTGGGGGGATTTGGCCCGTTCACAAACTTGACCTTACTTTTTTGTCAAAAACGACGTGTACGAAATTTGAGCTTTCTAGCTCAACGCGTTCTCAAGCTAGAGAGCGAACGGACGGACATCCGGTTTTGAGATTTTTCAGTGATAATATTAACTTCTGTATCATTCATTTTTTTCTCCGAGCCTTATTTCTTGGCGTTACAAACTTTAGATCAAACTTATAATACTCTACTAGAGTATAAAAACGAATCAATTTTTTCGAATCAAGCTGAAAACATATTTCTGGATACGACCGAAAAATGCGATCCTCTAGGATGCACAATACATCCTGGCGGCTAGAGCGCAGAAAATCGCCCTTCCTTGATCGTGCTGTGAATATATGAAGCTGAGAAACTGGATGCGAAGAGTATTTTTCATCTCAGAGCTTCCTCGTGAGCTCTACTCACTACTTTTCATTATTATAAAATTAACAAAATATATAAAAAAAAATCCTTCTCCAAAAACTATACAGAATCTTCACATAAATGTCAATGTGAAAAGGAAAATTTTAAATTGGAAACAATTTATTTTATGTTCTTTTTTTATAGAAGAAAAATTGAACCTCGTTAACTACAATTTTAAGAAATTTTATATGGGGAGTGGTAAAAGAAGTGATGACATTGAACTAAATTTTTCACATTATGTTAGAATTACTATCAAAATGTTTTACACAAAATTTAGGATTCTAAAATTTTATGGGTACTGAGAAATACACTAAGTATTGGATTTAGTGAAATTGTGCAGTTTGGATGGAAGGGTGTAGAAGGAGAGATGAGTTCTTAATGACTTCTTCACAAATCACTATAAGCATCATGCTTTTGACATGTCTTAAATTTCAGATCAGTACCTTCACACTTTTCAGGAAAATCGACTCTTTGCCATATAGTATGGAAGGGAGTAGAAGGAGTGAAGCTAATCGCCTAATTTTATCTTGTTCTAACAATTCAAAATAAATGTTAATTGTACAGTTTCAACTCGAAAAATTTTATACATGCTGAGTAAATTGGTTTAGAGTATTTCATGAAAAAGTTTTTAGTTTATGTGGGAGGTGGTGAAAGGAGGGAAATAACTTGAATAATTTTTATTTGGTACATTGAAACATCATAAAACTAATATATTTCAAATTTTAGATCAATAGCTTTCATACTTTTTGAGCCAAATTGCGAAATTATGTTATTTTGTATGGGAGGGAGTAGACGGAGTAAAGCGATGTGGCCCGTTCACGAAATTTACCTTTTTTTATTTTTGTAAAAATCAAAGTAAACAAAATTTTAAGTCTCTAGCTTTTTTTTTTTTTAAAAAACTTTCATTTTTCCCTTATTAAGAAAGCGCATAATAAATAAAACTTTTTTTGCAGATGTCTTCTGACCGCTCCCGCCGACCACTCCAGCGCAAGTCTCCCAAAAATGTTCTGCCTCGTCATTCTCGAAAAAAATCACAGTTTCGGCTTTCTTCCGGTCGTATAATTTTTTAATTTTTCGCAAATTTTCGAAAAGCTGGTGCGTGTCTTCAATTCCATTCCTTCAGTTTGTTGCCTAGCGGCGAATAGTATCATTACTTTTCCTCTTTTTTTTTAATAATTAATAAATTTTATTAAACCTATATATGAGGAAGTAAATTTGCTCTCAAGGGGATTTGTGGGTAGTTAATTTAAAAGAAAAGGACGATATATATATATATTTTTACATTTTCCTTTGCATCAACGTTTTTTGAATGGATGCAAACTATACTCTAAAATACATGACCCAGACAAGAAGGACTGTCCCAGAGCGGCAGAACATTACTATAGGAGAATACAACTTCGAGCAGGTGGATAAATTCGTATACCTGGGAACCCTTCTCAGAAAGGACGGCAATGTGCAGCATGAAATTTAAAGAAGAATTACAACAGCTAACAAAGCGTTTTATGTGGTCTTCCCCATAATGAAATCAAGGAAGGGTCATCGAAACAATAAACTACGCATTTCAATCAATCAACTTCCTGTTAAGACCCCCTATAGGGGCATACGACAGAAACAACTCTCTTCCACAAGGCGCGATCCTGGGCATCGGCCTTAATCTGTTGCCAGGACTTGTTTATTCCTCTGGCCTCCTGCTCAACTGCTCGCTTCCATGTGTTACATGGTCGACCAACCCGACGTGTTCCTTGCGGATTATAATCCAGAGCCTGTTTTGCGATATTTTGCTCTGGTTTCCTCAAAGTATGACCGATCCACTGCCACTTCCGCCGTTGAATCTCAATACCTATTTTAGTCTGGCCAGTTGTACTCCAAAGTTCGTCGTTGGAGATCACTTCTGGCCAGAATATTCCTAAAATGCGCCGGAGGCATTGGTTTACGAAAGTCTGTAGTTTCTTGGTAAGTCGAACGGTCACTTTCCACGTAGTACAACCATACAACAACACGGATTTGACGCATGCGTCAAAAACTCGCAGCTTCGTGCGAAGGGAGATCTCTCTTAACCTCCAGAAAGGGGAAAGGATACCGAAGGCCTGACGAGCTTTATTTAGCCGAGCCTCAACATCCTTTTCGGCTGTGTACTTGGTTTTACGCACATTTATTTTCAGTCCCGCCTCTTTGCATTTAGAATGCAACGAGCGAACATTTGACTCTAAGTCCGAACGGTTATGTGCAAGCAAACACACGTCATCAGCATAATCAAGGTGACTCAAGATGTTAAATAGTCTCCATTGAAGACCCTTACCTTCCCCACCTTCCAGTGCAGCTTTCAAGATATCGTTTATTACCACCAGAAACAGGGCTGGTGATAATATGCAGCCTTGTCTGACACCCGTTCGCACAGGGAAGCTCTCGGACAGCTCTCCTCTATGCAAGACGCGACACCTTGCATCTTCGTAGGATTCTTTAATCATAGCTATGACCTTATCTGGAATACCTCTCCTACGCAAAGCATTCCATATGTAATCTCGCTTAACGCTGTCGAAAGCCTTCTCGAAGTCTACAAACATGAGATGTAGTGGCGAACCCATTTCGGCTGACTGCTCTAATATTATCCGATATTACAAGATATTAATTCGTCCTGTGCTGCTATGTGGATGCATAACATGGATCTTGACGCGGGTGTGGGAGAAGGCAATCGACACGTTTGATCAAAAAATTCTTCGGAAGATGTACGGAGCAGTTAAGGAAGGAGATGATTGGCGAATCCGATACAACCATGAGCTGTATCAACTATTTGACGACCCACCAGCATCCATCGTGATAAAACTGAGCAAAAAATTTTGTTTTTGAAGTATTAAAAATTTCGTACATATTTGCTTATGCATTAAATTTATTGTACCAAGTAACTAACGTCAACCCAAATACCACGATTTACCAAAAATTCAGAAAGTATCAACTATAATATCGTATTAATGTGACTTGGGTAGGAAATATTTTTAGAAATCAACAAATAAATACAAAAATTTTCAGTTTCATCAACATTTCATCTGTAATATAAATAGTCCTAACTTCTCAGTATCCGTAGCTGAAAAAATAAAACACATTTCAATTTTCATCACATTTCTTTTTTTAAGCACAAAAACGAATAAAAATACATTTAATGGTTACATTCATTGAAAAAAAACCACACCCTCTTGAAAATTAAACCGACAACCATTTCTAAAGTTATTGAACTCCAAAGAGAATCATGATTTTAATACATAAAATTTATGATTACATCATTAAAAGGTCCTGCTGTGAAAAATTCTTTCAAATTTATTGCATGGTCACGTACACGTTCGGATGCAGGAGAGCGAGAGATTGATTTCGAAATCAATTTATTAATGTTTAATAAAAATTCAAAGGGATTATTAAATTTCAACGTTAATTATGATTACAATATTTCGTAAATAATTACTATAAAAAAACGAATAGCTCAATTTTTAGTAATAGATTTTTTTTTTGCGGCCTGCGTCCCTAAATCTGACTAATAAATCGAAAGTGATTTCACCAAAAGCAATCCATTAGCAAACTACAGATATTTGTCTCATTTCGAGCGTATAAACTAAAAATAGTAAACTCAATCGGTCACGTCCAACGAACGTTTGGAGGGAAAAATTTTTGAACTTGCTTCTCTAATTTGACATCATAAATTAAGAGGAAATTTTATCAGATTGTAGAGCATTCATATTGACTAAAGTAAAAGATGGTAGCTAGTGAGTTTAAATATCGAAAATTTTCAATAATTAGTGCAGGGCAACGAAAATACAAACTTAAAACCAAAAAAAATAATTTAAACCAAATATTTCCACTCTTTGAAATCCTTATAATAAGAAACATAACAGAACTACGATTGGCGGTAAGCCCCAATTATGCGATACTCTAGATGGAAATTAAGTTTCATTCACTAAAGTGATTCTAAAGACAGGATTTTTTTTACGAGTATAATTTATGTAGAGAGATAGATAAATAGATATTTTGTTTATTTAACCAAATTATTAAAATTTTTTATAGAAAAACCCTTTTATAAATGAAACAAAAAGTAATTTGAAAACAAAAGATTAAACAGACTTTCGTCGTCTGTTTGTCTTACCTCACTTCATCAAATTTAAGAAAAAAAAATAAGGGGAAAGAAAAAAAAATAATAAAAATAAAAATAATTAAGTTGCATTGGGTTACTTAATTATTAGCTTTATAACTAAACCATCAAACGCTGTGATAAATTAGAACAAGACATAACAGAATTATTATTGGGCGTAAAGCCCAATCATATGATACTCAAGATGAAATCGGAAAGAGTTTAATGTACCGGAAAATATGTCACCGTAAAGTCCTTCGAATATTAAATAATGCCTTTTGTATGAAAGGTGGTAGAAGCAGAGAGAGAGAGAGAGAGGGGTGTAATTTTTGTAAAAGACACCGAACGTGGCATGCAAAATATTTCGTGCTGAACTTAAAATTTGTAGTTCTAATTATTTTCAAAAAAATTGGACTCAGTTTTTTCGGAATTGGGGATTACATATGAGAGGTTACAGGAGGAGGGTTTTAGATCATTTTCAAACTGCTTGTGAACATCCTTATTATCATGCTTTGTTTCAATTTCAAAGTCGATAGCTCTCATATGTTCGAAGGAGAAATGCTTTTTCGTATTTAAAATAAAGTTATTTGTATGAGCGATGGTAGAAGGAGTGAAGCGAAACTGATTTTGTTTTTTTAAATTTATTGCAATTTTTAAGGAACAAATTCTGGCAAAATCGATACAATGCAGTTGTCAAAATTTTGCGGAAGAAGTATACGGATCAAAACAATATTTTTCGTCGTCAATGATGTTTCTATTATTATACTTTACACAAAACTCCAAGTCGATAGCTGTGACAGTGTCGGAGAAAAATTATTTGATTGAAATTTCAAAGTTCGTATGAGAGGGGAAAAAAAGAGTGAAAATAAGGATTTTTCAAAATTGATTGAGATTGAATAGAAAGAGTGAAGGGATCGGATCAATATTTTGTGATGTTAGTGATATGCACATTATTATACTTTGGCCCAAATTTCAAGTCAATATATTAAACAGTTTCGAAGAAAAACAATTTCTGAAAATTTCGAAATTTCAAGAAATTTTTATGGGAGTAGGTAGAAGGAGTGGGGGGATGTAGCCCGCTCACGAACTTAGACTTAATTTTTTACTAAAAATAACATAAAACAAAATTTCAGCAAGATAGGCCAAACTGTTCGACAGTCACTCGGAGTCGAAATTTTCGAGCGAAAACTAATATTCCTGTACCCTTAGTGACTCTGTGCTGCGTTCCTTACGCTCGGCATAAGGAATCGTATCCGACATGTTTGTCCAAAGAATGCCGACATGCAGTCCTCGAAGCTCACGACGCCGTGGAGCGATTCCCGCACATAGACGATAGCATCCAATTGAAATGCCCGGCCGGATGCGGCACCGGAAAAGTGAAGTCTCTCGAGGGAGCTTGGTTTACGAGGTCGTTAGTTGCACGAGGTCGTTGGTTGCAGGTAAGTTCAACAATAACATATATACATGTACATATACACGTTCTATCTAATTATTTATTTAATTTTTGCCTTAAAAATTGTTTTAACGCGTATTGTCAAACTGTAACTTTTGTATGGGAGGTGGAAGATGGGCTTAACGATTTCTAAAGCTAAGATCGATATAGAAATAATATGATCTAAATGCCAGATCAGTGGGCTATATGTTTCTCGAGAAAATCAACGTACTATATAATATGATATAAATTTGTGTTTGTATGGAATGTGATTGAAGGAGTAGCGAGATGAAACGCAGTGATTCACATATCACTAACAATCACTTGTATTTAATTTGAGGTTAAGAACGTTTATTAGAAGAGGGAGAGTAGGAGTAGAAAAATTTCAAATATTTGATAACATCACTAAAACTTACAAATTTCAACTTTCTTTCATATTTTCGAAGAAAATCAACTTATTGTAAAACTGTAACATTGTGTCATTTTGTATGCCCCATCAAGGGGGTGGTGCAATCAAATTAACTACTTTATTATTCTAATAATAAAGTATTGTGATCGATACAGGAAAAAAAAAATTTGCTACCGTGAAATTTTTTTTGTCGCGTTTCATGACTAAATTAACCTAAAAATGCAAAAAAAAAATCCGTCTCCGCCGTACGCCGTACATATCGACTCATACCTCCGAGACCGTTAAAGGTAGAATGTTCGGCTTAGGGTTTATTGTTGATTGAGTAAATGAGCTCTATTTTCTAAATTTGAAAATGAATAGAAATGTAGAGAAGGCTGTAGGACAAACTTTAAAAATAATTTAATTTTTTTATCCATTGGCGTCCGACAAGGGGGGGCTAAAAACAAATTGTCTGCCGAATTGTTTTTTCAAATGATTATCTTCGAAATTACTTATTGTAAAAAATTCTTATTTAGGGACCATTAAGGTGACATATAGTTCCATTGGAATCAGCTTAAAAAGTGGTTAATTATTGTAAGGGGAGGGTCAGGGGGAGTGCAAGGAAAAACACTTAAAAATTAATATCTCAACTATCTCTTGAGCTATGTAATTGAAATTTAAAACGTATATTAAACTATACTAAGAAAATACAAAAAAAAATATAACATCTTGAAATAATAGTACTGGGGGGAAATTGGGAGCATTTCAACAATGGCGCACTTCTTAAAATTACAAATCCTTATATATCAAAAAATAGCACAGATATCAAATCGAAAATTTGTCATATTGCAGAACTACATAGTATTTAATTTTGCTAAAAATTTTACGTTGGGAGGTGTAAGGGGAGGGACGTGATAAGCAAAAGTGTCGAAAATTTTGAGTGATTTTTTTAGGGCTCTGGTGAAAGATACAAAGTTTAAATTTTGCATGTGGATACGTCTATTTGATGTTCATATAAAAATAATAATAACTTGATACATAATTGTTATAAAGCGACCCCTCTGGTCTAACGTGCACAAGGTGTTTCATGTGCATTGAAAAAAACACATAAACTGAAAATTTTTCAGTGAAATTTTAAGGTAGAAACTTGAAAATTTGCGAAAGGCATTTAAAAAACATAACAGGGCTACGATTGCGCGTAAACCGCAATCTTACGATACTCTAGATGAAATAGAATTTTTTGTGCTCCCAAGAAATTTTGTATGGGAAGTGTTAGAAGGGGTGATAGCATTGAACTAATTTCTTCTCCATCATGCTAAAGTAGCTATAAAAATGTTTTAAACATAATGCTTACTCCAAAAATGGAATGGGAACTGAGAAAATTAGTGTGTTAGATTTAGTGAAAATGTGCAGTTTGTATGGGAGGTGGTAGAAATAGTGGGGGGATTTTAGTGATTTTTTCAGAAATAACTAAGAATATCATAAAATTGACATCTCTTAAATTTTAGACCAGTAACATTCATACTTTTCAAGAAAATAGATTTTTTGTGAAGTTGTGAAACTGTGTCATATTGTATGGGAGGGGGTAGAAGCAGTAAAGCTAATCAAATATCTTTTTCTCATCTTAGTAATAATGCTAAATAAGTATTTATCACAAAATGTGAGCGCGATAAATGTTATATCTTCTGAGAAAATCGGCTTAGAGCATTTCATGAAAAAGTATAGTTTGTATGGGAGGGGGTGGAAGGAGAGGGAGGACGCAAATAATTTTTATACTGTATATTGAAATCATTATGAAAGTAATATATCCCGAAATTCAGACTAATAGCTTTTATACTTTTCGAGCAAATCCATTTATAGTCGAATTGCGAAATTGTGCCATTTTGTATGGGAGGGGGTAGAAGGGATGAAGCTAATCGTCTAATTTTTTTTAGGCTTACTAACAATTTTAAATAAATATTTAGTCCACAATTTCAGCTCGCTAAATTTTATACGCACTGAGTAAATTGGCTTAGAGTAATTCATGACAAGTACAGTTTGTATGGGAGGTGGTAGAAGGAGGGGGAGGACATGCATAATTTTTATACCGTAGATTGATATTATCATACAAGTAATATATTCCAAATTTCAGGCCAATAGGTTTTATACTTTTCGAACAAATCCGTTTATTGTGAAATTGCGCATTTGTGTCATTTTGTATGGGAGGGGGTAGAAGGGGTGGAGCGATTTGGCCCGTTCACGAACTTAAAGTTACTTTTTTGCTAAAAATGACACACACAAATTTTTAGCACTATAGCTCAAAGCTTTCGAGAGTTATGCTGTAGACAGACGCACAGACAGACAGACAGACAGACAGACAGACGGACAGACGGACAGACGGACAGACGGACAGACGGACAGACGGACAGACGGTCACTCGGAATCGAGGTTTTTGAGCGACAACAAATATTTCTGTACCCTTGGCGGCTCTGTGCGAGCGTTATTTCTTAGCGTTACAAACGGTAAGGCAAACACAATATACTCTCAGATTTCATCTAGAGTATAAAAATCTCTAAATATACGAAATATTAACTGGTCGAAAATCTTTAAAACTTCTACCCCCTCCCATACAAAATTATTTTTTCGACCATTTTTAAGAAATCAATTATCACCTAACTGTTAAAAATTATCAATTTCAAATTTTGCATAAACTGTTAAGAATCGTTGAAATAAAATTGCGTCAAAAGTTTTGAGATCGCGCTTGTTCTTCTACCCTCTCCCATACAAAAGTATGATTTCGACCATTTCCAAGAAATCAGTTATCACCTAACTATTAAAAGCTATAAATTTGAAATTTTGCAGAAAACTTTCAAAAATAGTTGAAATGAAATTACGTTAGGAGTTTTGAAATTACGCTTGCCCTTCTACCTCCTCCCATACAAAACTACGATTTCGACCAATTTCATTAAATCAATTAATAACCAACAAACTAAAAGCTACGAATTTGAAATTTTGTAGAAGCACCTTACAAGAGAAACAAATTAAAATTGCATATCAAATTTTACGATTACTACCTACATTCTCTACCCCCTCCCATACAAATGTTCGGATTCGTGAATGTAAAATACATCGAATTTTATGAAAATTCTATGCAACTTCGTCTATGAAACTGACATTGTATACAGAGAATACTGGATGTGATCCAAGCAATCAATTAAAAAACTATTAGCTTCCACCCACCCTTACTATCACCCCTCACAACTCCCCTCATAAGAACTCAAACTTGCATAAATAAACGAACGACTACTGCCCTGCCAAAGAACCCCCTTTCACTTAGTTTTCCCTAACCACTCTAACCAGCATATTGACTTTCCACGCATCTGCAACTTGTCCCAAGAATAATAAAGTTTCGCCCGACTTGTTGGCAGTTTATTTTTTCCTCAGAGCACTATAATTGCTTTCAAAATATATTACACCAACATTACATTTAAGAATCGTACATATTATGGGTTCTGAAAAAACGGAATATTGTTTTTAGTGACATTGGGCAGTTTGTACTACTACAATGGCGCTACAGCCCATATCGGACTTTGTCCTCCTGATATTCAGCTTCCTTAACATTTTTCATTACTTATTGTGGAAGGGTTGTTAGCTTTTCGCACAACCCTCTTTTTATGAATTTTTTATTTTCGTAGATTAAGGTGACGAAGGTATATCCAAGTAAGCAATGTGCTGGAATTATATATTGCGCCGACCGGGATATGAACTCACGACCTTCGCATTACAAGACCAACACGCTACCCACTACGCTACACCCTAGCTTGGGGCAGTTTGTATAGAAATACATATTTACCATGGAAACAGAAACTTTGAAATTTAAGGTCACTTAAATCTTCCATGAAAATGAATGTACAGGGTAAGCAATTAATTGGTTTCTTTTTAAATCATAGGTTATTTTGACACTAAAGCTGCTTCCCGCTCGAAATCTTGACAAAAAGTCAGTATCGTACCTCCACAAAACGAAATGAGTCATTTTGCACTTGAACAACGTTGGAAAATATTGAAAACTTATTTCCAAAGTGAGTGAGGTGTAGCCCAAACAATGCGTTTCTTGGCGTTTTTTGGCGTTTGGCGATATCAATTGGCCGCCTCGGAGCTGCGATTTGACCCCTTTGGACTTTTTTTCTAGGAAACCGTAAAGGACCGATATTATGGCAACAATTCAGAAACAATTCAAGTACTTAAGGCCATCCAAGCAATCCGTAAGCTACAGCCCGAAACCATCGACATGGTCTTGGAAAATTGGAGTGACAAAATGCGCTACTGCGAAGCCAGCCAACGCAGCCACTTGAATAAAGTTGTATTTCATCATTAATGGGAATATTTGTTCTCACTAATGAAGCCATAATACATGGAAAAAAATTTAATTTTCTTCATTTTATTGCCTTTTTAAAAAGAAACCAATTAATTGCCCACCCTTTATTTTACCTTACTTTTCGCCAAAAACTACGTATACAAAATTTGAACATCATAGCTTAATGCTTTCTCAAGTTAGAGAGAGCGACGGTCGGACATCCAGTTTCGTGATTTTTTAGCGAAAAAAAATATTTCTGCACCTTCCGCGACGCTGCGAGCAGTATTTCTTGGCGCTACAAACTTTAAATCAAACTTATTACCGTATTTTCGCGGATTGAAAAATGTAACTCTTAATTACTCCTTACACCAAAGGGCGAAACGAAACCTGTCCGACCAACCCTCGAAGAAGGGTCGTGGGAGCTAGTGGCTCTTTATGGAGGCCGCGTTCCTTTCTATTTTTATCCGTACAAAACCACGAATCCGAAGAAAAATCACTTAAACAACGGACATTAGAAATTATCAATAAAAACACGTTGTGGAAGGCAAGGAGACTTCACAAATTCTCCACAAACAAATCTTCTTCTTAATAAAACGTAAGTTGTTTTATTCACTTTAATTTCGGCTTTATTATACGTCAATTATTTCTTAAACCTGGCTACACCTAGCTGCTTAGCTAATTTTTCATATTGGAGCCCCCGTTGTTGGCGAAAAATCATTTGTCCCACGCTATCCTACGAATCGGTTTCACGGCAATTAACTTTTAGCAACCGAATTTTCTTCCAACGCCGTCCCACGATTTTGCAGCGATTTCTCTTCTTGAATCTCTGCCGAAGTCGCACAAAATCGAAATTCTAAGAAAAAAAGATTTATTTTTACTCCCAGCCACCAGCTACTTTTTACTACACCTACTACTACTGCTGCAAAATTCGAATTTTTCTTTAAAACTGATGAAACGTCGTTCGTTCACTCCGTACTGTTGTTTGACTAATTCCAATAAAAGAGACTGGTATAATCCTTTTCACTTTCCGCGAAAGTTCATTGCGAGAAAATTTTTCGGTGATTTTCAACCGTTTTAATTAAATCTGTCAGTTTGATCGAGTTCATAGCCCGGTTATCATCCGCATTTTAAAGTCTATGATTCAAGTATCGGCGTTAACTTTTATTATTAAATGGGTATTGTTAGTTAGAGATGGTATGCTATTTTACAAACCTGCGCTTGATTCAGAGAGCATATCTTATGTCCCACCTCACCAATCATATCATAAAACCCAACGATCATATCAAAGCTCGCTAAACAAATCGCAGTCACACTTCACCCACCGACCTGTTCATAGAGCATCGATCAACTCGCTTCAGTTCTAAGCTCACCGATCGAGCAAGAAAAGAGCTTTGTTATGAACGTCGTTCATATGGAAGCTCTTTCGTTGCTCCATTGCCGCTTGGGACATTTGATACATTCTATTGTCTTTCTTTGTATCTGTTTGCTGTTCGCGCCCAGTGATATCTGCAAACTGTTCATCGCCCAGCTCATTGATATCAAAGACTATCAATCATATAAGATATCCCAAGCCTAACTGATAGACATTTGTGATATCTATTGCTTTATACTGATGAAGTATAGTAATAAACGATCAGATGAACAGGTGGTAGGTGAAGTGCGACTGCGATTTGTTTATCGGACTTTGATCTGATCGGTGGGTTTTATGTTCTGATTGGTGGGTTTTATGATCTGATTGGTGGGTTTTATGATCTTATCGGTGAAGTGTGGGACGTGCGAAGTGATCAATTAGGTGTGCTTTCCGGGGTGAGCGGCGATTTACTTGGCGGGCTTTGTTCTGAGTTTTGATCTCGCCGCTGTGAGGTGAGACATATGAGTTGCGGCTATTGCAAGTTCCGCCAAATTATGTTGCAGTGCACTGTGTCGATAAGAGCTTTACGTTCTTCATTTATGAAATTGCTTGTGTGAGTAATATCGTGTGAAAAAAAGAAAACAATAGACCCTTTTATTTCGCTTTTCTATGACCAAGTGTTTTTTATATTAGGTTTGTGTACATGCGATTGAAATTTTTTCCATCCTGACTCGATTGCGCTCGATCGTTTTTTCGTACTTAAGAAAGTAAAAGAAAATCTTTTCATTCCGAGGGTGAAATGTTTACTATTCGCACTGAGCATGCGATTGGGTCTGCCTGGTTGTTAGATGTAGGATTTTGTAGAAAATTGATGTTTTTCTGTTATTTTATTGTGTTCTTTGATGTGTTATTTTAACCATTAAACATGTAAATAAATAGTTTGAATTTTTCGTATTTGATTTCATTTTAGTTTTCTGCGCTCTTCTGTTTAATTTATTTCGTTTTTATACTTTAGATGAAATCTGAGAGTATATTGTGTTTGCCTTACCGTTTGTAACGCTAAGAAATAATGCTCGTACAGAGTCGCCAAGGGTACAGAAATATTTGTTGTTGCTCAAAAATCTCGATTCCGAGTGACCGTCTGTCCGTCTGTCTGTCCGTCTGTCCGTCTGTCTGTCCGTCTGTCCGTCTGTCTACAACATAACTCTCGAAAGCTTTGACCTATCGTGCTGAAATTTTTCATATATCATTTTAAGCAAAAAAGTAACTTTAAGTTCGTGAACGGGCCACATCCCCCCACTCCTTCTACCCCCTCCCATACAAATTTCATGAAATTTGGAAAAATAAAGAAATAGATTTTTCTCCGAAACCGTTTCAGCTAATGACTTGAAAATTGGGTAATAGTATTATAATGAGAAAACCATTAATGTAACAAAATATTGCTCTGATCTCTTAACTCCTTTTACCCCCTCCCATACAAATGTACAATTTTCAAAAATGCATTTATTCGGTTTGCATCGCAACTAGCAAAGCTAAAAGAACCAATTGTCAAATTGTCAAAATTAATAATATTACAATTGCAATTAATTTTGTAAAAATTGTCAACTTCACCTCATCCTTTCTACCCCCTCCCATACAAATTTATCGAAATTTCGGAATTTGAACAAAATTATTTTTCTCCAAAATCGTCAAGGCTATCAACTTTAAATTTTGAGGAAAGTATACTATTACAAGTGTCATTAATGCCAAGAAATTTGGTTTTGATTCGAATACTCCTTCTACCCCGTCCCATACAAATGCACAATTTTGATAAAATGCATTTAATCGATTTTTATTGAAACTAGAAAAAGGACAAGCTTAAAATTTTGCCACAATTTGTCCCTTAATAATTGCAATAAATGCGAAAAAAAATATAAACTTCGCTTCACTCCTTCTACCACCTCCCATACAAATTTTTGTATTGAAAACTCAAGAAAAGTATTTCTTCTTCGAGCATATGAGTAACAAAGCAATATGATTAGGATGTTGAAAAGGAGATTCAAAATCATCCAAACCCCCCCACTTTCTCTGCCACCTCCCATAAAAATGCATAAATTCAGGCAAAAATTGTTCAATTTCCTCGAAAATTATGAAAGCTACAAACTTTAAATTCAGCATGAAACACTTTTTATACTACGTTCGGTGTTATATACAAAAATTACAAACCTTCCCCCTCTGCTTTTACCACCTCCCGTACAAAAGTCACAATTCACTATTCGAAAGAATTTAAGATGACATATTTTCCGGTACAATAAACTATTTCCTATTTCATCTAGAGTATCATATGATTGGGCGTTACGCCCAATCATAATTCTGTTATGTTTCTATTTCAATTTGAATCATTGCTAAATTTAAAAAAATAAATAAAATAGCAGCTCTTTTCGAAGATATTTATCACTGCACAGTTTTACCCTTCTTTGCGCACTAACATGGAGAATAAAGGTGAAAACATCATTGCTATTAGAAGAGATGTTCTTTTTCACAGATATTGATAAAGAGCAATCGTAGTTGATCTCTGAGCAGATTTTGCCATCCCTATTGTTAGTCCGTCTCCGAACTATGCTACTCGCCCGCCTCTCGCGAAGAACCTTGCATCTCGTTGGCTTCCTTCCATGTCGACTGACAATTCGCATCAAAACAAAAACAAGTGGTAACAAGGTAAGTGTTTTTTTTTTCAATTCCTACGAATAATTAAATATCTAAAATACGTGTCATGTTCGCGTCATTCGGTTCGTTTCGCGTGAATTAGAACCCTTCGTAAGGTGTTTCGCGTGTTTCTGTTGACTACCGTGGTCAACATTTATCGCGGCTTGGCAATCGACGTGCCAGCCGAAACGATGCAGCTCGCGCACCACGAAGCCGGATCTTCAACTTATGATTCATGTGTTTTGTGTGTGCGGTTTTTGTGTCGTGACTACCGGGCTTCCGTCTGCAAGCGAAAATCCGTGCAAATTTTGCACACGTCGCGGTTTGTGATGTGTTCGTCGCTTGTCTTTAGTGTTGTCGGGTTTTCGTTCGCAGAGCGAAAATCCGTGTAAAATTTTGCACTCGCGGTATTGTGTTCGTCGTTTGTCCTTATAATCGTACATTCGCGCACTCAGGGGCTAATTTTTTTTAAGAACTAACCTTCATCCAAAGTCCAACTCCCCTTGCCTTTCCCGTTTTGATCTACTAATACTCGCGTTTGATGTATTTCTAGGTGCAAACTGATCAGGAATGCTGAAGGCTGTTACGGAAGGTGCGGCCTAATCGTAATTGAAGTAAGCTTTAATTCAAATTTAAGGCCTACCTACAGGTATTAATTCATTTTTTTTTTCTTCTTTCAGGCATTTTCAACAACTTTACGGTTGAACCATAAACTTATAATACCCTCAGATTCCATCTAGAATATAATAAAGTATGCCTCCATGATTGCTTTGAAAGTTAGTTTAAAATTTTGCATAATGTTTACAATTTAATTCATTTCAATTATTATGAAAACAACAAGATCTAAATTTTAGATTATTTCGTAACTTCCAAAGTTGCCAAGAAAATAGAAAATCGAATTGATGAAAGTTGCGAAAATATTTCTTTCAGCATGGGAAGGTGACGAAAAATGCACAGCAATTGAGTCAATTTATCTCACTGTTTCGTCGACGAGTACAAAACTTCAGCCTTCTAACTTAACGCCTTCTCGAGCAGAGAGCGAATGGACTGATGGGCGAATAATCGATTTTAAAATTTTTCGACGAACTTTTGTGTCTTCCATTTTTTTCTTCGAACCATATTACCATAATTTTTACCATGCGAAGCAAATTCTCGCATCCTTTATAAAAATCACAAAAATTGAGGTAATACAAAGCATGTACGTAAATGTTTTTAATTACTCCGATGTAGACTGATATAAAATTAAATCCAGTTGATGAGCAAATTAAATAAATTGCATTTATCTAAATAGAAATAAGTTTGAGCTTTTAATAATAAGCCAGGCAGTGTGGTTTCGTGGCTAATTAAAATGAATTAGGGTAGATAAATTGTGGCAGCAGTGATGGAATTATGGGCACACCTTTAGTGGATTATCGCATATTGTGACAGACTTTGTTCTTAGATGATTTCAGAAAAGGACGAGGACGCTCTATATCATTCATTAGATATCCAGCATCCCACTTTGCGTGTTTCATACGAGCATATGCGAATTTGGACTATTTAGGCATTCTATTAGTTAGTAACGTAAATAAGGATTACCAATATCATCAACTGCGAGACAAGAATAAAGAATATGTATTGGAATAAGTATACATAATGTGATTATGACGGTGGCAATAACAGCAGCGTTTACCATTTTATCCTTTTCAATTTTGCAATTTCTTGTAAAGACCTCCTACAAGGGCATGGAATGGAAACAGTTATTTTTCACAAGGCGCGATCTTGCGCATCAACCTTAAGTTGTCGCTAGGACTTGTTCATTCCTCTGGCCTCATATCCTAGTATACCTAATATTCTATCAATCAATTTTCTATTCAGACTACCTATCGGCGCAAAGAAGAAAAACAGCTCTTTTCAATAAGTAACGATCCTGAGAATCGGCTTTTAGTTGCCGCCAGGACTTGTTTATTCCTCTAGCCTTCTGCTCAACTGCTCATTTCCATGTGTTATATGATTGACAAATCTGACATCGTCCTTGACGATTACAATCCAGAACTTGTCCGGCGAGGTTTTGGTCGAGTTTGGGACCGATCCCCTGCCACATCCGCCTTTGAATCTCAGTGCCTATTTTAGTCTGTCCAGTTGATCCATAAAGTTTGACGTTGGAGATTACATATGGTTAGAAAATCTCTTAAATGCGTCGGAGGTATTGATTCACGAAACTTTGAAGTAACTTTGTAGGCCTTACGGACACTTTTCATGTGGTGCAACCATATAACAACACGCTTTCAACAAATGCGTCAAACACTCGCAGCTTCGTTCCAAGATATCACTATCAGGATTCCTTAGTGCAAGGAATTGCCATAAATCGAATCCAAATTTAAAATTGAAAGTCGATTTATTCTCTAGATCATCATTTAGTGAAGAGACGAAACAAACATCAACATCCCAACACCAAGTACAGAAAATAAACAAAACAAGAAACCCAGCGAACAATTTGGTGAAATTTCAATAAATGAAGCCTATATGAAATCATTTGCTGAGATTTCGTTTCACTTTGGTTTCAAAAACTGATTAACTTGTGAATATGTCAGGTTCTTTTCTTCGTATGAATCACTACTGAACATGCTTTTCAGCCTTCCACTCTTTTGTCACTTAGTACAAATGAAATGAATTCACGCTCTGAATATGGATAATATGGATATCAGTTCTTAACCAGTTACTGATAACGTTGTGGGTCCATTCTGTGACATCTTTCCGATGTCGTTTTTTGAGTTTAGTTCTGCATCACCTACGTAAGCTTTTCTGAATTCACATACTGATTTCAGTCTGGGGTAAAGTTTTTAGTACGATAGTGGATTCGACGTGACTTCAAAAAGAAGCCAAAATGAACCTTAAGTGATTTCACATTCATATAAAGATTTCATTATGAGTTCACTGTGATTTCTCATTGTTTGCTGGGAATTGACGAAATCTCACATACACCGGTGTCAACTAGCGATAAGCCTACGTCTCAAGCACTGCTTATCAATAAAGAAGTCGAATACATCAGCATTCTTATTAACTTCTCTCGCGAAACGCAAAATCAGTTCATTCATATCATAGTTTGTCCGGTGAAAATCAATCCGAAGCAATCTAGGATACCTTGGTAAAAATTGACCAACATCAAACCCTGTAAGAAGGTTCTGAGCAAAAACTACATCAGCTACTTCACGTCGTTTTGAAAGCGATGACATATTTAATAGCTTAAGTCGACGAGTGTAAGGAGGAAGACGAACTCTGTCGTTCCAATTAAGGTGATAAGAAGCTATTCTTACAAATTTACGCTAAAGCGATTCAATTCTGCCAATTTGCTTATCATAATAAGGGGACCAAACTTGAGAAGCATATTCAAGGTGAGGTCTAACGAAGGTGTTATAGAGACTTAGTCTAACAAACGAATTGTTAAATTCCTTGGATAAGCATATGGTAAATCCCAACATAGAATTACCCTTCTGCACGATCTTATTAATATGCAAACTCCAGCAGATTAGTGAAAGTGGACCTATTCCTGAAACCATGTTGTTTACTCAAAATTAAGGATTTACAGTGAAACGGCATGCACTCAAACACTATAGACTCAAAAAGTTTTGGAATGGCTGACAGTTTAGCTATTAGCCGATAGCCTACAATAATAGATTTTGCTCCACTTTTGTGGGTCAGTATGATAAAGGAGGCCTTCCACACAGCAGGGAAAATCCCAGTCTTAAGGGATCTCTGAAATAGGAGAGAGAGTGATTCAGCAATAGAGAGACAGCAGCGTTTAAGAACAATTGCGGGAACTCCATCAGGGCCAGGTGGAGAAACATCCTTAAGGTGATAGATGTGATTAACTACATCTTCATAAGAACTTGGTATACTAGACAAAGTGTTTGAAGCAGTATCTCTAAAGTCATCAAAGTGTGATAAGCCAGGGATCAAGTCACTACCAGTAAAAGATCCATTGAATAATGTGGCAAAAAAATTAGAAATAGTGAATTGATCATTACTATTGTAGACAAGGAATTGAAAAGAAGCTGGATAACCATCTGACTTACGCTTACAACTAATAAATTTCTAAAACTACAAGGGATCTCTAATAATATCCGACTGCACTTTAAGTAAACATTTATTATAGAATACAACTTACTTACTTACTTACGATGGCGCTACAGCCCAAATCGGACTTTGGCCTCCTGATTATAGAATACAAGCGAGTAGATAAATTTTTGAATAAGTCACAACATTCTTCAGACAGACGAAAATCAGTGTCATTCCTCGTCCTAGTATACCTATCCTAGGCAGCACTGCAAGAATTGTTAATCGCACGCAACTCACTAGTGTACCAGGGATAAGACAATAAGATATTCTTGCGATAAGTAAAAGGAACTGTAGCGACAAAAATTGGTATAGGATGTAATAAAAATCAACAGCGGTACCCTCAAAATCGGGATAGTCTAATTTTATTAAAGTTGAAATTATATATGTACGAGTATAAGGTAGTACAATCTGAAAAATCTGACTTGGACAAAATCGAAAGATAGCTCTTTCCCACTAGGACTGGAAATACGCATCTCGTCATTTATAAGAAATATGTTAATAAAAGGGTGCAAGATATCAATGGTCGAAATTGAGGTTAACCTCTCTCCTACGTAACAGGCACAGTAATCAGAATAAAAAACCAAGTCAAGCTGTATTCCATATGAATTCCTAACAAGACTAAGTTGCCGGAGATCAAGTGGAAATATGCCATCAACAAAAAAAAAACATTCGAGGGAGGATGAAGCAACAGAGACTAAGAGTAGAATCATCGTCAGAGAACGACCAAGAAAGACCTGGAATATTAAAATCACCCAGTAAAATGAGTTCATTCATACCATTATGAACAAAAGATATGCAGTCAAGTGTTTTTTCATATAAAGTACAAGGACTCGAAGGGGAATATATGTAAAAAAACATAACTATCCTTATTGCTAAGCACGAGCTTAACATACAATATCTCCAAACAATGATGTTTCGGTACAGGAACTACTACACAATTAATGCATCTTCGGACTGCTAATAATATACATCTAAGATCGGAAACATATTGATCTCTGCGAAAGACTTGGAAGTCAGAGCTAATGAGTTCACTGTCAGAAAAGCTTAGTCCCATTTCAGTTAGAGAAGAATTTTGAGTTGAAGCAAATACCACCTGGATTTTAGTGCGCAGTCCATTTACATTTTAATAGCAAAGAGATAATTGTCTAAGTTTTTTTGAATCAGTAGCAGGTGATCTACTACGACGAGAAATAAATTTTTAACAAATGCTCTAGGTAGCCATGAACTATTATCCAAAAAATGAATGAAAAGCTCAGTATTAGCTATAACAATTTTAAAGAAGGCAGTGGAGCTACTGTCTTTACTTCTACTTCTATAATGGCACTATAGCCCAAATCGGACCTTGGCCTCCTGACATTCAGGTTCATTAACATTTTTCGTTACTTATTGTGGAAGGGTTGTCAGCCCTCTGCACAACCCTCTTTCTACGAATTTTTCATTTTCAAAGATTGAGGTGACCAAGCATTAATGCGATACCGACAAGGAATATAAGCCAAGTCGAAAGAAAAGTCTGGTTACGCAACCGAAAATGCGGGCACAGCGATCACTGTTGGCTAAGGCGAGAGCAGCATCGCCCATTCTTATCAAGAAAGATGCAACGTCTAAGTAAATTGCCCAAGCAGGCAATGTGCTGGAATTATATATTGCGTCAACCGGGATTTGAACTCACGACCTTCGTATTACAAGACCAACACGCTACCCACTAGGCTACACCTTAGCTACTTTTATCACATTTAACAGCTGAACCTGCTACAATAAATTTTTTTGACAGCAAATATTTAATGACAGCATATGTTTGGAATACAGCTTTTGAACGAGGTACAATAGTTAATAGATGTGAAGGTAAGGTAGAAGAATACTTAGTGAGATTGGTATTAATTGGAGGCGCTTGAGAAATCGTGGAATCTTGGACAGACTTCGAGAGTGTAGCATTTTTATTAGAAGGTGCTTTTGAAGAAGCTTGGCTATTTTAGAAAAGGTATAGCGGTTCACTCTAGTCTTTCTGCGGGTAAGACATGGACGAAGTGCAGGACTATTTTTATTACTATTAATATCCACTACAACTGAATTGCAATTATCAATCCGAGAAGCATTTCCAGCAACACAATTCAAACTATTAATCAAATTAGTTAAGTCAGTTCAAAAAGGGATATGCTTATTGCTGGGCATATTTGTGACAGCCAGTCGAAGCATTTACCATTGTTGGATTGTCAGTACCAGTCGAAGAGTCAACTAATGTGGGAATTTAAAAATTTGTCAAGATTAACATGCGTACCAGATAAATTGTCCAATTGCACCTGAATTCTACCCATCTAGCGAGGATAGTGAGAGGCTCCTACAATCATGACAATACCTATATAGCCCGGGCGTACAGTTCAACCCCTCGGCAGAAATATTGGTAAGACCTACACACTTACCATGGTAATCTTTTTTAACCTCCAGAAACTACAAAAGTTAAGACCAATCTATATGTAATCTCGCTGAACGCTGTCCAAAGCGTTCTCGAAGTCCATAAGCTTGAAATAAAGTGGCAAACCCATTTCGGCGAACTTCTTCAATATTATCCGTAGTATACGAGTATTTGTATGGTCGGTATAAGGTCACTTTTCTTCGGGATTTTCAAAACGACGTCCTTCTTCTATTCAGCCGGATATCTTTCTTCATTTTACACCTCAATTATGAATGGGAGGAGTATATCGGCTGCCATTAAAACAATACTGTTATATGTTATGATAACTATCATCTAACTTATCCGCACGACATCTGTCAAAACCACTAATTCTTTTCAATTGAAGTTAAGTCATATTCTTATCAAAAAATTTTGAACTATTGAGTTCTAATTTTTAATTGTATATTATAAAAATATTTAGACCGATTCGCCGAATTCGTGCAATCATTTTCTGCATTAGTTATTTTTTTATATTCGAACAGATGATGTGACTAAACCATATCAAGATAAAATATTGCTTTGCAAGCTTAGATCTTAATTCTTTTCATATGATTTTGAAGATGATCAGATAAAAATCACTGCTTAGAAACCAATTTTAATTAAATTTGAACTGTTTTTAGAGTTAGCTTTTCATAAAATACGCTGCCAAAATCAATCAAATGCGGTTATCTGGACGTAGTAGTGCCGACCACTATGCATGTGTTTCAGCTTCTTGACTTGCATACATACTAGCAACCAGTTCGCCCAACTCGTGCTCTAAGCAATTAATCCATAGATAAATTTTGATAATAAATTTGTATTAATGTTATGTCTAGTGCTAGGTTGTATTTCTGATAATGAACAAGATCGATGGCTATAAACGCTATTTGATTGTTGTCATTTGCAGCAATAAAGTTTGACTTTGTTGGAAAGCAGCCTGAATTTTGGTCATAAATTCGCTTTAGCAAACAACTAGGGGCATTTAAAAACAATAGAAATGATTCGAGCAAGGTACTTCTGTATAGATAATCGCTGCAAACTGCTCGCTTCCGTCGGCCATCGAGTGCGACTATCTAACATGAATTTTGTTATCAAAATTAATCCAGCGACATGTTATTCAAGATAACTGTTGCAGAAATTGATGATATTGCCGTATAATTTATGGAGCCTGTTGAATCGCTATAAAAGAAATTATCAAAACTTGGACAATGGCATTTTATTCAGTTCAAAAGCGGATCGGTTCGTGTGAAGTGTGGTGATTTCGGTTCTTCCAAATTTCAATATGTTATTTCAAGACTGTGGAGTTTACGTCACGAAATTAATAACATCGCTTATAACAAGTAGAAGTGGCGATACATCGGTCGGAAGTGTTGAAAGTAAAGCCACAGCGGTAGCGAAGGGCTTATGTATCGTTGTACTTTTCGTTGCGGCCGGAATATGCGGTTACCTGCCATTCGTATTGGATCGCTGGTTTCACTGGAAGACCCGAAAACCGAATAGTACGGCCGATATTTGGATTCGGAGTCTCCTGTACTTTGGCGGAGGTTGCTTGATTTGCGTCACATTTCAGCATATAGTTGTCGAAGTGTCAGAAGATGTCGCCGAATTGCAAGCTTCCGGGCGACTAGCTGCAACATCGTTCGACCTAACACTATTCCTCATGTGTGTCGGCTTCATGATAATGTTTCTCGTAGAAGAGTTGATCCACATGTATATCCATCGTCATGAAGGTAAAGGAGCTCAGGGAGCAAGTAATAGTGAAGAAACAGAGAACAAGGACTCACAGCCAGTAAACGACGATGATCATCCTTATCACCATAAGCAAAGCCATCATGTAGCCATGGTTCATAGCCATTTACCACCAGTTGGCGCAGAGGGCGAAAGTGTTTTGGTGTCTTCGTTGCGTGGCTTACTTGTCGTTTTGGCGCTTTCGATTCATGCGCTTTTTGAAGGACTTGCCATCGGACTTCAGGAAACGGCCGAAGCCACGTGGTATGTTACCGGTGCAGTTTCGGGACATAAACTCGTTCTTGCCTTTTGCATTGGAATCGAATTGATTGTGGCGAGAACCCGACTCTGGCTGGCCTGCTTCTATGTATTTATTTTCATAATTGTCGCTCCGATCGGGATTGCAATCGGGATTGGCGTAACAGTCGATCAGACTAGTGCATCTGATATTCCGTCGGCGATTCTGCAAGGACTGGCTTCCGGAACACTTGTATACGTGGCATTCTTTGAGATTTTATTTAAAGAAAGAGCCGGATTGTGGACGTATTGTTCTTTCGTGCTGGGATTTTTCGTAATATATGGCATTATCATTGGCAGTAAGTTATTTATTTCGTTTATTAAATTTTATTGTGTTTTATGCGACATTGTGATTACGGAAAGTAAGAGACTTCGTTACCAAATTGATTGTGTCCTTAAATTGAAAATTGAAAATGAACATCGTCGCAGTG
Organism: Chorisops tibialis; assembly: GCA_963669355.1. NCBI lineage: Eukaryota > Metazoa > Arthropoda > Insecta > Diptera > Stratiomyidae > Chorisops > Chorisops tibialis. The sequence continues at coordinate 40,631,217 of OY770264.1, read as the reverse complement.
CCCCTGCTGTGAACAATAGTTCTACTGCTGATTCTCCGTGGGACCTGCAGTGCACTTTGAAGGCTGTTGAAAGGCCAAAGGTGCTTTTTGATTCACGCTTGGACCCGAACACCACGGAAGCAGAGGTTTCAAACAATATCGCGACTATCCTTGAACGCAGTCATGTCACTGCCCCACTTGGATCGATATCATGCAAAAGAATCTGTCAGGCCGCGCGAGATGGCAGTTCTCGCGTTGCTTCGTTCAGAATTTTTTTACCGATACCGTTTTTCGACGCTGTTGTTGGCTCAAACTGTTGGTCACCGTCTGCAATTGTACGCGAATTCATGCCGCTGCGTCGCAAAGCTCATCGCGCCTCTGGGTCAAAAAAAACTCAATAACATCTCGGTTTTATTACAACAACGTAAGCAGCATGCGTTCTAAAACGAGACAACTTTACGTCGCAGTTGCTGCATCCTGTTTTGACGTCATATGTATAACTGAAACTTGGCTTTGTGCCAATTTTAAGGATGCTGAACTTTTTGACTCCAACTATCAAGTTTTTCGTCGTGATCGTCACCTCGATCTCCTTGACGCACCAGTTGGTGGCGGTGTACTCTGTGCTGTTAATTGGAAATTCTCTGCTACGACCGTCGAGGTTCCTGAATCCAGTAGAATTGAGTTTATCTGCGTTGCTCTTACAATTGGAGATAGAAAGCTTTATATCATCACTACCTTCATCTCAACATCAAACGATTCTAGCGTTTACGAGTCCGTCTATAGTGCCACTGAGAGAATCTGCGATCTTATGCGTCCTTCCGATGAGCTGCTTATTTTCGAAGATTTTAATCTACCTTATGTGACATGTTGTCGCTCCGAAGAAGACGATTGCCTGATGCCATCTTTCACTGGAAAGGCTTCTCGGCAAGACCAACATTTTTTAGACTGCATGCTATCGACAAGTTTATTTCAGTCCAATCATATAGCCAACAGTTTAGGAAGGTACTTAGACCTAATTTTGTCTTCGAGTTCAAGCAGCATGACTATTAACCATTGTATTGTTCCACTACTGCCAGAATCCGCACTTCATCCTGCGCTTCCCGCAATTTTTCATTTGGATTCAAGTGCAAAAAGTAACGTTGCTAAAGAAGTATCATATCAATTTAATTTTAATAAAGCTGATTTTACTGTTTTGAACCAGGACATACATCATGCGATTGGTCGCGCGTTTTTAAAAAACAAGATACTGAGATAGCTACTTCAAATTTTTACAACACGCTTTTTACTTGCTTTACATGGTGTATACCAGTCACCCACGAGAAGCAGGTAAAACGATTTCCATGGTTCGATGACGATTTGACTTATTTGAACAATTTAAAAATTAAAGCATGGAAGTCGTACTGTCTCTCGAGAAACGATGCGGACTACGTTTTTTATTCTGAGCTACGTGATTTATTCGTTAGTCAGTCTACTGCGGCGTATAATAATTACGTCAGTAAAATCAAGCGATCAATCAAGGATAAGCCTAAGCAATCCTGGAATTTTGTGAATTCCAAAAGGCACACCGACGGTTATCCCGCTTCTATGTCCTTCGACAGTGTAGTCAGTGATGACCCCTCAGTTATAAGCAACTTTTTTGCTGACCATTTCCGTACTGCTTTCACTACCTCAAATCGTATGATTAGTCCTGAGGATTTCCATTACATATCGAAATTTCCTTCTACCTCATTAGAGATGAAAGATCTTCATATTGAGGAAGCGACCATTTTAAAGTTTATTTCAAGCATTACGGACAGAGGTCCAGACGGGATCCCTGTTGCCGTATTAAAACGTTGTAGTACCTCTCTGGTTCTGCCTTTATGCCATATATTTAAGGCTTCTCTCAGATCGGGGATATTTCCTAGTTTGTGGAAATACTCCACTATCAGACCATTGCTTAAGAAAGGTAAAAGAAGTTATGTGTGTAACTATCGTCATATTGCTAATCTTTCTTGCATTCCTAAGTTGTTCGAGGCAGTTGTTTCTGTTATACTGAATTTTCATTGTAAATCAATCATTAGTCCAGCCCAACATGGGTTTACCAAAGGTAGGTCGACCACAACAAATCTAATGGAATTTTCCAATTTCACTTTTCCTGTGATTGAAGGCGGTAAGTATGGTGACTACATATATTCCGACTTTACCAAAGGTTTTGATAAAGTTGATCATACTATTCTTGCTTACAAGCTATACGCACTTTAATTACTTTATTATTTTAATAGTATTGTGTAGTATTGTGATCGACACAGAAAAAAAAAAAAATTTGCTACCCTGAAATTTTGTTTTTTCGCGTTTCATGACTAAATTAGCCTAAAAAAGCAAAAAAAAAAAATCCGTCCCGCCGTACGCCGTACATATGGACTCGTACCTCCAAGACCGTTAAAGGTAGAATGTTGATTTTTGGGTGCGTTGTTAACTTGGTAAGTGAGCTCCATTACCCAAATTTTGGGGAGTGTGGGGTGGAAGGGGGAGGCGGGGGGATGGAAAAGGTCGAAATATGCACTTGCTAATATCTTCACCACGAATGCGGATAGAAAAATGAAAATCAGCACACGTATAGAGAAAGCTGTGGGACATATTCCAAAAATAATTTAGTTTTTTTATCCATTGGCGTCCGTAAAGGGGGGGCTAAAAACAAATTGTCGGCCGAATCTTTTTTTGAAATGGTTATATCTTCGAAACTACTTACCATAAAAAATTCATATTTTGGGACAATTAAGATGGCGTATAGATCCATCAGAATCAGCTTAGAAATAGGCTTATTATTGTAAGGAGAAGGGTCGGGGGGGGGGGGAGGTGCAAGGAAAAACACTTAAGAATTAATATCTCAACTATATCTTAAGCTATGTAATTGAAATTTAAAACATATACTAAGCTACACTAGCGAAATACAAAAAAAATATAAAATTTGGTCATAATAGTAGTGGGGTGAAATGGGGAGCATTTGAAAAATGGTGCACTTTTCAAAATTAGAAATCATTATATCTCAAAATTGAGTACAGATATCGAATTGAAAATTCGTCAAATTATAGAACTACATAATTTATAATTTTGATAAAAATTTTAAGTTAGGGGCTGTAAAGGGAGGGAGGTGGTAAGCAAAAATGTCGAAAATGTTGAGTGAATTTTTTAGGACTCTGCTCAAAGATAGAAACTTTAAATTTTGCATGTGAATACATCTATTTGATATACATAGAAAAAAAATAATAATTTGATCCACAATTGTTATGAACCGACCACACCGGTCTAATGGGCACAAGCTGCTTCATGTGCAACGAAAAAAACACGAAAACTGAAAATTTTTGGATGTAATTTTAGGGTAGAAACTTGAAAATTCCTAAAAGTATAAAATATTAACTGGTTGAATACCTTCAAAACTTCTACCCCCTCCCATACAAAATTATTTTTTTGACCATTTTTAAGAAATTAATTATCACCTAACTATTAAAAGCTATCCATTTGAAATTTTGCATAAAAACTTATAAAAATATTTGCAAGGAAATTATTTTAAAAGTTTTAAAATCACACTTGCCCTTCTACCCCCTCCCATACAAAAGTATGATTTCGACCAATTTCATTAAATCAACTAATAACCAACAAATTAAAAGCTACGAACTTGAAATTTTGTACGAGCAGCTTACAAGAGAAAGGAAATAAAACTGCGTCACAAATTTTGCAATTCCTTTACCTCTTCTACCCCCTCCCGTACAAAATTATTTTTTCGAGCATTTTTAAGAAATCAGTTATCAGCTAACTCTTAAAAGCTATCCATTTCAAATTTTGCCTAAAAACTTATAAAAATAATTGAAATGAAATTCCTTTAAAAGTTTTGAAATCGCGCTTTCCCTTCTACCCCCTCCCATACAAAAGTATCATTTCTACCTATTTCATTGAATCAACTAATAACCATCAAATTAAAAGCTACGAACTTGAAATTTTGTACAAGCACACTACAAAAGAAAGGAAATAAAATTGCGTCACAAATTTTACGATTCCCCTACCTCCTCTACTCCTTCCCATACAAATGTTTGGTTTCGTGAATGTAAAATGCACCGAATCCTACGAAAATTCTATGCAACTCCGTCTATGAAACACATTCTATACAGAGGATATTGGACGCGATTCAAGCAATTAATTAAAAAGCTATTAACATCCACCCACCCTTACCCCTCCTCCTCCCCTCATAAAACCTTAAAATTTGAAGAAATGAATGAAATATTGTTAAATTGACAACAGCCCTGCCCAAGAACTCCCTTTCACTTAGCCTTCCCTAACCACTCTAACCTGCATATTGACTTTCCACACATCCGCAACTTGTCCCAAGAATAATAAAGTTTCGCCCGACTTGTTGGCAGTTTATTTCCTTTTACTTTCGTAGATTGGCTCAGATCTTACCTACCTAATCGTACCCAAAAATATGTCCTAGACGGTAGCACACTACAACAGACAGATAAGGTACTGGATCTAGGTGTATATTTTATTTCCGCATTTACGTTTGACGATCATATTGACTACATAATCAGCAAGGCCAACTCCGTTTGGGGTTTCGTTAAAAGATGGTGCAAGAACTTCAATGATCCTTATATAACTAATACTTTATACTGTGCTTTTGTACGCTCTATTCTGGAGTATGCTTGTCAGGTATGGGCTCCGTATTACGAGGAACATAACAGTAGGATTGAGTCTGTACAGCGAAGATTCTTAAGGTTCGCTCTAAGGGACCTTCCTTGGTCTGATACGTTGCATCTTCCTCTTTACGAATAGCGTCTAAAACTCCTTTCTCTAGAGACGCTTGAGAATAAACGGATTATCCTTAGGGCTGCATTTGTATTTAAATTATTCTTAGGAGAAATTGATTCTCCATATTTGCTCGAAGCCATAACTTTTAGTATTCCGCGTCGATCCTTGAGAAATATATGCCACTCCATATTTCTCATCATCGCACCAACTACGAACAAAACGAACCAATCGCATCTCTTTCGCGTATTTTCAACAATAATTACTACCGAATTGACTATAATTTATCTAGCATGCAGTTAAAGTCAGCTTTATGCGATAAATAATTTGTTATTGTTGATTGTTTTAAATTGGATACTTGTATGATGTATGTTTTACGTACTTTTTTGTAACAATATTTTGTAAGTAATCATTAATTTGATGAATTTTGAAATAAATAAATAAATTAGCCACCTCTATTCTTTGTTTGTAATTGCGTGAATTTTTTTTGTAAAAATTTGCTCAGAACACAATTATTCTTTTACTTCTAGTCTGCAATGGATGCAGCGGCTTCGGCTTTATGCATAACAATTTCTAAGGAATGTGACAAGGTTCGCATTAGATTGAAAAAAATTCACATACAAATTCAAACAAAATTGTAAAGTCGTAGCCGAAGCTACCGCATCGATTGTAGACCAGCACTAACAGAGCAGATTTAGAATCATTGCAGCAGCTTCGACTTTGAATATGCGGAAATATCTTTCCATGCAATTTAACAAAGTGGGCTTTGAATCCAAACCAAAAAGTCCATACTAATCTGAACAACAGATCCAAGTTGGATCTGTTTAGTGTGATGCAGAAACTCTTAGATTTTTAAGAATCTAAAAAAAACTGATTTCTCCTTTCCTTTCACAAAAACAATCATCTACTCTTGCGTTCTACTGTATCCCAAGTAAATTGACGTTCCGATCTCTGGTGCGACTTTTAACAATCTGATCGATATGAATCGGATCAATTGGAAAAGGGAAGATAGCTAGGGTTAATTGGCCAATGAGGGATAATTGATTAGTATGAGATCTTGAATTAACTAGCTAGGGACTTTTGCCCAAAGATTTCGTTTCTACCGAATATTAAAACTGGTAGCTAAAGCAACGAATGCTTCTATCCAGTATCTCGGCTGAAGTTCCGACTTCGGATGGGTTCTTCTACAAGGATGGCAAGGATGGGCACTTTGTTGAAATCGATAATGTCATAGCTGATGATCTGGTCTATCTATTTTTTCCCGTGTATCGTTGATCATCGTTAAAACTGTCTACTACAGTCTACAATGGCGCTACAGCCCAAATCGGGCTTTGGCCTCCTTACATTCAGGTTCCTTAACATTTTTTATTATTTATTGTGAAAGGGTTGTTAGCCCTTCGCAAAACCTTCTATATAAGAATTTTTTTTTTCTTAGATTGAGGTGACAAATGTATATCCAAGCAGGCAATGTGCTGGAATTATATATTGCGTCGACCAGGATTTGAACTCACGACCTTTGCATTACAAGACCAACACACTACCTACTAGGCTACACCCTAGCTCGTTAAAACTGTGGACTATGTATAATAGATCTAGTCATAAGAACCATAAGGTACTAGTTTCGGTTTCTATAGTGTTTTTTTGGTTCCCTAAGATTCACCGTTGTACAGAATTTTGTTATGTTATTTGACTACCAGAAACTTTTCACTATCTTTTCTGTCTGGATCTGGGTGTAAGGTAGTTATACCTATTGCTGTAGAGTTTTCTGATTCGTTCGTTCGTGAATGATTCGGTTTCAAGGCTTTAATTTTGCATTGAACACCGAATAATCGCTTCTCTTTTTTTCCAAAAATTGTGCGGGTTTTCTTTAGCTATGCACCTGTCTCTATGTACGATATAAGGATCGTCAGTACGAATGCCTTTTAACTTTCTCCACGTGAAAATATGTGGAGTTAACTTTCTGTATACTACTAAAGTTAATGAGGTAGAATTATTTTTATAGTCTAGATGAAATCTGACAGTATTATAAGTTTGCCACAAAGTTTGTAACGCCAAGAAATATGGCTCGGAGAAAAAAGTTAATGATACAGAAGTTCATATAATCACTAAAAAATCTCAAAACCGGATATCCGTCCGTCAGTGTCCTCTCTAGCTTGAGAACCCGTTGAGCTAGAAAGTTCAAATTTTGTAAACGTTTTAACAAAATAGTAAGGTCAAGTTCGTGAACAGGCCAAATCGCTCCACCCCTTCTACACCCTCCCATACAAAATGACAATTTTGCAATTCGACAATAAACGGATTTGCTCAAAAAGCATAGATGCTATTGGTCTGAAATTGGAATATATTACTTTTATGATAATATCAATCTACCGTACAAAAGTTATTTGAGTGCTCACCTTCCTTCCACCACCCACCATACAAACTGCACTTTTTCATGAAAAACTATAAACAAATTTACTCAGTACGTATAAAATTGATCGAGCTAAAATTGTGCACTAAATATTTATTTAGAATAATTACTAAGACCAAGAAAAATTAGATGATTAGCTTCACTCCTTTTACCTTCCCACATAATATGCTTCACAAAAAGTCGATTTTCCTGAAAAGTATAAATGCTATTGACCTGCAATTTAAAACCTGTCAAAAGCATGATGTTTGTACATAGCTATTTCTGAAAAAGTCATTAAGAACTCGCACCTCCTTCTACCACCTCCCATACAAACTGCACAATTTCACTAAATCTAATACACTAATTTTTTCGGTACCTATTAAATTTTTGAATCCTAAATTTTTTATAAAATGTTTTGATGGCAACTCTAGCGTGATGTAAAATTAGTACAATGTCGTCTCCACAACTTCCCCTATTAAATTTCTTTAGATCAAAAAAAATCTCTTTCATCGTTACGCTTAATCGTAGTCCTGTTATGTTTTATACTATGTTCGGTATTATATACAAAAAATAGAAACCTCTCCCCTCTGCATTTGCCACCTCCCTAACAAAAGTCACTTTTCACTATTTGAAAGAATTTGAGCTGACATATTCTCCAGTACTAGGGTGTAGCCTAGTGGGTAGCGTGTTGGACCACAATGCGAAGGTTGTGAGCTCGAATCCCGGTCGACGCATAATTTCAGCACACTGCCTGCTTGGGTATACCTTGGTCACCTCAAACTATGAAATATAAAAATTCGTGGATAGAGGGTTGTGTGAAGGTCTAGCAACCCTTCCACAATAAATAATGATAAAAGTTAAGGAACCTGAAGGTCGGGAGGCCCAGGCCCGATTCAGGCTGTAGTGCCATTGGAGATGAGATGTAGGTATTGTCGAGTACCATAATCTCTTCCCTATTTCATCTAGAATATTATATGACTGGGCTTTACGCCCAATCATAATTCTGTTATGTTTTTTCTAAATATTATGGGTACTCGAGTCTCTTTCTAATAGCTTGAACGAGACCTCTGATCGCCGGACTACCTAACTACCCTCATAATACACCAATCTATTTCTTAACTCGAAAATCAAGTAATACAGTAACAGTGCAGGTAGTATGAAATTAGAGAGAGATAGAGTTCCGCCAAAATTCTTCGAAGTTCGATTTTTGAAAACTATTCTCTAGTGTTATATGTTACTAAAGTTTTAGTTCAGAAATTTGAATTTTCAGAAGCTTCTGTGATATTGAAATTTAAATTCTTGAACCATTACTATTTAGCGATTCCACAACTAAACTGATAGCATTACTCTTTACTTCCATGTTCGTACCACCAGGCTGAGAAATATATTGGCATTTTTAAAATCATGCCCATATTTTATTTTTCGCACTTCGAACTTTAGTTCACTGAATTGAACTACCGTTGAGATTTACTATTTACCAAATTTTTGCTAGTACATCCCCAATTTTTACTTGCACGTCTCCAATTTTTGTGTTTAGTGACTTTGAAATGAAAAAACAAGTAATTTTTGTTGAAAATAGAAAGAATGCAAAACAAATTCGCTATTAGTACCTTTTACAGAATTTTAATAATTATATTTCTTCTCTGTAACTCTAATTTTAGCAAACGAAGTGGAAAAACCAGTCTACTGTGAGAAGACTGTTGTATGGATTAATTCAACAACACCAGCGTCTTCAAAACTCTACTCTACGCTATGAAACCACCAGATCATCTCTAACTTTATTTGATTTTTTTTAATTCAATTATTTATAGTGAGTTATTTATAGTTAGATCAATATTCATAAAATTTATTAAGCATTACCAAATTTGTTATTGGTACCTTTTTTTATTCATTATTAATTTAAGATTGTAAACTAGATTTATTATGCAAATTTATCAAAAATTTAAGTGACTTATATAAATATAATTATATTTAGTAGTCTAATAAATATTTTATTTGCTATTAGATAATCCTGAGTGTTTTTTAAACTTAACTAAATGACATTTATTTATTTATTTTCTCAATCAGACTGAAAAGTGAGTTAAAGTTTAACTTTCAAAAAACGTTTTGTAGTGTAAATTTCTCTATTGATTTTTTTTATACTTTTAAAGTTAAATTGTGCACGTTTAGCGAGTCAGATGAATTCTAGTGGTAATTAACTCTTCAAATTTTACATACGAAAACTTTATTTCACTTAAACAGCGTACAAGGCTAAATCTGTAAAATTTTTCTAAAACAAACTCCGAAGAAGAAAAATATCGGCATTCCATCTTTAATCTACAACAATGAGGTTATTACGGATCCTAACATGTCAGTGGCTCAATTTGCTGCCGGCTCTTCCTTACCACCAACAAACTCTAGCCTTCCAACGTGTACTACACTAAATGCCTGCTTAAGACAAATAAACGTTTGTCCGCGTAACGTATATCGAGTTCTCAAGAATCTAGATGCTAACAAATCCTCCGGTCCGGATGGAATACCTGCCATTGTCCATAAAAACTGCTGCGCCTCTCTTGCTAAGCCTCTTTGCAAACTTTACCGTCTCTCCTTATCGTCCTCCACTGTTCTGTCTTCATAAAATCTTGCAAATGTTGAGCCAGTCTCAAAGAAAAGGAGAACGCATAAATCCCGCTAACCATCGCCCAATGACAATAACCTCACTTCTGTTGAAGGTCATGGAAACTATCATCAACAATAGAGTAATCGAATATCTCAACATCAATGATATTATTGACGGCACACAGTATGGATTCCGCAAAAAACGTTCGACAGGAGACCTTTTAACCACCCTCACTGAACGGTGGAACAAGAGCATTCACCAGTTTGGTGAATCTTGTATTATCGCTCTCGATATTTCCCCAGCTTTTAACAGAGTTCGGCACAGCGCCCTTTTAATGAAACTTAAAGCTATTGGTTTGGGCGACTACCTTATTTCCTGGATAGAAAGTTTTTTTAATCAATCGTTCAATGCGTGTATTATTGGATGATGAGGTTTCCCCTTCTGATAAAATTAACGCTGCTGTCCCTCAAGGCTCGGGTATTTCTACCACCCTTTTCTATTATTTATTAATAACTTGCTATCATCAACTTTCAACCCTATACATAGCTTCGCGGATGACAAAAAATTTGACTTCTCCTATCATTTCAACACTGCCTCTTTAGCCCGATGTACTAGCTTAGTTGAACAACGTAGGTACATGGTTCAATCATTGAATGACGACTTGGCTAAAATTCTTAGTTGAGACAATAAGAATCAAGTCGAATTCAATGCTTCGAAAATCAGTGCTGTCTTGTATCCCACAAAAAAAGACGTATCTAAATGTTTGGGTTATCTACAACGCTACAAAACTCTTTCACCGCTTCCGGATTAATTACAATTTATATGGCAAATATTAGACCACGATTGAATACATTTCACAGCTATGGACGGGAGCTGCAAAAACTTCTCGCTCCTATCTGGATGTATCCAGTCTCGGACTATTAAAATTATTGGAGAGATTCTGACATGCTCGATTAACTCGATCATAGACGAATGGTAAGCTTCCTAACCTTTTTGTTTCGCTACTACAATGGAGATTGTTCGAACGAAATCTCTAATTTCTTCTCCCCGGTATGCCTTTACCCTGTAATACTCGAGTTGCATCACGCGCTCGTATGTAAGTATTCTCTCAACCCTTCCACCGCACGGTCAAATTTCGTGATTCGTTTTTAAACCGGACCGTTCGAATATGGAACTCACTACCCATCGCAGTATTCCCGCACGACTACAACATTCAATAATTCAAAACAAAATATGCAGAGCCACTTCCGTCTCTATCCCCTTAATTGCCAAAGACGAATATCCTTCCCCCTCACCGGAAAAGTGCTTCAGTGCAAAAGGGTAACCCCTCTAGTTCTGGTGGCACATAAAAAAACGCATGCCCCTTAAATTAAAACTATTAATATCACCTCATAAAATGTGAAATTTTTGATGATTTTTTAAACATTTTGATATAATTTTTATTTCAATACTAAGAAATTACTGAAAATAAAATAATTGACAAGTAAATCACAATCTTAATCAATATCAGTCTTGTGTGTCTTTCGATTATAATGTTTTTTTTTGTTAGTTTTTTTTGTTTTTGTTAGGATAACTAGACTCATTATGCAGACGGTATATATTTTTTTTATTTTTTTTTAGATAAGAAATAAATACTATCATGTGTTAATGCACCTTGGTATTGATAAAATTATAAATAGTATTTAATAACCTTTTGTTTTCAGATTATGAAGAAGTAGTAAATACAACAATGAAAAAAATATTTTCATTTGTTTATGATAATAACTTCAAATGGTAGATAATAGCAAACACTAGTTCTGTATTAACATGTCAACGCAATTTTTCTCGTATGTATTTTTCTTTTTCGGTACCTGCTATCCATATCTAGATAAAAAAGATTGAGCGGAGATTTTGAAGCTACTCGAACCATTAAGTTCTGCGTAGAATAAAATCACTAGATGCTAATTGCAACATCGAAAAGCAGTTATATTTATAATCTAGATGAAATCTGAGAGTATATTGTGTTTTCCTTACCGTATGTAACGCTAAGAAATAATGCTCGCACAGAGTCGCCAGGGGTGCAGAAATATTTGTTGTCGCTCAAAAACCTAGATTCCGAGTCATCGTCTGTCCGTCTGTTTGTCCGTCTGTCTGTGTGTCCGTCTGTCTGTCTGCCTGTCTATCCGTCTATCTGTCCGTCTATCTATCCGTCTGTCTACAATATAGCTCTCGAAAGCTTTGATCGTGCTGAAATTTGTCAAATGTCATTTTGCGCGAAAAAGTAACTTTAAGTTCATCAACGGGCTACAGCGTCCCACTCATTCTAGCCCCTCCCATACAAATTTCATGAAATTTCGAAATTCAAAGAAATTAATTTTTTTCCGAAACCATTTCAGCTATTGACTTTAAAATTAGGTCATAGTATAATAATATGAATATCATTAACTTCAAAAATAATTGATATGATCCCCTCTCTCCTTCTACTCCCTCCCATACAAGTGCATAATTTTCAAAAATGTATTTATTCGGTTTTCATTGCAACTAGCAAGCCAAAAGAACCAATTTCTGTCATAATTAATTTTACTATAATTGCAACCAATTTTGGAAAAGTTATCAACTTCACCTCACTCTCCCTCTTCCTCATGCAAATTTCACGGAATTTCGGAATTTTGATTAAATTATTTTTCTTCTAGACCCACAAAGCTATCAACTTTAAATTTTGTGAAAAGTACACTATTACAAATATCATTGAGACGAAAAATTTGGTTTTGTTTCGAATACTTCTTCTACCCCGTCCCATTCAAATGCATGATTTTGAATAATGCATTTAATCGATTTTCATTGACTCTAGAAAAAGCGCAAACTTAAAATTTTTCCAGAAATTATCCCTTAATAATTGCAATAAATGCTTAAATCCTTCTACCTCCTCCCATACAAATTTTTGTATTGAAAATTCAAGAAAAGTGTTTCTCCTTCGAACATATGAACGCTCTCGACTCTAAAATTGTAACAAAGTAATGTGATTGGGATGTTGATAAGCAAATTCAAAATCATCGAAAACTTTCCACTTTCTCTGCCACCTCCCATACAAATTCCGTAAATTCTGTCAAAAATTGTTCAATTTCCTCGAAAATTATGAAAGCTAAAAACTTTAAATTTAGCATGAAATATTTTGCATACTACGTAGGTCGGATCAGCGGACAACCTCCTTCCGTCGCGATGGAGCTACGGCGATTAGCTTTGAATCCCTTATCCTCTCTTTTGTATAGATCAACCAGTTCTTACGCAGATTTTCTCCTTCTGAGGGCTTCTGAATTTTGTTTGAATTTCTTGCTTGGGCCTTGAGCCAAAATTTTACGTTGGTCCCTAAAACATCCCTAACTTTCAGCTACTCTTCTAGAAACGCTGCACAAAATTGTATGTGTGACGGATGAGATGGTAAGATCCCCCACGGTTGCCGATGAGCTAAGTCGTACCGATTGTCCGGTACAGTGATGGTACATTTCGCATGAAACAGTGGAAAACTTTTACAGAAAGGTTTCAACTTCTGAAGCAATCTTACAGAGATGGAGACCAAAGCTCTGGCAAGCCAACGCATGGTTCTTGCACCACGACAATACGCCCTTGCACTCAGCTTTGTCAATTCGTTTGTCAGTTTTGTGCCAAAAATCAGATGAATGTCCTCCCGCAGTTTTTTTACTCGCCAGATCAGTGTCCTTGTCATATCTTCTTATTTCCGAAACTTAAATCAATGCTAAAAGGACGCAGTTTTGAGAGTAATAACGACATCAAAGCATATTCGTCACAGGCATTAAAATCCATCTCAAATTAATCTATCTAGAACTGCTTTGGGAAATGGAAACACCGCTGGGAAAAGTGTGTGATGATAGAGGAGGGGAGTACTTTCAAGGAACCAAGGTAAAATTAATAATAAAGTTTAAGAAAATAAAGTTCGGTTATTTTCTGAACAGACCTCGTGTTGTTGATCTCGTTATATTTTCTATATTGATGTTATTATTTAAGAGAATCTTAATATTGTTTTGAATTAATTTAGAATTTATCGTGAATTTCTTAAACATAAGGTCTGGAATACTAAAACAATTCTATTTTTAAGCTCATAGCTTATGAAAAAATCATTTCAAGGAAAATATTAACAAATTATAAGCGTACACTGAATTAAATCCTACACGAAAAAACTTTGAAATCACCCTGAAATGAATTTCAATTCAAATTTCTTCGAATTCTAAACTAAGAAGAGAATGCTCCAGACTTGAAATAAAGTGCTTAAGAAGAACATGATACCGCTGAAGAGCAGCCTTAAATCAATTTACTTCCACATTTGAACCGTAATGACCAATTTAATTCCATTTAAACACCCCCTAGACCGAATATTTTTTTTTTTTTTTGTAAAAGAATACCTGTGGCTCAGATGTAATTTCATTAAGACTCCATTGAAACAGTCGGTGTCGAAGAAACGATGCAAAGTAAATTTTATAAAGGAAAATTATTCGGTCTCTTCAACCCACACATATAGCGCTAAAACATTCGCAGTGAAATAATCCTTGATTGCATTCAAGTTAAGGTTCGAAGTTGTTCATTAGAAAAAAAAATTAAAAATGGTGGGCGATTAATTCCAGTACGAAGGGACAATTTAATGCTAGGTTAAGCTGTTGACTTTTAGTTATTCTAAAAAAAAACTGAATTTATTATTTATTTACTGTGTAGGTTTGTCTGTGTTTTTTAGCCAACTGTCTATCCATGATTTCTCCATTACTGAATATAACAAACTTCTAAAAAAGTTTAAGAAAATAGTCTTGAAGAAAATTTTATGAAGAGATAGATGATCGCCCAACGGCTTCAAGACTCCAAAAGTAGTGATGTCAAATTTCGATACTTTTAAGTATCAGGAACTAATCGTTACTTTAAGGAAAGTAATCGTTACCTTTTATTCGTTACTAAGTACTAGTTTATTTAAAATGACTGCCGTATCATGTTGCAGGGATGAGTAAGCCAGTTCTGCTGAAATCGCCTCTAGTACCCCATGCAGTAACTTCATGCAACAAGAAATTGCTCGTGAATCGCTCTTGATTTCGTTGGCATACGTACCAGTATCAACACAATGGTGTCAAGTTCGATTTTTCAATTATACCTCTTCTAAATAGAAAATACCTTTTAACACTAACGTAAATAAAACGACAACGTGAAGGAAATAATTTTTATTAAATCGAAATTTTCTTCACTAAAAATCCCACAAATTGATAAAAATCCTTTTATCACCCCAACTATTAAAAAAATTCTACAATCTGATATCATTGATCCCACAACCTCATTACTAGTACCGACGGACTGCCTGCCGCTCGAGCGGATCGCCCTAACTCTACTTGACGACATTCTTGGTGTGAAAGAAACGAAACGAAAAATTAAAAAAAATCATTTTTTCAGTAATCTTTGCTGTAAAGAAGAGTAAGAGCATTCCTTCTCGTTATTGCTTTGAAATAGCGGTACGGCGTTATGCACAAGTGTGGATTTTCCTTCTGTGATGAAAGGAAAAAAAATACTAAACATTACTTTCGGTATAAGTGCTAGTTTTGTACGAGAAACGAATACTCGGGTAACGAAACATTAATGAAACATTTTAATAGTTCAGTTACTTTTTAGAGAGCTTATTTCGTTACTTAAGTAACGAATATAAATCTGCATCGGTACTCGGTTCTTCGGATTTCAGTCGGTAACGAGTACTCGTGTAACAAATAGTTACTTTTTTGACATCACTATCCAAAAGGTCTTATAAACAGACTCCCCGATAGAGATCGGACTATTAGAGAGACCAGATGGGTCCTCAGCTAAAAGTAGCATGGAAACTCTTGAAGTGTTATTGGCAGCACATCTCCTAGACTGCAAGATAATTAAATATAATAAAGATTTAGAGGTAGAGGAAGAGACGTATCGTCAAACTTCGTTCAGCACTAGTATTACTGGTAAGATCTTCACTTCTGAAAATATCAGATGGGCGATCTAGACGTTTAAGCACTACAAATCAGCTGGATTAGATAAAATATTCCCCGCATTACTGCAGAAGGGATTAGAGATCCTAATACCAATAATGATAAGGATCTTTAAAGCCAGTTTTGTATGGGCATACATACTGAAAATCTGGAGGAAAGCTATGGTAGTATTTGTACCGAAGGCAGGGAACCGTCCATTGATCAGCCTAAGTCATATCGCCCTATAAGCCTTACTTCCTTCTTCGTCAAGACGATGGAGAAGTTAACAAGCTCTGTCTGAATAATAATCAACATGCCGACCAAAAAGGCAAATCAACAGAGTCAGCTCTTCATGGTTTGGTAAGACGAATCGAAAAGGCAAAAGACTATAAACAAATTTCCCTTTGCGCATAGATATAGAAGGAGCATTTGATAAGCCATAATAGCGGCAGCTGGGAAAAGGATACAACCCTTGCTAAAAAGCCGAATAACAACCTAGGTTCTAGGTGATAGCACATTGACTGCACAGACCTATACGGCTGTCGGCACTTCTTTGGTCAATTGTAGTAGATGAGCTCCTGGGCCGTCATAACAGAACAAGGATACGAGGCAACAGGCTCGTTATTATCATTAAAGGTGAATATGATTTAATAACTTCGGAAAGGATACAATCTGCTTTAGAGGTGAAATAAAAATATAAATAATAAATAAAAAATTATACAAAAAGAAAAAACTCCGTGCTATGTCTTACGATTGGAATTGAATAAATGACTCGCGCTACTTATCAGGGCGAGTTTGATGCATAGAATATATTTCAGAATGCTAACTTCGAATTTTGTTAAATATTTCGAATCGTAAAATGAAATAAAACCTTAAAACATTATAAACAACTTCATTACAATAAAAATTTAAATAATACATAAAATACAAAAAATGTTCACTAATCATTTCTTCTCTTGTAAAGACAGAAAAAACATTTCAACCCGGCCGGCTTATAAAAGCCGAGTAATAATGTTCGGATTTTTCTCCGAATTTTGCAATTTTATCAAGAAAACTTCTGAATCAAATCATAAGAAGAATTTTCTTTAAGGTAATAAAATATACTGCCATAGTTAATCGCATACATAGATAGATAAATTTCTTATCAATGGCACAGATTTGAGTCATAAATTGCTCGATTAATTCGAAACTATGTCCTTTGATTTGAAACCACCGATCTCGAATTTTTCAACTTCTACGAAACGATTGCCGACTCTCTACATATGCTAAAGTGTCATAAAAATTGACCGTGACCTCACCTGACCTACATTCGTTTTTGGGCTCGCGCACCAGATCTATCTATAGATATATCCCGAAATACGGACAAGCTGCTGTACTAGTCCTCATATATCAAAATACCGAACCGTCCACAATTCCAATCGACGTGCAGGTAATTTCAGAGAAGCAGAAAAGATATCGATAGCACCTAACCTACCCTAACGCCATCCTCACCCACATTCCGATCCCCCATAAATGTCACCACACTAGTGAAATGGACGTGCCAAGGAAGCGGAGTCAGGACACAACGTACACAACATGAAATATGTGTAGAGACGAATGTTTCAGGTTTGTTAGAGCAGATGTCGAACGCCAATCCAATTCACCTGTGTGCCTCCCTGCCCAGTTAGTGAGTATCTACGCAGCAGTGATGAAATTGAGTAAAATCCGATTCGTCTAAATTGGGTTCTTAGAGCCCATGTTGTCCTAAATATTTTATTTTATTTTCTTTTTTGTAAACTTGTCGGAATTATTTTCAAGGTAAGTGACAGTTTTGGGTCAGAAGGAAATTAAAGGCATCTCTGAAGAATCGCGATGTTAATTTCGTTCTAATTTCATTATCAGATTTTAGAAAAGCGTGCGGAAAAAAAATTTTCCAGGAATATAGTCGTAATCTTGCGAACTTATTTTCGAGAAATGGAAGAAAAAAATTTTTTCCCACATTCCCCGTTTTAATTGCTGCTCTAAGAAGGGAAGGATAGGAATTTCACTGTCATTTCTTAAGAACAGTGGTACGAGATTATTTACGCTTATGACAAGGATTATCTGGTAAACATCGCTATGGGTACAAAGGGCTGGTTGTTATAGTATTCGTGGTAGAAAAATTGCGAGCAGATGAAATGAACATGATTATAATTATTGCTTTAATTAAACAAATTCAAAATAAATTATTACTTTTTTTGCGGTGATATGGCCCAGAACGGGTCTTGCACTTCTGATTTAAAGGTTGCGAAATACTTTTTGTTTATAGTCGAAATTCTCGATAGCAAAAGATTTAGCTAAGTAGAGACAATG
Source organism: Chorisops tibialis (assembly GCA_963669355.1). Taxonomy (NCBI): domain Eukaryota; kingdom Metazoa; phylum Arthropoda; class Insecta; order Diptera; family Stratiomyidae; genus Chorisops; species Chorisops tibialis. The sequence continues at coordinate 40,613,180 of OY770264.1, read as the reverse complement.
TAATTTGAGTATGGATAGATTTCATGAAGTGCTATTTATGTAGTATCACATCAGAATTTAAAAGGACCTTCTTTCAATACTAACATTTACACTCGCCGTTAACATTAATTTTTCAATTATGGCCGACAAAATAAAAGCTTTTACCTTAATTTTGTCGGTGTTCGATGTAGGACAAAAAAAAAACAGTGAACTTTCACTTAACCTCAATATCAGAATATACGTTAGATCCTGTGCGAAAACATCTCTAGATAATACATTTTGATGGATCTTAGTCATATCAGAAACAAGTAGGTAATAACTTGAAACCTAAATACCATATAGACTCGTAGCTCTGTCGTGCTGCTTTGTGGTACTAGGACACATATTTCATCATCTTTGTCTTCTTCTTATTTTAAATTGCATGTATAAATATGTGTGCTGCTATTCCAAGTCCTTGGCATACATTGTAATGGATTGTACTCGTATATGAGGCCAGAGAACATAACCCACTTAAATAGATATTGTATTTGTGCCATAAAGCCTTTCACATCTTTGTAATATATTTCTGAAGATTCCGATATAAATAAGTGTTGCACCAGTTCCTATTTTTTGAATACCACTTAAAGCTTGAATGATTTTGTTTTTTTTTTGGTATAATACAACGATATATTTTGCCATTTTACTTTATTTATTTAACAATAAAGTATTGTGATTGACTTGTAAAAAACAATTTGCTACGCCGAAATTTTGTTTTTTCGCGTTTCATGACTAAAATAGCCTAAAAATGCAAAACATAAGCTGCCAACAAGTCGGGCGCAACCTTATTAGTTTTGGGACAAGTTGAGGATGTATGGAAAGTCAATATGCAGATTAGAGTGGTTAAGGAAGGCTAAGTGGAACACCTTTAGGACAAGGCTGCTGTCAATTTAACACTTAATTGCGAATATCATCAATAGCTCCAGTACATGTAATCAATGATTTCATTCGTTTATGCAAATTTGGGTTTTTATGAGGGAGGGGGAGGGGTTATAGTAAGGGTGCGTGGATGTTAATAATTATTTAAATGATTGCTTGAATCACGTCCAATATTCTCTGTATACAATGTCAATTTCATAGATGAAGTTGCATAGAATTTTTCTAAAGTTTGAAGTATTTTATATTCACGAAACCAAACATTTGTACGGGAGGGGGTAGAGTAGGTAAGGGAATCGTAACATTTGCGATGCAATTTTATTTTGTTTCTCTTGTAAGATGCTCGTACAAAGTTTCAACTTCTTAGCTTTCACTTTGTTGGCTATTAGTTGATTTATTGAAATTGGTTGAAATCATACTTTTGTATGGGAGGGGGTAGAAGGGCATGTGATCTAAAAACTTTTGACGCTGTTTCGTTTCAACTATTTTCAAAAGTTTTTGTGCAAAATTTCATATTGATAGCTTTTAATAATTAAGTGATATCTGATTTCTTGAAAATGGACGAAAAAATAATTTTGTATGCGAGGAAGTGAATGAAATGAATGAAATACCTTGTGCACGTTAAGCCCCTACTTCGGTGCATAACAATTTTAGAACAAATTACTATTTTTTTTTCTATGCATATCAAATACATAGCTGTATCCACATGCAAAATTTAAACTTTGTATCTTTCACCAGAGCCTTAAAAAATCACTCAAAATTTTCGATATTTTTGCTTACCACCTGCCTCCCCTAACACCCCAAATTAAAATTTTTGCCGATATTAAAAACAATGTAAAAAACATAACAGGGCTACGATTGCGCGTAAACCGCAATCTTACGATACTCTAGATGAGATAGAATTTTTTGTGATCCCAAGAAATTTTGTATGGGGAGTGTTAGAAGGGGTGATATTATTGAACTACTTTTTTCCCCATCATGCTAAAGTAGCTATAAAAATGTTTTATAAAAAATGCTTACTCCAAAAATTGAATAGGACCTGAGAAAATTAGTGTGTTAGATTTAGTGAAAATGTGCAGTTTGTATGGGAGGTGGTAGAAAGAGTGGGGAGATTTTAGTGATTTTTTCAGAAATAACTAAGAATATCATAAAATTGACATCTCTTAAATTTTAGACCAGTAACATTGATACTTTTCAAGAAAATAGATTTTTTGTGAAGTTGTGAAACTGTGTCATATTGTATGGGAGGGGGTAGAAGCAGTAAAGCTAATCAAATATTTTTTTCTGATCTTAGTGATAATGCTAAATAAGTATTTATCACAAAATGTGAGCTCGATAAATGTTATATGTTCTGAGAAAATCGGCTTAGAGCATTTCATGAAAAAGTGTAGTTTGTATGGGAGGGGTTGGAAGGAGAGGGAGGACGCAAATAATTTTTATATTGTATATTGAAATCATTATGAAAGTATTATATCCCGAAATTCAGACTAATAGCTTTTATACTTTTCGAGCAAATCCATTTATAGTCGAATTGCGAAATTGTGCCATTTTGTATGGGAGGGGGTAGAAGAGGTGAAGCTAATCGTCTAATTTTTTTTAGCCTTACTAACAATTTTAAATAAATACTTAGTGCACAATTTCAACTCGCTAAATTTTATACGCACTGAGTAAATTGGCTTAGAGTAATTCATGACAAGTACAGTTTGTATGGGAGGTGGTAGAAGGAGAGGGAGGACACGCATAATTTTTATACGGTAGATTGATAGTATCATAAAAGTAATATATTCCAAATTTCAGACAAATAGCTTTTATGCTTTTTGAGCAAATCCGTTTATTGTCAAATTGCGCATTTGTGTCATTTTGTATGAGAGGGGGTAGAAGGGGCGGAGCGATTTGGCCCGTTCACGAACTTGACCTTACTTTTTTGCTAAAAATGACACACAAAAATTTTTAGCACTATAGCTCAAAGCTTTCGAGAGTTATGCTGTAGACAGACGCACAGACAGACAGACGGACAGACGGACAGACGGACAGACGGTCACTCGGAATCGATGTTTTTGAGCGACAACAAATATTTCTATACCCTTGGCGACTCTGTGCGATGATTATTTCTTAGCGTTACAAACGGTAAGGCAAACACAATATACTCTCAGATTTCATCTAGAGTATAAAAATCTGACAAAATTTCAATTTGATATCTGTACTCAGTTTTGTGATATAAAGGTTTGAAATTTTGGAATGTGCACCATTTTTGAAATGCTCCCCTACTATTATGTCCAAATGTTTTACTTTTCTTGTATTTCGCTAGTATAGCTTTATACACTCCACGAAATAAATATAAAGGCACCTAAACTTCTTTGATAAATAAAATATATGTTATTTTCGATTTCTTAACAATTAAATTCCTTAATTATTTCTTAATGGGGTTACAGACATAATACTTTTAAAAAATAATATAACTTTTTTAAATTATAAAAAAACAAAATAAAAAAAACGAAGCGAAATAATTATAAAAGCAATAAAGAAAAAACATTTTTTTTTAATTTTTAATTTTTTTTTTCGACATGTTAGTAAGACGTATGGCCACCATTGCTATTTATGACTTCTTCTAACCACCTTGGCATCAAATTCAGTAAACTATGAAGGATACTGATATCAATTTCCTTCCATTCCCTATTAATGGAATCTTTTAGCTCTTTTACAGTGGAGTACTGCCGCCCATGATGAAAAACTTTTGATGATAATATGGCTCAAAGATTCTCGATTGGATTGGGATCCAGATTAATTGCAGGCCAATCGAGAACTGCAACACTCCATGACATAAGGAATTCTTTTGTTTTCCTTGAAGAATGGATAGCCGCATTGTCTTATTGAAAAACAAACTCAGCACCAGCAATATTCTCTCCGTGTTCGATTAATACATTGTCAAGAAGTTCAATATAATTCTCGGAGTCCATACGAGTCGACACAAAGCAGATCGGCGTGGCACCATTGTAAGATATTCCTGCCCAAACCATTAGAGAACCTCCGCCAAAATTTCTGCGTTTTATATTTTCCCTTTTTGAACCTTTATTCCGCCAATGTTTGTGGGCACCATCTGGACCATCCAAGTAAAATTTTTTTTCATCGCTGAAGACTACTGTTTTCCATTCTTCGTCCCAAAAACGGTATTTTTCGGCAAAACGTAATCTAGCCCTCTTGTGTCTTGGTGTTAATGACGGTTTACCATATTTGCTGTCATATAGAAGATTTAATTCGGTTTTCATAATTTGTTGTACTCTACGTACGCCTACTTCTAGATCCAACTGGCCTTGAATTTCGTTTGCGCTAATGTTTCCATTAACGGCAATTCTCCTCATTTCCCTTTTCTCTCTTTTAGAGACCGTTGGTGTCCTTCCTGGTTGCTTTTTGGTGCCGTATATTTTCCTCATTTTAATGTAATTGTCAATGACACTGCTCGATCTGTTTAGCTTAATAGATATTTGGCGATTTGATAAGCCCGCGTCGTGATAAGCTGCAATTTTACCCTTTTCTACCCCATTGAGCACTTTTCCGCGCGGCATTCTAATGTACTTAGGTGTATTATTTTCAAATCACATTAAAAAGATTATAAAACTTTTTTAATAAGAAATACTTAAACTTTATTGCGTTTTTCGCGGAAAATATAACCAATATAAACAACTTTTACAAAGTGCCTTTATACTTATTTCGTATCAAATAACAGAACATTTGACAAATCTTTTTTGATTCTCAAATAACAACAACAATAAACATGGGTGATTGAGTTTATACTTCCAATGAAACCAATAAAAATATTCTTGTCTTAGTATATTATGTACTGTCAAAAAAAGTTCAATGATTGTTGTGCCTTTATATTTATTTCGGGGAGTGTATTATTTATTTATTTAAGGACTTGATGAACAGAAAGTAAAATATTCCAATTATGCAAGAGGTCCAAAACAAATATAAGTGAATTACAATATTAATAATAGAAAAAATGAAAGTTAAATAGAAATTCAATATATGTACAAAGTTATTTAATAGAAAACTTGAATTTTAAATATACCTTGAAAGATTATAGACTGAAGTCATGAAAACTAAGGCAAGATTGATTGAACATTCGAGGCAGCCTGAGTAAGGAAGAGTGAAAATATACGTTCAGCCGCGCATGTGGTACAACGAATAGAGTATGTGATCTAGTATTACTTATATTAGAACGCAATTGAAGTTCACGTTGAAGATTAGTATTGAAAACGAAATTTACTTTAAATAAAAATAACATGTCAAAATAAATTCTTCTGTCCTTTAAACTAGTTAGGCCAAGTGATTGTAATCGACTCTTGTAGCAAGTGTCAGATAAGTTCAGTTTTCGGAAAATAGATTTGGTAAAACGTCGTTGTACTGATTCCAATGCAGTCTCAAGATATTGGTAGTGAGGGTTCCAGACAACAGAACAATACTCTACGAGATCGAACCAAACTATTAAACAAATTCGTATAAACATGCATATTATGGAAAGTATGGGCAGTTCTTAATATAAAACCACATAATCTAAATGCGTGTTTGCAGACTTCGACTATGTGGTGATCAAACCTTCATCTGCTGTCAAACATTACTCCTAAGTCCTTTATGCGTGAGACTTCAACGAGGAGAGCATTATCAACATGGTAGTCAAAGCTCAGGCTACAATCCGTATTTGTATATATCATTTTAAAACATTTTAGAGTGTTCAAACGGAGGTTATTCAGCTTACACCAATCATTTAATTTATTAATGTCATCTTGAAGGATCTTACAGTCCGAAATAGACTTCACTACTCTGAATAGTTTGAGATCATCGGCATACATTAAATGATCAGATTGAAAACCCATAAGAAGGTCATTCACAAACAAAACAAAAAGTAGGGGGCCCAAGGTGGAACCTTGGGGAACACCAGACGATGCAGAGTAAGGATAGGATTGAGCACCATTAAATATGACATATTGTTTACGATCACTTAGGTACGAAGAGAACCATTGCAACAAAGCAGAATATATTCCAAACGATTGCAGTTTATTAAGCAGTATAGAGTGATCAACAGAGTCCAATGCTTTAGAAAACTCAGTATAAATCGTGTGGACAGAGAAACGATTTTCGAGTGCATATGAGACTAAGTTAGAGAAGGAAACCAGATTCGTCACAGTGGAGCGTCCTTTAAAAAAACCATGCTGATTGATAGAAATTAGGGCGTTGACTCGTGAAAAAATGTGTATATGAAGTAACTTTTCAAATATTTTTGAAAAGCAAGAAAGTAAATTGATTGGACGGTAATTTTCAACCTTATGCTTTTCACCGCTCTTAAAGATAGGTATAACGTAAGATTCCTTCCATTGAGTGGGGAAGATTCCTTCAGTGAGGGACAAAGTGAAAATTTTCGCCAAAGGTTCAGCAAGGATATGTCCAAGATTAATTACGAAAATGTTTGGAATTTCGTCTGGTCCAGCAGTGCCATTACTATCTAAAAAGTTGATAACAGCAAGAACGTCGTGACTTTCGAACTCAGGCAAGAGATTGACATGATTATCGATGAAACAAGGAGCAGATGATGGTGAATTGGTGGAGTAGACAGATTGGAAATATTGAGAGAAAAGTTCAGCAATACCACATGGGGTAGAAGCAGTAGCATCCAAGTGTGTAATAGTGGAAGGGTGGGACAAAGTCGTTCGAGATGCATTAGTATAACTCCAAAACGGCCTAAGATTCCCAGTAGAAAGACAGAAATTTAGGTTGTTCACATATGAACGAAAACCTTTCTTTATTTCCGTCTTTAGCTGCCTCCTGAGATCAGCAAAACGGGATGCATTTGTAGGATTACGGTTCTTGAGAAAAATTTTTCGTGCCTTGTTTTTTATGTGTAACAGTTTAATAATGGTATTGTTGAACCATTGTGGAAAGGAATTGCGTTTAGTGGAGTAGAACGGAACATGCTCAGAAATTATTGAGTTTAAAGAACTGTAAAAATAGTCAACATAAGAAACAACGGACTCTGATTCCAGGGTTTCCAGCAGATTAAGTTCTTGTCCAAGTCCCAATTATGTAGCTTTAGAGTTCGCTGAGATATTAATTTTTAAGTGTTTTGCTTTTGCACTGCCACTAACCCTCTCTCTTACAACAATTAGCTTCCTTCTAAGCTGATTCTGGTTGATCTTAATACCACCTTAATAGACCCGAAATATGAACTTTTTATGGTAAGTAATTTCGAAGATACAGTCATTTGAAAAAAAAATTCAGCGGACAATTTGTTTTTAGACCCCAATGGACCCAATGTATAAAAAAATAAATTTTTTTAAAGTTTGTCCCAAAAACCCCTCTATATGTATGTTGATTTTGGGCTTCTTGGCTGGAACCATGGCTGAGATATTTGAATTCTTAATTTTCGATTTTCGCGCTCCCCTCGCGTCACCCTGAACCCGTACACCCTACAAAATGGGTGTCCGAATGAGATTCGCAACTATCTACAATCCCCCCAAAAATTAACTTTCTATCTTAAAGGGTTTGGGAGGTAATATGCGTACACATCGGCGGACGGCGAATAGCGTACGGCGGATGGCAAACAGACAAACGATTTTTTTTTTGCATTTTTGGGCTATTTTAGTCATGAAACGCAAAAAAACAAAATTTCAGGGTAGCAATTTTTTTTTCCAAGTCGATCATACTTCATCATTAAAATAATAAAGTAAAAAAAATGCAACGTATAAATTTGGAAGTCTCCATATCGATCTAATTAGAGATACATTTGTATGCGGCTTAAGTGACTCACACAGAGCCATAAAGAAGAGGCTACTAAACGAGGGCACTATTCATCTTGATAAGGCCATTGAGGTCGTTAGAGCAATGGCAATTACTAGAAGCCAAGCAGTTCATTTGAAGCACGAGCAAACAAAACATTTTGTCGGAATCGTATACACAAAATTTGATAAGCGGAATAATTATTTCAAAAATTCAAAAAATTCTGAATTGTCAAAAACTGTAAAATGTTCCCCGTGAGGTCGAGCGGAGGAGGAAAAGAGTCAAAAACTACATTTGGTAATGTCTCCACTAAGAATGCAGTTAAAAAACTGAAACATTCTCATAAATTGGTTTTCTAATAAACCAAAAACCAAAAAGGTAAAATAAATTAATTTTTGTATTCAGAGTGATCCGAAAAAAGGAGGAGGAAGAGAGGGGGGAGGGCTTAAAACTATTTTCTGGCAAATTTTTTTCCAAATAATTAAATCTTCGGAAATACTTGACACGAAAAATTAGGCGGCATATAAATCTACTATAATCAACTAAAAATAAGGCCAGTAATAGTAAGGAGGGGGGGGAGGGGGTTTCAAGGAAAATATTGTCTTGACTAACTCCTAAGCTATCTCATTGAATCTTGCAATATAGGTATATTAACTTATACTGGTAAAATGCGAGAGAAGTATAAAATTCAGTCATAGTAGTAGTGGGGTGAAATGAAGAGTATTCCAAAAATGGTACATTTTCAAAATTTCAAACCGCTATATCTCAAAATCCAAAACAGATATTAAATTGAAATTTTGTCAGATTATAGAGCTGTATGATTTTTAATTTTAGTGAAAATATTTAAATGGGGGGTGTAGGTGGAGCTAGGTGTTAGGCCAAAATGTCGAAATTGTTCATTGTTTTTTTAGGCCTCTGGCAGAAGATGCAAAGCCGGAAATTTGCACGTGCATACATTCATTAGACACTTATAAAGAAAAAACAATAAATTGAACCAAAACTGTTATCCGCTAGAGGGGGGCCTAACATGCACGAAGTGTTTCATGCGTATTGAAAAAACACAAAAACTCAAAATTTTAGAGTGAGACTTTAAGCTACTAACTTAAATTAACTGCCAACAAGTCGGGCGAAACTTTATATTCTTGGGACAAGTTGCGGATGAGTGGAAAGTCAATATGCAGGTTAGAGACTAAGTGAAAGGGAGTTCTTGGACAGGGCTGTTGCCAATTTAGCAATATTTCATTCGTTTCTGCAAGTTTGGGTTTCTATTAGGGGAGGACGAGGGGTAATAGTAAGGGTGGGTTGATATTAATAGGTTTTTAATTGATTTCTTGAATCACGTTCAATATTCTCTTTATAAAATGTGTTTCATATACGAAGTTGCATAGAATTTTCATGAAATTCGGTGTATTTTACATTCACGAAACCGAACATTTGCATGGGAGGGGGTAGAGCGAGTAAGGGAATCATAAAATTTGTGATGCAGTTTTATTTCATTTCTCTTGTAAGGTGCCTGTACAAAACTCCAAGTTTGTGGCTTTTAATTTGTTGGTTATTAGTTGATTTAATGAAATTGGTCGAAATCATACTTTTGTATGGGAGGGGGTAGAAGGACAGGCACGATCTCAAAACTTTTAACGCAATTTTATTTCAACTATTTTTAAAAGTTTTTGTGCAAAATTCCAAATTGATAGCTTTTAATAGTTAGGTGATAATTGATGTCTTGAAAATGGTCGAAAAATTAAATTTGTATGGGATGGTGTGGAAGTCTTAAAGGTTTTCGACCAGATAGTATTTCATTTAATTAGGAAATTTTTTTTAAATGCATTTCGCAAATTTTCAAGTTTCAACCTTAACATTTCACTCAAAAATTTTCAGTTTATGTCTTTTTTCAATGCACATGAAACACGTTGTGCACGTTAGACCGGGGGGGTCGGTTTATAACAACTATGGAACAAGTTGTTATTATTTTTCTATCTTTATCAAATAGATGTATCCACATGCAAAACTTAAACCTTGTATCTTTCACCAGATCCCGAAAAAAATCACTCAAAATTTTCGACATTTTTGCTTACCACCTCCTTACACCTCCCAACTTAAATTTAACTACCAAAATTAAAAACTATATAGCTCTTCAATCTGACAAATTTTTGATTTGATATTTGTACTTAATTTTGAGATATAACGATTTGTAATTTTAAAAAGTGCTCCATTTTTGAAATGCTTCCCATTTCCCCCCACTACTATTATTTCAACATGTTATATTTTTGTCGTATTTTCCTAGTATAGCTTAATATATGTGTCAATTTTCAATTACATAGCTTAAGACTAGATATTCATTTTTGAGGGTTTTTCTTTGCACCCCCTGACTCTTTTCCTTCCAATAATTAGCCACTCTCTAAGCTGATTCCGGTGGAGCTATATGCCACCTTAATGATTCCAAAATATGAATTTTTTACGATAAGTAATTTCGAAGATATAATCATTTGAAAAAAAAAATTCGGCCGACAATTTGATTTTAGCCCCCCTTTTCGGACGCCAGTGGATAAAAAAATTAAATTATTTTTGAAGTTTGTCCCACAACGCTCTCTATACCTCTACTAGTTTTGAACTTCCTATCTACATTCGTGGTGGAGATATTAGCAAGTGTAGTTTTTGACTCTTTCCCTCCCCGCCTCCCCCTTCCACCTAACACTCCCCAAAGTTTAGAAATTCGAGCTCACTTACCCAATCAACAATCTGCCCAAAAACAAACATTCTACCTTTAATGGTCTCGGAGATATGAGTCCATATGTACGGCGGACGGCGTACGGCTGGACGGATTTTTTTTTTGCATTTTTAGGCTAATTTAGTCATGAAACGCGAAAAACGCAACAAATTTTTTTTTTTTGTGTCGATCACAATACTTTATTATAAGAATAATAAAGTAAAATTCACAAAATTCATTGCAAAAAAATGCTTTAAAGTTCAAGATGTCAACTGGTTAAATACCTTCAAAACCTTTACCCCTCCCACAAAAAATTACTTTTTTCCATTTATAAGAAATGAATTATCACCAATCCTTTGAGAGCTATCAACTTTAAATTATGTAGAAAGACTTTAAGAAATATTTAAAACAAATTGGCACGACAATTTTCGAAATCCCTCTAACCCGTCCCAATTTCAAATAAATCAAGCAACAAATGAAATGCTTCTACTTCTTCTACTACTATGATGAAATGCTACGAACTTGAAATTTTGTACAAACATCTTTCAAGACAAACGAAATAATACTGCATCAGAAATTTTACGACTCCTGTACCCCCTTCCATACAAATGTTTGGTTTCGTGAATGTAAAATACACCGAATTTCATAGAATAAATTCGTATATGAAACTAATATTCTATTCCGCGTGTTTTGAACATGATTCAAGCAATCAATTGAAAAATTATTATCATCCACCCATCTCTTATAACGCACCCTCTCGTCCCCTTCTATGCAAATCCAGACGAAAGAAATGCTGATTCAATGTGCTTGATCTATTGATCGTAATCGCAGATAAGTGTTAAATAATTGACAACAGTCCTGCCCCCCATTCAATTATTCTTCCCTGTCCACCCTAACCAGTATATTGACTTCGCACGTATCCTCAACTAGTTGCCCCCGACTTGTTTTCAGATTTTTGGCATTAGGAACCTGTTTTTCTTCTACAATGGCACTACAGCCCAAATCGGGCCTTGCCTGCTGACTTTCAGGTTTCTTAACATTTTTCATTATTTATTGTGCAAGGGTTGTTAGACCTTCGCATAACCCTCCAAGCAGGCAGTGTGCTGAAATTATGCGCCGACCGGGATTTGAACTCACGACCTTCGCATTATAGACCAGCATGCTACTTACTAGGCTACACCCTAGCTGTTTAGAACTTAATCTAGTGATAAAAGTGGGATTGAGCTTTCGTGTAATAGTAATTCTGTTATGTTTTTGTTTTCGATATCATTTGTAAATAATAAGAAATAAATAAACATTTGATTACTGACAGACTCTCAATCCGAAAGTTCTGTTTACATTTCTTATACTGTAGACGCTCTGCTTTCGAAAACAAATATTTTCGGGAAGTGTTTTCAGCGAAAAAGATTGTAGATTCTAATTTTGAGTCCTAATATAAGGTTTTTAAACGCGAAATGAAATTAAATTTTATTCCAATTTAAAACGTAAGTACTTAAGAAAATGAAAATTGCCATACATTTCTCGAACACACTGGATAAAGCATTTTGTTTTCATGTTTACCATTCCTATCTTGATAGCTTTCCTAAATAAAAATGTAAATGTTCAGAAAACGAAGAAGCGGAGAAAAACCACGTCGTGAATTAAAAAAATCACGTAAAAAGAGAAAGCAGAAGAGCAAGAATTCTTAGAGCCCCCTTTGTAGATTTTTTTTATAATAAGGTCCAACCCAATCGATTTTGTTCGATTGCGAGTTTTATGGAATATTTTCCTTAGTTTTCTTTTATCTCATGTGTTTTGAATGAAAATGGGTCATCTAGAAAAACAAATCACTGTGTGACTAAGCTAAAAGAAGGAAATGGCTTCGCTTGGAACTCAAAAATCTGTCTTTGTTTTAGCACGTGTAGGATAAATATGAGAAATATACTCGTAAGTATCCATCCAATGCGCTTGGAGAGCGGCACGATTTTTTCGGAACATATCCAAACGTCCCCATAATCCGGGATAGCTGAAAACATGAAAACCGCAAATATAATCTATTGGCGAAAAATGTAAAATTTTAGAGAATGTAGTACATATAATCTGATTATTTTAATTGTTCTTTGAACACAATGCTTTGTATTTTGTTGGAATCAGAACCATAAATTATTACGAATGAAAACATGTTACTCGCATTTGTATGGCACTTGCTCGTGATCAAATCAATCCCGTGATTCAAGATCATATGTATACGTGTTGAAGAGCGTTAAGGACATGCAAATAGTTGTAGTTTGTATGAATTAAAAATAATCCCAAATAAAATAACATTAGGCTTAAAAACGTAACAGGACTACGATTGTGCGTAATTCCCAATCATACAAAATTATAGATGAAATCAAAACTTTTGTGATCTTAAGAAATTTTGTATGGGGAGTGTTAGAAAGGGTCGCAGTACTGAACTAATTTATTTCACATCGTGCTATAAAAATGTTTTGTACCAAATTTAAGCTTGAAAAATTGAATAGGTACTGAGAAACTTAGTGCATTGGATTTAGTGAAATTGAACAATTCGTATGGGAGGTGGTAGAACGAGTGGAGGGGTTTTGGTGATTTTTCTAGAAACAACTATAATCATCATGACATTGATATGTTTTAAATTTCATATCAGTAACATTCACACTTTTCAAGAACATTGAATTTTTTAAAAGTCGTGGAATTATGTCACATTGTATGGGAGGGGTAGAAAAAATGAAGCTTAATTTTTTTCCCAATATTAATAAAAATGCTTATTAAGGATTTGGTAAAAATTTTTAGCTCGATGGGAGGTGTTGGAAGAGTGGGGGATGCACATAATTTGTATACTAAACAGATCACATTTATGCTGAGAATAATATATTCTCAATTTCAAATTATTCGCTCCTATGGTTTCCAAGAAAATTTGATTATTATATATTTTTAAAATTAGTTACTTTGTATGGGGAAGGCGTGAGGGGAGTGAAATAAAACCAAAAGCAGATTACACATCAGAACATACCTAAAAAACTGTGCAAGTTTTATTATAATCGGTATAGCCGCTTGTGCGTAAAAAACGGCCAGACAGACAGACAACAATGTGTTCTTGTGCTTAGTTATTGTTAAAATAAAGCAAAACACTAACTTCTAGCCATTTATAAGCAAATAACACACAGACGCTGTACCTTTACCGAATTAATTGTGCAATGCATTAAAGGGTGACCCCCTAAATTAAACTCGGTGCCTTAAAAAAAAAAAAATATATTTATATGTTACATGAATATTATTTTGCTTAAGTTATCATAAATCTTAACACAAATACAAACACCAGGCATGAACAAAAAAATGTTACAGCGAATGTAAGGAACATCCCTAAAATTAAGAAATTACTGCCCAAATATTGTAAAGCAAATGCAAACCGATTTTCTCCTCGCTACGAAGCTGCGAGCTCACGAAAAAAACGAGATACCAAACTCCAGAAATTATATTTTCTTATCATTAGGGGGATGGAATGTAATAAATCGCCTCACGATTTACTACGATCCACTGCTTTTATTAAAATAATAGATCGCCTAAGATTATTCTTTTCTATCAATCGAATATCACAACCACGTAAATACTCCAAACTTACCAGATAAGAATTCTATTTATCTAATATCAAAGCCACCCGGTCTCGTGCTCTAAGTTGAGCAACGATCTTTTATTGAAATTCGGCACACGCGATGCGCCCGTGCTATGTTGGAAGTTGATCTTAAACTATTTTGATGATCATTGAAAAGAGTGTACCATAGAAGTCTATCTTCCTTTAATTCGAGACTAGCGCCGCTTAAATCGAGATTGTGGTCCATTAGGTGGTGTAAGTGAGTTTCATTCTCGTGCACATCTTCTTCTTATTTTATCAATCTTGATGACATTCCACCTAGAATACAGAAAAATTGTGAAAAGCAACGTTTCCCGGGAGATAGTTTCGACACTCGTTTTTTTAATGGGGTTTCGCCGGTAGCACTAGTTTCCGAAAAATGATTGAATCGCGGGCGCAATAATTTGTGCTGCGACCGGACCGCGCGACGTTATTTCAATCTTCTCTTCTTCTACAATGGCGCTACAGTCCAAATCGGACCTTGGCCTCCTGACATGCAGGCTCCTTAACATTTTTCATTACTTATTGTGGAAAGGTTGTTAACCCTTCGCACAACCCTCTTTCAACGAATTTTTCATTTTCGTTGAAAGAGGTGACCAAGGTATATACAAGCAGGCAATGTGTTGGAATTATATATTGCGCCGACCGGGTTTTGAACTCACGACCTTCGCATTACAAGACCAACACGCTACCCACTGGGCTACACCCTAGCTCAATGCACATCCGCAATTCAGTCCCGTAGGTCTCTTGTCTCGCGTAACCAGATACTGTCTTTTTTCTACGCGCACACTTCATTGTTTATTTTTAAGACCTTTGTCGCTATGAGTTGTTACTAGGTCGGAAGCATGCTGAGCTAACTTCATATGAAAACACTTGGTAAATTTTGGTCTACTAACACATTTACGTGGACTAAAATGATGAGCGAGAGGCTGTCATTTTTCTTTTTCTTACCATGTGTCACCTGATGGTGCAGCGCAATTTTACTTAGTTTAGTTTTTGAAGATTCCGCCTAGCATCATGAGATGGCGCTTTTAAATTTTCAGAAGGGCACTGTCAAAATTTCGACCTTTGGAGTCTCCCGGGAAAAAGTGAGTGGATTTCTCTCGGTGTTCGCCAATTGGGCATGTTAAGCGCTCCGATGGATACGACAGGTCGTAAAAAACTGAGTGAGGATTAATTTCGAGTGGAACTTCTCGAACGTAAGTAGGAAAAATGACAATTTGATTTTTTTTAATTACTTTATTATTTTAATAATAAAGTATTGTGATCGACTTGGAAAAAAAAAAATTTGCTACCCTGAAATTTTGTTTTTTCGCGTTTCATGACTAAATTAGCCGAAAAACGCAAAAAAAAAAATACTTCTGTCTGTACGCCGTCCGTCGTACACCGACGTGTACGCTCAGCGCACATTAACTCCCAAACCCTCCAAGATAGAAAGTTCATTTTTGAAAGGATTGAATATAGTTGCGGATATCAGGCGGATACCCATTTTGGGGGGTGTACGGGCTCAGGGGGAGGCGCGGGGAGCGCTTAAGCTAAAAAATACGAATTCAAATATATCAACCATGGTAACAGCTAGGAAGCTAAAACTCAACACACATATAGAAGGGTTTGTGGAACAACTTTTAAAAATAATTTAATTTTTTTATCCATTGGTGTCCGAAAAGGGGGGCAAAAAACAAATTGTCGGCCGAATTGTTTTTTCAAATGATTATATCTTCGAAATTACTTATTGTAAAAAATTCATATTTTGGGACCGTTAGTGTGGCATATAGTTCCTTTGGAATCAGCTTAGAAAGTGGTTAATTATTATAAGGGGGAGAGTCAGGGGGGGTGCAAAGAAAAACACTTAAAAATGAATATCTCAACTATCTCTTAAGCTATGTAATTAAAACTTAAAACTTATATTAAGCTATACTAGGAAAATACGAAAAAAATATAACATGTTGAAATAGTAGTAGTGGAGGG
The DNA here is from genome assembly GCA_963669355.1 of Chorisops tibialis. Classification (NCBI taxonomy): domain Eukaryota; kingdom Metazoa; phylum Arthropoda; class Insecta; order Diptera; family Stratiomyidae; genus Chorisops; species Chorisops tibialis. The sequence continues at coordinate 40,597,218 of OY770264.1, read as the reverse complement.
AAATGGGAAGCATTTCAAAAATGGCGCACTTTTCAAAATTACGAATCCTTATATCTCAAAAAAAAAGTATATATATCAAATCAAAAATTTGTCAGATTGTAGAACTATATAATGTTTAATTTTGGTAAAAATTTTAAGTTGGGAGGTGAAAGGGGAGGGAGGTGATAAGCAAAAATGTCGAAAATTTTGAGTGATTTTTTTAGGACTCTATTGAAAGATACAAAGTTTAAATTGTGCACGTGAATACGTCTATTTGATGTATATAGAAAAATAATAATAACTTGATCCATAATTGTTATAAACCGACCCCACGGTCTAACGTGCACAAGGTGTTTCACGTGCATTGAAAAAACACATAAACTGAAAATTTTTGAGTGAAATTTTAAGGTAGAAACTTGAAAATTTGCAAAATGCATTTAAAAAAATCCATAAATATACGAAATATTAACTGGTCGAAAACCTTTAAAACTTCTACCCCCTCCCATACAAAATTATTTTTTCGACCATTTTTAAAAAATTAAATTATCACCTAACATTTAAAAGCTATCAATTTGCAATTTTTCATAAGAACTAACAAAAATAATTGAAATGATATTACGTTTATAGTTTTGACATCGCGCTTGCCCTTCTACCCCCTCCCATACAAAAGTATGATTTCGACCAATTTCATTAAATCAACTAATAATCAACAAATTAAAAGCTACGAACTTGAAATTATGTACGAGCATCTAACAACAGAAAAAAAAGAAAATTGCATCACAAGTCTTACGATTCCCCTCCCTCCTCTGCACCCTCCCATACAAAATTATTTTTTCGAGCATTTTTAAGAAATAAGTTGTCAGCTAACTCTTAAAAGCTATCAATTTCAAATTTTGCAGAAAAACTTATAAAAATAATTCAAATGAAGTTGCTTTAAAAGTTTTGAAATCGCGCTTGCCCTTCTACCCCCTCCCATACAAATTCATGATTTCGACCAATTTCATTAAATCAACTAATAACCAACAAACTAGAAGTTACGAACTTGAAATTTTATACAAGCACCTCACAAGAGAAGCAAAATAAAACTACATATCAAATTTTACGATTCCGTTATTTTCTCTACCCCCTCCCATACAAATGTTCGGTTTCGTGAATGTAAAATACACCGGATTTTATGAAAATTCTACGCAACTTCGTCTATGATATACATTCTACACAGAGAATATTGGACGTGATTCAAACAATTAATTAAAAAGCTATTACCATCCACCCACTGTTACTATTACCCCTCCTCCTCCCCTCATAAGAACCCAAACTTGCGGAAACGAATGAAATATTGTTAAATTGACAACAGCCCTGCCCAAGAACCCCCTTTCACTTAGTCTTCCCTAACCACTCTAACCTGCATATTGACTTTCCACTTATCCGCAACTTGTCCCAAGAATAATAAAGTTTCGCCCGACTTGTTGGCAGTTTATTTTTTTTTTGTGTTTGAAATGTGGTGCAGAAATGGGGGCTGTCTCTGTGCTGCTATTCTCGGTCGCAGCAGCACCCCAACAAAGTTGCCCAAGCCTAGTTAAATTTTTCTACTAAAGACTCCGAACCGTTAAAGGCACTATTCGTAGTTTGCTTTCCGGCGGTGTATGATGATGAAAGAGAAATATTTTGATTTTAAGAAATTTTTAATCACTCCAGAGTATTTCTGTATTTTTTCTGGTAATTTAAAAACTTTGTGTTGAAGGGTTGTATTAGAGTCTTAATTCTAAATTTATTTCTTTTACGTATCGACCGAGCAATATTTGGCGTCACCCACGGCTTTAATATTCTAGTGTTTGGCCTCTGCTGCTTTAAAGATTTCATGTTGGTAGTGTTATAAGCATTTAAGTCGGAGGAGAGGGTGTTATACCAGTTAATACTATCAACATTTTTCGTTAAAATATCATAATTTAGTTTATATCGAAAAAAAATAGTTAGAAGATGTTTTATGAATAAATGGAAAGGGTAATTTGATGCTTACTAGCTGCATAAAATGATCTGTTATTGAATTTTTTGAAAACTATAGGAGTTTTACGGTTATATTTATATTAAATTTCTGTCTCACAAAAATATGATCGTTACACGAAACACTTTTATTGTATATGCAAGTGTATGTATTAATGCAAGAAGTATAACCTTTCTCTGATATTCTATTTAAGTATTTTCTGAAGGTAAGGTTATTCTTTTTAATATTAATATCACCAAATACTGTGTCCAATGTGTTTGTATTGGGTGGACTAGTTAAGTCCTCCAATGTATTTTATAAACAGAGTCTCTTTTAGGCTTGGAGATCTATATAAAATAAAAAATCTGACCTTTTTTACATTCCCTACTGGTATTGATGTTATCAGTCCTGACATGGATTCGTAGTTTAGTTCATCCGTGTGGTGTAAGAACTTGTTGTGGATATATACAATACGTATATTCCGTCATTTTTATTACTAAATTTAGTACTGCATTGCATTGAGTAATTATGTATGTGAAACGATTTTCGAATTTGGCTTTCTTCTATGCTATAGATGTTATGTTATATTTCTGTTAATACAATTACATCAATGTTTTTATCAATTTGATCAATCATATCTAAAAGTTCGTCAAAGTGTTTTTTGATACTTCTGATGTTAAGGTTAAGAATTTTGAAATGGTTTTCTTCGCTTAGTAAAACCTTACATTCTGAGTAAGAGTTAATTACATGCGTGAATACATCATCTAGCATGTCAGAATTCATTAGGTTTGCAATATTCATTATTTGATGATTTAATTTTGTACAAATTAGGAATGGGAAAGCGACTGTGAATCTATTGCAGTAAAGAATAGAGAAGATATTAGTGTTATTATTATATAAATAACAAAAAAATATAAGAAAAATCTTTTGTTAAAAACGAATGAAATTATGATTTAAGATGCCTAACCTATTTCGTTGCACTATTTTTTTGCGGGTCGTCCATAGAAATGATGACATAAATTTTTCATTCTTCAATTTTTCTGACGAAAATTTTTCCTTCAGATACCCACACGAATTCGATGTCGTTTTCCTTAGCAAATTTTTTCAAATCATATAGAACAATCTTATAGAGTTTGGTGAGCTTTTCATTCATAAAAAACCGCGAATTCGGCATAGAGGGGTGCAGTGTATTACATTGTAGTCTCCGTCTGTTTATCTTTGGCTTCGCAAGCTATTCGGGTCTTTCTACAGCAAACAGAAGCAGAAATGGCATTGAACTCGGCTTCTTCGCATTATCTTCTTTTTTTTCAGTTGCAGAAATATCGAAAGCAATAATCTTAGCGATTTTTGTTGCGATCGGGCTTACGTATTCATTCGGTGATTCTGGAACATTTACAATTTCGATGACGTTTCCTAGCATCGATTGTTCTAAGGTATTTAGTCGCCTATTCACCGCGTTTAACTCATTTTCTAAATGAGTATTTTTGATGGTCATTGACGCCGTGATTTCAGCAAAAACGTCGAATTTTATAGTATACCCTTCCAAAAAATGGTGAAGTCATCAATTTTGTTCGTACAGTGTACAACCGAATTAAAAAATTCTTTAATTTTCTCCTTGAAGAAGGATTCCAGCCTTCTAATGTTCGATTTAAAGTCCAGTTTCAGTTCAATAATTCCTTCTTCCATAATTTCTTCATTGAAAGCAAGACAAACCTTCTTTGATTTTCGGTCTTTTGGAAGTTTTCGAAATGTTGAATCGATGAATCCAACACAACACACCTGCGTTATCAATTATTCACTACATTTTATGCGTTCTATATTTGGTGTAGTTTTTTGTATGGGAGGGGGTAGAAGGAGTGAAGCTAATCACATTTTTTTTTTATAATACTAATAACTCTAAATAAATATTTAGTGCACAATTTCAGCTCTATAAATTTTATACGTACTGAGTAAAATGGCTTAGAGTAATTCATGACAAGTACAGTTTGTATGGGAGGTGGTGGAAGTAGGGCTAGGACACAAAAAATTTCAACACGGTAGATTAAAATCATTATGAAAGCAATATATTCCAAATTTCAGATTAATGCGTTTACACTTTTTAAGCTAATCCGTTCATTGTCGAGTTGCAAAAATGTGTCAATTTGCATGGGGGCTAATTTTTTTTTGGGTCTTACTAATAATTGTAAATAAATACTTAGTGCAACATTTTAGCTCTATCAATTTTATGCGCACTGAATAAATTGGTTTAGACAATTTCATGAAGAAGAGCAATTTGTATGGGAGGCGGTGGAAGGAGGAGGAAGACACAAATAATTTCTATACGGTATCATCATAACAGTATTATATTCCAAATTTCAGATCAATAGATCTTATACTTTTCGAGCAAATCCGTTTATTGTCAAGTTGCGAAATTACGTCATTTTGTATGGGAGGAGATAGAAGGGGTGGAGCGATTTGGCCCGTTCACGAACTTGACCTTACTTTTTCGCCAAAACCGACGTGTACAAAATTTAAAATTTCTAGCTCAACGCGTTCTCAAGCTGAAGAGCGTAAAGACTGACGGACGGACAGACATACGGTTTTAAGATTTTCGACCGACAACAAATATTTCTGTACCCTTGGCGCTTCTGTGTGAGCTTTATTTCTTGGCGTTACAAACTTTAAAGCAAACTTATAATACTCTCAAATTCCATCGAGAGTATAAAAACGAGTGTCGGAACTACCTCCTTGGTCACTGTTGCTTTTCATAGTTTTTCTGTATTTAGACAAGAAACAAAATATTCAGTTTGTTTTCTTTGTTTACATTTTTCATTAACATTTCTCCTGTTATCACCGACTTGGCTGATTCTAGGTGAAATGTCATCAGGATTGGTAAACTAAGAAGAAAAGTATGAAAATGAAACTCACTAACACTATAGTTAATCAATGGGGACACTAGAGGCGCTTTTCCATAGTTTGGCCAAGGTTAAGCCCAATATTTTGAGCGAAATATAAAAAGTGTTGACCTTTTTTTTGGTACGTTCTGAACATCAGGAACTGTGCGCGGTTTATAATACTTAACTTAAAAGTCACATACAAAATTTTGAAGTAGTAATTCATCTTAGGGTGCATGGAACTTGCAAAAGAAATCATTAAACTCACCACCACACGAATTATGCCTGCGTGACATTCACATGTATCTGCCATACTCTACTTCTTCTTGCATGGAGGAGTGGCTCTAACTAATACCATCAAGTGGACCAAAATTTTGAATCAAGTGGCGCTAGTCTCGAATTAAACGGAAATAGACTTCTATAGTACACTCTTTTTAATGATCGGGAAGAGTCAGAATAGCTTAAGATCAAGTGTCATAGCACGGGCACATCGTGTGTGGCGAATTTCAATACAAGGTCGTTGCTCAACTTAGAGCGCGAGAGCGAGTGGTTGCGATAATAGATACATAGAATTCTAATATGGTAATTATTGAGTATTCACGTGGTTGTGATATTCGATTGGAAGAAAAGAGTAATCTTAGGCGATCTATTATATGATAAAAGTGGTGGGTAGAATGGTACTAAATCGTGAGGCGTTTTATTACACGTTGTTCATTGCAATTGCTTAAATTTGGCATATTTTCTTTGTAAATTCACGTTATTTGGGTTACAATTATCTATTTTGTAAGTCTTTGCTTAATTAAAACAGTATGCTGTTGGGTTTTCCCCGAAGACCCTTACGTATGACTGGTTTTATGACGGTATGCTATAGAGCAGAATGTAAATGAGACGCGAAAGATTTTGTTGTTTATTGTAGGGCAAAGGACGTGTTATTCCGATATTAAGCTATAGAAATAACCGAAAAAAGGAGTTAATAAGGTTCGGGGATTGAACTGGTCCGAGATCCACCAACGTCCATCTCGGTGGCAGTATCGGGCTGGAGCGATGTGCTAGCGTGTTCCCAGGTCTACCTACGGGAGGGGGGACAACAAAACGAGCTTTGGAGCTCGTCACGTCGACTTACCCCAGAATAGGTATTCAACAAAAAAAGGACTTTCTCTTATCGCGGTGTTGACCCGATCAGATGTCCCGACGATGGCGACTGGTGTTAGGTCGCCTTACCCTGCCCACCTTGCCTCAGCCATATAGTATCCAATAAAATTCTTGTATGGCCCCATGAAGAGAGGGAAGGAAAAGTGGAAGCTAAGAGGGAGGCCCTCTAATCATAAACAGTTAGTTATTCATTTTTTACAAATCGTTTATTTCATTATTATTATTTATCTAAATAAACTTATTATGACCGTTGTTGTATAGTGCGTATTTTTTGAATGTTTTTTTTTTATTATTCTTTGCTCATTTCCTAAATTCAAAACGTTCTTATTCGTCAAAGTAAAATTAAAATTAAAAAAAATTCACCGTTTCTACTCTGTATTTTCGGTTGTGCGAAGGACTTAAAACCCTTCCATAATAACAAATTAATGTTAAGGAACTTGAAGAAGAAGAAGAATCAAATTTCAATAAATCCAGTCACTACTTTTGTTTGTCGCTTATTCGAAACATTCTCTTAAAATTTTATATTTATTACCGAAACACTCAAAATTTGACAACAGAATTTGATTACAGCTTTTGTAAACTCGATTTTCAATTTACGTTTACACAAGAAAAAAAGTACAACAAATTTTTGATTTCCAGAAAAGATTTTTTTCCGAATCCGGAAATATCAAATAGGAATACTTAGGAAAAATTGTTTTCCTATACTCTTTTAATTTTTTCGAGTCAACCGTAAGTACTCTTAAAGTTTTAAGTGCCTTGTTTCATTCATTTTGAAATTAAATTGATGTAACTAACGAAGCACGATACCCCAAAACAAAACAATCACGTTGTAGTACCCAATAATTAAAAAATCAACGTTTTCGTACAAGCCAAGTATTAATTAAAATATCTAAAATATTTAAATCGGAAGAAGTCCTATCATGCATTAACCGTCCATCACTGGCGCCTGGATCATAGTTACCGACAACCTGATTGCACATCATGTATGGGTGTAGATAAAGGCCATCCGTTCCCACCTCGAACTTTCAAGTCAGTGAAAGTTGAATATCCTCGTAAAAAGGACTACGCGAAAGCTTTCATTGAGAAGCCTTCTATACTGAAATCCTCAAGGCCCCATTCTACGCAAATGCAAGCTCCCTCCGTTCCTGGTAAATACTGAACGTAACCCATTGAGCCTTGTCGAAGGACTTGATGTTGCTTTTTCTTGTTGATCACAGTCAGTTAGTCCGCTGAACTCGTCCTGACCAGTAGCACTTCTCCATTCGGCTGAGAAAATCTCGTCTATCCTACATTTACTCGAGCGTCGTCAAGCACCAAAGCAAAGTACGGTTGCCTGATTTAGTGAAGTGTTACAGTTGGCCTTGATTTCTTATCTCGAATAACGTCGATTTGAAATAGCACCCAGCACGGATGCTGTTAATTTAATTAAAGTGAAATAGAAAAATAAATAATAAAATTAATCTATCTACCTTATTAGAGATTCGTGTACTAATGCTATGCAGTGAAAATGTTTTAGTTTAGTGTGAAAAGTATGAATTTGTTTTCGAATGGCAGTGCGGATGCGAATTTATTGTGAAACACTTAATATGTATACCGAAATCGCAAGGACGATCAAACTTTTGGTACAACGAGTCATAAGCGCTGAATATTAAGAGTTCTGTCATCGCCCCCAAATGTCTCAAATTTAGGTCAGCGCTGGATTAAGGAACGCAATCCTTACTACTGGGTAATTATCTAAAAGATTTTCGGTATTTTGTTTTCTAACTTTTATCTATGGAATAATTAAAACTTGTCGAAGTTTTATGATAAAGTTAAACAATTTCAAAGGATTTTACTTTGTTCTGCTTACTTCGTTTCCTTTTGAAAAATTCTTTAAATTTTCTTAACCAATACAAAATTTCAAATCTGTAACGAATCCTTTAACAATGATTTAAGATCCTTTTTGAATAATCTCAAGTACGTCAGAGCTAGAAAATATTTGTGGTTAAAAACTCAATCCGAAAATTTTGACATTTTGTTATTCTGTCGATTTACTGTTGAATTTTTAATTAAATTTTATATTTGTTTGCTCTTTGGTTTATGGCGGAAAACGTTAATTTGCTGCGGTTGTCTAGGTCAGGTATTTTGGGAAAAATGTTTGCGTTTCGTTCATAATATTTGCTTAACGAAAATTGTTACTGTTTTAATTAACTCAAACTTGGGGTTTTCGATTTCATTTTATGCATTTGCTGTGTGCTTAGAGTCTTTCGGATTAGTATTGTTTTTCTACTACAGGAAAACATAGCTGTCGAAACACTTTTTCGAGAACGATAGAAATAAGAAAATGTAAATATTCAGTGGGTGATTTACAGGATTTGATTGCAATCATGAAGTATTGAAAATGTTTTTAATTTGACTCAGGTGCTTTTAATGAGTAGCGTAGTGTAAATTGAATTTTTATAATAAGTTGATAATTCTTTCTGAAATAGTTGCGCGTAACTATATTATTCTTGAGACAAGCTGAGGATGGATTCAATATGGGGTTTCAAGACAATGCTGTTGTCAATTATTTAGCACTTAAATGCGATTACAATCAAGAGCTTCAGTACATAGAATCGATATTTCTTTCGTTTATATGATACAAGTTTGGGTTTGATTGCGGGATTGAAGAGGTGGGTGGATGCTAATAATTTCTATATAGATTTTGAGATAAATAGACAAAAATTCTACTCAAAATCAACAAATTTCTATTGAAGAAGCTGGAAATTAACGGCCAAAATTTACTAGTACTATTGCTTAGAACTATATCTAACTATAAGAGTAAAATCTTTTTTTAATGTGCTTAGTAGTCAGGCTAATTATAGTGAAAGTTGTGGAAAGAGAATGTGGATATCTTCAGCTTTATTTTAGTCAGCAAGATCAACCATAAAATATCTTATATTGAATCGGTTCAGTATAAAGTATTTTCTTAATGGGAGGAGAAGAAAGAGAAGTGAAGATGTAGAGTTAAATCTATATTGTTTTTGCTAATATTGATACTAAGATATTTTGCTCTTAATCTGAGCTTAAAAACAGTAAACTTACATACTAAGAAAATTGGTTTATTGTGTTTCGTGAAATAGTGCAGTTTTTATGTGGGCTAGTGTGTTAAAATGAGTGGGAGATCCTAATAATTTTTTAGTTCTTCTTCAATGGTACAACACTTTAAATCGAGCTTCGGGTTCCTGCACCTCAGGTTTAACATTTATGTGTTATTGTGAAACAGAGCCCTTCGCACAACACGCTATCCACGAATTTGCATTTTCGCAGATTGACATGACTAAGATATAAAATTATGCGCCGACCGAGATTTGAACTCCCAATGTTCGCATTGTAACACACTACACACTAGGCTACACCCTGACTAATATAGTTTAGCTTTATTATTCTATCGATCGACACAGAAAAAAAATGCGCTACCCTAAAATTTTGTTTTTTCGTGTTTCATGAGTAAATTAAAAAATGCGAAAAAAAAATGTCTGAATGCCGTACGCTGTTCGTGGACGATCCAACGACATTCAAAGACACATATCTCCGGATATCTCCGGAACCATTATAGATAAGAAAATCATTTTTGGGTCGACTATAGAGTTTTTTCATTACCTTAGCTCTTGGGAGTGTGGGGTGAAAGGGGAAGGAGGGCGAGGGGGAGGTTTAAGGTCAAGAACTGCGGTTGCTAATATCTCCACGAATACAGATAGGAAGCTGAAATTCGATGTTCGTGTATTCTGATTTGTGTGGAAAAAAAATGAAAATAAATAAATTTTTTTATCCAGTGGGGTACAAAAGGGTCCGAGAGGGGCAAATAAAAACACTTAACTATTAATATCTCAACTATCCCTTAAGCTATTTATTTGGAATGTACATTAAGCAGTAATAGCGAAATATGGAATTTTGTCAGATTGTAGAACTATATGATTTGTAATTTCTGTAAAATTTTGAGGTTGTGAGATCTAAAGAGAGGGAGGTTATGTGATACCGTGTTATACATAGGGATGGCAAAAATTGGTCTTTTGCAATCGCAATGACCAAGTGCGATTGCTCTTTTTTAATATCTGTGAAAAAGAGCTGCTCTTCTAATAGCAGTGATTTTTTTACCTCTATTCTCCATGGTAGTGCGAAAGGATGGCAAAATATTATGTTTTATTTTATTATATTATTATATGAGTATTATTATTTTAGATGTTGTCCCACAGTCCATGGCGCCATAGAATTAGTTTGATCGACCGTTTTGTATTAAGATTGCTAGGATCCAACATGAAATTTTTACTGAACGACCAACACGAGCCAAAAAAGAAAGATATGACGAGCTTAGGCGATATGCGAGAAAGACCTGCAGACGAAAACAAAGGAAGTACCATAATAACAAAATAAAAAAAATTTACGACTACATGAGAAAAAATAAAACGCGGGACGCATACGCCATAGTAAAAGACTTAAAAAAGGGATATAAACCAAAAACCAGTCTCTGCAAAGACGAAGAGGGCAATATCATCAGTGACACAGAAGAAATCAAAAGGAGATGGGCTTCATACTTTGAACATCTTTTGAATCCCATCCCAGTAGCACCGATAACGACAGACAACATCTCAATTGAAGCCTCAACTGACGAACATGAACCATCATCGGCACCACCCACGCTTGCTGAAATCAAAGCAGCCCTATGTGACCAAAAACGAAACAAAGCGCCGGGAATTGACGAAATACCAGTTGAACTTCTGAAAAACGGTGGAAACTGTGTCGCTGAAATACTGTACAACATGATATGCAAAATTTGGACAGAGGAAATCGTACCCGACGACTGGCGAAAAAGCATTATATGTCCAATTTACAAGAAAGGAGACAAACTCTGCTGTGAGAACTACAGAGGTATATCATTGTTGTGTACGTCCTATAAAATACTGACAAAAATAATTGAACGTCGTCTTAAGCCCTATACAAATCAAATAATTGGCGAATACCAAGGCGGATTCAGAACCGGACGATCTACAGCAGACCAGATATTCTCGGTGAAACAGGTGCTTGAGAAATGCTGGGAATATAACACAGACGTTCACCAAATATTCGTAGATTTTAAACAAGCATACGACAGTATCAACAGGAGCGTACTGTATCAAATCATGCTTGACTTTGGAATTCCTCCAAAACTAGTCCGACTAACAAGACTCACAATGACGAACACCGAATCCCAAGTGAGAATACAAACCGATTCCACAACCAGCTTTCGAACGGAATGTGGTTTAAAGCAGGGAGATGGTCTAGCTCCTATGCTTTTCAACTTGGCACTAGAGTATGTCGTCCGAAAAATCCCAGTCGACACCAACGGGACACTACTATTCAAGTCCACCCAACTAGTAGCATACGCTGACGACATTAACATTCTAGCAAGATCCTTCCCTAGTGCTAAGGAGGTATTTGTCAATCTTGACTCCGCCGCAAAAGAAGTCGGGTTGCGCATTAATGAAAGCAAAACAAAAGTAATGACGCAAACAAGAAGGAGAACGCCAATCAGACAAAACATAACAATTGCGGAATATAATTTGGAGACTGTGGACAACTTCATATATCTTGGGGCTAATCTAGCAAAGGACGGTAATGAATCACACGAAATCAAACGACGGATAATACTAGCAAATAAGACGTATTATTCGGTACTTCCAATAATGAAATCCAAGAAAGTGCACAGGAACAATAAGCTGCGGATTTATAAAACTATTATACGACCTGTGCTCTGTTATGGCAGCGAGACGTGGACATTAACGCGAACTTCCGAAAAAGCAGTTAACGCATTCGAAAGAAAGGTCCTCCGAAGAATTTTGGGACCTGTGAAGGAAGGAACGGAATGGCGAATAAGATACAACCATGAGTTGTATCAACTCTACGACGAGCCAGAAGCTTCAACGTTCATCAAGCTACGTAAACTGCAGTGGGCTGGCCATGTAGAGCGAATGGAAGACATAAGAATCCCCAAACGTGCTCTTAAAGGCAAAGCGAGTGGTAACCGGCCAGTAGGCAAACCACGCAAGCGATGGGAAGACTCGGTTGATGAAGACAGCAAAGCCATTCTAAAAATTAGCAGCTGGAGGACGCGGTCTTTGGATCGAGACGATTGGAGGCGACGACTTCAGGAGGCCAGGGCCCGATTTGGGCTGTCGCGCCATTGATGATGATGATAGGTTGTCGTTAAGGTAAAATCTTTTGGAGGCTTTCTTTTTTTATTGTTGTCGTCTAAGCGCGCTGGAAGCGACAACCGGTTCTCTGCCTGTGTAGTCATTGTTAAAAGATCACTTACACTAGCTCTATACTAGTATATACTTTTTTTTGTGTTACTTTTAAATTCGAAAAATAATTTACAGTTAAATTTGCCCCCTTAGAGGACTTGTCCAATTCTCTTGGAGAAAAAACTAAGCACCTTAAGGGCGGTGCAAATCACTACCTATCGCACAGAAAAAATGTATTAGGGGTTGGAATTAATTCGTAGCGTCTTACAAAAAGCAAATATTCTTCATAAAGCTACTGTCATGGCGCATCTAGTCCACTGAACGACATTTCTTTATCGAATTTATAACATTTTGTGGTGCGTCATCAAACATGTCAACGTTCGTGCACGAAAATCTGTTTTTGCGGGGAGTGTTGCTTCATTACTTCCACATGAAGAAAAGTGCCGCGGAAAGTAATCGCATTTCAGTAGACGTTTATGGTGATTATGCTCTAGCTGAGCAAACGTGCAGAAAGCGGTTCGCTCGGTTCAAAAATGGAAATTTTGGCTTGGAAGGCAAGGAGCGTCACGGATAACCGAAAAAGTTTGAAGATGAAGAATTGGTGACAATGCTCGATGGAGACCCGTCTCAAATGCTTGCACATTTGTCAGAATCGCTTGGAGTTGACTCATCGATGGTTGGAAAACGCCTCAGTGCCCTTGGAATGTTACAAAAGCAAGGAACATGGCTTCCACATGAGTTGAAGCCGAGGGACGTCAAACGGCGTTTAGTCATCTGTGAGCAACTGCTTCAACGGCAGGCAAAGAAAGAATTTCTGCATCGAATCGTTACCGGCGACGAAAAGTGGATGAGTTACGATAATTCTAAGTGCAAAAAATCGTGGGGTTTGCATCAACATCATCGTCAAAGCAGATTATTCATGGAAAGAAGATCATGCTGTGCATATGGTGGGATCAGCTGGTCATAATCTATTATGAGCTGCTTCAACTGAGTGAAACCATCACTGAGGACCTCTGCAGACGTCAACTGATGCGTTTGAGCAAAGCATTAAAAGAAAAGCGCCCCCAATTTAAGGATCGACATGACAAGGTGATTTTGCTCCACGGCAATGCCAGACCCCATGTTGCGAAAGTGGTGAAAACTTATTTAGAAACGCTGAAATGGAAAGTTTTATCCCACCCGCCATATTCACCAGTCACTGCTCCATCAGATTTCCACTTGTTCCGGTCCATGGCGAATGGCTTGTCAGAGCAGCACTTCGACAACTACGAAAGTACCAAGAATTGGATCGATTCATTTATCGAATCTAAAGACGAAGATTTCTTTCGACGTGGTATTCGTGCTTTGCCAGAAAGATGGAAGAAGGTAGTAGAAAACGATGGACAATACTTTCAATAATACCACTGTAATAATATTTTCAGAATAAACCATCAAACTTTGCAAAAAAATGCTACGAATGAATTCCAACCCCTAATAATTTTTGCACAATTTTAACAGGGGCACGACAAGAACGTGGGCTATGATCATCCATTTAATTTATATTAAAATAATTTGAAGTATAACTGCTATCCACTCCGAACTCGCACGAAGTGTTTCATGCAAACAAAAAAAAACTCAAAATTTGTTTAAGCTACAACCTTCAAAATTCGGGAAACTCTATTACAAAAGCTATCGACTTGAAATTTCGCACAAATACATACTTTTAAAAATATTTAGAACAAAGTTGCATTATAAGTTTTAAAATCCATCTTGCACTTCTACGCTCTCCCAAAATAAAGTATAATTTCAACCAAATTCAACAAATCTACTAAAATCTAACAAATTAGAAGCTACGAATGAATGAAATATTGATTCAATATACTGGAGCTATTGATCGTAATCGCATTTAAGTGCTATATAATTGACAACAGCCAGCCCTAGAACCCCCATTTGCTTAGTTTTCTCTATCCGCCCTAACCTGTATATTAACTTCACAAGCATTCTCAATTTGTCCGAAGAATAATAAAGTTGCCCCCGACTTATTAATAGAAGACTCAAATTATTATCAAAATTGTACATCCCAAATTTCAGTTCAATGGCTCCAATGATTGCAAAAATACGCCATTTAGCATAGGAATGTGTAGAAGGGATGGCAGAATGTCAATCTTTCACGACATTGATTCTATTTTTTTTACAAAGAACCTCTTTACAAAACTGTTCTCTTTCTAGGTTAACAGCTCCTCAAGTTTTATTGGGTATGGATAGGTTTTCAGTCTCTTGAGTGACGATATGATCTTCCGTCGTATCCATATTTTTTTCGAGTCTAATTTCCGTAACAAATCAGTAAAGCAAACTTGTAATACTCCTAGATTTCATGTAAATTAAAAAATGCATTTGAATTAGCCAACGGTCTTCTATTCCTGTCTTTTTCTTCATCTATTGTGTTTTTTGCTAAATTTTACCATATTAAATCTTAAATGTCCACTTTCGCTTAGTCTCAGATCGTCGTATATTATAAGACTTACACAAGTTTTTTTTGCTTATTTACGCTGCGAAACTACTAACTGTGTTGTAATTTAAAATTTGGAAAGAGAATGAATTCATTTGCAAAATTTCAAATTTTCATAATTTCATGGAATCTTCAGCTTTTGCGATGAATCATACTACAAAAAATCGGTATCTAATGTTAGAACGCTTAAGGCTAGCCAAAAGTATAAATATTTACATTAGAGTTGTAGTATTTCGTTAAAAACACTAAAAATGATAGGCTGGTATAGAAGAGCATTAATGACAAGAAAAAAGTTATTGTCATTAAAAAACTCTGAAAAAAAATCGCTGTCATGAATTGTCCACCAATATTTGACGCGACTGTTTAATATTTTAATAATTGAAATAATTTCGAATACGTAAATCTAAAATTTTTCTAACGCCACTACTATTTTCGCTACCATTGTAATAAATTCTCATTCTAAACCTTTTCATTAGTATTACTTAGTCGTATTTTACAGCAAATTTAAAATAACGGAAATTTTTCAAATGGATGAAAATTTGCACATACCTTCCATTTAGTCATATTTTCAGTTGACTTTATCCTCGTATCACGGTTTCATATGGTTGACAAAAAATCGAAAATAAATTGTTAAAATTGGGTTGTTTTATTAATGAGCTGTGAAAAAAAAAGCTTGAAACTGTAGGTTTTTCTATTTGTTTAAAAATTTCACCGTCAAAAAATTCATAAAGTTTTGACAATTTCTGAGGAAAATGTTCTCAGGAAAATGTGGGTGTTTTAATTTTTTTCTTCATTTTCTGTATAATTATGCGAATATTTTGTAGAAGTTTTGCGCATACAAATTCATATGCGGGATCAAAATGTAAATTTTCACTCTTAAATATTCGAAAAAGTTATTTTTCATGTGGTCCAAAAGCATTATCTTTTAATAAATTTATATTTTAATATACTTTGGTCGAATAGAAAGAAGAAAATTAATATTTCTCACATTCAACACCCTGGTGTGAAAATTTTCATCCATTCCCAAATCTATTTCCATACTTGGAAACTATTTTTACTGTTCTAGTATTGCTTTCATCTTCATAAGATTTTATCAAATGGTTATGGAAAAGTCTTTCATTAATATTGAAATTTCTAAATTATCGGTTTTTTACATCATCTGTTCACTAATTTACTGATAATTTCATTCAATTACTTTATTATTTTAATAATAAAGTATTGTAGTCGACTTGGAAAAAAAAATTTGCTACCCTGAAATTTTGTTTTTTCAAGTTTCATGACTAAAATAGCCTAAACATGCAAAAAAAATCGGTCTGTCTGTTCTCCGTCCGCCGTACGCCGACATGTACGCTCTGCGCACATTAACTCTCAAACCCTTTAAAATAGAAAGTTCATTTTTGGGGGGATTGTAGATAGTTGCGAATCTGAAGGGGATACTCATTTTGGGGGGTGTACGGGTTCTGAGGGAGGCGCGAGGAGTGCCTAAACCGAAAAATACGAATTCAAATATCTCAACCATGGTTATAGCTAGGAAGCTAAAAATCAACCTTCATATAGAGGAGTTTGTGGGTCAACTTTTAAAAATAATTTAATTTTTTTATCCTTTGGGTTGCAAAAAGGGGGGCTAAGAACCAATTGTCGGGCGAATTTTTTTTTTCATATGATTATATCTTCGAAATTACTTACCATAAAATATTGATATTTTGGGACCATTAAGATGGCATATATATCTACTACAATCAGTTTAGATAGAAGCTAATAATAAAGTAAGGGGGACGGTCAGGGGGGGGTGAAAAGAAAAACACTTAAGAATGAATATCTCGACTGTCTGTTAAACTATGCAATTGCAACTTGAAACGTATACTGGGCATTAATAGTAAAATATGAAAAAAATATAACATGTGGACATAATTGTAGTGGGGAGAAATGGGGAGCATTTCAAAAATGGCGCACTTTCCAAAATTATATCGGTATGTCTCAAAATTTAGTACACATATCAAATCAGAAATGTGTAAGATTGTACAACTATATAGTCTTTAATTTTGGTAAGAAATTTAAGTTGGGGGGTGTAAGGGGAGGGAGGTGGAAAGCAAAAATATTGAAAATTTTGAGTGATTTTTTATGGCTGTGGTAAAAGATAGAAAGTTTAAATTTTGCACGTCGACACATCTATTTGATGTACATAGAAAAAAAAGTAATTTGTTCCAAAATTGTTATGCACCGAAGTGAAAATTTTTGAATGAAATTTTTTGATTGAAATTTTTAGGTAGAAACTTGAAAATTTGCGAAATGCATTTAAAAAAATCTCTAAAAGTTTGAAATATTAACTGGTTGAATATCTTCAAAACTTCTACCCCCTCCCATACAAAATTATTTTTTCGACCATTTTTAAGAAATCAATTATCACCTAACTATTAAAAGCTATCAATTTGAAATTTTGCACAGAAACTTCCAAAAACATTTGAAATAAAATTACGTTAAAAGTTTTGAAATCGCATTTGCCCTTCTACCTCTTCGACATAAAAGTATGATTTCGACCAATTTCATTAAATCAACTAATAACCAACAAATTGGAAGCTACAAACTTGAAATTTTGTACAAGCACCTTACAAGAGAAAGAAAATAAAATCGATTCACAAATTTTACGATTCCCCTACCTCCTCTATCCCCTCCCATACAAATGTTTGGTTTCGTGAATTTAAAATACACCGAATCCAATGAAAATTCTATGCAACTTCGTCTATGAAACTGACATTCTATGCAGAGAATATTGGAATTGGTTCAAGCAATAAATTAAGAAACTATTAACATCCACCCACCCTTACTATCACCCCTCATCCCTCCCTTCATGAAAACTCAAACTTGTATAAATAAACGAATGAAATATGGAGCTTTTGAACGTTTCCGCAAAGTGTTAAATTGAGAACTGCTCTGCCCAAAAAGCCCCTTTCACTGTATATTGACTTTCCACACATGCGCATTTTGTCCCAAAGATAATAAAGTTTCGCCCGACTTGTTGGCAGTTTATTTTTATATGTTTTCGCATTGCTTTAAGTTTTGTAATTCTTTCTAGGCTGTCATTACTTAAGTTCTTATTACTTAGTTTCATTCTAACTTTACTTAGTAATATTTTTGTCTTCTGAATTTAGAAATTCCAAATTTAGTAAGAATCGTTCAATATTAAAATTTCAACATTTAAATTTTAGACATTTAAAAAAGTAATCTCCATAGAAATACTCAAGCATAACCCTACCTTATTTATTTCCAAAAATAGAGATTCATTTAAAAGTAATTTAAGTCAAACCTTTTTAATTAATTGATTCAAGTACTTACCTTATTCACGATGCAATATTTAGAAGCCTCCCTTCGTTTGAAAAGAAGTGTGTAGGAGGATCCCTTATTAAATTTGCGGAAAAAAAATCATATCTATTTTCTATAGCACATGTTTCATAAATTTTTTTTTATGTTATTAATAAACCAAGAAAAAATCTCTCTAAGCACGTTCTTTCTGTTTGGTGATGAAAGTAATTCTAAAAAAAAAAAAATGAAGCCTTCACGATTGTAGAAGAGCATTAAATCCAAATAAATCAGTGAAACTTATCAAAGACAGTTTCCCAAAAGTTAAATCGAAATTGAGAATTTTTCAATTTAAACTTTAACAACGAGGACATGGCACCTGATGTTTCACCGGGAGCGTTCCCTTGAGATATTGTCTCGATCTCGCCAACACGTTTATGAAGACCGGGTATGGGTCTTGTGACTTAACCGCATGACACCTTCGCATAAAAACACGAGTATTTTATGACAGAATCAGAATCTATGCTGGAAAAGTGCCATGACATAAGGTCACGTAACTATACGAGCTGTAGGAAAACCTAGTAAATGTGACAAAAGGGACTTTTTGCTAACCGACAGTACGCACCAAAAAGCACCAGAAAGTTGACAAGATTTGGTTTTCTCGAGAGATCTTTTAAGGACGAGCTATTGGAAAAGAAAAAGTTTTATTTTTTTGCTTTCTTGTCTAACTTTTCCAGTGGGTGCACAATACCGCCGAGAATAAGAAAAAAATGTTGCCTATGGTCATTTATTTGATTTGTGAGTTAACATTAGCCGCAGCAAGTAACACCCAATAATGGACTTATTCACAGAGCATTAGCCAAATTTTGTTTTTTTGTTTTCTGTTTTCCTCTCATACAAAATTGAATAAGAAAATTGAGGGTGGAACAATATGCCGGAAGCTGGAAGTATTATACCAAGGACGACTAATCGCACGGAGATTTATTATCCAAGAGATTTCATTGTTCAAATTAACAGAATTTCCGTTGACTGATTTGCAAAAAGGGCAGTGTTTTTCGGTTCGGTGACTGAACTTGGTGAAAAGGCTGTTTTTGCATCGGTCCTGTTTTTTTCCTTATAATAACGCCTCGCAAATTAAATGAAGCAAAACGGATAAGATAATAAATAAACAACGTTAATAAAATTATATTGAAAGTCTGAAAGTTATTCTCCAAATTCATACAAGAGCATAATTTAAAGTACCTCGCATGGATTAACACATTTTATGGCCAATTATTAAATTAATTTCAAGTTATTTACACATAAAATAATGAAAAATAATCCATTTTTAACGGGCAAGGACCGTCTCGGTTTAATATTGTACTTGTCCGAAAGAGTAAGGATTTTTCTCATCTCTGTTCTTTTCAAAACGTTTTAAAATAAATTATAAATAATTTATTGAAAATGTGAATGAACTTTGAGAATAATATTGAGTTCGCGATTATCTAAGCCTTATAGTAGAGTAAATTGTCGGGAATACTAAATGTAAAGCTGAGATGGTATTGTAAATCTGTATGCATAATATTCGAGTTTACCCGGAAAATATTTACATTTTCGCTTTTCAATGGCAGACTGGAAAATACAATAGGAAACTTGTGAAAATTTTGAAGTAGAATTAAGGTGAAGTTTCCAGGTAATGGGAAAAGCTTGTGCAAAGAAAGGAAATCTGTTCTTTGCATAGCTCAAGTACTGTAAGAATTTTTCTAGTTATCATATTTTTAATTTGCCAGTGTTGAAGATTTAGGAACAGAGTTCTTAGCATAATTTTCGGTTAATGTTTTTTACATCATCATCCTTCAGGTTATTCAGTATCGGATGCCGCAAGGGTATATGGAAATCACTTTGGAATTTGAGATTTATTCTGTGAGAGCTACTATCGAAAATCGTTGTTTATTTTAACCAGCCCTTTTTGGTGGTTGCATCTGGAAAGCTGCCCTGCAAAGTGGGTAAGGTAAAGGTTTTCAGTAGGAAATATATTTCATATTAAGTTACCAGCTGTTCACGTAATCTAAGTACATGGATAATGGTTTCTGTAGAAACACTGACTGTTTATTTATATTAGGGGAACACGTGAGAGCACTGCGGCCTTTTTGGCCTATTGTGCGAAACACTGACTGTATTAAAGGGAGTAAATGTGGAAGAGGTGCAAGATCTTTGTTACTTTGAAAGTATGGATTCGTTTCCCATTTCCGGAAGATAAAAGAGAGATTTCTTTGCACAAAGATGCTTTGTGTCAGAGTTTTTAAATGGTTATATTTAATGAAAGATAGCAGAAAAGCTCATCAGAAAACTTCAAGTATTCACGAACCAATAGCTGCATATTAGGCATATCCTTGCCAGATGCCATAACCAACGACGAACTTTGGAGACAATTAAACAGTTTCGTATAGGCACTGACATTTAAAGTAGAAAGTAACCATGGGGCGGTTACACATTAAGGGAGGGCACAGCAAACTATTTTTGAACAAGCTCCAGATTAAAACTCTGAAGAAAGACATCGATTTGATCCGATTTGATAGAAAGAAGCAGATGAAAAACATAATAGGACTACGATTGCGTGTAAAATGCAATCGTGCTATACTTTAGATGAAATGCAAAATTTTGTAATCATAAAAAATTTTGTATTGGGTGCGGTAGAATAGGTGATAGCATTGAACTAATTTTTTCCCACATCATGATTATTCAATACAAAACTCAAACCTCAAACATTTAATAGGTACTGAGAAAATTAGTATATAAGATTCAGTGAAATTGTGCAGTTTGTATGGGAGGTGGTCGAAGGAGCTGGGGGATTCAAAAAATTCTTATACCATATATCAAATTTATAATAAAAATAATATTTATATTACAGGTATAATTGACTGTGACAAATTGTTGTCTATGATTAATTGCTCCATATCGCCCTTTGCAAAATTATGAGCTGTGTAGAATTCCGTAGCATCGCACAAACTACGGGTTTTATGAACCGGTTTCATGCATGTTAAGAGATTTCAATAACTACTTCTCGCAATTGGATTTCCACATGAGTGTTCCGCAAGTAAAAGATTAGCTTTCTTGAGATTAATTATGTTTGATTATTTAAAATTTTTTAATATTTGTGTATCTGATTCTTTTTTATTGTTTCTGTACAAATGTAAATGTAGTAATCAATTTTTGATGAAATAAATTATTATTATTATTATAATTATTTTCTAAATTTAAAATTTTTAGCTTTTATAGTTTCCAAGAAGATTTGATTAATGTAAATGATTGAAAACGAGTCATTTTGTATGGGAGGTGGTAGAAGGGGTTACGGAATTTAACTAGTTTTTTTTCCCATCATGATAGGATTGCTTTAAAAATGTTTTGTTTAAAATTTGAGCTTCAAAAATGTGATAGGTTTTGAGAAAATTAGTGTATTAAATTTGGTGAAATTGTGCAGTTTGTATGGGAGGTGGTAGAAGGACCGAGGGATCTTTAGTGATTTTTTTCAACATTTAGATTTTCATGCTTTTCAAGAAAATCGATTTTTTGTGAAGTTAAGAAATTGTGTCATATTGTGATAGAAGCAGTGATGCTAATCAGTTAATTTTTTCTCGATATTAACAAAAATTCTAATTAAGGATTTTGTACAAAATTTTAGCTCGCCAAATTTTAGACGTAAAATTGGTTTAGAGTATTAATGAAAATTGCAGTTTGTATAGAAGGCTGTAGAAGGAGAGGGGAATTCGCAAAATTTGTAAACAATTTATCATATCTATATAAATATAATTGTAGTGTTGTTTATAAATGGCTATAAATAAATTTTTTGCTTCATATAGCAATAACTAAGCAGAATCAAACGTTTTTAAAAAATTTCTCTGTCTGTCTGTCTGTCATTCCGGCTTTGACGCGAAAACGGCTGCACCGATTGCAATGAAACTTTCACAGATTATTAGCTCTGCTTCGGGAAAAAATCTGCTTTAGGATTTATTTTTCTGTCCTCACGCCTTCTACCCCCCCCCATACAAAGTGACTCATTTTCAAAAACTTATAATAATCAAATTTTCATGGAAACTGTGTAAGCTATTAATTTGAAATTTAAAATATATTATTTCTATTATAAATGCAATCTTCAAGTATATAAATAGTTTGAATCCCCCAACTCCTTCCACCACCTCCCATACAAACTAAACTTTTTCATGAAATACTATACTCCAATTTTCTCAGTACGTATAACTTTGATCGAGCTAAAATTTCGTATTAAATCCTTAGTTATCGTTTTTATTAATGTCAGGAAAAAAATAACCAATTAGGTTTACTCCTTCTACCCCCTCCCGTACAATGTGGTACAATTCCACGACTTTGCAAAAACTAAATTTTCGTGAACAGTGTGAATCTAACTGATCTCAAATTTAAAACACATCAATGGCATGGTGATTATAGTTGTTTCTAGAAAAATTACCAAAAACCCTCCACTCCTGCTACCACCTCCCATGCAAACTGCACTTTTTCATGAAATACTATAAACCAATTTTCTCAGTACGTATAACTTTGATCGAGCTAAAATTTTCCAATGAATCCCTAATTAGTATTATTATTGTTATCGGGAAAAATTAACCGATTAGCTCCACTCCTTCTACCCCCTCCCTTACAATATGACACAATTTCACGACTTTGCAAAAACTCGATTTTCTTGAAAAGTGTGAATCTAACTAATCTGAAATTTAAAAGATATCAATTGCATGGTGATGATAGTTGTATCTAGAAAAATTACCAAAAATCCCCACTCCTTCTACCACCATCCATACAAATTGCACAATTTCACTAAATCCAATGCACTAAGTTTCTCAAGTTACCTATTCAGTTTTTCTAGCTTAAATTTGGTGCAAAATATTTTTATAGCTACTCTAGCATGGTGTGAAAAAAATTAATTTAGTACTGTCATCCCTTCTATCACTCCCCACACAAAAATACTTAAGATTACAAAAATTTCGATTTCATCGGTAGTATCATATAATGGGGCTTTACGCACAATCGAAGTACTTTATGTTTTTAAGCTTAATGTCATTTTATTTGGACTTTTTTCAATTAACACAAGCTACAACTATTCACATGTCCTTAACACGTATACATATGATCTCGAATCAGGGGTTTGATTTGATCACGAGCCTCTCCCATTCAAATGCGAGTATCATGCTATCATTCTTAATAATTTGTGGTTCTGACTCCAACAAAATACAAAACATTGTGTTCAAAGAGCCATTAAAGTAAGCGGATTATATATCCCATATAATGTATTACTAACTACACTCTCAAAAATTGCTTATTAATGCGATTTTTATGCGGACGAAGTCGCGGGCGTTTCCTAGTTTATATTAAAAATTTTATTTGCTAAATTTCAAATTGTTTTTTTTGTTGCTTTTCTAGTTTCGAAGAAAATTTGATTAATGTAAATGATTGAAACTGAATTATTTTACATTTGTGGGGATAGAAGGGGCGGAGCCATTTGACCTGTTCCCAAAATTGACTCTTCTTTTTCGTCAAAAGCGACGCGTACAAAATTTGAATTTTCCAGCCCAACGCGTTCTCAAGCTAGAGAGCACACAGACGAACGGACGGACAGACATCCAGTTTTGAAAAGCAACAACAAATATTTCTATACTCTTGGTGCCCCTGTGCGAGCATTATTTTTTACGTTACAAACTTTCAAGCAAACTTATAATACTCTCAGATTCCATCTTGAGTATCAATCAAATTGCTGTTAAGACCCCCTTTAGGAGTATAGGACAAAAACAACTCTCTTCCACAAGGCGCGATCCTGAGCATCGGATTTAAGCTGTTGCCAGGACTTGCTTATTCCTCTAGCCTCCAGTTCAACTGCTCGCTTTCATGTGCTACATTATCAACCAATCCGACTCCTTCCTTGAGGATTGTAACCCAGAGCCTGTTTCGCGATGTTTCGCCAAAGTTTCCTCAAAGTGTGACCGATCTACTGCCACTTCCGCCGTTTAATCTCAATACCTATTTTAGTCAGTTCAGTTGTATTCCAAAGTTCGTCGTTGGAGATTACTTCTGGCCAGAATATTCCTAAGATGCTTCGGATGCATTGGTTCACGAAAGTTTGTAGTTTCTTGGCAAGTCGAACGGTCACTTTCCACGTAGTACAACCACATAGCAACACAGATTTGACGCATGCGTTCAATTTCTTTGATAATAATTAAAACTAAAAGTTTTAAATTCAGCACGAAACATTTTCGGTGGCATATGCAAATAAACTGCCAACAAGTCGGGCGAAACTTTATTATTCTTGGGACAAGTTGCGGATGAGTGGAAAGTCAATATGCAGGTTAGAGTGGTTAGGGAAGGCTAAGTGAAAGGGAGTTCTTGGGCAGGGCTGTTGTCAATTTAACAATATTTCATTCGTTTTTGCAAGTTTGGGTTCTTATGAGGGGAGGAGGAGTGGTAATAGTAAGGGTGTGTGGATGTTAATAGCTTTTAAATTAATTGCTTGAATCACGACCAATATTCTCTGTACAGAATGTGTTTCATAGAACTTTCATAAAATTCGGTGTATTCTACATTCACGAAACCGAACATTTGTATGGGAGGAGGTAGAGAAGGTAGGAGAATCGTAAAATTTGATATGTAGTTTTATTTTGATTCTCTTGTGAGGTGCTTGTATAAAATTTCAAGTTTTTAACTTCTAGTTTGTTGGTTATTAGTTGATTTAATGAAATTGGTCGAAATCATGGTTTTGAATGGGAGGGGTAGAAGGGCAAGCGCGATTTCAAAACTTTTAAAGCAACTTCATTTGAATTATTTTTATAAGTTTTTCTGCAAAATTTGAAATTGATGGCTTTTAAGAGTTTGCTGATAACTTATTTCTTAAAAATGCTCGAAAAAATAATTTTGTATGGGAGGGGGTAGAAGTTTTAAAGATTTTCGACCAGTTACTATATCGCATATTTAAAGATTTTTTTTAATTCCATTTTGCAAATTTTCAAGTTTCTACCTTAAATTTTCACTCAAAAATTTTCATTTTATGTGTTTTTTTCAATGCACATGAAACACTTTGTGCACGTTAGACCGGGGGGGTCGGTTTATAACAATTATGGATCAAGTTATTATTACTTTTCTATGTACATCAAATAGACGTATTCACATGCAAAATTTAAGCTTTTTATCTTTCAACAGAGTCCCAAAAAAATTACTCAAAATTTTCGACATTTTTGCTTATCACCTCCCTCTCCTTTCACCTCCCAACTTAAAATTTTTACCAAAATTAAATATTATGTAGTTCTACAATCTGACAAATTTTTGATTTGATATCTGTACCCTTTTTTGAGATATAAGGATTCGTAATTTTGAAAAGTGCGCCATTTTTGAAATGCTCCCCATTTCAACTAGTATTTCAACATGTGGTATTTTTTTTGTATTTTCCTAGTATAGCTTAATATAAGTTTTAAGTTTCAATTACATAGCTTAAGAGATAGTTGAGATATTCATTTTTAAGTGTTTTTCTTTGCACCCCCCTTACAATAATTAGCCACTTTCTAAGCTAATTCCGAAGCAACTATATGCCACATTGACGGTCCCAAAATATGAATTTTTTACGATAAGTAATTTCGAAGATATAATCATTTGAAAAAACAATTCGGCCGATAATTTATTTTCAGCCCCCCCTTTTCGGACACCAATGGATAAAAAAATTAAATTATTTTTAAAAGTTGTCCCACAAACCCCTCTATATGTGTGTTGAGTTTTAGCTTCGTAGCTATTACCATGGTTGAGATATTTGAATGTATTTTTTGACTTAAGCGCTCCCCCCGCCTCCCCCTGAACCCGTACACCCCCCAAAATAGGTATCCGCCTGAGATCCGCAACTGTCTACAATCTTTCCAAAAATGAACTTTCTATCTTGAAGGGTTTGGGAGTTAATGTGCGCTGAGCGTACACACCGGCGTACGGCGGACGGCGTACGGCGTACAGACAGACGGATTTTTTTTTTTTGCATTTTTCGGCTAATTTAGTAATGAAACGCGAAAAAAACAAAATTTCAGGGTAGCAAATATTTTTTTTTTCCAAGTCGATCACAATACTTTATTATTAAGATAATAAAGTAAAATTACAAAACTCCACCCTCTACTTCTACCACCTCCTACACAAAAACCACTATTCACTATTCGAAAGAATTTGAGATGACACATTTTCCGGTGCATTAAACTCTTTTCCATTTCATCAATATCATATCAAATGATTCTGTTATGTTTTTGAAACTAGA
The DNA here is from genome assembly GCA_963669355.1 of Chorisops tibialis. Classification (NCBI taxonomy): domain Eukaryota; kingdom Metazoa; phylum Arthropoda; class Insecta; order Diptera; family Stratiomyidae; genus Chorisops; species Chorisops tibialis. The sequence continues at coordinate 40,570,928 of OY770264.1, read as the reverse complement.
AAAGTTTAGGTGTTACCTTAAAAACAAAAAAAGAAGTTTAAATTGAAATTTTGTATTTTCCAACAAAATTTTCAGCCTACTGCGTACTCAGATTACTCACAAGTCTATCGATGTAAACTTTTAATTTAAACGTTACCAGTCCAATATATCAGTATAAATTAAGGATATGAATACATTGTAAAAGGAAAGTAGGACTAAAATCTAAAGTATATTTAGAAATTTGTGAAATGATATGAGCAGGCATGTTGCCTTAAATAGATTTCGATGACTGATACGGAAACGTGAACAAAATACATACTCGTGCAACTTTATCGTTATTCTTGGAATAATTTTCGGTGAAAAATAAATTCAAAATGTACTTACTCGCATAATTTATTATTATTCAGGAATAAATAGAAACTCGTTACAGAAAGTAGAAACCACCTATAGAGTCCTTTGTCTCCTTAAAAATGTCATCATCGTAAACAACGTTTTACGTATGGATGACAAAAAGTCTCAATTTTTACTGCAAAATTATCCTCGTAATATAATATTTCAAGTTAGTACTCCCTTTTTTTAAAAGATATTTGCAACCATAAACCATTAAACGTGTATACTTCATTAGAAACTCTCAATTTGATTTATTATTCATTTATTATTTTACACTGTTCGTATACGATATTTGAGCGTAACCAATGCCAAGAAAGGCTCCAAATCCAAAGACCATAATCGAGCCTTAATGTGCCACAAAATTATCCTATTCCTTTCTTGTGGTATCAAGGTGTGCCACATTTCACACTCCAGGCCAAGAGAGGTGGGGGACCTTAATGAAAACAAATTACCGATTAGAACACTGGTATACGTTCAAGGCGGCAAGGACTATGATGGCGTGAGAATGGAATCTATTCAGTTCACTTCTCATAACTTTCATGTTCACCTTGCCGGAATGAGTCCTGTCATTTGAGTATGCTCGTCGTCGCAGCCATTTAGGAACACGAGAATTGATTGGAAATCATTGGTGCTTCGATTACGTGCTTGTAATATTTCACAGGCTGTTCTTTAGTGGTGGACATTTTCATTAGAAATGAAGGGAGAGATGTAGCTGATCCGGATATAATACTCGTATGGTAGGTTCGGGAATTAGCCACTTGTTTTGAACGTATTTTCCGATTTTATTTATAAGTTTTGACTGAGATTCTCAGCGCTAACCTTTTGAACGGATTACGATATTAGAAACCATAATTCCGAAATAGTTCACTTTGTATCCTTAATGCTAATCGATTTTGAGAATATACGGGAAACGTTTCTATATTCCCATTAACATCTCTGACCTACATATGTTTCCATTTATCAGTAACGTAATAAATGAGCATTTAATTGACTTAATTGAAGCAATTATTACGATATAATTGTGGTTTTCAGGTATCAATAAGGCACGCGAAGGAGGCTTTAGGAGTGATAATGTTAAATTGATTGTTACATTGAACTATTCAGAAAAAACTGATTTGTTCTTAAAATTTATTTTATGAAAACTGAAAATTATTTGCAGATTTGAAAATTAGTGCACCAAGATCAGTTAGAAGGATAAAAACTTTTTTTTTTAGTTTTGGCCAAGAACAATTTTTTATATTAAAATATTCGAGATCAGCAATCATTATTATTCAATTTTGAATGAATCAAAATTAATCGATTTTCATAGTAATTTTGTAATTGTGAGCGTAATTTCGAAAATTGAGGGAATAAATTCGAAATCGGCGACGAAAAATACTTGCGAGATCAGTAGCACTGGCTGATTCGATAAGCAGTGGCATGATTTTTAAACTTTTTTTTTAAGGCACCGAGCATAACTTTGGGGGTCACCCTTTAATGCATTGGATGCACAGTCAATTGGATATAAGGTAGGTGAGCAATGGGGTTACAATGGAGTTTCTGGAGGGGAGAATTTTAACTGTCTGTGAATTTTAACCTTGAAACACTGAATATAGTAAGTTAATGGGAATATGTTGGGCGGCAATGAATGCCACAGTCGTGATGGCCGTGTGATGAAGAACTGACTATACTTTACTGTACGCGACGGTTAAGATTTAACAGTGAAGTCATTGGTGAGTGTGGCTTGGCGAGTGTGGCTTGCCGAGTATTCCTAGGATAGTCAAAAAGAGGTGGGATTAGGTTGAACAGTTCTTCGCTGCATTTACCGCGGAAATATGAATAGTAAACGCTGAATACCGCAACATTTCTACGATATTCGAGGGAATCTATAGAAGTTGTTATAGTCTCATCTGCATTCTAGTTCAATTGATAATACCCTTGTTGGTAAAAAGTTCCCGAATCTTATTTCATGTAATTATCGTGGTCTGATGCATGATGAATTGGCTCCAATTGGTGAAACGATCAAGCGATAGTATTTTGTTAGCAAGGATCGGCCAGAATTTTGGCAAAACAAATCGAGAAAATTTTATCTTTTTAATGCACAAAATTATAACAACTACATCGTAATCATTATCCTATCTTGTCGTTCTTCAGGACTTTTGTTCATTTCTATGTCCACCGTTGATAGAGAAGCGGTTCGGTGATATCCTGCACATATAAAAAAATTCCTGGCTCAACTGATAGTCATGTTCGGTCAACGTATAAAAGATGTTTTCTGAAGTGCGCACCAGGTGTTAGAATTTGATGGAAATTCTATCTAATGATAAATTTTTGAAAGGAATAGTTTGGGTTTTGTTTGAATTAAGAACTTCCTTCTTGGTCAAGTCAATTAAAATTTGCGTATCTATCCTATTTTACAATTAAAAATTGTGTTCGAGTCATACCAGAAATTTGAAATTGCAGGACTCAAAGCTATCATTTAAATTGAAAAGTTCCACTACGACCAAAGTCCTTGAACGTTAGTTGGATTTTCCGTATATTGGTGATAAAACGTGCAATGTTCTCTTAACTCACATCGATTTTAAACTTAATACGTGCCTCGAGCAATCCAAGTGCTGTAACGACTCTTTTTCCCTCTAACGTGATAGAAAGTTCAATTGGCCACTACGTGACCGCTAGAAATCAGATTTGTCAGTTCTACTCGTAGATGTCATGTCCGGATTAAGGACTGATAATAAAATTACTGGGCACAAAATGGCTTCCAGTAACCTCAACGAGCTTAAAATTTGAGCCGCATATCCCAAGCGTGGAGAGATTTTTGTGTATCTTTACGGACACTTACACTCGGCAGGCACAAGGATACTCATATATCCTCATGGCATAAGGCAGGAAGTATATATGAACGAATCTCGACAAACTCTGTCGTCTTAATGTTCTGTAATCTCCGGAATGTTATCATCTGAGACTTTATTAGCTTTGTCTAGACGTGGAATGGGCATATGGTTCTGCAGCCATCATATCACTGATACTGCGGGTAATGCGAAGGGTAAGGCTGGATCACGATTCGTGGCGTTGGTCAGGAATAGTGGCAAAGTTTTTCCACAAGCCGAGACCGGATGAGTCTCTGAAAAACCACTCAAATTGGATTTGGTCGATTGAATTAGCAAACTCAGTCCTTGTGTTCGAGTCGCTCAGCCAGATAGCCTGAAAGCTTTCCGATGTTGTTATTCTTCTTTATCCACATACATCGACGGTATAGGCGGCTTTATCACTTATATGCTTGCCACGGCCTGCTATCCGAAATTTTGTTTCGATGGAAATCCTACTCTCGGAATAGCACACATTTCCTCTCCTTTGATCTGATTGACATTGAGCTTTATCATATTGTGGTGTCCCGTAATCGCCAGGATTTGGTTGACGGAAATTATGATTAGATATGTCACGCTTCTTATCTTATCTTTCTCCAAGATTCTACAAGCTTCTCATAAGACATCATGATTTCGAAATATTTCGCGTCATCTTAAAGCATAAATCCTGTGGTTCGTTGAACTGTTGCAAGGAATCTGGTTGGAAACTGTTTTCAATTTTCAACATAAGCTAAATTGATGTTTTCAATATTCGTCTGAATTGATGAAAAATAAAATATTTCGTTAAAAGCTTAATCTTTTGATGTTTTCGCAAGGTGAATAGGAACCAATATTGAATTACGTATAAATTTGCTCAAGTACATTGCTGGCGTGTTATTTTGCAATTTTCTAAAAGGAAATTTGAAGCTATGGAAGCAATTCCTCCTTTATTACGAAAAAGAAGTAAATGTCATTGTCAAATTTATAGGATTATTGAGTGATGTATAGTAGGGCTTAGTGTAGGCCGAAACTTAATTACGTGATTAATTTCATGTCAATCAATTGTGTCAGCGACAGATGTACACTATAACGAAGATATGAATTAATAAATCCCTAATTCTTAAATTCAATTCTATACGCCCCTAAATTTTCTGTCCATTTTCTTCAGCAATAAGATTCTCAGAAGAAGTCTTCGCTCCCTGCGTTGGTCTGATGAAAAAAAATCATTTCCAACTCAGGAAATACTTTGAAACATAAAAGAGTTTTCATCGTTTTACAATTCTTTCAAAATTAAAGGAAATATCTTCTTAAGTTCATTAAAATGTTTTAAATTGTTTAGTTAAAATGTTGCTTTATTGAATGATTTATTGACTACAACTTTTCCAATCGATTTTAAAGGCAGGACTTGAAAGGCAGATATACTTTGATTGAATATTTAGTAAACATATGTGACATCTTGAAAGCTGCAATGGAAAGGGGGAAGGTAAAGGTCTTCAATGGAGGCTATTTAACATCTTAAGTTAACTTGATTATGCTGATGACGGGTTTTTGCTTGCACATACCCGAAACCAAGTATATACACATGGGTTCGAAGGCAAGCACACCAATTGTTCTTAAAAGATAAGATGTGGAAGAGGTGCGAGATTTTTTTATCTCGGAAGCATTGTCAACGGAGCCAAAAAGGATATTGAAGCTAGTCCAAATAAAGCCCGTCAGGCCTTCGGTATCCCTTCCCCTTTCTGGAGGCTAAAAGGGATCTCCCTTTGCGCGAAGCTGCCAGTTTTTGACACATGCGTCAAATTCGTATTGTTATATGATTGTACTACGTGAAAAGTGACTACCAAGAAACTACAACCTTTCGTGAACTAATACCACCGACGCATTTTAGGAATATTCTGGCCAGAACTGATCTTCAACGACGAATTTTGGAAAACAACTAGACAGACTAAAATATGTATTGCGATTCAAAGGCGGAAGTGGCAGTGGATCGGTTACACTTTGAGGAATCCAGAGCGAAACATCGCCAAATAGACTCTAGATTATAATTTTCAAGGAAGACGTCAAGTTGGTCGACCATTTAACACACGGAAGCGAGCAGTTGAACAGGATGCCAGAGTAATAAACAAGTCCTGGCAACAGCTACAGGTCGATGCTATGAATAGCGCCATGCGGAAGAGAGTTGTTTCTGTCCTATGCCGCTATGGGGGACCTTAACAACAAGTCGATGGAGATTAAATCAAAAGAATGGAATATTTATAGAGTTGAGCTTACGACTCAATAGAAAATGCCTTATGAAACAGGAGTTTCGAAGTTGCATCAAAATGTAATAATACATATTCTCGTTGAATAAACTCAAGAATAAATCTGTGGTCACAGGGAATAACTGGATAAGTTGAAAAATGGCCAAAATGAGATAAGTGTGTTCATCTACCAAGACTTACGCACTGTGAAGACGACGTGTTGACGACTTATGACCCTAATAGTTTGATTTCAACAAAATTAATTTTTTTTCCAAAACTGAATTTATATACTGGAAAATTTCAATATTAAAAAAGCGCTATCCTGAAAAGTAACAATTTTAGGCCTACCGAGTTACTCTGGCGAGAGTGTAACCTAGTGGGTAGTCTGTTGGTATACAATGAGAAGATCAGGAGCTAAAATCTGGATCGACGTATAATTTCAACACATTAATTGCACATTTTTGGGTATATTCTGGCCATCTCAATTTGAGAAAATGAAAATTCTTGGAAAGAGGGTTGCGCGAAGAGCTAACGAAACTTTCACAGTAACAAATAAAATGTTAAGGATATGGGCTATAGTGCCATTGAAGAATAAGAAGTTATTCTCTGTAACCACATAACTCCTCGATTAAGTTTTCGACATACTGACCTCGTATCGATGCTCCATACATATTATCAGGAGTTAAATATGTTCATTTAAGATGCCGGGAGGGTCAACCTTTCCGCCAAATAAACCCATCAGTGATTTAAACAGAAATGCAGTAAGAATATTAAGAGGAATATTTCCAGTTTATTGATAATTAAAAAGACAGCTCAAGGGTATTTGAGCCCAAAGCTATTGAGATCTCCGGACATTTCACAAAAATATGCTAGCTCCATTACAAATTTAGACCTTGTCCAAATCATACAATTCTGCAGAGAAGTAATACTAAAAGAATAATTCCAAAAGTTGGAAATTCAACTTGGTCTCTTGGTGAAGGTCCAATAAATCTTACAGAGCAACTATTTGAATTCAACTTTATTTTATTGTTGGTTTTGTACGATAGAAGAATTTTAAGAGATAGAAAGGATGGTTACATGTTAATAATTTTTTAATTGATGCTGCGTACAGACAGATGAGATGAGAAAAATTTGATTGACAGACAGATGGTATTTTATACTCTAGATGAAATCTGAGAATATACTGTGTCTGCCTTACCGTTTGCAACGCTAAGAAATAATGGTCGCACAGAGACGTCAAGGGTACAGAAATATTTCTTGTCGCTCAAAAACCACAATTCCGACTGACCGTCTGTCTTAACAAACATTTTGACATCTTTCGTAGAGTTAATTGCTTCTTCACAGAGAATGACAATATCTTCCTTCTCGGAAATTTTTATCGCCCAAGTATATCTTTTCACGATAATCATTCTGATAACGCTATTCTTACGTCTGATATTGACACCACTATTATCGACACACTATATAATAACGACTTATATCAGGAAGTGAATTAATAAATAAACTGCCAACAAGTCGGGCGAAACTTTATTATTCTTGGAACAAGTTGCGGATGAGTGTGAAGTCAATATGCAGGTTAGAATGGTTAGGGAAGACTAAGTGGACAGGGCAGTTGTCAATTTAAAAATATTTCTTTCTTTCTTCTGCAAGTTTGGATAATAGTAAAGGTGGGTAGATGTTAATAGCCTTTTAATTGATTGCTTGAATCACGTCCAATATTCTCTGTATATAATGTCAGTTTAATAGACGAAGTTGCGTAGAATTTTCATAAAATTTGGTGTATTTTATATTCATGAAATCGAACATTAGTATGGGAGGGGGTAGAGCGGGTAAGGAAATCATAAAATTTGTGATGCAGTTTTATTTGATTTCTCTTGTAAGGTGCTTGTACAAAATTTCAAGTTCATAGCTTTTAATTTGTTGGTTATTATTTGATTTAATGGAATTGGTTGAAATCATAGTTTTGTATGGGAGGGGGTAGAAGGGCAGGCACGATTTCAAAAGTTTTGACGCAATTTTGTTTCAACTATTTTTAAAAGTTCTTGTGCAAAATTTCAAATTGATAGCATTTAGGTGATAATTGATTTCTTGATAGTGGCCGAATTATAATTCTAGTCAAACTGCCGCCCAGTACAGACGTGTCTACGCGTAGCTCCGCGAAATAAAATTTTTTTTTTTAATTTCCATAACAATCAATCAATAATAACTCAGTTAAATTGTGTTGATATTTTTTGCAATGAGAATCGCTTACTGTGCCGATTTCGTCGTGCAGTTACTATTTTAATTGTTCATAACACTTACTTACTTACGATGGCGCTACAGCCCAAATCGGACTTTGGCCTCCTGAATGCTTTGCCTCCATCCATCTCGGTTCAGTGACCGCGTCCTCCAGTTTGAAAATCTTAGCAGTGATTTGCTGTCTGCGTCAATCGAATCCTCCCAGCGGTTTCGTGGTTTTCCGACCGGTCTTTGTCCGTTGACTTTCCCTTTTAGTGTGCGTTTGGGAATTCTTCCGTCATCCATCCGCTCCACATGACCAGCCCATTGTAATTTTTTAAATTTTATGAGGGTTGACACTTCTGGATTGTCGAAGATGGCATACAATTCTCTATTGTATCGTATTCGCCAGATCGAGTCTTCCCTCACAGGTCCGAGGATTCTTCTGAGGACCTTCCTTTCAAAGGCGTTAAGTCGTTTTTCGGACGCCTGAGTTAATGTCCACGTTTCGCTGCCATAGCATAGCACAGGTCTTATGATTGTTTTGTATAGCTTAAGTTTTGTTTTCCTGTGCACGTTCTTGTTTTTGATTATTGGAAGTACCGAATAATAAGTCTTGTTTGCCATCATTATCCTTCTTTTAATTTCGATGGGTTCGCTTCCATCCTTCGATAGATTTGCCCCTAGATATATGAAGTTGTCTACGTTTTCTAGGTTATAGTCTCCTACTGTAATATTTTGCCTGATTGGCGTCTTTTTCCTAGTTTGCGTCATAATTTTTGTTTTGTTTTCATTAATGCGTAGTCCAACTTCCCTTGCTACCGAGTCAAGGTTTACAAATACTTCCTTAGCACTCTCCAGAGATCTTGCAAGGATATCTATGTCGTCGGCATATGCTACGAGTTGTGTGGATTTGAAGCATAGTGTTCCCTTGGTGTCAACGGGAAGTTTCCGAACAACATATTCGAGTGTTAAGTTGAAAAGCATTGGTGCGAGGCCGTCACCTTGCTTAAGGCCGTTGTCTGTTTTAAAACTGGAAGTCAGATCGTTTTCTACTCTGACTTGTGACAAAGACTCAGTCATTGTCATTCTTGTCAGTCGAACCAGTTTCGGTGGGACTCCAAACTCCAACATGATTTTATACAGTACGCGCCTGTCGATACTGTCGTATGCTTGTTTGAAGTCAACAAATATCTGGTGCACATCAATATTATATTCCCAGCACTTTTCCAGCACCTGTTTAACTGAGAATATCTGGTCCGTGGTTGAGCGTCCAGCTCTAAATCCGCCTTGGTATTCACCAATTACTTTATCAGCATAGGGCTTAATTCTCTTTTCTAGAGTTTTCGTCAAAATCTTATAAGACGTACACAACAGAGATATTCCTCGGTAGTTTTCGCAGCAGAGTTTGTCACCTTTTTTATAAATTGGACATATGATGCTCTTGCGCCAATCTTCAGGAAGTATTTCCTGCGTCCATATGTCCGCGACTAATCTATGTAGGAGATGCGCTATGCAGGTGTCGCCGGCTTTCAGAAGTTCAGTTGGGATTTGATCAGTGCCCGGCGCTTTGTTGTTTGGGTGGTTCCTTAGGGCTGTTTTTACTTCTTCGAGTGTGGGAGGACTCAAAGCGGATCCTTCATCAGCTGTTACATCAGTTATACCTGCTATTGTATCTGCTGCTGCTGTTCGTGTAGGTGATGGGCTCGGGTTAAGAAGGTGTTCAAAATATTGTGCCCATCTTAGTTTTATATCTTCCGCGTTACTTATAATGTTCCCTTCCGCATCCTTGCATAGGGTCGTTTTCGGTTTGTAACCTTCTTTCATCCTTTTGACAAGGGAATACGCGGCTCTTGTGTTGTGTAATTTAAATTGTTCGTCCATGTTTTTAATTTCGTCATTATTGTACTTCCGTTTTTTTTTTTTTTTGTTCATAACAGCGTGCTATTAATTAACAATTTTGTGCAATTGACATAGTTTCAATCGACTTTCCATTTTTTCCTCTCTTGAACTATCGATATCTGCATCGTTAACGACGAAGATCTTGTGTCTTTCAATTCTAGTGACATCTATTCATTGTTCAATATGTCTTTTATATTATCATCGTCGTCTTACGCGTTATGTGGTGTCTGTGCTAAGGCTGTTAGCAATTATAACAACATTACGTGTGACGGAATTTGTGAGCGCGTTTTCCACACTGATTGTGTCACATCTTCCCAGAACTCTACCAATTCATGTAGTTTTACATGTACTGAGTGTTGTGCTATTAAGCCATGTCACATACTAAAACTTTTAAAACTAACTTCGTCTCAATTCGACTCAAATAACAGTGCCTTAGAAGACTTAAAAAGTGTTTGCACATTCACTGCAAATAAAGTAAATAATCTCGTGGATAACATATCCAACTTAAGTGAGTGTATCGACGAATTGCGTGATTATGGATGCCAATTAGACAAGCTGCACTCATGTTGCAGTTTAATTCAACACGATGCATCCAAATTAACGAAAAAAAGGACACAAGCTGATTCGAAATTAACCACAATCATGAACAGCCTATCTGATAACGCCTCGGTATACGGTTCGCCTACATTAACGGACATCGTTCCATCTTCGGAGGTTAATGCTGTCACAAGCAAACTTATTAATATGCATGATGATATAAAGTCAGTCAAATTACTTGTTGCCCAGGCCGACAAATCACTTGTATCATTATCGAATCGATTGAATAATGGTTCCGGATCCCAAATCAAGCATTCTAACGATTTTACGTCGAAACTTGTTGACTTCGAACGTGAAATAGCCGTCACCCGCTTTGTTTGCAGAGAATCAAAAATAAAACTATAAAACATAAATCTCAGGTCAATTTCGCTAACGGCAAGAACAATAACATCATTCAAAAATCATTTGTTGCAACCAAAACCACCAACAAAAAAAATAAAGTCCCCCAGCGTATTGAGACATCTCTTCCCATTTCAAATCCATCCATTGGGACTTATGGTAACTTCGTGTGTGGAGGCATAATTTACCCGTATCCCAATACTTCTAACATAACTCCCTCTCTCGTCAACATTAGCGAAAGCAACAAACCTCCGATTGAAACACCAGTTGTTACAGTCAGTAGTCCTAATAGTACTTCATTCCTTGACCCTCTTCTTCCACCAGTTGTGAAGCTTACAATAAACTCAGAGGGATCCTCCGAAAACAGATACTTGCTGTCGCGGCTAAGAGAACACCGAATTTTTGACAATGTGCGGCTATATCTCGCTTATCTGCACAATAAATCTGACACGACCTGCGTAAATGGTAAAACAAAGACTAGTACTATTCTATCTATTCAACAAGAAGGACTTCCCACTGACATTAAGAGCTTACGACAAATTTACATACGCTTTCATGAGCAATTTAATCTTTCTCCTGAGCAGGCTCAGAAAGATCTCGAAGCTTTTGGCTCGCATGTTTCTTCAAGGCATATCTCGGATCTTCAAAGAAGTTGTGAAGATCATAACAGATTTTTTCGTACCTAAAGGTCTTGCTTATTTGAATGTTGATACGGCTCTTCTATGATTATTGATTCACCTCATGACCTACATCTTAATCTTGGCAGGAATTTGTGTAATCTTAAGCATGTAAGAACTAACCCCGATCTTTTTAACAATGTCAAAGAATTAAATTTTTATTTCCACAATATGTCAGGAATGAGAGGTTCCCTGCCTCAATTTCGTAATGATTTGGCTAACTGTCCCTATGACATTGTAATGATTACAGAAACTTGGCTCCTAGAATCTCATTTAGATCCGGAAATAATCCCTTCTGGATGGTCTATATTTCGGAAAGATAAATTTAAACCGACGCACTTGGTTGATCAGCAAGGAGGTGGTGTCTTCATTGCTGTAAAAAATAGACTCTCTAGCTATCCCATAGCTGTTCAGTTGCCCGTTAATGCATTTTTTGAGATTTGCGCATGTAGAATCCAAATGGTGGATAGAAATCTGGCAATAGTCTGTTTCTACATTCCACCTGATTCTACTGAGCAGCAGTATGATGATCTTGCAAAATCCATCACACTGATTCATTCATCTATCCTGAGTGATGAATTCTTATTGTATGGCGACGCAAATCTCAGTGGTGTTAAATGGGAGGCCAGTGAAATTTTCAATTCCGTTTTTGACCCACTTAACATAAATGAACATCAAATTTCATTTTTATCTGAAATTCACTCACTGGGTTTGTTCCAAATTTGTGATAAAACTAATAAATTTGGTAATGTATTGGATCTTGTTTTCACCAGTGTTACTTCAAATTTTTTATTAAAAGAAGCAACCTCTACTTTGACTAAAAAGACGAGCGTTTTCCACAATATACTTTGCTTAAATTATTTCTCCTCTACACACCATATTCGTAGTGACTCTAACAAGATCATAACCTATGATTTTACCAACGCCGAATATGAAATGATAAATCTCGAAATTTCTAATTTAAAATCTTCAGTCAATAATAGTGTTGAATGAAAGTGCTGAAAATCTCGTTGCCTCTTTAAAAGTTATAATAGATAAGCACACCCCTAAACGTATTAGTACTAAGTTGTCTTGTCCCCCGCATATGGATAAAAGCCTTAGAATATAACGTAACAAGCGTAACAAATCCTACAAGAAATGGGCTAAATCTAAATCCGTCGAGGATCATATTGCATTTCTGCATCTGCGCGAACAATTCGATGTTAGTGAAAAGGAAGCCATAAAACACCATAACCTTAAAATAGTAAACAGCTTGATTGATCGCCCTAAAATGTTTTGGCAACACATTAATGACAAACGCGGTACAAGTGGCTATCCGGCTTCTATGAAATTTGGAGATCGCTCTTTTTCTGATCCTGAAGAAATTGCGAACTTTTTCGCTAACCACTTTGACTCCAAACTTACCAAACCTTTCAAGTTTGATCCTGGTAAGTTTTCTCATATACCTTTTCAGGATCCGAAACTAGCCAGCGTGATCCTGACCATTGACCAAATAACTTCTGCACTGCTTAATATAAATATTCATAAAGGTGCTGGACCTGATCTCATTCCCCCAATTTTCCTGAATAAAACCGCCTCCACTTTACCTCGTTTATTGCTTCGTTTGTTTAACGCGTCACTTTAGCAATCTATTTTTCCTATATGTTTCAAATTGGCGCATATAACACCTATTTTTAAGTCTGGAGATAGATCTGACATTCGTAATTACAGAGGAATAAGCATTTTATCATCTATTGGCAAGATTTTCGAAAAGCTGGTTGCGGGAGTACTAATAGAAACCGTAAGTCCTTTTATTCATCCTTGCCAACATGGCTTCCTAAAGGGCAAGTCAACTGTTTCCAATCTTTTGGAATATTCTACATTCATTAGGCAAAAAATTGGTAAAAGTAATCAGGTTGATTCTGTGTATACAGATTTTTCCAGCGCCTTTGATGTAGTGGACCACGGTCTGCTTCTATTCAAGTTAGAGCGTTATGGAATTAGCGGTATTTTCTTGGAGTGGTTGAAGTCTTACTTGGCGGATCGTACACAAAAAGTTAGATTTTCATCGCATCTATCCAAATTGACTACAGTCTCCTCTGGCGTTCCCCAAGGTAGCATATTGGGGCCATTTCTATTTATAATTTTTATTAATGACGTGCCATTACTTTTAAACGAATGCAAGTTATCCTTTTATGCTGATGATTTAAAAATCTTCAGAACCATCGAATCAAATCGAGATTGCACTATATTGCAAAGCAATATTAATATTTTATCAGAATGGTGTTTAAATAACGCTATGCAATTGAATGTTAAGAAATGTGCAGTAATATCCTTTTCCAGAAAAAAGTCTGGCACTTTTCAATTTGTCTATAATATTAGCAATGAAAATTTAAAACGTGTTTCTCAAATCAAAGATCTTGGAGTAATATTTGACGCTAAGTTGTCATTTAAATCCCATATAGATAAAATTTCAAATAGTGGTATGACTATGCTAGGTTTCATAAAGAGGAGAGTCAAGGAACTTAATGACCCACACCTGTGTAAGACTCTTTTCTGTGCGCTGTTGTTGCCTCTGCTCGAATATGCAAGTGTTGTTTAGTCACCTTCTACTCAAATCAACTCGTTCAGAATTGAAAGAGTACAAGTTCAATTTCTACTGTTTGCTTTACAAAGTCTTCAGTTTAGTAGGTACCGGTTGCCCTCTTACAAATGTCGGCTACTTCTGGTCAATATGACTACTCTCGAGAGCAGAAGAGAGCTTGCTTCTGCTACGCTTGCTTTCGATCTGATTAAGTCAAACATGATTTCGCGCGAGCTCCTTTCCCGCTTTATATTTGTTGACCACAGGTTCAATTTTCGAGACAACAGGATCTTGAAAAGTGAAACTTATCCTACCGAATATTTGATGAATGATCCTATTGCTTGCGCCATAAAAAATTTCAATTTGCATTCAGACTGCTTTAATAGTTCTGTAACCAGAAACACCTACAAAGATAAAATAGTGACTAAATTTAAGACATTATTTGTAAATAATATTTAAGTCTTAGTTTTAATGCAGTCTTTTTTGGTTTTAATTGCTTATGTTTGTTGTAAGTAATGGTAAAAACTTTTTTTTCATAAGCTTAGTATTAAGATTGTTTTTAATTATATTTTTTGTAAAATAGACTTAACTTGTCTACCTATATTAAAATAAAAATAATTTTGTATGGGAGGGGGTAGAAGTTTTTAAGGTTTTCGACCAGTTAATATTTCGTATATTTAGGGGTTTTTCTTAAATACGTTTCACAAATTTTCAAGTTTCTGCCTTTAAATTTCACTCAAAAATTTTCAGTTTATATGTTTTTTTCAATGCACATGAAACACCTTGTGCACGTTAGACCGGAGGGGTCGGTTTATAACAATTGTGGAACATTTTTTTTTCTATGTATAGCAAATAGATGTGTTCACATGCAAAGTTTAAACTTTGTATCTTTCACCAGAGCCCTAAAAAATCACTGAAAATTTTCAACATTTTTGCTTACCGCCTCCCTCCTCTTACACCTTCCAATTTAAAACTTTAACGACTATGTAGCTCTAGAATCTGACAAATTTTCGATTCATATCTGTACTTAGTTTTGAGATGTAAGGATTTGTAATTTTGAAAAGTGCGCCATTTTTGAAATGCTCCCCATTTCCCCCCACTACTATTATTTCCACATGGTATATTTTTTTCGTATTTTCATATGTTTCAAATTTCAATTACATAGCTTAAGAGATAGTTGAGATATTCATTTTCCCACCCTCCCACTTACAATAATTAGTTGCTCTCTAAGCTGACTCTGGTGGAGCTATGTGCCACCTTAATGGTCCCAAAATATGAATTTTTTGCGATAAGTAACTTCGAAGATATAATCATTTGAACAAAAAATTTGACCGACAATTTGTTTTTAGGTCCACCCCTTTCGGACGCTAATGGATAAAAAAATTAAATTATTTTTAAAGTTTATCCCACAACCCTCTCTATAGCTCTACTGATTTTTAGCTAGCTAGGATGCAGATAGAAATCAGCATCCTTGGAGATATTAGCATGTGTAGTTTTTGACTCTTTCCCTCCCCCGCCTCTGCCTTCCACCTAACACTCCACAAAATTAAGAAAATGGAGCTCACTTACCCAATCAAAAATCCACCCAAAAACGAATATTCTACCTTTAACGGACTCGCAGATATGAGTCCATATGTACGGCAAGACGGTTTATTTTCAATTTTTTTAGTCATTAAAGCGAAAAAAAAAAATTTCAGGGTAGCAAATTTTTTTTTTCAAGTCGATCACAATACTTTATTATTAAAATAATAAATTAAAATATGTCTCGAAAATTTAAATTCTCCAAAAATGAAAAAGTTGTGTAAAACAAAAACTGAAATGAATTAATTGGGCTTAAAGCCCGATCATGCGGTACTCTAGATGAAATTGAGTTAAATCTTTAGAATATACTGAATAGCGACATTTGCTTGAGAGTTTGTAGAAGAAGTGGGCTGCGATTTGTATGAAATTTTCGTCAGCTGATTTTCATGTTTTTTTTTCAAAATTGTGATAAGTTTATATGGGGGGAAATAAAAGTGTGAATCGACTTTGCGAGTTCACGTTTTTTAAGTTAGTAATCAAAAATGAATTGGAAAGAATTGAAGCGGTTTTAGAGATTTGGCAATAAACAAACTTCAATGGGTTAACTCGTAAGGCTACCGACACACGATGCGAGTTAATATATATTAACTTCCTATTTTGATATAAGTAGGCCGAATTATGTATAGGATAATGACACTAGTAATATCCAAAAGCGCGATAATATATATTAACTCGCATCGTGTGTCGGTAGCCTAAAGTTTTGTTTAAGCATCGTCAGTGCCACTAAAAAAAAAATAATAATTAAAAAAAATTAATTAATTATTAATATACCTTGAATATAAAATTGTTAGTGAAAATTCGGCAATAAATTTAATGACATAATTGTGCCAAAGGAAGTTTTTCTACTGAGTCCGATGATTTTTTCGAAGAACTTAAATTGAATTTCGATTTGTTTGCATTTCAAAATATACCTCGTCAAAACAAAATATTGAAATAGACGGAACTCGCATATTAAGTGCGAGTTCAAATATGAAAAAAGTATTGTATAATCCCATATTTTGGGAAAATTACAGAACTTGACAAGCAGATGCTTTGTTCTCATTTATTGTTTTTATCATCTTTTATCGTTTTTACTTTTTTGGTTAATCATTTATTTTATAAAGTTTGGATAAATTGAATTAAATTTGAAGTAATGTCGCATAAAATTTGGAACAATGTAATTTTTCGGTTAAAAGATATACAAGGCTTTACAATCTTTAAAAAATTATCTTATATTAATTTCTATTCTGATAAAATGTTTCTCGTTTTTGCCCTCAACATTTTTTCTAGCACTTCTCTTGTTCTATTGTAAAAAAAGCTCTGCCTTGCTGGAAAAATGGCTTACGCACTAGTTAAAACTTGACCTGAAAAAGTCACATTTCTTGCCCCCAATTTTTCGGCTGTGCAACTTAATTGACCTGTAATATGCGACAACATGAAAATTATCTTCTGACAATATTGGCGACATATTCTTACGGATAGATCTGTCAAACATATAAGAATATATTTTTGGTTGAAGAGTATAAGAAGCGAGCTCTACAGTTGCATAAATTATAGAGGACAAAGGCAGTCAGCACGCTTTAGCCAATATGATAAGAAAATGGAAAAATTCAAATGTACTTAAAGCGTTCTATTGTAAATTGACCTGACGGAGGGAACTGAAAAAAAAAATTAATGCAAAACTGCAATAATTATGCATGTTAAAGGTCAAAAACGAGTCACATTTTTTTGGAATATACATATGTACATACTTGTTTATTCAATCCTTTGGAAATTAATTAGGATTATCGCGAAGAATCCCCATAGATTTTTTTCCAAAATTTCTTATGAGAATGTGATTACCAGGAAAATTATGACGTGGTCTTTGGGCTATTTCCAGATCTTTCATTTTCTCTGTTCAAGCAAGACAGACCTCGTTTTTGAATATTAAAGAGCACATAAAGGTTTGAATTCCAGATAACAATTCATACAATTTTTTAAAGAATTTAGGTTAAAATTTAAACAGAAAATTTTGCATTAAAATGAAAGTAAGTTTTCCCTACTCCTTTTCATATAAAATTCACAAATTTTTAAATTTTAGCCAGATTACTTAAAATATATTGAAGCTGTCGGTCAGAAAATTTAAATCTGAATCAGATTATGTTGGCACTGAAGCATGCAAATCATTCATAAATCGAAAAACTCTCACGAACACATAAGCATGCTCATAAGATTTCGATTGGAAATAAAAACCCAAATAGGTATCTTCAAAAGTATTCGATCAATTGAATAAAAAAATCAGTTATCGAGTTTGGTTTGCATGCATTACTATTTTTTTTTTTTTTCGATGATTTTTTTAGAAGGATTTTTTTATACATATGGTAAATCTACGCTTTTTGAAGCTGTTGTTTTTCTAAATTATTCTTTGCAAATATAGTTAGCACAGTAATTATGATTTATTTTGTCACAAATACGATTAATCAAAAAGAATATCATAACGCGTATAAAATAAGAACAAAACAACACCCACATATTCTTCAGTATATGTTATATATACAAAAACCAAAATAAATCTTACCTTCAAATTATATAATTGAGTGTAATCTCTCATATTTCAGAGCTACATAACTACCACTTATCATCCGTGCGAATACTACAAAATGACATCTCCAGACGTTACACTATCATCAAGGATCTACGAAATTTCCTACGGCCCAGTAATTTCAAGCTATAAAAAGTTTGATAAGACCAATTTGTGGCAGTTAGTAAATTTCCAAGTCAAGGACGTAACCATAAGACATGAATCAAACGGGAATTAGTCAAGTTCGCGCTGCGAATGTAACGATATGACCAATTTTCTTTTATAGTGTCGCGCTATCGAGTCCTTTTTTCCATCCCACCCTGATTACCTGTTAAGTAATTTCGACTCAGCCCACGCTCGCACACACCCGCAACAGAAGCATTAAAAGCTCGATAACATTCTCGGAAACACCTTTCTTGAGCTCTTTGCAACACCGGGCGGTCGTAAACAAAAACGTTTCATACACCGGAAGTGCGAGCATATTTTAATCGGTTAAACTGGCAGCGATAGAAATTATGATAACAAGACTTTATCCCTCCGAGGAAGACCCAGCGCTCTGCTCTTCGATATGGGGTACGAATATCTCGCGAGCTAACAGCAACGGGGATGCGGATGATGGGCACACTAACGCGGTAGGTACTTACTAGCCTTTTATTATCGCCACATTTTATGGTTTTTACTCAACGATTATTATGAGTTAATTTCGTACCTGTCTCTTGCCTAATTAAACTTACTATAATTTTCCATGTTGCTGTCGTGTTTTCTTCCATTAAAACACCTGCATGCGTCACCGTCATGTACGTTCTTCACATTCTGTGATCAGAGTCGCGAGGATCCGAGAACGGAAGCACTGCGAGAGCTGTCTTACGGTATAATCCTGCCAGTCATCTGTGCCTTGGGCATAATTGGAAATGTGCTTAATCTTATCGTCCTGACACGGAGAAATATGCGAGGCACAGCTTACATCTACATGCGAGGTAAGTTGATGCTGTTTTGATAGCTTAGATGTAAGTATTGGAGCGCGGAGGAAATCGGGTCCTGCAATTTTATTAACATATATACTGCCGCCATTATTCAAGGCTGGGTGTACGGAACAACAATGCGAAACGGATTTATTTGCGAGTAACGCCATTTATGGCCAAATGATATGAGCACATATCCCTGCTGTTCCGTATTTGCATAATTGAATTGTCTGCGCTAGCATATTGGACCTTGAATGGGAGAAGTTTTCCTGCGTTGTGTTGTCATTTGCATGATTGTTGGAACATAAATTACGTTTCTGCAATCAAAATTATTTACGAGAACGTTTTCATTAAAGTATATGGAAAATACGAAATTTTTGTTTTGCGTACTCATTTTTAAGAAAATTGTTATCTTTGATAATTTAAAAAATTTGCATTTCTTTAAGTTACCTCATAAGCAGTAAAGTAGTCGTATATGGAGCAGTGTATATATTCTCAAGTTATCTTTGTTTAGTATCTAATACCTTATAGATATACTTTTCAGAGTGTGTACGCTAATTCTGTCAAAAAAGGAATCGTCGTATTTCCCGTAGCACTAAAGCCCTGCTCATTAAGCATCAAATTTTGTGTTCCGGAAAAAATTCATGCCTTTCCCCAGTCATTGATATATAAATATTGTCTCTTCAATACAAAGTTTAGTGAGAATGGATAGTACGTTATTTGCATCTCATTTAACTCATTTTAGTATCCCGCAAGGTTCTATTTTGTCTCCTACTCTCGTTTTTATATTCATAAGTGATCTTCTGTCATTAAATTCAAATTGTAATTTTTCCTTTGTCTACACAGTTAATTTAACTCACCACTAAACAAACAAATTCGGTTAGCAGCTTAATGAAATATCAAGATTAACTCATTGAATTGCGACCAATTTTTGCCAAATATCCTTAGGTGTCCGTGCGAATCCGAATCTTCTCGTTCAGAAATATTTTAGGTATCAAAATTCTGAAGAAATTTATGTTAGATAAAGGAGATATTCAGCATTGCTAAAACATTATTCAATTGTTTGGATTATGTCAAACGTATCATGAAAATAATTATTGCCTTCTCCGTCAATACCACTTATTCAATCCATGAATTCTACGAATCCTTCGCATCTCTCTCAAGCTAAGCTTTGGCGCAAAAAGAAACAAGCCGTCTAGTCTCAATATTACTTCAGAACAATGTTATTCGCCTAAAGTATTTCAATAAATGCCATATACTTCAACTTAAATTAATTAAAAAATTATGTTATGAATTCCAGGTGAATGATCCCTGTATAACCATTATGAATAATTCTAGATAAATTCTTAAAGATTCTTACTTACAGAATATTACATCGTATTTCTTGTTTGAAGCAATAAATAAAGATTATTAATTTTAATGAAGCTTTATGATAAGATATCTTGATAGGCACCAAAACGAACATATTGCAAACGCATATATCATTTTAGACAATTTCTTCGGAATTCCAGAAAAACTTTTTTACCTACGCATAACACATACACATGATACGATGTCGTGCTTTATTTGAAAGTATAATTTACCTGTATCTAGGGATACCTAATCATCGCAATGCCAAATAAATTTCACATTTACGCAAATTTATTGTAATGCTTCTGCAAGGATGCTCAAGCCGCATAGTCTATGCATCTAAAGGTCGTTTGAATTTTGGTATTCATTATGGTTTTGTGTCAAATACAAGTTCAACTAAATGACGTGATGTCAGCATGTGAGACCATTTGTTGCTATTGTTATAAAGTGCGACGGAATTTTTTATTTTTTTTTCATACCTTTTATTTTTATTTAGGATTTCTTAAAGAAATATTTTTATAACCTTTCATATATTGTGAAAAAATGAATGAAATAAGTTGGTGAAGTGAAGACAAGGTGTGCCAGTTGGCACTTGATTTGGTGTTAAAAGAAAGTGAGTAAAAGATTTTTCGAAACGAAAACAGACATTACCTAAGAAGCAGAATCGCAACAACCGGCGAATATTCGTGGGACGACGTTTTGAAAAATAAGTTTTGGAGAAAAACAATTTAATTGAAATTCTGAAATTTCGTGAAATTTGTATGGGAGGAGGTAGAAAAAGTGAGGTGAAGTTGAGAGTTTTTCCAAAATTACTTGCAATTGTAATAAAATTAACTATGAAAAAATTGATTTTTTTAGCTTTGCTAGTTGTAGTGCAAGCCGAATTATTACATTTTTGAAAATTTCGCATTTGTATGCGAGGGGTTAAAAGAGTAAAGGGATCAGATGAATATTTTTTGACGTTAATTATATTCATATCATTATTATGTAACCCAATTTTCAAGTCAATAGCTGAACCAGTTTCAGAGAAAAATCAATTTCTTTAAATTTCGAAATTTCATGAAATTGTTGTTCACGAACTTCAAGTTACTTTTTTACTAAAAATGATATATGGCAAATTTCAGAACAATAGGTAAAAGCTTTCAAGAGTGATGTTGTAGATAGATGGGCAGATAGACTGACAGACGGACAGGCGATCACTCGGAATCGAGTTTTTTAAGCGACAACAAATATTTCTGTACCCTTGGCGACTCTGTACGAGCATTTTTTCTTAGCGTTACAAACTGTAAGGCAAACACAATATACCCCTTGTGTCAATATCTGGCCACAAACATGGCCATTTCATCTTTGAGCAGCTGTTGACACAACAATTTTTAAGCTTTTTACTTCAGGACATCCTCAATTAACATGTTTTTAAGGGATTGTAACTTTTTATCACATTTTTTAAGTTGTTAGCACTTGGAGGTTTGAGAAATAAGATTTATCTATCGTTAGTCAATGCAAGGCCACACGTGTGGCCAATATAGTCTTAGTCCGAAATTATATTTAAAAGTATTGATAAAGGATGGTACAGGGTAAAAAATAGGAAGTGAAATTGACATTTTTAACATATTATGTATAGTACATCTATCTATATAAATATAATTGTAGTGTCTGTCTGTCTGTCTGTCTGTCTGTCTGTCTGTCTGTCTTTCCGGCTTTCACGCGAAAACGGCTGCGCCGATTGCAATGAAACTTTCACAGATTATTAGCTTTGCCTCTGGGAGTAATCTGCTTTAGGTTTTATTTTTCTCCCCTCACGCCTTCTACCCCCTCCCGTACAAAGTGACTCATTTTCAAAAACTTATAATAATCAAATTTTCATGGAAACTATAAAAGCTATTAATTTGTAATTTGAAATATATTATTTCTATTATAAATGCCATCTTTAAGTATATAAATAGTTTGAATCCCCCAACTCCTTCCACCACCTCCCATACAAACTAAACTTTTTCATGAAATACTATACTACAATTTTCTCAGTACGTATAACTTTGATCGATCTAAGATTTTGTATTAAATCTTTAATTAGCATTGTTATCAATGTCAGGAAAAAACTAACCAATTAGGTTTACTCCTTCTACCCCCTCCCATACAATGTGGCACAATTCCACGACTTTGCAAAAACTCGATTTTCTTGAAAAGTGTTAATCTAACTAATCTAAAATTTAAAACACATCAATTGTATGGTGATTATAGTTGTTTCTGAAAAATTACCAAAAACCCTCCACTCCTTCTACCACCTCCCATACAAACTGCACTTTTTCATGAAATATTCTAAACCAATTTTCTCAGTCCGCATAGCTTTGATCAAGCTGGAGTTTTGTACTAAACCTTCAATTAGCATAGTTATTATTATCGGGAAAAATTAACCGATTAGCTTTACTCCTTCTTCCCCCTCCCATACAATGTGGCACAATTTCACGATTTTGCAAAAACTCGATTTTCTTGAAAAGTGTGAATCCAACTGATCTAAAATTTAAAAGATATCAATTGCATGGTGATGATAGTTGTATCTAGAAAAATTACCAAGAACCACCCACTCCGTCTACCACCTCCCATACAAATTGCACAATTCACTAAATCCAATGCACTAAGTTTCTCAAGTTACCTATTCAGTTTTTCTAGCTTAAATTTGGTGCAAAATATTTTTATAGCTACTCTAGCATGGTGTGAAAAAAATTAATTTAGTACTGTCATCCCTTCTATCACTCCCCACACAAAAATACTTAAGATTACAAAAATTTCGATTTCATCGGTAGTATCATATAATGGGGCTTTACGCACAATCGAAGTCCTGTTATGTTTTTAAGCTTAATGTCATTTTATTTGGGCTTTTTTTCAATTAACACAAGCTACAACTATTCACATGTCCTTAACACGTATACATATGATCTCGATTCACGGGTTTGATTTGATCACGAGCCTCTCCTATTCAAATGCGAGTATCATGCTATCATTCTTAAATTCTTAATAATTTATGGTTCTGACTCCAACAAAATATAAAACATTGTGCTCAAAGAGCCATTAAAGTAAGCGGATTATATATCCCATATAATGTATTACTAACTACATTCTCAAAAATTGCTTATTAATGCGATTTTTATGCGGACGAAGTGGCGGGCGTTTGCTAGTATTTAATATAAATCTTACAAGTATTTTACATATGTATTGTATATATTGTAGAAATTAGGTGTTACATAGCAAACATTTTGTCGTAGTTACGCAGTGCTCGTCACAAATAGTCTTCTGGTATATACAACAAGATTTTCTGGTACTACGTCGCCTTTTCCAAGTAGATGACAAACAGCAATAGCATTTTCCCACATGTTGAGCAGGTCCTAAACGTTTTCGACTGAACAAAAAGATAACTCCAATGGTTTTCGAAGAACACTTTCTATTCCACTACGAGCATTGAAATGTCTTATTATTGCAGAATTTTGTGCCCTGTGATTAACACTTGGTAAGGCCAACTGTTCGCCAAGCTTGTGGATGAAAATTCGTCTTCCATCGGAGCGATTGTTAGAATTGTTTTCGCTGTAAACTTTGAAGGCAGCAAGACAAGCTACGTCAATTATATTATAGAAAAATGCGACTGGCCAGCGTTGTGTTCTTCTTTTTGTCGTGTAATGTCGACATAATTTATCCATTATATCTACGCCACTTTTGTTACCGTTGTAATAATGTATAATTTCAAGTTTTTTTTGGACACCGTGTACGTCTTTTGTGTAGTGTAAAGTTGAAAGCAGCACAACAGCCTTGTTTTTTTTTGGGACACAGGAACATAGTGTGACCTTGTCATTGCTAAAGCCAAAAGTTGTTGACAGAACTTCTCTAGATTTTGACGGAATCATCTCTTTTGGAACGAACGGTTTATTTTTTTTAACGTTCCAGTAATTGACAGTTTCCAGGACATTAATAATCGAGCAAGTGACAAGGACGTAAAAAAATTATCGCAAACGACACTTCTACCACTTCCCTTAAATCGAATACAAAGATCCTTTACAATTCTTTCCCCTTGATTCTTTTCTCTACCAGAAGGCAGATTTCCTGTGTAAATCTGTCCTTGAATAGGATACTAGTTAGAAGAATCACAGACCCACCAAACTTTGATCCCATACTTTGCCGGTTTGGAAAGAATGTATTGCGTGAATCTAGTTCTTCCTCTATATGGGAAAAGCTGTTCATGAACTACTACACAAGTTCGAATTGAGAAGCATGAAAATTTCAGATATTGGTGTTGCTTTATCTTGCAATAGCCTTTCGCTTCGAGTATTCATGTTATCAAATCTAAGAAATCGCGAAATCGCCCAAAATTGATTAAGTGACATCGCTGCCCGATAAAGAGGGAGAGAATTAGATTTCCACAACACAGTGGAATATACCTTGTTTGAATGATAAACGCCAGCGGTTATCAAAATGCCCAAATACGAATCAAACTCTTGAGCGGTCAGTTCGTCCCATATCTTTTTATTGTTTGAATGCTGTATATTGTATTCGTCGTATACAGCTTTAGCTTTTTGATTAGTAGCACGAATAATGATGTTACACATAACATCATCGAAAAATCGTTTGAAAGTTTTTAAAATGGATAGATTTTTCGTAGATCGGATTGGACCATTTTTTTGATGCAAAATATTGTGAGAAAATGTTTGACTGCTGGTAGGACTGGCACTCCATTTGGTACCGTCTTTAGATCGTAAGAAATTATCGTCTGTGATTTCCATGTCGTCTGCGTCGCTGTAACTTTCGTCATTACTACTTTCATCTTCTTCCGGTATTTCAATAGGGATATCATCTTGTAGAACATCTTCGATATCAGAGCCGTCGGTGTTGCCCAATGCATTCAATGCATTCAAATCATCTAAATCTTCATTCTCATACTCTGATAGATCATCGTCATCTCTATCAGATAGTAAGTCGTGTAAATATTGTTGTTGTTGCTCATAAGATAATCTATTAAATATCGAAACACAATAAAGATAGAATATTCATAGTCGTATATGAACGTTATAAAGAAAATAATACAGTAAATATATTTATATATAAAAAATGTAAATCACGGAAAAATAAAAAATAAATCATATAATTTTCACCTGCCGTAGATTGTTCGTGGATTATTTGCACGTTTGTTGGTACCATTTTACCAAAAGACGTCAGAATGTGAATTTAAATTTTTGCAACAATTAACAAGGCAGAGAAAAAATAATAAATGAACTAATACACAAACATGACTGCCGCGGACTGAATCAGTTCCAATAATTTAAGAACAAAAAAGCATACAATGCATGTTTTGTCTATATATTAAAGCTCACTAAAAGCTTTACGAATGCACAATGTTCAAATGATCCTAATGTTTCATTCGTTTTACACAAACATCAAGAATTTTCATTTAAAACGATGTGGCCACAGATGTATTGGTATTGGTATTGGTGAGTGTGTTTTTTTTTCTCATTGACACAACTGATACTCTCAGATTTCATCTGGAGTATAAAAACCAGAGTTTTTTTATTCGCGGTACAAACGCCCGCGACTTCGTCCGCATAAAAATCGCAATAATAAGCAATTTTTGAGAGTGTAGTTAGTAATTCATTATGTGGGATATATAGGTATAATCTGCTTACCTTAATTGCTCTTTGAACGCAATGTTTTGTATTTTGTTGGAATCATACCCATAAATTATTAAGAATTAAACCATGATACTCGCATTTGAATGGGAGAGGCTCGTGGTCAAATCAATCCCGTGATTTGAGATCATATACATATTGAAGAGCATTAAGGACATGTGAATAATTATAGCTTGTGTTAATTAAAAAAAAGCCCAAATAAAATAACGCTAAGCTTAACAGGACTACGATGGTGCGTAGAGCCCAATCATACGATACTATAGATGAAATCGAAATTTTTGTGATATTATGAAATTTTGTATGGGGAGTGACTGCATTGAACTAATTTGTTTCACATCATGCTAGAGTAGCTATAAAAATTTTTGTACCAAATTTAAGCTTCAAAAATTGAGTAGGTACTGAGAAACTTAGTGCATTGAACTTAAGAAAATTGTGCAATTTGTATGGGAGGTGGTAGAAAGAAAGAGGAGTTTTTGGTGATATTTCGAGAAACAACTATAATCATCGTGCAATTGATATATTTTAAATTTCAGGTCTGTATCATTCACGCTTTTCAAGAAAATCGGATTTTTGTAAAGTTGTGGAATTGTGTCACATTGTATGGGAGGGGGTAGAATGAGTAAGGCTACTCGATTAATTCTTTCCCGATATTAATAATGCTAATTAATGATTGAGTAAAAAATTTGAGCTCGATGAAAGTTATATGTACTGAGAAAATTAGTTTAGAATATTTCATGAAAAAGTGCAGTTTGTATGGGAGGTGGTGGAAGAAGGGAGGGGAAAGGGTTTAAGTGACTTTTTGAGAAGCAACTATAATTAATTTGCAATTGACATATTTTAAATTTCAGATCAGTAACATTTACAGTTTTCAAGAAAATCGAATTTAAGTAAAGTCGTGGAATTGTGTTCCATTGTATGGGAGGGGGTAGAAGGAGTGAAGCTAATCGGTTAAATTTTTTCCCGATATTAATAATAATGCAAATTGAGGATTAAGTACAACATTTAAGCTCGATGAAAGTTACACGTAGTAAGAAAATTAGTGTTTAGCATTTCATGAAATGTGCAGTTTGTATGGGAGGTGGTGGATGGAGTAAGTGGTTTTAAGTGAATTTTTGAGAAATAACTATAATCATTATGCGATTGATATATTTTAAATTTCAGATCTTCATCACTCACGCTTTTCAAGAAAATCGAATTTTTGTAAACTCGTGGAATTGTGTCATATTGTATGGGAGGGAGTAAAAGAAGTAAAGCTACTCGGTTAATTTTTTCCCGATATTAATAATAACGCCAATTAAGGATAAAATACAACATTTAAGCTCAATAAAAGTTACACGTACTGAGAAAATTGGTGAATAGCATTTCATGAAAAAGTTCAGTTTGTATGGGAGGTGGTGGAAGGAGTGGGGGGGGGGGGATTCAAATAATTTGTATATCATAGATCACATTTTTGATAAAAATAGTATGTTCTAAATTTCAAATGATTTGCTTTAATGGTTTTGAAGAAAATTTGATTAGTATATATTTTTGAAAATGAATCATTTTGTATGGGAGGGGTTAGAAGGCGTGGGGGTATTGTAAAACCACCACACGCAGATTACATCTCTGTGCACGTCTAATAAACTGTGAAAGTTTTATTACAATGGGCTTAGCCGTTTTTGCGTGAAAACCGGAAAGACAGACAGAGAAAATTTTTAAAAACGTGTGTTTCTGCTTAGTTATTGCTAAAATAAAGTAAAAAACTTATTTATTGCCATTTATAAACAAATAACAGACAGACACTAGAATTATAATTATATGTATAGATTTTAATTATAAAGTATTGTATTCGACTTGGAAAAAAAAATTTGCCATCCTAAAATTTTCTTTTTTCGCGTTTCATGACTAAAATAGCCTAAAAATGCGCTATGCAATATGCCTGCCTGTACGCCGTACGTTGACGCACAGCGCACATTAACTCCCAAACCCTTCAAGATAGAAAGCTCATTTTTGGGTGGATTGTAGATGGGAGCGGATCTCAGGCGAACAATCATTTTGGTGGGTGTAAGGATTAAGGATGAGGAAAGGTGACTGCTTAAACCGAAAAATAAGAATTCGAATATCCCAATCATGGTTCTGGCTAGGAAGCTGAAAATCACTAAAATATAGCGGGGTTTGTGGGACAAACTTTAAAAATAATTTACCTGTTTTATCCGTTGAAAAAAGGGAGCTAAAAACAAATTGTCGGCCGAATTTTTTTTAAATAATTATATCTTCGAAATTACTTACCTTAGAAAATCTAGATTTTGGGATCATTAAATTAGCGTACAGCTCTACCAGAATCAACTTAGATAGAGGCTAATTATTTTAAACGGAATAGTCTTCTACAATGGCGCTACAGCCCAAATCGGACCTTGGCCTCCTGATATTCAGGTTCCTTAACATTTTTTTTATTACTTATTGTGGAAGGGTTGTTAGCCTTTCGCACAACCCTCTTTCTACGAAATTTTCATTTTCTTAGATTGAGGTGACCAAGGTATACCCAAGCAGGCAATATGCCGGAATTACATTTTGCGCCGGCCGGGATTTGAACTCACGACCTTCGCATTACAAGACCAACACACTACCTACTAGGCTATACCCTAGGAATAGTCAGGGGTACAAATAAAAACACTTAAAAGTGAATATCTCGACTATCTCTTGAACTATGTAACTGAAATTTAAAAAATATATTAAACTTTACTGCAAGATAATATAACATTTTGTCATAATAGAGGAGGGGAGAAATGCGGAGGATTTCAAATATGTTACACTTTCCAAAATTTTAAACCGTTTTATCTCAAAACTGAATACAGATATCAAATTTAAATTTGTCAGATTGTAGATCTGTAGAGTTTTTAATTTTGGTAAAAATTCTAATTTTGAAGGGTGTAAGGAGAGGGAGGTGGTACGCAAAAATGTCGAAAATTTTGAGTGATTTCTTAAGGCTCTGGTGAAAGATAAAAATTTGAAATTTTTTATGTAGGTGCATCTATTTGATGAAGAAAAAATAATAATTTGTTCCACAATTGTTGTGCACCGAAGGGAGGGTCTAACGTACACAAGGTGTTTCACATGCAATAAAAAGAACACATTAACTGTAAATTTTAGAATACATTTTAAGGTAGAAACTTGAAAAATTTGCGAAATGTATTAAAAAAAATCCCTAAAAGTGGAAATTATTAACTGGTCAAATATCTTCAATTCTTCAACCCCTCCCATAAAAAATTATTTTTTCGGCCATTTCTAAGAAATCCTAACTATTTAAAGCTTTCTATTTGAAATTTTGTACAAAAGCTTTTAAAAATGAGTGAAACAAAATTCGAGATTGCGCCTGCCCTTCTAGCCTATCCCATGCAAAAGTATGATTTCGACCAATTTCTATAAATCAACTAATAACCAACAAATTAAAAGCTACGAACTTGAAATTTTGTAAGAGAACGTTACAAGAAAAACGAATCAAAACTGTATCACAAATTTTACGATTCTCTCATTTCCTCTACTTCTCTTACTTCCTCTCACATACAAATGTTTGATTTCGTGAATATTAAATACATAACAGCCCTGCCCTAGAATCCCCTTTCACTTAGTCTTCCCTAACCACTCTAACATGCATATTGACTTTCCACTCATCCTCAACTTGTCCCAAGAATAATAAAGTTGCGCTCGACTTGATGTCAGTTTATTAATTACCGAACTTGTTCATGATTTGGGAAATAAAGGTCAAATGGAAAAATATGTGTCAAATCAGTAAACATCTGTATTACACACCTTCTACAAAGAATCACTAAACAAAATATAAAAGTACGGTATATGAAATTAGATTCTTCCAACGTCAACATAGAAAATAGGTTAATTGTCGGAAGTGCTGTTAATAATAATATTACTACTTGCCATAAGCTAAATCCAGTTATATCTATCGTAATAAACACTTTCACGACTTATGGTTCAACCCTTACTTTTAACCAGTCGAAAAGATTCGCATCGTAAACTTCTGAAAATACATTTCCAAATAATTTCGACTGCTGAAGGATAAATATTTATATTTTCTTTTTGATGACCGTGACCTACCAGCATAATTAGAATAACCAGACTTCGAAGGTCTCAGAATCAAATGTCAAACTTTATCCGAAAACGAAACGGGAAGTAACGAAATAATGGAGAACTTTTATGAAACTGCCATATGGAACATTAAAATGATATCATTCAATGACAGTCTCAAGTGAAAGTTGGTACTCCAAGGATTATTGCTAAAGCTTTCGAGCTATTGACGAAAGGAAATGGCCCGAAAATAGCAAACTCACAATAACAGAATTGTTTATTGATATACTAAAATGCTGCTAACATCGCTTTTCCCGTATTTGCCAATAGAAATGACATTGCACGAATATCATAAAACCATTCTGAATAGACTTTAAGTATGTTTGTTGTTTATAAATAAAAGCAACAGGCAAACTACGTGTGTTTGATTTGTCTGGTAGCAAAGAATTTTTGCCTTTATACCAAACTGCTAAGCAAACCTCTTATGTGCAGAGAAACATGCCTTATATACTTCCTTTGTAACGTGAAACATTTCCGCCGGTATCCATAAAATTTCTCCTTCCGGGCAGAAAAAAAGAAAAAAAAGGATCGATTTTCACCCGAGCTAGGACGCTAAGAATAAATTTTTTTTTACCCCAATATCCAGTCAGTCATGCTAGAGAGTTTTGGGAGTTTTTTTTTCGTTTCATTCTGGCAAATTCGCATCAAAAGAGGACTTTAAATGAACTGCCACCGCACGAAAATAGCAAAGTCACTGAACAAGTAACAAGGATAGATCCCAAAAGACGATATTTTAGAAGAATTTTTGCGAAAAATTTGATATGTGCTCTCGATTTGTAGGTACGTATATCTCAGGATCTGTCCTCAGATAGCTATCGAATCTGACACTGTGTCGAAAAGGAGTCTGATAAGTTCGACGTTATGGAGAATGCTAATAAAATACAGAATAAAAAGACGAGAATAAATCCCTTTGGAAGAAAAGGGCCGAAAGTAATTTACTCGCACGACATAAAAGTGGTTTAAGGAAGGTGCGAAGGCGTTATTTTCCGATTATGGATCGTAAAATCTGTGGAATCAGCTCAACGATTAATTGTATTTTTTTTTTTTCATTTCAATCATTTTTATCATCTGATTATTTGTTGACGTTGGTTTCGTTATTATGTTTAGTTCTAAGAATATTAATTTTTTCTATATCTATGGAAATTATTCGCAATTGGTGTGCCGATATTAAGAAATTGGCTTGGAGTTCGTTTTTAATGTTCTCACTTGTTACGATTGTTCTCACTTCCCTTCTTCTGCCTTCCAATCCCATTCTTGACCACTATGACTGAGTTTGAGTAATACACATAAAGGCCGAAGTCACCTGTAAGCAACTCATTCCGTAAAAAAAAGTAGTGATGGCACAAAAATTCAAATGATGAAATCATCATCATCATAAATGGCGCTAAGGTCCAAGTCAGTTTTGCATTCTTCGTCTTCAATTATCTCGGTCCAATGATCGCGTCGTTCATGTCGTAAATTTCAAAAGCCTCTGGTACCAGGGCTGTGGTATACTCTATTATCGGAAATCGTAAAATGTGTGATGCAGTTTTGTTTCTATTCTCTTGTAAGGTGCTCGAACAAAATTTCTAGTTCGTAGCTTTTCATTTGTTGCTTATTAATTGATTTATTGAAATTGGTCGAAATCATACTTTTGTGTGTATTTCACAAATTTTCATTTTGTGAACGTTAGGCCAGGGGGTTCGGTGCAATTGTGGAACAGATTACTATTTATTTACCATGTATATCAAATAGATGTATCCACAAGCAAAATTTAAACTTTGTACCTTTCACCGGAACCCTAAAAATATCACTTAAGATTTTCGACAGTTTTGCTTACCACCTTCCTCCTCTTACACCCCTCCCTCTTAAGATTTATACTAAAATTAAAGGCTATCTTGTGCTACAATCTTTCGATTCGTTATCTGTACTCAATTTAGAGATATAACAGTTTGTAATTTTGACAAGTGCGCCATTTTTTAAATGCTCCACATTTCTCCATGCTATTATTGTGTCCAAATGTCATATTTTTCATGTATTTAGCTAGTACAGCTAAGAGATAGTTGAGATATTCATTTTTAAGTGTTTTTCTTTACATCCCCCTTGACCAACCCTCTTTCAATATTTAACCTTCTTCTACGCTCGTTATGGTGGATTTAAATACCACCTTCTTCAACTTCTACAATGGCACTACGGCCCAAATCGGGCTTTAGCCCCCCTGACCTTCAGGTTCCTTAACTTTTTTTCATTATTTATTGTGGTTGGGTTGTTAGCCCTTCGCACAACCCTCTATCTACGAATTTTTCATTTTCGTATATTGATGTAACCAAGGATCCAAGTAGGTAGTATGCAGGAATTATATTACGTCGACCGGGATTTGAACTCTCAACTTTCGCATTGTAAAACCATCATGCTACCCACTATGCTACACCCTAGCTCTAGACCACCTATATACCACCTTAATGGTCCCAAAATATGACTTTTTTATGGTAACTAATTTCGAAGATAAAACGGAAATTCGGCCGATAATTTGTTTTTACCCCTCTCCCCCTCCTTTTCAGATGACAATGTATACAAAAATTAAATTATTTTTAAAGATTGTCCCACAATCCTCTCTATACCTTCATCATTAAATCAAATCGCGGCCGAGGTATAATTTCAACACATTGCCACATCTACATAGCTCCCATCGATCTTGGAAATTAAAATACTCTTAAATAAGGGGCTGTGCGATATGCTAACAAATATAAATGTTAAGCAGCCTAAAAGTCAGAAGATCATGACTCAATTTGTGCTGTAGAAAAAGAAGAACCACTTTTCTATTTTTATGTTGAGAAATTTTTCCTAATATTCTCGTTAAGATAAGTCAAAAAAAATTTTTTTTTACATGAAAAGATAAATCCCCGTCACATATTATTTCTTAATAAGTGTGAAATCTAGAAGTACATGCGAGTAATATTTGTTACAAAATCAAATATAGAAGTTATTTAAAAATACCCTAAAATTATTCTACGGAAAAAAAATCATAATTCCATCCATATTTCATGATTCGCTTCAGTTTAACTTAACCCATAAATTTGAGCATTTTCAAAAACATGACCTCCATTCGTGTGTGCGAAAAAAAAAAACTTTTTTCTAGTATATTCCGGGAAAAAAATAAATTCCAAACAAGATTAAGCCGCATGAAAGGATGTGAAAAGTTCATGAAAACACAAATTATATTCGATTATATTCGAAAGTACGTGCCTACATACGCTTAAATCCTATTCAGAAAATATTTTACATTTCATTTTAACTTCCGAAGCTCCGAATAAGAAGAGTTAATCCAAACAAGATTTGGGCTTGCTTCCTTGAATCCTTCGTTCAATTCCTATTCAACTCCTGAAAAACTGAATATTTGAATACAAAAGAACCTTCCCTGCGACACTCATGGAATACATAATGTTGCAAAATTTTCCAATTGCATTTCAAATTTATATTTCGCAAATGTCCTGGTCGAATAAGTAATTGATTTCGTGGTTTTTTATATTTCGAACGGCATCATTTACACGGATCCTTAATGAAATGTAAACGGGCTCTTTTTTTCTCTTGAAAAAGGACTTCTTCTTTTTCCTATTGTTTTATCTCGGCCGGCATCAGCTTACATAGAAAATGAATCGCAATTTATCTCCGTATACTTGATGTTTCTTAAATGAAAATCACAACAATTTTGCCGGTCTTAAGTGTCAGGACTTAAAAAAAATAATAAAAAATTATTTTTTTTAACGTCCCTTTACCACTGATAAACGACGGAAATGAAATCTCTTTGAAGGCGTGAATAATTAAAGGAGCGAAGAAAACCTTTTACTATTCCATTACAGATGGCGAACATCTCAAGATCCTTTTCATTAATTTAGTAGACATTGTCTAAGAATCGGTCGAAGAAAATAGAATAGGAAACCTGGACAACAATTTCAAGCTCCACAAACAATGTCGGGATTATTTCGTCACGGAATAAAAGGGATTTTATTTTTGTTTATTTCAATGATGAAAATGAGAAATTTAGCAGCAGAACTATCTGAACAATATTAACGAGATAAATAAGCTTAAGGAAGATGTTTTTTGGTTGTTGGTTTGAACGATAATAAATTATCTCTTCGAGCATATCGCTATTTGACCGTAATTAATGAATTCTTACACGACTTAACACTTGTCTAAAAAAGTACATAAATTAGGAATTGACAAGTAATCTGTTATTTTTCTTGAAATTTGTTGCAACGTATTTAAATAATCAATCCAATTTAGCGGTAGAAAAGAATCAGAAATGAGGAATACATGAATATTTTATAATTAAAGCACAAAACCTCCGCCACGATAGCCTATGGGTAACATGCTGGTCTACAGTGCGAAGGTCAGTAGTTTAAATCCTAGTTGATGTATATTTTCATCCAACTTCTCGCATGATTATATCTTGACCACTACAGTCTACGAAAATGAAAATTCGTAGATAGACGGATGTGCGAAGACATAAAAACTCATTCACAATAACATGAAGCCATCGCCCGATTTAGGCTGTAGTGTCATTGACGAAGTTTTAAATTATATTGTCAAACATCAGAACTTAGCCTTAAATAGACTTTTATAATATTTATTGGAAAGCAATTTCATAAAAACCTTATAAAGATATAAA
The DNA here is from genome assembly GCA_963669355.1 of Chorisops tibialis. Taxonomy (NCBI): domain Eukaryota; kingdom Metazoa; phylum Arthropoda; class Insecta; order Diptera; family Stratiomyidae; genus Chorisops; species Chorisops tibialis. The sequence continues at coordinate 40,536,334 of OY770264.1, read as the reverse complement.
TCAAAAATTTGGGAATATTGTATGTTAGAGATCAGAGAAATTTTTAAAATTTGAGATCCAAGTATGGCTTAGAGTTGATGACCGCTCAACGATGTTTCGAGATCGCATTAAAACAAGTAGCTCACATAATTTATACATTTGTTTTGATAAAACCGAAAGCTAATTTCGAAATCCTACTATCCTTTTTGTAATCTATAATATAAGCATGTGAAAACTATCGATTTAAAAACAATATGAAGGATTTTTTGATACGCGTTAGGTAGATCTAATATGGTCAATCATAAGGAATTGTCCCAGTACAGTATGGAATAACAAGGTTTTGTGGGGTGTTAGGGAAATAATTCGTTCTAAAATAACTAGAGAATAAAAATAAAGTAATACTGATATAGACATTAGAATGTAATGATTTTGAGAGAAAAATGAAGAAGCTGATTCAATTTCTAATAATACATTGAAATTGAAAACAAGAAAAGGGGATAAGGAACCCCTATTTGATCAATTACTGTACTTCCATAACATTTAAGCCTACGAACATGAAATTTTGCTAACTTCTCTCGAATAAAAATGTTTTTATTTTTGAAATTTGATCAGCAAGATAATGGTAACTTCTCGCTCAGTGAATCAACCGGAGCTCTATACGAAGCGTCGCTTCCATATTTGCCAGATTACCGACGCTATCAAATTTGTGTGCGCCTAGGTGGCATCTCCCTTTCCTACATAGCGCAGGACAAGTGTACAATAGATTATTCTTCTTCGTCATTTTCGCAGCTCCTAAAATGATCATTACAAGGAATATCAAGTCTCTGACCATGTTTCTCTATCGGGCAGTATCCTGTAAAGACTCCTACTGCGGATTTTATCAGTTTCCTACATAGCGAGATCAGCTTACCAGAGCGTCTTAGATCCTATACAGGCTAAATCTGTCTGCTGGTATTACATGTAACACCTTTGGGCCATTTGTCGTTGGCTTTCCTAACCGCATCCAACTTAAGTTGCATCATTCAAGTTTCGAAAGACATACTCAGCTTCTCTTTTTCACATTGAATTTACGAGGTAGTACCGTGTCGGGCGAATTTGTCGGTCTTACAGTTCCCCGGAAAGGGCTCACTCTCTTGGTACCCAGCACAGGCGAATGTTGAATGGTTGAGCCGTCTCCTATAGAGATGTGCGACAGTTCCAAATAGTATTGGACGTAGATATGGAAGATTTCATGGAGTTAATAGCAGCCTTGCTATCAGTGTAGATGCCAATATATTTAGTTTGTACTACATTACACTTCAGCCAGGCCAAGGCTTGTTTTTTCGCCATCAATTCTGCTTGGAACACACTAAAATGATCCGGAAGACGAAAAGATAAGCTTCAGTTAAGCATTGCGGAGAAAACATCTCCTCTCACTCCTCTCGTAGCTTCGGAGCTAAAAGGATATGACTTTCAATTTCATGTGCCTCATCATCATCATCGTCATCATCAATGACGCGATAGCCCTGGGCCCTGGCCTCCTGAAGTCGTCGCCTCCAATCGTCTCGATCCAAAGACCGCGTCCTCCAGCTACTAATTTTTAACATGGTTTTGCTGTCTTCATCAACCGAGTCTTCCCATCGCTTGCGTGGTTTGCCTACTGGCCGGTTACCACTCGCTTTGCCTTTAAGAGCACGTTTGGGGATTCGTCTGTCTTCCATTCGCTCTACATGGCCAATCCACAGCAGTTTACGTAACTTGATGAACGTTGAAGCTTCTGGCTCGTCGTAGAGTTGATACAACTCATGGTTGTATCTTATTCGCCATTCCGTACCTTCCTTCACAGGTCCCAAAATTCTTCGGAGGACCTTTCTTTCGAACGCGTTAACACCTTTTTCTGAAGTTCGCGTTAATGCCCACGTCTCGCTGCCATAACAGAGCACAGGTCGTTTAATAGTTTTATAGATCCGCAGCTTATTGTTCCTGTGCACTTTCTTGGATTTCATTATTAGAAGCACCGAATAATACGCCTTATTTGCAAGTATTATCCGTCATTCAGCAGTTTGATTTCGTTTCATGTGCCTCTCACTCTTGTATCGAAGGTATGACGGTGAAGAAATTATTATCAAAATCAAAATTTGGGAAAGTTTGGCTGTGTTTTGTTTTATTTTCTCCAATTCTTCAAAAATTAAGGAGCGGCAATTTTTAACGCAGGTCCACAGGCGAGTTTCTATGAGGCGAGCGTCTGCACTTGCTGCCATATGTTTACCAATAATGTCGAAAGGTAGCAGATGAAACTAGGTTGTAACCTAGTGGGTAGTGTTTTACAATGCCTCGTGAGTTCAAATTCCGGTCGATATATAATTCCAGCACACTGCCTGGTTGGGTACACCTTGGTCACCGCAATCTACGAAAAATGAAAAATTTGTAGATAGAGGGTTGTGCGAAGGTCTAACAACCTTTCCACATAAATAATGAAAAATATTAAGGAACCTGAAGGTCCGAAGGCCAAGACTGGATTTGGGCTATGGTGCCATTGTAGGTAGGTAGCAGATGAAACAGTAGTTCTAATGTTGCGGAAGTGATTATTCTCATAGCCTCACTTATGCATAAACATGCTGTTCTCTTCACTTGCCGAAAAGAATGCGGTTTGTCTCATACATTCACATCATACAGTAAGATGCATCAGAGCCAATGCACTACTTTGGGCTGCATTCCCCATTTCTTAATTAGGACCTTCTTAGAGGAGCAAAGTGTAACTTTAGCTTTGCTTACACGTTCCTGAATATTAGGTTTTCAGCTTAGTTTCCTATCCAAAATAAGACCCAAATATTTTGCTATGTCTGCGAAAACAAGACTGTTGTCATCCTGGGTAAGACGGTTAACATGGAAAGCTTTGTGTTTTGCGTGGTTTCACTCTATACTGAGAGTCCATTTAGACAGAGACATTTAGACGCGGAATTCTATATAATATGTTTGTGGAATAACCCTATCTTCGCAACGCCTCAACATAAGAAAATATTTATGTTTGGATATGCAATCCGTAAAATCATTACCAAGAAATATAAAATTTATCTAATATGCTCATTTTGGGTGCTAGGCCCATGAAGTTTTGGGATTTTGTAAATTTCTTATTCTATGGAGTGAAAAAGGGAGAAAATAGCTGAATGAAAAAAATTAGTCACAATTCCTTTAACTAAAAACCGAAATTTCATGCAACGGCTCAAATTAAGTATAAAAATCAATCATTTCATTTTGCTTAATTCACTGAGTTGATTTTTTAAATACTGGTACCTACTACTACTAATACAGAATCAATTTATAGTTTCAAAATAACACCACTGATATGTAAAAAAATATCTTTAATGAAGCAATTGAATAGTGCCAGGAGATATACTTTAACAAAGGTCTTTCATGTTCTTAAAATAGCAGATATTCCCTTTCACTATCAAATTATCTAAACATTTTCAAAAGATCTTACAAATTTAACTATTTATTGCGAGATTGATATTGATTTTTGGAAATGCATGCCTTTTGATCCAATCAGCTATTCTCTTATTTTACATTTTTGAACATACATATTTTACTTAAAAGATTGTTAGTATATTTTTAACCTTGCAAAAGTCCAAATCATTTAATGCAAAACACATAGTATGCTGTAGTAATCATCATATAGTTCTATAAACTGACAAGGTTTCATCTCAATATTTGCATTGGATTTTGAGTTATACCGGTTTAAAAATTTAAAAAGTGCACAATTTCGAAAATGCTCCCCATTTCCCCCCACTATAATTGTTTCCAAATTTTATTTTATTTTCATATTTTGCTAGTATAATTTAATATATTTCCAAAGTTTCAATTGAATAGCTTAAGAGATAATCGAGATATTAACATTTAAGTATTTTTTTTGCATCCCCTGACCCTGCTCCTTAAAAGTATTGGCCTCACTATAAGTTGATTATGGTTGACCTATAAGCCATCTATTGCGTTGTAAAATACGAACTTGTTCCAGTAAATAATTTCGCAGTTATAGTCACTTGAAAAAAAAATCAGTCTACAATTCGATTTTTGCCCTCCCTTTTTGTACCCCTCTGGATAAAAAAGTTATTTAATTTTATTTTTTTATTTCCCATTATACTAGAATGTCGAGTTTCTGCTTTCTATTTATATTCGTAGTGGAGATATTAGCGATCGCAGTTTTCAACTTTAACCCTCCCACCAATGAAAGTTCCCTACCCATTCTACAATTCACCCAAAAATTACTGCTCTATCTATAAGGGTTTCGGAGATATGGATCTTTGTATGTCGTTTGAGCGTACACATGCGGTGGACGGCGTACGGATAGATGGATTTTTTTGAATGTTTAGGCTAATTTAGTTATCGATCAATCAATCAATCAAATTTGTGTAAAGGGGGTATAGGACAGAAACACCTCTCTTCCACAAGGCACAATCCTAAGCATCGGCCTTAAGCTGCTGCCAGGACTTGTTTATTCCTCTGGCCTCGTGTTCAACTGCTCGCTTCTATGTGCTATATGGTCGACCAACCCGACGTCGTCCTTGAGGATTATAATTCAGAGCCTGTTTGGCGATGTTTCGCTCTAGTTTCCTCAAAGTATGACCAATCCACTGCCACTTCCGCATTTGAATCTTAATACCTATTTTAGTCTGGCCAGTTGTACTCCAAAGTTTGTCGTTGGAGATCACTTCTGGCCAGAATATTCCAAAAATGTGTCGAAGGTATTGGTTCATGTAAGATTGTGGTTTCTTGCTAAGTCGAACGGTCACTTTCCACGTAGTACAACCATATAACAAAACGGATTTGACTCATGCGTCAAAAATTCGCAGCTTCGTGCGAAGGAAGATTTCTCGTAACCTCCAGAAAGAAGAAAGGATACCGAAGACCTGACGAGATTTATTTATTTGATCATCAATATCCTTTTCGGTCCCACCGTCCATGCTGACAATGCTTCCGAGATAACAAAAATCTTCCACATCTTGTCCGTTAAGAACAATCAGTGTACTTGAGTTCGAGCCCATGTACATGTACTTGGTCTTACATACATTTATTTTCAGTCCCGCCAATTTGCATTTAGAATGCAACGAGCGAACATTTGACTCTAAGGCTACCGACACACGATGCGAGTTAATATATATTAACTTCCTATTTTGATATAATTAGGCCGAATTATGTATAGGATAATGACACTAGTAATATCGAAAAACGAGATAATATATATTAACTCGCATCGTGTGTCGGTAGCCTAAGTCCGAACGGTTATACGCGAGCAAACACTTATCATCAGCATAATTAAGGTGACTTAAGATGTTAAATAGTCTCCATTGAAGACCTTTACCTTCCCCACCTTCCAGTGCAGCTTTCAAGATGTCATTTATTATCACCAGAAACAGTGCCGGTGATAATATGCAGCCTTGTCTGACACCCGTTCGCACAGGAAACCTTGCATCTTCGTAGGAATCTTTAATCATAGCTATAACCTTATCTAGAATACCTCTCCTACGCAAAGCATTCTATATTTAAAAAAGCTTCTCGAAGTCTACAAACATGAGATGTAGTTGCGAACCCATTTCGGCGGACTGCTCCAATATTGTCCGTAGGGTATTTGTGTGGTCTGTGTAAGACGACCCTTTACGGAGTGTTGTCGGAGCCAACCTGGGCGTTCATATCTCCTGAGGTGATAATAATATCACCTCTTGGAACACGCTCGAAAGTGGCACTCAGTTGGCTATAAAACTTCTTTTTATCACCAGGTGTTGCGGTATTAGTTGGTATGTAGCACTGTAGAATTGTGACGTTTCTGGCACTGGTACTGAGTCTGACGACGATAATCCTATCCGAGATTGGTTCCCACCTGATGAGACTGTTTCTTGCAATCGGCGTAAGAATGACCACCACGCCATTTTTGGCTTCACTCTCAGGACCAAAGTACAGAATGGAGTTTCCGCTGAGGGTTCGTTCTTCTCCTGATCCATTTCACGGTCGATCACTGACTGGCGGTCCAAGGACCGAGTGACCCTAGCCCTTCCCCCGTCATTCAATGCTGGAACGTTCCAGAAGCCGATCATAGTCCGTTTTCGAATGCCAAAAGTCGTTACCGTGGAATCCGTCCATATGCTGTATCCGTTTCTTGTAGCAGTTAGGATCTAAGATCACGGGTGATAAGCCCATGATCCAGTGAGTGTCCATTTGCCATTTTTTAGGGCAAGCAGGACTGGCTGTGGGTGAATTCTACAGCCCCCATCCCACAGGGGAATAGTTAGCTCAGGTCCGTGTAGTCACTAGTCCCCAAAGATAGTTGCAGGAATTGGTAAGAAGCGCATCCTACAAATATGAAACGAGGAAAAACAAAATTTCAGGGAAGCAATTTTTTTTTCGGTATCAATCACAATACTGTAATATTAGAATAAACATAACAGGGCTACGATTGCGCGTAAAGCGCAATCTTACGATACTCTAGATGAAATAGATTTTTTTCTGATCCCAAGAGATTTTGTGTGGGGAGTATTAGAAGGGGTGATAGCATTGAACTAATTTTTTCCCCATCATGCTAAAGTAGCTATAAAAATGTTTTATACAAAATGCTTACTCCAAAAATTGAATAGGAGCTGCAAAAATTAGTGTGTTAGATTTAGTGAAAATGCGCAGTTTGTATGGGAGGTGATAGAAAGAGTGGGGGGATTTTAGTGATTTTTTCAGAAATAACTAAGAATATCATAAAATTGACATCTCTTAAATTTTAGATGAGTAACATTCATACTTTTCAAGAAAATAGATTTTTTGTGAAGTTGGGAAACTGTGTCTTATTGTATGGGAGGGCGTAGAAGCAGTGAAGCTAATCAAACATTTTTTTTTGATCTTAGTCATAATGCTAAATAAGTATTTATTACAAAATGTGAGCTCGATAAAATGTTATATGTTCTGAGAAAATCGGCTTAGAGCATTTAATGGAAAAATGTAGTTTGTATGGGAGGGGTTGGAAGGAGAGGGAGGACGCAAATAATTTTAAAACTGTATATTGAAAATCATTATGAAAGTAATATATCCCGAAATTCAGACTAATAGCTTTTATACTTTTCGAGCAAATCCATTTATAGTCGAATTGCGAAATTGTGTCATTTTGTATGGGAGGGGGTAGAAGGGGTGAAGCTAATCGTCTAATTTTTTTTAACCTTACTAACAATTTTAAATAAATATTTAGTGCTCAATTTCAGCTTGCTAAATTTTATACGCACTAAGTAAATTGGCTTAGAGTAATTCTTGACAAGTACAGTTTGTATGGGAGGTGGTAGAAGGAGGGGAAGGACACGCATAATTTTTATACGGTAGATTGATATTATCATAAAAGTAACATATTCCAAATTTCAGGCTAATACCTTTTATACTTTTCGAGCAAATCCGTTTATTGTCAAATTGCGGATTTGTGTCATTTTGTATGGGAGGGGGTAGAAGGGGTGGAGCGATTTGGCCCGTTCACGAACTTGACCTTACTTTTTTGTCAAAAACGACGTGTACGAAATTTTAACTTTCTAGCTCAACGCGTTCTCAAGCTAGAGAGCGAACGGACGGACGGGCGGACAGACGGACGGACGGACGGACGGACAGACGGACGGACGGACGGACGGACGGACGGACGGACGGACGGACGGACGGACGGACGGACGGACGGACATCCGGTTTTGAGATTTTTGAGTGATAATATTAACTTCTGTATCATTCATTTTTTTCTCCGAGCCTTATTTCTTAGCGTTACAAACTTTAGAGCAAACTTATAATACTCTCAGATTTCATCTAGAGTATAATAAAGTAAAATAAAAATACATAACAGGACTACTATTGGGCGTAAAGCCCAATCGTGCGATACTCTAGATGAAGGAGAAATTTCTTTATTTTAAGAAATTTTGTAGGGAAGTGGTAGAGTGGGTAACAACATTGAACTTATTTTTTCACATCACGATAAGGTTGCTATCAAAATGTTTTTCAAAATTTAGGATTCAAAAATTGAATAGGTACTGAAAAACTTAGTGTATTGAATTTAGTGAAATTGTGCAGTTTGTATGGCAGGTGGTAGAAGGAGGGTGGAGTTATTAATAACTTTCTTAGAAATAACTGTCAACATCATTTATTTGGCAGGTGAATAGCATTCATACTTTTCAGGCAAATCGACTTTTTGTAAAGTTGCTGAATTGTGTCAAATTGTATGGGAGGGGTAGAAGGAGTGAAGCTAATTGCCTAATTTTTTTGGTCTTACGAACAATTCTAAATAAATATTTAGTGCAGAATTTTAGCTTTATCAATTTTATATGAACTGAGTAAATTTGTTTCGAATATTTCATAAAAAAGTGCAGTTTGTATGGGAGGTGGTAGAAGGAAGGAGAAGACTTAAATAATTTTTATACAGCAGATTGGAATTTTTTATAAAAGTAATATATTCCAAATTGTAGATCAATAGCCTCTATGCTTTTGGAAAAAAACCGTTTATTGTGGAATTGCGAAATTGTGTCGTTTTGTATGAAAGAGAGGAGAAGGGGTAAAGTTAATCGTCTAATTTTTTTTTGATCTTACTAATAATTGTAAATAAATATTTAGTGCACAATTCCCAATCGATAAATTGTATACGCACTGAGTAAATTGGTTTAGAGTATTTCATGAAAAAGTGCAGATTGTATTGGAGGCGGTGGAAGGAGGGGGAGGACACAAATATTTCTTATACAATAGAATTGGATTATTATAAAATTATTATATTCCAAATTTCAGATCAGTAGCATTTATATTTTTTGAGAAAAGCCGTTTAGTGTCGAATTGCGAAATTGTGTCATTTTGCATGGGAGGAGGTAGAAGGGGTGAAGCTAATGGTCTACTTTTTTTTGTCATACTAATAATTTCAAATAAATATTTAGTGCAAAATTTCAGCTCGCTAAATTTTATACGCACTGAGTAAATGGGTTTAGAATATTTCTTGAAAAAGTACAGTTTGTATGGGAGGTGGTAGAAGGAGGAATAGGACACGCATAATTTTTATATGGTAGATTGACATTATTATAAAAGTAATATGTTCCAAATTTGAGACCAATAGCTTTTATAATTTTTGATCAAATTCATTTATTATCAAAATGCGCAATTGTGTCATTTTGTATGGGAGGGGGTAGAAGAAGTGGACCGATGTGGCCCGTTCACGAACTTGTCCTTACTTTTTTGTCAAAAACGACGTGTACAAAATTTGAACTTTCTAGATCAACGTGTTCTCAAGCTAGAGAGGACACGGACGGATAGACGGACAGACGGACGGACAGACGGACAGACGGACAGACGGACAGACGGACGGACGGACATCCGGTTTTGAGATTTTTGAGTGATTATATGAACTTCTGTATCATTCATTTTTTTCTCCGAGCCTTATTTCTTAGCGCTACACACTTTGTGGCAAACTTATAATACTCTCAGATTTCATCTAGAGTATAAAAAGCAATTTTTTTTCCCTCATAGTTGAAGAGTTAATAAAAAAAATTTTAAATCAACAATTTAATTTTTTTTCAGCATGCGTAGGGGTATATGAGCCCTTAATAAGGAAATAGATAATGATTTACTTTTTAAGAAATAAAAAATATCAGAATGTCCCGGTATATCCTTAACACGAATATGTCCTTCTAAATGAATTACATCATTATCTTCCTACCACTTGTTCGATATTAAAAAGTTCTGATTAATACAAACCAAAAAAAAAAAAAAAAATTACGTACACTCCTCCAAAAACTGATGAACAGAAACCATAATTCATTTCTTAATCACAGACCATGAATCCGGCTTACTTTAAATTTTCCATCTCTGAGCCACAAATTTCTTTCTTTCTCGCGAAAAAATCATCATTAATGCTTTTCCCTCCGGCAAGCTTAGACGTTGCGATAAGTCCATCTTATTGCAAAACTTTGCCGGTGAGAATTTTCCAAAACTACGTTACATTAGTGTTGGTATTCTACTGCTCGAAAAACAAAAGAAAAAAAACGTCTTTCACTTATAACCTGAAGAAAACTTAAAAGCACTCTGCAACGAAGCAACTCTTAAATTTGATGTTAAACTCTGAAAAACTTTTTGTTTACGATTTGTGGGGGTGCTGTCGCAGTTTTGAAATTATGCAAAACTCATTCCAAGAAAGAAAATCCAATTTGCAAACTTGATTCTGAGTCCTAGTCTCGCGTATTGCTTATGTCTAAGAAACTTGACGTAATTCCGTGACGGTATAGAAAAGGGTAATTTCGATTCGGAAATAGGAAACTACGAGCTACAAGACTCAAATTTTACCTATGCATGACTTCAGTGGATGGATAAATTTACATGTACGTTTTCATCAAAGATAGTAAATACGAAGCCAGCTTACGTCCATCTTGAAAATGCTCTTTAAATTTAACGGAGCGCAAATTTTCTATTTTTATCTCCTATCGTCCTCGATTTAACGACAAGGCCTCCATTATTGTGCTGTTTGGTCGTGCTTTAAACATTGAAATGGAGTCCTTCACCTTCAAACCGTACTTTCGTATGCCTTCAAACGGTTGCCCTGAACGTGGCTTAAATGTCCTCAATAAATCGTGTTAAGTATCCCTTTCCACTTTTCTTCTGATAAAAGAAAAGTTATCACATACGAAGGTTTGATGTGGATCTGGATGTGTGTATGGGCGTTTAATAGGAGCCAGACCTCTTTCCTTTGTCAGAATATTTTCCGAAGGATTGAGAATGGTGTAAAATGCTGGAAGATAATTAAGTTAGTCGGGCAGATGGCATGAAATCAGGCTAACAATATCCTCAATGGAGCTTATAGGCGTCGTACTACTTCACGCATTTTCTTACTAAAATTTTAGTTTTAGCAACGAAACTCAGACAAGTGTGGATATTTAGGACGATTTATCATCTGAACTCATACGATTAGGGATTTACCACCATGCGGTGGACTTTGTGATAGTATAGTTGCCAGCGAGGTTGATTAATCTTTTCATCCTTTTTGAATGAAAGGCAGGATGAAATCTTAATGATGACTGACAGTTTAGTGTTTTTGGAATAAATTACAACATGATTTTGGTATGATAATCGTTCTTGTGTTTTCATAGCTCCTTTTCTTAAATCGATTATTTTGAACGGTTCGCATGTACTGTAATCAGATTTTACATAATTAGTTGAAAGTATTGAGTTAAACTCGAAATGGGGTGAGAGCAAATCGTAATAACCCTATTTTTAACTTAGAACCGATAAATCGGCTTTGCAGATTTTGCGAGAATTTTCTGGCCTCGATAGAACATTTCCAGAGCAACTTGTGATGGTTATAGCTATGTCCATTTCTATACAATCAAACTTTATAGTTGGTAACATGTTCTTTGAGTTGCAGAGTGACAGTGAATTGCCATTCCATCTAAAGAAAGGATTGATAGCACGCAATTCTTGCACTTTTTTTTCCAATAATGTACCAGGAATGTTTATTGTCGATCCAAAACATTAAATCCGAGTTATTGTCTCCCTGACTGATTGTTCGTCTGTCTAGACAATAAATGTCGTTTTGTGCTATCGAGCTGAATTTTTTTTATTATTTTTAGTAAAAAGGAAAATTCGTGAACGACACAATCTATTTACTTCTTCTACCACCTCCCATACAAATTTCATTAAATCTCGAAATTCAGAGAAACACAATTTTCTTCAAAGTTATCAATTTCCAAATTTGATGAAATTATATTAATGTGAAATGAGTTAACGTCGATTTCGATTCGGTCACACCTACTTCTACCTCCCATACAAATGAACAATTTCGGAAAACACATTATTATTTTTAATTTTTGTTAAAACTAAAGAAGATAGAGATATGAGATTTCGCCGGAATGTCTTTTCATTAGCTAATATAATCATTCAAAAAACTATCAACTACTTTTTACCTTTTCAACCTTATAGTTTTCATTACTGTATACAATTTTTTAATTCAAAAAAAATCACAAAAATCACAAAGGAAATATTTGAATCTATCAAATTTTAGAGTCACATTTACATCGAACTCCTGCTAGGAATATTTGAAACGATTCATTGAGAGTGGACTGGAGCACGATTAAGTTTGATAGATCTGACTGAATTTTGCATGTCTGATAATTTCTTCTTTGAAACAGACACAAAATAGTCTCTTTCGGCAAAAGTTGAGACTTCGATTATATGAAAAATCAGCTAAATTTCGACTTACTTTCAGTATGTTTGAACCGAAAGTACTGCAAAAGTTCTCGGCTGGTACAGACTGTTCGCTATTTTTACTTTTAAATACATTATAAAATATGCTAGGGTGTAGCCTAGTGGGTAGCGTGTTGGTTTGCAAAGGTCGTGAGTTCAAATCCTGGTCAACTCATAATTCCAGCACACTACTTGCTTGGGTATACCTTGGCTACCTCAATCTACGAAAATGAAAAATTCAGATAGAGGGTTGTGCGAAGGGCTAACAACCCTTCCGCAATAAATAATGAAAATGTTAAGGAACCTGAAGGTTAGGAGGCCAAGGCCCGATTTGGGCTGTAGTGCCATTGAAGAAGAAGATAATTTTTGCACTGCACAAAAGCCCCAATCAAGATAGAATTCATTGAAAATAATGTGTTTCCAAAACATATAACTCCCGCAATTAAGGATCAAAATTTTTCTATTGACGTCAAAGGTTAATCCATTTAAATTAACCAAGTCAATCTATCTCTAGAAATCTGTCCGTAATCCCCAAATTGCTGAATAGCCACAATTTAAAAAGGAAAAAATCTCTCGAATCTTTATCAATTACACCCATTTTTAAAAATTGTTTTTCATTTTCACCGAATTTCATTTGATTTCTCACCTATGCCCACATCAGCACGTGTTTTTTTTTCGTAGAAAATAATAATAAAAAAAGTATACACACACACAAGCAAACAAATGAAGGATCGAAAGATGAACTTAGAAAAACACTCGAGGGAAATTATAAATGGACCATCACAAAAATCGTCCTGTCAAGTGTTGCTGCTTCGGAATCGATCATGATGGCATCTGGGTTTCCCTCCCTTTCGGTTGATGTCTATCGAATGTCCACAACTTGTGGCCATTTTTCGGTATCCCAATGTGGGAAAAAAATTAAATTACACAACAGGCGGAAATTATAGATGGTCATTGGTTAGTTCGATGTCCTCTCAATGCGCCACTAAAGCATGTTTGCAGGATAAAACATTTTATTGTTTGTTTTTTGTGTGGGTGTGTTTTTTTTCCCGAAATTTCGGGTATGGCTGACTATATTAAAATAAAGTAAGATAATTTATAAGGAATTTGATGAAGGATGAAATTTACAAGACTGTGTTTCCAGAAAGGGTTTAATATTTGATATAAGTGGTTTGGGTTTAGATTAAAGGGTTGGACATTTTTCTAAGTATTCCTATTTGAAATTTGTTTGGATTTTTCTATACACAATAATAATTTGAAAATATAATAAGTTTGCTTGATAAAATTTTGTATCAGTTAGAAATAACGCTTCGAGAAAAAAATCACTGGAGCTTATATCATCAAGCAGAAAGTATGTCTGTCCGTATCTCTGTCTGTCCATCCGTAAGCTTAAGACAGAAGAAGAGAGCAGAAAGTATGAAACTGTCTGTCCGTATCTTTGTCTGTCCTTCCGTAAGCTTGAGACCACGATTTGATTTGTGTCAAGAAGTCAAAGTTTTGTATACAAAAATTTCACTGCGTATTTTGAATTTGTTCAAAAAAAAAATAAATCTCAGATAGTCTATGTCTATAATCGCAAAAATTGTGCATGAGTTTTTTTTGGGCGCTAACAAAAAGTATTATTATTTTTTCAAATATTTTACGTCGTTGCATCTTATCTATTGATATATTCAAAAGGATAATTAAAAAAAAAGTTAAATGTTTGAAAGGCAGTTCATAGAGTGCATACTCACATACATATATCGTAAATTTTAAAATTTTCCTTAGTTTCTCTAATAGCATTTTTGGAAATATTTTAAGTTCCCGCTTTTTTTAGTTTTAATGGAAATCGATAAAGTGCATTTTACAAAGATAGTTAGAAGGAGTAAAGGGATCAAACAAAATTTTTCGATGTAAATGAATTTTTACACATTGCTCAAAAGTTTAAGTTGATAGCTTCAACAGTTTGGAAGAAAAATAATTTAACTGGAACTTCGAAATTTCGTCAAATTTTTATGGAATGATTTTTTTTTCAATATTAATTGCAATTGTAACAGAAATAATGTTGGCTTTTAACTTTGCTAGTTTCAATCTAAATCGAAGAAGATTTTCTCAAAATTGTGTATTTGTATGGGTGGGAAGTGGGGGTACGTAGCCTGTTCACAAACTTCTTTTTTGCTGGCGCGTCGTAGAGTTGATAAAACTCATGGTTGTATCTTATTCACAATTCCATTCCTTCCTCCACCGGTCCCAAAATTCTTCGGAAGATCTTTCTTTCAAATGCGTTAGCTGCTTTTTTGGAAATTCGCGTTCATGTCCACGTCTAGCTGCCTAACAGAGCACAGGTCGTATAATAGTTTTATATATTCGCAGCTTATTGTTTCTGTACACTTTCTTGGATTTCATTATTGGAAGTACCGAATAACACGTCTTATTTGTTTGTATTATTCGTCGATTGATTTCATCAGTTTCATTGTCGTCCTTTGCTAGATTAGCCCCAGGATATATGAAGTTGTCCACACTCTCCAAATTAAATTTCGCAATTGTTACGTTTTGTCTGAGTGGAGTTCTCCTTCTTGTTTGCGTCTTTACTTTTGTTTTGCTTTTGTTGATGTGCAGTCCGACTTCTTTTGATGCGGAGTTAAGATTGACAAACACCTCCTTCGCACTAGAGAAGGATCTTGCTAGGATGTTAATGTCATCAGCGTATGCTACTAGTGGACTTTAGCAGTAGTGTCCCGTTGGTGTCAACTGGGATTTTTCGGACGATGTACTCTAGTGCCAAGTTGAAAAGCATGGGAGCTAGACCATATCCCTGTTTTCACCAATATTCTGTTTGAAGGCTGGTTGTAGAATCGGTTGTATTCTCACTTGGGATTCAGTGTTCATTGTGAGTCTTGTTAGTTGGACTAGTTTTTGGGGAACTCCAAAATCATGCACGATTTGATACAGTACACTCCTGTCGATACTGTCGCATGCTTCTTTAAAATCTACGAAAATTTGGTGTACGTCTGTGTTATATTCTCAGCATTTCTCAAGTACCTGTTTCACCGAGAATATCTGATCTGTTGTAGATCGTCCGGTTTTGAATCCAGTGAACCACTGTCGATATGTGTGCTTATTACTGCGAGATCCGATTTTTTTCCAAAACAGCTCTCTAAGCGACAGAAATTTTATTCAAATTTATTTATTTAATTTTTCATCTTAAAGATGAATGAATTTCGAACATACAGATAACTCCTAACGTACAATTTTTATTTTTTTAAATATTGAAAAAATCAAATTAAGGGTGCCAACTAAACATTTCCCAACCCATTAAGTAAAGCATAGTTTCCTAGAAATAATATTTGTTGCTTAGCAAGCTCACTCCAGGAAAATTTACTTCCCACACAAAAAACATCTTGCCAATTTATTATTGACCCATTTAATATCTTTGTATCTAAACAGAAATTTTCTAAACGAATAAAAATTGTCATTGTTTACTCCTTTGCATATTGTTCAACACCTCAAGAACAAATCCAAATATAAAATTCCACAAATAGACTTACTTTACGGAATTGCATTCTATGTTTATTTCAATCACAAACTTCTTTTGTTGACACGCCAGCGCGGAAAAAGCCAAGAAACTGACGTAAATAATACCACCTTACTTCTTCAGTTACCTATGCTATTAAGCTGACATCATAAAGGAGCAACAAGCTCGTTGGCCGACCTAAGTTTATAGCGTAGCGTTAAGCTATAAAGTTCTGTTGCATGATATGCTACATTATTTATGTAAGAAACATAAGTTTCACAAAAATTACATACTCTTCCAATTAAAAAAAAGGTATTAACTTTTAAGTCTGTTTTTATCAAATATTGTTCACTTTTCAAATAATGCCTGATTTATCGGCAAAAAAGATTTTGCTGACTCTTTGATAGACGGTCTCGTGTCGATACTAACCGAACCATGTTACGCATATTCAATGAACGCACAGGAATTTAATTTATGGCCGTTGCGTATCGCATTTGGTTTCGATGTTGTCCTTTTTCGTGTAATCAACATCCTTCGAATAGGATAGATGTGCTTGTGCGGCGATTTGGATAGTAAAAGTTGAAATAAGCTTATGTGATGGGCATACATCGGATCGGATATTATTTATCTTTGAATGTTTAAGTTATTACAAGTTGTTTTTTGGTTTTGCAGATGTTGCTCTAGCAAGTTTTTTTTCAATAAATTAGAACGAATTTATAAGTTATCTGCTCGGTATTTATCGTGTTTATTGTCCATAGTGATCAACTTCATGCAACGTAGACAAGAAACGTACGGAAGATATATGAACGCGGGATAAAAATAAATTGGGGTGATTGAAATGTTGCCGCAACAATTGATGATGTTTGTTGTTAAAAGATATTAGAAAATACGCTCGAAAAGAGATTCGGGCCAAGTTAGTCCATTTTTTTAAAATTTAATAGTTCTTCTAATATTTTGAAATCTATGGAACAAAAAAACGGGTCGTAATAAGGTGCATTTATTCAAAAAAAAGTTTAAAAGTAACGAATAGCGAGGAATATAATTTTAGTGGAACTACTTGCCTTATATCTTATTTTTGTACTGAAAATGAAACACATTTTAAATTGGTATCACTTTGTAGATCCCCAAGCTTTTGTACTGACACTTTTAATATTGAATTAGAACGATTATTTCACAGTGCTAAGGGGGATAATATAATATTCACGAGCGATATCAATATTGAACAGAAATGGTGTAATATCATTCATAAATTTTGAAACAAGAGACCGAAGTTGTATTGATCATTTTTTTGTAAAATTAAAACAGAATACTTTTAGTAAAGTACAGTTTGCCATCATTGAGACAAATATCACTGATCATAAGAGTATAACTTTAGTTCTACAAACGAATCTTCAATCTTATATAAGAGAATATATTAATAGTGGTTTTAAAAAAACAGTAGATTTTGATCTACTTACTGAAAAAATCAAATTACTAACATAGAACAATGTATTGTCTTTAAATGATGTTAACCGGTGTGCGAATAATTTTCATTATACTCAATGGGAAGTATTAGATGGCAGTACGGTAATAAGTAATATTGCAAAGCCAAAGTTTGTGAAATTGATACCTTGGGTAACACAGGATCAAAGGCAAAGCCTTAAGAAATAACCCTAATAGCGATAAGCTAAAAACTCATTTAAAAAAATATCGCAATAAACTGACCTACATTATCAATAAAACTAGAAATCAATACTTTGAGGATATGTTACAAAGAGCTGGAAATAATAGAAAACAGGAATGGAAAACGATAAATTTAGCTATTGGGAATAAGAGACAAAATGTAAATCTGAAAAGAATAAACCAAATTGGGGAGGTTCGAGATATTAGCAATAACTCGAAAAAAATTGCAAATATTTTTAATGAATTTATACAAATGTTGGAAGGAATTCAGCAAAAAATATAACACATAAGACAGGTAAAATGCAAAATGAAACATCTATAACTACAAACTGTTCAAAAATCGATGTAGTGATGGAAGAAGAAAAAGCCTTGGTTATTGCAAAAATGAGTGGAGGAACATCCCCTGGGTTTAACGGATTAACAATTGAATGTATCAAACATATTAGCACTTACATTACAAAGCCTCTTCGTCACATAGTAAACCTTAGTTTTAAGACAGGACTATTTCCTGATATATATAAATAAACTGCCAACATGTCGTGCGAAACTTTATTATTCTTGGTACAAGTTGCGTATGTGTTGAAAGTCAATATGCAGGTTAGAGTGGTTAGGGAAGACTAAGTGAAAGGGGGTTCATGGGCAGGGCAATTGTCAATTTAACACTTTGCGAAAACGTTCAAAAGCTCCATTACATATAATTAATATTTCATTCGTTTATTTATGGAAATTTGAGTTTTTATGAGGGGAGGGATGAGGGGTGATAGTAAGAGTGGGTGGATGTTAATAGTTTTTTAATTGATTGCTTGAATTACGTCCAATATTCTCTGTATAAAATGTCAGTTTCATAGACGAAGTTGCATAGAATTTTCATAGGATTCGGTGTATTTTACATTCACGAAACCAAACATTTGTATGGGAAGGAGTAGAGTAAAATTTGTGACGCAATTTTATTTGCTTTCTCTTGTAGTGTGCTCTTACAAAATTTCAAGTTCGTAGCTTTTAATTTGTTGGTTATTAGTTGATTCAATGAAATAGGTCGAAATGATACTTTTGTATGGGAGGGGGTAGAAGGGCAAGCGCGATCGCAAAACTTTTAAAGTAATATCATTTCAATTATTTTTAGTTTTTGTCCAAAATTTGAAGTTGATAGCTTTTAAGAGTTAGCTCATAACTGATTTCCTAAAAATGGTCGAAAAAATAATTTTGTATGGGGGGTAGAAGAGGTAGGGGACTCGCAAAATTTGTGACGCAATTTTCTTTTTTTTCTCTTTTAAGGTGCTCGTACAAAATTTCAAGTTCGTAGCTTTTAATTTTTTGGTTAGCAGTTGTTTTATTGAAATTGGTCAAAATCATACTTTTGTATGGTAGGGGGTAGAACAGCAAGTGTGATCTCAAAAATTTTGACGTAGTTCGATTTCAACTATTTTCAAATGATTTTGTGCAAAATTTCAAATTGATAGCTTTTGCTAATTAGGTGATAATTAATTTCTTAAAAATGGTCGAAAAAATCATTTTGTATGGGAGGGAGTAGAAGCTTTCAAGGTATTCGACCAGTTAATATTTCATTCTTTTAAAGTTTTTTTTTTAAATGTATTTCGCAAGTTTTCAAGTTTCTACCTTCAAATTTCATTCAAAAATTTTCAGTTTATGTGGGTTTTTCATTGCACATGAAACACCTTGTGCACGTTAGCATAACAATTGTGAAATTTTTATTATTTTTTCTTTATGTACAACAAATAGATGTATCCACATGGAAAATTTAAGTTTTGTATCTTTCACCAGAGCCCTTAAAAAATCACTCAAAATTTTCGACATTTTTGGTTACCACCGCCCTCCCCTTACACCTCCCGACGTAAAATTTTTACCAAAATTAAAAAGCTCCCTAGTTCTACAATTTGACAAAATTTTTATTTGATATTTGCACTCAATTTTGAATTATAACGGTTTGATTTCGGAAAGTGCATAATTTTGGAATGCTCCATTTCCCCCCACTACTATTTTGTCCAGATGTTATATTTTTCTCTCATTTCTCTAGTATAGCTTATATAGGCTCTAAGATTCAATTACATAGCATAATAAATAGCCGAGATATTGATTTTTAAGTGTTTTTCTTTGCACCCCCCTGACCCTCCACCTTACAATAGTTAGCTTTTATCTAAACTGATTGTTTCGTATAGGATGCGAAACACTCGAATATCCAGATGAGGATCTGAATATTTCTTCAGATGAGGATCTGAAATTTAGAAAATAAATGAAAGAAAAATGTTCGTTTGTAGACACAACTTTATTCACCGGAGGTTGAATTGAGAAGAAGAAAAGAACAAAGGAACACTTGTCAGGTTTTTTCAAACTAACGTATTCTATGTATAAGAATAAATCGATCGAGTCTCTCTAAAACGACACATAAAACGATCGAGTCTCTAAAGCGATCAGCAACGGAACGCACCCTACACGGCAGCCATGTTCTTCATCTGACAGCTTTGTCATCGGCTTTAAATTGTTTATGTTGTGAGTCGAACACTGATTATAGTGGACCTATATGCCACTTTAATGATCTCAAAATATCAATTTTTTATGGTAAGTAATTTCGAAGATGTAATCAATTGAAAAAAAAATTCGGCTAACAATTGGTTCTTAGCCCCCCCTTTTCGCACCCCAATGGATAAAAAAATTAAATTATTTTTAAAAGTTGTCCCACAAACCCCTCTATATGTATGTTGAGTTTTACCTTCCTAGCTGTTACCATGGTTGAGATATTTGAATTCGTATTTTTCGGTTTAAGCGCTCCCCCCGCTTCCTCCTGAACCCGTACACCCCTCAAAATAGGTATCCGCCTGAGATCCGCAACTATCTACAACCGCCCCCAAAAATGAACTTCCTATCTTGAAGGGTTTGGGAGTTAATGTGCGCTGAGCGTACACGTCGGCGTACGGCGTACAGACAGACGGATTTTTTTTTCTGCATTTTTAGGCTAATTTAGTCATGAAACGCGAAAAAACAATATTTCAGGGTAGCAAATTTTTTTTTTCCGAAGTCGATCACAATACTTTATTATTAAAATAATAAAGTAAAAGGAAATAATAACTCCTATCTTCAAGGCAACTATCGTCCAATATCTATTATTTCTAATATCAGAAAAATAATTGAGAAATTTGCCAAAATAAGACTTGTAACTGAATTAGAAGAAAAAAAATTGTTGGGAAAGATGATGCCATTGCACTGTTGAGTAAGCATATCGCCTTGGCTTTAGATAAAGGATTGAAATCTTGTGCTGTTTTTTTGGATCTAGCCAAAGCTTTTGATTCGATTCCACACACAAAAATTATTTCCAAGCTTCACAAAATGGACATAAATAAATCATTAATAGATTGAATTTCAAGCTATCTTACAAAAAGTTCACAAGTAGTTAAAATAAATAATGTTCTAAGCAACGAGCTGACTTTTGATTTTAGTGTACCACAGGGGACTGTTATGGGGCCTATATTGTTTTTGCTATACGTTGACGATCTGCATTCACAAAACATAAATGGCCAACTTATCTCATATGCTGATGATACAGTTCTATTTCTATATTTTAATATACTGACACTGAATACACAAAAGACTAACTATATAACCATTTCTCCAAACCGTTTTGGACAAACCACGAATTTAGGCTTTTAAGACATTTTTTAACCTATAAGATCTTATTACTTCGCTATCATCCATTCGGTAATTCAATATGGTATTATAGCCTGGGGTTTATCCTAAACTTCAATAATCAAGAGAGATTATGCAAAAATTACTTACAAAAATCCTATTGCCCAAACCGGTAAGATTTCCAACAAATAATTTATTTCACTTGTTGTCTGTTTTCTGTATTAAAACTGTTTATACTCTAGATGAAATCTGAGAGTATTATAAGTTTGCCACAAAGTTTGTAACGCGAAGAAATAAGGCTCGGAGAAAAAAATGAATGACACAGAAGTTCATATAATCACTCGAAAATCTCGAAACCGGATGCCTGTCCGTCTGTCTGTCTGTCCGTCCGTGTCCTCTGTAGCTTAAGAACGCGTTGAGCTAGAAAGTTCAAATTTCGTACACATCGCTTTTGGCAAAAAACTAAGGTCAAGTTCGTGAACCGTCCAAATCGCTCCACCCGTTCTACCCCCTCCCATACAAAATGACACAATTACGCAATTTGTCAATAAACGGCTTTTCTCGAAAAGTATAAATGCTATTGATCTGAAATTTGGAATGTATTGTGTATGTACCTTTATGATAATTTCATTCTACTGCGTAAGAATTATTTGTGTTCTCCCCCTCCTTCCATCACCTCCCATACAAACTGCGCTTTTTCATGAAATGCTCTAAGCCAATTTACTCAGTGCGTATACAATTTATCGATTTGAAATTGTGCACTGATATTTATTTAGAATTATTAGTAAGACCAAAGAAATCAGATGATTAGCTTTGCTCCTTCTACTCCCTCCCATTCAAAACGACACAATTTCGCAATTCGACAATAAACGGCTTTTTCCAAAATCATAAAGGGTATTGATCTGAAATTTGGAATATATTACTTTTATAATAATTCCAATCTGCTGTATAAAAATTATTTATGTCCTCCCTTTCCTTCCACCACCTCTCATACAAACTGAAATTTTTTATGAAATACTATAAACTAATTTATTCAGTACGTATGAAATTTATAGTGCTGAAATTATGCACTAAATATTAATTTAGAATCATTAGTAAGACCAAAAAAATTAGGCAATTAGCTTCGATCCTTCTACCCCCTCCCATACAATTTGGCATAATTCAACAACTTTACAGAAAGTCAATTTTCCTGAAAAATATGAATGCTACTGATCTGGGATTTAAAATACGTCAATCAAATAATGTTTACAGTTATTTCTAAAAAAATCATTAATATCTGCACACTCCTGCCAACTCCCATACAAACTGCACAATTTCACTAAATCCAATACACTAATTTCCTCAGTATCCATTAAATTTTTGAATCCTAAATTTTGTATAAAACATTTTGATAGCAACCGTAGCATGATGTGAAAAAATTAGTTCAATGTCGTCACCTCTACCACTTCCCTAGAAAATTCCTTAAAATAAAAAAAATTCTCTTTCATCTAGAGTATCGCACGATTGGGCTTTTCGCCTGTTCGTCCTGTTATCTTTTTAAACTCATTACAACTATCAAAATTTTCAAAGAAAATACAATTGGAGTAATCGAAATGAATTAAAACTACACTAGAAGTGGTGCTCGTATTGAATTACTGTTGCCAAAGAGGAAATCAAATATAGGGCAATGCTATTACACTTACATTGGGATTAAATTTTTCAATGATCCACCAAGTTCCATTAAAGAGAGTTGGAATCTAGATATTTTTAAATCAAATGTCAAGAAATTGTATTATTCGGGTTAATCAATGCGATTTTTCTAATACTTTCGAGTGTTCTTTTATTATTTTTTTCTTTAATAATTTAATTTTTTTTTCTCGTTACATTTATGATTTTCTTCATTTTATTAATCTCTTAGGTATACTTTCTTTGTCTTTTTATTCACATACTTATATTTTGCTTAACATAATAATTGTATTGCTATAGACGTCAATATTTTTTTTAATTTGCAAGCCATTACTCCTCACCCCTAACACAAGAATTTTTCTTATAAGGGAGAGTAGTTCAATGTTTAATTATTGTAAAAAACATAACAGAATTATGATTGGGCGTAAAGCCCAATCATATCATACTCTAGATGACATACTTACTTACCTTTTGCTTGGGAGGTGGTAAAAGCAGAGGGGGAGGTTTGTCATTTTTGTATGTAACACTGAATGTAGTCTACAAAATATTTCATGCTGAATTTAAAGTTTTTTGCTTTCATAATTTTCGAGGAAATTGAACAATTTTTGTCTGAATTTATGATATTTGTATGGGAGGTGGCAGAAAAGTGGAAGATTTTGGATGATTTTGAATCTGCTTATCAACTTCCTAATCACTTTGCTTTGTTACAATTTTAAAGTCGATAGCTCTCATATTTCTTGACCTTTCAATTCAAAAATTTGTATGGGAGGTGGTAGAAGGAGTGAGGTGAAGGCGATATTTTATTTATCATTTATTACAATTAGTAAGGGACAGATTGTGGCAAAATTTTAAGTTTCTACTTCTTCTAGTTTCTATGAAAATCGGTTAAATGCATTTACCAAAATTCTGCATTTGTATGGGAGGGGGTAGAAGGAATATCCGAATCAAAACCAAATTTTTTGACATCAATTACATTTATAATAAGATACTTTTGCAAATTTTAAAGTTGATATCTTAGACGGTTTTGGAGAAAACTAATTTAATTGAAATTCCGAAATTTCGTAAAATTTGTATGGGAGGGGGTAGAAGGAGTGAGGTAAAGTTGATAGTTTTTCCAAAATTAGTTGCAATTATAATAAAATTAATTATGACAAAAATTGGTTCATTTAGCTTTGCTAGTTGCAATGCAAACCGAATAAATGGATTTTTGAAAATTGTGCATTTGTATGGGAGGTGGCAGAAGGAGTAAGGGGATCATATCAATATTTCTTGAGATCAATGATATTTATATCATTATACTATGACCTAATTTTTAAGTTAATAGCTGGAAAGGTTTCGGAGGAAAATCGGTTTCCTTAAATTTCGAAATTTCATGAAATTTGTATGGGAGGGGGTAGAAGGAGTGGGGGGATGTGGCCCGTTCACGAACTTAAAGTTAATTTTTTTTTAAAAATGACACACAACAAATTTCAGCACGATAGCTCTAAGCGTTCGAGAGTTATGTTGTAGACAGACGAACAGACGGACGGACAGCAACTCGAAATCGAAGTTTTTGAGTGACAAAAAATATTTCTGTACCCTTGGCGGGTCTGTGCGAGCATTATTTCTTAGCGTTACAAACGGTAAGGCAAACACAATATACTCTCAGATTTCATCTAGAGTATAAAAATGTGTTAAAAACTTGAATTATAATAAACTTGAATTAAATTAAAAAAAAAAATTAAGGGTTAAGTGGATAAAGGGGTTATTGAACGTTTTCAATGTTTTGATATAAACGTCTTCAAGGTTTTTTAAATGCCACTTTTACAGTGTATTAGTAATCCGAATCAAACTTTGTGGTGTTGATTATATCTGTTTCTAGGCGATGGTTGTGGGTTGTGCGAAGGGCTAACAACCCTTCCATAATAAGTAATGAAAAACATTATAAGAAGAATTTCTATCATAATCCTTCTTTTGATTTCGATGAGTTCGCTTCCTTCCTTCGATGGGTTTACCGCTGGGTACACGAAGTTGTTTACGTTTTCTGAATTATGGTCCCCTTCTGTAATATTTTATCTGATTGGCGTCGTTTTCCTAGTTTGTCTCATAATTGTTGTTTGGTTTTCATTAATGCACAGTCCAACTTCCCTTGCTGTGTTGTGTGAATTTGAAGCATATTGTTCCCTTGATGCCAACGAGAAGTTTCCGAACGACATAATCAAGTGACAAGTTGAAAAGCATTGGTACTAGGCTTGTTTAAGTCAGTTCTAAAGCTGGAAGTCAGATCAATTTCTGCTCTGACTTGTGACAAAAACTCGGTCATTGTCATTATTTTAACCCGAAACAGTTTAAACAGTACGCGCCTGTCGATACTGTCATATGCTTGTTTCAAGTCAACATCTAGTTCATATCCATATTATATTCCCAGCACTTTTCCATCACCTGTTTAACTAAGAATAGCTGGTCCATGGTAGATCGTCCAGCTCTAAGCTCGCCCTTCACCAAAAACTTTGTCTGCATAGGGCTTAATTTTCTTTTCTAGAATTTTTGTCAAGATCTTACGACGTACACAACAGAGATATTTCTTGGTAGTTTTCGTAGCAGAGTTTGACACCTCTTAATGGTTACTTATTGAATAAAAAATACTATAAGCTAAGGTAAACAAAATCTTACATCTTAAAACTCTCTTATTGAAAGAAAAGATTTCCGGATTCTACACTGTTATGCTTTATTTTTCGTTCTCTTATTCTTACAGATTCTAAGATTTACGCATTTTCGAGGAATGATTCACCTTTATATTTGTCGCCATTTGACTCTTGAACTCAATAACTATGATATTATGTATTCCTCTGCATGCTAAAGTCTAACTATAAATATATACCTATAATATAAATATATATATAATAATGCAAAATTTTTATATATTTCATTGGACACATTTAGTATACTACACATATATGTATTCTCCTATTATTCCATTATTTCACCTGCGGGATATATTTACATACCAACTTTGAGTTCAAAATATCATTTCGTCCCAGCAGAATCATAAATTATGAGCCTCTCAGTAGGATGCCTAATAAAATAAAATTGTATCCTAATCGGCGGATATTTAATCCAAGAAAGTCAAGAAAGAAATCAGCTCCTTGGGAGTAATCACGACTGACGGCGATAAATAAACAAAAAATAACAGCCAGCAGGAAATCAGCGATAAAAGTTTCACTGGTAACTACTCGTAGCATGCTGTTCCCACACCTAACATTTTGGGGTACCGACACCATTAAACTTTTCTGAGAAATGATGAATGACAACGTCTGGTCCAAATTGTATTATTAAGTGAGGTTGGAAAAACTTCTTATTTTTTTCCTAACCGGATCAATAATTTTTATTTATGCAGAAAAATCCTTAATCAAAGATTCTGTTCTAATTGTTACTGGGAAATAAATCAAGAGATCCATGTTTTTTTTTTTTTGTGTACGTAGCTTTATACGTACATATGTATAAGAACGAATGTGAGATTTTTGTTGTTCGGAGAAAAAGTGATAAAGTTTTCGGGATTTAGGTGAATTCAATAAAATCCGAGAGTAGATCGTAAAAGTTTCATTTTAATCAGTTTGAGTAAAGTGAGTTATCGTGAATTGGGCTGACGAATGAAATTCATTTCATTGAAACATTTCTTTTGCTGTATGCTGTATAGAGAGAAAAAGAATCTCTTTTGGATTTTTGATATGGAAGGTTTACCATATTTTTTTCGTGAATGGCAACGAAATCATGGAAAACAACAACTTAAATATGTTGGTATAGTACTGTGTTGCATCGAATTAAGGCCACTTCAACAATCAGTCCATAAATCGTCGTTGATTGATCGACAAAAAAAATAATATGTTAACATTTCTGTAATGAAGGAAAACTGTGTCAAACGAAACATTGATTGCGCACTAAAATTGCAAGCATTCTGGAATATGGGAACGATGGAATATTCAACGGATAACTTTTCTACGTCTTCAATGTTAAGTTGGATTTGTGATCTAAAAATAACAGTCACTTTTGTACAGGACTTGGAAAATGGAGTGAGAGGGGCTCATTATTTTTGAATATGACACTGAACTCGATATTCGAATTTTTTCGTGCTGAATTTAATTTTTGAAAATTTTATAATTTTGAAGAATAACATTTGTACAGGTGGAAGGAGTGGAAGGTTTTGGATGATTTAGAAACTGCATATCAACATTCTTATCACTAGGCGGTGTTCCAATTTTAATGGCTCCCATGTGTTCCAAGCGAAAATGTTTTTCTTGAATTTTTAATATAGACATATGTATGGAGTGAGTCAAAATTATGCGTTTAACATTTGAGCCGTTCACTGGACAAATCCACTTTTGAAATATTTTAAATTTAAGTGTCAAAGCACTTGGTTCAGTCATAGCTTTTTATATGTTTAATAAATTAGATCGAAGCTACATCTGTATATATGAATTCTAAAATACAATATTTATTTGTTTTTATATTATCAAGGGAACTTTAAAAAAAAAAAACAATGTACATTATTTCATCGCATTTCTTCACATTTCGTTTTATGGAGTTAATCGATTTGTGCAGTAAATGGCTCATTTATTGCAGTTACAAAAAGACAAATTTATGCAAAAATTTCAAATTTTTGCACTTACTAGTTTCAATGAAAATTGATTTGAAGCATTTATCAGAACTGTGCATTTGTATTGCATTGCATTGGTATTTATATTTTATCGACACAGGAAAAAATAGCAACCCACAAATTTGTTTTTGTGCGGTTCATAACTAAATTAGCTTAAGAATGTCAAAAAAAATTCTGCCTGTCCGTACGCCGTATCCGAAATCTTTAGAGATAGAAAGATTATTATTATGTAGATTACAGATTGGGTAAATTAGCACCATAGTCTAAATTTCAGGGAGTGACATGTGGGAGAGAGAAGCGCAGGAGGGTTAGAGTCAAAAACTGCACTTGCTAATATCTACACTGAGAAGCCGTAGTGTTCAAGAATTCGATCATTTCGATTCCAATATTCACAAACAATAGAGGGGATAGAGCAGGTGAGGAAATACCAAAAGTTGTCATACAATTTTATTAAGTTTCTTTTTATTAGTTGATTTACTGAAATAGGTCGAAATCATACTTTTGCATGGAAGTGGGTGGAAGGGCGGGAAGGTTTCCAAAAGATTTTAATGGTTTGGTGATAATTGATTTCTTCAAAATTGTTAAAAAACATAACAGAGCTGCGATTGCGCGTAAAGCGCAATCTTCCGATACTCTAGATGAAATAGAATTTGTTGTGATACTAAGAAATTTTGTATGTGCAGTGTTAGAAGGGGTGATAGCATTGAACTAATTTTTCCCCATCATGCCAAAGTAGCTATAAAAATGTTTTATTCAAAATGCTTACTCCAAGAACTGAATGTGAACTGAGAAAATTAGTGAGTTAGATTTAGTGAAAATGTGCAGTTTGTATGGAAGGTGGTAGAAGCAGTGGGGGAATTTTAGTGATTTTTTCAAATATAACTAGGACTACTAACTATTATAAAATTGACATCCCTTAAATTTGAGACTAGTGCCATTCATACTTTTCAAGAAAATCGATTTTTTACGAAATTGTAAAACTGTGTCATTCTGTATGGGAGGGAGTAGAAGCAGTGAAGCTAATAAAATATATTTTTCTGGTCTTAGTGATAATACTAATTATGTATTTATTACACAATATGAGCTCGATAAATGTTATATGTTCTGAGAAAATCGTCGTGTAGTTTGTATTGGAAGGGGTGGAAGGAGAGGGAGGACAAAAGACATTACACTAATGTAAATTGAAGTCATTATGAAAGTAATATATCCCGAAATTCAGATTAATAGCTTTTATACTTTTCAAGTAAATCCATTTAGTGTAGAATAGCGAAATTGTGACATTTTGTGGGAGAGAAGAAGGAGTGAAGCTAATCGTCTAATTTTTTTGGCCTTACTAACAATTTTAAATAAATATTTGTTGCACATTTCAGCTCGCTAAATTTTATACGCACTGAGTAAATTGGCTTATAGTATTTCATGAAAAAGTACAGTTTGTATGGGAGCTGGCAGAAGGTGGAGGAGGACACGCATGATTTTTATACAGTAGATTGATGTCATCATAAAAGTAACATATTACAAATTTCAGGCCAATAGCTTTTAAACTTTTCGAGCAAATCCGTTTATTGGCAAATTTCGCAATTGTGTCATTTTGTATGAGAGGGGGTAGAAGGCGTGGAGCGATTTGGCCCGTTCACGAACTTGACTTTACTTTTTGTCAAAAATGACGTGTACGAAATTTGAGCTTTCTAGCTCAACGCGTTCTCAAGCTAGAGAGCGAACGGACGGACATCCGGTTTTAAGATCTTTGAGTGATTGTATGAATTCCTGTATCATTCATTTTTTTCTCCGAGCCTTATTTCTTAGCGTTACAAACTTTAGAGCATACTTATAATACTCTCAGATTTCACCTAGAGTATTAATAAACTGCCAACAAGTCGGGCGAAACTTTATTATTTTTGGGATAAAATGCGCATGCGTAGAAAGTCAATATGCAGGTTCGAGTGGTTAGGGAAGACTAAGTGAAAGGAGCTTCTTGGGCAGGGCAGTTCTCAATTTAACACTTTCCGGAAACGTTCAAAAGCTCCATATTTCATTGGTTTATTTATGCAGGTTTGAGTTTTCATGAAGGGAGGGTGATAGTAAGGGTGGGTGGATGTTATTAATTTCTTAATTGATTGCTTGAACAAAATCCAATATTCTTTGTATAGAATGTCAGTTTCATAGACGAAATTGCATAGAATTTTCATTGGATTCGGTGAATTTTAAATTCACAAAACCAAACATTTGCATGGGAGGGGGTAGAGGAGGTAGGGGAATCGTAAAATTTGTGATGCAGTTTTATTTCTTTTCTCTTGTGAGGTGCTTGTACAAAATTTCAAGTTTGTAGCTTTTAATTTGTTAGTTATTAGTTGATTTAATGAAATTAGACGAAATCATACTTTTGTGTGGGAGGGGGTAAAAGAGCAAGTGTTATCTCAAAACTTTTAACGTAATTTTATTTCAACTATTTTTTTAAGTTTTTGTGCAAAATTTCAAATTGATAGCATTTAAAAGTAAAGTGATAATTGATTTCTTAGAAATGGTCGAAAAAAAAATTTTGTATGGGAGGGGGTAGAAGTTTTAAAGATATTCAACCAGTTAATATTTTAAACTCTTGAAGATTTTTATACTCTAGATGAAATCTGAGAGTATATTGTGATTGCCTTACCGTTTGTAACGCTAAGAAATAATGCTCGCACAGAGCCGCCAAGGGTACAGAAATATTTGTTGTCGCTCAAAAACTTCGATTTCGAGTTGCTGTCTGTCCGTCTGTCCGTCTGTCCGTCTGTCTACAGCATAACTCTCGAACGCTTTGAGCTATCATGCTGAAATTTGTTGTGTGTCATTTTTAGCAAAAAATAAACTTTAAGTTCGTGAACGGGCCACATCCCCCCACTCCTTCTACCCCCTCCCATACAAATTTCACGAAATTTCGAAATTTTCAGAAATTGATTTTTCTTTGAAACTATTTAAGATATCGAATTGAAATTTGGGTTAAAGTATTACGATATAGATGCCATTAATATGACTGAATATTGGTCTGATCCCATCTTTCCTTCTACCCCCTCCCATACAAATGCATAATTTTGAAAAATGCAGTTTTTCGGTTTTCATCGAAACTAGTTAAGTTATAAAAATGAATTTTTGCCAGAATTAATTTTATTATAATTCCAATCAGTACTGAAAAAATTGTCAACTTCACCTCACTGCTTCTACCCCCTCCCATACAAATATCACGAAATTTTGAAATTTAGATTAAATTATTTTTCTTCGAAACTGTTAAAGCTATCAACTTGATATTTCGCATAAAGTATACAAATAGAAATGTCAATAACGGGGAAAAAAATTGTTTTCATCCTTACACTCCTTCTACCCCCTCCCATACAAATGCATAATTTTTGTTAAATGCATTATATCGATTTCCATTAAAACTAGAAAAACTACAAACTTGAAATTTTGCCAGAATTTGTTTTTTAATAGTTGCAATAAATGCTGGAAAAAATTATCAGCTCAACTTCCCTCCTTCTACCCCCTCCCATATAAATATCTGTGTTATAAATTCAAGAAAAGCATTTCTCCTTCGAATATATGACAGCTGTCGACTTTGAAATTGAATCAAAGCATAGTGATAAGGGTGATGATAAGCAGTTTCAAAATCATCTAAAACGTTCCACTTCCTCTGCTACCTCCCATACAAATGCCACAATTTCTGGAAAACTATGTCCAATTTCATTAAAAATAATGAAAACTAAAAATTTTAAATTCAGCACGAAATATTTTACATGCCATTTTCGGTGTCGCATAGGAGAAATTCAAACCTCCCCCTATACTTCTACCACCTCTCATGCAAAGTCTCTACTCACTATTCGAAAGAATTTGAGATGACATATTTTCCGGTATATTAAAGTCATTTCCATCTCATCATATGGGCTTTAAGCCCAATCATAATTCTGTTATGTTTTTTAAATGCATTTCGCAAATTTTCAAGATCCTACCTATGTGTTTTTTTCATTGCGCATGAAACACTTTGTGCACGTTAGACCCCCACTTCGGTGCATAACAATTTTGGAACAAATTTTTATTTTTTTTCTATGAACATTAAATAGATGTGTCGACGTGAAAAATTTAAACTTTGAATCTTTTACCAGAGCCATAAAAAAATCACTCAAAATTTTCAACATTTTCGCTTTCCACCTCCCTCTCCTTACACCCCCCAACTTAAATTTTTTACCAAAATTCAAAATTATATAGCTCTACAATCTGACAAATTTTCGATTTGATATGTGTACTCAATTTTGAGATTTGGTGATTTGTAGTTTTGGAAAGTGCGCCATTTTTGAAATGCTCCCCATTTCCCCCACTACTATTATGTCCACATATTATATTTTTTTCATATGTCGCTAGTAAAGCTTAGTATACTTTTTAAGTTTCAATTACATAGCATAAGAGACAGTCGAGATATTAATTTTTAAGTGTTTTTCTTTGCACCCCCCCTGACCCTCCCTCTTACAAGAATTAGCTTCTATCTAAACTGATTCTAGTAGATTTTAGCGCCATCTTAATCGTCTCAAAATATCATTTTTTTATGGGTAGTAATTTCGAAGCTATAATCATTTGAAAAAAAAATTTGGCCGCCAATTGGTTCTTAGCCCCCCCTTTTCGCACCCCAATGGATAAAAAAATTAAATTATTTTTAAAAGTTGTCCCACAAACTCCTCTATATGTGTGTTGATTTTTAACCTCCTAGCTGACCCCATGGTTGAGATATTTGAATTCGTATTTTTCAGTTTAAGCGCTCCCCCTGCCTCCCGCTGAATTCTCACACCCCCCAAAATGGGTATCCGCCTGAGATCCGCAACTACCTACAATCCCTTCAAAAATGAACTTTCTATCTTGAAGGGTTTGGGAGTTAATGTGCGCTGAGCGTACACGTCGGCGGACGGCGTACGGCGTACAGACAGACGGATTTTTTTTTTTGCATTTTTCGGCTATTTTAGTCATGAAACGCGAAAAAAAAAATTTCAGGGTAGCAAATTTTTTTTTTTCCCAAGTCGATCACAATACTTTATTATTAAAATAATAAAGTAAAATACTTTTATATGGGAGGGAGTAGAAGTTTTTGAAGTATTTAACTAGATATTATATCTTAAGCTTTTATTCATTTTCTTTTAATGAATTTTACAAATTTTCAAGTTTGTAACTTGAAATTTCACTAAAAATGTTTGAGTTTTTATGTTATTTTTTTCAATATAAGTATATGAAACACCTAATGCAGGCTAGGGCCTTCCTTTGGTGCATTACAATTTCGGTTCAAATTAGTATCTTTTCTTTCTGTATACAAAACGGATATATGCACTTGCAAAATTTTACATTTGTATCTTTTACCAAAAATTATGGCTAAGGTAATTCTCAAAAGGATGTCGTCGAGAGCACTCTCGAAGTTTATCAGGCTGGATTCCGTAAAGGGTCGTCTTGTACCGACCACACAAATACCCTACGGATAATATTAGAGCAGTCAGCCGAAATGGGTTCGCCACTACATCTCATGTTTGTAGACTTCGAGAAGGCTTTCGACAGCGTTAAGCGAGATTACATATGGAATGCTTTGCGTAGGAGAGGTATTCCAGATAAGGTCATAGCTATGATTAAAGAATCCTACGAAGATGCAAGGTGTCGCGTCTTGCATAGAGGAGAGCTGTCCGAGAGCTTTCCTGTGCGAACGGGTGTCAGACAAGGCTGCATATTATCACCAGCCCTGTTTCTGGTGGTAATAAATGACATCTTGAAAGCGGCACTGGAAGGTGGGGAAGGTAAAGGTCTTCAATGGAGACTATTTAACATCTTAAGTCACCTTGACTATGCTGATGACGTGTGTTTGCTTGCACATACCCGTTCGGACTTAGAGTCAAATGTTCGCTCGTTGCATTCTAAATGCAAAGAGGCGGGACTGAAAATAAATGTGCGTAAAACCAAGTACATGCACATGGGTTCGAACGCAAGCACACCGATTGTTCTTAACGGACAGGATGTGGAAGAGGTGCAAGATTTTTGCTATCTTGGAAGCATTGTCAGCATGGACGGCGGAGCCGAAAAGGATGTTGAGGCTCGGCTAAATAAAGCCCGTCAGGCCTTCGGTATCCTTTCCCCTTTCTGGAGGTTAAGAGAGATCTCCCTTCGCACGAAGCTGCGAGTTTTTGACGCATGCGTCAAATCTGTGTTGTTGTATGGTTGTACTACGTGGAAAGTGACCGTTCGACTTACCAAAAAACTACAGACTTTCGTAAACCAATGCCTCCGGCGCATTTTAGGAATATCCTCGCCAGAAGTGATCTCCAACGACGAACTTTGGAGTACAACTGGCCAGACTAAAATAGGTATTGAGATTCAACGGCGGAAGTGGCAGTGGATCGGTCATACTTTGAGGAAACCAGAGCAAAATATCGCAAAACAGGCTCTGGATTATAATCCTCAAGGAAGACGTCGGGCTGGTCGACCATGTAACACATGGAAGCGAGCAGTTGAGCAGGAGGCCAGAGGAATAAACAAGTCCTGGCAACAGCTTAAGGCCGATGCTCGGGATCGCGCCTTGTGGAAGAGAGTTGTTTCTGTCCTATGCCCCTATAGGGGGTCTTAACAGGAATTTGATCTTTTACCAGCGCTCTAAGAAAATAAGTGAAAATTTTCGACATTTTGGCTAACTGCTGCCCACGCCTTACACCGCCCATTTTAAATTTTTGACGAAACTTTAGGTCATATAGCTCTACAATCTAACAAAATTGATGATGTTTATATCCAATTTCGAGATATAACGGTTTGAAATTTTGAAAAGTGCACCATCCTTGAAATGCTTCCCATTTCCTCCCACTACTATTGGAGGAGCATGGACGATCCTGATTACTGGCGGTTTCCTTGCATCGAATTATTAAGAGATGATAGTTCGATCATTTCAACTGAGCGGCTATCACACGGCAAATTTGCCTTCATAATGTAGAACAATGATGGCAGACCGTTTTTCGATGCTGGTTTCCTTTTTCTCCGCATCTTTACGACCTCTTGATAGTAGAAACAAGAAATTACGTGGAGAATTTACGATAAGGAATTACGTTTGGAGACAATGCGTTTATTGCACCTTTTCTTAATAATTAAACAAAAGAATTTGCTTTTTGGATAGTCTGTAAGGACTTGAAGATGTACAGGTGCAGTTGAGAATTATTTTCAAACATTTTCTTAGTATTTAATATTTTAAATAATATAAATGTCTTGAAGTGGTCTTAAACTTTTGGCTGGCAGTGTACATATTGAATTTTATTTTTAACAAATCCGAAGCATATGTAAATCGATCTCATCATTTTCTCATTTCCTCCTTTCTTAACCACAATCTAGTTAGACTTCATTGCCAGAGAAAATTTTAAATCATTTCACATTCATGTATTTCAGCTAGGGAAGCAGGATATTTTACTGTCAGAAAAATATTTCTCCTAGTCTCTGTTAAGGACTTTTTCAAATTTTCTTCTCATTTAACTTTACTCATCAGAACTCTATATCACTATTAATTTAAGATTCGATTTTTTTCCCTCAAGGAAAAATTTGCTTTCAAATCTACTTTACTGACGTTCTATAGGTTTTTTTTTTAAATTGTAAAACAAGATTTCGTTTTCAACGAAACAAGAAACTACATAGCTATCTCTCAAGTAGCCAGCGACCGCACTAAATGGTTCTGAAATATGCATTAGCTCAGTATAGGTTAAGGTAGCGTTTGTCTGTGGCTTAAACGAACAATCCATCAGAGCTACTTGCAATCGTACGTCATGAAATATTCATAATCCGTTTATGCTTGTTCTTTGAAAATGGTCGAGTGGTAATAGACTGGAAAATGATTTGAGGTTATTTCAAACAATTCATTAGACTTTCTGGTCTGATCCTACTTAAAATTATTAAATTCTGGAATGACCTACAATTTTGATGCTCTTATGCAACATTTCTATTTGTACTGGTTCTAAATTTAAACATAACAGGACTACGATTGGGCGTAAAGCTTTTGACATGATTAAAATTGCAGATCAGTAGCATTGGTACTTTTCAGGAAAATTGATTTTTTCTAAAGTTTTGCAATCATCGTTTTTTCTTTCTAAATTCTAAATAAATATGTATTTAGTGCACATTTCAGCTCGATAAATTTTATACGCACTGAGTAAATTAGTTTTGAGTATTTTATGAAAAAGTGCAGTTTGAATTGGAGGTGGTGGAAGGAAGATGAGAACTCAAATAATTTACGTTCCAAATTTTAGATAAATGGCATTTATATTTTTCGAGCGAATCCGTTTATTGTCAAATTGCGAAATTGTGTCATTTTGTATGGGAGGGGTAGAAGAGGTGGAGCAATTTGGCCCGTTCACGAACTTAATCTTACTTTTTTGGCAAAAACGACGTGTACAAAATTTGAAGTTTGTAGTTCAACGCGTTCTCAAGCTACAGAGGACATGGACGGACGGACATCCGGTTTTGACATTTTTAAGTTATAAAATGAACTTCTGTATCATTCATTGTTTTCTCCGAGCCTTATTTCTTAGCGTTACAAAGTTTGTGGCAAATTTATAATACTCTCAGATTTCATCTAGAGTTTAAAAATTGTATCTAATCAGCCTGCTTTTTAATTTAAATTTTTTTTTATATATACGTATCACCGAATATAACTTATGCTGTTATCCTTTAATACATTTAATACATAGTGAAGTTAGTATAAGGTATGTGAGCGATGGGCTTAAAGGAAGTTTCTGGAGGAAATAGTTTAAGCTGCCGGTGGATGTTACTGAATATTGTAAGATAATGGCAATACGTGGGCCGTCCATGCATTCCAAAGTCTTGATGTTCGGATGATGGAGAACTGGCTATACTTCACTGTACGCGACGATAAAGGCTTAGTAATGTGATGGGCGCGTGCGGTTTGCCGAGATAGTTATAAATAGGAGAGATGAGGTTGGACAGTCTTTCGCTTCATTTACCGTGGAAATATCGATAGTTAGCGGTGAGTACCGCGATGTTTCTACAATGTTCGAGGGAATCTATGGTGTCTGTTATAGTCTTATCTCCAACTAGACGGAACGCTTGCTTTTGGATTCGAACGAGTACCGCAAGTTGTATTTTGGGTGCTCCAGCTGATGTGTGAGTTGTACTCGAAACGAGGACGAATGTAGTCCTTGTAGTTATTAGCTTGATCGTGAGCCGTAAAATACTTTTTGCGTCTTCGAAGAATACCAAGGCGTTTGGAGGCACCAAGTGTAATATCAAAATTATGTTTGTTCCAATTGAGATGTTTGTTAAATTATGTACCAAGTAATACGAATTCTTCTTGTATTGTACGTTATCGAAGGCTGCATACGAGGAACCCGCTGGAACTTCATTTTTAAGGGGATAGATGACAGGCCGAGTTTTTGAGGCATTAAACTCTAGTCTATTTTTCCTGCTCCATTCCAGGATTAAGTTGAGGTCTGAGCTCAATGAATCGTAAAACACTGAAGCACGATGGGCTTCAGTAACTGAGCCGAGTTGAAAGGTATTATAGAGTACTGTCATCTACAAATCTATTGATTGGATTGAGTGTTATTTACAGAACATCATTAATGAAGACTGAAAAGAGAGTTGGGGATAGGACAGAGCCTTGAGGAGTCAATCAGAAACGGTTACAATGTTTCACCGTTCACTACGGCTCGTATCAAGCGTTCAAAAAGGAAACTTTCAATCTATTTAAAGGTAGTGATATAACCTGTGGCTATGAGTCTGTGCCAAACTATGTCAAAGGCCTTCGCAATCTCACCGTATTTGTGAATGCACGATTTTCAACGTTTAGTCAGATAGACTAGAAGATCCAGAACGGAACCCGTGTTGGTGGTCATGAATAAGATGATTATCTTTAAGGTAACTGACTAGTTTGCGATTGACAGCCATTTCTATCACTTTCGATATTGCTGAAGTGATAGCTATAAGGTGGTAGTTCAAGGGAATAGCTTTGTTTCCTTTGTTAGGGATTGGTTGGACATTGGTCATTTTCCACATGGTTGGAAAGTGTCTGAAAGAGAGCGTCAGGATGCGAAGGGGATTAGCGAAAGAGGAAAGACATTTCTTAAGTGTAATAGGGGGATGCTATCAGGACCAGCAGATTTGTGTATATTAACTTCCTTGAGCATCGTGGAGATAAGACGTCTTCGGAAGTGAGTAGCTGGTAGTGAGAAACCAGAATGCAGTGGTTTTGGGGAGACTGATTTGATGGTGGGAGTCGAGAGTTTCTTGCGAAGTTGTAGCAGTATCGACACTTAGTTTTAATTCAGTTAATAAATCGGATTACTACATAAAAATCCTAACGTGATTTTACTTAGTTCTGATCTTATTAAAAAATATAAATTGTGCGACTGTAAGATAAGCTAGTCATGATCTTAAAAAAAAGATATCAAAATAAAAATAAAAATTATTATGAAATTTAATTTTAATTTAATTTAAAAATATTCAATGAAATAATTATAATATTGTTCTGGTTATTTAAAATGTTATTTAAATAAAGTGTTAAAAAATAAATAAGATATTAATTAACTGGTGCAATAATTGGTGACCCCTGTGAAGTTCTAAAACGACGAAAGTCGCTCCTATCCGTTGCATCAAGCGGAAAATGTAGAAAATCCGTGAGATATTCGTTCTGAGCTGTCGAAGAACAAATTTTTCGATCATCACAATACAGAAAAGAAATTTTCTGCATCATAGAACAATCAAGAACGGCCGGCGTGGCATCATACATATTTTTCTCTGATATGGTGTTAGGAAGAAACCTGCGACCAGAAAACTAGCGGCATATTCGAATCAAGATTAATTCAGAAGAGAAATTAGCTGGCATACGCAGCATCATTAATCTTGAAAACTCTTAAAGCAAGAAGCAAGAGGTAACGTGTATTCAATCCAATTTAGTTTACAATGACATACAATTTGCATATTTAATTTTAAAGAAAAAATTTTAAAATATTTGTTAATTAAAAACTTATTTTTTTTATCTCAATTATTTAATTGTAAATACTGTAATTGATATTTTTTTTTGTGTGTGACTTGACGGTGTATATTCGAGTGTAAAATGACTGACACAGATCAGAATAACGAAATTAAAACTGGAAACCATTCCGATAATGCTACATTTCCGGTATTTCAGAAAATAGAGTCGGTTACAGCAATTCGGTTACCGTTGTTTTGGGTAAATTCTCCAAACTCTTGGTTTGTACAAGCGGAAGCACAATTTAAATTGGGTAGAATTACAAGTGATTC
Organism: Chorisops tibialis; assembly: GCA_963669355.1. Taxonomy (NCBI): domain Eukaryota; kingdom Metazoa; phylum Arthropoda; class Insecta; order Diptera; family Stratiomyidae; genus Chorisops; species Chorisops tibialis. Next base: position 40,497,794 of record OY770264.1, on the reverse strand, counting down.
TACTAAGTATTATCATATTATTGCTGCATTGCCGCAGGAGATAGTAGAGTCCATTTTGGATTTTATTCAAAATCCACCTTTATCTGATTTGTATCCACAATTAAAGAAAATCCTTATTGAACGCCATTCAGTAAGCGAAGAACGTAGGATTGAGCAACTTCTTTCGAATGAGGAAATGGGTGATAGAAAACCCTCGGAATTTTTCAGATATCTACAACAATTGGCAGGTACATCAGGTACTATTGGGAGTAGTCTTGTTAAAAAACTTTGGCTTAGACGGTTACCCCATTTAATTAATATATCGTTAATTCCTCAAGGTGATAACGACATATCTGATTTGACTTCATTGGCTGATAAGCTTTGGGTCTTACCAAAGCAACATAATTTATCAATTATTGATAATAAAATGTCGCAAAACTTTTCATCTTTTGAAAATAAAAATCATTCAGTAACTGATCCTACAATTAGTGACCTCAAAGATGAAATTAATTCCTTAAAATCCATGATTTCTAAATTGCTCTCGAAAGAAAAACAATATCAACGTTTTCCCAAGCAAAGTAGATCTAGCAGTCGAAATCGTACTCAAAATGTTGAGCGAAAATGTTGGTATCACCACAAATTCGGAAATAAAGCCACAAAATGTGTTGCTCCTTGTTCCGAAAATTTGAATCGTACACCAACTCCATCAACTAACTTAAATTTTTAATGGACCCTACAGTTCAAGCAGCGACTAGTAGGAATAATTATTATTCTGGCCGCCTTTTTGTTAAGGATTATATAAACAATTTGAATTTTTTAGTTGATACAGGTGCTGATATATCAGTAATTCCTGTAAACATTTTTAAAAGTTATAAAAAGACTTCGCATTTAGTCCTATCCGCAGCTAATGATTCATCGATAACAACGTACGGAACTAAACTTTTAGAAATTAATTTAGGAGTACGTAGGAGGTTTCTGCACGTATTTACTATTGCATCTGTCAATAGACCTATACTTGGTTCCGATTTTTTATCCAAATATGAATTGTTAGTGGATTTAAAAAATAAAAAACTCGTTGATTCGAAGACTAAATTGTTTGTAAATGCTATTTCTGCATTTGTTGACACACCCACTCCTAAGTTTAGTACAATCAACAATGAGTTTGGCAATATATTGGGACAATACCCAACATTAACACAAACTCCCGATTTCAATCAACCTGTTATGCACAGCATAGTTCATAATATTATGACTCAAGGTCAATTACCTTTCTCCAAACCACGTCGATTGGACCCTAAAAAGCACAAAGCTGCTTTAGTGGAATTTCAACATATGGTAGATCTTGGAATTTGTCGTCCATCATCCTCTTCAGTATCATCTCCTCTGCATTTGGTAGCTAAGAAAAACACTGAAGATTGGCGACCATGTGGGGATTATCGGCAACTCAATGCCGCAACGATACCAGACAGGTATCCAATACCTCACATACAAAATTTTTCATTTCAACTACATAATTGTAAAATTTTTTCGAAAATCGACCTTGTGCGTGCGTATCATCACATTCCAGTCGCGCCAGAAGATGTATACAAAACAGCCATAACAACCCCTTTTGGATTGTACGAATTCGTTCGTATGCCGTTCGGTTTACGAAACGCAGCTCAATCATTTCAACGTTTTATGAATGAAATTGTTAAAGGCCTCGATTTCGTATTTGTTTATATTGATGATATTCTTATTGCAAGTAAAACCAAAGAAGAACATTGTGAACATCTACACATAGTATTTCAACGTCTTAAACACTATGGTTTACGAATAAAGACGAGCAAATGTGTTTTAGGTTCCACTTCTTTGGACTTTTTAAGTCATAATATCACAAAAGATGGAATTTCACCGTCCAAAGATCGGGTAGAAGCTATTAACAACTTAGCAATTCCGACATCTATTAAACAAATACAACAATTTATTGGCATGGTGAACTATTACCATCGATTTCTACCGAAATTAGCAGAAATGTTAGCACCTATCCATGCACACTTGACAAAATTACTGCAATCTAAAAGTAAAAAGATAGTTGAGTGGCCAGATATATGTACGGAATCTTTTTCGAAAATTAAAAAAGCACTTTGTGAAGCAACTTTGCTATCTCATCCGATAGACAACTCACAACTTACTCTTACAACAGATGCTTCAAACATAGCTGTAGGAGCGGTACTTCAACAAATAAATAATGGAGTATTAGAACCATTAGCTTTCTTTTCCAAAAAGTTAACTTCGGCCGAACAAAAATATTCCGCGTTCGACCGAGAATTATTAGCAATATTTTTGTCAATTAAACATTTTCGATATTTCTTGGAGGGCAGAGATTTCAGTGTTTACACGGATCAAAAACCCCTCACAAGAGCGTTATCATCAAAAACTGAACGTAGTCCTCGTCAGACGCGTCAATTGGAATTCATTTCCCAATTTACAAATAAAATTATTCATATATCTGGGAAGAATAATGTAGTAGCAGATACCCTTTCACGGTCTTTTAAAGACGTAGACACTCTATCGATTTCTTCTGATATCGATCAGGTAATGCGATTACAAGAAAAAGATGAAGAACTTAAAACTCTGTTAACTAAATCCGAGAATACTAGTTCGAAATTTAAATTGAAATTACTAGAATACCCATTATTGAATAATAAACTATGGTGCGAAATTAGTACAAATAAAACTAGGTTGTACATTCCAGAAGAATTGAGACGACAAATATTCGATTCAATTCACAATCTGTCTCATCCAGGTATTCGTGAATCAGTGGTCAAAATCATGCATTTCATGTCAAAAATCAAAAGTACATAGGCATATAAAATCTGAACTCGGACATTTCAATACGCCTACTAAAAGATTTGACCACATTCATATTGATTTAGTAGGACCACTTCCGTCATCTAATAATAATAACTACATTCTCACAGTGATAGACAGGTTTACCCGATGGCCGGAGGCATATCCTCTCAAAGATATGAGCACAATTTCAGTCGCTAAGACATTCGTTCATCAATATATTTCACGATTTGGAATCCCTAAATTGATTACCACTGATCGTGGCAGCCAATTCGAATCGAAGCTCTTTGCAGAAGTAAACAAAATTCTTGGTTGTACCCGTATTCGCACGACTGCATACCACCCACAAGCAAATGGTATGGTAGAGCGATTTCATCGTACTTTAAAAGCGTCATTAATGGCGCGCAACAACACCATAAATTGGAGTGATGAGCTACCATTAATTCTATTAGGACTTCGTACCACATCTAAAGATGATTTGAAGTGCAGTCCTGCAGAATTAGTCTACGGAGAAACATTACGCGTTCCCGGAGATTTCTCATTACCAAGTACACATTCAGATGAACCACTTTCAAGCGATTTTGCAAAGCAGTTAAAAACTCAAATGCAAAATATTCAACCAACACAACCCAGGAGTACAATTAAAACTAATTCTTATCTCCCTAGTTCTCTTGAGAACGCAGAATCTGTTTTTGTTCGTACAGACAAAGTCAAAACAGCGTTAGTTCAACCTTATGAAGGTCCATACAAAATAATAAGAAAATTAAAAAAATTTTTTATTGTGGATATAAATGGAAAAAATAAATCAATTAGTATTGACAGGTTAAAGCCGGCATATAGTAGTAATGATACCATGTCTCTTGATTGTAACAAACCAAGAAGGGTTTCTTTTGAAATTAAGTAACGCTATGCTGGAGGAGGAGTGATGTAGCAGTATCGACACTTAGTTTTAATTCAGTTAATAAATCGGATTACTACATAAAAATCCTAACGTGATTTTACTTAGTTCTGATCTTATTAAAAAATATAAATTGTACGACTGTAAGATAAGCTAGTCATGATCTTAAAAAAAAGATATCAAAATAAAAAATAAAAATTATTATGAAATTTAATTTTAATTTAATTTAAAAATATTCAATGAAATAATTATAATATTGTTCTGGTTATTTAAAATGTTATTTAAATAAAGTGTTAAAAAATAAATAAGATATTAATTAACTGGTGCAATAAAGTTTACAGCCAGAAGAAATTTAACTTTAAAATGTTTTCAATGAAAATGATAGTTTTGCGAGTGATATCGGGAGCTTTAGGGAACAGCACAACATATGGAAATACTCGAAGACTTTATTTGAAAGTTTGTGGCCAGCTAATGAGCAAGTCAATTGTCAAAATAATGTTCCCTTGCAACTACAAATAGCTATTTAATAGTTTTTGAATAAAAAAATTTTCTCATAATAAACTTTTAAGCTCATATTAGTGAGTAAATATAGTCAAGATAAGAGTAAGGTCACTATACCTTTCAACGTTGACGGTTCATAAAAGTTACAGTAGTTTGGAAAAGGACACTCGCGTTAATCCAAATATGATATGTTAAACGAATATGTAAATTAAATGCTGCAAATACATTTTTCATGATAGATTTTGTTCGTACAAAAGAAAGTTAATATTAAAACGAAAGATTTCCGGATTTCGCACTGTTAGATTTATTATATGTGACATTTCGTTATTTGCTGAGAGCTTTATCAAACTCAGAAGATATCGAAATGTCACATATAATAAATCAAACAATATAAACTCCGGAAATATTTCGTTTTAATTCAAAATGCATTGTGAAAACATGCACCAAACCAAAGTTAACATTAAAAAATATTTCTTTCTGTTAGGGTTATAAGTTTTGTTTTAAATATGTTTTCAGAACTAGCTTTTATCAAAAAATGGATTTTGAACCACTTTCAGCTAAGAAAAAAAAAGAATTTAGAGCTCGGTTTGGGGCTCAATAATTTGTACGAACATTTTGAGGGTTGATGGGATTCGTTGCTTTATTTCTGAAACATGTTATTTTTTTTGGTGATTTAACTGAATTCTTGAATCTTATAATTCCTTTATACTCCTCTTGATACTTTCGTATACAAGAAACTGAAACTTTTACTTGGAACACTTTTTTATTAAATTGCATTTGATGTTGTTGAACCGTGATCTGGTTAACTTTTAAGTAGTCAATATTGAATGCGGGAACATTGCAAGGACGTAATATGTACGTAGGCTATCTCTGGCATCACCATTTTTATAAAAATAAAGTGGCAAAATGGCTAGTACAAATATTGCTAAGATATTAGCAGACTTTGTAGTGCTCGCCACTATGAAGTCATTTCTTGAAGAATGCCAACAAACACTGAAAGTTTACACGTTAGGTAGCTGATATCGCTACCAATAGTTAGCATATATACTTGAAATTGGTATATATACGTGTGACTGCTCTGCTCTTGGGCGCAGATAAAACGTATCTTCGATCGTATTACCTGTACATATTTAAATTTGTTTTATTTTTCGTAGTTATCTAGTTACTTAGCCCGTAATATTCCTGAAGTTGTTAACCTGAAAATTAACTAATTAAGTACTCCGTACGATATCAGGTTGATACTGGAATATTAACGATCGGTTAGTCGTCGGAAATAGGTGTGATCGTACAAAACATGTAGAAAATCATGTATCTATAGTAGCTTTGGCTCCCGTTGTAGTCTGTAATCTTAAGCGTTTTTGAATTTTAACTTGATTCGATCTTTAAAGTGGCGGTCACACGATGTTGGTTAACAAGCTGCTAGCCACTCGTAGCTAGCAGCGCTGGCTAAGTAGAACGGTCTCTACTTCACCATTTATATTTCTACAATGGCGCTTCAGCCCGAATTGGGCCTTGACCTCTTATATATTGTGGAATGATTGTTAGACCCTCGCACAACCTTCTATCTTCGAATTTTTCATTTTCGTAGATTGAGGTGACCAAAGTATACCCAAGCAGATAGTGTGCTGGAATTATGCGTCGACCCGGATTTGAACTTACGACCTTTGCATTGTACCATAGACCAACACGCTACCTACTAGGCTACACCCTAGGTTCTTTACTTCACCAGCTGCTGCTAAAATCGCTTGTGTGACTGCTGGTAGATAATTCGCCTGTTTTCGTCAATCACTTTCCTCACAGCAGTAATGTTTTCCTCCACAACAACTGCTGGCGGCCGGTTAGTCAGCTTCGTGTGACCGTAGCTTAAGTGGTAAAAGCAGGGTTTTTCCTGATTGGTCCTTTACTGTAACCAACTTGACCTATGCGATTATTTTAATAGGTTGTAGACTGAAATCCAACCTTTTTGAAAGTTGAATTAAAAGGAGTAAAACAGAAAAAACAGCTATTTTAATATTCATTCTTCAACGTCTTTATCACAATTTCTCTTGAGTGCTACCCGAATGAAATTTGGGACATTAGCTAACTTTCAGCTAGTAAAATTTTTGAATCAATTTATAAAGTTTTCAACTGGTGCCATTTACGAGTGGAGGATGCATGAATATTTCGAAATAAGTGCTAATATCTTATACACAACTGAGTATTTTGTGATATTATTTGTGTTTTCTTTGCAGTGGCGGATTATCGCCTCTGGCCCCTCAACAGCTGAGACTCCGTAAAGACCAAATTTATTTAAATTTTTGGTTTTTACAATGCATCCTATAGCATGACGAACATGTGCCACCCCAGAGCATGTTAGAATCCAGAGCATAAGAAGTCGGCCCTTAGAGTATTTTAGTCTCCAGAATATGAGAGACCCTAAGATCATGTGGTGCCCATACTTTTTAAGGCATACAGACCTCCGTATTTTTTTTACATTTTCGGAAATGAAACGTGAAAAATTGCATTTTAGTTTATCGATTTTTTTCCAAGATGATGATATATCTTAATATTAGAATAATACAATAAAATTAATTTTGTCAAGTTTTGGCGACCGATTTCATATAAAAATCAGATAACCTTAGCAATTCTGCATGATAATTACTTAAATCAGAGATAACGGAAGACAGTAACTTATTTCTGCTAAAACTTACTTAAAAGCTTGCTATCTTCTATCTTATAATCTTTCAGGATATTCCACGGCAGCACTTTTAGCAATTATTTTCGCCATTCCATTCGGTATTCGAATGTTAGTTCATAAGGATATTGGCAGATGGCAGGATTTTGTTCCGGCCTTCTATTCAGCACATTTAGAGCTTTTTCTCGGAAACGGATGTCTGGGTAAGAAACTAATTCCAAGATTCATACCATAACAAAGCGTGATTTCTTACCACAATTTTCTATACAGGAGTTGGAGTCATGATGCTTTTGGTTCTGACCATCGAAAGATATGTTTCAGTTTGCCATCCAGGATATGTTCGTCCAGTTATGGGTCCTCCAAGGTGTGAGTTTTGACATAAAAAAAAGCTTAAGGAATTGTTTTCGTTTCGTCGATAAAGTTTTGTTTTGTTAATTTTATTTTATTTTTATTACAGTGCAACTGTTGTGTTCATCCCATTAGCGACTTTTGTAATCTACTTGCCAAGTGTTTTTCGTGGTGAAATTGTTCGATGTACATTGGACAGGACCGGCATGGAAGTTTACTTTCGAAAGGATAATGATGAATTTTTAAGGACGTTATTTTATTCGGTAAGATTTTTAGTTTTTTTTTTCATATCCCGTTAAATTGATTAAAATTTGTAGATTGTAGTGTTTTAGATATATTTTTGTGCAATGTGCATGTGTAAATTACGATGTAAATTTATTATTTGTTTTAAATGTAAAAGTCGTTAGCTAAAATACAGGACTTGTCGTGATAAGGATATAGGTAGTACTATATGTATCTGAGTGAGTGTTTCTAGTCTACCTCAATCTTTGCAAAAAACCAAGGTAGAAGATTTCGCAGCAGCACCATTTTGAAAGGACAATGATATTGATAGAGGCTGTCCATCAGTATGTGACGAACTGAAAGCTGGACTAGTGTGTTTGCGATTAACGAAAAAAATTCCATAGACAAATTTCGGATAGGTCTGTGTAAGGATGGGAAGTTATTGAAGGGCTGTATGTTTCAGAGCTTCGAAGAGGTCAAAAATCGAGAAAATGGCATTGCGTATGTGATTTGACTTTAGGGCGATTAAGACTTCACAATATCAAATAGGTCCATGGATTCGTTTATATCATATGTCGTACGATGAAGATAACGATCCGAACGGACTCCTGCTTGAACGGTTTTACGAATTTCATTCTCAAATAGTGTGATATTTTTGGAAGTATGCGAGTATGTCACCCAAAGAAAAATTCGAAATTAACATTTGATAGGACTATGAAGGCTTGAAAAATCTTCGGATTGTGCTGGAAATGACAGCGGATGACTGTCATCAGCTTTATTCCATTTAAATTGGTATAGCCTATACTGAGTGACAAATCGATAATTTGGTGACATTGGGGAGTAGGAGCCATTGGCAACCTGAGAAATCCAAGTATTGCTTCTAATATTTTTGATATATACTCTATGCCTATGTTAACTAGGTGGGGTCGCAAATACAAATCCAGTCATATCCAAATATAATCTAAAAAGTATTAAGTCTCAACTGTTATTTGATAGTTAACGTAAGTATTTCTGTGAAATAGGAAAAATCGAATAGAGACTTTCGCTTTTAAAAAGCAAAACGCCGACGTAAATAAAAGCCGAGATGGACACTGTTAACAAGGTCTATGCATATTGGCGTTTCAAGGTAACTTGTCGCCAGGATTGAATTATTGATAAATTGTATTTATAGCTCTGCGACCCCGCTGATTCCTGAAGCGGGTTACAACAAGTCAAGAGTTGCAACAAGCAACTGAACGGGTATCTGGGAGCTCATGGAAGCTTGCTTGCTTTCACTCTCGGTAATAGAAGACTACCGCTCGGGGGGTATCATGGTGGTTGTGGTAAGCCCAAATCGCTGGAAAAAATCTTAACAACAGATTATAGTGAAGTTTTAAAAAGACAATAAATTGAAATTAGTAAATTTCTTACAATGTTCTTTGGAATATAAACTCTTTGAAAAGTGCACAGTAAAAACTAAATTTAACATAAATTTTGATGATAGTTCTTTTATTTCGGGCTAACTAAATTAAATTTACAATGTCAGAAAATCTTACGGAAAATTGATTTTGTGCATTTCTCGGGCCAAAAATTATTTATTTACCCAAATTGAAAAAAAAATCATTATGAGCACTCTAACTCAGTAATCAAATCAAACTAAAATACATTTAAACATAGTTCAATTCTACACTGAAAGAAATAAGAAAAATATTTATTGAAAATTAAAATCTGTATAACAATTTTTTTTTTAAATACTGAACTGCTATACTTATCGGAAATTATATATTTATTTTATGTAATTTTTAATATTTTTCCGCTCTGAATTTGCATCTAGCATGAACATCTCAAACCATAAGTGCAGCCTGGTTGGTAGCATATTAGTTTACGATGCGAAGGTCGTGAGTTCGAATCCCGGTCGACGTATAATTCTAGCACACTTCCCGGTTTAGTATACTTAATTATCTCAATATACGAAAATGAAAAATTCGTAGATAGAGGGCGAAAAGCTAATAATCCTTTCACAATAAATAATGAAAATATATTAATTAACCTTCACGTGAGGAGGCCAAGGCCCGATTCTGTCTGCAGTGTAATTGTGGAAAAAAATAGAAGATGAACATCCCAAAAACAAAAGGCCTTGCCTTCATGAATGTATTAGTGCAGGCCGAAATGGCCTATAACATGAGTCATTCTGTAAAAAAAGTGGACTCCTTACTATCAACACCATTTTCATTAGATGTGATTGCCTGGTTATTATATTTGCCTTTTGTTTTTGTACCAAGCGATGCCAAAGGTGTACGCTCAATCCTTCACTTAGCATATGGTATGTTCAATGAACGAAACAAAAAGAAATACTCACACTGTGATAATCGAAAATATACCAAATACTAGCTTAAACGAAAGATTTCCGGATTTTATTAAACGTGACGTTTCGGGCTCTGCTGAGACCTTTTTTTAAACTAATCGAAAAACTACAAAATACTTCGTGCACTGCGAAAACATTCACAAATGCTAATTATTTTTTAATTAAACGAAATTGTTTTCTCTCGCGAGGAAAAGCGTATTTTCGCTAAAAACTAATCATATCGGTAGTGAATTTGATTTAATTTTCGTTGTCCCACGCTGTCAATTAAAAATTACATTTCCTAGTCTCATGAAATAAAAACTTTATAAAACAAAATTCTTAGAGAGGAGTAATTGGGAGGGAATCGGGTGCAATTTTTGGAGCTAGCGAACCTTGAAAAAAATCATTACACCTTATTTTGTAAAAATAATGAGTTATCCGTTTTTTGATGATGTTTTTTTATTGTTAATGGGAGCAATTTTTGATTCAGTGGGTGCAATTATGTAATGAGGAATTTTTTCACATACAGTTTAATTAAAATCAGTAATTTTCGGCGCTAACTCCATCGCGATGTCGAATTGTCTGAATACGCACCGTACTTATCATATATGGCCCAGCAACTTTTTCGAAGGACGACATTCTTAATTGAATAAGAAAGCCATCACATTCCGGGATGCCTATTTTGTTGAAAAAGAGGCCAACTACTATTTGGACGGGTTAAGGAGATTAAAGCATCACTGAAAAACCTGTATAGACTAATGAGGAGACTAATCTGAGAATTAAAAGGAAAATCGAACAAAAAACAATACTTGTTTCTATGTTATACTTGTTTCTATTTGAAAACCTTTCAAACTATACTCTTCGTTCAGCTGGTATTAGGAATGATAAGTGCCCAGGATTGGGCAGAGTGATAATCAAAGTTGAGATCCTGTTGTGCTTAAAAGGTGCTGCTCTGCACTTTTATCTCCACTTAGTTTCTTATTTAACCCATCTCTTTGTTATGGCGTTTTCCCCATTAACTCCCTTGTTCAAGAAGGGCAGAAGAAACGACGCATATAATTACCGACCTATAGCTAGGCTGTTTAGTGTTCCAAAACTATTCTCGGCAATTGCCTATGACGTAATATTCTTTCATTGCAAAACAATAATTAACCCAACTCAATACGGGTTCACCAAAGGTAGATCTAAAACAACAAACCTGCTGGAATTTTCAAATTTTGCGATTTCAGTGATTGAAGCAGGCAAACAAGTTGACTGTATATATACAGATTTTAGCAAAGCATTTGATAAAATTAATCATAACATACTGATTCACAAGCTTTGCTCATTACGATATTTTTACTAAGTGGATTAAATCTAATATTTTTAACTGCACCCAACAAGTTCAAAATGTCTTATCGATTATTCCAAACGCTTCTGGTGTACTTCAGGGTAGTCATCTTGGACCACTTATGTTTATTTAAAACTATTTTTTCACTGGTGTACCTTAAACTGTATGCCATTAAATGTTGGAAAGCCTATCATAGCATCTTTCTTCAAAAAAAATAATCCATTTGAATTTATCTATGTCTTAGAGGAAATTGCTTTACATAAATTAAGCATAGTACGCGATTTAGATGTACTATTTAATGACAAATTTACTTTCGACGGCCATATTGACAGTATTGTTATCAGGGCTAGCTCTATTTGGGGTTGTGTAAAATGATAGTGTAAAGACTTTAGTGACCCTTATATTACAAAGACAATTTATTGTGCTTTTGTTTGTTCAATTCTTGAATATGCTTACTCCGTTTGGGCTCCTTATTACGCTACTTATAAAAAAAAACCGAGTTGGTTATATATCCAATATGTCTTCCTCCTTATCAAGAACTACTTCAATTGCCTTCGTTGGAGTCACTCGAACATAGGCGATTTATACTTGCTGCAGTCGCAGTAAAATTAATTGCAGGTGAAATCGTCTCTCCGCCCTTGCTAGAAGCTCCCAACTTTAAAATATCTTATTGAATCTTGAGAGACTACCGACTTCTAGACATTCCATTCTATGGAACTAATTACGGCCAGCACGATCCAATAATTTCCACTTCACGGGCTTTTAACGTTAATTATGGCAACATTGATTTTACTCAGACAAAGTCAGCTTTGTTAAAAATTTTAAGTTTTCTGAAGTTTCGCTGTATTCCTTGTAATATAAATTGTAAGTCATCGTATATTGATGAATCTATACATATAAATATAGTTGTAGTGTCTGTGTGTTATTTGTTTATAAAAAGCTATAAGCTAGTTTTTTGGTTTATTTTAGTAATAACAGAAACACACGTTTTTAAAATTCTTTTCTCTCTGTCTGTCGGGCTTTCACGCAAAAACGGTAACACCGATTGTAATGAAACTTTCTCAATTTACTAGGTTTACTCCGAGATGTAATCTGCATTTGTTCTTATTTTAATACCCCTACGCCTTCCACCCCCTCCCAAAAAAATGTCACAGTTTTAAATATATATAATAATCAAATTTTCCCGAAAACCATAGAAGCGAATAATTTGAAATTTGGAATATATTATTTTTACCATTAATCTGATCTATGCTATTCAAATTATTTGAATCTCTCACTCCTTCCACCACCTCCCATATAAACTGTACTTTTTCATGAAATACTATAAACCAATTTGTTCAGTACATCTAACATTTATCGAGCGAAAATTTTGTACTAAATACTTAATTAGTTTTATTCTTTTCTCCTTTTACCCCCTCTCATACAATGTGACTCAATATCACATCTTTTCCAAAAATCGATTATCTTGAAATGTATTAAAGTTACTGATCTGAATGGTTTGGGGAATGTTTTCACAGTGCATTTCGAATTGAAAAAAAAGATTTCCGGATTCTACACTGTTACGCTTTATTATTATTGACGTTTCGGTCTCTGCAATTATTTTAATAAAGGTCTCAGCAGAGAACGTCACTAATAATAAAGCGTAACAGTGTAGAATCCGGAAATCTTTTCTTTCAGTTACTGATCTGAAATTTGAAATATATCAATTGCATAATGATTACAGTTATTTCTCAAAAAATCACTAAAAGCCCCCAATTTTTTCTACCACCTCCCATATAAAATGCACAATTTTACTAATTTTTTCCTTATTTATTCCATTTTTGGAGCTTAAATTTGCTACAAAACATTTTTGTAGCTACTCTAGCGTGATGTGAAACAAATTAGTTCAATGTTGTCAACCCTTCTACCACTCCCCATACAACATTTTTTTTTTAGTCCTGCCATGTTTTTAATCTTAATGTTATTTTATTTGGGCTTTTTTTCACAACTATTCAAAATTTAGATTCAATAAATATATGATCTCATGGGATTGATTTGATCACGAGTCTGTCCCATAAAAATGCAAATATCTTGGTTTCATTTTAATAATTTATGATTTTGATACCAACAAATTATAGAAAGCATTGTGTTCAAAGAGCCATTAAACTAAACAGACTATATATACTGCATTATATATCCCACGTTCTCAAAAATTGCTTATTACTGTGATTCTTATGCTGACAAAGTCGCGGACGATCGCTGGTTGTAAATAAATAAATGGCATACGCATTGATAAAAGTGGCTTAAAGTATTTTATGAAAAAATGCAATTTGTATGGGAGGTGGTGAAGGGAAAGCGGGGATGTGAATAATGTTTATACTATACATCACATATTTAAATAATGCATTCCAAATTTCAAATTATTAGCTTTCAAAGTTTCTAAGAAAATTTGATTATTGTAAAAGATTGGAAATGCGTTGTTTTGTATGGGAGGGAGTAGAAGGGGTGGAGCGGTTTGGCCCATTCACAATCTTGATGTTACTTTTTTGTCGAAAGCGACGTGTGCAAATTTTGAATCGTTATCGAGCTAGAGAGCGAAGAGGAATTCGGTTTTGAGATTTCCGAGCGACAACATATATTTCTATACCCTTGGCGACTCTGTGCAAGCATTATTTCTTGGCGTTACAAATTTAATAGCAAACTTATAATTCTCTCAGATTCCATCTAGTTTGCAAAGAGTTGTCCGAAGGGCTAAAAACCTCTCTACACAAAAAATATGTTAAGAAACGTTAAAATCATGCAAAAATGCAATATTTTAAATTTCATAAAATGTAAATAAAAAGAAAATGTAAGATATAAATTGTTCATTCGAAATTCCCTTTCACAGGTTTACAAAGTAATTCTTGAGGTGATTTTTAAGCTCGTACCGACTGTACTGATAGCCGGATTCAATTTACGAATAATGATAGTCTACCGTCGTACTTGTGAACGAAGACGTCGAATGACTTTATCGCGTAATTCTTGCTTTAAGGATGATGATCCGCGAAAGTTTGCCGAAGAACGTCGTCTTACGCTTCTTTTAGGTAAGAAAAAAGAAGAACTAAAAAGAAAATTCGTGTAAATATATTTAAATGTATAATATATTTTGCGTGAACAAATTTTCTTGTCACCGTACTATTATTTTCCGTTAAATTTTTTTGTATATTTTCGTATTGTTTATTTTAGGTAGCACATCAATTTTGTTCCTTGTTTGTGTTTCGCCGATGGCTATTCTACATATGACACTATCTCGTGAGAATTTATCAAGTTTTTCGTTTCAAGTAAGTTATCATAATAAGGCGGAGACAAGACTAGGACATAGCTTTATCGTATCGCTAGACAAAATTTTAAAGTAAGAAATTTTTCATTCATAGGTATTTCGCGCTCTGGCCAATTTAATGGAGGTGACGAATTACTCGATAACATTCTACATTTACTGCCTGTTTAGCGAAGATTTTCGGAATACTCTAATGAGGACATTTAAATGGCCATGGTTTAGTGGTCCGATATGCAAGCGAAAAAACGATGTAAGTATGAGCTAATAGCTCTCCTTATAGATTCAGAATATAGAATCGAAGATGATATTCTGACTGGAAAAATATTGGTGTGATAAATTTTTCTCTCAGCTTTCAGCTAGTATCGTTTTCTTCTCCCTAATTTACTATTTTAGAGAAGCATATCTTTTCAGATGATTTCAATTTTTAATATTAATTTTATTTGTTCATTTTATAATTGCGAAACATGCAGCAAGGTTAGCTTGACCATTAAGCCCTAAGTAAAAATGACTCGTAAGTAAGACTAACTCGTAAGTAAGGCAAGCCCTGCCTTGAATACTGAGGCAATACTCTGGAGGTTTCGAGGAAAAATTAAACTTCCGTAGTTAAATTGAAATATCAAAAGTTTCATAGCGATCACGTTTACCTATTATATAAACTCTCATGAGTAAAAGTATGAAACTCTAAGGCACCACACTATTCGTTTTAAATTCATTTGTTCAGGAATCAGGAAGTAAGAGCTATCTCAGTCATAGTGAAACACACTTAGATTAAGATCTTGACTTATGATAAACTTTTATGCGTCTACACTATGATCATTTTTGAATGCCTTGTACTATTTGTAAACCTGTATTTTTGGAAGAATAGACTCGCCAATGGTCTTATATTTCGTGATTAGAAACAAAAAATTTCGTTGGAAACACTTTACTTTAAACCAATTCTTTGATCAACAAATTAAATTCACTTTTTCAGCATTCGGTCTTACATAGGGGAGAGTTGCCTGAGAGCTGTCCTGTGTGAACAAATAGAGCTGCATACTATCACCAGCCCTGTTTCTGGTGGTAATAAATGACATCTTGAAAGCTGCCTTAGAAGGTGGGGAAGATAAAGGTGGGGACTATTTAACATCTAAAGTCACCTTCATTATGCTGATGACTTGTGTTTCCTTGCACATAGCCAATCAGACTTAGAGTCAAATGCTCGCTCGTTGCATTCTAAATGCAGAGGCAGGACTGAAAATAAAGGTGTGGAAAACCAAATATATGAACAGGCTTCGAACACAAGCACTCCGATTATTCTAAACGGACAAGATGTGGAAAAGATGCAAGATTTTTGTTATCTCTGAATTATTTTCAGCATGGACGGTTGAGCCAAAAAGGATATTGAGGCTCGTATAAATAAACCTCGCCATGCCTTCGATATTCCTTACCCATTGTAGATGTTGAGAGAGATCAGCTTGCGCAGGAAGCTGCGAATATTTGACGCTTGCGTCAAATCCATGTTATATGGTTGTAGTACGTGAAAAGTGACCGTTCGATATTTTTAGAAACTGCAAACTTTCGTGAACCAATGCCTCCGACGCGTTTTAGGAATATTCTGGCCAGAAGTGATCTTCACTGACGAACTTTGGAGTACAACTGGACAGACTAAAATGGACATTGAGATTCGGAGGCGGAAGTGGCAGTGGATCGGTCACACTTTGAGAAAACCTGAGTAAAACATCAAACAAGCTCTGGATTATAATTCTCTAGGAAAATGTCGGGTTGGTCGACAATGCAGCATGAAAGCGAGCAGTTGAACAGGAGGCCAGAGGAATGGCCAATTCCTGGCAACAACTTAAGGCCAATGCTCAGGATCGCATCTTGTAGAAAGGAACTGTTTCTGTCCTATGCCTCTGTGGGTGCCTTAACAGGAATTTGATTTTGATTCAGGATTCAGGATGAATCACTACTCCTCGTTGTAAACATGTTACCATTGAACGTTTGACGAAGTTGAAAATGAAAGTTTTCACGAAACAGCTAAAGGTCAACCCTTCTTCGACTTACAAAAAGTGTATGGGGGATAGCGTTACGCTTTAGTATGTGTGTGTGTTGCTTCGCTGGGTATAGCCAAGTATGTAGCATTTCAGTCCACAATGCTTACTAAAGTCGTGAATTCATACCCCTACTACTCCTTCTACAATGGCGCTACAGCCCAAATCGGACCTTGGCCTCCTGATATTCAGGTTCCTTAACATTTTTTATTACTTATTGTGGAAGGGTTGTTAGCCCTTCGCACAACCCTCTTTCTACGAATTTTTCATTTTCTTAGATTGAGGTGACCAAGGAATATCCAAGCAGGCAATGTGCCGGAATTATATATTGCGCCGACCGGGATTTGAACTCACGACCTTCGCTTTACAAGACCAACACACTACCTACTAGGCTATACCTTAGCTATAGCTATACCGACTCATAATTCTAGCGTGGATTTCCTTAATATACGAAAACAAAGAACTTATGGGAGGGCAAAAATAACAAAACAACTTGTTGAGAAACCTGATAAACAGGAGGACAAGAATCAAATCTGGGTATTGAAGAAGAAGAATGAACTTTCTTATCGAATGAGTTGGTTGTCCGAGGAGCTGCTTCTCTTGGAGAGATTGTTTTTCTATGATCCATTTTAGTTAAGCGAAAGGTGTAAAATTTTCACTACATGTATTTGAAATATCTTTACTTAGCAATTTAATAAGAAACCAATTCTTGAAATTTTAATTTTAGTTTGCTTTAAAATCAAAACCGCTATTGAAACTTGACAAAAAAGGCTTGAAGAACCACATCCAAAACACAACAACATCAGGATTATGTACAGTCGGAGGTCGCTCAAGCAGCATATGATACATGGAATGTGCAGCGCAGACAGCTGTATGAGATAGAGATATACCCTGGGATGGGTAAAATTTAGATTAAAAAATATTGTAAATTAATTCTGTTAAGTTTCATGCTCAAATCTGTACCGTTAAGTTATCGACAATATTTTTATCATTTATTTTATTTCACGAAATAAATGTTGAATTAAAAAAAAAACAAAGCTCTCAATTTATGTATACATGTATTGAAATTCGAATTAAAAAAACTAAATAAAGAGGAAAAGAAAAATATATTTTGAGAATAAAATATAATTGAACCGAATATAATTTAAAAATGTTTCGAAAAGAATAAAGTTGTTGGAAATATAAACTATAAATAAATAAATGAAAAATATTTTTGTATGCAGTATATCTACTTAGACGGGGTTTTATAAACAGTTTTGATATAAATTTTCCCTATAACCAATATAACTTAATATAATTAAAAAAAAAATTATTTGTCTTCAAAACCGTTTATAAGATCGCATCAAAACCAGCCATAGCTCAGAAAAATTCCATTCATAAACCAAATTACATGCCAAAATGCACTTGTAGCAGTTCAAAAGTTAATAATAAATAAAATATACATATATAAAAAAAAAACTCACGGAAATTATATTGCACATTCAATGTCCATTAAATATTAACTTATGTTTGTAAATCTCAAATAAGATAAGCTAAAAAAAGAGGTAAATTATCAAAAAGAGAATATTTTCCTATCCATATATTTGCAGTTTTAGTGTGTCAGTTTTCTATAAAATAAAATAAAAATGACTACAGTTAATATCGTATAACAAAAATAAATGTGTATTTTACATTTAATCCATAAAACTCTCAGTTCTAGATACCAGCTTAACCAATGACCGTAATAAATTTTTGAGCTAAATTAAGCGATTTTTTTTAGGCCAAACAGAACAAAACTTGTGTACTTACTAACTCCATACTACTAAAATTGTAAACTAAAACAATAACATAAATCTAAAACTTAAAAGTAAAATTAACCATTGAAAAAGGGGAAAAGCTCTACAGCCTACTATGTGTACCTTAAATATAAATATACCTTAAAATGTAATAGAAAAAAAAACAAAATGGAAACCAAAGAATATATCTGTGTTCAATAATATCTAAACAAAAGTGTAAACAAATAGTAAACAATAGATACACCCGAAAATCCATACAAAACTATGTTTTACAGTCAGATACGGTTATATATCGGATTTGCATAAAATAACGTAGATATTAGACTGTCATTGAAAAAATTCAACAAGCCTAACCAGAATTACAATTTAGCGAATTAAATAAAATACTAACTTATACAATAGTCAATAAAAATGATTATATTTAAACGAAAAGATTCATAAATGTCACAATTTGATGTTATAAAAAGTAAGAATGGTCTGTAACGTTATGATAATTGCAATGAAAAGGTTCCTCAAAAAAAAAAATTGAACAATTTGATTCGAATTATATGTAAGCGAGAAAAAATAATGAACTATAAGATACACACAAATCAATTGTATTTATATAATTAATTATAATTCTTAAATTGATTTGATGATTATTTTATTTCAAAAATAACCGATGTCCTATTCACAAAGCATTTTCGACTGGTACTTTTAGAGTGCACTAGCACGGATCGATTATAGGCCGCACTGCTCTATTCCTTTGGAAAATAATTTTTTATGTCGCTCAGCAAACGTTCATATTTGTGATAGCTGAAACTTATTACTTACTATCAAGTTAATTTTTTTTGTTACTCAAACAATAGCCTGCCAAAATGCCAGTATTTCGCACAGAAATTTGCCCGTGGAAACCGAAAATCTGGAACAGTTCAGTCAGTAGAAAATGCTATTAATCACAGTTTTACGTTTTCTTAAAATTGTCATTTATTTATTTATTTTTTGAATCCATTGTTTATAAATAGTGATTGATCTATTTATATTTGATCTCTTTTTGCAAAAGGGTGAATCCCTAGACTAATGGAAAGTTTCTTATATCACTGCCATTTATAAATCAGGACTTAGACATATAGATTAGATAAGATTAGATTTTATTTTGAATTTAATATATACAATATATAACTATTACATTAAATAATTCAGAGATCAGACTGTACGCCTTTACAACTTTAATTTCCTTATTTATTAGCATCACATGACTTTTAATGTGTATGTACAATGTACAAAATTTAATATTTTTAGGGAGAAAAATTTCAACAAAAAATCCTTGCTATTCAACTAACCTAACTTAAACTAGAAATAAAACTTATGAATTCAAGGTTGCTTATATCTAAAGATTTACTCTAAACAAGAAATTAGAGAGTTTTCGGAACTCTGACATTTGTCGATAAATTTCTTAAAAATGATTGACACTAATTCTTTTATGCTTTTAACTTTGGCGGCAATATGTAGCATGTGAGTTGAGAAATACCATGGCTTGTCCAAAAATATTTTGAGGCAGTTATTCTGGGTAATTTACATTTTTTTCTTGTGAACATCCGCGCAATCGTACCAAGCCGGCGAACCATATATTAGGGAAGGCTGGAAAACCATTTTGAACAATAGAACTTTATTTTCTGTAGAAAGTTTCGATTTCCTATTTATTAGAGGGTAGAAGATTCTGATATATTTCGAGACTTTGATTCTCGTTTGTTCCGTGTGATGGTAAAAAGTTAGCTTTTGATCGAAGTGAATACCGAGGTATTTGATTGTTTTAGACCATTGGATCGGAGTTCCTAATATGTTGATAGCCGGAGGTGGAAAAAAGCGGTTGGCTCTTCTTTTGGTGAAGTATATTGCTTGGGTTTTTGTTACATTGGCTTTAATTTTCCATTTACAGAAATATTCGTCGATAAGATCTAGTTGAGCTTGTAGTGCGTTAATAATATTATCCGGGTGTTTTGAGTGGGTGTAAATAGCCGTGTCATCGGCGAAGATTGCTAATTCGCATTCGGGAGTCTTAGGTATATCAGCGGTGTATAAATTATACAAAGTAGGACTCAGACATGATCCTTGCGGAACGCCAGCTGGGATTGTTTGTGGACTAGAAAGGCAATTTTTAACTCTAACTTGAAATTCCCTGGCTGATAGAAAGGACTGTATTAATTGACAAATGTGCGTGGGAAAGGAGAACTTCATAAGTTTAAATATGAGTCCGTCGTGCCAGACTCTATCAAATGCTTTTTCAACATCTAATAAAATAAAACCTGTTGACTGTTTTAGATTTAGTGAACGCTGGATATCCTTCTTAACTCTGTAAAGTTGGTGTACTGTTGAGTGTTGCGGCCGGAATCCAAATTGATAGTATGGTATTAGATTAGATTCCTCTATTTTGTTTTGGATGCGTCTTAGTATAATTTTATCAAATATTTTGCCTAGTAAGGGTAACAGACTGATGACACGATAATTTTGAGGGTTATTATTGCTTTTTCCGGGCTTTGGAAGTGGGGTGACGATAGCCTTTTTCCACAATTTAGGGAAGTAGCCCAGCTTAAGACAGCTGTTATATATAAAATTTATATGTACAATAACTGGTTTTGGTAAGTATGTTAGCATTAGCGGAGTAATATTATCTATTCCAGGTGCCTTTCGCTTCCTCAAAGTTTTAATTAATTTTTTTATATCACTTGGCTTGCAGAGGTCTGCTGGTGTGATATTGATGGGAGTCGAAGATATTGCATTTACGCTGGCAGTAACATCGTTGTCTATAGAGTAATTACTGGTTGTCGTTACCTCATGAGAAGCTCGAAAGTTTGTGGCTAATATATTCGCTTTTTCTGATTCGCTGTAGGCGATCACGTTGTTTTTTTTTAGCGGTGGCAAATCGCTTTGACCACGCTTGAATAGTTTGTTAAACTGCCACAACTGGTTTGAGCCTTTTGAAATTGAAGATAGTCTGGTGTTCCAGCGAATGTTTCTTAGTTGTGCTACATGAAATTGAATTTTAGCTTGTAATTCGTTAACCTTTTGCTTAGTTCTGGGATCTCGAGTTCTTTGCCATTGGTGCATGACATTATTCCTTTGGTGAATGAGAGTTTGTGTGTAGGTGTCGAGTTTAAGGCTATGATTGATGGGTCTGGTAAGAAGAGTACACTCTTTTGCGGTGCTGATGATTTTTGTTGTCAAATCATTAACCATGTTATCGATTTCGTTGCCGCATAAATCCTTAGATAGGTCCAATTTGCTTACATTATTGAACTCCATTTTTAATAGACGCTGATATTTGGACCATTTAGTTTTGGAATGACATGGAATCATGCGTTCTTGTCTATTGAATGCAAGGCTGTTTAATATTTTGAATTCCACTGGTAAGTGGGGAGATGATAAGTTGTGGGTAGTTGACGCTTGAGATATTGTTATCGGACCATTACTCAAAACTAGATCTAAAACAGAAGCATTTCCTTTAGTTGGGTAGTACGTTGGCTCAGTAGGGACATGAATAATAATATTATGGTTCTGAGCTTTCTCTAATAGTATTTTTCCAGCTTTGTTTGCATTATGACAATTCCAATATCTGTGCCTTACGTTGAAATCTCCGCAGATAAGCGAGTTGGAGCTGTTTCGGAATAAATACTTGAGGTCTTCGTGAAAGAAACCGATTTTTTCCTTGTTTAATTTCGTTCCCGCGAAATATGCAACTATGATTTTAATATTAGGGTTTTCCAACTGAATCCCTAATGTTTCCATGATTTTAGTTTTGATTGGTCTTAACAAGGTATGCTTAACGCTTTTGTTCACAAGAATTGCAACGCCGCCGCCTTGAATTAATTCTCTATCGAACCTATAAATTTTGTAAAGAGGGTCTGAAAATTTATCGTTTGACTTAAGCCAGGTTTCAGTTACAAAGAGAATATCAATTTTGTTACTTTTAAAAAATTTAGTGTTTCGATTTGCTTATTTCTAATGCTCTGGGCATTCCAGATTATATATTTAAGATTTGAACTATTATCCATAAATAAATTTAGAAGCTAATTCTACAATAACATTGAATTGATCATTTTTGTTTCTACACAGACTAAGTTTAGAAATAAGTTCGTTTGATAATTTTATTAATTCTGTGGTACTAAATAAATTTTGGTTAGAATTACCGTTGTCGGCCACAATATTGGCATAAGATAGGTTTCCACTTGCATTAGCATTAGCTGATCTCGATTGCACTAAACTGGATCGCGCATTGCTGTGGGCTCGGTTGCTCTGAATTTCGGGAAAGTTAGTTTCGATATGCTTGTAGTGTTGTTGTTGTTGCTTTTTGTCGCTGCGATGGTTGTTGTTGAAACGTTTTTTTTAATTCGATGTAGTCGACACGCTTGGTGCAATTTATGTAGTTTGCAAGATGTGCACATCCACAATTGGAGCGTTTTATTTGCGATTCATCGGTGGATTCACAATTTGAATGTTTGTGTGGACCACTGCAGATAAGGCATTTCGGCGAAAGATGGTAGTGACTAACTCCATGGCCGTATTGTTGGCAATTTCGACATTGTGTGGGAGAACTTTTATTTCTTCTATAGAAGTCCCATTTCACCAAGATGTTGAAGATTGCCTTGTGCCTTCTAAGGTCCGCTATCTTGGTTCCCTTTAAGAAGTAGAGCAGGTAAATTGCTTGCTTTTCGTAACGTGTTGTTTTTTGTTGGAAGAGCTTGATTTCCGTGGGGGATATTTCTATAGTTTTGAGCTCGGTCTCGAGAACTTTAGTGTCCATTTTGTACAAACCCGTTAGAATAATTTTGACTGGTTTGAGGTCATCTCGTTGGTGAGAGATTGACATTTTTAATTATTAGATGATTCGAAACTAGGTCAAAGTCATGAATATCGCGAAGAAAAAGTCTTATGCTCGTGGATAAAAATTTTAGATCATACGATTTGATTTGAAGGAACTTAAGCACGGCAGTGATTGTATTGTGTTTCAGATCGGGAAATACGATCGGCGGAATTTTCACTTTCGGAGATAAATTAGATGGTGACTCAGCGGTTTCTGCATTTGCGAGTGCTGCAAATCGATTCGAAGAATGCGCGGTGGCAGGCATTGTCGGCACAAATGCTTCTTTGGATAAACGCGATTGCTTAATTTTATTTTTTAAGAGGTTAGGGTCATGGTGACCCCTTTTGTTTGTATTTTTTGAGGATGGCACTTTTCACTCAGGAAAAACGTAAAATAAATAAAATGCAATAGAAGAACTTAAACTTGGAAAAACTCTAAGCCGGTTTTTGTCAGATGTAGCGAACACTCACTGGCTAAGCTCTGCCGTTGTTCATTCCACGATGGTCGGAACCAGACTGACTTAGACATCTAGTTGAAAATTACAGAGCAAACTCTAAACTATCTGCGATTCGCAAACCTTTTGAAAGTATTGTAAAACACAAGCTTTATTTTTTAGTTCGAGAAATATAACTTTTCAACATGGTTTTGTTACTGGAAGGTCAACTTCAACTGATCTTACTCTATTTAGTAATTTTTCCACTAAGCCACATGAACCAGGGTGTCAAGTTGTACACGGACTTCGTCAAGGCATTTGATAGAGTGCATGTCAATCTAATTTTGTCTAAGTTTTACTCTTGGCTTTTATTTCGAAATGCTTGATTGGCTTACTTCTCATCTGCGCAATAGAACTCAATCTGTCAAGATTGATTCTTTTGTATTTAAAAGTATTTATGTTCACTCGGAGGTTCTTCAAGGTAGCCATTTAGGGCCACATTGTTCATAAATGATGTCTTCTCTATTTTTGACTATTTTTCTTGTTTGGGCTATGCCGACGATTTGAAGATTTTCATTTGAGTTAAAATTTGAGAAGATTGCGAAAAATTTGAAATTGAAATTAAATCAATTGATGATTGGTATAAATTTAATCGTTCAGAGTTAAGTTTTCCTAAATGTCAAATAATATCCATTTATCGTTGTCTGTCACCCATTCTGAATTCATATTTTCTGGATAATACAAAACTACATCAATTCCAGGAAAACAGCGATCTAGGTGTAATACTGGACATAAATTAAGTTTTATATCTCATATTGATTTCATAGTTGCAAGAGCTAAATCTCATCTGGGTTTTGTTAAGAGAAATTCAGTTGATTCCCTGTACTTTGAAATCACTCTTTTGATCGCTGGTAAGGCCCCTTCTGGAATTTTATTTAGTTATTTGGGATTCATCATATGACATTCATAGTTGACGAGTTGAGGGTGTTCAGAGAAGATTCACTCGTTTTGCATTGAGAAAGCTAGATTGGTCAAATGATATGCCATGCTATGAAAGTCGTTGTAATACCTATGATACACTGCTGAAATACAATACCTGGTATTGCAAACATGGTATAGCATACTAAGAAGATTGATACACTGCTCATACGTGGTATGGTTTGACATCAGCTGTTCATGATACTAAAACGTCACACCATATTTCATGAAAAACGTGCAAAATTGTATGCAATTTCTGCATTGAAATATTCGCCACATCAATTAAATCACTATTTCGCATGACAGGTTTAATTTTGTTGATGATGGCGACGATTTTCATCAATTTAAATTCGAAATTTTGACATTTGATGGGCCTTATCACGAATACACAGGGAAATTTAGTTTCGATATTCACCAAATATAAACACACCGGCGCAAAAAGGTTTAAGTACCTGCTATCTTAGGCTATATTATATGGCATACTTAAACCCTTCCTTTCATGGTATACGATGAAAAATTTGCGGATTTCGTATGCCACGAAAGGTCACAATACCACTAGTATACCAGGTTGTAAACCACGTATATGCGTGGTATTGGGTGATACACTGATGGCATTGTCAATACCAGGTATGTATACCAGCAGTGTTTCATAGGTATAAGTTAATCGCCCTACAATTTCTATCGGGTGAGTGTAAAAGTTCATGCGGAGCTCGAGAGTAAAAGTCACACAGTGATAGGCAAACAAAGTTCTTTATTCAATCAGTGATATGTTCTCCATCGTTTTCTATAATCTGTTTCCAACGTTCTGGCAGCATACGGATGACCCGATCATAAAAACTGCGCGGCTTAGATTCGAAGAACGAAGATACGACGTATTTTAAGGCATCCAAAGAGTCAAGTTTTTTTCTATTTAAATGACTTCGCAATGACCGGAACAAGTGATAATCAGATGGTGCGATATCAAGAGAATACGGTGGATGAGTTAGGACATCCCATTTCAGGCTGTTCAGTTTGCGCAGCGACTGTCTCGAAACGTGTGGTCTGGCGTTGTCGTGATGAAAGACTACGCCCTTGCGATTTGACAAAATCGGACGTTTCTGTTTGTTTTCTCGATTCAGATTGATTAATTTGCGGTAGTACTTGCCCGAATTAATCGTTTGGCCATCTGGGAGAAACTCAAAATAAATTATACCCTTGCAATTCCACCAAACACAGAGCATCACCTTCAACGGGTGCAAACTGGCCTTTGCCATTGCGTCACCATGCTGCCTGTTTCCATGTGCGTTTGCGCTGAACATTGTTGTACAGGACCCATTTCTCATCGCCCGTCACTAATCGGTCCAAAGTAATCTTTCTCGAAGCAGTTTGTATCTACACAAATTATTTTGTTTCAAATGAAAGCTGCACACGTCACTCTTTCCAACGATCTGTCTTAAGTAGATGGCAGTATTAATGACAACACTTTACGCCGCTTCTAATGCCATCTATTGCACCTCCGCACGAACTTTTGCACTCACCCAATACATGTTCGAAGAAAACAACATTTAATAGTGTTTTTGCGAAAAATTCATTGTAATAAAATTAATTCACCTTAGCTGCTTTATAAAATCTAAATTTATGTTCCTACGTATTCGTGATTGTTTGGCATATCCTGCTCATAAATCAGTTTATGGATCTAATGAGCCCTTAACTCGCAGCATATTCAATTTTAATTCGGTTGCTAATTTTATTGATATCAGCTTTAATAGAGACTGCTTTAGAGAAATGGAATTAGACACTTTAAATCGTACCTCATCGTATGTGTTGATTTATGTTTTAATTGTGCTTAGTTTTTATACTCTAGATGAAATCTAAGAGTATTATAAGTTCGCCACAAAGTTTGTAACGCTAAGAAATGGAAATGGAGCACTATAACATCCAAATCTTGGGCTTGAGCGAGGTCAGGTGGACAGGATCAGGAGAAGAACGAACCCCTAGCGGAAACACTATTCTGTACATTGGCCCTGAAAGTGAAGCCAGAAATGGCGTGGCGTTCGTCCTTACGCCGAGAGCGAGAAACAGTCTCATTAGCTGAGAACCAATCTCGGATAGGATTATCGTCGTCAGGCTCAGGACCAGTGTCAGAAACGTCACAATTCTGCAGTGCTACGCACCAACTAATACCCCAACATCTGGTGACAAAGAGGAGTTTTATAGTCAACTGAGTGCCACCTTCGAACGTGTTCCAAGAGGTGATATTATTATCATCTCGGGAGATATGAACGCCCAGGTTGGATCAGACAACACTGGACTAGAACACGTCATGGGGAGGCATGGTGACCCTTGGGTCGACCCTTCACGACCTTGGATTAAGAGACCCGAAAACGGCGAATTATTTGTGGAGTTCTGTAGTACTCGGCAAATGGTCATCGGAGGGACCCTTTTTCCACACAAGAGTCATCATAAAACATCTTGGGTTTCCCCTGATGGTGTTACTCAGAACCAGATCGACCATTTGGCTATAAGTCGCCGATGGAGAAGATGTCTCCTCGATGTGCGAGCGAAACGTGGAGCTGACGTGGGGAGCGATCACCACTTGATGGTTGCCTGCTTGAGATTGTGTACAGCAGCTATCCGACGACCACAAATTCTTCAAATGAAGCGCAAGCTTAATGTGGATAAACTCAGAGATCCCAACAAAAAACTCGAATACACCACCATTCTACGCGAAAAGTCATCCACATTGGGTGAACATGAAATGCGCACACTGGACGCCAATTGGGAGGCAACCAGAAACACTTTTCTAACTAGTGCTGAAGAATCTGTGGGATATGCGCAAAGCGGTGAGAAACCCTGGATGTCGCAAGACACATGGGACAAGGTTGACAATCGGAAAAAAGCCAAATTGGCAATCATCTCTCAACCCGATGTCAACCAACGAACGCCCGACTTGAGGCAGAACTACCGCGATGCTCATATACAGCTTAAAAAGGCTGTTAGACGCGACAAGAGAAAGGCCATTGAAGATCTGGCAAACAAGGCAGAATCTGCGGCTTACCTTGGGGATATGGGTTCACTATTTAAAATCATGAAACAGTTGACGAACAGGAATTTCACCGCCAACCACCTGGTGAGAGATGTCAACGGAACTCTCCTTAATATGAGTGAACACCAGTTGCGACGATGGAAGGAATACTTCTCTGATATTTTAAACATCTTGTCAGATGAAGATATTCCGGAAACAGAACAACTTCCAAACATCCAACCGCAACAATCCTCTATTAGGGACGATCCCCCAGATAAGGAAGAGATAGTTTCCGCCATTCGGTCAATGGCGGGAAGGAAAGCTCCAGGTATAGACGGACTACCAACCGAACTCCTCAAAGCGGACCCGGAAATAACAGCCGATATACTCCTCCCACTCTTCACTAAGGTGTGGAATGATGGAAGATATCCGACTGAATGGAAGGAGGGCGTCATTGTGAAAATTCCGAAGAAGGGCGACCTTCGGGATTGTGGCAATTGGCGTGGTACATGTCTACTTACTGCCGTATCAAAAATTATGGCTAAGGTAATTCTCAATAGGATTAGTGATGTCGTCGAGAGCACTCTCGAAGTTTATCAGGCTGGATTCCGTAAAGGGTCGTCTTGTACCGACCACACAAATACCCTACGGATAATATTAGAGCAGTCAGCCGAAATGGGTTCGCCACTACATCTCATGTTTGTGGACTTCGAGAAGGCTTTCGACAGCGTTAAGCGAGATTACATATGGAATGCTTTGCGTAGGAGAGGTATTCCAAATAAGGTCATAGCTATGATTAAAGAATCCTACGAAGATGCAAGGTGCCGCGTCTTGCATAGAGGAGAGCTGTCCGAGAGCTTTCCTGTGCGAACGGGTGTCAGACAAGGCTGCATATTATCACCAGCCCTGTTTCTGGTGGTAATAAATGACATCTTGAAAGCTGCACTGGAAGGTGGGGAAGGTAAAGGTCTTCAATGGAGACTATTTAACATCTTAAGTCACCTTGATTATGCTGATGACGTGTGTTTGCTTGCACATACCCGTTCGGACTTAGAGTCAAATGTTCGCTCGTTGCATTCTAAATGCAAAGAGGCGGGACTGAAAATAAATGTGCGTAAAACCAAGTACATGCACATGGGTTCGAACGCAAGCACACCGATTGTTCTTAATGGACAGGATGTGGAAGAGGTGCAAGATTTTTGCTATCTCGGAAGCATTGTCAGCATGGACGGCGGAGCCGAAAAGGATGTTGAGGCTCGGCTAAATAAAGCTCGTCAGGCCTTCGGTATCCTTTCCCCTTTCTGGAGGTTAAGAGAGATCTCCCTTCGCACGAAGCTGCGAGTTTTTGACGCATGCGTCAAATCCGTGTTGTTATATGGTTGTACTACGTGGAAAGTGACCGTTCGACTTACCAAGAAACTACAGACTTTCGTAAACCAATACCTCCGACGCATTTTAGGAATATTCTGGCCAGAAGTGATCTCCAACGACGAACTTTGGAGTACAACTCGCCAGACTAAAATAGGTATTGAGATTCAACGGCGAAAGTGGCAGTGGATCGGTCATACTTTGAGGAAACCAGAGCAAAACATCGCAAAACAGGCTCTGTATTATAACCCTCAAGGAAGACGTCGGGTTGGTCGACCATGTAACACATGGAAGCGAGCAGTTGAGCAGGAGGCCAGAGGAATAAACAAGTCCTGGCAACAGCTTAAAGCCGATGCTCAGGATCGCGCCTTGTGGAAGAGAGTTGTTTCTGTCCTATGCCCCTATAGGGGGTCTTAACAGGAATTTGATTTGAAGAAATAAGGATCGGAGAAAAAAAAATTAATGATACAGAAGTTCATATCAATCAATCAAATTCCTGTTAAGACCCCCTATAGGGCATAGGACAGAAACAACTCTCTTCCACAAGGCGCGATCCTGAGCATCGGCTTTAAGCTGTTGCCAGGACTTGTTTTCTCGGTCGATCACTGATTGGCGGTGCAAGGACCGAGTAACCTTAGCTCTTCCCCCGTCATTCAGTGTTCGAACGTTCCAGAAGCCAATCATAGTCCGTTTTCGAATGCCAAAAGTCGTTACCGTAGAATCAGTCCGTATCCGAGGCGATGTATCCGTTTCTCGTATCATTTAGGTCTTAAGATCACGGGTGATAATCCCATGATCCAGTGAGTGTCCATTTGCCATTTTTAGGGCAAGCACGACTGGCTGTGGGTGAATTATACAGCCCCCATCCCAGAGGGGGATAGTTAGCTCAGGTCCGTGGAGTCGCTAACTCCAAAGATAGTTGCAGGAATTGGTAAAACCTCATACTACAACTACCCCCTTGCGGGAAGAAGTTCATTTAATCATTCAAAACTCTCAAAACTGGATGTCTGTCCGTCCGTCCGTGTCCTCTCTAGCTTGAGAATGATTTAGAAAGTTCAAATTCTGCACGCGTCGTTTTTAACAAAAAAGTAAGGATAAGTTCGTGAATGGGTTAAATCGCTCCACTCCTTCTACCCCCTCCAATACAAAATGACACAATTTCGCGATTTGATAATAAACCGCGTTTCTCGAAGGGCATAAATGCTATTGATCTGAAATTTGGAATATAATACTTTTATGATGATTTCATTCTATTCTATAAGATTTATTGGTGTCATCCCTTTCCTTCCAACACCTCCCATACAAACTGGACTTTTTCATGAAATGCTCTAAGCAAATTTACTCAGTGCGTTTACAATTTATCGATTTGAAATTGTGCACAAAATATTTATTTAAAATTCCAAGTAAAACAAAAAAAAAATTGGACGATTAGCCTTACCCCTTTTACTCCCTCCCATACAAAATGACACAATTACGCAATTCTATAAACTATTACCATGAAACGCTACATAGTCGATGAATTTTATTACGAAAATTCGCGTACAATCAGTTACGATGCGCAAAATTCGAACAAATTTGATCTAAGTCATTTGCCTTCTGAGACGTGTGTGCACAACCTACTCGAAAAATTCCAAGAGACTGGCTCAGTACAAGATATGAAGCCACTGAAATGACTGCGCTACAGACGTTAGACCGAAAATATTGCCGCAGAGAAGACAAGTGTTGAAAATGACCCAAACACCTCCATTCGGTACCGTACTTAAAAGTTCGACCTCTCGGCGTTGGCAGTACAACGAATATTGACGAAAGTTTTGGCTCAGTATGTAAACAAGGTCCAATCGACTCAAGAACTTAGTCGGCGGACCACCAGCAGGGCCTTACGTTTTGTGATTGGTTCTTCGGAACAAATCCTACACCTGTTGTGGATACACTCTATACATTACATACAATAAGATTTTGATAAATAATTGTCATATTTCGCTAGTTTAGGTTAATATAAATATGTTTCAAGTTTCAATTACACATCTTAAGAGGTAGACGAGATATTAATTTATAAGTGTTTTTCTTTGCACATCCAAACGCTCCCACTTAAAAGCATTGGCATCTTTCTAAGTTGAAGAAGATGTATCTATATAGGTAGTAGTAGTTGCTCCAAAGAGACAAACTTTTATATAAAGTAATTATGAAGATATAATCATTTGAAAAAAAATCGGTCGACAATTAGCTTTTAGACACCCCTCCTCCGCTTTTCACAACACAATGGATACATAAATTAAATTATTTTTAAAGTTTGTCACATTAAGTGCTCCATATGTGTGTGTCCATGTTTAGCTTTCTAGCCGACCATTGCTGAGATATTTGAATTCATAGTTTTTGTTTCCAGCACTTTTCAAAATTCGAGTCAGTACCCTTCCACAATCCACCCAAAAATGATTTTGCTATCTTTAATGGTTTCCAAGTTATTGTGCGCTTAGTGCACACGTACGGCGTACTTTACGTTCCTGTTCGCACATGATTGTAGCTTATAATTAACAGTATCAACGAGTGATAATCTCGAATTAATGATTGACATTAGGAATCGTCAACATAGAAGCTTTAAAACGAATCTTTTGTGAATTTAAATTCCCATAACACAACTAATTTGTATACTCTTCCTATACCGATATAACTGTGTAATACATTAAACATTAAATTGTGATTATAAACTGGGGCTTATATCACCAGTGATGTCAACGATTCTATCCAAATCTGAGGCTCTTAGCCATTTTACGCTAAAGCTTATTTTTTTTAGCGAAAGCTACCGGTCCAGCCGTGGACCTACATTTATTCGAAAAAGTCAACAAATATGTTATATGGAATATTCCTAAGTACATTTTGAATTTATTGTGATAGTCGGAGTGGAAGCATTTAGGAAGTCTTTAGTTTTTATAATAATTATCTTATTTGTACGCCTTAAATTTTAGGGGTTAAATATTTCAATTCAACTGGTCGGGACCATTCAAAAGTACCTAAAAATAATTATGTCTGTTAAATTTAGTAGATTGGTGATTTAATTTTAAATGTTCAGTTGACTATTACAGAATGGTTATAAGAACTTTTGCAATTATTCTTAAAATCAGCAAAATACTCCCACTCATTCGACCACCTTCCGAAAATTTCAGAAAATTCAAAGCACGATTTATTTTAACAAGTATGGATATGAAGCAAAGCACAATTTCGTCGTCATAAATATTTCAGCCAATAATTTAATAATTTTAAAAGGTTTTTGCAAAATTTCCAGCTAATACATTAGTTTTTCAATAATGCTTCATTTGAATGGGATGAGATAGAATGAAATGCTCTAGATACGGTCTCTTGAAACTTAGTTTTTTAAGGGACAACAAAAATCTATTTGTTCTTAATGGTTCTTTTCGAGATCCAACATAAACACAAAATAGTCTTAGATTTCATAATTTTCACATAACGAGTTTATTCATTTGGTAAACAGTAGGTATATCATAGAAAATTTGTCAGTTGATATGTCTATAAAGAAAAACTTGAAAACTCAATAAACTTAAAGAAAAACTAAGATCAAATATCGACTTCATGCCCAATGCCAGCCATATGTGCATTTCTTGACGATTTTTTTCAACTGCATGAAAATCCAACGAAAACCCGAGTAAAGTTTATTTAGCGAAAACGATCCAACTTTAGTTCCTTACTCATAGCGAATTCTTGACTCAAAACAGGGAATAGAACGAAGAAAAAAATCTAGACAAGAAATCAATTTCCAGTCCGTTGGGTCGTTTTATTTTCACTTAAAATGAAATCATACGATATACGAACCCATTTCGAAGAAACTCTACAAAACTCGTAAATGATGATTTAGGTAGTAAAAGTTCTTTTCGACAGCTTCACATATTTTTCAACACGTTTCAGAAATGTATTATCAACAAAATTGTTGAATGGGACACAAAGTTAGAAACCCAACTACTGTGACGAGTTATTTATTGCTGCAGCTTTCGAAAATCGATGGACAATATTTAACTCAGATAGGAATTGGGAAATTTTTGATAAGGTAAGGATCGAGAACAGTGTTAGACGTAAATACTATATTGCAGCAAGTAAAAACTATGAGATAAATTGGATAGGATTTTCGAAAACACGAACTCAAATGCAATCTTCTCAAATATTTTTGATGACTAAAATAGTTTAACCTCGACACATAACGCTAGAAATTTGCCTGAAAGCCGAACTAACACTTTTTACTCTTGAGCGAAACTACGAATTGTAAATTTAGTTAAACTCAAGTTTTATGCTAAAACATATGAGAAAAATTATTCAACTCAATTACCAACTCATCTATCGACTCTGGAGAAAGTCCTCAAAAATCGGTCTCAGTGTCAGCTTGTCAAAGTACACATTGGCTATAATTCAAAACAATGCTACGGAAGCCGAAAATAAAAAACACACGTAACTTCCTTTGACAAAATCCAGGAATGTGAAAACCGATTGGTAAAAAAAACACAAACATGGATAACATTAGCCATAAGCAAGAGTCATAGCGAGCAGACTGACGGAAAAAGTTCTACTTCCTCCTTTTAGATATCCTTCAGAATACAAATCATAAAAACTCTGTACATAGGATGTTGTTGTATACACGGTCATCGGCACGTAGCTTTTAGTTACACAAGGACAGGGGATGCAATGCATAGGGTAAAGAAATTTTTTGGATCAGGGACTGTAATTGTGTTTCAACATTCTCCACAGTTGATAATTTTTTTCATCTACGATATAATTTATACTGAAATTAAAACTGAGGGTACATGGTAGACCGGAAAATTTAATCAACATAATTGAAAAATAAACTTGGAGTAACAAAATTTTCAAATAGAGTTTTGCGTTCAATTTTATTGCATTTAAATGAGATTTAATTAATGTTGTTATAATTCTGTTGGCTTATAGATTTCTTGGCTTTTCGTACTCTAGATGAAATTATAGCTATACTCCATTATGATGTTAAGACAGTAGGTTATTGGTGTCACCCGTTCTACCACTCCCCATATAAATTTTTTTTAAGATTATAATAATTTATATTTTATCTAGCGTATCGCATGATGGGCTTTACGAGCAATCGTACTTCTTAATGTTTAAAAAAAAAAATTTGAAAATGGCAGAGAATTGGTGGAACAAAGAATCATAATATGTATATGGCAAAATTAATTGACATGAAGCAAATCCTCTTTTTTTCTGCGCGTCAAATCAATTCTAGTAATAATTATCATCGATTTAACATTTGAGTCCCTGCAAAAAAGCAATAAATCACGTCAAAACTCGAAACATAAATATAAACAAATTTGATTTCAATTCGTAATTACAAGCTCACTAAAAAACATAACAGGACTATAACTGGGCGTAAGAACCAATCATGCGATACTCTAGATGAAGAGACATTTTTTAATTTTAAGAAATTTTATATGGGGAGTTGTGGAAGGGGTAACGGCATTGAACCAATTTTTCACATCTTGCTAGAATTGCTATCAGGATGTTTTTTTTTTTTTAAATTTAAACTTGAAAAATTCAATAGGTGCTGAGAAAATTAGTGTATTGGATTTAGTGAAATTGTGCAGTTTGTATGGGAGGTGGTAGAAGGAGTTTGGAATTCTTAGTGAGTTTTTCAGAAATAACTATACACATCATGCATTTGATATGTTTTTAATCGCAGACCAGTAGCATTCAAACTTTTCAGGAAAATCAAAATTTTGAAAAGTTGTGAATTTATTGTTTGGGAGGGAGTAGAAAAAGTAAAGCCAATCATGTAATTTTTTTGGTCTTACTAATAATTCTAAATAAATATTTTGTTCAAAATTTCAGCTCGATAAATTCTATATGTACTGAGTAAATTGGTTTACAGTATTTCATGAAAAAGTGCAGTCTATATCGTAGGTGGTAGAAGGAGTAAAGAGATTCAAATAATTTTTATACCGTAGATTGAAATTGGTATAAAAATAACATGTTCCAAATTTTAGATCAATAGCTTTTATACTTTTCGATAAAATCGGTTCACTATCAAATCTCAAAAATGCGTGATGTTAAATAATAAAGGACCAATGATCGATCCCTGAGGGACGCCAGAGTTGCCAAGAAACTCAGTAGAGGAGTGTCCGTTGAACGTAATTCGGAGACGACGGTCCGTAAGGTACGAACTGAACCAGTTCAGGAGAGAGCCAGAGACACCATACCTTTCAAGTTTTGAGATTAGAATTTTACAATTAACACTGTCGAAAGCTTTAGAAAAATCGGTATATATGACTTGGACAGTATTATGACGATCTAAGGATTGAGCAACGGAATTAGTGAATTCACATAAATTAGTAGAAGTAGATCTACCTTTCACAAATCCATGTTGGGCTGGTGATACCAAGTGATAAAGTTTTTCCCACATTACATTATGAACTAATCTTTCAAACACCTTTCCAAAACAATTCAGGGTGGAAATAGGGGGATAGTTCAAGACATTTTCGTTATCTCCTTTCTTTAAAATGGGTACTATGTTAGCTAACTTCCAGCATGCAGGAAACGCGCCTTCTTCAAGAGACTTATTGAACAAAATAGATAATGGCACTGCGAGCTCCGAGGAGAGAGCTTTCACAAAAAGGTTCGGGATCCCATCCGGTCCGCCATCGATTTTCGAGTCTAGAGAATGGATGATTGATATAATGTCCCTCTCACTAATGGATATCTCAGAGATCGACTCCTGGGGTGGGATGAAGAAGTCATAAGACAGATCATTACTCGAGTGGCTAAACACAGAGGAAAAGTAATTGGCAAAAAGCTCACACATTTCTTGTGGAGAGGTAGTGGAAGTATCACCAAACTTAAGTTGTGAAGGAAAAAATTGCTTATTTCTACGCTTTCTAACATGCGACCAAAACGGTTTGGTCTCACTGCGCAACAGTGCCGCCTCAAGCTGAGAATATATGCAGAGAAAGCCTTCTTGATGTCCGATTTGACCCGCTTACGTTGAAGGGAATAGTTTTGGTAATCGGATAGAAGAGACAAACGCTTATACTTTTTATGCAAACGCGCTTTTTTACGAAGAGCGCAAATAATAGAATGGTTATACCATTCAGGGTAGTCACGACTAGAAATGATACGAGGAACGTTCCGATGAATAATATCATCAAGGATGGAGTGTAGTTGCATCGATGATTCATTAGAGCTTTTGCTGCTAAAAAGTTCAAACCAGTTAATATTACCGATGTCACAACTCATTTGCTCGTACTTTCCCTTATAGAAATTGTATTTCTTATCCGTACAAATAAGAGATGGATTACATACCTCTATTTGCAGGTTGATCTGAAGGGGAGGATGATAAGGGTCGGGTGGCACTAATCCGCTAAAGATGTCAACGTTGATCCGAGAAGCACTGACATTAGAAAGAATCAAGTCTAGGATATTCCCTCGACGATTTGTGTAAGAATTTTGTTGAGTAAGTGAACACAGGTTCATAAAGTGATCAACACACAAGTCTATGCTAGATACAGGCAATAAAGAGTGTGACCAGTCTGCTTTCCATTGTAAGTCGGGGAGGTTGAAGTCACCACAGATAAGGAATGTCAAGGTAGCGCCAGCTGAGTTGACGATATCAGAGAGGCTGTCAAAAAACTTTTCAATAATTTCCACTGCGCAGGAACAAGGAATATAGACACAGCATATATATAGGTATCGAGCATGAGAGAGTTTAATCTTGAGGAGAAAGTGCTCTATGGGAAAAGCATCAAAGTCCGGACAACGCGACGTTGACAGGGTATTTTTAACCGCGATGAGGACACCGCCACCATCCTTTTTGATAGAGCGACTAAGATCACGGTCATGCCTGTGAACAGTGTATTAATTCGAGGAAAATTCAGAGTTTTGAATTGAAGGCAGTAGCCACGTTTCAGTGATGCAAAGAATATCAGGCATACTCTCCAGAAGGGATACCATGAAGTCGTCCAACTTGGTTCTAAGGCCACGCATATTTTGGTAGAGAATTGTGAGATTAGTATTATTTTATTATTATTAACAAAGCCTGATATATTCTTGTGAACATTAGATGATGAAGGATTGATAGCAGTCAAACATGAGGTATTTATGCTGGTTTTCGCTGATTGCTTCTTCGACGAAAATTCCGTTGAGAGCTATTTCTAGGTTCAAATTCCTGAACAATGACGCCTGGTGGCCAAAATTCAGTAGAGTTGGCAGTAGTAAGGTTTGCAGGCAAGCAAACTTTGAAAGACGCAATAATTTTACCTGGAAGATTGTCCTGTGTCAGCTTAGTACAGCTGATGACATCTGGAGTATAGCCCAGCTTCGACGTGATGTAATCAGACACTTCTCTGGTAGACGTATCGTAGGCCAAACGAGACACAAATAGCTGTCTGGGAGGTTCAACGACACGTAGCGTAGGTGATGAATTAGAAATTGGAGGGAAAAAGGGGTAAAGCGATTTGGCCCGTTTACAAACTTGAAACGAAGTGTAAAAAATTTGAACGTTCTAGCTCAACGTGTTCTCAAGCTTGAGAGCGAACACAAGGACGGGCATCCGGTTTTGAGATTTTTGAGCGATAATATTAACTTCTGCATCATTCATTTTTTTCTCCGAGCCTTATTTCTGAGCGTTACAAACTTTAGAGCAAACTTATAATACTTTCAGATTTCATCTAGAGTATAAAAATAAAAGATAAAAAGTTAATGTTTCGGTGTTAATTTAAAGTTCACAAGTTTACTAACTGTTACAGGAAACAAGAAAGAAAATGGAATTGATCGATTGTGCTGATGGCTTCCCATCCAATCGATAACAATAATTTATTGTTAGAGTATTAAAGTAAA
Organism: Chorisops tibialis; assembly: GCA_963669355.1. Lineage (NCBI taxonomy): Eukaryota > Metazoa > Arthropoda > Insecta > Diptera > Stratiomyidae > Chorisops > Chorisops tibialis. The sequence continues at coordinate 40,460,114 of OY770264.1, read as the reverse complement.
AGAATAATTTATTTGCATGATGTGTTTCAGGTGTAGTGATAAAAACATACTTACTTACTTACGATGGCGCTACAGCCCAAATCGGACTTTGGCCTCCTGAATACTTTGCCTCCATCCATCTTGGTTCAGTGATCGCGTCCTCCAGTTAGAAAATCTTAGTAGTGATTTGCTGTTTGCGTCAACCGGTTTTCAGAAGCTCAACTGGAATTTGATCAGTGCCCGCGCTTTGTTGTTTGGGGGTTCCTCAGGGCTGTTTTTACTTCTTCGAGTGTGGGAGGTCTCAAAGAGAATCCTTCATCAGCTGTTACATCAGTCATACCTGCAACTGTGTCTGCTGCTGCTGTTCGAGCGGGTGATGGGCTCGGATTAAGAAGGTGTTCAAAGTGTTGCGCCCATCTTCATTTTATATCTTTCGCATTACTTAGAACGTTCCCTTCTGCATCTTTGCAGAGGGTCATTTTCAGTTGGTATCCTCCTTTCATTCTTTTAGCAAGGGAATACGTGGCTCTTGTGCTGTGTATTTTAAAATGTTCGTCCATGTTTTTTCGTCATTATTGTACTTCCGTTTCTCGTCTGCATATTTTGTTTGCAAATTGTCTACTACTACTACAACAATGGCACAATAGCATAAATCGGACCTTGGCCTTCTGATATTCAGGTTCCTTAACATTTTTCATTACTCATTGTGGAAGGGTTTTTAGTCCTTCGTACAACCTGAGGTGACCAAAGCATATACAAGAAGGCAATGTGTTGGAATTATATATTGCGCCGACCGGGATTTGAACTCACGACCTTCATATTATAAGACCAACACGCTACCCACTAGGCTACACTCTAGCAAATCGTCTAAGATCATTATATTTGTCCCGTTTGGCTGGTGTCGGCCGTTCTGTTAATATTTTGTAAGCTTGATTTTTTCGGTCTAAGGCATTTTGGCATTCGTTGTCAAACCAGTCATTTCTATTGCGCCGGGGTTGTTGTCCTATTACCTCCCCTGCGACAGATATAATACCATCTTTGATATTTTGCCACATTTGTTCTATTGGCATGCTGGCGTTGTTGTTCAGTATTGGTGCGAAGTGCCTCCCTATGGCTGATACCTACTTCGCAACTACTTTCTTATCCTTGAGCTTTCATCATCATCAATGGCGCGACAGCCCAAATCGGGCCCTGGCCTCCTAAAGTCGTCGCCTCCAATCGTCTCGATCCAAAAACTGCGTCCTCCAGCTGCTAATTTTTTTGTCCTTGAGTTTTGCTATGTCGAATTTAGGAACCGGTTGTATTTTTGGGTGTTCTCGGTTTGCGATTCGACATTGAAACTTGGTCTTTACCAAATAGTGATCTGTGTCGCAATTAGCACCGCGACATGTGCACACGTCGAGAAAGCAGGAGGCCGTCCTCTTTTCTATTAGAACTTGGTCTATTTGATTGAATGTTCGTCCGTCGGGTGATGTCCACGTTCTCTTATGAATGTCACGATGCGGGAAGCATGTCGAGCTTACAATAAGATTTTTGCTGCTAGCAAAATCAGTCAGTCTCTGGCCGTTGTCGTCACTAATATCATGGAGACTGTGCCTTCCAATTGTCCCTATGTACGTTTCTTCTTTGCCCACTTTCGCGTCACCCAATACTATTTTAATATCGTTCGACGAAAGGTTGCTGTAGAAATCGTCTTTAACTTCGTCGTTTTTGTCTTCCGTTGGGGCATGGACATTAATAAGCCAAACATTAAAGAATTTTGTCTTGATGCGGATTGCACACAATCGTTCATTGACGGGTTTGAAGTTGTGAACCTGGTACTTAAACTTGTTGTCGACGACAAACGCAACTCCAAACTCCCGGCTTCCCGATGATTTTCCACTTTTGAAAATTCTGTGCGATCTAATGTCAGTAATCTCGCTACATAACAATTTAGTTTCTTGGAGTGCAATTATGTTTATATTGTGTTTTGCTGCCTGTCCCAGAAGCGCTCTCACTGCTCCTGCTCTGTACAGGGATCGCGCATTCCAAGATACGAAGGAATAGTCCATTTTTCGTGTGCGTGGTCATTGCCGTTGAATAATCCAGTCCGTTGCTTGAGGTTTCGAAACGGGTGGGGTTTTTCCGAGGATGAGTTGTTAACACATCGCCCGAACCCCAACTTGGAGGGCCATATTATTATAGTGCTAGAAATTTTCTGTTTCATAAGCACTCGCGCCTATCAGTTCAGCAAGTCAAGTCCAGATGGACAAGACCAGTACCAGGTGGAGGTATGATGAGCGCAATTGATGTGTATATGATAGTTACAACACTGCATGTCGCCTTATAACGCCGATCAGATGCCTACCCTATCTATACACATCCAGCCACCAGTGATAAAAACATATCTCAAAATTGTTTAACGAAAACTCAAGATATACACTGGTCTGATTCGTTCATCACTGCTATCCTCTATAATGCAAAAATATTATTTTAACCACTTTTCATAAATCGATTATCACATTAAAAGACACTCACAATTTTTTCGATCTCCTGTCAAATTTAAGATTTTGTTGACTCACCATTTTCCGATCTAGGCCGCCAATATTTTAGAAGAAGGGTTAGAACGTAATTAAATCTTAACTTCTTTTTCCTCAAAAATCAGAGCGAAAAATTATGGGTTGATTTTATGCGTTATCGTGTGATCATCGGTCAGTAGACTACACAAAAAAAGCTGAAAAAAATATATAATAAAGGAAAACAAAAATTTAACGGCAGCAAATGTCTTGAGAATTTACGATACTCCCTCAACTACTGAACTATCTCTCAAGTCATATATGAACAAAGTTATTTCATTTTTATAGTCTTGTTTTTCTAGAATTGAAGGCATTTCTTTGTATATAGGGTTAGTGCTAATATATATGTTATTAGTAAACTATCTATTACAAGGTCAAGTCATAAAACTTACATATATCCTTGAAATTTATTTTGCTGTAAAAGTTTATCGCACAACTTTCAATTAATGAAATCCATACATTCCTATCGCTAAAATTCTGTAAACATTTTTTTAACTTGATTCAATTTATTTGAATAATTTTCATTTAATGGAAAAATTTTATTCGATAGTCCATTTTGTATCACAATCTTACATAAATTTTTGCATTAACTTTCAAGCCAAGATTTAAGAGCAATAAATTCAAACGTGATCAGATTTTCGAAACGAAATACTATCGTGGATGGAGTTATTGTTAAAATGAATGCAATCCTGAAAATGTGATTCAGATGCCATTCAATTTACATTTTATGAAAATTTCGTGCATGAATGGAAGCTTTTTATGTGATTTCTTGAGAATATGTGAGAGTCACTGTTGCTCTTGAGTTTTCCTGTTAAGTTTGCATACTATTAAGGACTGTTTTCAAAATAAACAGTTTAAACTGACAACAAAAATATTGTCCAACTCCATGCTCACATCCTTTCCAAATAAAAATTGAATTTTGCAAAAATGGTTTTCGTAAGAAACAATCTAAAAAAAATATTAACATCCCAAGTTTATAAAAAATAAGCTTCAATACGAATTCTCTACAACCTAAACAAAACTATTTAAATAAAATAAATAACCAAAATAAATTTCTGCTAAAAACAAACGGAAATATTACAAATATCGACATATTACATCTAGAGTATAAATTTCTTTGAAAATACTGTAATTTTGTCCACAAAAATTCATCCACATTCTATTTACGACATGTTCAGCAAATTACACCCAGGTGTCATTGTTTAATTTTATTTCACCAATACAAATTACATTAGTAAAACAAACCGGCCATTCAAATTTTCCAAATATGGTGCTTATACTCACCTCAAAATTAACTCCAGTTTTAGTTTTCATTTCAAATATTATTTCAAAATATAATTCGATCGAACTATGACACCATCGAATACATGCAATCATACTATTCAAATAGATTAATTTCGTTACATGTTTACCAACTATAAATTTTCATTTGTTTCCTCCCGCCTTGCAGGACATTCTGCACACTAGTGGATGATACACAATACAATATTTTAAGTATAGGCAATATTTAATAACCGCTATGGACATAGTAACTTATTAACAACATGTTTCAATGTAATATCGACTAAAACGATGACGGGTTATTAATTAATATATTGCGTACTCTTGCTTCAGTTGAAAGCATTGGATACATTTTCAGGAAAATCTGATTTCAGTTAAGTTTATGTTCGGAAGAAAATTTATGTTCAATGGTTTAAAATAAACTTTTTTTTTGTCAATAATTCATTTAAGATGAATGATGGTAAAAAAAAACATAACAGAACTATGATTTCATCTAGAGTTGAAATAGAAATTTTTGTGATCTGAAAAAGTTTCGTATAGGAAGTGGAAGGGGTGATGGCACTGAACAAGTGCCTATTGTGCAGTTATTGTCCCTTTACCCTACCATAACTCGATAGCTTTGGCTAATCTAAGTATATTTGAACTGACACGGCACCAGTTCAACCTTTTCCTAGAAGATTGAATCTTTTCGTTGCTACTGCCTCACAGTGACATTGGACATGCTCTGTCGTTTCTGAGTTTTTGAAACAGAGGCGGCAGATGTCGGTTTCAGCTAGACCTATATTTTTTAGGTGGTGGTTTACTCCACTATGCCTCGTCAATAGGCTGATTAGATTACTCAATTTTAGAATATCCTCCACTTTGTTTTTTTGTGGTAGAATAAATTTCTATGAGATTGAAAGTCTATTCCAGTAGATTCTATGCTCTTGTTCAATCTACTCTCTAAGTATAAGGTTGAAGTGTCCTTTTGGTTTTCCACAGAATAGCTCTGATCCAATAAAATTTGTTGCTGCGCCATTTTTTGCGAGGCCGTCCGCCTTTTCATTTCCCTCAATACCCGTATGTCCTAGGACCCACATTAATGTTTTCTTATTCCTTTTCCCCAGGATGATTAAGTTTTGAAGGTATTCTCAAACAAGCCTCGATTCGTGTTAGTTGGTTGCTAAAGCTTTAAGAACTGCCTCAATATCCGATAAGATATAAATAGATTTGTTGCGATGGGCTCTTTTAATACTGTGTTGGTTACATAGCTCCATTGCAATAAGCTTGGCTTGGAAGATTGTGGCTTCATTACCAAGAGGTTTTGAAACCAAAAAGCTAGGACCTATGACTCCGCCCCCAGTCCTTTTCAAGGTGCACGAGCCAGATGGTTGGTCACTCTCTTATTTCAGGTAGCATGGATTGCTATTACTTGCATTCTCTGATTATTACTTTGAATAGGGTTTCAAAGTTGAATTTTGTCGCCATAGTGTCGGACAGCGTTGAGGTTCGAACCTCAACTCTCGGATTTTTTAATATTTGGAGGTGACCTCTAAAATCGCCCGACTTGTTGTTGTTATCCCTGTGTATGCGTAGCACCCCTTTGATAGCCTCCTTTTTTATGTGGAGATGTATCGGAGAGATGTTTAGCAATATTTCCATTGCTGCAGTACGTCAAGTTTTCATTGCACCTGTGATACAAAGGCATGTTATTCTTTGAATTTATTTTATTAGATTGTTGCAGATGAAATGGCGACTTTCGCGATGAAGTGAAGTTAGTTGCGATTTTCATGTCTCAAACTGCCGCCAGGTGGCTCTGGTAGAATATTGAAGTATTAATACTCCTACATTTGGTCGTGGAATCATTTCAGTTTTGGACTTCATTGAGATCGGAGTGAAAAAAAAAACATAGAATCGTGTCAAAAACGGTTACTTTTTCTTTATGAGTTCAAACTTGGCCACAACGCAAGGGAGGTAACCAAAATCATCAACAGGGCATCTGGAGCTGACACAGTAAGCAAATGAACCACACAGCGATGATTCAAAAAATTTCGATCAGGAGATAAGACCCTTCAAAGTGAGCCATGTGATCACTTAGGGCCATCGATATACAATGATATATTCATTGTAAGAAACTAAGAGTACAATATTCGACAGTTTTCCGTCACTTGCAACAGCTTGGAAAAGTCAAAACGCTTGATAAGTGGGTTCCGCATGAGCTTACTGAGCAAAACAGCAAAACATTGAAGAAGAAGACGAAGTAGAAGAGTATGGAGTAAGTGGGCTCATTCACGAAGTTAAAGCTGTTGTTTTTGGTAAAATTGACATAAGGCATTCGAAAGTTATTGTGTAAGCGTTCGGTCCTATGATTTGAGACAACAAACCATTATGTTTTTTCTTAACGATTCGGTACGAGGTTTATTGCTTAGCGTTACAAACGTTAGAGTAAACACATTAACCTTTCATATTTTGGCTAGTAGTATGCATATGGCACTATTCCGAATAAAAATTCCGTAACAAAATGTTCGATATTTCATTTAAACTTTCCTTAAACGAAAAATATCGAAAAATTAATGATCCTGAAACTTAATTATATCGTTCCAACTATTCAAGTGTCTTTTAACTGTCATCGAGTCATCGAGTAAGGACGATTTTTTTCCCAGAAAATGAAAAGGAACTGCTTAAATGTCTTCAATCGCTCGAAAGAATTTCGTGATAACCTTTCGTTTAAATTTAAATTCTTATAAGAATGGCTATATCTCACTTGGAAGGATTCCAACAAAAAATAAAAAAGGAAAAGGTACTTTTCTCTATACAAGAAAGCTCACTTTGTTGTATTTTTTTTTTCCATCGAGCCCTCTTTAAATGGAACAAAAGGAGCTAAAATGGCAGAATTATCCTGGGTTTGTCGTGGCATTCTATTAAATTCTATAATAATTCTTTCAAGTTTTTTTCGGAAGGAACATTCAGCTTACTGAATTTACCTTTGTATGCTGTGACTTTGGTGATAAGGCTGAAGAAATCCTTTCATGAATGATAGGAGTGCTGCCCATCGAGGTAGGTTTATTTTTCTTGTATATGGCTAATATTTGTAAGTGTATGAGAAACTCAAAATGCGTGAAGAGTAATGATAAATAACGTAAGTGATTTAGATTGAGGAGAGACTAATAAGAAAAAATGTAAATTGAGTGGTTGGGTTGTATATTAATGGAAATTGAAAGATAAATGTAATACTATCGTTACGGTATTTTAAATATTTTCAAAAAAGAAAGGCATTCGCGATTCGTTTTCAATGCATTTCTAATAATTTGAGTACTACTGAAAAGTTAGATACCCGGCAGTCCGAATGTACTAATTTCGCATTCGCAGTCACATTTTGATTTAATTACATCTTATAATAATTAATTTGTCCCCTAAAATTATATTTTGACTTATAAGTCGACATGACGAAATTCGGAATTTTGATCTGATTATCAGTTTATATGTTTGTATGTATTATCGCGATTTTGCCGAGAAGTAAGGAACATGGGGTGGGTGGATATGACCCGAAGAAAAAAACTATTTTTCGCTCTTGTACGCGGTTGACAGAATTAACGACGACGGAAAGTTACCTTTCTTTCTTTTAATGGGAATTTCGAGGCCGACATAAGGGCATTTTATTTCCTCGATGAAACCACAGAGTAATTACTCTACTCCAAACATTTTATATTGGGCGGAATATATGAATACAAATATAAATCGTAATAACGAGAGGGTGTCAAAAAAAAAAAAAAACTGCAGCTTACCAAAAATTAAATTAGTTTCGTATCTGTGAACACGAAAAAAAAAAGTGTTTAAAAAAAAATTGAAAAATCTCCAGAACCACTTTAATTTAATTTGTTTTTCTACGCAAAACTAAACCTAACGTACTTTTCTGTTTCTCTTTGTTTAAAAAAAAATCAACATTGGGGCACGTTGTTTAAAAAAATCATCGTTGGGTTGGGCCCTGAGGAGTTATTGTTCTTTTTGCTTGTCCATCGTTCGATGACAGGTCCCTTTTCGTAAGTAGTTTCACAAAACTTAGATTTTTTTTATTTTTTTTTTTTTAAATAAGTACCAACTCGCGCACATTAATTATGAGAATAATTCGTTTGCAGAATAGAAAAATTCTCTCTTTTTAAATAAAATGCAACTGCACTCAGCGGATGTTGAGATCGTCCTTCTATATCATTTTACTTGAATTTCTCATTTGATGCGCTTTTTTCGTCGCCCGAAATATGCCGGATTTTTCAAAGTTGCACGCGCAGCAAGGACAATTTACAATCTCTCCTGCAGATGTCGCTACACAGATTAAATAAAAAAAATTCTACGCCCTGGCAATTATATACTATGTTGACAAAAATTATGTTGTATTTTGTTGGCAATATAAAAGAAAATACATTTAAAAACTGTTTAACAAGACTATCGGCAAGAGAATGAAAGAAAAACGTTTAAGAACGCTGAAGGCGCCGTCCGTTGGAGAGTTCTGGAAAAACCCGCGTCAAAGGTTGGATCGCATTTGTGGAATTACCAGCTCCAACACTTCCCCTCGAGACAACCGCTGAATTCCTCGCTGGCAGTTGCTTCAGTCCTAATAGATTGACACACCGGTCATGCTATGGTCCTGTCAAAACCTTAGTTAAAACGTCGGCAGGCATGTCGTTCGATGCTATGTGCTCCAGGACTACTTGCCCAGATTCGATGACTTCGCGCACAAAATGATGACAAATATCGATGTTTTTTGTTCGCCCGTGAAAACTGGATTACTTGCTAATTTCTGCGCACTGAAATTATCATTGCACAACTTGATGGGTGACCCATCCGCAGCTTCAATCTCTGCTAAAAAAACGTCGCAGGTGCACAGCCTCTTTCGCTGCCTCGCTCAATGCCATATATTCGGCCTCAGTCGTTGAAAGCGCGACTGTGCGTTGTTTTCTGGAGTCCCAGGATATAACGCTGGTGGCGTTATATGATAAAAGCGTATCCAGTGAAAGATCGTCGATCATCCGTCAACCCTCCCCAATCAGCATCCACGTAGCCTTCAATCGAATCTACCTGTTTATTGTAGTAAATTCCCTGGTCTGCTATGCCCTTGAGGTACCGCAACACACGCTTCGCTGCATTCCAATGATTTTTGTTAAAACAATCGTTGTACTGACTCAAAATACCCGTCGCATGAGCTATATCTGGACGTGTTGCTAAAGACAGATACAGTAAAGATCCAATCAACTCTCGGTAGGTGGTTTCTCCCCGTCTAAGTTAGACCATGCTTCTCCTTTGTTCGCGACGTCCAAAGGTGTAGATACAGGATTACAGTCCTGCATCCCAAATCGATGAAGTATTTCTGTGACATACGTCTTTTGATTGATGAAAATTCCTCCGTTTTCTATGGTGAAATCCATTCCCAAACATCGATTCCGATTCCCGAGATCCTTTATTTCGAATGATTTCGACAACGTTTCCGCAAAATTCTCTATGTCCTCGGAATTTCGACTCATCACCAGAATATCGTCGACAGAAATAACGATAATCATTAAGTCCATTTGATGCTTTAAGTAAACGCAAGCATCTTCGTTTATTGGCTTTGCGCCCAACGCACGCAATTCTTTATCGAGGCGTTTATGCCAAGCGCGACCGGCTTGCCTTAAACCATACAAGGCCTTTTCCATGTGGCAAACTTTTTCATCCGATTTTAACTGTTGCAACATTGTTTTAGCTTCAATAATCAGATGATCCGTACATGATTTGTCATCAATAATGTATTGCAAAACTTCCATTGTACAATCCGGTATTTCCATGAATACCTCTTCCTCTAGGATACCATTTAGATATGCCGTCGTGACGTCGTACTGTCATATATATGTGCTACTGAAGCATAAGTTTCGTGGAAATCTCTTCCGTACATTTGAGAATAACCCTTGGCCACTACTCTGGCTTTTTGTTTTTATGGAATCCCTTAGCTCCATATTTATTACGCAGTACAAATCGACTGCCAAGCGCCTTTGCGGCTTCAGATCTATTTACTAGATCCCAGGTATCCTTTGCTAGAATCGACTTTATCTCATCTGACATGGCAGCCATCCATTCCTCAGATTCTGGACTAGTCAATGCTCTAGATATAGGAACTTCTGCCATAAAACCGAAACTATTTTTGGTTTCCCCGGCTTGTTTCGCCGTTGCGTATACCTTACGTGGCCTTCCTGGACAACCACTTTGTATCAACTTCGGTCTGCCAGGACCTCGTCTTTCAGCAGCTAGAGGGTCAGAATCTGCTTCCTCGGCATCGTTTGGTAGTGCTTCCTGGATGCCCTTCTCGGGTTGCTGATCTGTTTCGAACTTTGGGTATAGGCTGATCTTGCTGGAAAATTCGTCGCAATCTGCTTTAAAGAAATTCGTATGAATCACGTTCGATTGAGGTAAATTGTTTTCTAAAAATTTTACGTCTCCTGATATTACGACCTTACCACAATCAGGTAACCAAACCCTGAATGCCTTGGATTCCAAGCTATATTCGACGAAAACGTCGATCGCGGATCTAGTTTTCCTTTACCTGGTGTTCTGTCCATAACGAAAACTGTACTTCCGAATGGCTTGAAATCTGCTACATCTGGAGCATTACCGTACCATAGTTCGTACGGGCTTTTCCATTCAATTTTCGAGTTGGCGATCTATTCCGAATAAAATTGGCTGTATTTATAGCCTCTGCCCAAAAAACCGCTGGTAATTTCGACTGAATTAAAAGGCTCCTCGCCATATCCAATAGCGTCCGATTTCGTCTCTCGGCAACACCATTCTGCTCGGGGTTGTATGGAACCGTTAAACGTCGTGTTATCCCGTGCCTCTGGAGTAATTCGTCGAAATCTTTGTTGACATACTCCCGCCCGTTATCGGATTGTAAATGTTTAACGTTTATGTTCTTGTGTGTACTCATGAGTTTCCTAAACTTTTCAAACTCACTTAGTAATTCAGTCTTTTGTTCGATAAATATAATTTCACACCATCCAGAACTGTCGTCGATAAATGTTGTGAAATATCGTTTCCCTCCGCGAGAAACGACGCGCATCGGGCCGCAAACGTCGGAGTTTATGAGTTCGCCCACACTCGACAATCTCTTCGAAGCTTTCGGGAATTGAGTACGACACATCTTCCCCTGGAGACAGACCGTGCAGACCGTTCTATAATCGTTTTCTCACCATCTACACTTGCTTCAGACGAAACGACACTTTTGCCTTCGATGTCTGTACAGGCACTGTTCGCGAGATTAAGTTTTCCGTGATTTCTCTCACGATCGATAAATGAAAATAAATTCATATCTTTGCACATATGCGATGTGCATTCACTGTCAAAACATCAAATGTCACTATCTGCACAATTCCCTGTTCCGAAAACTGAGTTTCCCGACTGTTGGAGGTAAATAAACTAATGTTATCGGCACCACTTGCGATTTGTTTGTTTGGTTTTTCGGTTTTTCGACAGTTTTTCGCGCGATGACCGACAGTTCCGCACTTGTAACATTTCATATTAGAATCGTTTTTCGCGGCGTCATCTCGCTCACTCCTTTCGCATCGGCACCTTTGATTTTTCGCAAACTTATTTCCCCGCTTTCCCGCTATCATCGCGTTCTGCACCTCGTTATGATGCGTGTCGCGCCGCGCGTCGGATTCTTCACCGACCTTTATTCAAAGCATTTCGAGGATGGTAAAACGTCACGTGTTGATATGGCGCAGCGAAAATTTTCGTAGCTATCCGGCGAACTGCGCAAAAGCATGACAGTTAACAAATCTGGATTGATGTTGATCTCCAGTTCTGTTAACTTATCCACCGTGTCGAAGAAAATTCGAGAATGCAGGCAGTCCTCGTCTTTCATTTTCAGGGAGATCAAGTGGTTCAGGAGCGCGACTTTCCGTGCCGGTCCCTTGGATTGATAAACACTTTCCAATTTTAACCAAATGTCTCGCGCTGTCTCGCAATTTTTAATCTGCCTGATTTCCGATGGATTTATTGCCAGTACTAAGTCCGATTGTGCCTTCAAATCTCCCTCCGTCCAGATTCTCGCAGCTTCTTTTTCTGCCTCGGAATTACCCTTGGGCTCTGGAAAAACCAGCTTTGGATCGCATTTGTGGAATTACCTCCTCCAACATACTATTTTTCTGCACTTGAAAAAATTAGATTCACATGAACGAACCCATCCGCACCGCGAGGACAGGAAAACGGAATTCATGGGGAACGCTCAATTTATTTTTTTTAATTTTAGCTTTGTCCAAGGCCGTTTTGGAAAACATAATTGCGAGGGCACTGGATGATCAAAAGGTACGTCGTCATTTGTGTATTACAGCTGACAGGAGTTATATTGAAGATAACAAAATGCATTTTAAAGCTGAGTATTTTTTTTTCAAATTTCTTACTGCTTGTTGCGAATTAGGTTTTTTATCATTTTTTTTTGGATAATCTTCACCAGAATGCAATTCTACTCTTCCCTCATTTAGGTCGCAATTTATTGGTTTATTTTTTTTTCCTCAAACTGTTCCTAGGTACAATTAGGATAAATTGTTTTTTTTGTGTTTATAAACATAAAATTATAACAAAATTAACCTTAATAATACCACCAAAATAATAAACTTAAAAGAAAATAATAATAATAATCAAATCAGTTCGCGCCAAATATATATTTAACCGAAAAATTATGGATAAAAACTCCCAGGGCAGCACTGCTGTAAAATATTTTGGCGCCAAAATTATCGACGAGATTGGAAGGAAAGCCGTTGATTCCTCTCGTCGGCCGGCCCAATTTAAAACAGCGGAAAAAGTTTTCGGGGAGAAGAAGAAAGACTGTGCTTGGGAAAGGATCCTGCACGATTAAATAATAGAATTCTGATTGATTTTTTTTTTATGCCAGATCAATTGTGGCGAAAAAACAAGGTGAAAAGGTTTTGCAGAGAAGAAGAAAGTCTCTGCCCGGGAAAGGATATTGGCCGATTCAATGATAGAATTTTCGTTAAATTTTTTTTTGTGAGGTGATAAATTACTTTCGAAAAAAAGGAGTTTATTTATTTTTCAATTCGGTTTGATCGAAGATCAAGTGTCTTCTTCTTCTACAATGGCGCTATATCCCAAATCGGACCTTGGCCTACTGACATTCAGGTTCCTTAACATTTTTCATTACTTATTGTGGAAGGGATGCTAGCCCTTCGCACAACCCTCTTTCTACGAATTCTTCATTTTCGTAGACTGAGGTGACCAAGGTATATCCAAGCAGGTAATGTGCTAGAATCATATATTGCGTCGACCGGGATTTGAACTCTCGACCTTTGCATTACAAGACCAACATACTACCCACTAGGCTATACTCTAGCTTCAAGATCAAGTGTGGTGAAACATTAAAAGTGAGAAAAAAGCAAATAATAATACATTATATGGGCATAAATATTAATTTAAAAAAAAAAATCTAAGTGAATAAAATTACAATGGTTCACAACTAATAAAATAAAAAAAAGAAACAAGTGAGCACATGGATATGCAACTCATCAAACGAAACTGGAAGCAGCCAGGGCCCCAACATAAGCTAAATAATTAGTCTTACTCTTTTTTCTTATTCAGAAAAGAAAAAAAATATAAAAATTGGATTTATGTTAAAAACAATTGCTTTCTTCGTGCTGGAAATTATTCCTATTTTTCTTTTTCTTTATATTTTCATTTATTTGTGTGTACCAAGATTTTTTTTTGCTTCAATTCTCGACATGAGCGAGTAAGGAACTCATAAGAGGGTTCTCGGGATTTCTCCGGAGATAAGGTAAGTGTTAATCCGAGTCATGAGTGATACTCGAAAGTGCAGTTTTCCGCTAATTACCAATAGCGGCAGTGAAATCATCCGGTTGGGCGGATTTACCGCTTAGAGTAGTACGGGATCGTCATGATCCTTTTCCCATTCCTGTAGCATCAGCACGAACTAGGTGACCCACCCCAAGCTCCTGAGCCGCCGGCAAAATCTTGCTGCCACGGCCTAAGAAATCCTCATTATCTGAAGCGGGATGAAGGATTTCCTTCGCTGAGACAGAAACGTACGACTTTTACGCAATCGTAATAGATACTTTTTATACTCTAAATGAAATCTGAGAGTTTATTGAGTTTGCCTTACCATTTGTAACGATAAAAAATAATGCTCGCACAGGGCCGCCAAGAGTGCAGAAAAATCTATTTTCGCTCAAAAGCTTCGATTCCAAGTAACCGTCTGTCCGACTGTATGCCACTCTGTCTGTCTACAGCATAACTCTCGAACGCTTTGAGTTATCGTGCTAAAATTTGTTTTTTGTCATTTTTAGCAAAAAAGAAACCTTAAGCTCGTGAGTGGGCTACATCCCTCCACTCCTTCTACACTCCCATTCAAATTTCATGAAATTTTAAGAAATTGATTTTCGTTTGAAACTATTTAAGCTATCGACTTGAAAATTGGTTCAAAATATAATCATGTTAATTTCATTAAAGTCACGCTATATTGCTCCGATCCATTAACACCTTCCATCCCCTCCCACACAAATGCAAAATTTTCAAAAATACATTTTTTTTCGATTTTCATTGAAACTAGGACATCTAAGAGGACAAATTTTTGCTACATTTAATTTTATTATAATTTCAATCAGTTTTAAAAAAATTATCACCTTAATGTCATTCGTTTTACACACTCCCAAACAAATTTCACGAAATTTTGAAATTTCAATTAAATGATGTTTCTTTGAAAATGTCAAAGCTATTGGAATTTCGTGCAAAGTATAATAATCGAAATATCATTAATGTCAACGAAATTTGTTTTAATCCGTATACTCCTTCTACCTCCTCCCATACAAATGCGTAATTTTGGTAAATGCATTATATCGATTTCTATTAAAACCCAAAAAAGTACATGTATACAATTTTGTCAGAATTTATTCCTTCATAATTGCATTAAATGCTAAAAAAAATTATCACCTTCGTTTCGCTTCTTCCAATACAAATTTCCATATTATTAATTGAAGAATAGCAATTCTCCTTCGAACATATGACAGTCATTGACTTTAAAAGTGACACAAAGCATGATGATAGGCATGTTGATAAGCAGTTTCAAAATTATCAAAAACCCTTCACTTCCTCTGCCACTTCAATGATCCAATTTCAGGATAACAATGCCCAATTTCTTTGAAAATGACGAAAGCTGCAAACTTTAAATTTAGCACGAAACATTTTGCTTACCACGTTCGGTGTTATATACGAAAACAACTAACCTCCCCCCCTCTGCTTCTACTACATCACATAGAAAGGTTTTAAAAGAATTTGAGGTATATATTTTCCGGTACATTAAACTCTTTCCTTTGGGCTTTACGCAAAATCATAAGGTTTTTTTTAAATAATTTAGATAAAATCTGGGAGTATAATAAAACTTTTACATGTCTTTAACTCTCGAATCACTGGTTATTTTTGATAAACGGCTAAAGAGGAAGAGTCACAAATTTACTGGACGAGCACAAGGATTCGGGAGCTTTTATCTTTTTAATCGATTATTAGATAGTAATTCATGGCCGTCAGGAGCATTTGTCAAAGAATTTATTTCTCGGCGCATTAGCTCCCCGGGTTCTGGTCCAAAAAACTCCGACAATTGTCCATTTACTATCAAAACGTAAATGGACTGCGCAATAAAACTCAGACGATATTTGCTTCAAGCCAGAATTCTTCTTATGATGTTATTGCTTTTACTGAATCGGGACTAAACTGTAGTTTTACTGACAGTGAACTCTTTAGTTCAGACTTCCAAGTCTTTCGTAGGGATCGTTATGTTTCCGACTTGAGATTGAAAGGTGGTGGGTTGTTATTAGCAGTCCGTAGCTGCATTAATTGTGTAGTTGTTGATGTGCCGAACCCTCACTGTCTAGAGATCTTGTGTGTTAAACTTGTATTTAGCAATAAGGATATTTATGTCTTTTTGACATATATTCCTCCTTCGAGTCCCCTTACTTTCTACGAAAAAACAATTGACAGTTTAACATTTGTTCATAGATCTATGAATATGTCTGACGAACTCATTTTACTGGGTGATTTTAATATGCCAGGACTTTCTTGGTCTTTTTCTGACGATGATTCTACGCTCTTAGTTTCTGATGCTTCGTCCTCGCTTGAATGTTTTTTTGTTGATAGTGTATTTGCACTTGGTCTCCACCAACTTAGTCTTGTTCGGAATTCCTATGAAAGACAGCTTGACCTGGTTTTTTATTCTGACTACTGTGCCTGTTCCGTGGAAGAAAGCTTATCATCAATCTCGGTCATTGATGTCTTACACCCTCCTATTAAAATATTTCTTATGATTGACGAGGAGCATATTTTTAGCCCTAGTGAGAAAATGCTTACTTTTGATTTTAACAAAGCTGATTTTTCACGGTTGGACTATCTTATCTCTAATTTTAACTTTGATAAAATTTTTGACAATCCTGATTTTGAGGGTGCCATATTTGATTTTTATTATATTCTGTACCAATTTTTTGTTGCTACAGTTCCTTTTACTTATCGTAAGAATAGTTCATTGTTATATCCTTGGTACACGAGTGAGTTGCGTGCGATTCGCAACTCGCGTAATGCAGCGTGGAATAGGTATACTAGGACGAAGAATGACATTGATTTTCGTTTGTATGAAGAATATTATGACTTATTCAAAGAATTATCAAATCGCTTATATTCTGAATACTTACTTAAAGTGGAGTCGGATATTATTAGAGATCCCTTTAATTTTTGGAAGTTTGTTAATTGTAAGCGTAAGTCTGATGGTTATCCAGCTTCTTTTCAATTCCTTGGTAGTAATAGTAATGACCAAATAACTGTTTGTAATTTTTTTGCCACATTCTTCAGTGGTTCCTTTTCTGGTAGTGACTTTATCCCTGATATGTCGTATTTTGATAATTTTAAAGGTACTTGTTCAATACGTTGTCTGGTATACCGATTTCTTATAACGATATAGTTGACCATATCTCTCGCCTAAAGGATGTTTCTTCTCCTGGCCCAGATGGTGTTCCTGCAGTTGTCCTTAAACACTGCTGTCTCTCTATTGCTAAGCCACTCTCTCTCCTCTTTAAAAGGTCGCTAGAATCTGGGATTTTCCCGAATGTATGGAAGGCCTCCTTTATCATACCGACTCACAAGAGTGGTGCAAAATCTGCTGTTGTCAACTATCGACCAATAGCTAAGTTGTCAGCTATTCCAAAGCTCTTTGAATCTGTGGTGTATGAGTGCCTGTCGTTTCACTGTAAATCCCTGATTTCAAGTAAACAACATGGATTTGTCAAAAACAGGTCAACAGTCACCAATCTGATGGAGTTTACGAATAGATCCATTGTAGAAATTGAGGAGGGTAAGCAGGTGGATTGTATTTATACTGATTTTAGTAAGGCTTTCGATAAATTGCCCTATTCAATTATTTTATTGAAATTAGACATGCTGGGTTTTCCTACATGGTTTATCAGTTGGATTAAGTCATATCTACTCAATAGAACTTATCAAGTTCTCTTTCGTGATTGTACTTCTAAGCCATTTGTTGCGCATTCTGGTGTTCCTCAGGGAAGTCATTTGGGGCCACTTTTGTTTGTCTTGGCCATTAATGATGTTGCGTCTGTGCTTAAATACTCGGAAGTACTTATTTATGCCGACGACATTAAGATCTTTAGATCTCTTAGTTCCAACTCGGACAATTTTCTTCAGGAAGATTTGATTAATTTTAGTAATTGGTGTCGCCATAATGATCTTCGTCTGAATTTGGATAAATGTCATGTTATGTCTTTTACTAGGAAAGTCTCGCCGGTTGTAATAATATATAAACTTAATGACTGTATTTTGAATCGTGTCAATTCTACTATTGACTTAGGTGTTACATTTGACCATAAACTTGATTTTAGCTTGCATATAAATAAGATTGTGCAAAAGGGTAATTCTATGTTGGGATTTACCACTCGCTTATCCAAGGAATTTAAAAATCCCTCTGTTAAATTGATTCTTTATAACACCTTTGTTAGATCTCACCTTGAATATGCTTCTCAAGTTTGGTCTCCTTATTATGATGAGCACATTTGCAGAATTGAATCAATTCAGCGTAAATTTGTGAGAATTGCCTTATGCCACCTTAATTGGAATGACAGAGTTCGTCTTCCTCCTTATATTGATCGACTTAAGCTATTACATATGTCATCACTCTCCAAACGACCCTGAGGTAGCTGATGTAGTTTTTGCTCATCAACTTCTTACTGGTTTAGTTGATTCTTCCACACTTTTGGGATTGATGCAGTTTGCTGTTGGTCGATATATACCAAGACAGCCTAGATTGCTTCAGATTTGCTTTCACCGGACAAACTATGGTATGAATGAGCCGATTTCGCGTCTCGCGAGAGAAGTGAATAAGAATGCTGATGCATTCGACTTCTCTATCGACAAATTATGTTTTTGTTTATTTTATTTTTATTTATGTAATTGGTGTAGGGATTTTATTGTTTGTTTAGTCCCTTCACTAAATGATGAGCCAGAGGATAATTGATTTCCATATTTTAATTTGGAATCGATTTATGGCAATTCCTTGCATTGAGGAATTCTGATAGTGATATCTAATATCAGGTTCGATTGGGGTCACGACACTTTTAACATATGGTTTACACAACAGCGGCCGAGTGACCTCCTCGCAAATGGCTGCCTTTAGTCCATAAGGACAATCTTCCTCATCGCGATTCATTAAAAGACCGCAACATCGCCGCATTTCCTGAGGAGCGTGAATTGGGACAACCCCAATATTACAAGCTGGAGCATCCATCAGATGACGCAGTCCAAGAAGGATGTCGAAATGAAAAAAGGTATAGACTGAAGTTAAGCAATAACCATTAGGAAAACGAAGGGTGTAGTGCACCCGATACACTTTATCCTGGGAAAAAAGGCGTAGCGCCAAGGTAAGGGAGATGGAGCGTTCATCCAAGAGCCGTGAGTGAGTAACGATAATAAGATACTTGGATGGAGCATTTACCGCAGCACTGCAGCCGGTAAGTCGCGTTCATGTACAATAAATTGGGAAAGGGTAGTAAACGGTTCCTTTCGAGTCGTTCTCCTGGCCTCAATCAACATGTATCCCTACCGGCAGCTAGTAAATTTCGTGAAACAAAATCGATTTGAAAGAAAAGATTCCGGATTCCACACTGTTACGCTTTATTTTTCGTGGCGTTTCGGCCTCTACTGAGACCTTTATAAAACTGATCGAAAATTACAGAAGATTAAGATAGTTAATTAAGGTTAGATTATTAGCATCATGTAATTAAATTAGTTAAGGATTTCCGGGTACGGATTTTGTTCTTACCAAATTTCCGGTGTCTCGAGTGAAGTTCTGCGGATATTTAGA
Organism: Chorisops tibialis; assembly: GCA_963669355.1. Lineage (NCBI taxonomy): Eukaryota > Metazoa > Arthropoda > Insecta > Diptera > Stratiomyidae > Chorisops > Chorisops tibialis. The sequence continues at coordinate 40,440,917 of OY770264.1, read as the reverse complement.
AATATCAATGGCTTCTCGTTGAAAATATTAATTTGTCCTGGCCAGAATTTGCACATTGTCGAAATCGATTGTATGATCCTCTGTCGTTGCATGTTCCGCGATCGATGATGACTGTATTTAGTTTTTCCGTGTGAATTGTTGATCCTTGTTTGGACTGTGCGTCTTGTTTCTCCTAAGTACACTTTATCCCATGAGCCGCAAAGTACTTTGTACACTCCTTCAATGGTTTTTCTGTCCTTCTGGTTTCCTAAAATTCCTCGGATAGTAGTCGAGGTAGAGAATGTTGTCTTGATGTTGAATTTTCGAAGGAAAACAAATCGATTTCATCTGATTCTGGCTTTTGATGTGAATGCACATCATTAATTTTGGAGAAGATTGGATAGAAAAAAAGTAGTGTCTCGTGTTTAATTCTTAGCATGGACAAATATGATGGTATTAAATAGAGGTGTCAAGTACATCTTTGTACCAACTCCAGGGATGAGGCAATCGACATTACTGTGGTCTTGTCTCCGATCTTGCTAGTAAGAGATTGGATTTTTCTCGAGAAGAGTCACTATCTGGCTACGGGTGCATAAATTTAACAATAGACAGTGATGCTCTTAGCATCGCCTCTAATAAAAATCCGAGAGCCACAAATTGTCAGGGTCTTGGAATCCACTTAGAAAACTTGTTGGATCACTCAGCCATACTTACTACACACGGGACTGAAGCCATTGAGAAGGACGCGAACTTCTTAACAACTTCAGTTATGAGGAGTTGCCCAATGAAAAGATTTAAAATAAAACATAACAGGACTATGATTGGGCGTACAGCCAATTATGCAACAATCTAAATAAAATAAAAATGTTCATTCTCTCATGAAATTTTGTATGATGAGTGTTAGAAGGTGTGACAGTACTGAGCTAATTGTTTCACGTCAAGCTAGAGTAGCTATGAAAGCGTTTTATGCTAAATTTAGGCTTCGAAAATAAAAAGGTACTGACAAAATTAGTGAATTAGATTTATTGAAATTGTGTAGTATGTGGTAGAAGGAGTAGGTGGGGCCTTAGCGATTTTTTCAGAAATAAATACAAACATTGTGCAATTGACATCTCTCAAATTTCAGATTTGTAACATTCATACTTTTGAAGAAAATACATTCCTGTAAATATTTGAAATTATGTCACTTTGAATGGGAGGGAGTAGAAGGAGTCAAGCTTTTCAGTTAATTTTTTCCCATCTTAATAATAATGCTAATTAAGTATTCAATACAAAATTTGAGCTCAATAAATATTTTACTTATCAAAAAAATTAGGTTATCAGTATTTCATGAAAAGCGCAATTTGTATGGGAGGTGGGGGAAGAAGTGTGAGGATTCGATTAATTCTCATACCATAGATCACATTTATGATAAAAATGTATATTCTAAATTTCAAACTATGAGCTCCTGTAGTTTCTCAAGAAAATTGAAATATTGTCAATTATTGAAAATGGGTAATTTGGAAACTAATGGGGTAGAATTGGTTGAGAAATTTGAGTCGTTCACGAATTTGACAGATGGATGAACGGATGAACGTTAGGTTTTGAGATTTGTTAGTCTTTTTTTTAGTGTTGTGCACACCTGGTCTACGTGACAAAATACCAAAATCAGCAAAAGTAATCGAACTCATGGGCATTACACCTGAGATCGATTACTGCCGCTAAACTATGTTGTATCAGGAATTAATTGCACGCACGAGTACAAATAATGCTGATCGGCAATAAAGGTTACGTAGACTTGGAGTTTCCCCGAATTCGGAACCGAAGAAGCAATGAGTCTGATTTTAACCGCCAACACAACCGGTCTTTTATTTTATATAGGGAAAAGTTAAAATTAGGTCTCCGGGTGTTTAGTTTCGAAGAACTAAACACGACATTAGCATTACAAACTTTGCGGCAAACTTATAATACTTTGGATTTTATCTAGATTACAAAAATGATTGCCTTGAACATCGTATGAATGGGTTTTTTTTTTGTTTTTGTTACATGCTTACTTCCAATTTCGGTTAGCCAATCAGCGATACTTTCAATCTTAATACCAGTCCATCTTTTCTAGCGAAGTTTACTTGAGTTGTAAAGGTCAGAGCACACCGACATATCCGAATCTTCTTAAATTTACATCCTTGAAAAAAAAAAAACAATACTGCTGTTACTACGTACACTTGGGGTCTCTGATAGCGATTTCAGTATGACCGATACAATATAGCGAACCAAATACAAGGGCGGTTCAAATATAATCGAGACAAACGCTGTAGATGGCGCGCCTGTAAGTTTTGAATAGTGTGACATAGTTTTCGTCGACCATGAGTGAATATCAAGTGCCGGCCGCCGTTGCGCAACGTATTATCATTCGTTTTTTGGTGTGGGAAGGCGTTAAAAACACGGAAATTCTTCGGCGTTTGCGAAATCAGTTCGGTAGTGAGTGCCTGAGTAGGTCTGCTGTGTTTAAATGGGCCAAAGCGTTCAAAGATTGCCGCGAAACCGTCGACAATGAGCCGCATGATCGTCGACAGCGAACCAGCATCACACCAGAAAACATTCGCCGCGTAGAACAACTCATTTTGGAGAACCGTAGGGTGAATGTTCGAAATATTTCGGCTGAAGTCGGCATTAGTATTGGTAGTGTAGAGTCTATCATCCACGAACACCTTCAATATCGCAAAATAACGGCGCGAACTATTGAACTTCGAGCAAAAATTTATGTGGTTGGAAGTTTGTCGCCGCTTGCTGACGCGATATGAGGCGAAGAGGGATGATTTTTTGACGCGAATCTTCACTACAGATGAGACATGGGTACACTATTACACTCCCGAAAGCAAGGTGTCGTCTAAAGAGTGGAGGAAGAAGGAGGAAGGGGCGCCAGTCAAAGCGAAGGCAACCAGGTCCGCGGGTAAGGTTATGTGTACTGTATTCTGGGACCGGCGGGGAGTGCTGTACGTTGACTTCCTGCGCACACAACGTTCCATCAATGCTGTATACTACTCTAACCTTCTGAAAACACACGTGAAACTAGCTTATCGCTCGAAACAGAGGAGCATTCCATCGCGAACTACCACATGTTTGGACCACTGAAAGAAGCCCTCGGAGGTCAAAGATTCAACACCGACGACAAGGTAGAGGAGTTTGTGCGCACATGGCTGTCCAAGCTGTCCAAGGAATTCTTCGATACCGGCATCAAAAAACTACCGGAGAGGTGGCAAAAATGTGTAACTAGTGAGGGGAATTACCTAGAAAAACTGTAAATTTTTGTAAATATTTTCGATAATAAATAAATGTGTCAGAGCGTTTGTCTCGATCATATTTGAACCGCCTTTCGTATGTTCATTATTTTTTGCATATTTGCATTTCCTTGGTTGGGGTCGAAATTTGAGTATAGTTGATGGTAAGTAGTCTTGAAATTTCTGATTTTATATCTAATATGATAAATCGCCAAACTTATTTGTCAAATGTTGACGATTTTACGCCCCCTGTTCTCAACTTGGTCACTCTTTGAGCGAAGGTTAACTAAATAATAAATTATCAAATTTTCAAGTAATAAATCAATGATATCCGTTTCCGATAAAAAAAAATATGAAATACCTAGAATAGCGATTTGTTTGGAATCACCTATTCTTTGCTATCTAGGTAATCGACAATTTCTTACACATATGATCTTAATTATTTAATGTGTACATAATAGCTATAAATTAGCTTATTGTAAATAAAATTACCATTGTTTCGGCTATAGAAAATTATTATTGATTACAAAATGGCCAAATTTGCTATCGCATAATTTCCTATGTATCGTAAAATCGTATGTATTATCAGACTAACGATTATTATCGATAAGGATAATCCCTTAAGATGCAGAAAATCATGCTAAAAACTAAACAACTCATTTAGTTAATTTGTACACTCAGCCCAATTAAGATGTGGCTGTCTTTAGTATCTGCGATATTTTTATTAACACTATCGGTTAATCTCTCACGATCAGCATTGCCAATTCAACCAAAAAATGGCGTCACGGTTGACGACGAATTCGCTTATCGATTGCCGAATAATTCACATCCGGTCAGCTACGATATTTATATAACAACAAATGTTGATAAAGGCGATTTGGAATTTACCGGTAAGGTTGAAATTATAATAGAGGTGAAAGCACTTGCACCAGCGATAGTTTTGCAAGCTCGACAATTAACAATTGAGTCCATATTCCTCGAAAAAACGCAACCATTTCAAGAAATTGATGTATTGCATTCGTATGATGAAAACACCGAATTCTTATCGATCACTGCCGCAAATAGTGCAGATATAGCTATTGGTGTTTACTCTTTGGAAATTCAATATAGTGGTCAATTGCGAAAAGATAATGCAGGATTCTATCTATCGTCGTATACTAATAAGAATGGAGACACTATGTAAGTATGAAGTTTAGTGGATTTAAATCGTAAATATTTGTATTTTGGTAAAAAATGCTCGAAGTTTATAAATCTAAGCAGTTTTTAATATATATTTTTTTTTTCAGAAATATTGCTACTACTCAGTTTGCTCCAACCGATGCAAGACATGCTTTTCCATGCTACGATGAACCCAACAAAATTGCAATGTTTACTGTTTCTATTACGCACGGACCATCCTTTTCGGCTATTTCTAATGGGGAAGTAATCAGACGACAGCCTAAGTGAGTTAAGTTGCTTCTTAAGCAAAATCTAATTTAATTTATTTAAAAATAAGGTTAAAATCTCCATTACTATACGTTTTCTTAAAGCAATTGTAGATAGTACGACGTTTCTAAGCCAGTACCGCCACATGCAATTAAAATTGTCAAATTTTAAAAAATGAGTTTGAGCTTACAATTTCATTATAGAGAAGGTGGGAGACAAATTACAATAACGTTTTATTTTTTCTTTCGAAAAATTATACTTCCCATGAAACCAATCAGTCTAATCCCAACAGAATATTAGTTTGACAGCTGACTTGATTTAATTAGAAAATATTTGTTCATAACAACGAAATACCTCAATAATTATTACTTGAACATTACTTGTAAGATTACATTAATCGTGCTTTATTATTTCTTACCGGTTTATTTGAAGATTAGATATCTTGTAAAATCATATTATCGTGCTTCAAGTTTGAAAATTTGTTTGTTACCATCCAATTTATGAAGTTATATCACTGATACGAAATTTTGATAATTTCATAACTTTCGAATCACAATATGTGGATGTAAAACATAATTATATAATAAATGTTATATACGTATAAATAAATCGAAAAATTGTTTTCGACACAAAATTTGCTACCGTGAAATTTTGTTTTTTCGCATTTCATGCCTAAATTAGCCTGAAAATGCAAAAAAAAATCCGTTCCGCCGTACGCCGTACATATCTATAAGACCGTTAAAGGTAGAATTTTCGTCATGGGTGGATTTTTAATTGGTTAAGTGAGCTCCATTATCTAAATTTTGGGAGTGTCAGAGGGAAGGGGGAGGCGGGGGAGGGAAAGTGTCACACTAGCTAGTATCTTCACTACGAATGCAGGTAGGAAGCTCAAAATTAACATCAATGTAGAGAAATTTATGGGACAAACTTTCAAAATAATTTATTTTTTTTATCCATTGGGGTCCGAAAAAGGAGACTAAGAAAAAATTGTCGTCAGAATTTTTTTATTTTTCAAATGATAATATCTTCTAAAATACTTACCTTAAAAAAATACTATTTTGGGACCATTAAGGCGGCATACAGATCCACCAAAATCAGCTTAAAAGGAGGCCAATTATTGTAAGGGGGAGGGTCAGGGTGGGTGCAATGAAAAACACTTAAGAATGAATATCTCTCAAGCTATGTAATTGAAACTTACAACATATATTAAGCCATACTAGCGAAATACAAAAAAATATAACAAAAATAATAAAATTTGGTCATAGAAGTAATGGAGGGAAATGGGGAGCGTTTCAATAATGGTGCACTTTCCAATATTTCAAACCATTATATCTCAAAACTGAGTACAGACATCAAATCGAAAATTCTTCACATTATAGAACTACATAGCTTTAAATTTCGGTGAAAATTTTAAGTTGGGAGGTGTAAGGGGAGGGAATTTTCAAGTTTCCAGCTTAAAATTTCACTCAAAAATTTTCAGTTTATGTGTTTTTATACTCTAGATGAAATCTGAGAGTATACTGTGTTTGCATTACCGTTTATATCGCTAAGAAATAAGGCTCGTACAGCCAAGGATACAGAAATATTTTTTATCACTCAAGAACCTCCGAGTGACCATCTGTCCGTCTGTCCGTCTGTGCGTCTGTCTACAGCATAACTCTCGAAAGCTTTGAGCTATAATGCTAAATATTTTTGTGTGTCATTTCTAGCAAAAAAGTACCTTTAAGTTCGTGAATGGGCTACATCCCCACACCTTCTATCCCCTCCCATACAAATTTCATGAAATTTCGAAATATTAAGAAATTAATTTTTCTTCGAAACTATTTGAGCTATCTACTTGAAATTTAAGACAAAATATTATGATATAAATGTCATTAATACCACGAAATATTGATCCGATCTCCTCACTCCTTCTCCCCCTCCCATTCACTATGCGAAAGAATTTGAGATGACATATTTTCCGGTAAATTAAAGTCATTTCCATTTCATCTAGAGTATCATATGATTGGGTTTTACGCCCAATAGTAGTCCTGTTATGTTTTTCAATGCCCATGAAATATTTTGTGCACGTTAGACCGGGGGTCGGCTTATAACAACTATGGAATAAGTTATTATTATTTTTCTATGTATATCAAAAAGATATATCCACATGCAAAATTTAAACTTTGTATCTTTCACCAGAGCCCTAAAAAAATCATTAAAAATTTTCCACATTTTTGCTTACCACCTCCCTCCCCTTACACCTCCCAACTTAAAATTACCAAAATTAACGACTATGTAGTTCTACAATCTGACAAATTTTCGATTGGTTATCTGTACTCTGTTTTGAGATGTAAGGATTTGTAATTTTGAATTTACCCCCGACTACTGTTATTTCAACATGTTATTTTTTTCGTATTTCCCTAGTATAGCTTAATATATCGTATGTTTCAAGTTCCAATTACATAGTTTGTCCCACAACCCTCTCTATATCTCTACTGATTTTCGACTTACTATCTGCACTCGTGGTGGAGATATTAGCAAGTGTAGTTTTTGACCCTTTCCCTCCCCCCTCCTCCCACTTCCACCTAACAACTCCCAAAATTTAGAAAATAGAGCTCACTTACCCAGTCAACAATCCACCCAACAACGAACATTTTACCTTTAACGGTCTCAGAAATATGAGTCCATATGTACGGTATATGGCGCACGGCGGGACGGATTTTTTTTTTTTTGCATTTTTAGGCTAATTTAGTCATGAAACGCGAAAATTCAAATAATAATGCATTTTGATCGACACAGAAAAAAAAATTGCTACCCTTAAACTTTGAGTGCAGATAGGAAGCTGAAAATCAGCACAAGTATAGATACTTTAAACAATATTTTACTTTTTTTTTATCCATTGGCGTCCGCAAAGAGGTGGGGGCTAAAAACAAATTGTCGGCCGAATTTTTTTTTTTTTTAATGGCTATTTGTTTGATATTACTTACCATAAAAATTCATGATTTTGGGACAATTGAAGTATACAGGCATACAGATCCACCAGAATAAACTTGGTGGGAGGCTAACTATTGGTAGAAAACCAAGTGGAGGGAAACGGGGAGCATTTCAAAAATGGCACACTTTCCAAAATTACAAACCGAAATCTTAAAACTAAGCACAGATATCAAATTGAAATTTCGTCAGGTTGTAAAGCTACATAGTTTTATATTTTGATAAAGAATTTGTGGGGTGTAAGGGAAGGAAGGTAGTAAGCAAAAATATCAAAAATATTGATTGATTTTTTTAGGAAGGAAGATACAAAGTTCAAATTTATCATGTAGATACAACAATTTGATATACATAGAAGAAACAAATAATAATTTGTTCCACAAATGTTATGCACCGACTACATTTGTCTAACATTTACAAGGTGTTTCATGAGCAATGAAAAAAAAAATTTACAATTTTCGAATAAAATATTAAGGTATAAGCGTGAAAATTTGCGAAACACATTTCAAAAAGCATAAGCTTTACGCCCAATCGTAGTTGATGAAGGAAAAATTTTTTTATTTTGAGAAATTTTGTAGGGGACGTGGTAAAGGGGGTGACAACTATTTTTTTCACATCACGATAAGGTTGCTATCAAAATGTTTTATACAAAATTTAAAATTCAAAAATTTAATAGCTACTGAGAAACTTATTGACTTATTGTATTGAATTTAGTAAAATTGTGCAGTTTGTATGGGAGGTAGTAGAAGGAGGGTGGAGTTATTAATAACTTTCTTAGAAATAAATGTAAATATAATTTATTTGGCATAGCAGATCAGTAGCATTCATACTTTTCAGGCAAATCGACTTTTTGTGAAGTTGTTAAATTGTGTCAAATTGTCTGGGAAGGGGTAGAAGGAGTAAAGCTAATCGCCTAATTTTTTTTTTTTGTCTTATGAACAATTCTAAGTAAATGTTTAGTGCACAATTTATGCTTCATCAATTTTATACGTACTGAGTAAATTTGTTTAAGATTATTTCATGAAAAAGTGCAATTTGTATGGGAGGTGGTAGAAGGAAGAAGAAGACTAAAAAATTTTAATACAGCAGATTGGGGTTATTATAAAAGTAATATATTCCAAATTTCAGATGAATTGAATTTATACTTTTCGAGAAAAGCCGTTTAATGTCGAATTGCGTAATGGTGTCATTTTGTATGGGAGGGGGTAGAAGGGGTGAAGCTTTTGGTCTAACTTTTTTTAGTGTTACAAATAATTCTAAATAAATAAGTTGTGCTAAATTTAAGCTCGATAAATTTTATACGCACTGAGTAAATTGGCTTAGAGTATTTTATGAAAAAGTGCAGTTTGTATGGGAGGTGGTGGAAGGAGGAGGAGGATACGTAGAATTTTTTTCGATAAACTGAAATCATCATAAAAGTAATATATTCAAAATTTTAGACTAATGGCTTTTACAGTTTTCGAGCAAATCCGTTTATTGTCAAATTGCGTAATGGTGCCATTTTGTATGGGAGGGGTTAGAAGGAGTGGAGCGATTTGGCCCATTCACGAACGTGTCCTTTCTTTTTTTGTCAAAAACAACGTGTACAAAATTTTAACTTTCTAGATCAACACGTTCTCATGCTAAAGAGGACACGGTCGGACGGACGGACATCCGGTTTTGAGATTTTTGAGTGATGATATGAACTTCTCTATCATTCATTTTTTCCTCCGAGCCTTATTTCTTAGAGTTGCAAACTTTGTGGCAAACTTATAATATTCTCAGATTTCATCTAGAGTATAAAAATTCATAAATGTTTGAAATATTAACTGGTCGAATCCTTTTAAAACTTCTATCCCCTCCCATACAAAATTATTTTTTCGACCATTTTTAAGAAATCAGCTATCATCTAACTATTTAAAGCGTCAAAAGTTTTGAGATCGCGCCCGCCCTTCTACCTCCTTTATGAAAATTCTATGCAACTTCGTCTATGAAACTGATATTCTTCAGGGAATATTGAACGTGATTCAAGCAATCAATTACCACCCTTACTATTACCCCTCCCCTCATAAAAAGCCAGACAACCGAATGAAATATTGATTACATGTACTAGAGCTATTGATCATATTCAGAATTAAGTGTTAAATTGATATCTTCTACAATGGCGCTACAGCCCAAATCGGACCTTGGCCTCCTGATATTCAGGTTCTTTAACATTTTTTATTACTTATTGTGGAAGGGTTGTTAGCCCTTAACACAACCCTCTTTCTACGAATTTTTCATTTTCTTAGATTGAGGTGACCAAGGTATATCAAAGCAGGCAATGTGCCGGAATTATATATTGCGCCGACCGGGATTTGAACTTACAAGACCAACACACTACCTATTAGGCTATATCCTAGCTTTAATTGATATCTGCCCTGCCCTAAAAGGGGTTCCTCAACTTGTCCCAAGAATAATAAAATTGCACCCGACTTTTTGGCATTTTATTTTATTTCATTTTTTTTTTTTGCGTAAAGTAAGGCCAAATTGCTTCACCACTGCTCTCCTTTGCAAATTAACCATTTTGCAGTTTCTGTTCTGAAAAATTACAAACGTCTCCTCAATTCTCCTATCACCTCCCATACATACTGCATAATTTCACGACGTACTCGAACAATAAAACGAGAAATGAAATAGTTGATAAAAATTGTATTGCTCTAGAACAACATCGTGTTAATATTAATAGATCATGTTGACTGTGAAGTTCATAAGGTTACCGGGTAACTCTACATAAACATATGTGAAGTTGATTAGCAATTTTACGTTTGGGCAACACTGTGTAGACTTTTGAAAAGAGAAAATAGTACCAGGTTTTGCTCAAAATACACGACATTTATGACCATAAGGGCAAACTTCGTCTAGAAAAAATTTTACTTTTTAATTTAGCATATCAAATAAAAATTCTCAGAGATTCCCTGATCCGCAAAAATTGTTTGAATTCAAATTTTTGGCGCGCTTTTTACTTTTATATGTCAAAACAAACACGAAGTGTGGTATGCAGTGCTGTTATTAAAATGTTTAAACGTATCATAAACCATAATGAAATTATTTTATAAATTTTAAAAATGGTGACATATGTATAATATACAGCTTAAGGCCGATGCTCAGGATCGCGCCTTGTGGAAGAGAGTTTTTCCTGTCCTATGCCTATAGTGGGTCTTAACGGAAATTCGATTGATGTATAATATTGTGTAATAATGTAAGCAATTTTGAAATATGAGAAATGTGTTTAACAACTTTTTGAACTCTACAAATCGTAAATAAAAGTTGCTTAAAGATTAATTTTAAGCTAGAATTGTCCTCTAACACCCGAAAGACCTACGATAAATGTAATTTTTAGAATGTTTGTATCATAAATTAATGCAACACACAATATTTTGAAAGTGGAGTAAGTTATACATTTATAGCGTGTGCAAAAAATATTATTTGGTCTTCAGGCCTGTTGGGTCTCCAGAAAGTACACGAAAACCCTTTCAAAAACGATGTAGTCGATTATTCATTGCCTCGATATAGGTGTGGAGCCTTTAGCTAACACCAAGATAATGTTTCTTTGTTTAGTAGTTGAACCTTTGAGTTCCTGGTAGTTCAACGAAGCCTGGTGCTTTTTTGAAGAAACTGCGCTCGTCCTAAAATTATATTTTTACCAAAAGTTTAGATCAAAAAATGTTAATTAAATCGATCGCCAAAAGCTACTTCCATAGATTTAAATTATTTAAATATTCTTCCAATTTGAGTAATTCAGTATTTCATGTGCTGAGATTCAGATTTGAAAATGCCCCTTCGAGAAAAACGTCTTCAAAATTTTGCCAATTGCCTGAAGCCGCTTTGTTTAATTAAGTAGGAGATAGAGTTTGAAACCTATTATTGTAGAGAATTTCGGGTTTCATGTTCAATATATTTTTAAACAATTCCAATATTTGTTTAAAACATTCTCGTTGAAGCTGGTTTCATTTCCTAATTAACATCACATCTTTGAAAAGTACAAACAGTTTTGAAATAAATTGTTCAAAAATTTCAAAATCAAAAATTCCAAATATTCTACAGCATTTCACATTTTTTTTTAGTTTTGTAGAAATGGAGACTTAAAAATAAAGTCGTGGCAGCACTTTGCAAAGACTTCTACTGGTAGCAATGCTACATTTTTCAGAAAACATGATCTATAGAGTTACTATTTGTCAATTATACGTTTTCCTTATTTTATCACACTTTAGGGTAGAATTTCACATAATGCCAAAACAACTTTAACTACTTTCCCTAGCGCTGAATTTCAATAGCATTATTTTTAGGACAATCGTATTCTAATTATGTATACTTTACTTTAATAATAGGATAGAAAAATCTGTCCTTATAAAAAATTATTGTTTTGAATGGTAGGATGCATTTTAAATAATTAATTTCATAAACTCACAAAATCGACTATTTTATATAAAGTAGCGCATGATTTACGTCTACCTGCGATCGTAGTTTTGCAATGTTTCTATAAATTGTTAAAACTCATACTTTTATTTCAGTCCCGATGGAACCGTAACTACAAGATTCCGAAACACCCAATTCATGCCCACTTACCTTGTAGCATTTGTGATTTCGGATTTTGAATATACCGAAAAAATTGACCGAATTCCGCATCGAATTTATTCGCGACCGAGTACATTGGGCGACCAGTCTCTTGCTCTAGATATCAGCATCAAGACTTTGCACGCTTACGAAGAATATTTGGGTATAGAATATGCGATGACGAAAATGGACAATGTGGCAATGCCCGATTTCGATCTGGGAGCAATGGAAAATTGGGGTTTGGTCATATATCGAGAGGAATATTTGCTGTATGATCCGAAGAAATCGACAACTACTACTGAGACGAAAGTTGCTACCTATATTACTCACGAGTTCGGTCATCAGTGGTTTGGAAATTTAGTTCCACCCTATTGGTGGACATATCTTTGGTTAAATGAAGGATTCGCCTCACTTTTTACACATATTATTACTGATATTGTAAGTTTTATTATTCACGCAGTTTGGACTTCACCATTTTATCGAATTTTGTTTTATTACAGGTTTTTCCTGAGTGGGATTTTTGGCAAGATTTTATTGTTTCCGATTTGCAACAAGCATTATTGTCCGATGCCAAGGAATCACCCCGCCCAATGTCTCACTACGTTGAATCGCCGAAAGATATTGCAGAGCTTTTTGATTACGTTCCTTATTCCAAAGGTAGTACATTTATTTGCTTTCCGTAATGACTCTTTGCAGTACAATAATGCCGTAAAAGCTACTTAATTCAAAAAGTTGCCGAAGTGCTCGACGGCACAGTGTGAATAAAGGCATGAGCAGTTTCTGATATTTGATCATTCATCACAGTAAGCCGAGAAAGTTGAGAATTTGAAAATCTGTCCATGACGGACTTTAGGCAAATGATAAGACGGGGTATTTCGATGAATTCCATTCCTGAGAAGAATCACATAATTCGCTAAAATAATTTATTTCTAAAGTGAGCTTACGGATTTCTGAATTTTTCGAAACTTAGGTGTACCTAAGATTTGAAGTAAGTGAACAAAAAGCCTTTATTTCAGAAATCGTGTTATCTTCTCAACGTTTTACTTTAAAAATAGCATACTGGATCGTCTGTGGAGAAAAACTACAGCGAATCCCAAGAGGCAAAGTGAGGAGCGAGAACTCTAATTGGCAAATAACTAGCGCTATTTCTGCAATATTGATCAATGTCCCAATAGGCCATCAAAAAAATTGGCATCCGGAGTTAGTAAAATTTTTCTCTTAAATTGTAATTTGGAGAACAAATCGTTTATTTCAAAAGTCACCGTCTTCAAATGCAACCATAAAATTCATCATATGCAATCAAGCTTCTCTAACTTGTAACATACCACATATTCCATTGAATTAAGTTTAACTTGCAAAAAGCTGAAATATATTAAGGAGACAAGGTTCAGTATTTAGAGCTTATTGCAGAATGTTGGAGTAAACGAATTTTGAATAAAAAAAGTTTGACTGTTTGTTCTCTTGTAGCCTAGACCAAAGAATTTTTCCACAAAAAGACATTTCCATATAAACCTGAAATTTCGTAGATATATATAATGCAATTAGGCGCAAGCCAGAAATGGTTTATGAATCTGGAGAAATTTAGGTTCAGGTGCATGAAAAAAGAGGAATAGTCCAATTTGAGGAATCAGTGAAGCCTCATCTAAGAAACATATTTGGTCCCCGATCAAACTAATTTCGGGAAATTTGTTCTTTTATTTAAATGTTTCAATGATATATTTTGAGTCAATGCTGAATTGTACCTATAATTTTATTATGGGAATAAGTCATATTTATTCATTGAATTCAGTAAAATACATGACCAAGTTCCCACTAGGTGCTTGTGACAAAATAATTTTGGATTAACGAACAAATTTTATCTTAAGACAGAAACCTTCTTCAGTGAGATAGCATTATTTATATTTCGGTAACGCTGAAAAATTAGATTTCGTAAATAGAAATTTTGTTAAATGCATTATATCGAATTCCATTAAAACTAAGGAAACCATAAACTTAAAATTTGATTTTATCCCTTAATAATTGCAATAAATTTAAAAGAATTTATCAGCTTCGCTACACTCTTTCTACCCCCTCCCATACAAGTTTCTATACTATAAATTCAAGAAAAGCATTTCTCCTTCGAACATATCAGAGCTATCGGCTTTGGAATTGAAACAAAGCATGGTGATAAGGATGCTGGTAAGCAGTTCCAAAATCATCTAAAACTCTCCACATTATGGGTCACCTACCATACAAATGCCCCAATTTCATGGGAACAATATCCAATTTCACTGAAAATAACGAAAGCTAAGAACTTCAAATTCAGCACGAAATATTTTGCATACCACGTTCTGTGTCATACCTAGTCGTGCCATAAGTTCTGTCACACGTATATGGGCAATTTTTGTATAAATGAAAAAGAGTTTTTGACAAAGGAAAATATATTTTATTTTGGCATACTAATGGAAGTAAAATAAGCAACAAATTATTCAAAGTGGCCGCCTTTAGCCTTAACACAGCTCTTTAATCTGTTGGGCCAGTCATCGATAGCAGTACGCACTGTTTCTAGCGGAAAATTAGCTACTGCTTCTGTCAAAGATCGCTTAAGGCTCTCGATATTTGGGTGTCATCTCGTGCACACCATGGACTCTAACTCCGCCCACAGTTTATAGTCCAGGGGATTCAAATCTGGGCTCCCAGAAGGCCATTCCGTCGCCCTTATAAACTGTGGAATATTGGTTTCCAACCACGCTTGTGTGGTTCGAGCTTTGTGGGCTGGCGCAGAATCTTGCTGGAAAACCCAATGTCGATTGTTGAATAGCGTAGAGTTCAGCGGCTTCACACATCCCTCCAGGATGTCCGTTTGATAATTTTTCGCTGCAGTTTTTACGCCTTTTTCGCAAAAATGAAGCTCGGTGACCCCTTCGTAGCTGACACCCCACCATACCATGACTGATGCTGGATGATGTCCTCGCTGTACCCTAGTGGCAACTTCTCGGGCTTCTGCGGAGCTGTGGGCATACACCTTATCATTTTGGCGGTTGAAATGTTCCTCCACCGTAAAAATTTTTTCATCGGTAAATAAAATTTCTCGATGTTTGTTGTTGCCGTACCGCCGAAGGAGCTCTTTCGATCTGGTGCTCCTAATTTGCTTCAACTGCTCAGTCAGCAAATGTCCCGTTGATCGTCGAAAGGCACTCATCCCGAGGTCAGATTTTATGATGCGAGACATACTTCGGGTGGAGATGTTCATCTCTCGAGCCATGATTCGTTGTTTACGAAGCGGATTTCGACGAATTCGACTCTCGACCGCTTTGATGGCAGCAGAAGAACGTACATCACGCGGACGTCCAGAACGAGGTCGATCTTCAATAGTCTGGATCGCGTTATATCTCTGGATCGCACGATACACAAATCTTTGCGTTATTTTTAACGGGCACAACAACTTGAAAATTTCACTCGCGGATTTTCCACACTTATGTAGTGCAATCACTGCAGTTCGGTTTTCTTTTACACCCCATTCCATCTTCACACGTTAACGAACACACTTTAAATGACCATCAACTGTCAACAACATTATGACGTTTATAAAACTGGCCGATATTGAAATGTCACTCATAAAATAAAGTTGTTGCCAATGTGAGAAATTATGTGACAGAACTTATGGCAGGACTAGGTACATAAAACCTACAAACCTCCCCCCTCTGCTTCTACCACCTACCATACAAAAGTCACTATTCACTATTCGAAAGAATTTGAGGTGACATATTTCCCGGTACATTAAACTCTTTCTTATTTCATCTAGAGTATCATATGATTGGACTTTACGTCCAATCACAATTCTGTTATGTTTTTATTGAAAAATCTTTATAAAAATGTTAATGAAATGAAGATTTCAAAACTTTATTCAAATTATAATATACATATAGGTATGTAATAGGAACGCATTTTTGATAAGAACTTTGATGAATTACAAAATAACTGATCAAGTTACATACATATATGACTGAATATTTGAATTATTGCAAGAGAAGTGTGCATAATGTCATAAAAACTATGAAAACAATTATTACAGTCCAGATGTAAAACGTAGATTAATTCCTGAAAGAGGGAAAAGCAATGGTTTAGAACTCCGAACATAACGTTGAAATTTGAAGGCTTACCTCAATTACTATCCCGCCGCACCTTCCGTGACGGCCTTCAACACTCCTACCACCTTCTTGGTGCACCTAAAATAGAACGTGTCGAAAAAGGAAAAGGCAAGAAAAAAAAAATAGTACGTAATCTTTAACGTAAAGTAACTTGATCGAAAATTGTTATCCAATCTGAGTACAACCAAGTCCATGACAGCATAGGACCATCGTCGAATTGAGGCATCGTTGTCCGGCACCAAACCAGGGAATGGACTCACATGCCACATCCAATCCTCCGCCTTGGCACCACACACACGACGCCAGCAGAAACAAAATAAAAATTGTTTAAATATAAGTTAATTGCCGTTAAAAGTCAAAGTGCAAGAATGCCATCGAAACAAAGTGACCAACAGGCCGAATCCGATTGGAGTGCTTCAGATGCAAGTGTTCTTGTTGCCAATGTTAAGTTGAGAAGGCGGCGCTCCCGACGTGGCCTTAGTTGTACGAGAAAAACTACAGCATGGCACATGCATTTTATGGAATCTACTGAAATTTACCAAAAGAAAATCCGAGACGTTAAGCGAATCTCAGGTTACAATTAACGCAGTAACTATGGGCACAACATTTGAAACGATGAGCTTGGAAACGATGAGCTTGGAAACGATGAGCTTGGCTCTATATGATGGATTGAATGCAGAAGGATCGCCTTACCGTATAAAACGAGGATCAAATCTTCGCGTTATACCGGGTCCGTCACTATTCGGCAAAGAAGTCGTACCCTACATTAATTATCCTGCCGATGACAAATCCGAATTCATTCGAACCCAGTACTCAAATCTGTATGGTATTCCAAAACGGGCGAAGTATTAAGCACCAATCCTCACCCCTATGCAGCTGCAGACGATGTAGAGGACTATTGTGAAATCACAAATCGATCCGGAATTTATCACGTCTATCATCTTGACAGATAACATCGAAAAGAAACCGAACGGACCGCTCTATATTCAAGCCGAACCGATTCTTCACGTCGGACCACCAGGAGCGCAAGACAAATCATCCCGCTGGATTCGATCCGATGCCAAACAGTTCAAACATAATTCACTTCACACCAATACAAAAACTGGGAGGATCACGATCGTGTTACGCACTTAAGCATCAACTAAAACTGAATCCAGATTTTGCACTAGTTCCGCCGCCACAGATCGGATCAGTAGGAAGGAACACATCGATCCGACCAACATCTGACGAAGTCGAGAAGATCATCAAGAAATGCTGTCACGAATGGGGTACCGCATCGATCCGTGATATTGTCTTAAATCACGCAGCCAACGAATCGGTTTGGGTTAAATGAATATCCGGGAGCAACTTATTCGCGCAGCACACCGCCTCATTTACGTCCGGCTTTTCTGCTGGACGCTTGCCTTGCCCAATGCGGTCGGGACATTCAGGCTAGTGTCCACGAAATATCCGGTGTACCAAAAGCGTTTGAATCGGAATCTTTAGGCTCTCAAATGCCAACTGCACACAGCCTACCTAGCCAAAATTAACATACACGAATTATATCAGTGCAAGATAAATAGTTACCTGAATAAATCCACTGAAAAGATGCGTCAACTCACGTAACGAAAAAGGAAACATCGGTCAATATTGGGATAACACAGGATCAGAACACAGCACTCAAAACTTTTGACACGAGAACTGTCATTAGAATTTGACAAACGCAACATAAACAACTGCTAACTGACCAATCACCGATCGCCGTGGCGGCCATGTTGATGTCGAGCCAGGGGAAAGATTTAATACCCGAAACAGGGGAAATGGTCTAAGCAGGGGAAATTTTAAAAGCTGCAGCGAAAATCAACTCCGAAAAGGTGGATTCCAAAGATATTTGTTAAAAACAAATACCAGTGCAACAACAACAGTTTTCCGAGAAAAGAAATTAGGCGGGAAAAGAACTAGTTTTGAACAAAGAGAGAAGCTGGATTAAAATCCGTCAAGGCCGGTAAGATCCCGCCACGAAACTTGATGGGAGGAAAAAAAGCTGGGCTCGATCTCTTCTAGAGTTGACCAGCAAAGAATCTGGATGTGCGCGAGAATTAATCCTTTCCGAGTGAAATAAGAAATAGTGGAATATCGAACAAATAAATACGAATTTTAGAGTAGAATTGAGTACCACAAGTTGTCTTTTGCAAAAAAAAAACGGAGTGTGTGTCTACAAGGAAGAAAAAGGACTAACGAAGCAGAGGCACCGGAGCAGGCGTGCGAGCAACGAGGAGCAGCAGCGGAGCCTTGACGGAGAATGAGTAGAAACTAGAAACTTCGGAAGCGAATCGACGTCCTACGAGTTAATCAGCGCATCAAGGGCCCCAACGAGAACATCAAGACAAGTAACAAAAAAAATTATATTAGCTAGGGAATTTGTGATTTTCTTTTGTTTAAACCTTTTTAACGTAACGAATAGTTAGGTTTTGAGCCAATAAAGCTATTGGGCAATTCACCTTTTACATATTTCTTTGCTAAACTGTATCTGTGAAGACCCTTGTTAACGTCCTGTTTTTTTTTTTGCAGCTTGCCACGCGTTTTTTTTTTTCTTGTTTTAAATTTTCGCGGAAATTTCCATTTCAAGTTCACTCGCCAGACTAGCGGCTCGGTCTGCGCCAAGTACGGAGGAACGTGGCCTCAATTACGAGCCGCTGGCGCCCACGACCCTTGGCCGCGTTCCGCCCCAGGTGCAAGGGGTTAAAGATTATACGATCGTTTTTCTCAACCGGAGAAAAACGGTATCACAATATGATACAAATTATCGACTGATGGGTTTACTAAAATACTTTCCTATATCAATCTAACAATAAAAATGGAATTATCAAATATTTTTCGCTACGCGATCGTTATCAACGATAAAATTTTGACCCAGAATTTGTAATCAGTATTAAAATTGAATTTATTTCCAACTAAAGTATCATAAATACATATTTTGAGTTATATGTATGCCTTGATCTAGACCTTCAATTTGTCTATTTGTGGTAATAAAATTTAATTTATTTACATTTTCATACTCTAGATGGAATCTGAGAGAACATTGTGTTTGCCTTACCGTTTGCAACGCTAAGAAGTAATGCTTGCACAGTGTTGCCAATGGTACAGAAATATTTGTTGTCGCTCAAAAACCTCGATTCCGAGTGACCGTTTGTCCGTCTATCTGTCTGTCAGTCTGTCTGTTTGTCTGTCTGTATGTCCGTCTGTCTGTCCGTCTGCCTACAACATAACGTTGGAACGCTTTAACCTATCGTTCCGAAATTTATCATACGCCATTTTCAGCAAAAAAGTAACTTTAAGTTCGTGAACAGACCACATCCCCCACTCTTTCTATCCCCTCCCAAGCAAATTTCATGAAATTTCGAAATTTAATGAAATTTATTGTTGTCCGAAACCATTTCAGAAAACTATCAACTTCACCTCACTCTTTCTACTCCTACCATACAAATTTCACGAAATTATGGAATTTTAATTAAATTATTTTTCTGTAAGACCGTCTTTAAATTTTGTGAAAAACATACTATTACAAATATTATTGAAGTCGAAAAATTTGATTTTGATTTGAATACTCCTTCTACTCCCTCCCATACAAATGTATAGTTTTGGTAAATGCATTATATCGATTTTCAAAATGCAAACTTAAAATTTTGCCTGAATTCGTCTCTTAATAATTGCACTAAATGCTAAAAATATGAGTTTTACTTCATTCCTTCTACCACCTCCCATACAAATTTTTTTACTGGAAATTCAAGAAATGTCTTTCTCCTTCGAACATATGATAGCTATCGACTTAAAAATTATAAAATAGTAATGTGACTAGGATGTTTATAAGCAGATTTAAAATCATCCAAAACCTTCCACTTTCTCTGCCACCTCCCTTACAAATGCTAAAAATTGTTCAATTTCCGCAAAAATTATAAAAGCTACAAACTCTATATTCAACATGAAACATTTTGCATACGTTTGATGTTATATACAAAAATTAAAAATCGCCCCTTCTGCTTTTGCCACCACTTATACAAAAGTTATTATTCACTATTCGAAAGAATTTGAGATGACTTATTCAAAAATATATTTATATAATATATATTTAAAAAGAAAATTCTCACGTCTGGCAGTTTTTCCAAAATCAAAAATAATGTTTTTAACTTTGTAGCTTGTAAATTAAAATATTAGAAATGAAAAGGAATGGCACATTTCATCTTTTGAAATGATCCGCAACTTCTGTAAAGCCTTTGTATAATAAGGTTCCATAAACAGAGCTTTTCAACTGAAAAAATTTAGTTCCAAGTTAGTTAGTTTCAAAGATTGCAACTTTTATTAGCCAATCCGTCGATAGCTGTACATCAGTCACCTGAGGACCCAGGAGGGATTGATTTCTAATGAACCGTGTGTGGAATAGAAAATATCAATTTTTTTTACTTACTTCGTGTAACCAAATTTTTTGCACGGTATTACAGTGCCACTCTGTAAAAAAAAATTCGGCCATGTTGTCCAACCCATTGTATAAATTCTAAAAAATATTTCAAATTATTTAAATTGCGCAAATTTTCTGTTGTGACCAGTGATGTGACAAGTAAATCACGTCTAAATGTTTAAATACAGCCAACAGTTCACAAACTAGACTTTGTAGTTCAATATATCATGATATAATAATTGATTGCATATCCTTTTATGTAGTTTTCTCCATATCTGTCTTTCTGTGTGTATACCGATGATAGCTCAAGTAAAACTTCACACAAAAGAGTACAAGTGGTCTCAAAAAATCCGGTTCTTTACTGAACATCATTTTATACTTTAAAAATAATTATCAACCGGAAGCAAAAGTTATTAGCGTCTAATCAAACACAACATAAATGAAAATTTTATTTTTGATTTGATTCAAATGTATTGTGTACGAGAGAGATAGACATACATATAGACACCAAAGACCACCCCCTTCCTATCTATCTTCTGAAGGGCGATCCTGTGCAGCGTGGCCCCACAACTCATCCTCCTTCTCGCTTCGCTGTCAAACATCTCGACTATGCAGAGACCAAAAACAACAAAACAATGGTGGAAACCGATGCAACCAAAAAGTAAAAATCCCACGGAACGAACCGCGACCATCAGGAGCCAATAATCTCAACCGAGTATAGGGAAAGAAACCTCAATCATCTCGGGAAAAAAGATCACAGGAAATTTCACAATTTTCGTGCGGAATGAAATCTGAGGAACCCGGTAATCGTAGTTCTTGATATTTTAGATTAGTTAAATACTATTCACGCATATACATATAACATATACATACGCACAAGTGCGAGAGAGAGAGGCTCACAGATAGACACCCAGCTAACGTGCGTCGCGTCGAGTAGCACTTACTGTGATGATGACTCCTAGTTTTAATACTATACATACTATGTTACATATATGTACATACACACAACTCCCGTATTTTTTAATCAAAGTTGGAGAAATGTAGATGGTGACGAATAGGGCGCATTTTTCTTTTATTGTCGTTTCGTGCCTTTTGCTCAGTTGAGTTTATGCGCGCCTTTTAGAGAGATAGACTTGTGGTAACAAATTCTCGATGCACAAAATTTTGGTTGAGTTGAGCCATTAGACATAACCACGTCAAAACTTTTTCTGTATTAGAATATTTTTCTTATAGTAGGTATGTGCTTTGTTCAATTTAAGATTTTTACAGTCGATGGGAATTTTTATTCTGTTCAATATTACCATGATTTCCTTTCTGTACCATTTCCTTAACGAGTCCTCCAAACGAACTTATCAATCAATCAATTTCCTCTTAAGACGCGCTATAGGGGCAAAGGACAAAAACAGTTCTTTTACATAAGGCGCGATCCTTTGCATCGGTCTTAAGTTGTTGCCAGGACTAGTTTATTTCTGTTTGCGATTTCTTCACTTTCCACGTAATACAACCATATATCAACACGGATCTGACGCAAGCGTCAAATACTCGCAGCTTTGTACGAAGGGGATCTCTCTTAATCACCGAGAAGGGTACCGAAGGCCTGACAAGCTTTATTTATACGAGCCTTAATATCCCTTCCGGCTCCACCTTCGATACCAACAATGCTTCCGAGATAACAAACATTTTGCACCATTTCCATATCTTGTCCGTTAACAATTGCTAACGGAAAAGATTTGGGCTGAGAATTAGAGGCGTACAAGTGCAAACTCAAATTTTCGCTTGATAGTGCTGGAATTTAATTTTTGAAAGTGCCTCCAAGTTTGTACGAAACCCAAACAACCAAGTAACTTTACTGCTAGCATCAGTAGTACATGTTAATTGGATGTTTGTGTTTCGTGCATACTTGAAGCCTCTTTCAAAAATGGAATTCCAGCTCTATCAAGCAAAAACTTGAATTTGCAATTTTGGTTCACAGTCTTTCAATTATAAGCTTTCTGAAGAAGCAGAAGCAGTTGTATTTATTAGTTAAAAAAATGAAATAACTCAAAAGTCGTTAGTAGAAAGCCAATATTATTGCCACCAAGATGTATTCCTTCAGCCTTTTGGCCACCACATTTGCATAAAGCAGAACTTTTACAATCGTCTTAGTCTTGCCTGGCCTATACAATGGATTAATTCTTTCCAGGAATCTTATACTACGTCAATAATTTATTTTATTTTCTTTCAGCTGCGAGCGTCCTACAAATGATCCGTCACGCTATTACTTCAAACACATTCAAGACTGCTATTACAGAATATCTTACGGAAATGAGATTCGAACCGGCTAGAGAAGATGATGTGTTCAGTCCTCTTATATATGCAGCTATAAGAGAGAACTCATTTGGATCCGAAGATTTCTGGGATATCCAGGCATTCTTCAAAAGTTGGACCAATCAAGGTGGCTATCCAGTAATCACGGTCACTCGAAACTACATGACCGGCAATTTTGTTATCAAACAGGAACCTTTCGATGGAACGGACAAAGTTTCAGAAACGGATTCACGGTCGTGGTGGGTTCCATATAATTATGTAACGGCCAATAATAGTGATTTTGAGGACACCAAAATGCATGGTCAAATTCAAATTGGTCAATCATCGGTAACAGTATCGCAAGGTGATGTGAAGTGGTCGAACAACGATTGGATCATTCTAAATAAGCAGGCAACCAGCTACTATCGTGTTAACTATGACCAGGAAAATTGGAATCTTCTGACGAAAGCCCTAATCGATTCTCCGATTAAAATTCATAGACACAATCGAGCGCAACTTCTGGACGATGCATTCAGGCTGGCCATGGCGAAACGGTTGAATTTCGAAACACTCCTGGACCTATCAGTGTACCTGAAGAAGGAACGCGATTATGCTCCATGGCTAACAGCGAATAAATTTCTTATAACCTTAAACAACTATCTCAGTGGGGACAAGGAATACGAACTTTTCCAATTTTATGTTGGCGAAATTGTCGGAACAATTTACAAATCGGCTGGAATCTATGAAACTGCGAACGAAGCTCATCTGTTTAAAATGCTTCGCAGTGTCCTAGTGAATTGGGCATGTCGTGCGAATTATGGCGATTGCTTGGAATCGACAAAGAAACGATTTCGTCAAGTTATGGAATCGAACGTTGAACTTGAGCCGAATATGAGAAACAGCATCCTGTGCAATGGATTGGCAAATGGCGGTCCAATAGAGTTCGATTTTATTATTAATCGCCTTATCAATTCGGACGATCAGGCAGAAAGGAAAGAACTGATGGCTTCGGTCGTTGGATGCATCCAAAACGAGAGCTTGTTGAAAATATACCTTTTGACTTCAATCGATTATTCGCCTACCATCAACTACAGAGAAACAGAGCGTCTAAATATTCTTGGAGGAGTCGTTGATAAGGGATCGATACAATTGGCGACAACAATTGATTTCTTACTTGAGAATCATGAAGAATATGCCAAGCTAGCAACTGATGTTAATGAAAATGGTCCGCTATTGCTGGCCATCAGAAATATTGCGAATCGAATTTCGAGCAAGGAACAAGAACAGCATGTAAGTTTAACTGTTTATTAGAATCCTTTTAAATTCTTGAATTTTTTTCGAGGCCTTAAAATTTCGCCATATGTATATTACATTTACTCTAAAATGCTTGGCTTGAAGAACTCATACACGCGAATGCTCGAAGCATATACATTCATATTAGCCCGGTACTTTTCGAGCCGAGCCACAAACCACCAATGATCTGTTTTTAGGAAAGAGGCATGGAATGAAAGAAAAATATGAAACGCCAGATCTGCATCTCGTTTTTCCTTTTTTCCTTCCGTTTTTTTTTTTTTCTTTTTGTGGTTCGAAGCTTGATGCCAAAAAATTCAGGATAGCAGGATATTTCGAAAAATATGAATATGAGCCAGTAACATGAACCTAGCTTTCATTACAGTCCTGCAGGTATGTCCGATATAAGTTGTCAAAAAAAATGCTTGAACGTGTACAGCAAGTAATACGAGACTGGACAAATGCATGTCGCTAGCTTATATTAAATTGACACAATTTGCAAATTCTAAGATTTCAAAATGTTTCAAATTCACGATCTAAAACTAATATATTAGATTTAAGCCACTTCCAAAGATATCATTACTTTCTTTCAAAAATTTATTTATCTCAATTTATTATTCGATTTTCAGTTTGAAAAATTGCTAGAAGCTCTTGTAACCGCCGAAGGACTCACAGCAGATGATTTCAGTGCAGCCCGGGCTACTGTGAAAACAAATTTAGATTGGATTAATGAAAATCGCAATAATCTTATTGAGTGGCTAATAAAATTCAAAAATGAAAATCCAGGCGGAGAGGGTAGCGGTGAAGGTAGTGGAGAAGGAAGTGGTGAAGGAAGTGGTGAAGGTAGTGGAGAAGGAAGTGGTGAAGGCAGTGGAGAAGGTAGTGGTGAGGGAAGTGGCGACGGAGGTGCTGCCAATATTATTGTCTCCTCAACAGCATTTATATCGGTTTTAATGGTGACCATTATACGATACATCTTTTAGCTTTTGTAAAATTCCGAATTATTTAATTGTAAATATTTAAATGCTAAGTAATGATGAAATATTTTTAATATATTAAATTTTTGCACTTTCAATTGGTACGTTAAATATAACATAAAATATAATACATTTAATAAATGAATTTGTTTTAATCTTAGTCAATAAATTGATTTGCTAACATACAAATAATTACAGTACCTAAACTTTTTTGTCGAATAAATGTATTGTTTGAATTGCAATCATGATTAAACATGATTCCTTTAGTTTATTTTGCATACATCTACACTTTTAACAGTAAGCATGTATGCATATTTATAACATAACACATTTTGGAATTTAACGAAATGTTGCGTCAGGTAATGCGCAATCTGTCAAAAATTTCATTTGATCAATTAGTTGATTTAAGTGACCTGCGGCGATAACACCACCAAAAAAAAGGTTATTGTGTCTATTCTCTTTACAAATTTGTTTTATTCTTAATACACGGTAAGAAATAAATTAATTATGAAAAATTGTTACAGTCATTTATGGTTTTAGTAGAATAAATCAAAAGCTAGGGTGTAATCTAGTGGGTAGCGTGTTTGGTTTACAATGCGAAGGTTGTGAGTTCAAATCCCGGTCGACGCATAATTCCAGCACACTACCTGCTTAAATATACCTTGGTTACCTCAATCTACGAAAATTAAAAATTCGTAGATGGACGGTTGTGCGAAGGTCTAACAACCCTTGCACAATAAATAATGAAAATGTTAAGGAGCCTGAAGTTCAGAAGGCCAAGGCCCGATTTGGGCTGTAGGGCCATTGAAGAGGAGAGAGAAATAAAAAGTCACGAAAATGCGCCCACTAAGTGCTAATTTCAAGAAAGAAATCGAGAGATTGGTTGCTGATGGCTGGACGCATCGTAAATTGCTGCTAAAGTAGGCTGCTCGGTTGGAAGTGCGGGTAATGTCCGTAAAAATATGGAAATATCCAATCCGCCAAATAAGTCAGGACGAAAACCCATCATTACAAAGCATCATAGGCGCCGAATTTTACGTGAAATTCGCCATGGTGTACATGGTAATGCAGCCTAAATAAACAAATCACTTTGCCAATCTGAAAATATTGTCGTTAGTAACGAGGAGATTCGAAAACACTTCCAAAAGGCTGGCTATGAAGGTCGAGCAAAAGCAAAAAAAACACTGCTTAGTAAGCGGCACCGACAATTGAGATTGGCGTTTGTTGCTAATTACAAAAACTATGACCAAAATGACTAGTGTAATGTTGTTTGGTCGAACGAAACGAAAATTAATCGGTTTGGATCCGACGGGCGTAATGGACGTGGAAAAAAGCTAATGAACCTTTGGTGGAACGACATGAATGCCTTACTTTAAAATTTGGTGGGGGTTCAATTGTGATATGGGGTTGCATGATCACCGCAGGGGTTGGCATGGTTGAGAAAATTGAAGGACGTATGACAGCTGACGATTATATAAACATACTTGATACTAAATTGTTGGGAAGTCTGGAGAAATGGGGCAAAAGTGTTCAAGATGTTCAATTCCAACAAGATAACAACCCCAAAAATAGGGCCAAAATTTCAAAGCAGTGATTCAAAACTAAGGGATTTAAGGTTTTGGACTGGCCTCTACAATCTCCCGATTTAAATCCAATTGAACACATTTGCGGTGAGCTGAAACGAGATTTGGCCAACTACAATAATGACTCCCAAAATGTAGCTGAGCTATCGGAACGTGTTCAAAGAAAATGGAATATGATAACACCTGAAACATGTAAAAATCTTATTGACAGCATGCCAAGACATATTCAAGCTGTATTAAAAGCAAAAGGTGGCTACACGAAATATTAAACAATGAAAAAGCTTCTTAAAATTTAATGTCAACTAATTGATCAAGTTTTTTTTTTTTTACAGAATGACCTGTGTTATAGGCCTTTATGTGCAATGCACAAACACAGTCATGGAGGGAAGGAATGGGATTGGGAAGGTTGGGGAAGGGGAGTGAGAACAACCGTAGCGAGTAGAGAAGCTGGTATATTGCTCAGTTGTACTGGCTGCTTACTGACAAATATTTGCAGATGTTATGGGGGACTGAACGATAGAAAGCGAACAGAAACCATCTACTCAGTATCTAGGCCTTCTTGAAGTGGAACTGTTTCACTTTTACACCGTTTCCCCATTTTATTGCGAATAATTTTTTATCACCAGTAGCAACTGAAAAAATTTGCGCTTCAAAAAATCCCGTCTGGAGTGGGAATCGAACCCACGACCTATTGACTGAGAAGCAAGCACGCTGCCCACTACGCCACGGAAGCCTCACAGTGGATTTTAAAAGCAAAATTTGAAAAATAAATAAACCATAAGTGAACTTTTTTTTTTTTGTATTTTAATTTTATTGATGTATGTATAAATAATAATAATAAAAACAAAATTACTCAAATTAAACACTTTTCAATCAGTAAAATACAAAATAAATCAGGTTAGTCTAACATATGATCAAAAGGTTAAGGTACTGTATATGCAATTCTTCAGGATTTCCAAACTCTTCTGATTTGATAATCGTAACGCTTTGGTCTCTGTTCAGACCTTCATCCAATTTTCTGGCGATCAATTTAGTAAACAACTCATCAGAGACCGAAATCTCAGGATTAATAAATGGGAGCAGTGTGAAAATCAGGAATTTAATTCAAAATTCACTTTGAACAAAATTTACCAAACCTTACCGCCAATGATTGCATGATAGTCACACCGGTACTACGAGTGGAGGTCAAAAATTTTAGAAAATTACGGGGAACTGGGGTAACATTAAACATGTTATTATTTTTCCCTTTCAAAAAGTTTTGCCTTACACCCAATAATTTTATCACATCTCTCACAAAGTATATTAATTCCTTCTAAAAAATAAAACAGGACTACGATTGAGCTTAATGCCCAATCGTGCGATACTCTAGATGAAAGAGATTTTTTTTTATTTTAAGAAATTTTTGTATTTTTTCACATCACTCCAGAGTTACCATCAAAATATTTTATACAAAATTTAGTAGGTGCTGAGAAAATTAGTGTATTGGATTTACTGAAATTATGCAGTTTCTATGGGAGGTGATGGAAGGAAGGACAAGTTTTCAATGACTTTTTCAGAAAGAACTATAACACCATGCTTTTAACATGTTTAAAATTGCAGATCAGAAGCATTCATACTTTTGAGGAAAATGTACTTTTCAAAAAGTTGTGAAATTATGTCCGATTGTATGGGAGAGGGTTGAAGGAGTGAAACAAATCGTCTAATATTTTTGGTCTTACTAATAATTCTAAATAAATATTTAGTGCTCAATTTCAGCTCGATCAATTTTAGACGTACTGAGTAAATTTGATTTGGTGAATGTTTTTACGCATTTTGAATTGAAAGAAAAGATTTCCGGATTTTGCACTGTTACGCTTTATTATTATAATAAAGCGTAACAGTGTAGAATCCGGAAATCTTTTCTTTCAATAAGTAAATTTATTTAAGCATTTCATGAAAAAGTATAGTTTGTATGGGAGGTGGTGGAAGGAAGAGGAGAACTCAAGAAACATTTATCCAGTATATTGAAATCATCATTAAAGTAATATATTCCAAATTTCAGATCAATTGCATTTATACGTTTCGAGTAAATCCTTTTAATGTCAAATTGTGTCATTTTGTATGGGAGGGAGTAAAAGGGGTAAAGCTTATTGTCTAATTTTTCTTTGTCTTACTAAAAATTCTAAATAAATATTTAATGCACAATTGCAACTCGATAAATTTCATACGCACTGATTAAATTGGTTTAAAGAATTTCATGAAAAAGTGCAGTTTGTATGGGAGGTGGTGAATTTCTTCTAGAGTATAATCATACCAAAATTATGCTGGGAAAAAAACCCAATTGTGCGATACTTTAGATAAAAAAGAACTTTGTTGATTTTATGAAATTTTGTAGGAGAAGTGGTAGAGGGGGGTGATGAAATTGAATTAATTTTTTCACATCACGCTAGAGTTCCTCTTCATACAAAATTTAGCAATCAAAAATTTAATTGGTACTGAGAAAATTTTTGTATTGGATTCAATGAAATTGCGTAGTTTATATGGGAGGTGGTAGAAGGAGGGACAGTTCCTTAAAGACTTTTTTCAGAAATAACTATGCTTTTGATATGTTTTAAATTGTAGATCACTAGCATAGATTCTTTTCAGGAAAATTAACTTTTTGTAATGTTGTAAAATTCTGTCAGATTGAACGGGAGGGGGTAGAATGTGTGAAAATAATTTGTCGTCTAATTTTTTTTTGGTCTTATTAATAATTCTAAATAATTAATTCGTGCACAATTTCAGCTCGATTAATGTTATACGTACTGAGTAAATTTGTTTAGAGTATTTCATGAAGAAGTGCAGTTCGTATGGGAGGTGGTGAAAGGAAAGAAGGGACTAGAATAATTTTATACAGTAGATTAAAATCATCATAAAATTGATATATTTGTTTTTCGAGCAAATTCGTTGGTTGCTGAATTGCGAAAATGTTTCATTTTGTACGGGTGGAGGTAGAAGAGGTAAAACTAATCGTCTAATTACACTCTAGATGAAATCTGAGAGTATTATAAGTTTTCTCTAAAGTTAGTAACGCTAAGAAATAAGGATCGGAGAAAAAATTAATGACGCAGAAGTTCATATAATCAAAAATCTCAAAACCGGATGTCGGTCCGTCGGCCTATGTGCTTTCTAGTTTGAGCACACATTGAGCTAGATAGTTCAAGTTTTGTACACGTCATTTTTGATAAAAAAAAAGTAAGGTCGAGTTCATGAACGGGTCAAATCGCTCCACCCCTTCTAGCCCCTCCCATACAAAATGAGACAATTTCTCAATTTGACAATAAATCTATTGGTCTGAAATTTCGAATATATAACTTTTATAATAATTTCAAACGACTGTATAAAAATAATTTGCGTACTCCTTCCACCCCCTCGGATACAAACTACACTTTAAAATTTATCGAGCTCTAATTGTGCACTTAATTTTTTTTTTTTTTCAAATTGTTAGTAAGGCCAAAAAACATTATACTATTACCTCTAACTCTTCTACCCCCTTCCATACAAAATGACGTAATTTTGCAATTCGATAACAAACGGATTTGCTAGAAAAAAAATAGATGCTATTGATCTGAAATTTGGAATACATTACTTCTATAATGATTTCAATCTGCTATATAAAAATTATTTAAGTCCTCCTCTTTCTTCCACCACCTCCCACACAAATTGTACTTTTTCATGGAATACTCTAAACAAATTTACTCAGTGCGTATAAAATTTATCGAACTGAATTTTTGCACTTGATATTTATTTAGAATTATTAGTATGGCCAAACAATTTAGGCTAGTGCCCTTACTCTTCTACTCCCTCCCATAAAACCTGACACTTTACAAAAAGTGGATTTTCCTGAAAAGTACGAATGCCACTGATTTACAATTTAAAACCTACCAATAGTATGATGCTTAGAGTTATTTCTGAAAAAATCATTAAGGGCTGGCTCCTCCGTCTACCATCTCCCATACAAACTGCACAATTCCACTAAATGCAATACATTAATTTTCTCAGTATTTTGTATAAAACATTTTGATAGCAACTCTAGCGTGATGTGAAAAAATTAGTTCAATTAGTTCGTCACTTCCCCTGCAAAATTTCTTCAAATCAAAAAATTTCTCTTTCATCTAGAATATCGCAAAGTTGTGCTTTACGCCCAATCTTAGAGAGATAGAGATGAGAGATTTCATGAAAAATTGCAGTTTGTACGAGAGGTGTTGGAAGGAGGGGGAGTACAGGAATAATTTATGTACAGTAGATTGAAATCATCCTAAAAAAAAATTATTTTAAATTACAGATTAATAGAATTTATACTTTCCGAGCAAATCAGTTTAATTTCAAATTACGAAATTGCGTCATTTTGTATCGGAGGGGTAGAAAGGGTGAAGCGATTTGGCCAATTCACTAACTTCACCTTAGTTTTTTGTAAAAAACGACGTGAAAGTAATTTGAACTTTCTAGCTCAGCGCATTCTCAAGATAGAGAGCGCACAGACTGACGGAGGGACATCCGGTTTTGAGATTTTTTAACGACAACAAATATTTCTGTACTCTTGGCGCCTCTGTGCGAGCATTATTTTTTGGCGTTACAAGCTTTAGAGCAAATTTATAATATTTTCAGATTTCATCCAGAGTGATTAGTGATAACAGAATTATGATTAGATGGAATTTGTATGGGAGGGGGTAGAAGGAGTGAGGTGAAGTTGAGTTCTCAAACAGATTGAAATTATATTAAAATTAAATTTGGCGAAAATTCGTCTTTTCAGCTTCGCTAGTTTCAATGAAAATCGGAAAATTTTTTTTTCCAAAATTGTGCATTTGAGGGGGTAGAAGAGTGAGGAGATCAAATCAATATTTCGTAATGCTGATAATATTTACATCGATATACTTTCACTCAAGGAGGGGGAAAAATTATTTTTTTTTTTAATTTCGGCATTTCATGAAATTTGTATGGGAGGGGGTATAGCCTGTTCACCAACATAAAAAATTTTTTTTTGCTTAAAATGTCACACTACAAATTTCAGCATGATAGCTCCAACCGTTCGAGAGTTATGTTGTAGTCAGACGGACTGACGGTCACTAGGAATCGAGGTTTTTGAACGACAACAAATAGTTATGTACCTTTGGCAGCTCTGTGCGAGATATTATTTCTTATTTATTTTGGAAATTAATAGTAATCGGAAGGGGCCAGATCTGTACTATAAGGGGGTTGGTTCAATATTTCGTAGCCGCATTTCTGTAGGGCAGCCATTGCAACGTGGCTCTTGTCAACAGTTGCGTTGTCGTGCAAAAACAGAACACCTCGAGTCCACTTTTCTCTTTTTTCATCCTTGATGGCATGCTTTAATTTTTGTATCAGGCAGGCATAATATCTTGTGATATTTTGTCCTTTTTCTTTATAGTCGATCATCAAAACCCCCTCTGAATCGCAAAAAATAGTGGCCATGATTTTTCCGGCGGGTTGTGAGACCCTTATCTTCTTGCAGGTTGAAGCGCCTATACGCGCCTCCAGCTTTGATTCAGGCTCATAACGATGAACCCAAGCTTCGTTTCC
The DNA here is from genome assembly GCA_963669355.1 of Chorisops tibialis. Classification (NCBI taxonomy): domain Eukaryota; kingdom Metazoa; phylum Arthropoda; class Insecta; order Diptera; family Stratiomyidae; genus Chorisops; species Chorisops tibialis. Next base: position 40,408,451 of record OY770264.1, on the reverse strand, counting down.
AGTAACAATCCGGGTCAAAAATTCATCGCTGCTCTCGCTACAGAGATCCAACAACTCGCGAGAACTCTCAACGCGCTGCTTTTTCTGATCCGCTGAGAGCATTCTCGGTACCCATCCTGCCTTGACTTTAAACATACCGAGATGATCGTGGAGGATATTCAAAATGGTTGTAAGTGATACTCCAACCATTAATTATATAATATAATAATTTGTTACTCTTTGAAACGAGGATCTTCGTGAACAAGTCTCTTCACTTTTTCGACGAGGAAGTGGTCTCAATCGGCCAGACCAAGTCTTCAATTGACTCTCTGCCTTGCCTGAATAAACTTTGTTGCCTATATATCATCGTTTTTCCAGGCAAAAGTCCCCGTAAGCAGATGACATTTCTTCTAAAATGATTTATGGCATTTTTATTTTTTTCGTAAGGAACTTTATGACAGTACGAAACTAAATTTTGTCCATGGTTAGCATTTTCTTGCAGATTAACTTGTTGATTTGGCGATAACTAAAATTTTAATTATGCGATTTGACAGAAACTTTTTATTTATACTTGTATTGAGGATTAGGATAACTCCAGATGAAAATATTTCCCCCCTCCCTTATCCATCCCTTTCATTCCGCGAAATTTTTGACTTCGCTTCGTATGTTAAAAAGACTAAGTTCAATTTTCAGTTAGTAGTAAGTTTAATTTTTTTTTCATCATTCACTAAATGTGTTATTTACCAAAAACTAAAAATCATTTATGTTTACCATAAATGAATTGAACTAATTCTCATATTTCTTTCTACTAAATTTTTATTTCATTAATCTATCACAGTCAAAAATAAATAAACTCACTTAAATCCAAATAAAGCTATGACCGCATTTTGCTTAAAATCATTAAAGTGTGTTTCGCAACGATATAATTTTTAGCCAGAATTCGTACAATTCTACATCAATTACCAAGGTCGCCATACCGAACAATCATCACCATTATAACCTTGTTTCAACGGACTCCTGGTCAATTTACGATCGATCAGCTGCTTGTAATCAAACGAACTGATTGGAACGGCCGGTTCCGCTTGAATAGCTAGAAAATGCGGCCGATGTTGGGGAGGCTCGATATTTTGAATGTATCCGTTAATGTGTTTTAAAACGCCGATTCCGGTCGATTGATCGCATTTCGCCAAAAACTGAGTTACTTCGCGCGCACAGAGCCGGAATCCGTCCCAGAAGCGATCCTGGTATCCTTGGTCGGGTCGAAAGAACAAAGTATTATGTTCGCGAAGGTTGTGCAGGTGTCGAACAGTCAGTTCGAGAATATCGGCCTTTTCCAGCTTTGCAACATTCTCACCTTCCTGTGTAACAAAATTAGCACGATTTTAAAAAGAACTGCCAAACTGAAAGGAATCTTAAAATCCCACCGCTTGTAAGGCACTGGTCATTAGGTCCTTGAGTTCGTCCAGGCAACGATTAATGCGCGCTCTTCGTTTCCGTTCCAGCATCGGTTTCATCACTTTCCGGTACTGATAAGTTCGAGATACAGGCTCCATCGCGATCGTGTTCAAGACGAAATTCTGATTTGGCGGCATCACACAAAAGTCACTGCACTATTCACTTATTCCGTTTTATTTTTTAAGAAATCGGTGAGTCAAGCCTGCGCGTAACTCCAAGAAAGCTCAATCCGTAATGCTCGCGCGTATCGGTCAGTTTACCCTTTTTATAAGTTCTATAATCTTCAGTCTGCTCACATCATCGCCTTCTTCGAGTTTCTTAAGTTGCAAGCTCCCATATCGTCGTTGCATCTGAGGTGGGGAAAATGATGAAATTGAAACTTCTCGGATCTCGGCGAAGATCAGTGATCTTTGACGCTGCGTGTGGCTGTGGAAATCGCACGAAGCCGCGTCCTAGGCAGTTGGTCAAAAGTGTGAGAACCTCATTGAGTAGCGCGATGAAGATATCACATCCCAATATCCCACAGTGATCTTGTGTTTTTTGAGATCTTTAATGTCTTGTGCAAAAGATCGAGCCAAGTTTGTCTTCTTTTTTTTTTTTATTCTGCTGAGATGGCGATTTACTCCGAGCTCCCCGAACAAGATCAACACGGCACGTCGTTTTAGTTATGGTTGGAGGTGAAAAAAGAGGTCTGTGAAAGACGAGCGAGGGGCTTCCACGAGCGGATTTTATGGCAGCCCGGAGATGTTGGCGCTGGTTAGCGATTAAGATTTTAGCACTTCCTGGCTTGAGACGGTTGACTTGTTTGGAAAATGGGCGGGCTAATGCTACATCGTGTTAGACAGTTGGGTGTTCGTTATTTTCTCACGATGCAAACGTTATTTACCAAAGTTGTCGGTACACTCTTGGAACTTGTCTGTCTTATTTCAAGATTACCGACACAATAAAACATGGTCGACACGAAATATAAGTAGCGCTTTGATGAAGACTAAAAGTGACGAGGTTAATTGTTGATACGTATTTTGGACATGAACGTACTCGTAGTGTTTTATGAAATTGATGCAATTTAATGCATTATTCAATGTTCGTTTCTTAACCACGATTATACCTACTTGGCGTAGTTTAAAATATATTGTACAATAAAAAGTTAAACAGGTTTTTTTACCATTTATATTAAATTAAAGTTTAAATTAAAAAGTACTTGAAAAAATCTATATTGGACGGGATCAACTCTTCGGAAAAGTAATACCCGAAAAGAGAAATAAAATTGTATTGTACTGATAGCGAAATCGAAGATAATGTAAATCACAGCAGAGTTCACTTAACACGAAGACGGATAACAAGAAAAATGATTAGGTCCTGCTCCAGTACCCAGGTACAGAAATCTTTGTTGTCGCCCAAAAACCTCAAGTTCGATAAATCATCTGTCTGTCTGGTCATTTGTCAGTTTATTTGTCAGTCTACAAGATAACTCTCAAATGCTTTCCATGTTAATTTTATCAAAAAAAAACAACAACAACAATATTACGATTGGACTACGATTGTGCGTACTTATCCTCGATATTAAGTATAATACTAATTAAGATTTAGCACAAAATTTAAGCTCGATAAATGTCATATGTAACAAATTGGTTTAAAGTATTATAGTATACCATATACTAGCGATCACCCGCGACTTTGGCCGCGTAAGAATCGTAAAATAAGCAATTTTTGAGAATGTAGTTAGTAATACATTATCCGGGATATACGATATAATCTGATTAGTTTAATGGCCCTTTGAAGACAATGGTTTATATTTTGCTGGAACCAGAACCATAAATTATTAAGAACGAAACCACGATTCTCGCATTTGTATGGGACAGGCTCGTGACCAAATCAATTCCGTGATCTAAGACCATATTCGTATTGAAGAGCATTAAGAACATGTGAATAGTTGTATCTTGTGTTAATTTAAAAAAAAAAGCCCAAATAAAATAACATTAAGCTTAAAACCAGTGGAGTGGTAGAAGGGGTGATAATACTGAAATAATTTGTTTCACATTTTTTTATTTGTTTATTTGAATTCAATAGTACAATTAGAACTAAATTTCATTTATATGTACAATAACAAAATTTGAATTTATTGAAAGAATAAGACAATAAAATAAAGAAATGATAACAAAATAAAATGAACTAAACAGAGAATAATATATGAAAATTAAAATTAAAAGAATAAAAAGGAATATTTAAAAACAAAAAAAAAACGGAGAAAGAAAAGAAATACACACCACGCTTTAGGACCAAATGAAAGATTGAGAGAAGAAAAAAAAATCAAATTTATGCTTTGAGAAAATTTACGCTTTGAGAAAATCTGTGACTGATCTACCAAATTCGCGACTAGAGAAAATTTTTCTTATGGAAGTAGGTAAACTATTCCATAGTCTAGCTCCTTCCACAAATAGAGTGCGCTCTCGTGTATTACATCTAAATCTCAGAATAATGATATTACGAGTCCGTGAGGAACTACCGAAACAAATCTGAAAATAAAGATATGCTGGTTCTTTAGTTATTATGATTTTATGAATAAATAAGCATATCCTCATTTTCAGGTACTCCTTAAGGGGTATGTCTAAGTGCTTGCAACATGAGAGATATGATCAAATTTCCGAATATTATACACAAAACGAACGCAATTAACCTGTACATTTCCGAATAGCTCAAAAAACAATAAATTGCACATCCATAGTTAAAAATCGGCATAATAAAGGCAATTATCAAGGTTTTCTTCATATTAGTTGGAAGGAACTTCGCCGATACCCACATAGTTCTTAAAATATTATAGACCCTTCTAGTCACCATATGCACGTTCCAGGTCAGAGTCTTATTAAAAATAATTCCCAAATTTCTCACAGTGTCACAGTATGCTGTTGGCACTGAGTCCAGGAGAATAAGTGGAAAAGAAGATATATCAATAGATTTTTTGCTTAAAACTATATACTGTGATTTTTTGGGATTAAGACACAGACCATTATTATTAGCCCAGAAATTAATTTGACACAAATCCTCATTAATAAGTCTTACATATGAAAAAACATCGCCTTGGGGACATCTTAGGTAGACTTGCACATCATCAGCATATAGATGAACAGTTACATTTCTTAACACATTTGGTAAATCATTAATAAACATGCAAAATAACAGAGGCCCCAAGACTAAGCCCTGAGGAATACCACAAAACACCGAACGACAAGATGACTACATTTCTGCAATTCTGATCCTTTAAACTCTGTGACTCAAATAGCTATTGATAAATGAGCAAGCAAATGGTGAAAAATTAAAATTGCGCCTTAATTTCCCAAGTAATAATTCAAAGTTTACACTATCAAAGGCTTTTGAAAAATCCAGTAAAGTCAGGAAGGTAATGTGATTTATGTCAAAGCTGCAGCTTATATCATTAACTATTTTAGCAAGTGCGGTACTACAACTGTGCTTAGCACGAAATCCTGACTGGGAAGCAGTTAATTGGTCAGTAGTTTTTAGATAATTTTTCATCTGAGAACTACAACTGAGAACACATCATGCTAGAGTAGCTATAAAAATGTTTTGTACCAAATTTAAGCTTCAAAAATTGAATAGGTACTGAGAAACTTAGTGCGATGGATTAAGTGAAATTGTGCAATTCGTATGGGAGGTGGTAGAAGAAGGGAAGTGGTTTTTGGTTATTTTTCGAAAATTAAAACTGATATATTTTAAATTTTAGTTCAGTAACGTTCACATTTTTCAAGAAAATCGAGTTTTTGAAAAGTTGTGAAATTGTGTCATATTGTATGGGAGGGGGTAGAAGGAGTGAAGCTAATCAGTTAATTTTTTTCCAATATTAATAATAATGCTAATTAAGGATTCGATTCAAAATTTTAGCTCGATGAAAGCTGAATGTATTGAGAAAATTGGTTTAGAGTATTTCATGAAAAAGTGTATTTTGTATGGGAGATGGTGGAAGGAGTAAGAGGTTTTTAGTAATTTTTTGAAAAACAACTACAATCATTATGCAATTGACAAGTTTTAAATTTCAGATCTGTGATTTTCACGCTTTCATAGAAAATCGAATTTTTGTAAAGTCGTGAAATCGTGTCACATTGTACGGGAGGGGGTAGAAATAGTGAAAGTAATCGGTTAGTTTTTTCTCTGATATTAATACTAATGCTAATTAACGATTTGGTACAAAATTTTAGCTCGATAGAATTTAGACGTACTGCGCAAATTGGTGTATAGTATTTAATGAAAAAGTGTAGTTTGTATGGGTGGTGGGAGAAGGAGTGGGAAGGCTTAAATAATTTGTGTATTGAAAGATTGATTTTGTAATAGAAATAATATATTCTGAACTCCAAATTTATAGCTCTTATATCATAAAAATAATTAATTTTAAATTTCATATCTACAGCTTTTATAATTTTCAATAACAAGCACATTCACCCGTTCTTCGCACGTGTATTTTGTACGAAACGGAAGGATATTTTATAAGGTCCACCTTATTGTTATTGCTGAATAAGTCAAAAACTCAATAAGTAAAAACAATTTATCATTTTAGAAATATTTTTTTATTTAGTAAAACATATACATTTAATTAATTTTTAATTATTTCCGGTCCTTTCAAACACTCCTGATTTCGCAAACTCAGTCCAGAACTTAAGATCGGTGTAATATAATGAAAAAAGTCGAAATTTTATATTAGGGTTTCTTTATATACGACAATGTTTGTGGTGAATTTGCCATTGGCTGTATTTTTAAACAGCTTCAGATCTTCTTGGTTATAAATAACTTCAAGTCTTCTTGTGTTTGGACTCAAGTCACAGCGACATAGAGTTGTCCTTGGAAAATTCAAATTAGCGGTATGCTAAAAAATATGTTAAAAAGAATTGTTCCTCACAGAAAATTGAGCCCGCGTAGCAGATGAGCATTCCACCACACAACCACTGATGCAGATGAACTTGTCTCAACAAAATTTAGCCACAATTTTTGAATCTACCTTAATTAAATTCAAATGGATTCAGCTTTAGATATCAAGCCCGTTCACGAACTTAAACTTACTTTTGTTTAAAACGACGTATACAAAATTGAATCTTTCTAGCTCAATGCGTCCTCGGGCTCCAGAGGACGGACAGATGGAAAGATATCTGGGATTTGAAATTTTTGAGTAATAATATGAACTTCTGTATCATTCATTTTTTTCTCCGAGCCTTATTTCTTAGCGTTACGAACTTTGTGACAGACTTGGTCTCAGATTTTAGTTAAAGTATAATATTAAAAATTTGCCAACGATCCGGGCGCAACTTTATTATTCTTGGGACAAGTTGAGGATACTTCAGAAGCCAAAATACAGTTTAGAGTGAATTGGTAAAACTATGTGAATGGGGGTTCTAGGGCAGATCTGTTATAATTTATATAACACTTAACTGTGTCATTCTTTATAAATGCAAGTTTAGGTTTATATGGGGGAAGGACCAGTTTGAGAATTTTTTTTATTAAATAAATTCGAAAATTTTGAAGATTGTACCTTAAACATTCACTCATAAAATTTGAGTTTGTGTGTTTCATTTATACACTTGTAACACCTCGTACAGGTTGAAGCGCCCTTCAGTACATAACAGTTTTGGCTCAAACTATTTTTCCTGTATGTATATTAAATGGATCTATGCATGTGCAAAATTTTAGCTTTTTATCTTTTATTAGAGCCCTAAAAAAATCGTGAAAGTCTTCGACATCCGCCCTCTCCTTAAACCCCTCAACTTTTACAAAAATTATAGGTAATGAAGCTCTACAATTAGACAAAATTTCAACATAATTCCTGTATTGGATTTTGAGATATATCAGTTTGAAATTTTGATAGTACAACCTTGCTTAAATACTTCAAATTTCCCACCACAAAAATATCCAAAAGTATTTCTCTCATATTCCGCCAGAATAGCCTACCACATGTTTTAAGTTTCAATTACATAGCTTAAGAGAGAGTTGAGATATTAAATTTTAAGTTTTAGTATGGAACATACTTTTACGGAGGCTACTTTAAACAAATCGTTATGAAAAACCGTCATCAAAATGCGTTATTGAAAATCTCGAGTGAGAGAATATGGGGAAAGCCTAGCGCAGCGCCGGGATTTTATTTTTGCACCTCTTCTTCTCTTTAAAATTATTGGCCTCGCTCTAAGCTGACTATGGTGGTTATGTCACGAAGTTCGGAAGATATTATCATTTCAAAAAAAACTGGGCCTACAATTTGTTGACAGCTCCTCTTTTCGAATCCCAATACATAAAAAAATATAAGTTATTTTTAATGTTTTTTCTATAATCCCTTCCATACGTTTGTTGATTTTCAGTTTCCTAGCTTGATCCATAGTTAAGGTATTCGAATTCATAGTTTTTGGCTCTAGCGCTCTCCTGCCTCCCAATTAACCCCTCCACCCTCCAAAATTGGAATCCGCACCGGTCTACAATTCAAACAAAAATTAACTTATTATCTTGAAGGGTTCTGGAGTTGATGTGTGTACACGTATGACGTACAGCATTCGGCACTTGGCTTACGGCGTACAGATAGCCGGATCCTTTTTTTGCATTTATAGGCTAATTTGGTCTCTGCATAGAATGTTTCATTTTTTTCAAAATTCAAATTCCTGTTAAGACCCCCTATAGGGGCATAGGACAGAAACAACTCTCTTCCACAAGGCGCGATCCTGCGCATCGGCTTTAAGCTGTTGCCAGGACTTGTTTATTCCTCTGGCCTCCTGCTCAACTGCTCGCTTCCATGTGTTACATGGTCGACCAACCCGACGTCTTCCTTGAGGGTTATAATCCAGAGCCTGTTTTGCGATGTTTTGCTCTGGTTTCCTCAAAGTATGACCGATCCACTGCCACTTTCGTTGAATCTCAATACCTATTTTAGTCTGGCGAGTTGTACTCCAAAGTTCGTCGTTGGAGATCACTTCTGGCCAGAATATTCCTAAAATGCGTCGGAGGCATTGGTTTACGAAAGTCTGTAGTTTCTTGGTAAGTCGAACGGTCACTTTCCACGTAGTACAACCATATAACAACACGGATTTGACGCATGCGTCAAAAACTCGCAACTTCGTGCGAAGGGAGATCTCTCTTAACCTCCAGAAAGGGGAAAGGATACCGAAGGCCTGACGAGCTTTATTTAGCCGAGCCTCAACATCCTTTTCGGCTCCGCCGTCCATGCTGACAATGCTTCCGAGATAGCAAAAATCTTGCACCTCTTCCACATCCTGTCCATTAAGAACAATCGGTGTGCTTGCGTTCGAACCCATGTGCATGTACTTGGTTTTACGCACATTTATTTTCAGTCCCGCCTCTTTGCATTTAGAATGCAACGAGCGAACATTTGACTCTAAGTCCGAACGGGTATGTGCAAGCAAACACACGTCATCAGCATAATCAAGGTGACTTAAGATGTTAAATAGTCTCCATTGAAGACCTTTACCTTCCCCACCTTCCAGTGCAGCTTTCAAGATGTCATTTATTACCACCAGAAACAGGGCTGGTGATAATATGCAGCCTTGTCTGACACCCGTTCGCACAGGAAAGCTCTCGGACAGCTCTCCTCTATGCAAGACGCGACACCTTGCATCTTCGTAGGATTCTTTAATCATAGCTATGACCTTATTTGGAATACCTCTCCTACGCAAAGCATTCCATATGTAATCTCGCTTAACGCTGTCGAAAGCCTTCTCGAAGTCCACAAACATGAGATGTAGTGGCGAACCCATTTCGGCTGACTGCTCTAATATTATCCGTAGGGTATTTGTGTGGTCGGTACAAGACGACCCTTTACGGAATCCAGCCTGATAAACTTCGAGAGTGCTCTCGACGACATCACTAATCCTATTGAGAATTACCTTAGCCATAATTTTTGATACGGCAGTAAGTAGACATATACCACGCCAATTGCCACAATCCCGAAGGTCGCCCTTCTTCGGAATTTTCACAATGACGCCCTCCTTCCATTCAGTCGGATATCTTCCATCATTCCACACCTTAGTGAAGAGTGGGAGGAGTATATCGGCTGTTATTTCCGGGTCCGCTTTGAGGAGTTCAGTTGGTAGTCCGTCTATACCTGGAGCTTTCCTTCCCGCCATTGACCGAATGGCGGAAACTATCTCTTCCTTATCTGGGGGATCGTCCCTAATAGAGGATTGTTGCGGTTGGATGTTTGGAAGTTGTTCTGTTTCCGGAATATCTTCATCTGACAAGATGTTTAAAATATCAGAGAAGTATTCCTTCCATCGTCGCAACTGGTATTCACTCATATTAAGGAGAGTTCTGTTGACATCTCTCACCAGGTGGTTGGCGGTGAAATTCCTGTTCGTCAACTGTTTCATGATTTTAAATAGTGAACCCATATCCCCAAGGTAAGCCGCAGATTCTGCCTTGTTTGCCAGATCTTCAATGGCCTTTCTCTTGTCGCGTCTAACAGCCTTTTTAAGCTGTATATGAGCATCGCGGTAGTTCTGCGTCAAGTCGGGCGTTCGTTGGTTGACATCGGGTTGAGAGATGATTGCCAATTTGGCTTTTTTCCGATTGTCAACCTTGTCCCATGTGTCTTGTGACATCCAGGGTTTCTCACCGCTTTGCGCATATCCCACAGATTCTTCAGCACTAGTTAGAAAAGTGTTTCTGGTTGCCTCCCAATTGGCGTCCAGTGTGCGCATTTCATGTTCACCCAATGTGGATGACTTTTCGCGTAGAATGGTGGTGTATTCGAGTTTTTTGTTGGGATCTCTGAGTTTATCCACATTAAGCTTGCGCTTCATTTGAAGAATTTGTGGTCGTCGGATAGCTGCTGTACACAATCTCAAGCAGGCAACCATCAAGTGGTGATCGCTCCCCACGTCAGCTCCACGTTTCGCTCGCACATCGAGGAGACATCTTCTCCATCGGCGACTTATAGCCAAATGGTCGATCTGGTTCTGAGTAACACCGTCAGGGGAAACCCAAGATGTTTTATGATGACTCTTGTGTGGAAAAAGGGTCCCTCCGATGACCATTTGCCGAGTACTACAGAACTCCACAAATAATTCGCCGTTTTCGGGTCTCTTAATCCAAGGTCGTGAAGGGTCGACCCAAGGGTCACCATGCCTCCCCATGACGTGTTCTAGTCCAGTGTTGTCTGATCCAACCTGGGCGTTCATATCTCCCGAGATGATAATAATATCACCTCTTGGAACACGTTCGAAGGTGGCACTCAGTTGGCTATAAAACTCCTCTTTGTCACCAGATGTTGCGGTATTAGTTGGTGCGTAGCACTGCAGAATTGTGACGTTTCTGACACTGGTCCTGAGCCTGACGACGATAATCCTATCCGAGATTGGTTCCCAGCTAATGAGACTGTTTCTCGCTCTCGGCGTAAGGACGAACGCCACGCCATTTCTGGCTTCATTTTCAGGGCCAATGTACAGAATAGTGTTTCCGCTAGGGGTTCGTTCTTCTCCTGATCCTGTCCACCTGACCTCGCTCAAGCCCAAGATTTGGATGTTATAGTGCTCCATTTCACGGTCGATCACTGATTGGCGGTGCAAGGACCGAGTAACCCCAGCTCTTCCCCCGTCATTCAATGTTCGAACGTTCCAGAAGCCAATCATAGTCCGTTTTCGAATGCCAAAAGTCGTTACCGTAGAATCAGTCCGTATCCGAGGCGATGTATCCGTTTCTCGTATCATTTAGGTCTTAAGATCACGGGTGATAAGCCCATGATCCAGTGAGTGTCCATTTGCCATTTTTAGGGCAAGCAGGACTGGCTGTGGGTGAATTCTACAGCCCCCATCCCAGAGGGGGATAGTTAGCTCAGGTCCGTGGAGTCGCTAACTCCAAAGATAGTTGCAGGAATTGGTAAAACCTCATACTACAACTACCCCCTTGCTTGTTTCATAGACGAGTTAAATTCTTTAAAAAATTCGATGCATTTTAATTTCTCGAAAGTATACATTTTTACGGCAGGGAGTTAATGGAATCATAAATTTTCTGAAACCATATTATTTCGTTTTCTTTGAATAATGTTTGCACAAAATTTCGTTGATTATTAGTTGATTAATTGAAATTGATCATAATCATACTTCTGTATGAGAGGAGGTAGAAGGGTAAGAGGAACTTAAAAACTTTTGAAACAGATTTGTTATAAATATTTTTAGAAGAGTTTGTGCAAAATTTCAAGTTGATATCTCTTAATAGTTTTGTAATAATTGATTTCGTAGAAATGTCGAAAAGATACTTTTGTTTGGGAAGGGTTAGAAGTTTTAAAGATATTCGACCAGTTGATAGCATAAACTTTTACGAATTTTTTGTTATTGAATTTCTAGCTAAAAATTTCAATCAAAAATTTTAATTTTTATGTTATTTTCAATACACATGAAACACTTCGCGCAGGTCAGGGTCCCTTTTCCGTGCGTAATAATTCAGGTTGAAATTATTATTTTACCCTAGATGAAATCTGAGAGCATTATAAGTTTGCTCTAAGGTTTGTAACGCCAAGAATTACTGCTTGACTAGAGTCGCCAAGGGTACAGAAATACTTTTTGTCGCTCAAAAATCTCGAAACCAGATGCCCGTTTTTTCCGTCCGCCTGTTCGCTTTCTAGTTTGAGAACGCGATGAGGTACGATGCTCAAATTTAGTACACGTTATTTCAAGTGAAAAAGTAAGGTCAAATTCGTGAACGGATCAAATCACTCCACCCCTCGCACGCCCTCCCATGCAAAAAGGCAAATTTTTGGAATTTTGAATTTGACAATAAATGGATTTACTCGAAAATTATGAAAGCTATTGATCTTAAATTTCGAAAACATCTATTTAAGATGATATCAATCTACTGCATAATATTTATTAAATCACTCCTTCCACTACCTCCCATAAAAACTGCACTTTTCACGAAATAATATAAACCAATTTACTTAGTACGTAGAAAGTTAATCGGGCAGAAATTATGCAGAAAATATTTATTTAAAATATTAGTAAGACCGAAAAAATGGATTGTTAACTGCACTCCTTATACCTCCTCCCATACAATATGACACAATTTCACAACTTTAGGAAAACTTGATTTTCTTGAAGAGTATGAATGCTACTGATCTGCAATTTCAAACATGCCAATTGTATAATGCTTGCAGTTATTTCTAAAAAAATCATTAAGAACTCCCTACTTCCCTACCACCTCCCATACGAACTGCACAATTTTCCAAAATCCAGCACACTAATATTTGCAGTCCCTATTAAACATTTAAAGCTTAAATTTTCGAAAAAAAAAAATAAAATTTTGATAGCAACTCTAGCATAATGTGAAAAAATTAGTTCAATGCCGTTACCACTTTTACTCCCCATACAAAATTGAATTCGGTAAATATTCAAACCAATTACGATATATTCATGACGATGAAACTATGATTTAGGATTTATCATTTTTTTTCATTGTTAATGTTGTGGGGCTTATAGTATTATCGAAAACTCTATTGATGCTGTGTAGTATTTTCAAAGCAAAAATTTAAATGTCCTTTTTTCGACGTCTTGGCGTTGTCTTTTTACTATAATAAGCTATGAGTTAGTCAGATATTTTTCTAAATTTTTCGAATGAAATAAATTAAGAATTTACAAATTCATATTAATTAATACTTTCACTTATCTGCAACACTAAAAACAATCGCCCTTTAGGAATTCTGCACGATCTGCACATCCTGTTTAGTCATTCTTAAGAATTTTATCTGTCCAGCAAAAAAAAAAAAAACCTGAAACGATTATTATTACGTCCGCAAAGAAACCAAGTGGGATTTGCGGCTGCTTAAGCCAAACATTACGAGCTCCAGAAGTCCACATGTGCCATTTTTTCGACTTCTTATCTCGTTTGCGGTCCCAAGTTCCAAGCATGATCCATGCAATTTGTTACGTCGTCGTTGTCACCACGGCACGTCCAGTTGACGTCCGATATGGGGCCCAACCTATTTGCGATGCGATCTCGCATACGTTCCAACTCGTGCGACCATCTTGCATGCGCGATCGCCGGTGCGAACCGTGGGAACGGAAAACAGGTGCTACGCAGTCGCGGTTGTTATTATTTCTCAGTCATCTCAAACTACAAACTATACAACACGACTGACTACCAGCTACGTCAGGTCAGACATCAACCAGCAAGCAAGTCGGTGAGCGTTCCCAGTGTCTTTCAGGAGCTGGTGTCTCTTTTTGGCGCACAGCTTTCGTCTTATGGCACGGAAACAACAGCTCCGCCAAGCTGGACCCGACTGTCGGCAGCGAAGTGAACGATAATTACAAGCCGCGCTGGGAGAATCTCGAGAAGCATAATCCAATTGGAAAAGAAATACGTACATAAGTGGACGAATAAGTTACACAGCAATCGAGGCCTAGGCAGCGCAGCTCGAGTCTGGGACCGAGCTAGGGGCACGATCTCATAAGGTAATCCCGCGTCGGCCAGATCTTTAGTAGTTGTTATCGCATTACAGCCACTTCGCACTCATCGGGGATCCCCCTTTCGACCCCCGACCAGAGTAGTGCGATCGTGTCCACTGAATGCACCATCCCACCGATCGCGATCTGGCTGCTCTTGTGGCCTCCATTCATAAAAACGTGAATGCGTCCCATAGGAGCTTTTATGTCTTCTTTCCGTACTTTGGAGCTGAGAAGCTGCAAGGTCCATTTAGCGCGCTCGTTCGACTCGTCGTAGCTGACTTTTTGCCGTCTTAGCGCTTCGCGATTAACGAAGCCGGCGTTCTTTTTGCCTCGCGTTGCAGGCGACGTGATCGCTACCGTTGTTGGCTAATCCAAGTGATTTGCGATAGGCTGTACGACTTTTACAGATTACATGCTGGCAAATGCTCGTTCACAATTGCATTATGAGCCTGGGAAGTTCGTCCGCACCGTTACATTAATTTGGTGGATCCCACCAGACCAGTCTGCAGTCGTAAGATAACTCGACATAGTTTGCATCTTTAATGGAGAAATTAGATAAATTTAGCTAATTGGATATTATTTTAAAGTGATTTGGATTCAACAGTTATTTAATGGATTGTTGTTGATCTTACAAATAATCTTTAATCTTATTCTTCTTCCACAATGGCGCTACAGCCCAAATCGGACCTTGGCCTCCTGATATTCAGGTCCCTTAGCATTTTTTTTTTCATTACTTGTGGAAGGGTTGTTAGCCCTTCACACAACCCTCTTTCTACGAATTTTTTTAATTTCGTTGATTGAGGTGACCAAGGTATATCCAAGCAGGCAATGTGCTGGAATTACGTATTGCGCCGACCGGGATTTGAACTCACGACCTTCGCATACCAAGACCAACATGGTACCTACTGGGCTACACCCTAGCTATTTAATCTTATGTCACCAAAAATGAAATTTGCACCGAAAAACTATTAGTGATGTAACGAATACGAATACCGATATCATATTCGCCAGATATCAGTCATTAAACGAATATTCGTGTTTCCCAAATACCAATACTAATGTAAAATTTTAAATTCTTAATCTACAGGGTGTTTGGTACTCCGTGCACCACCTTGTAGGGGAATATTCCAAGATATATTTTTAGACAAAAATTGTTCTACGGAGATGGTCAACTTTCAATATCCGCGGAGATAGAGGGTGATCAAGAAAAGTGCCACTCAAAACGCTATATCTTGAAAACTAATAATCACAATTCAAAGTGTTATAAATTGTTTTTTAGGAAGTCAAATTACCTTTCATTTGGTGTAATAGTCCACATTGTAACTGTACCATATCCTGAGATGTTTACTTCAGAACACGAATTTCTGCTACTTTAACCCTTAAAATTCTGGGATCAATGTAGTTTTTCCCAGAAAACCGCATTATAAAAATCTCATTTTAATGTTAGTTTTTTATATGCCATATTTTTGCCTACAAAAGATGTGTACACTTGCATGGCATAAGTATCATAGTTTAGAAAAAACTATCATTCCAATAATATTGCACTTTTATCAAAAAAAAAAAAACAAGAATATGTTGATCAACACTCTGCGCTTGAACTAAAAAAGCTAAATAATGGTTTTTATGGTTTATTTCAAATTTCCTTAATTATTATACAATAAATGTTCAAAATGGCCGCATTCATTTTGAATGCACGCTAAAGCCCGTTTTGCTAGTGTTCTCTTTATGTTCATACTCTTCAACTGCTGCCTTACTTCAGGTGCTGCCGCATCGATTCTGGTGTTTAGATCCGTAATTACTCTGCCTCTAAGCTGATTTTAGTGAATCTGTATGCCACCACCACCAAAAATACGAATTTTTTATGGCAAGTAATTTCGAAGAGGTAATCATTAAAAAAAAAAAATTGTTAGGACTACAATTCCTCCATTTTCTATCAAAAATTAGGAATGCATTGTGAAAGAACACGGTACATTACCTTTTATTCAAAGTATTGTTCATCACTAGCCACTTTCCATCTTTCTGGCAGCATTCAGATACCACGTTGGAAGAACTCTTCATCTTTTGTGGCTATCCACGAATCAACCCAATTCTCAGTATCTTCCATCATATGAAGATACTAAAAGGCGCTGCTTAGACAGGTCATGTGCAATCGACCAGAACAAGTGATAATCGGAAGGGGCATTGTCTAGTGAATATGGCGGGGGATAGGACCTTACAATTAAGTGTTTCCAAATAGGGTTTAACCGGCGCCGCAACATGCGGACAAGCATTATAATGTAGAAGAATAATTGTTATCGTGTCTGGAGTAGTAATGGGTGCGTTTTTCCTTGAGTGATCCGCTCAATCTAATTGATTGTGTTAGAGACCTCCAGTAATGGTTTCGCCCAGTTTGAGTAACTCATAATACACGACACTAAGCTGATCCCTTCAAATCTATAGCATGAGCCTTATTCCATTAATATTCAGTTTTGCTATTGACGTTGAAGCATAGCCAGTTGGTCGCCATGATTTTCTCTTTTTTGAGTTATCGTAAAGGATTCATTTTTCATCACCTGTGACTATATGATGTAAGTGCTAGTTCCTCTTGCGTTTGGCACGAATCTTCCTCTAATAATGCTTCCAATTCCGTGTCTTCGTACACTTTCGGCCTAAGACTACGTTCTTTGTCTTTCACGTCAAACTCACCGTTTTTAAACTTTTGAAACCACTCACGACAATTTCGCTCACTTAAAACAGTCTCAGCATATGCTTCTACGAGCAATCGATGCGCCTCAACTGCAGAATTCTTCAAATTAAAAAAGTAAATCAAAAGTTCTCGCAAATGACGCTTGTTCGGCACAAAATTTGACATTTTCGCACGAACAAAATTATGTGATGCTGATACGGAGTCACTTATATTGTTACCAGATCTCCAAACTTACGATATTACGTTTTACATCTGACAATTTCAATATAACCTTCTGGTGGGGCCATCTTTTGTCAAGCGCCGGAAACTTATTTGTACTCCTAACAGTTTGTCCCAGAATCTTCTCTATATCAATGTTGGTTTTCACCTTCCTATCTGCATTTGTAGTTGAGATATTAACAAGTGTAGTTTTTGACTCATTCCCTCCGACTGCCTCCCCTACCCAAATAACAATCCACCCAAAAACGAACATTCTATCGTTAACGGTCTCTGAGATATGAATCCATTTGTATAGTGGACAGCGGACAGCGAACAGTGGACGGCGAACAGCGGACGGCGCGCGGCATACGGCGGGGCGGATTTTTTCTGCATGTTTGGGCTAATTTAGTCATGAAACGCGAAAAAAAAAAAAATTTCAGGGTTGCACTTTTTTTTTGTGTTGAACATATCTTCGAAATTATTAAACGCAATAATTTCATATTATAGGACCGTTTAGGTTATGTTGAGCTTCACTATTACTGATTTTGAAAGTTTGAAATACTTGTAAGGAGGAGGGTCAAAAAAATACGTAAAAATTAATATCTCGACTATTTCTTAACCGATGTAATAGAAAATTGGAACATATATTGTGCTTTACTAGCGAGAGAAAAATATTATTAATATATTGGGAAAATGGCCACTTTTCAAAACTTGAAATCATATTATAAATCCCATAAATATTTTGAGTAAGAGGTATACGGTAGGAAAGGCCTATTATTTGACAGCTTTTCGCTTAACATTTTTCAAATGTCCACATTTGACATATATAAGTGCGGGAAATTTATTAGGCAACGCTACACAGTCATTGAATTTGATCACGAAAATACGCGTTCAATCGTAGTAAGAACGCGTAAAATTCGATCAAATTTTGACCATGAAAATTCCACAGTGCAAGATATGAAGACACCGAAACGACTTCGCTAAGGCCGTTCGACCGAAAATATTGTCACAGTGAAGGAAAGTGTTGAAAACGACCCAAACACCTCAATTTGTCACCATGCTCAAGAACTCGACCTCTCCACGTCCATATTGCAGCGAATATTGCCAAAATATTTGGCTCTGCATAGAGAGTTCCAATTGACTCAAGAACTGCAGCCGGCGGACCACCAGCAGCGCCGTACGTTCTCTGATTGGGTTTTGGAAAATATGAATGACGATGGTGATTTTTGTAAAAAATTGTGATTTCTGACAAAGCTCATTTTCACATTGGCAGTTGTGCTAATAAGCAAAATTGCCTCATTTGGAGATCTAGAAACCCACGAGTGATTCAAGAGAAGCAAGCACACTTACAACAACTGACTGTTTGGTGCGGACTGTCGACTGGAGATGTGTGAAAATCGTCTTTTTCCTGGTTTGACTCAAAACTTTTGTTTCGTTTTCCTTACTACGCAGTCCTAGTTCCCTTGCTACTGAGTCAAGGTTTCCAAATATTTCTTTAGCACTCTTCAGAGATGTTGCAAGGATATCTACATATGTCATCGGCATATGCTACGAATTATGTAGATTTAATGCATAGTGTTCGAGAGTCAAATTGAAAAGCATTGGTGGTATGCCGTAAACTTGTTTAATGCCGTTGTCAGTTTCAAAGCTGGAGATCAGATCATTTTCTGCTCTGCCTTGTGACAAATACCCGGTCATTGTCATTCTTGTAAGCCGAACCAGTTTTGGTGG
Source organism: Chorisops tibialis (assembly GCA_963669355.1). Lineage (NCBI taxonomy): Eukaryota > Metazoa > Arthropoda > Insecta > Diptera > Stratiomyidae > Chorisops > Chorisops tibialis. Next base: position 40,389,965 of record OY770264.1, on the reverse strand, counting down.
GACTCCAAACTCCAACATGATTTTATACAGTACGCGCCTGTCGATACCGTCGTATGCTTGTTTGAAGTCAACAAATATCTGGTGCACATCAATATTATATTCCCAGTACTGTTCCAGAACCTGTTTAACTGAGAATATCTGAACCGTGGTCGATCGTCCAGCTCTAAATCCGCCTTGGTATTCACCAATTACTTTGTCAGCTTTCATGAAAAAGTGCAGTTTATTTGGAAGGACACATAATTTTTATACGGTAGATTGAAGTCATCATAAAAGTAATACGCTCCAAATTTGAGTTCAATAACTTATATATTTTTCGAGCAAATCCGTTTATTAAATTGCGCAATTGTGTCATTTAGTATGGGAAGGGGTAGAAGGGGTGGAGCGATTTGACCCGTTCACGAACTTGACCTTACTTTTTTGTCAAAAACATATGCATATGCTAGTATACATACAAATAAACTTTTAATATATCAAAAATTACTCCTTCCCTCCATTAGATCGAATTCAAATTCCATAATTCAGAAAATTCGACATGAAAATTTTTATAATAATGGTGAACATGGAACATGGTAATTGCAAGATTGATTATACTCGTATTATCAGCTAGCTACCTATCAGTGGAAAAATGAAAAATACACTACAATTTTAAATAATATTCATCAAAAAAATAATTGCAAGAGTGTGGACACGAGCTCACCAAGCAATCGAGGTGAAGCTCCACACTACATATGTATTTCCCTATATCATATCTACCTACATACGTACATAATTACTTTCTTATAAGCCTTACAATCTGATGCTTGAAGTCTTGGGAAAAAAAACATCCACAAGAAACTGAGATACAGATAGAAAGACGAAGAAAAAGAGTTGCGCACGAGCGCGGGGAGAACAAGAAGTTCGCAATCGCGCGTGCACTGAGTAATCGTGGGAACCAGCGGCTTGCCGCGATCCCAAAACATTTGAACCATAGAATGAACAACAACAACAAAAACAAAAAGTAATGAAAGATAGCCTGGTGTTGAATATAACGAGTAACGACAGCTCAAGACCTTCTTTATTAGGAGCGAAGGAAAAAAAAGTTATCACTCTTCTCAGATCAGAAATTTAAAAATAGAAAGGCACCATTTGTGGACAAGTTTTGGTATAGTACCAAAGATTTTCCTTAGTGTGCCTAAACGGAGAAGGGTTGGTTTTAGTTATTTTACCTATGTATTTATGTATATGTAATCGTATTAAATTTATAATTATATTTAATGAACTGTATGCTAACGATTAACCTGTTTGAATTACAGTACCGCCTTTAAAGTTTGAGAAATGTCATCAAGTAACATGCAAAGCTGTGTGCCTACTTCAGCAACTTTTTCTTCCCCATTTTACGTCTCCTTGTACTTCGTTCCTCCACTATTCACAAGACACGCCTTTCATTTCGACAAAGTGGCAGAGAGAGAGAAAGAAAGAGAGAGAGACACAGAGAGAAAGAGAGAGAGAGAGTCATCTCACTAATTGATTTCGTGATTCTTCAATTAAAACTGAAGAAAACGCATAAAACCAACTAGGACCGCTTTTACCTTTTTAATGCTTACCTAAAAAAAATAAATCACTTTAAGAAAATGTTATTTCGTTCACTGGTTTTTTGAATACGTCGTATTATAAAACCAAAAATAAAAGGCGGGCTCTGAACGGTTGAAAATAAACCACAAGGGAAATGATTTACGATAGAAGAAAGATGATAACTGCACGTTTGCTTGTTTTTGTCGGGCTGATAGCGAATTTGCTGGTTTTGGGACATGTGAGAGCGTTCGGTGGCAGGTTGGGATCGTTTTGTTTATGGATGGGAATTGCCTCAGTTGGCTTTATAGGGCTCTATATAGACTAGGAAACGAATACCCCTCCTAGTCTACATATTCTAAGGTATGAGCAACATGTAGTTGAAGAACTATTATTACCAAAGATACGGTTTAGTTTTAAGAGTGACTGGAAAGTAGTCAAATTGAAGGCAGACCCAGTTTCCAAATCATTAAATAATGTCTAGCTGCTACATTGTCCCTTCACCAAACAGAAAAGTAACTCCCGCAACTCTTAAAATTTTCGTACACTCAATGATACATGAGCGTTTGGGATCACAAAAAGGAAAAGTCAATGGACAAAGATCGGTCGGAAAACCACGGAAGTGCTGGGAGGATTCGATGGACGTAGACAGCAAATTTCTGCTAAGATTTTCAAACTGAAGGACGCAATCACTGAACCGAAATGAATGGAGGCAAAGTATTCAGGAGGCCAAGACCCGATTTGGGTTGTAACGCTATCGTGAGTTAGTTTCAAGAAACTTTTGTTTTCATAATAACGGCATATTAAATTATTCAAATTGAGTGACACATTTGAAATTAATTCTGCATTAATAACAACTAACAAAAATGAAGAACAGCAAAAAAGAAACCTAAATGAAAATTGAATTAGAAAATAAAAGAGAAAAAAAGAATAAAACCCTGAATTTCAACCTTTCAAGTATTCTCTCTCCTACAAAATTCACCATCCCCTCCTCATCTACGAATTTCGACTGGTAGTTGATTCCACTGTTGAATGACATAAGCGAAGAATTGCCACTGTGAAAATAGAGTAAGTACTTACATACATATGTATGTAGGTGTTATTAGTTCATGAGTCCTGTAAGACCTGGCGAACGTAATTCGTTGAAAAAGATACTCAGGCCTTTTGGAATAAATTATATTAAAAAGAACTATCAAGCAGCGATATGGAATATAGCGCTCTTAAGAGCAACCAAATACATCTTAGCATAAGAAGAAACATCGTCGCAAACTTCAGATATAGCGAACAGTAGAGTTGAACGCTACATTTAGTCGATTACTGCATATTTAATAAGGTCTTCAGAAAATTGCATGTCCACATATCGAAATAAACTACTAACAAGTTGGGCGCAACTTTATTATTTTTGTGACAAGTTTAGAATGCCTGAAAAGTTAATATGCAGGTTAGAGTAGATAGGAAAGACTATGTGAAAGGAGGTTCCAGGGCAGGGCTTAGTAGCTTCAGTACATGCATATAATCAATATTTCATTCGTTTATTTATTCAAGTTTAGGTTCTTGTGAGGGAGGGGTTTTAGTAAAGTTAGATTAATAATTGATTATTTGAATCACGTCCAATATTCTCTGTATAGAATGTCAGTTTCATAGACGAAGTTGCATAGAATTTTCATTGGATTCGGTGTATTTTAAACGAAACTAAACATTTATACGGTAGGGGGGTAGAGAAGGTAAGAGAATCGTAAAATTTGTGATACAGTTTTATTTCGTTTATCTTCTTAGATACTCGTACAAAATTTTAAGTTCATTGCTTTTAATTTGTTGGTTATTAGTTGATTTATTGAAATTGGTCGAAATCATACTTTTGTATGGGAGGGAAGGGCATGCGTGATCTTAAAACTTTGATGCAATTTTTGACGCAAGTTTTTGTATGAAATTTTGAATTGATATCTTTTAATAGTTAGGTGATATTTAATTTCTTACAAGTTGTGGAAAAAATAATTTTGTATGGGAGGGGATAGAAGCTTTGAGGGTTATCGACCAGTTAAAATTCCATAATTTTAAGATTTTTTTAGAGAATTTTTCGCAAATTTTCAAGTTTGAAGCTTAAAATTTAATTCAACAATTTTTCAGTTCTTGTGTTTTTATATTCTAGCTAAAATCTGAGAGTATATTGCGTTTACTTTATCGTTTGTAACGCTAAGAAATAATAATTGGACAGAGTATCCAGGGGTACAGAAACTTTTGTTGTCTCTCTTGTTGTTTCTGATTCCGAGTGACCGTTTATCCGTCTGTCTGTCCGTCTGTCTACAACATAACTCTCGAAAGCTTTGACCTATCATGCTGAAATTTTTCATATGTCATATTTAGCAAAAAAGTAACTTTAAGTTCGTGAACGGGGCACGTCCTGCCACTCCTTCTACTCCCTTCCATACAAATTTCACGAAATTTCGTAATTTTAACAAAATTATTTTTCTCCAAAACCATCAAAGCTATCAACTTTAACAATTACAAATATCATTGATCTCAAAAAATTTGGTTTTGATTCGAATACTCTCTTTCCCCTCTCTCATACAAACGTACAATTTTATTAAATGCATTTAATCGATTTCCATTGAAACTAGAAAAAGTATAAACTTAAAATTTTGTCAGAATTTGTCCCTTAATAATTGCAATAAATGTTAAAAGAAATATGAGCTTCGCTTTATTCCTTCTAAACTCTACAATTTTTATATTGAAAATTCAAGAACAACAATGCAATGTGATTAGGATGTTGATGAGCAGATTCAAAATCATCTAAGTCCTCCCATTTTTTCTGCCACCTCCCATACAAGTGCCATAAATTCAGACAAAAATTGTTCAATTTCCTCGAAAATTGTTAAAGCTAAGAACTTTAAATTCAGCATGAAACATTTTGTTTTCTACGTTCTGTGTTAGATACCAAAATTACAAACCGCCCCCCTCTGCTTTAACCATTTTCTATACAAATGTCACAATACACTATTCGAATGAATTTGAGATACGCCCAATCATAATCCTGTTGTATTTTTTCATTGCACTAGGAACACCTTGTGCATGTTAGACCTTCCCTTCGGTGCATGACAATTGTAGAACAAATTAATATTTTTCTCTATGTACATCAAATAGATGTATCGACATGGACAATTTAAACACAAGAGCGCTAAAAAAATAAATAAAAACTTTCAACTTTTTTGCTTACCACCTCATTCCCTTACACCCCGCATCATGAAATTTTTACTAAAAATTGAAAATATTTAGCTCTACAATCTGAAAAAAGTTGAATCTTATAACTTTACTCAGTATCGAAACATAACGGCTTGTAATTTTGGAAAGTGCACCATTTTTGAAATGCAACCTATTTCTCCCCGTTACTATTATGCCCAAATGTTATATTTTTCACGTATTTTACTGGTAAATTTGATATATGTTCCAAGTTTTAATTACATAGCTTAGTAGATAATCGAGTTACTCATTTTAAAGAGTTTTTTTTGAACCCCCCGTGACTCATTCCAGACACACAATAAGCTGATTCTTATGGATCTGTATGCCCCCTCAATGTTCCGAAAATATTTTAATTTTTTTTACAGAAAGGTCTGTGTTTTAAGCAATTTCGGCCCTTATATGCAATGCACAAACACAGTCATGGAGGGAAGGAATGAGATTGGGAAGGTAGGGGAAGGTCAGTGCGAACGACCGTAACGAGTAAGCTGGAATATTATTCAGTTGTATGAATTTTTATGGTAAGTAATTTCGGAGATATAATCATTTCAAAAAAAATTCGATCGACAATTTGTTTTAGCCCTCCCCCCCCCCTTCTCGGATAAAAAAATTAAATTATTTTTAAAGTTTGATCCAGGAACCCCTCTACATACCTATATGTTTATTTTTTAGGTTCCTAGCTAGAAATTTGAATTCTTATTTTTCGGTTTTAGCGCTCCCCCCACCTCACTCCTAACCCTTACACCCCCTAAATTGGTGTCCGCCAGAGATTCGTAACTATTTAAAATTCACAAAAAAATAAACTTTCTTGAATGGTTTGGAAGTTAATGTGCGCTGAGCGTACGGCGCACAGACAGGCGGATTTTTTTTTTGCATTTTTAGGCTAGCAATTTTTTTTTTTTAAAGTCGATCATAATACTTTATTATTTCAATAATAAAGTAATTGGTATTACTAAAGTTTTTACCAGCATAATACTGGTACATATCGACGTATGCTAAATACAGGGTGGGCCATTCAGTCGTTTCTTTTTAAATCATAGGTTATTATGACACTGAAAGCTGTTTCCTGCTTGAAACCTTAACAAAAAGTCAGTATCATACTTCCACGGAGCAAAATAAGTCGTTCTGCGCTTAAACAACGTTGGGAAATATTGAAAACTTATTTCCGAAGTGAGTGCTGTGTAGCCCAAACAGTGCGTTTTTTGAAAAGAAGTTCTGGCCGAAATAAAGCACCCCTGAGGAGAATTCTGCACAAATATCTCGGATTATTCGCTTACAAGGTCCAATTGAAGGTGCACGACCATACGCTTTGCTATCGCTTCGCAGTTTGGGCCTTAGAACAGCTTGCATTGGACAACGATTTTGGGCGAAAAATCATCTTTTCTGACGAGGCGCATTATCATCTCGGAGGCTACGTTAACAAACAAAAATGCCATATCTGGGGCTCGGAAAACCCGCATATTATTGTCGAGAAGCCAATGCATCCACAGAGAGTGACAGTTTGGTGTGGATTGTGAAGTGGTGGCATCATTGGACCATTTTTCTTCGAAAATGAGGCTGGGAAAAACGTTTTGGTCAACGGTGAACGTTACAGAGCTATGTTATCCGAAATTGAAATTGGACGACCTCTGGTTTATGCTGGATGGCGCGCCATGCCACACAGCCCATGCCACAATCGATCTTTTATGCACCAAATTCCCAAATCGTGTTATCAGCCGTCTTGGCGATATCAATTGTTCGCCTCGGAGCTGCGATTTGACTCCTTTGGACTTTTTTTTCTGGGGAAGGACTGATGTTATGCCGACAATCCAGAAACGATTCAAGCACTTAAAGCCAATATCATCCAAGCAAATCCGTGAGCTACAGCCCGAAACCATCGATATGGTCCTGGAAAATTGGAGTGACAGAATGCGCTACTGCGAAGCCAGCCGAGGCAGCCACTTGGACAAAGTTGTGTTTCATCATTAATGGGAATTTTCGCTCTTACTAATGAAGCCATAATACATGGAAAAAAATTTAATTTTGTTCATTTTATTTCATTTTTAAAAAGAAATTTGTATTTGGCTCACCCTGTATGGCTCGCAGAATCCCTGCTAAAAAAACCCTAAAGATTCTTAATTTTTACCACATATTCGATAATATAGTTGTTGAAAGCAACTGCAGTGAAATGCAATAAATAAAACATAGTTTTGTATATTATCATACTCTTGAGGAGTTGATTTGTAGAGAATTAGTTTGTGCAAAATTACTAATTTGGGTCAAATCTTCGTTTATGCGGCTGGTTGCATCTTCAACCAACCCGAGCGGATAACTAAGCTGTAATTGCACATCGTGAGTGTACATGTTGATGTCGCAGTGTTTCATAAGGAATGGAAGATTATTAATAAAAATTGCGAAGAACAAAGGACCAACAAAACTACCTTGTGGTAAACCATATTTAGTTTGCAAAAAAGGTTAGAAAGATTAATTAAGATGTTGAACTGTATTCCGGAGTTTTTAAGGAATAGGAAAGATTTTAGATCTTTTCCACGCATCAGGAAAAATTAAAGTAGTGAAAATTGTGTTAAATATGTGTGGCACAATGGGGAGGGATAATTAAGCTTAACGAATTTACACATCTTATTCAGTAACACAAGCGAAAGTGAATCATAACAGAGATTAATGCATTTTAACTTACATACATGTTCGGAAAAATCAGCTGAAAGCGTTGACATGGAGTTGGTAGGATAAGTTGACGATAATGAAGCAAATGATTTATTAAGGGCTTTACAGTCTACGTACAGTTTCGGGTGGTCTAAGTCATTTCCAATTCAATATCCTTTTCGGCTGAGCCGTTCATATCCATAATACTTTCGAGGTAATAATTATATTAATGTGCATGCACTTGATTTTACGCATATTACTTCTTAGTTCTGCTTCCTTGTGTTTAGAATGCAGAGCGAAACTCGTCCAAAATAACAGCGAAAAGCAATAAATTTCTAGCTCTTTATATACTTTACTTACTTGCGATGGCGCTCCAAATCGGACTTTAGCCTCCTGACTACTTTGTCTCCATCCATCTCGGATCTCGGATTATATAGAGTTGAGTTAATTCGTATCGCGAATAATTTTGCATCAATACTTTAATTAATGCAAAAGCTTCATTGGAATAAATTAAAGCTCACTATCTGCAAAATGTAGGTATCCTAATTTGTACTTATTGTTTAGTGATTGTGCCCTTTGTATGTGTTAAGCTTATAAGAGTATTATTAAATGACAGGAAGCTATTGGTTGAGGCCATGAGTAAATTACAAATGGATGGGAAAGAATATAAAGTAACTACATCTAATAGCTAAATTAATTGTTAGTTTTTGATAAATGACTGTAAATCAAATAATTAGAAAAAAAATTCATTTTAAATTTTCAATGAAAGTTTTTGGATTATTACTTTATTATACTAATAATTAATATTGTGATCGACATGAAAAAAAAAGAAAATTTGGTACCTCGAAATTTAGTTTTTTATAGATCCACCATAATCAACTAGAGGGTGGCCAATAATTGCAAGGGTGCAAAGAAAAACACTTAAAAACCACTAACTCAACTATCTCTTATGCTATATGATTAAAACAACATTCCGTCCTAAAATTATAATAACGGAATATGAGATAAATATACATTTGGACATTATAGGTGGGGAAAAATGGGTAACATTACAAAAATAGTCCACTATTCAAAATTTCAAGCCGTTATCTCAAAATCACTTTCAGGTATTAAATTGAAATTGTGTCAGATTGTAAAGCTCTATTTTAACTTGGTCGGTATAAGGGTAGAAGGTAGACCAAAATTTCGAAAAATTTTCAGTAATGGTTTTAGGACTTTGGTAAAAGATTTAAAGTTTAAACTTGGCAATTGCATACATCTGTTTGTTACATATAAAAAAAATAATAATTTGAACCAGTACTCTTACGTACGGAAAAGGGCCCTACCTTATACGAGGTGTTTCATGTGAGTTGAAAAAAAAACAAAAAATCTAAATTTTTGATTAAAATTTTAAGCTAGAAGCTTGAAAATTTGTGAAACTCATTAAAAAAAAGCTTGAAAATTTTATATATTAACAGGTTGAATACCTTCTAACCTTCTACCCCCTTCCATACAAAAGTTTTTTGTCGACCATTTTAAGAAATATGTATATTATCATCAAACCATTAAAAGCTATCAACTTGAAATTTGTACAAACACTATCAAAAATATTCAAAACAAAGTTGCATCAGAAGTTTTGAAATTTTTCTTGCCCCCAATACAAAAGAGTGATTTCGACCAATTTCAATAAATCAAATCAAAACCAACAAATCAAAGGTTACAAATTGTACGAACACGCCTCACGAGAACCTAAATAAACTACTCACAAAGTTTGCGATTCCCTCTCCTCCTCAGCCCGCTCCAATTCAAATGTATCGTTTTAAGAATATAAAATACATTGAATTTCATAGAATTTATTTCGTCTACGAAACTTGCATTCTATACAGAGATTTTTGAACGTGATTCAAGCAGTCAATTAAAAAATTATTAACATTCACTCATCCTTTAAGCCGAAACCCTCTCTCGCTCTCATACAAACTCAACATGCATATATAATCGAATGAAAAATTGATACTGGAGCTGTTGATCGTAATCGCATTTAAGTGTTAAAAAATTGACAACAGCCAATTCAGTCTTTTCAATCCACCCTAACCTGCATATTGACTTCGCTCGCATCCTCAACTTATCCCAAGAACAATAAAGTTACGCCCGACTTGTTGGTAGCTTATTACTGAAATAAGTTCAAATGGTAGGTCCTACTGAAGTAACTATGTTCACAATTTTGTTAATACAAAACGAAAAAGTTCGGGTTATCCCATGACCATGTGTAATGGGATCACGCAATCTTCCTGCCGGCGTAATATCTGCGATATGTTTGCTGACCGTTTTCAAGAGGTTTTTAGTGCCCAGTCAGATTCAACCCACAGTGAACCCAACATTTCGGTTCCTACACTTATTGATAATATCTCATTTTCTATTGAGGAGGTGCTCGCTGCTCTCAAGACTATTGATACCAAAAAAGGTCCAGGTCCTGATATTTTTCCTCCCCTATTTTTATCAAAGTGTGCCCATCAACTTTCAAGACCTTTACATTTTCTCTTCAACAAGTCACTGTCATTGGGAACTTTCCCCTCGGCTTGGAAATCATCGCACCTCACACCTATCCACAAAAATGGAGACAAACGGAAAATTGAGAACTACAGAGGTATAGCAATTCTATCAGCAATACCGAAATTATTCGAAAAAATTGTCTGCGATAAATTAACCAATATGATCAACCCTGTTCTTAATAACCAACAGCACGGCTTTAGAAAAGGTTGCTCGACTACAACGAATCTCATGATTCTTGTATCTGATACGCTCTGCGAACTTGAAAACGGGCATCAAGTCGATACAATATACACCGACTTTAGCAAAGCGTTTGATCGAGTTGATCACAATGTCCTCATTTTAAAGTTAAAAAAAATTGGTGTGACAGGATCCTTACTTGACTGGCTTAAATCCTATCTTAACAATAGAACTCAATTTGTTAAGTTTCAAGGTCTTATTTCCAAGGAAATATTAGTGTCCTCTGGGGTACCCCAAGGAAGTCACTTGGGACCTCTTTTATTTAATGTGTTCATCTCAGATCTATCAGAAGTATTGGAAAATGTTTCACATCTGATGTACGCTGATGATCTAAAAATATATCATGCCATAACCTCGCCCGCAGATGCCGCATTCCTACAATCCAAGCTTATTGCGCTAGATCATTGGTGCATTCAGAACAAATTAGAGCTTAATGTCAGTAAATGCCACGTTATAAGTTTCTCACGTAAATCATCCACATATCGCCATGATTATGTCTTAAGTGGAACTCAACTACACCGTGTTGATCAAATTGAGGACCTCGGTTTAGTACTGGACAACAAACTGTGCTTCAAATCTCATTATAATCGAATAATTTCGAAAGCCAATAGACTTCTTGGGTTCATTAAGAGAAGAGCCAAAGAGTTTAAGAATGTATGGGTTACAAAATCTTTATTCTGTTCTCTTGTCCGCCCTATTCTGGAATATGTATGTCCCATTTGGGACCCTTTTTTCCAGTTATACAGCAACAGAATAGAGTCAATCCAGAAGCAATTCCTTCTTTTTGCTCTCAGGGACTTGTACGACCCTAGAGACTTTGAAAACCTTCCACCCTACACAGTTAGGCTGCAATTATTAAATCTCTTACCGCTTGGTTCTAGAAGAACCATGCTCACATCCTGTTTTACCTTAGATGTTTTGAATGGCGATATTAAGGTTGACAATATCTCCAATAAATTCAGACTCAATGACAATGTCAGGCTGACGAGACATTCAAAACTACTTAATGAATATGCACATCGTACTGATTACGGACAAAATGAACCAATTAACAGATGCTGTAGAGTATTCAACAAATTCAGCGCCCTCTATACACCTCCAATAAATAAGCTGACATATAAACTGAGACTACGCTCCGTTTTATAAGGTCCCCACATCCCACTTAACCCTTCCACCAGTGTCTATCATACATCACATATGTATATACAATTATGTTTAATTAATTAATGTAAATTTAAATATATTAGGATATATTAAAATAAATTAAATTAAGCAATCTATTTGTAAACTAAACTATCTTGTTATGATTAATAAATAAATAAATAAACAATGCCTAAAGTGATAGTTGCTCATCTTCATTTTCTTCAATTGCGCTACAGCCCACATCGTGCCTTGGCCTTCTGACCTCCACGTTCCATAACATTTTATTTATTATTCGCACAACTCTCTATCTACAAATTTTTTTTTGATATATTTTCGCAGATTAAGGTAGCTCAGATTTATACACGCAGGCAATATGTTAGATTTAAACGTTGATCGCGATTTGAAATCACGACCTTCTTATTGTAGACCAACACACCACCCATTAGGCTACATCCAACAATCACTAAATCTAAAAGCGTGTAAACATTTTTATGGTAAAAACATTCTGATTGACAGCAATGTCTATGCAAAGTTCTGGGCAAACTAAAGAATTATGGCTTTCTATGGAGTAGATCGAAAAACTAATGACCAGTCGTACCCCTGGTATATGAATGTTTCAATTTCTTCCGTACATAACTTTAAGAGAATTACGTATTTTGCTGTACGAACGTAACGTTATCAAACTTGTCAGTACTTATAAATCCATAAAAAAATTTATGAAAACTCAAAATGCTAAGAATTTTATGTTTAATACTATTGATTCATAAAAATTTATCAAAAATGAAATAATGAATCAGCGAAAAAATACATTTTTCCTCAGTTCATCATTACTTACACGTTTTCACCACCAACAGCTTTTGTATCGCCATTATGTAAATTAACTCAACTCCTACAAACTTATCGCTTTTCTCTGTTATATTTTGTTCCAAGAACTATTATAATTTTTCACACAAGGGAAAAACAATTTTTAAAATAAAAAATATATATATACATATATTTTCATCCATTTTTCTTAAACAATGTCTTTAAATCTTAAAATCAGGATAGGATAGCTATTAATTAACAAATACAAATATGTTAAAAGTTTTCCTAGAGTTTCGCCATTGCTGTAAGGAGCCTTTGCGTGCTTAGATTTTTTTGCAATCTGCAACTACTGTATAGTTGATTACAAAAATTCTTTAATTAAAGCTAAATACTTTAAACTTAATCAAGTACAAGCCCTTTCCCTCCTTTATAAGTCCTACATCTACAATGGGGCTACAGCCCAAATCAAGTTTTGGCCTCCTGACCTTCAGGTTCTTTAACATTTGTTCATTATTTATTGTGGAAGGTTTGATAGACCTTCACACAACCCTCAATCTACGAATTTTTCATTTTCGTAGATTGAGGTGACTAAGGTATACCCAAGCAGGAAGTGTGCAGGAATTATATTACGTCGACCGGGATTTGAACTCACGACTTTCGCATTGTATGAACAACACGCTATCCACTAGGCTACACCCTAGCTTTATAAATTCTAAGCTTTATATATTCTTAATAAATTGGAAAAAATTATATTTTACCGAGCATTTGAAATGACATAGATTGTGACTAAAAAGTACCGATAATTTGTAAATGCAATTACTCTGACGAATGATATTTTAAAACAAATTTTTTTTTTTTTTGGAAGCAGGTAAGACTATTCTTAATTATTATTCCAAAAATTAGCTCGGTATAGTAATCAATATGCTTACAGCAGCTGGTTGAATCGGTACACTTCAGTAGTCCATGGGTATATTTACAATGGATAAAAATACGGAACAAAGAGTTTGTCTCAAATTTTGTATTTCCAAACAAATTTCGTATGCGGAATCATTGCGAATGTTGGAAATGGTTAACGGTGGTTGAGTAATATCAAAAACACAAGATTCCGAGTAGTTTAATGCCTTAGGAACGGTCGAGAGATAGTAGAAGACATGCCTCGTTCAGAACGATCTCCAAAATCTTCAACTGACGAAAACATTAAAAAAGTTAAAGAAATGGTGCTCGAAAATTGTCATGCCAGTGTTTGGGAGATAGCAAAAGAACTCAGTATCTCTTCCGAGCCCGTTCGTTTGATTTTGGTGGATACTTTGGCCATGAAATGCGTCCTTTCTCGAATATTTCCAATAAAGCTGAATTTTCTTAAAAAAAAGTTCCGTGAACAGGTCACTTTGGACACTTTGAAGCGCATTATAACAGATTAAGAGGCATAGATCTACAAGTTAACATGCAAACCAGTCAACAATCATTGGAATGGAGGAAAAAATAAACCGAATCCGAAAAAACCACGCCAAAGCTGCTCGAAAATCAAGACAATGCTCGTTGTTTCTTTCGATATTCGTGGTTAGATCCATCATGAATTAATTGCCGAGGAACAGACGGTTAATAAGGAATACTATTTTACCATATTGAAGCATTTGCGGCCGGAATTGTGAAAGGAGAATTCATGGATTTTTTACGATAAAAAAAAAATTTGAAATATCATTCCCAAGAGTAATTTCATTTACAAATTATCGGTACTTTTTCGTCACAATGTATATCACTTTCCTATAAAAATGTATCGTATTCGACTGATTTAGTGTATTTTTATAAAATGATGCATGGTTTTATCGTATACGTATTAATCAAACTTTTAAATAAGTACAAAGAAAATTAATGATTAATTTTAAAATGATGCATTGTTCAATACAGTGGCGTATTCTGACTACAAAAATAAAGTAAGCATTTACCCACTAAGAAAACTCCTTAAAGTTAAAGAGTTTTTCATAAAAGTGTTTCGAAAATTGGTTGGATATCAGATCTCAAGAATTTGAAAAGTTTTGTTTAGTTCTAGCATTTTTTCGCAAATTGCTTACTGCGAATGGAGAATGAAGGTTAACTTTATCTACGGATATCTAAGCATCACATCCATCAAGGATAAGCTGGAAAAAAATTAGGAGATCCTCTGAAGTACAAGGAAGAACACGGTTATAGGTATCACGTCAAAGTCAAATTTGGGTCAAAAAGTACCCGAAATACAGCTTAGGCTTTTAATACTCACATTTTCAAAACGCAACGATTTTTTCACGCCATTAGCTATTACAGAACATTTTCTAATACGTACTATTTCAGAAATTGCTATTATAGTTTTTAGCAAACAGTAAATTTTTGACGGCATTCTTCAGACAAGTGGGAGTGTAAAAAAAATTTTTTTATTTTTTTATTTCCTTGTGTATATAAGTATGTTTTGAAAAATGTTAGAAAATAAAGACCACATTTTCAAAAAATTAGTCGAATTTGAAATCATGCACTAAGCTCTTCAAATGTTTTCGCACAACAGCTGGCTTGGCTATTTGTCAGACAAAAATTTTTAATTTTTCTCGAAAATTATGAAAACTACAAACTTTAAATTCTGCATGCCACTAGATGAAATAGGAATGAGTTTATCGTACCGAAAAAAAATTGTCATCTCAAATTCTTTGGAATAGTAAATAGTAACTTTTATATGGGATGTGGTAAAAGGAGAGAGGGGAGGTTTGTAATTTATATATTAAACACTGAACGTAGTATACAAAATGTTTCATGCTGAATTTAAAGTTTGTAGCTTTCATAATTTTCGAGAAAATTGAACAATTTTTGCTTGAATTTATGGCATTTGTATGGGAGGTGGCAGAGAAAGTGGAAGGTTTTGGATGATTTTAAATTTGCTTATCAACATCCCAATCGTATTATTTTGTTACAATTTCAAAGTTGATAGCTTTTATATGTTCGCAGCAGAAACACTTTGCTTGAATTTTCAATTTGTATTGGAGGTGGTAGAAGGAGGAAAGTGGAGTTCATATTTTTTTAGCATTTAATGCAATTATTAACGGACGAATTTTGGGAAAATTTTAAGTTTGTACTTTTTCTAGTTTCAATGAAAATCGATTAAATGTATTTATTTGTATGGGAGGGGGTAGAGGGAGTTTTCGAATCAAAACAAAATTTTTCGACATAAGTGATATTTATAATAATATACTTTTCACAAAATTTAAAGTTGATAGCTTTGATGGTTTTGAAGAAAAATAATTTAATTAAAATTCCGAAATTTCGTGAAATTTGTATGGGAGGGGATAGAAAGAGTGAGGTGAAGTTGATAGTTTTTTCAAAATTGGTTGAATTTTTATAAAATTAATTATAGCAAAAATTGGCTCTTTTAGCTTTGCTAGTAGCAATGAAAACCAAATAAATGCATTTTTGAAAATTGTTCATTTGTATGGGAGGTGGTAGAAGAGGTAAGGCGATCAGATCAATATTTTTTTAGGTTAATGATATTTACATCATCATACTATGACCTAATTTTCAAGCCAATAGTTGAATTGATTTCAGAGAACAACCAATTTCTTAAAATTTCGAAATTTCATGAAATTTTTATGGAAGGTGGTAAAAGGATTATGGGCATATGGCGCGTTCATGAACTTAAAGTTACTTTGCTGAAAATGACATATGACAAATATCAGTACGATAGGTCAATCAATCAATCAATCAAATTCCTGTTAAGACCCCCTATAGGGGCATAGGACAGAAACAACTCTCTTCCACAAGGCGCGATCCTGAATATCGGCCTTAAGCTGTTGCCAGGACTTGTTTATTCCTCTGGCCTCCTGCTCAACTGCTCGCTTCCATGTGTTACATGGTCGACCAACCCGACGTCTTCCTTGAGGGTTATAATCCAGAGCCTGTTTTGCGATGTTTCGCCTCTGGTTTCCTCAAAGTATGACCGATCCACTGCCACTTTCGCCGTTGAATCTCAATACCTATTTTAGTCTGGCGAGTTGTACTCCAAAGTTCATCCTTGGAGATTACTTCTGGCCACAATATTCCTAAAATGCGTCGGAGGCATTGGTTTACGAAAGTCTGTAGTTTCTTGGTAAGTCGAACGGTCACTTTCCACGTAGTACAACCATATAACAACACGGATTTGACGCATGCGTCAAAAACTCGCAGCTTCGTGCGAAGGGAGATCTCTCTTAACCTCCAGAAAGGGGAAAGTATACCGAAGGCCTGACGAGCCTTATTTAGCCGAGCCTTAACATCCTTTTCGGCTCCGCCGTCCATGCTGACAATGCTTCCGAGATAGCAAAAATCTTGCACCTCTTCCACATCCTGTCTATTAAGAACAATCGGTGTGCTTGCGTTCGAACCCATGTGCATGTACTTGGCTTTACGCACATTTATTTTCAGTCCCGCCTCTTTGCATTTAGAATGCAACGAGCGAACATTTGACTCTAAGTCGGAACGGGTATGTGCAAGCAAACATACGTCATCAGCATAATCAAGGTGACTTAAGATGTTAAATAGTCTCCATTGAAGACCTTTACCTTCCCCACCTTCCAGTGCAGCTTTCAAGATGTCATTTATTACCACCAGAAACAGGGCTGTTGATAATATGCAGCCTTGTCTGACACCCGTTCGCACAGGAAAGCTCTCGGACAGCTCTCCTCTATGCAAGACGCGACACCTTGCATCGATAGGTCAAAGCGTTCAAATATTATGTTGTAGACAAGCGGACATACGGACAGACAGACGGACAGTTGGAATCGAGGATTTTGAGCGATAACAAATATTTCTGTACCCTTGAGAACTCTGTGCAAGCATTATTTCTTAGCGTTACAAACGGTAGGGCAAACACAATATCCTCTAAGATTTCATCTAGAGTAACCTCTTATTCACACTTCGAAGAATTTGGGATGTCATATTTTCCGGGACATTAAACTCTTTCTGATTTAATCTAGACAATCTGTTATGTTTTCAAATTGTGGTTTGCGCTGCGTTTTACACACAGTTTACATCTAATTCTCAGGAAAGGATCCCAACCGATACTGTACGCAATCATTAAGTGTTTCTAATGTTTGTACTTTATTTTTTTTTTCTAGTATTCGATTTTAGTTTCAGGTTAGTAGAAAGATATTCTGATACATTTTGTATGATATTCATTTACCCTAGCAACAAGTGCAACAGTATTGGTTCCCAATTTTTTGTTTTCCAACTTAGTATTGACAATAAAACATTTGAGATTTGTTCCGTTTAATGTGAATGCTCCGGCCCAGGCCATTGTCTATTGCAGATTGACTTCGCGGTTGTCTTTAGCAGCGCGGATTGTTTTTAAGGCAACAATCATTAACATCCCTGTGTCCATGGTAGCTTATAACTATTTGCAGTTTGGCATTTATTCTGCTGGAATTGTGACCTATCTAACATCTCTTAATATCTGAGGATCAAGGAGCCTAGCTGTAACGCAATTCCACGCCAAAAAACAAGCTTCACTGCCTGCAATATTAATATAATCATGACCACTACGTATACTCCGAAGAGACCTCAAACATGAATGTGCCAATTCACCTAAGTCATGTCTCATCAGTTTCATTTTCCACTAGATGCTCGATCTATACCATAATTTACGCTTCAAATCTTTTTCCCTCCAGTTCTTTACTTTGACATCTAAAGGTATGCACTCTAACAGTGTTATTTTCGGTCACCATCCTCTTCCGTTTTTCTACTATGTACTACCAACTCTTCCGCCACCATGAATTAATCACTAGTTCATTTAGCCATCGTTTTTTGCTCCATTTCACTCCCGTAAAGTCACTATTTTACAGCACACCTCAGCAATGACAGCGGTGGAATATTTCATTCGCTTGAGTCCACTATAGTTTAGCGATAACTCTTTAATAATGATAGCCATGGATTTCACTCGCTTTAGTTCATAATTATGCCAGGCATTTCACTCCCTTCGACGATTCACTACTTTCATCATTAATTTATTGTTTCGGCAGTTCACCAGTTTCGTTAGCTCTTCACCACCATCATCAGTTCATCTCTTCAAGCTTCTGATGATACTTCCTCGGTAAGTAACTAAGCCGTCCCGGCTGTACAGGAACTTGCATCTCGCTTGTCTTGGTCGTAAGTATTTTCCCTTTTATCTTCGGTTCAATTCAAATATGATAACGCAGCGTTGGTTCAAAACAATTTATGGTAACATATTCCAATTTCCAATTGCATTATATTTATAAAATTTACCGATTATGCTATAAATTAAAATTCTTCTTTTAAATTATTGTAAACAATTAATTATATTATAAAGGTATGTAATTGGTTCATGGACAGTAATCCTTATGAATTATATAATTATTAATATATAATTCATTCAAAAATGAATGATGAATGATTAAATATATCAAAAATGAATGATGAATGATTAAATATATCAAAAATGAATGATGAATGATTAAATATATCATATGATGCAAGCGTTTTTTGGTATTTATGGGATGCAGCCGAAAGTGTTTATCACCGATTGTTCAAAACTTCTGAGGTAGAATTATGTCGCTAAAATAAGAGGTTTTGTTGTATATGTGAATTTCTAGGTGCAACGTAAATTGGTTATTTTTCGCACTGAAACGAGCGTTCTTGTACAATCTAAAACATAATAGGACTACGATTGGGCGCGATTCTCTAGATGAAAGGGAAATTTTTTTGATCTTAAGAAATGTTGTAGGGTAAGTGGTAGAGGGGGTGACGACATTGAACTAATTCTTTCACGTGATGCTAGAGTTTCTATTAAAATGTTTTATACAAAATTTAAGTTTCAAAAATTTAGTATGTACTGGGAAAAATAGTGTATTATACTTAGTGAAATTGAGCGATTGGAATGGGAGGTGGTAGAAGAAGGGGCGAGTTCTTGAAGACAGAAATTAATATAAACATCATGCTTTTGCTATGTTTTAAATTGTAAATCAGTAGCATTCATACTTTTCAGGAAAATCGACTTTTCGTAATGTTGGAAAATTGTGTCATATTGTATGGGAGAGGGTAGAAGCTAATCGTCTAATTATTCTACAATTCTACAATGCCGTTACAGACCAAATCGGACCTTGGCCTCCTGACATTCAAGCTCCTTAACATTTTTCATTACTTATTGTGGAAGGGTTGTTAGCCCTTCGCACAACCCTCTATCTACGAATTTTTTTTTTCATTTTTCGCAGATTGAGGTGACCAAGGTATATCCAAGCAGACAATGTGCTGGAATTATACATTGCGCCGACCGGGATTTGAACTCACGACCTTCGCATTATAAGACCAACACGCTACCCACTAGGCTACACCCTAGCCTAATTATACTCTAGATGAAATCTGAGAGTATTTTGTGTTTACCTTACCGTTTGTAACGCTAAGAAATAACGTTCCCATAGAGCCGCCAAGGGTACAGAAATATTTGTTGTCGCTCAAAAACCTCGATTCCGCGTGACCGTCTGTCTGTGATAAACTCTTTCGGCTGCATCCCATAAATACCAAAAAACGCTTGCATCATATGATATATTTAATTATTCAAAAATGTTCTTGCAACAATATGAGGCTTCCGTGGCGTAGTTGACAGCGTGCTTGCTTCTCAGTCAATAGGTCGTGGGTTCGATTCCCATTTCCCATTTCAAAAGTAAGTGCCAAAATTTCTACCACACCTCCTCACCATCCATCGAACAGCGCAATGTTATTAACTAGCAATAGTTCCAAAAGTTTAAACACACAGAGAGCGTACGCCACTGACTTTATAGTATACACCACCATATGGAATTATTTTTTTCAGTTTATTCAATAGTTATGTTCTATATACCTACATAATATTCGTCATTGTATAAAAGAAAATCTACTGATTGAGAATTTTTATAATTTCGTTGGCAGTCGAAGGTGGTCTTGGGATCGGCATATTTTAAATTAATTTCTATTGTGTTTATAAAATTCTTTCAAAAGGTTAGTGATACAATTATTAAAACAAAAAATAATGTATTTAAGTATAAAGTTTCCTTTATAGTAGTTATCGTGGTTCAATTATTACAAAATTCTTATTCTAATAATGTAATAGTTCAGCAATTTCTGCTTAGTGATTAGTGATTTTTATAATCTAGATGAAATCTGAGAGTATATTGTGTTTGTCTTCAAGTCGTTTTTAGCAAAAACTAAACAAACCACACACTTTATATAATACAATACAAATTTCATGAAATTTCGAAATTTAAAGAATTTGATGTAACTTTGAAATTACTGAAGCTATCAATATGGAAATTTGAAAACAGTGTGATAAAGTAAATACCGTTAATGTGCTTAAATATTGTTTCGATCTATTCACTCCTTTTACTCCCTCCCAAACAAATGCACAATTTTGGAAAATGAATTTTATTGATTTTCGTTGAAACTAGAAGAGGTAAAACACGAATATTTTCCAAAATTCAATTTTCAATAATTGCAATTCTGAAAAAATAAAAATTTGACGCTATTCCTTCCATTTCCTCCCATACAAATTAGATTTAGATTTTTTTAGATTTAGATTTAGATTTATTTCAATTTTTAAAAAAAAAAATCGTACAATTTTTATACAATTTCAGGGATCAGATTTTACATCTTTGCATCTGTAGTTACAATTTAGATTTTACTAAAATTAATTCATTGCTTATTATTTTAATTCAGTCCAAAGAAAAATTATGTAATAAAAACCTTGCTTGTTAACTCCTACCTAACTTACACACTAACTTACAATCTAACTTAAAATAAAATGAAAATGAAAATCATGAAAATAATTTGAAAATAGTACTTACAAAAGGAAAAGTATAGATAACATATGGGTTATAGGAAAGATGAAATTAGCGGGTTTTCTAACAACTGGGACCGTAACAAAAATGAGGAGAGTCTGGATTCGGCCAGTTCCTGTATAGTATAAACACCAGCATCAGCGTGTAGTATTCTTGTAGAGAAGTAGAAGGGTTTATTCGTACAAATTAATTTCCAAAATTAATTCCAATAAAATTATTTTCCTTTATTAATTTATTATATTGGAAAAAAATTTGATTTCCTTAAATTTTGTTTTTTCGCGTTTCAAAACTAAAGTAGCCTAAAAATGCAAAAAAAAAAATCGTATGCTCAGCGCATATTAACTCCCAAACCCTTCACGATAGAAAGCTCATTATTGGGTTGGTTATAGATAGTTGCGGATCTCCGGCGGATACTTATTTCGAGGGTTGTAAGGGTTAAGGTGGAGGCGGAGAAGCGTCAGAGCCGAAATCTAAGAACTCGGTTGGAACCTGCTTGGAACCTTCAAATATAATTTAATTTTTTTATCTATTGTGGTCCGAAAAGGGGGGAGGCTAAAAACTAATTTTCGGCCGAATTTGATTTTCAAATGATTATATCTTCGAAATTACTTACCAAACAAAATTCATAGTTTGAGACAATTAAGGGGGCAAACAGATCCATCAGAATCAGCTTAAAGTGAGGCTAATTATTGTAAGGGGGTGGGTCAAGGAGGCGAGGGAGAGAGTGCAAAGAAAACCACTTAAAAGTTAATATCTCGACTATATCTTAAGCTATTAATAGGAACTTGGAACATATATTGAGCTATACATACTAGCAAAATACGAGAAAAATATAACATTTGGACATAATAGTAGTGGCGGAAAATGGAAAGCATTTAAAAAATGGTGCTTTTTTCCCGAAATAAAAAACCAATTTATCTCAAAACTGAGTACATATATCAAATTGATATTTTGTCAGATTATAGAACTATATAGTCTTTAATTTTGGTAAAAACTTGGGATGGGAGATGAAAGGGAAAGGAGATGATAAGCAAAAATGTCGAAAACTTTATGTGATTTTTAGCCAGAGCCCTAAGAAGATGAAAGATAAAAAGTTTAAATTATCATAATACATCATAGAGAAAAATAATAATTTGTTTCACAATTGTTATGCACCGTAGGGAGGGTCTAACGTTCACAAGGTGTTTCAAGTGTAATGAAAAAAACACAAACACTGAAAATTATTGAATGAAATTTTAGCTAGAAACTTGAAAATCTACGATATGCATTAAAAAAAATTCCTAAAAGTATGAACTATCCACTGGTTGAATATCTTCAAAACTTCAATCCCCTCCCATACAAAACTATTTTTTCGACCATTTTTAAGAAATCCTTTATCACCTATTTTGTAAAAGCCATCAATTTAAAATTTTCCACAAAAACTTTTAAAAATAATTGCGTCAAAAATTTTGAGATCACGCCTGCCCTTCTACTCCTCCCATACAAAAGTATGATTTCGACCAATATCAATAAATCAATTAATAACCAACAAATTAAAAGCTACGAACTTGAAATTTTGTTCGCGCAGCTAGCAAGAGGAATCAAATAAAACTGCATCACAAATTTCACGATTCCCTTACCTTCTCTAGCCCCTCCCATACAAATTTTTGGTTTCTTGATTGTGAAATACACCGAATTTTATGAAAATTCTATGCAACTTTGTCTATGAGAATGTTGGACGTGATTCAAGCAATCAATTAAAAAATTATTCAAATTCATCCACAGTTATGATCACCCTCCCCCTCCCCTCATAAAAGCCCAAACTCCCATAAATAAACGATTGAAATATTTATTCAATATATTGGAGCAATTGATCCTAATCGCAATTAAGTATTAAATTGACAACAGCCATACCCTAGAACCCCCTTTCACTTAATCTTCCCTAACCACTCTAACCTGCATATTGACTTTTCACCCATTTTCAACTTGTCCAAGGAATAATAAAGTTGCGAAATCCTGTTTCGATTGACCCATTCCTTTTAACCCCTCCCACACAAGGTTGAGAAATATATTATATCGTTTTCCATAAAAACTAGAAAAGGTATAAATTTGAAATTTTGGAAAACTTTGTCTTGTAATAATTACAATAAATGCTAAAAAATTTACCAACTTCACCGAACTTCATCTAACCCCTCCCATATACATTTCTATATTGGAAATTCAAGAAAAGCATTTCTCTTTCGAACATATGATAGCTTTCGAATTTAAAACTGTAGCAAAGTAATTTGATTGAAAATTATGAAACCTGCGAACATTAAATTCAACACAAAACATTTACGTAACACGTTTGGATGAATGTGAGATGACATATTTCTGGTACATTAAACTCTTTCCTCTTTCATCTAGAGTATTGCCAGATTGGACATTACGCTCAATATTAATTCTTTTTTTGTTTGTTTTTTTCCATTATCGATCATTAAAATGATCAAAGTTTCACATTGCAGTTCTATGTTAATACTTTTTTTTATTACATTGAATCATTTCTTAATGCAATTATTTTTATTTTTCTCTGAATAAATACAGGCTGAGTCAGAGTAGGGAAGAAGTCGTAACAAAATGATGACTACAAAAAAACTTATTGTCACACTGTTCGTGCTTCAGTGCGGACTATATACAATTATGTGCTCAGCGCTCATTGTGGATATTCAACCTCATATTCTTGAAAAAGATACAGAAATCAATGCTGGTGCGAATTTAACTTTGAGATGTCATTGCATTCACCGCATAACGTGGCGTCATTTCAATAAAAGCGTACTAAATAAGGAAGAAATCGGTAATATCATCGATGGGGAAATATTTGAAAAAACTTTGCGTTTGACAAATGTTAGTGCACGCGACACCGGTTATTATTATTGTATGCTATCACAGACTCAAAGTGGCTTAAATTTCGACCAGGATTTAGAATATGCGACAGAACTAGGCGAGGCTTCAAAAATTTATGTTTATGTTAATGATCCAACCAGTCTGCTAGTACCAAGCACGAGCCAGACAATTGTTGGGAAATTGTACTCGAAACTGGTAGTGCCGTGCAAACCGAGCTCCAAATCTACAAAAGTGGAACTATTACATAATGTCACAGATTTGAAACCTAAATATGATGAAAGAGTTGGCTACACATTTCGTCTGACTCATGCGTCTCTAAATCGAAGCATTTTCTTATGTAAGCCGAAGATTTCGAAAAAATCTAACAGCAGCATTGAGTTTAACATTATAGTGGAGCCATATGAAAATTTCATCAACACCCCAGTACTGCTCATCTCGCAAAAGTTTTTAACCGTGGGCGATAAATTGAAAGTAACCTGTGCAGTTGTATTAAAGAAAACCGATATTTTTGATATTAGTTGGTTACTGCCAAATAGTTACAATAGCGATCAGCAAGAGATAAATAATAGCATTAAGGATTATATCAACAGTGATGTATTTATAGTAGGACAAAGCGACTTAATCATAACAGACGTTACTTTGGAAAAAAACAGAGGTTTATATACTTGCGTTGTCAAAAATAAAGACAACAATCTTAGCAGTAATCGAAGCACTTTCGTGAATATTTGGTATAAATCTAAACCGCTTATAATTGGTCAAAAAGATTATTACATAAAAAAAGGAGAAAATGTAACAGCAGGATGCCTTTGTCAAGCATATCCACAATGCAAAATAAAATGGTTCTACACGCAATGCGCGGTGAAAGACGCAATGTGTTGTGCAGGAATGGACTACAATGAGAAATTGCTTAATCCAATCACTCGTTTCGATCGCGAAATGACAATCGACTTGAATTCAACTGTGACCTTTCAACCAGAAGGACCTGGCGTTATCAGATGTGAGGCTCAAAATTTACTTGGCATCCATTCAGTAAGATCTCAACTGTGGATAGACGATATTGATGCTTCATTCGTGATTGACCAGACTAATCTAACAAAACCTGTTTCGATTGGCGATAGTTTCACTTTGACATGTGCCGCAACCCTTTACAATCATTCCAACGTGAATTGGTATCGAAACAGTCAACTACTTCAGACAGACGACGAACATGAGGTTGTCCAAAACAACACAGAGTATTCTACGAGAAAGCTTCTTACCGTCAAAAATATAAAAGAATCGGCAATATACGAGTGCTCCACAAATTTGACAAGCACTAGTACATCAACTTTGTATTCAGTGTATACAGGATTCACAGACCGCTTACTTGTTCCAATCAAAATTGAGAAACCTTAAATGACAGAGAATCAGAGCTCGTGGCTGAGAAGTAGAACTGTATATTTAAGTTTATTCAAATTTTTATTTTAAGTTTTTACTGTCGAAAAGTACGAGATTTTGTAAATCATTGTTTGAATGTTCAAATTTAGTTACTTTTGTTACAAAATTAAAAATCAAATTTGTTTTTTTTTTTTCATTCAATATATTCAAAATAAATTTGACTAAAGTCCGTTTAATTACATACTTCATTCCATCGCGCAAATCAAAACATTGCATTGAGTTAAAAACTTATAAAAATGTCTGCCAAAAAGTTGGGCGCAACTCTATTATTGTATATTTGGGACTAGTTGGAGATTCATAGGAAGTCAATATGCAGAATGGTAACAGATTGGGAAGACAAAGAGAATGGGTAGGGTTGTTGTCAATTACTTATCACTTAACTGGGATTGCGATCAATAGCTACAGTAAATAGAATCAATGTTTCATTCGTTCATTTGGAAGCATAGATTTATATGGCAGGATGAGGGGGTGTAATAAGGGGTCGATGTATGTTAATAATTGTTTAACTGTACAGAGATTTTTGAGCGTGACCCAAAACAACGCTCAAAAGTCTTTCCACGGAATGTTAGTTTAATACAAGAAATAATCTCTATGAAATTTGGTGTGGTGTATATTCGAAAAATCAAACATTTGTATGGGAGATGATAGAGGAGGGAAATCGAAAAATTTCAGATCCACTTATATTGCAGTTATTTTGAAAGTATTCGTGCAAAATTTCGCGTACGTAGATTTTAATTTGTTGGTTATTAGTAGATTTATTGAAATTGGTTGAAATCCTACTTTTGTGTGGAAAAGGGTAGAAGGTCTGAGTGAAATTCAAAGCTTTTGATGGAATTTTGTGTTTCAAATTTTGAAGTTGACTGCTTGTAGTGTGTTGGTGATGAACAATCTCTTCAAAAAGGTCGAAATTATACTTTTGTAATGGAAGTGGTAGACGTTTTGAAGATCTTCTTCCAGTCAATAATGAATTGAACTGAAGTCCGACTGATAGTTGTGAAAACGTGGTGTTGTTCTATATTGCTGACATCTGCCCAGCGAGTGCTACCAGATTAGGTGGATATATAACATCATCCTCGCTGGAATCACATAGTTAATTGTAACCGATCAGGTTGCTTCCTGATCCTCGTTGCGCATCTAATAGTCGGGGCTGACGGTTCTTCATCGTCTGTACGAGCAATCGATGCTTCGGTGGATTCTTGACGATCTGGAGTGGTGTCATCTTGATCCGTAATTACATCTTTTACTTTGCTTATGGTTTCTTCCGCAGGTTGAGGTATGTCACTATCGATTGCCTTCCACCAGACGTAACTCCTCGCAAGTGCCTTCATTCGAACAATACCCGTATGCGCTGCGTGCAGTTCTTCTAATATCCTTGATCTTAGTGTTCTCTGTATCATCACTCTGATTTCATTAAAGACATATCCATCCTGTAGAGAGAAATTTTGAATGGGTTCTGCATTGGGTAACTTTGAACCAGTCTGGATCGCATTATAATATGATGTGCATTCATCATCCTTAAGCATCTCCTTTTGTATTTCTTTTCGTGTAACAGGAAGTGTTTCAATTTGATTGATTTGAAAAACGGTATCGACGTCTTCGTAGTTTTCATGAATGTTACTTGGAAGTGGAAAACGAGATAAATAATCGGCGTTGGCATGATCTTTCGTACTCCTATCGCGAATGTTGTAATTGAAACCAGACATAAAATTTGCGTAATGTAGTAATCAAAAGAGCAGAAGTTGAAGGTAGGCTTTTATCGGGGTGCAAGATGCTTGCAATCAGCTTGTTGTCAGTTATGAGTGTAATTTTCCTACCATAGCAATACTGGAGAAATTTCTTGAGGCCCCATACGATCGAAGTCGCTTCTTTATCTATTTGTGAGTAGTTGGACTCTGCTTTAGTTAGCGATCTAGACGCAAAATGCAATAGGACGCTCTTCGCCGCTATTCGTAATATGTGAAAGCACTGCTCCCAGGCCTATAGGTGAAGCATCTGTTGCAAGAATTATCGGTAATTTTGGGTTGAATGTTATCAATGTCTGAGCACTTGCAATCTCTTCTTTGAGGTTATTGAAAATGGTGTTACATTGCTGTGTCCATTTGAAAGATACGTTCTTCCTCAGCAAGTCATTTAATGACCTTAATTTAGTTGACAGATCAGGCAAGAATTTTTGGTAGTAATTCACGAGACCTAAAAAGGTCCGAAGCTCAGAAACGTTCTGCGGAGGAGGTGACCTTGAAATTGCTTCGATCTTTTCTGGTAAGGGCTTAATGCCGTCTTTGTCAATAACTTGTCCTAGGTAGGTTATAGAATCCGACAAGAATTGGCATTTGCTTTCATTGAGATGTATCCCATTATCTTGCAATCGTTGTAACACTTTCAAGAATCTATGTATTAGTTCAGACCGGGTCTCTCCTTGAATGTTGATATCATCAAAGAAGCATGAAGTTCCATCAAGATCCTGCAGTAAGGAATCCATGAAACATTGCCATCTGTTAGGGGCAGGTTTCACTCCGAACATAAGTCGATTTACTTTGTAATTTCCTTTGTGTGTGCTTAGTGTTTGTAGATCTGCACTCTTATCATCGACTTCCATGTGTAAATACGCCTTATGAAGATCCAGTTTGATGAAAAATTTTCCACCACCCATTTTTGCAAATACATATATCCTCTACTCGAGGTATGGGATATTTGTCGTCCTATATCAGTTTATTAATAGTAGCTTTGTAGTCTGCGCACAATCGTATTTCTCCATTTTTCTTTATTACTGGAACAATAGGTGTGCCCCACTTAGAATATACGATTTTCTCAATAATACACTCTTTTTCCAAACGACTGATTTCAGCTTCAATTTTATCCTTTAGGGCGTATGGTACTTGTCTTGGACGTATAAAAATGGGTGAACACGATTCGTTCTTTAGTTTCAACGAGCATTTAAAATCTGGAATCCTACCGATTTTTTTTGAAAATAGTTCCCTATACGTGGATGTAATTTCCTTAATTTGTAACGTGTACTCTTCTTCACTTAAATCGTTAACTTTTGTGGTTGCATTATTCATTTGGTGTATTGAACGAATTTCTAACCCTAGTCTCTTGAACCAATCTCTACCTAACATTGGATCAACCGATTCATTTATAACGAATAAATCCGCTAGAATATTACGGGTTTTGTATGATACAGCCATTTCGCAAACTCCGCAAGGATATATTATTTCCCCGGTATATGTCTTGAGTCTTAAGTTTGTAGAGCGCAATTTCTTTTGGGGCCAAATTTCTTTAAACAGTTGTAGTGACACGGTTAATACTGCAGCGCCCGTGTCCAGCTCCACTTTAAGATTAACATCCTATATTTTGTCAATTAACATTTTATCCGTTTGTAAGCAATCCGTGATTACATTATTTATGAAGCAATCATCGTCACTCGGATTACTACAATTATCGCTAACATCGAGAATTTTTGCTTCCGTAATGGTGTGTACGTTACCAGTTGTTTTACTGAAACATACACTCTCTACGTGGCCCGGCTTAGAACATTTATTGCATTTTAAATATAATTCCTTACAAGCATTGGCGATGTGGTCCTTTTTACCGCACTTGTAACATCGCCCACGCATCTTGTCCCGAAAATTGCAGTTATTCCTTTGAATACTGCTTCCCTTTTGAGACTTGTTATTATTAATTTTATTTATCGAATGTATTTGACTCGTAGTACTTGCCGCTACATGAATTTGTTTGCTTTCACATTTAGAAGACTCGATAGATAGTGCCAATTTTATTGCGTCGTCGAACGTTTTATTGGAATCCTGCTGTAGAAGCCTTTCACGTATTTCGCTGTCTCTAATTCCCCGTATAAATTGTGAACGTAGATGGGTCGAAATTGTAGATTTGCTGCAGTGATTGCAGGTGAAATTGCAGTGGGTTGCTAGTTTCTTTAAGTCTGCCTGAAAGTTGGCAACTGACTCACCTTCGTGTTGTTCACTCGGCCGCGAGCATAAATGTTCACGAAGAAGATTCACAATTTCTCCAAATTTTTTATATTTGGGGGGTCAGGCGCAGTGAGGCACGTAAGAGTGTGATACAACTTTGGACCGAGACAATTTAAGAAAATTTTGGTACACTAGCAATCATTCTCGGGAACGGCACTGTCAAGGTTACGCAATTCTAAGTAGTTTTCGACGCGACCAATGTACGAGTCGAACGATTCACTTTCTTGTTCATAGGGCTGCAAATGAATTCCGCGACTGTCGTTATGCGTCCAATCATTTGCATTAGAAGAAGAAGAAGGCGATTGCAATCCGCGTATTGCATTGACCAGACTTTGTAAGAGTTCTGGGTTCATTTTAAAAATTTACTGACACGTACCTACCACACAACCGATTCGACCAATTCGCGCACCAACAATGTTTTTCAATGTTTTCGTCGTGATTTGTTATGTAAAAGAAAAAGCACGCACGCCAGTCCGTCCGTTGTCCTCGTCGCCAGTTGTTATGTACTTACGAAAAATAAAATGCGTTCTTTCTTGCTCAATAGTAATTTCGAATATTGTATCAATTTTTAGGTTAGGACAGAATGAATGTGAAGTCCGACTGATAGTTGTGATAACGTGGTGTTGTTCTATATTGCTGACATCTGCCCAGCGAGTGCTGCCAGATTATGTGGATATACCTAGTCGTGCCATAAGTTCTGTCACACGTATATGGGCAATTTTTGTATAAATGAAAAAGAGTTTTTGACAAAGGAAAATATATTTTATTTTGGCATACTAATGGAAGTAAAATAAGCAACAAATTATTCAAAGTGGCCGCCTTTAGCCTTAACACAGCTCTTTAATCTGTTGGGCCAGTCATCGATAGCAGTACGCACTGTTTCTAGCGGAAAATTAGCTACTGCTTCTGTCAAAGATCGCTTAAGGCTCTCGTTATTTGGGTGTCGTCTCGTGCACACCATGGACTCTAACTCCGCCCACAGTTTGTAGTCCAGGGGATTCAAATCTGGGCTCCCAGAAGGCCATTCCGTCGCCCTTATAAACTGTGGAATATTGGTTTCCAACCACGCTTGTGTGGTTCGAGCTTTGTGGGCTGGCGCAGAATCTTGCTGGAAAACCCAATGTCGATTGTTGAATAGCGTAGAGTTCAGCGGCTTCACACATCCCTCCAGGATGTCCGTTTGATAATTTTTCGCTGCAGTTTTTACGCCTTTTTCGCAAAAATGAAGCTCGGTGACCCCTTCGTAGCTGACACCCCACCATACCATGACTGATGCTGGATGATGTCCTCGCTGTACCCTAGTGGCAACTTCTCGGGCTTCTATGGAGCTGTGGGCATACACCTTATCATTTTGGCGGTTGAAATGTTCCTCCACCGTAAAATTTTTTTCATCGGTAAATAAAATTTCTCGATGTTTGTTGTTGCCGTACCGCCGAAGGAGCTCTTTCGATCTGGTGCTCCTAATTTGCTTCAACTGCTCAGTCAGCAAATGTCCCGTTGATCGTCGAAAGGCACTCATCCCGAGGTCAGATTTTATGATGCGAGACATACTTCGGGTGGAGATGTTCATCTCTCGAGCCATGATTCATTGTTTACGAAGCGGATTTCGACGAATTCGACTCTCGACCGCTTTGATGGCAGCAGAAGAACGTACATCACGCGGACGTCCAGAACGAGGTCGATCTTCAATAGTCTGGATCGCGTTATATCTCTGGATCGCACGATACACAAATCTTTGCGTTATTTTTAACGGGCACAACAACTTGAAAATTTCACTCGCGGATTTTCCACACTTATGTAGTGCAATCACTGCAGTTCGGTTTTCTATTACACCCCATTCCATCTTCACACGTTAACGAACACACTTTAAATGACCATCAACTGTCAACAACATTATGACGTTTATAAAACTGGCCGATATTGAAATGTCACTCATAAAATAAAGTTGTTGCCAATGTGAGAAATTATGTGACAGAACTTATGGCAGGACTAGGTATAACAATTTCAATCAAAAATTTTGATTTTTTTTTTTAGTCACTTGAACGCCTTGTCCACGTAGTTAATTTTCCATGTTTAAGAAATCGGCTTATGCACGTGGAAAACTTCTTTTACCAGAGCCCTACAATTTCCCCCAACTTGAAATTTTTTAATAAGATTGTCGATCATATAGCTTAAAAGTCATAAAATTTCAAGCAATATCAGTACTGAGTCTTAAGATGTAATGGATAGAAGTTTTGAAAAGTGAACCACACTGGAAGCAAAAATTATTTTATTTCCACTTTTACTTTATTATTCTAATAATAAAGTAATGTGGTCGACACAAAAAAAAAATCGATACCCTGAAATTTTGCCTTTTCGGGTTTCATGACTAAATTAGCCTAAAAATGCAAAAAAAAAAAAATCCGTCCCGCCGTACATATGGTCTCGTATCTCTGAGATCGTTAAGGGTAGAATGTTCGTTTTTGGGTGGATTGTTGATTGAGTAAGTGAGCTATATTTTCTTAAATTGTTGGGGGTGTTAGGCGGAAGGAGGAGGATGGGGGAGGGAAAGAGTCAAAAATTACACTTACTAATATCTCCACCACGAATACAGATTATATGTTGAAAATCAGTAGAGATATAGAGAGGGTTGTGGTACAAACATGAAAAATAATTTAATTTTCTTATCCATTAGCGTCCGAAGAGAGGAGGCTAAAAGCAAATTGTCGGCCAAATTTTTTTTTCAAATGATTATATCATCGAAATTACTTATCGTAAAAAATTTATATGTTGAGACCATTAAGGTGGCATATAGCTCCACCGGAATCAGCTTAGAGAGTGGCTAATTAATGTAAGGGAGGGAGTCAGAAAAACATTTAAAAATGAATATCTCAACTATCTCTTAAGCTATGTTACTGAAACATATATTAAGCTGTACTAGGAAAATACGAAAAAAATATAACATGTTGAAATAATAGTAGTGGGGGAAAATGGGGAGCATTTCAAAAATGGCGCACTTCTCAACATTAAAAATCCTTATGTCTCAAAACAGAGTTCAGATATCAAATCCAAAATTTGTCAGATTGTAGAACTACATAGCTGTTAGTTTTGGTAAAAATTTTAAGTTGGGAGGTGTAAGAGGAGGAAGGTGGTAAGCAAAAATGTCGACAATTTTGAGTGATTTTTCAAAGCCCTGGTGAAAGATACAAAGTTTAAATTTTGCATGTGAATACCTCTATTTGATATACATAGAAAAATAATAATAACTTGTTCCAGAATTGTTATAAACTGACCGTCCCGGTCTAACGTGCACAAGGTGTTTCATGTGTATTAAAAAAAACACATAAACTGAAAATTTTTGAGTGAAATTTTAAGGAAGAAACTTGAAAATTTGCGAAATGTATTTAAAATAAATTCCCTAAATACACGAAATACTAACTAGTCGAAAACCTTTCATACTTCTACCCCCATCCATACAAAATTATTTTTTCGACCATTTGCAAGAAATCAATTATCCCCTAACTATTTAAAGCTATCAAGTTAAATTTTTGCCTAAGAACTTTTAAAAATAGGTGAAACAAAATTGTGTCAAAAGTCTTTAAATCGCTTTTGCCCTTCTACTCTCTCCCATACAAAAGTATGATTTCGGCCAATTTCATTAAATCAACTAATAACCAACAAATTAAAGCTAGGATTTTGGAATTTTGTACAAGCACCTTGCAAGAAAAAACGAAATAAGACTGCATCACAAATTTTATGATTCCTATACCCGCTTTACCCCCTCCCGTACAAATGTTCGGTTTCGTGAATGTAAAATACACCGAATTTTATGGAAATTTTATGCAAATTCGTTTATGAAACACATTCTATACAGAGAATATTGGACGTGATTCAAACAATCAATTCAAAACCTATTAACATCCACCCACCCTTACTATTACCTCTCCTCCACCCCTTATAAAAACCGAAACTTGCAGAAACGAATGGAATATTGGTAAATTTACAACAGCCCTGCCCAATAATTCCCTTTCAATCAGTCTTCCCTAACTACTTTAACCTGCATATTGACTTTCCACTCATCCGCAACTTTTCCGAAGAATAAAAAATTTTCGCCCGACTTGTTGGCAGTTTATTTTTTCTCCCAAAAATCAGTAAATCTGAAGGTCGAGTATCAGTTAGTATTCAGTATTCGTAGTGTTAATATTATAAATATTAATAAGTGTATTTTCTGACTCCAGCCCTCCACCCGCCTACTCCTTCCACCTAACGCTCACTATATGATGAATATGGTATTTAAAAGTTTGTGCGATGAAATATTTTTCCTGTAAAAATTTGCAATATCTATGAATTTGAATATTATTCAATTCTCCCTTAAACAACGATACTTCCACCAAAAAATGAACTTCGATCTTGGTTTGGTTTCAGAGATGTTGAAATTTACGGACGGCGTTCAAACAGACGGATTTTTTTTTATTTTAAATATCCATTTTTGTAGTTAGTTAGTCATAAAACGCGAAAAAACAAATTTTAAGTGCACCAATTTTTTTTCTTTGTCACAATACTTCATTATTAGAATAATAACATAAAATTAACTTGATGCATGCAACACTTTTTGTTCAATCCGGTCGCTCCCCACGAAGAATATGACTTAAGGGAAAAAAGCTTGTAAAGATCAAAGACGGTACTGAATGTAATAAAAGTTACATACCACCAATCTGCAATGCCATTTCTGTAAAATTCCCCTTCTACTACTACCATGGCACTACAGCCCAAATCGGGCCTTGGCCTCCTAACCTTCAGGTTCCTTAACATTTTTCATTATTTATTGTGGAACGCTTTTTAGACCTTCGCACAACCCTCTATCTTCGAATTTTTCATTTTCGTAGATTGAGGTGACCAAGGGATACCCAAGCAGGCAGTGTGCTGGAATTATGCGTCGACCAGGATTTGAACTCCCGACCTTCGCATTGTAGACCAACATGCTACCCACTAGGCTACACCCTAGCTAAAAACACTCCCCTTTACCATCATGAAATAATGCCTATAGCACGGTTCTTTGTTCGGGTGGTTTCTGCATCGTCACTTACCAGCTACTCTGGTCGATGCGTTGGGAAACTAGTTGACCAGCGTACATCTCAGCACTCAATCCCAAAGTTATTTCCATGATATTCATTGTCTTCAATATTCCCTGGTATCCTTCCTTCAATATTTTTAGCCGAATAAGCGGCGATGCC
Organism: Chorisops tibialis; assembly: GCA_963669355.1. Taxonomy (NCBI): domain Eukaryota; kingdom Metazoa; phylum Arthropoda; class Insecta; order Diptera; family Stratiomyidae; genus Chorisops; species Chorisops tibialis. The sequence continues at coordinate 40,355,513 of OY770264.1, read as the reverse complement.
AATCACACTTCTCCTAGATTGAATGACGCAGGGTTGCGCATAGAGACAGCAAGGTATTCATGTTTAACGAGCTATAACTCCCGAACTAAGGATAATTTCACGGAACAATTTTAAACCCTCTTAAAGATATTGAATAATACAAGCAAAATAGGAGTAATTATTTGTGAAGTAAGACAATTATAATACCTACAGTACTCCCTTTCAGTTAAAACTTAACTTCAGTATTATTTGGAATGGCAACATCTTGTGGACTTGTCAAAATCCTTGCAGGTTTAACACGATCTGATGAAATAATTTTTTCTGAGTTATTCATATTGATGTTAAATGTTTTATCAGTTCGTTGAATTTTAATAATCTGGACTCACACAATATCATATCCATGTAGATCACCATATCAATTGTTGTCATTGTTCTATCTAACTATTAGGATGTGAATGATTTGCAGTAGCATGATTGACTTCTGAACCAATTACCTATCTAAATTTTTGAAATAAGAACGACTCCACTTCCCTTGAAATGAAGTCATATAGAAATAAATTAGCTACATTTTCGGATGTTGAATGTTCGAGAGTTAACGCTTTCACTCATCTTGTAAATCGGCCAATATCCGTTAAGCAAAACCGATATCGTTTTGAAAATGTTGAAGGTGCCATAATCTGCCTAGAAATCAGGGACATTATCATCGCCTCAATACTACAACTATTATAGATAGCTCAAAAATTAGCCCATTCGAGATGTGTTGTGTTGTACTTTAGGCATTACCAGGTGTTCATCTTGCCCCGAGAGACTAGACAAATCGATAGGAAAAGGATATGGAGGAATGGAAGTGGGCCAGGTTGAAAGGAAATCTCCCAAACTGGTGTTTTGAGTGGTGTTGGGGCGACGCGCTTGCTGACTGCCGGGCCCGCTGCAGTAGAGAAGATGGGTGGGGTTCTCGCGCCACATCAAAACATAAGACCCATGCCTGTAAACAAATTCGGCCGTTCGGCCTCGCGCCGACTTATCCTAAGGAATAAAGGGGAAATTCATTGTAGCTCCATCGCTATCACCAAACCCAAACCTGTCTGCACTCAGGATGGCGCTCTTGGTGGTATAAGCGCCCTAGCCCTCCCTACCTTGACTAGGCGGAATTATTCGTCCTAATGGTCATCGCCTAGCCCCTATAGGAGGAGGATGGATTTCGGAACTAGGGAATCAGAAGACCCTTATGGCTGTTCTTAATAATTCATTTTAATCATTCTTAGTCGTAGTTAATAGTAACAACAAAAAAAAACTTATGCCTATGTCTTAACGCTACGAGTATTCTAGTTATTTAATTTTTTTTCTGTTTTTATACGATCAATATAAATAAATTCCAACTAGCCGTATTTAGACTTTCTTTGTAATTTACCCTCACTTTGAAACAGTTTTATCTTATTAAAGTTCTTATAATAATTTCCTGTTAGGAGTTAGTAATTTACTTCGTTGCTTATAGATGTTCTGACTGAACTGATCAATAGTTAATGGATTCAAACTGCTTAAAAAAATAAAAATTTGTCTTCATGACTGATTAACTTTAATACAATATTATCTTTTAACTACTTTCAACTTAAACGTATTGTTAGTTCTAAAACTAAATCTCAAAACTTCTCTCTTCTGAGTGAACTGAACATTCGTTAAGGCTTCACAATTCTTTCGCATAAAGGAATTGTCTTCATAACTTCGATACCAAAATAATCTCTTGTCTCTTTCCAACCCAACCTTTCTATTAGCCCTAAAACCATATCGCTAACCTACTCTCTTCTGTTTGAGCTGAACGTTCGTTAAGGCTTCGCAATTCTTTCGCATAAAAGGAAGTGTCTTCATAGCTTAATACAAAATAATCTCTTGTCTCTTTCCAACCCAATCTTTCTATTAGCCCTAAAACCATATCGCTAACCTACTCTCTTCTGTTTGGGCTGAACGTTCGTTGAGGCTTCGCAATTCTTTCGCATAAAAGGAAGTGTCTTCATAGCTTAATACAAAATAATCTCTTGTCTCTTTCCAATCCAATCTTTCTATTAGCCCTAAAACCATATCGCTAACCTACTCTCTTCTGTTTGGGCTGAACATTCGTTTAGGCTTCACAATTCTTTCGCATAAAAGGAAGTGTCTTCACAGCTTAATACAAAATAATCTCTTGTCTCTTTCAAACCCAACCTTTCTATTAGCCCTAAAACCATATCGCTAACCTACTCTCTTCTGTTTGAGCTGAACGTTCGTTAAGGCTTCGCAATTCTTTCGCATAAAAGGAATTGTCTTCATAACTTTAATACAAATTTATCTCTTACCTATTATCAACTTAAACTTAATGTTAGTTCTAAATCTAAATCTAAATCGCAAAACTCTTCCTCTAGTTGTTTGGTATGATGAGCCGATAATTCGTCGTCTTTGTATAATCGATAATCCTTCACCACGACGTATGTACGGACTCGTTAAATCAAGAGTGTATTGGTGTTCTTTAACGGGATCAACAGCTACTGGCTCCCTCTAGGGGATAAAACAACCAAGTGAAAACGTCATGCGCCCCACGAGGTTCGGCTTTCTTTAATCTTTACCACTTCCATTTTGAGAAGGAAAACTTTTTTTTTCTTTCGTTCTGCCGTTTCAAGAATGGAAACAATTTGAAGACGAATGATGTCAGGGATCGGCACGCGCAATTTCCTTTTCCCCGAATGCGGAGAACCAATGGAAAGTATTCCAATTGCATAAGTTCCTATGTCTATATATATACATACATTCTGAATCGGGTCGCCCAAAATACTTTCCGATTGTACTTTCGTCCGAGATCGCGTCTCTCGCTATTAGACCTGCCGCACAAGTACACTAAACTCGCGTAGACGTTATTTACAATGATTTGTCGTTTATGTATAATAAACCGGCAAGCAAAAAAAACCAAAGCACAGTGCACTTAACCGTTCAGGTACATCTAATCCGCACACAATGCAATATCTCTCATCATCCACTTTGACTTGATTCGAAACGGTTTTGCTTTTTTTTTTTTTTTTCTTCCCGATATTAATCGCACTTTTATAGGGTGACGAGTTCCCGGTTCGGCTTTTTGCAGTCAACTCAAACAGCCAAAAATTAAGAGGACGCAGGTAATCACTAATCGCACGTTAATTAGAATTTCGTTTGCGTACCAACCAACCGACTTGATATCGGACGATCTGTTCCAAAAAGGAAAATTCTGTCTCGTCGGTGTAAAAGGAGGAAAAAAAAAAAAACGTGTTACTCCATCGAACTCTAGTTCCGAATCTCCCTCGGCCACGATTTCCAACTGCACCACGTCGGTACCCAAACAGTACTGCCGACCAAGCGGAATCAAAGCCGACCCGGACGTTCCCTTCTCGTTCCCTCTTGCAGAGGTGCTCTCGGGCAAGCGACTACTGTGGTCACAGTGGCGCGTAAAAATTCTGGTCCGTTTATTTCAATCAGCTTACGAGCGAGATTTATAAACAAAACAAAAAAAAATTTTTTCGCCATCGACCATAACAGTTGCACAATATACACTTAACTTTGTTCTTACTCCGCTACAACTAGATAACTATCTGGGTCTGCTCCCTTATGGTATTATGTACAATAGTAATATTCAATCAATCAAATTCCTGTTAAGACCCCCTATAGGGGCATAGGACAGAAACAACTCTCTTCCACAAGGCGCGATCCTGCGCATCGGCTTTAAGCTGTTGCCAGGACTTGTTTATTCCTCTGGCCTCCTGCTCAACTGCTCGCTTCCATGTGTTACATGGTCGACCAACCCGACGTCTTCCTTGAGGGTTATAATCCAGAGCCTGTTTTGCGATGTTTTGCTCTGGTTTCCTCAAAGTATGACCGATCCACTGCCACTTTCGCCGTTGAATCTCAATACCTATTTTAGTCTGGCGAGTTGTACTCCAAAGTTCGTCGTTGGAGATCACTTCTGGCCAGAATATTCCTAAAATGCGTCGGAGGCATTGGTTTACGAAAGTCTGTAGTTTCTTGGTAAGTCGAACGGTCACTTTCCACGTAGTACAACCATATAACAACACGGATTTGACGCATGCGTCAAAAACTCGCAGCTTCGTGTGAAGGGAGATCTCTTTTAACCTCCAGAAAGGGGAAAGGATACCGAAGGCCTGACGAGCTTTATTTAGCCGAGCCTCAACATCCTTTTCGGCTCCGCCGTCCATGCTGACAATGCTTCCGAGATAGCAAAAATCTTGCACCTCTTCCACATCCTGTCCATTAAGAACAATCGGTGTGCTTGCGTTCGAACCCATGTGCATGTACTTGGTTTTACGCACATTTATTTTCAGTCCCGCCTCTTTGCATTTAGAATGCAACGAGCGAACATTTGACTCTAAGTCCGAACGGGTATGTGCAAGCAAACACACGTCATCAGCATAATCAAGGTGACTTAAGATGTTAAATAGTCTCCATTGAAGACCTTTACCTTCCCCACCTTCCAGTGCAGATTTCAAGATGTCATTTATTACCACCAGAAACAGGGCTGGTGATAATATGCAGCCTTGTCTGACACCCGTTCGCACAGGAAAGCTCTCGGACAGCTCTCCTCTATGCAAGACGCGACACCTTGCATCTTCGTAGGATTCTTTAATCATAGCTATGACCTTATTTGGAATACCTCTCCTACGCAAAGCATTCCATATGTAATCTCGCTTAACGCTGTCGAAAGCCTTCCCGAAGTCCACAAACATGAGATGTAGTGGCGAACCCATTTCGGCTGACTGCTCTAATATTATCCGTAGGGTATTTGTGTGGTCGGTACAAGACGACCCTTTACGGAATCCAGCCTGATAAACTTCGAGAGTGCTCTCGACGACATCACTAATCCTATTGAGAATTACCTTAGCCATAATTTTTGATACGGCAGTAAGTAGACATATACCACGCCAATTGCCACAATCCCGAAGGTCGCCCTTCTTCGGAATTTTCACAATGACGCCCTCCTTCCATTCAGTCGGATATCTTCCATCATTCCACACCTTAGTGAAGAGTGGGAGGAGTATATCGGCTGTTATTTCCGGGTCCGCTTTGAGGAGTTCGGTTGGTAGTCCGTCTATACCTGGAGCTTTCCTTCCCGCCATTGACCGAATGGCGGAAACTATCTCTTCCTTATCTGGGGGATCGTCCCTAATAGAGGATTGTTGCGGTTGGATGTTTGGAAGTTGTTCTGTTTCCGGAATATCTTCATCTGACAAGATGTTTAAAATATCAGAGAAGTATTCCTTCCATCGTCGCAACTGGTGTTCACTCATATTAAGGAGAGTTCCGTTGACATCTCTCACCAGGTGGTTGGCGGTGAAATTCCTGTTCGTCAACTGTTTCATGATTTTAAATAGTGAACCCATATCCCCAAGGTAAGCCGCAGATTCTGCCGTGTTTGCCAGATCTTCAATGGCCTTTCTCTTGTCGCGTCTAACAGCCTTTTTAAGCTGTATATGAGCATCGCGGTAGTTCTGCCTCAAGTCGGGCGTTCGTTGGTTGACATCGGGTTGAGAGATGATTGCCAATTTGGCTTTTTTCCGATTGTCAACCTTGTCCCATGTGTCTTGTGACATCCAGGGTTTCTCACCGCTTTGCGCATATCCCACAGATTCTTCAGCACTAGTTAGAAAAGTGTTTCTGGTTGCCTCCCAATTGGCGTCCAGTGTGCGCATTTCATGTTCACCCAATGTGGATGACTTTTCGCGTAGAATGGTGGTGTATTCGAGTTTTTTGTTGAGATCTCTGAGTTTATCCACATTAAGCTTGCGCTTCATTTGAAGAATTTGTGGTCGTCGGATAGCTGCTGTACACAATCTCAAGCAGGCAACCATCAAGTGGTGATCGCTCCCCACGTCAGCTCCACGTTTCGCTCGCACATCGAGGAGACATCTTCTCCATCGGCGACTTATAGCCAAATGGTCGATCTGGTTCTGAGTAACACCGTCAGGGGAAACCCAAGATGTTTTATGATGACTCTTGTGTGGAAAAAGGGTCCCTCCGATGACCATTTGCCGAGTACTACAGAACTCCACAAATAATTCGCCGTTTTCGGGTCTCTTAATCCAAGGTCGTGAAGGGTCGACCCAAGGGTCACCATGCCTCCCCATGACGTGTTCTAGTCCAGTGTTGTCTGATCCAACCTGGGCGTTCATATCTCCCGAGATGATAATAATATCACCTCTTGGAACACGTTCGAAGGTGGCACTCAGTTGGCTATAAAACTCCTGTTTGTCATCAGATGTTGCGGTATTAGTTGGTGCGTAGCACTGCAGAATTGTGACGTTTCTGACACTGGTCCTGAGCCTGACGACGATAATCCTATCCGAGATTGGTTCCCAGCTAATGAGACTGTTTCTCGCTCTCGGCGTAAGGACGAACGCCACGCCATTTCTGGCTTCATTTTCAGGGCCAATGTACAGAATAGTGTTTCCGCTAGGGATTCGTTCTTCTCCTGATCCTGTCCACCTGACCTCGCTCAAGCCCAAGATTTGGATGTTATAGTGCTCCATTTCACGGTCGATCACTGATTGGCGATGCAAGGACCGAGTAACCCCAGCTCTTCCCCCGTCATTCAATGTTCGAACGTTCCAGAAGCCAATCATAGTCCGTTTTCGAATGCCAAAAGTCGTTACCGCAGAATCAGTCCGTATCCGAGGCGATGTATCCGTTTCTCGTATCATTTAGGTCTTAAGATCACGGGTGATAAGCCCATGATCCAGTGAGTGTCCATTTGCCATTTTTAGGGCAAGCAGGACTGGCTGTGGGTGAATTCTACAGCCCCCATCCCAGAGGGGGATAGTTAGCTCAGGTCCGTGGAGTCGCTAACTCCAAAGATAGTTGCAGGAATTGGTAAGACCTCATACTACAACTACCCCCTTGCGGGAATATTATAGTAATATTATTATTCTTTAATGGCACTACAGCCCAAATCGGACTTTGCTCTCCTGGCCATCAGGGTCCTTGACATTTCGATTTGTTATTGTGAAATGGTTGCTAGATCTTTGAAAAACCTTTTATCAATGAATTTTCAATTTCGCAGATTGATTTGCCTAAGACATGCCCACGCAAGTAGCATGCTGAAATTGGAGGTCGACTTGGATTTAAGGTCCCAACCTTTGCATTGTAAACCATTGTAATTTAGACCAACACACTACCTACTTGGCTACACTCTAGCAATACAAGAGTAATATTTATTAAGTTGAGAAATAGTAGCGTGTTGGTCTACAATGTTAATCTCGATCGACGTTTAGCTAGCACACTGCCTGCTTAGTCACCTCAATTTACGAATATAAAAATTTCGTAAAAGGAGGGTTGTGCGATGGACTAACAACCCTTCCACAATAAGTGATGAAAATGCTAAGGAGACTGATGATCACGAAGCCAAAGCTCGATTTGGACTATAGCACTATTGTAGAATAGAATAGAATTAATATTTAATACTAAAACTTCACTTCTCGTCTAATTTATTTGCTAATCTTCTATTTCGGGTATCAAGTTGTTGCATTAAGACGATGATTTGATAACCGAGACAATTTCTAGCCCACTATGATTTCCTAGCGTTCATAGCTGGCCTTACGAACTGTTCACTAATAAATTTATTAGATTATAGATCGAGTTCCAGGATGTGATAAATTGTGAATGATTTTGGCGACGCATGTAATTCAATCATAGCAAACCATTTTTAATTTTTTCTCAGGCTTTTGTTTCGCTAGTTGAGTTTCAATTGGATTTCAAAACTAAAAACTTTACGTTGTTACATATAATTTTATAAATGTTTTAATTAAATAAATTTGCAATTTGATGATATAAGTAGTGTATTTAAAATATGTACCCCATACAATGATATTGAAAACATTGAGAAGAGCACCATTTTTGACTTCTATCGATTGATTCTATGATCGTGCGCACGAGTATATAAAATAATGTTCAAAGTCATTTTCATTTCTCTTCCCCAAAATTCTAATTATATTTCGACATGGCTGTGCAATACATTAAAGGGAGACCCCTAATTTATGTTTAAGAAAAAGATGTCATCATGATACTCAAAAATTTTTACGGCACTTCGATTAAAATTCTCTAGTATGGCAAAATTGAATTAGAGCATGGAAGTGCATACCACGATGCTTGGTATGGAATTTTTTTTTAGCGGGATGTCAGTATTACATATATAATTTTCAATTTATCATTTACCATAATGAAGAGGTAAAATGTAAGATAAGTAATGATTGTCTTACTTCAATGGATACCACGCCTACGCCTTCTGAAATAACAAAAATCTAAATCATTGGCTGATCAGTTTTGAAAATAAACTAATTTTAGCCAAAACTAAAATATTGTGATGGACCAATTAGGTACTCCCTCTATCCTGTCACTTAAAGGTCGACATTTGAAAAACTTCGAAATCATTTTGGTCTTAATACCAAGTCGATACCACTTATTTAAATCTTCGTATCTATGAAAAAATTCTGAAAAATTTCATGTTTTTAAGACGTTGCATTGAAATCTCCCTTTCAAGAAACCCCAAAGCTACATTTTCTAACAACCTCAAGAAGGAACCGTATACTAATTTCATGATTGCAGATAAAGGCTTTGCGGAGATACATTAATGAATCAAATGATGAGTTTCCTATTAAACCATTTCCAAAACCAAATCCCAAAATCTATTTATTTCTAAGTTTCTGGATCAACGCGTTGAGTGAACATAGTTTTTTTATAAAGATATTCCTACTAATTTTCACCTTGGAGGTCGAGTTTCGGAAACACAATTACTTTGATCACATGCCCACGTGTGATCTATGTGCTATATTTCTTGATTATGGGTGAAAACTTTAAGCTCTTACATAGTGCCTTTGACTATTCCACATAGTAAAACTGCGATTTTCTTTGTTTATTGTTAAATTAAAACACTCAAATGAAAATTTATTTGATATCGTTTAAGCGTTGGTAGCTCTTCGTACAACCCTCTATCCATAAATTTTCATTTTAACAGATTTTCGTAGCCTAATTATACATATTATACTATATATACTTACGTTGGCAGTATGTTAGAATTATACATCGACCGAAATTTGAACTCACGATCTTCGTATTGTAGACCAGCATGTTACACACTAGGCTACGCCCAGGCTATGTTCATCGCTGAGTTCTAGTTTTTATGCCTATTAACTTTGGGATCCAATATATATGGACAATAAAATATTCAGATGACGAATCATCTTTTAGACATTTGCACTGTAAAGGACTTCATATGCCATCTATACTTTTATTGATAGTTCATTTAATTCAATTGTAATATATAAATACGCACTATTCACATAGTGTAGTTTACAGATGCTGTAAACAATTGCATAATAATTTCAAATAACGTGTGCAAAAATAATTTCACTCGTTTCTTTTTCTGTGTCAACTGATGTAGTCGAAATATAGTACTTATTTATCTAAGAAAAAGCGTGCTACAGTTTACCAGCTCGCTTAATTTTACTATATTGTTGTAATAATTCGAGTAAAGTATTTTAATAAGGCATTCGTCATCTGGGTATCCTTATTGTCTCTACTGCGTGCTTCAAATCTCATATAAAGAACATTGAATACAGAACACAGCGAGAAATTCATAAGGAGCAGGATGAATCTAAAGATAAAACATAATACATATATGTATACAAAGAGAGAGAAAAAAAAATAAAAATAAAAGAAGAATAACGAAAAGTAACATTGAATAATAAGGCGAATTCTAAGATATTGTATTTCCAGGAAACTATTAAATACCGTACTCGTCATATCCATATTTGCGGTATTTACTCATGTCGTAGCGCTTTGTGCTACCGTACAATATTATGTATAGGCTTATCGCACACTTATCTGAATATTTCGTATTTATGTGTACTTACTCAATATAAAATAAGCTAATTTCGAATTAATTTGACTGGTAGTCTCAATCGAGTAAGTTATATTTTATATTTTTTTTATTTGGTCAAAAAGTGTTGAGAAAGTGCGATTTTATTTTTATACTCATTGCTTTGTGATAAATTTGAAAAAGTTTAGTGCGAAATGTGTTAACCCCTTCAATTAGTTTGAAGTTTTCATCTCGTTTGATTAAAATTAAAATTGAAAACGCTGCAGAGTCATCACATTTCGAATACTTTATTATTAAATTGGCCATTGAAAACCACATTATCACTTTCGTCAGACAAAGTAACTAATTAGTTGGAAAAAATGTCGAATACCAGCCAACAGATCTACGCTGTTAATCTTGATATCAGAATTGTTATCATGATGCAAATAACAGACAGACACTACAATTATATTTATATGTATAGATATATATTTTTTATTAATAATTTTGTCTTTTCAACAGATAAAACAGTTCATAAGACAACCGAAAACCATCACTTTATCCTGAGCGCTAATCGAATTAAGAAGACCAGACGATATTTTGTTGAAATGATTGCTACTATTCGTCTAATTTTCAAATTATTCATTCTTCAAAACGGATTAAGTTTTATTATTTCTTCACTAAGTCCAAAGCTGATGTTCGAAAATTTCGTACCAAACATTCTTCACAAAGAAAAGGAAGTTTCGATTGATGCTGGAGAGGATTTAATATTAAAATGTCAATGCCCAAATCATATAACATGGCGTCATTTCAATACAACAATATTAAGTGGTAATAACTACCCGATAAATGATGGAGATATGTTCGAAATTACTTTAAATCTGTCAAATGTTAGTGCACTTGATACCGGTTACTACTACTGCATGTTAAGTGAAACTAAAACTGGTATAAATTTGAATCAAAATTTAGAATATGCAGCAGAATTAAAGGAAGCGTCAAGAATATACGTTTATGTTAATGATCCGGACAGTCTGCTAGTACCTAGCAGCAACGACACCATTGTAGGAAATTTGTTCTCGAAAATAATAGTTCCGTGTAAGCCAAGTTCGAAATCTACAGAAGTAGAACTAACAAATGGAGACAAAGTTAGAGATCCGACTGAATATAATTCAATGATTGGATACACTTTTGTTCTGACTGATACTTCAATGAATCGTAGCAATTTGTATTGCCGGCCGAAGAATGTTGAAAACTCTAGTTTCAGTATTGAATTTAAAATTATTCTAGATCCATACGATATTTCTAAAATGAACATCGACTTGAAATACCCAAATTACATAGCAGAGAGTGATAACTTAACAATTACTTGCGAAATTCTATTAAATAATACTGACGACTATGATATTGATTGGATACTACCGACTAACAACAAGAATAATCGGTATCAGATTACTAATCTATCTACGGTATATCCTCACAATCCAGAGCTTAAAGTGCTAAATGGCTTAAAAACTATACTAAATGTAACTTACTCGCAAAATAGCGATTTTTATACGTGCATGGTCAAAAATAAAATTAACAATTTTAGCAGTAACCGTACAACTTACGTGAATATTCGACATAAGCCGGTAATAAGGATGCACGAAAATTATTACATAAAAGTTGGAGAAAACGTGACAGCTGAATGTTTTTGCCAAGCATATCCAGCCTGTGACGTAGATTGGTACTATACACAGTGCCCACCATTAGAATCTCGGAATTGTTCAGCGTGGGAGCACGACGAGCAATTACAATTTGATTTAGTTCCAGCTGAGAGAAAAACAACGGTCGGATTAAGTTCAACTCTATCATTTCTGCCACCAGGACCAGGCATTTTAAGATGTGAATGCAGCAATAATATCGGGAATGTTTCAGAAAGATCTCAACTATGGATAGATGAACTGTACGAACCATTCGTGATAAATAAAGCCAATCTAACGAAGCATTTTCCGTTTGGCGCTAATGTTACCTTCACATGTTCCGCAACAGTTTACAATCATTCAGATTTAAATTGGTATCGAAATGATCAACTATTGCGAACAGACAAGGAGTTTGAGGTTGTTGAAAGTAACACAGAATACTCGAAGAGAAAAATTCTGACAATAAAAAACATTACAAAATCAGAGAGATACCAATGCAGAACAAATTCAACAAATATCGATAAGTCAACGAAATATTCTATTTATTTTTTATTTGTTTCGGTTAATGTACTAACCGAAACAAATGCCGCAAATTTTATGAAAATATTCGATGTAAGTTTTTTTATTCTTATCGCTCTGAAAATTGTAAACGATTGATAAGCTCAAGTTGACGACTGAAAATTTAGTATTAGATTCATAGTTAGCTTTATTCCTGACTTTCCTGGAAACGAAAATTTAAATGATTAATGTTATTTTGTAAATGAACTATTTCTATTTAATATAATTATGATATTATTTTTGTAATCAAGAATAATAAAAACAAAATATTCCAACTTAACGATATGCATTCAAGATTATTTTTATTAATATTATTTTTATACTCTAGATGAAATCTGAGAGTAAGAAATAAAGATCGCACAGAATCGCCAAGGGTACAGAAATATTTGTTATCGCTGATAAACCTCGATTCCGAGAGATCGTCTGTCTGTGTTCAACTTCATCTCACTCTTTCTACCCTCTTACATAGAAATTTCACTAAAATTTCGGCATTTTAACTAAATTCTTTTCCTCCAAAGCCGTCAAAGCTATCAACGTTAAATTAAAAGTATACCGTGGAAAAAAAATTTAATATTATAAATATCATTGACGTCGAAAAATTTGGTTTTGATTCAAATACTCCTTCAACCACCTCCCAAACAAATGCACAGTTTTTGGTAAATGCATTTAGTAGATTTTCAATGAAACTAGGAAAATTACAAGCTTCAAACTTTGCCAGAATTGGAACCTTAACAATTGCAATAAATGCTAAAAAAAATATGAGCTTCGCTTCACTCCATCTACCACCTCCCATACAATTTTTCGTATTGAAAATTAAAAAAATGTATTTTTGCTTCGAACATATGTGCAACAAGGCAATGTTGATGTTGATAAGCAGATTCAAAATCATCCAAAACCACCCGCTTTCTCTGACACCTTCCATACAAATGCCATAAATTCAGACAAATTTGCTCAAAAATTATGAAAGCTACAAACTTTAAATTCAGCATGAAACATTTTGTATACTACGTTCAGTGTTATATACAAACCTCTTGCCTCTGCTTTTGCCCACACAAAAGTCGCTATTCACTATTCGAAAGAATTTGAGATGACAAATTTTCCGGTACCATAAACTTTTTCCTATTTCATCTAGAGTACCATATGATTGGGCTTTACGCCCAATTATAATACTATTATGTTTTTATTTATGTTGTTCATCATTTAAAACAAAAATTAAAGAGTTATAATTCTAAAAAATTACTGATTATCTCTATTCATTAAGCATAATGAAATACGTTCGGGGTCGCTGAATTTCTAGTCAAATAAAATTAAATCAATTTTTAATTCGCAAAAAAAAAAAAAACTGTATTATTCGACTTTAAAAATCACTTAAAAATTTTTCGGTTACAATATGTCGGATTAATATTCGGATTATTCTCACTGTCGATTTACTTATTCGCATACAACAGTGTCAATTTCACAAATACTCGCTCTTTTTATAACATAGCACATCCATTCCATAAGATTATCAGCTGTTCCAGCAGCGTGCTTATTAATCCATATCCGCTCTCTTGAGCGGAAACGTGAATTCAGACAATTCAAGAGCTTAGAAAATTAAACTCGATTTCGTCTAATTAAGTAGGAGGAGGTCATATGCCTTGGACCTATTGTTTCTTGGTCCTATTACTGTTTTGACGATTTTGAAAAAATGGTTTCCACTCTTTTATTGCTCGTTATTTTTAGTAAATTTTGAATATATTTCACCATTTCGAAGTAGTCCGAACTTTGCACAGGAAGAAGAAATAGTTTTGAGGGGGTGACGACATTGAACTAATTCTATCACATTATGCTAGAGTTGCTATCAAAATGTTTTATATAAAAATTTATGATTTAAAAATTTATTAGGTACTGAGAAAATTGATGTATTGGATTTAATGAAATTGTGCAGTTTGTATGGGAGGTGGTAGAAGAAAGGTTGAGTTCTTAATGACTTTTTCAGAAATAACTAAGAACATCATATTTTTGACATGTTTTAAATTGAAGATCAGTAGTATTCATACTTTTTATAAAAAATCGACTGTGTAAAGTTGTAAAATCGTGTTTGATTGTATGGGAGGGGCTAGAAGGAGTGAAACTAAACGTTCATTTTTTTTGGTCTTACTAATAATTTCAAATAAATATTTAGTGCACAATTTCAGTAAATTTGTTTATAGCATTTCATGAAAAAGTGGAGTTTGTATGGGAGGTGGTGGAAGGAAGGGCAGTACTCAACTAACTTTTATACAGTAGATTGAAATCATCATAAAAGTAACACATTCAAAATTTCAGATCAGTAGCGTTTACACTTTTTGAGCAAATCCGTTTATTGTCAAATAACAAAAGGGTGCCAATTTCTAGGGGAGGGAGTGAAAGGAGAAGGGATAATCGTTTCATTTTTTTGGTCTTACTAATAATTCTAAATAAATCTTCAGCGCACAACTTCAGTTCGATAAATTTTACACGTACTGAGTAAATTCGTTTAGAGCATTTCATGAGAAAGTGCAGTTTGTATGGGAGATTGTGGAAGGAGGGTGAGTACATGTATATAAATTTTATGCATTAGATTCAAATCGCAATAAAAGTATTATATTCTAAATTTCAGATAAATAACATTTATACTTTTCGAGCAAAGGCGTTTATTGTCAATTGAGAAATTGCGGGATTTTGTATTGAAGAGGATATAAGGGGATGAGCGATTTGGCCCATTCACGAAATTGACCTTACGAATAAAGCTAATCATCTAGTTTTTTTTGGTCTTACTAATAATTCCAAATAAATATTTAGTGCACAATTTCAGCTCAATAAATTTTATACGCACTGAGTAAATTGGTTGAGAGTATTTTATGAAAAAGTCCTGTTTGTATGGGAGGGGGTGGAAGAAGGGGTAGGACACAAATAATTTTTATGCAGTAAATTGAAATCATCATAAAAATATTACATTTCAAATTTTAGATCAATAGCATTTATACTTTTCGAGCAAATCCGTTTATTGTCAAATGGTGAAATTGTATAATTTTGTATGGGCGGGGGTGAGGCGATTTGACCCGTTCACGAACTTGATCTTACTTTTACGTTAGAAAGTATGTGTAAAAAATTTGATCTCTCTAGCTCACCACTTTCTCAGGCTAGAGAGGACACGGACGGACATCCGGTTTGATATTTTTGAGTGATTCTATGAACTTCTGTATCATTCATTTTTTTGTCGATCCTTATTTATTGGCGCTACAAACTTTGTGGCAAATTTATAATACTCTCAAATGTTATGTAGAGTATAACTAGACGAGAAGAATATATAGAACAGTCTTAACTGCGATTATGATTATTTGATCTAGTACATGTTATCAATATATCATTCATGTATTTATTCAAGTTTGGGTTCGTATTGGGTAAGGGCGATAGAAAGGATGAGTGGATGTTAGTAATTTTTTACTTCTTCTACAATGGCGTTACAGCCCAAATCGGACCTTGGCCTCCTGACATTCAGGTTCCTTAACATTTTTCGATATTTATTATGGAAGGGTTGTTAGCTCTTCGCACAACCCTCCAACAAATTTATCATTTTCGTTGATTGAGGTGACCAAGATATATCCAAGCAGGCAATGTTCTGGAATTATTGCGTTGACTGGGATTTGAACTCACGGCCTTCGCATGACAAGACCAACACGCTACCCACTAGGCTACACCCTAGCTATTTTTCTTAATTTCTTGCTTAAATCACGTACAATATTCGAATGTTAGTTTCATAAACAAAATTTCATAGAATTTCTATTTTCCATATTCTTGAAACAGTACATTTGTACGGAAAGGGATAGAGTAGTTGAGGGATTGGAAATATTTTTGATCTAGTTTTATTTCATCTCTCCTGCAAAGTGTTCGAACAAAATTTCAAGTTCTTAGCTTTTAGTTTGTTGGTTATCAATTGATTTATTGAAATTTGTCAATATCATACTTTTGAATGGCAGGGTGTAGATGGGCAAAGGGAATTTCAAAACTTTTGATGCAACTTTGTTTTAAATATTTGTAGAAGTGCTTGCGCAAAATTTCAAGTTGCTAGCTTCTTACGGTTTAGTAATGATTGATTTCTTGAATATGGTCGAAAAATACTTTTGTATGGGAGGGGGTAAGAGGTTTGAAGATATTCGACTAGTTCATACCTTATACTTTTATGCATTTCTTCACTAAATTTCCAGCTTGAAATTTCAATCAAAAACTTTGAGTTTATGTGCTTTTTCAATACTAAATGAACACCGCGTGCTGGTAAGGACTTTGCTTCGGTGCATAACAGTTCTGGTTCTAATTTTATATATTCTTTGTGTAAATCACCTGCAAAATTTGAGTTTTTTTAGAACCCTAGGAACACCAACCGAATTCGTAAAGCCTTATAATCTGACATTCTTAGAATAAAATGATCCTTAAGTTCAGGAACAGGCCACATCATTTCAACACTTCTACCATTTTAAATTTCATGAAAATTCAAGATTTTTTTTTCGAACTATCAACTTAAAATAATTGACCTAAGCGATTTGATCGATCCACTGCTTTAAGCACCTTCCATACAAATCAACAATTTTAGAAATTGATAATATCGATTACACTGTGTAATACAGGCCGATTGTCTTTTTGCTGCAAGACAGGCAGTAACTTTTTTAGAGTAATTCGGACACGCTGATTTCATAAATTACCATCATTTTGCTCAATCAGCTCTACTTTTTTCGATATTGCAAAAGAAAGTTTTTTTTTCGATATGCGAACATTCGAATTACTATAATTATATTTTCATTATTCAATTGGAAAAAAAACTAATTGTACTGTAGCTATGGGTACTGACTTCCAACGCATCCTGGACTTGTCGCAAGAATAAAAAAGTTGCGTCCGACCTGTTGGCAGATTTTTTTTATTAGTTGACTTAACGAAATTGGTCGAAATCATACTTTTGTATGGCAGGTAGAGAGACAGACGGGATTTCAAAACATTTAACACAACTTTGTCTTAATTATTTTAAAAATTTCAAGTTAGCAACTTTTAATGTTTTGGTGATAATTGATTTCTTAAAACTGTGAGAAAAAAAACTTTTGAATGGGTAGAAGCTTTGAAGGTATTCGACCAATTAATGTCTTCAACTTTTACGCATTTTTGTAATCGATTTACCAAATTTTCACGATGCTACCTTGATATATCAGTGAAGCCCCTGAACCTCTTCCCTTCAAGAATTTACTTGCCCCTAAGTAGATTATGGTGGATTTATGTGACAACTAATTGGTTCTAAAATGTGGACTTCCTGAATTAAATAATTCCGAAGATATAATCATTTAAAGCAAATTTGGCTGATAATTTGTTTTTAGCTCCCTTTTTTGGACCCCAATGTATAGCCTTCTAGCTAGAGGCTTAGTTGAGATATTCGAACTCGTTGTTTTCCGTTTTAGCCAATACACCTACCAAAGTTGGTGTCCACAGGCATCTAAAATAAATATTATATCTTGAAGGGTCTAGTAGTTATTGAACGCTGACCGTATACAGATGGTAGACGGCGTACAGACAGACGTTTTTGTACTCGAGATGAAATCAGATAGTATTAAAAGTTTGCCACAAAGTTTGTAACGCTAAGAAATAAGGCTCGTCGAAAAAAAATCATTGACACAATCAACGGTATAAAAATTATTCGAATCCCCTTACACCTTCCTTACAAATTGAACTTTTTCATGAAATACTAACAAATTTATCGAGCTGAAATTACTAAATCTCTATTTCAAAATATTAGTCAAACGAACAAAAAAAAACACCACCTCCCCCTCCCAATATACGATATGACAGTTTTACAACTTAACAAAGAGTTGATTTTCCCGAAAAGTATATGTGCTACTGATTTGCAATTTAAAACATGTAAAATGCATGATGCTTATAGTTAATCTGAGAGAAAGTCAATAAAAACTCCCTACTCCTTCTACCACTTGCCATAAAAATTCCACAATTTCGCAAAATCCAATACAAGAATTTTCTTCATCATCAATGGTGCAACAGCCCAAATCGGACCTTGGCCTCCTGAAGTCGTCGCCTCCAATCGTCTCGATCCAAAGACCGCGTCCTCCAGCTGCTAATTTTTAAGATGGCTTTGCTATCTTCATCAACCGAGTCTTCCCATCGCTTGCGTGGCTTGCCTACTTACTGGCCGGTTACCACTCGCTTTGTCTTCCATTTGCTCTTCATGGCCAGCCCACTGCAGTTTACTTAGCTTGATGAACGTTGAAGCTTCTGGCTCGTCGTAGAGTTGATACAACTCATGGTTGTATCTTATTCGCCATTCCGTTCCTTCCTTCAGAGGTCCCAAAATTCTTCGGAGGACCTTTCTTTCGAATGCGTTAACTGCTTTTTCGAAAGTTCGCGTTAATGTCCACGTCTCGCTGCCATAACAGAGCACAGGTCGTATAATAGTTTTATAAATCCGCAGCTTATTGTTCCTGTGCACTTTTTTGGATTTCATTATTGGAAGTACCGAATAGTACGTCTTATTTGCTAATATTATCCGTCGTTTGATTTCGTCTGTTTCATTACCGTCCTTTGTTAGATTAGCCCCAAGATATATGAAATTGTCCACATTCTCCAAATTATATTCCGCAATTATTATGTTTTGTCTGATAGGCCTTCTTGTTTGCGTTATTACTTTTGTTTTGTTTTGTTTTCGTTAATGCGAGAATATCTGGTCTGTTGTAGATCGTCCGGTTTTGAATCCGCCTTGGTATTCGCCAATTATTTGATTAGTACAGGGCGACGTTCAATTATTTTTTTCAGTATTTTATAAAACGTACACAACAATGATATTCCTCTGTAATTCTCACAGCAGAGTTTGTCTTCTTTCTTGTGAATTGGACATATGATACTTTTTCGTCAATCGTCGGGTATGATTTCCTCTGTCCAAATTTTGCATATCATGTTGTGCAGTATTTCACCGACACAGTTTCCACCGTTTTTCAGAAGTTCAACTGATGTTTCGTCAATTCCTGGCGCTTTGTTTAGTTTTTGGTCACATAGGGCTGCTTTGATTTCAGCAAGCGTGCGTTGTGTTGATGATGGTTCATTTTCGTCAGTTGAGGCTTCAATTGAAATGTTGTCTGTTGTGATCGATGCTAGTGGGGTGGGATTCAAAAGATGTTCAAAGTATGAAGCCCATCTCCTTTTGATTTCTTCTGTGTCGCTGATGATATTGCCCTCTGCGTATTTGCAGAGGCTTGTTTTTGTCTTATATCCCTTTTTTAAGTTTTTTACTATTGCGTATGGGTCCTATGTTTTGTTTTTTCTCATGTCGTCGTCCATTTTTTGTATTTTGTCATTATGGTACTTCCTTTGTTTTCATCTGCAGGTCTTTTTCGCATATCGCCTAAGCTCGTTACATCTTTCTTTTTTGGCTCGTGTTGGTCATTCAGTAAAAATTTTGTAAGCCTCGCTGTTTCTATCTATTGCGTCGCAACATTCTTGGTCGAACCAATCATTATTTTTTCGCCGTGCTTGATACCTTAATACCTCTTCTGCGGAGGATTTGATGTCGTCTCGTATTTTCATCCACGCATTCTCCACTGGCATATTTTGGATATTTTCATATATTGGTGTCAGGTGTTTATTACATGCTAACATGTAAGCCTGCGCCACCGTTTCGTCATTAAGCTTGTCGACATTGAATTTGCGAGCTCTACTCGTTTTCGAATATCCACGACAAGCTATTTTGCATCGATACTTAGCTCTGACTAGATAGTGATCAGAGTCACAATTTGCACCGCGGAGAGTTCGTACATCAAGTATGCTGGAAGCAGCCCTTTTCTCAAATAGAACGTGGTCTATTTGGTTGAAAGTGTGACCATCTGGTGATGCCCACGTTCGTTTGTGAATATCGCGATGTGGGAAGCACGTAGAGCTTACTATGATATTTTTGCTGCTTGCGAAATCAATATGACGTCGGCCATTGTCGTTGGTTATGTCATGGAGACTGTGCCCTCCTGTTGGTCCTCTATGAGCCTCCTCCTTTTCGCCTTTTGCATTAAAATCCCCTTAGACAATTTTTAGGTCATTCGCGAGCGATGAGTTATAGGTTGTCTCTAGGGTGGTATAAAATTCGTCTTTAGTTATATCGTCCTTGTCCTCTGTTGGTGCGTGAACGTTTATCAACCAAGTGTTGAAAAATTTAGTCTTTATTCGGATTGCACACAATCTTTCACTTACTGGTCTGAAGCTCGTGACCTGTTGTTAAAATTTTTTGTCAACGACAAAAGCGACTCCAAACTCTCTGCTTCCCGACAATTTTCCACTTGGATAGATTGTGTGTGATCTTATGTCATGATTTCGCTACCGAGTCATTTCGTTTCTTGGATGGCAGTTATGTTGATGTTGTGTTTTGCCACTTCTTCGAGAAACTCTTTCAGAGCTCCTGTCCTAAATAAGGATCGAACATTCCAAGATTCAATAGAGTAGTCCATTTTTCGTTTGCGGGGTCGTTGCCAATGAGTCCATCCTTTCCGAGGCTGTTCTTCAGGTTTCTGGACAGCGTTTTTTTTTTCCGGTGATGCGTTGTCGGCGCCTCGCCCAACCCCTGACCAGGAGGACCGGTCCTACTTATTTATTACACCCTAGTAGAAAAAGGGTGGGAGTTTTGAACTAAATATGCCATGCTGAATTTTCACGAATTTTCTTGGAACCTATAAAATTTTTGAACCTTAAATAAAAAATTTTGGTAGGAACTTCAGTTTGATGTGAAAAAGTTAGTTCATTTCCGTTACCCTCTCTACAACTCCTCATACGAAATTTCTTAAAATCAAAAAAATTATCTTTCATGTAGAGTATTGCATGATTGGTCTTCATGCCCGATCGTAGTCTTGTTATTTTTTTTTCGTTTTTGTTTTTAGTTTAATTTAGTTATAAAATGCAACAAAAATTCCGGGTAGCCATTTTTTCATTTTTTTTATAAGAATAATAAAATAAAATTATAAACAGCCACACTTTAGATACCAATGTCACTATTCACAATTCTTGAGAATTCTAAACCACATGACTCTTTCCTATTTCTTCTAGATTATTGCATGCATATTATCAAATACGTAGAGGAAACATAATATCGTGAAATAAATGTGAAATTAGTAATATCTATTTACATACAATAATATTTATCATATATGTTTTGTTCAGATTTCTCTATAAAGCGATAACATTAATATAATTCTTGGTTAGTTAAAAAAAGTCTTAATTCATAATTTCATTGCTCTTAGTGCGGCAGTTGATACTGATCCCTGGATCACTGTTTATTTTAATAATGTTGAT
Organism: Chorisops tibialis; assembly: GCA_963669355.1. Classification (NCBI taxonomy): domain Eukaryota; kingdom Metazoa; phylum Arthropoda; class Insecta; order Diptera; family Stratiomyidae; genus Chorisops; species Chorisops tibialis. The sequence goes on along the minus strand of OY770264.1, from coordinate 40,334,117 downwards.
AAAGCTAAACATATTCGTGTTGTTTTTTTCGAAAAGTGGAATAAGAGGTTAGTTCATATTTTATAGAAATTTATTGTAAATTATTTGATAAACTAAGTTTTCTGGAACGAAACGAGTGTCATGGTTTTCGTAAGCAAATTGTGTTCTGGTCCTTGTGCTAAATAAGTAGTATCGAATCTGAATGTTAAGTGATTGTATTGACAGCATCACAAATTATAAAAATTTTTAGACTTACTGAAATTTGACTGCCGCCAAAGCGCAGGCTGAGCGTTCATCCTGGATTTTGAAGCCTAGAGGCGTCAGATCTTCGACTGAGAAGCGATTAAATTACATATCGCCATACCAGGCTTCTACATATGGAAATAAAAGTCCAAAAGAAATGAAAATCGATAAGATATATATTTTGTTTTTTCAAAACTTGTTATTCTAAGAACCATTCGAATTTTTCAAGATTTTGCTTTTGTAATTAATCTCAGCTTGCATATTTGCTTGTATTCTGCTTCGAGCGCTAGGAAGTTGAAAGTCTGCCCTAAAGACATATGTCTGATGGAGTTTTTGCTGATTTTGAGAATGTTATACTAATTATTAGTTCTAAAATTTTTAGGAAAACGAAAACACTTAACAGAACTAAGATTAAGCGTAAAGCCCAGTCATGTGATACTCTAGATGAAATAGAAATTTTTGTGACCTTGAAAATAATATAATTACACTTTACATAGGGAGTGGTAGAACGAGTGACGCCATTAAAATTATTTTTTCACATCAAAATCAGGATGACAAAATTTGTGTTTTGCGGCATGAGTACAGAAATATTTTTATTTATACCTACCTTCTTTCTATCCCCTCTCATATGAATATAATTATTTTTCACCGAATCTGTCAAATATTTCGTCTTGAAAGTTTGAATAAAGTATAATAATGAGAATTTTCATTAACGCAAAAAAATTGTTCCGATCTCCTCACTCTTCCTAACAGCTGTTAAATACATCATTTTGAAAAAAAAACCATTTAATTGATTTATTTTACAGCAATAAATTTTCAAAAAAAATTATCAACTTCACTCCACTCTATCTACACTTTAATATGCAGATTTTACGCATTTCCAATAAAATTATTTTTCTTCAAAATTATTCTTATTATTATTATTACTTGAATATTTGAGCAAATTATAACAATGTGAATTTCATCAACGTCAACAAAATCCGTTTCGACATACTCACTCCTTCTAATCCGTCCGATACAAATGCGTCCCACACCCCTCCTATACAAATGCATTGCATCGATTTTCGTTCAAACTAAGAAATAATTATAAATGTTAAAAAAAAATATCAATTTCGCATTACTCCTTGTATCACCTCCTAAGCAAATTTCTGTATTAGGAATTCAAGAAAACCATTTTTCCTTCGAAAATACTAGAGCTATCGGCATAAAAACTGAAATACATAATAGTGATAAGAATTTTTATAAGCAATTTGGAAGTCGTCAAAAAACTTTCACTCCTTCTTCCACTTCCCATACAAAAATCACAAATTCAGAAAGATAATGTTTCAATTACCTTCAAAATTATGAAAGCTGCCAATATTGAACTCTGCTCGAAACATTACCGTAAAAAGTTCAGTGTCACAAGCAAAAAATAATAAATTTACCCCACTCCTTCCACTGTCTCCCATACAATCGCAAATTTTGCACAAAAGCAGAAAAACGATCTTTAGTCCTGTTTTATAATTTGTAAATCATCAGATCTATCAGAAAATTATATTTCTTCTTCTTTCTAGCTCGAAATAACTTATACGAAATGGGCAGTTCTAGCACAATCTTCATCGTAATAGCCTAAATTTTGAATTTTGAGAAAAATAAGAGGATTTAGCTAAATGAGATGATTTAGCTGAGCGAATTTAGCTGATAAATGATCACTATTTTAGTAATTTAGCTAAATTAGCGTATGACACAGCCGTTTAATGATAATTTAGGTCTTAATTATAATTTAGCTTCGCTATGTGCCAATGGTATTTTTATACTCTAGATGGAATCTGAGAGTATTATAAGTTCGCTCTAAGGTTTGTAACGCCAAGAAATAAGGCTCGGAGAAAAAAATGAATGATACAGAAGTTAATATTATCACTCAAAAATCTCAAAACCGGATGTCCGTCCGTCCGTCCGTTTGTCCGTCCGTCCGTGCGCTCTCTAGCTTGAGAACGCGTTGAGCTAGATAGTTCAAATTTTGTACACGTCGTTTTTGACAAAAAAGTAAGGTCAAGTTCGTGAACGGGCCAAATCGCTCCACCCCTTCTACTCCCTCCCATACAAAATGACACAATTGCGCAATTTGACAAGAGATTTGCTCGAAAAGTATATAAGCTATTAACCTGAAATTTGGAATATATTACTATTATGATAGTATCAATCTATCGTATAAAAATTATGTGTGTCCCACCCCTCCTTCTACCACCTCCCATACAAAGTGTACTTTTCATGAATTATTCTAAGCCAATTTTCTCAGTGCGTATAAAATTTAGCTGGCTGAAATTTTGCACCAAGTATTTATTTAAAATTGTTAGTAAGGCCAAAAAAAATTAGACGATTATCTTCATCCCTTCTACCCCCTCCCATACAAAATGACACAATTTCGCAATTTAACAATAAATGGATTTACTCGAAAAGTGTAAAAGCTATTAATCTGAATTTTTGGATATATCACTTTCATAATAATATGAATCTACAGTGAAAAAATTATTGGAGTCCCCCTCTCCTTCCACCTCCTCCCATACAAACATCACTTTTTCATGAAATGCTCTAAGACGATTTTCTCAGAACATATAATATTTATCGAGCTCATATTTTGTAATAAATTCTTAATTAGTATTATCACTAAGATCAGAAAAAATATTTGATTAGCTTCACTGCTTCTACCCCCTCCCATACAATATGGCACAGTTTCACAACTTCACAAAAAATTGATTTTCTTGAAAAGTATGAATGGCACTAGTCTGAAATTTAAGGAATGTCAATTTTATAATATTCCTAGTTATTTCTGAAAAAATCACTAAAATCCTCCCATTCCTTCTACCACCTCCCATACAAACTGCACATTTTCATTAAATCTAACTCACTAATTTTCTCAGTTCCCATTCAATTTTTGGAGTAAGCATTTTGTATAAAACATTCTTATAGCTACTTTAGCATGATGGGGAAAAAATTAGTTCAATGCTATCATCCCTTCTAACACTCCACATACAAAATTTCTTGGGGTAACAAAAAAATTCTATTTCATCTAGAGTATCGTAAGATTGCGCATTACGCGCAATCGTAGCCCTGTTATGTTTTACATATGTTTCAAATTTTCATAAATATAATTGTAAAAACTCTACCTAAAGTCATGGCCGTAGGGAACATAAAGGGTCACCGCACTATGTTAAACTATCAATGCTCTAATTGTTATGTCAATCAAGTAATTTTTCTTGACAAATTCCCTAACCTAGATTAACATAAAAACATTACAGGACATTACAGGCGTAAAGCCCAATCATATGATACTCTAGATGAAATAGGAAAGAGTTTATTGTACCAGAAAATATGTCATCTCAAATTCTTTCGAATAGTGAATAGAGACTTTTATATCGGAGGTGGTAAAAGCAAAGAGGGAGGTTTGTAATTTTTGTGTATAACACCGAACGTAGTATACAAAAGGTTTCATTCTGAATTTAAAGTTTCGTCGTTTTCATAATTTTCGAGGAAATTGAAAAATTGTTGTCTGAATTTTTAGGATTTGTGTGGAGGTGGCAGAGAAAGTGGGAGGTTTTGGACAAATTTTGAATCTGCTTATCAACATCCCAATCATATTGTTTTGTAACAATTTTAAACTCGATAACTCTCATATATTCGAATATTGTATTTTCAATACAAAAGTTAGTATGGGAGGTGGTAGAATGAGTGAAATGAAGTTCATATTTTTCTTAGCATTTTTCGTAATTATTAAGGGAAAAATTCTGTCAATATTTTAAGTTTTTAATTTTTCTAGTTTCAATGAAAATCGATTAAATGCATGTTAAAAAAATATACTTTTGTATGGCAGGGGGTAGGAGGAGTATTCGAATCAAAACCAAATTTTCCGACATCAATGATATTTGTAATACTAAATTTTTCTTAAAATTTAAAGTTGACAGCTTTGACAGTTTTGAAAAAAATTAATTTATTTTAAACTCCGAAATTTTTATGGGAGGTGGTAGAAAGAGTGAGGTGAAGTTGATAGTTTTTCCAAAATAGATGGTATTTGAAATCAAATTAATTATGACAAAAATTGGTTCTTTTAGCTTTGCTAGTTGCTACGCAAATCGAATAAATGCATTTTTGAAAATTGCTGATTTGTATGGGAGAGGGTAGGAGGAGTAAGAGAATCAGATCAATATTCTTTGGCGTTAATGTTACTTACATCATTTTTTTTCAAGTCAACAGCTGAAACGGTTTCGGAGAAAAATCAATTTCTTTAAATTTTGAATTTTCATGAAATTTGTATGGGAGGAAGTAGGAGGAGTGGAAGGATGTGGCCCGTTCACGATCTTAAAGTTACTTTTTTAAAAAATGCCATATTACAAATTTCATTACGATAGATCAAAGCTTTGAATAGTTATGTTGTAGATAAACGGACAGATAGATAGAATGACTGCCGAATAGACAGACAGTCAGTAACTCGGAATCGAGATTTCTTAGCAACAACAAATATTTCTGTACCCGTGGCGACTCCGTGCAAGTGTTATTTCTTAGCGTTACAAACGGTAAAGCAAACTCAATTTACTCTCAGATTTCATCTAGAGTATAAAAACAAACGTATTATAATTATTATTTTCTTTTGAGGAGTCGCTTAGCATAGCGCTAGCTATAAAAATTACATGCTTCATCTTCATGGAGCGAAAAAGAAGGGAATCTTTTAAAAAACAATATGAAGATACTCCAACTAATAGACAGCAGTGGATTGATAATCAGGTCTTCCAGAATAATGAGATTGCGGTTTTTACTAATGGTTGAAATTGGAAGAGAAAAGGTAATAGCGTCTTTCTATATGCCGTATCCTAAAATTCATCATATACTTACTGGAATATACTTTTAATCAGAAGTACTAAATGTTGCGAGAGATTCGAGATTAGCCTTACTTGTTGAAGGAAATGAAATCGTCCTGGTATCACAGTGTTTTTTTTTTAAGTATGGCAGAAGATTTTGCGGGAGATATTTGTAGAGGCTATTTTGAAGAATATATAACTCTGACCCTAGTCAAAGAAATTTCTCCGACAATATTTCTTCACCGCAATTGTCTCCGGTAATTAAAAACTGCGAAGCTTATTATTAGTTTCACCAAGAACAGGCTGACTGATTAGGTGTTGATTACAATCGCCGAATTAATCTCTTTTTAAGACCCTCTATTGGGCTAAAGGACAGAAACAGCACAATAACGAGCATCAGCATTTAATTTTCACTAGGACTTGATTATTAGTATGGCTTCCTTCTCAACTGCTCGTTACCATGAGAATTATAATCCAGAGCTTGCCTGTAGATATTTTACTCAATTTTCCTCAAAGTGTGACAATTCCCAATCTCAATTCCTATTTGAGTCTGACCAGTTGTACTCCAAGGTTCGCCGTTGGAGCTCAGAGTATCCTTAAAGTGTGTCGGAGGCAATGGTTCATAAAAGTTTGTAGTTTATTGGTAAATCTAACGGTCACTTCCATGCAGCACAGCCTAATAAAAACGCGGGTTTGACGTTTTCGTCAGACAATCGCAACTTTGTGTGAAGGGGATCTTTCTTTACCTCCAGAAGGGGACCAAAAGCTTGACGAGCCTTATTTGTAAGGGCCTAGATATCCTTTTCAGCTTCGCCGTCTATGCTGACAATTCTTGCTATGTAACCAAAATCTTGCATTCCACATCTTGTCTGTTAAAAATAATGGGTGAGCCTCTGTTCAAATCCAAGTGAATGAACTTGCTTTAAAGAGCATTTATTTTCAGTCCTGCTTCGTTGTATTTAAAAAGCAAGAAGCAAACATCCGACTCTATGTCCCACTGGTTATACCCAAGCGAACGCATATTATCAGCATCATAAACATAATCAAGGTGATTTAAGATGTTAAAGAGTGTAGTATCAATAAATCATTTATTACCTCCGGAAAAAGAGCTGGTGATAACATGCAGTCTTGTCTGATTGTCCCGTGTGCCCGTTGGCACAGGAAACCTCTCGGATAGCTCTTCTCTATGTAATAGCTGATATCTTGCGTTTTCACAGGATACTTTAGTCACAGATGTGATCTTTTCTGGAATACTTCTCCTATTTTAAACATACCACATGTAATCTCGCTTAACGCTGTCGAAGATTTGCCGGTAAACTTCGGGAGTGCTTTCTACAACATCACTAATACTATTGAGAATTACCTTAGGTATGATACTCGATACGGCAGTACCAAAATATGCACCAGGTCAATTTTCACAATACCCAAAGAGGCCTTTCTTCAGGATCGTCACAATGGCTCCCTCAATATTCCTTCCATAGCAGCAATGTCAAGGAAATTCCTTTTAACCACTTTCAACAGATAATTCCTGTGTTAACCATTTCATAACTTTACTTTATTATTCTAATAATAAAGTATTGTAATCGACACAGAAAAAAAAATAAATTTGCAACCCTGAAATTTTGTGTTTTCGCGTTTCATGACTAAATTAGCCTAAAAATGCAAAAAAAAAAATCCGTCCCGCCGCATGCCGTCCGCCCTACATTTGGACTCATATCTCCGAGACCATTAAAGGTAGAATGCTCGTTTTTGGGTGGATTGTTAACTGGGTAAGTGAGCTCCATAATCTAAATTTATGGAAGTGTCAATTAGCAGGAGGAGGCGGAGCAGGGAAAGAGTTAAAAACTACACTTACTAATATCTCCACCAGGAATGCAAATAGGAAGCTGAAAATAAGCAAAGATATTGAAAGGGTCGTGAGACAAGCTCTAAAAATAATTTAATTTTTTTATCCATTGGCGTCCGAAAAGCGGGAGCTAAACACAAATTGTCGGCCGATTTTTATACTTTAGATGAAATTTGAGAGTATATTGTGTTTGCCTTACCGTTTGCAACGCTAAGAAATAACGCTCGCACAAAACCTTGATTCCGAGTGACTGTCTGTCTGTCTGTCAGTCTGTCCTTCTGTCCGTCTGTGCATCTGGCTACAACATATTTCTCGAAAGCTTTGAGCGGTAGTGATAAAAAATTTTGTGTGTCATTTTTAGCAAAAAACTAACTTTAAGTTCGTGAATGGGCTACATACCCCACTCCTTCTCATCATCATCAATGGCGCGACAGCCCAAATTGGGCCCTGGCCTCCTGAAGTCGTCGCCTCCAATCGTCTCGATCCAAAGACCGCGTCCTCCAGCTGCTAATTTTTAGAATGGCTTTGCTGTCTTCATCAACCGAGTCTTCCCATCGCTTGCGTGGTTTGCCTACTGGCCGGTTACCACTCGCTTTGCCTTTAAGAGCACGTTTGGGGATTCTTCTGTCTTCCATTCGCTCTACATGGCTAGCCCACTGCAGTTTACGTAACTTGATGAACGTTGAAGCTTCTGGCTCGTCGTAGAGTTGATACAACTCATGGTTGTATCTTATTCGCCATTCCGTTCCTTCCTTCACAGGTCCCAAAATTCTTCGGAGGACCTTTCTTTCGAATGCGTTAACTGCTTTTTCGGAAGTTCACGTTAATGTCCACGTCTCGCTGCCATAACAGAGCACAGGTCGTATAATAGTTTTATAAATCCGCAGCTTATTGTTCCTGTGCACTTTCTTGGATTTGATTATTGGAAGTACCGAATAATACGTCTTATTTGCAAGTATTATCCGTCGTTTGATTTCGTCTGTTTCATTATCGTCCTTTGCTAGATTAGCCCCAAGATATATGAAGTTGTCCACACTCTCCAAATTATATTCCGCAACTGTTATGTTTTGTCTGATAAGCGCTGTCCTTATTGTTTGCGTCATTAATTTTGTTTCGCTTTCATTAATGCGCAACCCGACTTTTTTTGCGGCGGAGTCAAGATTGACACCTCCTTAGCACTAGGGAAGGATCTTGCTAGAATGTTAATGTCGTCAGCGTATGCTACTAGTTGGGGGACTTGAATAGTAGTGTCCCGTTGGTGTCGACTGGGATTTTTCGGACGACATACTCTAGTGCCAAGTTGAAAAGCATAGGGGCTAGACCATCTCCCTGCTTTAAACCACATTCCGTTCGAAAGTTAGTTGTGGAATCGGTTTGTATTCTCACTTGGGATTCAGTGTTCGTCATTGTGAGTCTTGTTAGTCGGACTAGTTTTGGAGGAATTCCTAAGTCAAGCATGATTTGGTACAGTACGCTCCTGTCGATACTGTCGTATGCTTGTTTCAAATCTACGAATATTTGGTGCACGTCTGTGTTATATTCCCAGCATTTCTCAAGCACCTGTTTCACCGAGAATATCTGGTCTGTTGTAGATCGTCCGGTTCTGAATCCGCCTTGGTATTCGCAAATTATTTGATTAGTATAGGGCTTAAGACGACGTTCAATAATTTTTGTCAGTAGTTTATAAGACGTACACAACAATGATATATCTCTGTAGTTCTCACAGCGTTTATCCCCTTTCTTGTAAATTGGAAATATAATGCTTTTTCGCCAATCGTCGGGTATGATTTTCTCTGTCCAAATTTTGCATATCATGTTTTGCAGTATTTCAGCGACACAGTTTCCACCGTTTTCCAGAAGTTCAACTGGTATATCGTCAATTCCCGGCGCTTTGTTTCGTTTTTGGTCACATAGGGCTGCTTTGATTTCAGCAAGCGTGGGTGGTAGCGATGATGGTCCATCTTTGTCAGCTGCGGCTTCAATTGAAATGTTGTCTGTCGTTATCGGTGCTACTGGGATGGGATTCAAAAGATGTTCAAAGTAGGAAGCCCATCTCCTTTTGATTTCTTGTGCGTCGCTGATGATGTTGCCCTCCACGTCTTTGCAGAGACTGGTTTTTGGCGTATATCCCTTTTTTAAATCTTTTACTATTGCGTATGCGTCCCGCGTTTTATTTTTTTTCATGTCGTCGTCCATTTTTTGTATTTTGTCATTATGGTACTTCCTTTGTTTTCGTCTGCAGGTCTTTTTCGCATATCGCCTAAGCTCATTATATCTTTCTTTTTTGGCTCGTGTTGGTCGTTCAGTAAAAATTTTGTAAGCTCCGTTCATTCTATCTATTGCGTCGCGACATTCATGGTCGAACCAATCATTATTTTTTCGCCGTGCTTGATATCCTAGTACCTCTTCCGCGGAGGATTTGATGCCGTCTCGTATTTTGATCCACGCATTATCCACTGGCATATCTTGGATATCTTCATATATTGGTGTCAGGTGTTTATTACATGCTAACATGTAAGCCTGCGCCACCGTTTCGTCATTAAGCTTGTCAACATTGAATTTGCGAGCTCTACTCGTTTTCGAATATCCACGACAAGCTATTTTGCATCGATACTTAGCTCTGATTAGATAGTGATCAGAGTCACAATTCGCACCGCAGAGAGTTCGTACATCAAGTATGCTGGAAGCAGCCCTTTTCTCAATTAGAACGTGGTCTATTTGGTTGAAGGTGTGACCATCTGGTGATGCCCACGTTCGTTTGTGAATATCGCGATGTGGAAAGCACGTAGAGCTTACTATGATATTTTTGCTGCTTGCGAAATCAATAAGACGTTGGCCATTGTCGTTGGTTATGTCATGGAGACTGTGCCCTTCTGTTGTTCCTCTATGAGCCTCCTCTTTTCCGACTATTGCATTAATCCCCTAAGACAATTTTTAGGTCATTCGAGGGCAGTGAATCATAGGTTGTCTCTACGGTGGCATAAAATTCGTCTTTAGTTATATCGTCCTTGTCTTCTGTTGGTGCTTGAACGTTGATCAACCAAGTGTTGAAAAATTTAGTCTTTATTCGGATTGCACACAATCTTTCACTTACTGGTCTAAAGCTCGTGACCTGCTGTTTAAATTTTTTGTCAACGACAAAAGCGACTCCAAACACTCTGCTTCCCGACAATTTTCCACTTGGATAGATTGTGTGTGATCTCATGTCCATGATTTCGCTACCGAGCCATTTCGTTTCTTGGATGGCAGTTATGTTGATGTTGTGTTTTGCCACTTCTTCGAGGAACTCTTTCAGAGCTCCTGTCCTAAATAAGGATCGAACATTCCAAGATCCAATAAAGTAGTCCATTTTTCGTTTGCGGGGTCGTTGCCGTTGAGTCCATCCTTTCCGAGGCTGTTCTTCAGGTTTCTGGACAGTGTTCTTTTTCCGGTAAGGCGTTATCGGCGCCTCGCCCAACCCCCGACCTGGAGGACCAGTCCTACTTATTTATTACACCCTAGTAGAAAAAGGGTGGGAGTTTAGAGCAAAATATGACATGCTGGAGTTCTCACAGCTATGCTGCAAGTCAAAGTATGCCATACTTTTTGCCTATTTCCTGAGACGCACTGGTGTTACTGGCCACTCAGGTTAACTCCATGTTCCCTCCTCCTTTCTCAAACTGGGCTTGGGACCGTCTATGGCGGAGTTCCCCACTCCTTCTACCCCCTCCCAAACAAATTTCATGAAATTCTGAAATATTAAGAAATTGATTTTTCTTTAACTATATAAGCGATCGACTTGAAATTTAGGTCAAAGTATTACGATACAGATGTTATTAATATCACGAAATATTGACCCGATCCCCTCACTCCTTCTACCCCCTCCCAAACAAATGGAAAATTATGAAAAATACATATTTTCGAATTAATTCTACTATAATTGGAATTACTTTTAAAAAGAATTATCAACTTTAACTCACTTCTTCTACCCCCTCCCATACAAATTTCACGAAGTTTTGAAATTTAAATAAAATTATTTTTCTTTGAAATTATTAAAGCTATCAGCTTGATATTTTGTACAAAGTATAAAAATAGAAATATCAATAACGCGAGAAAAATTTGTTTTGATCCGTAGACTTCTTCTACCCCCCCCCCCCCCATGCAAATGTATAATTTTTGTTAAATGCATTATATTGATTTCTATTAAAACTAGAAAAAATTCAAACTTAAAATTTTGGTAGAATTTGTTTTTCAATAATTGCACTAAATGCTAGAAAAAGTTATCAGCTCCTGAAATTGAATCAAAACATGGTGATGAGGATGATTATGAGCAGTTTCAAAATCATCTTAAACGCTCCACTTCCTCTACCACCTCCCATACAGATGCCCCAATTTCAGGCAAACTATGTCCAAATTCTTTAAAAATAATGAAAACTTAAAACTTTAAATTCAGCAAAAAAAACATTTTGCATGCCATGTTCGGTGTCATATACGAAAAATACAAACCTCCCCCTCTACGTCTACCACCTTCCATGCAAAAGTCTCCATTCACTATTCGAAAGAACTTGAGATGACATATTTTTCCGGTATATTTTCCGGTATATTAAAGTCATTTCCATTACATCTAGAGTATCATATGATTCAGCTATGTTTTTTTTTGAATTATTATATCTTCGAAATTACTTACTATAAAAAATTTATACTTTGCGATCATTGAGGCAGCATATAGATCCACCAGAATCAGCTTAGAAAAACATTTAGAATGAATATCTCGCTTATCTCTTAAGCTAGGTAATTGAAACTTAGAATATATATTAAGCTATACTAATGAAATACGAGAGAAATTTAACGTTTGGGCATAATAGTAGTGGAGGAAATCTGGAGCATTTTAAAAATGCTACACTTTTAAAAATTTCAAACCGTTATATCTCAAAACTCCATGAAGATAAAAAGTTGAAATTTAGTAAGATTTTGGAGCTCTGTGATTTTTAATTTTGGTAAACATTGTAAGTTCGAATATGTAAGGTGATGATGGTGGTAGGCCAATATGCCGACAAATTTGAGTAGCTATTTTAGGGTTGAGGTAAAAGATACAAAGATCAAATTTTGCACGCGTACACATTTATTTGATATACATAAAGAAAGATTAATAAATAGAACCGAAACTGTTGTCCACCAAACGGGGCCAAACCTGCTCTAGGTATTTGAAGTAAATTTAAAAAAAAAGGCAAAAACTCAAAATTTTAAGTCAAATTTTAAGCTGAGAACTTGAAAATTCGTAAAATTAAAAAAAAAAATTCTTAAAAGATCTAAATATTAACTCGTGAAATACATTCAAATCTTCTACCCCCTCGCATACAAATGTTTTTTTTTCGACCATTTGTAAGAAATCAATTATCACCAAACTATTAAGACTTGAAAGAAAAGATTTCCGGATTCTACACTGTTACGCTTTATTATTCGCGACGTTTCGGTCTCTGCTAAGACCTTTATCAAACTGATCGACACGAATAGTACGAGAAGCAATAATTCGTGTCGATCAGTTTGATAAAGGTCTCAGCAGAGACCGAAACGTCACGAATAATAAAGCGTAACAGTGTAGAGTCCGGAAATCTTTTATTTCAATTCGAAATGCACTGTGAAAACATTCACCTAACCATTATTAAGACTTATCGACTTGAAATTTTCTACAAATACTTGTAAAAATTTTTAAAATAAAATTTTATCAAAAGTTTTGAAATTCCTCTTGCCCTTCTACCACCTCCTATACAAAAGTGTTATTTCGGCCAATTTCGATAAATCAACTACATACATAATAAGCAACAAATTAAAAGTTACGAACTTAAAATTTAATACAAACATCTCTCAAGACAAACGAAATAATGCTGCATCACAAACTTTAAGATTCCCTCAACTCATCTACACACAAATCTATGGTTTCAATTATGTAAAAAACACCAAATACCGTACAATTTATTTTATACACAACAAATTTTGAACGTGTCTTAAGCAATCAGCTAAAAAATGATTGTAACCCTTTCCCCCATACAAACTTGCATAAATAATTGAATGTAATATTGATACCGCGTACTAAACTATTGATCGTAATCGCAGTGTTAAATAATTGACAACAACTCTGCCCTAGAAATCCTATTTACTTATTCTTCCATATCCACTCTAACCTGCATATTGAATACTCACGCATCCTCAAGTTGTCCCAAGAATAATAAAGTTGCGCCCGACTCGTTGGTAGATTTTTATAGTTTTAATGGATACTGATTTATACTTACCAAAATTATGGCTTTTGTACGGGAGGTGGGAGAAAGGGTGTACGGGTAAAGTTATAATTTTTCAAAGGTTAATGATTTTTACATTATTATACGCGGCTCGAAATTTCAAGAGAATAGTTTTCACAGCATCGAAAAAAAAGTTTCGAAATTTCGCGGAAATTGTATAAGAGAAAGTATAAGGATTAAAGTGAAGTTCATAACTTTTTCAAAACTGATCGCAATTATAATTAGTATTCTAGCTAAAATTCTTCCTTATACTTTGCTAGTTTCAATGAAAATGGAAGAAATGCATTTTGCGAAATTGTTCAATTGTATGAGAGGGGGTAGGAAGAATAAGGGATCGGATAAATATTTTGTGACATTAATAATATTGACATCATTATACCTAATTTTCAATTCGATAGTTTTAATAGTTTCGGAGCAAATCCAATTTCTTGAAAACTCCACAAATAATTTTGAAATTTGTATGGAAGGATGTGGAAGAATTCGGAGTACATATCCTGTTCATGAACTTAAGGTTCCTAGTTTGCTAAAAATTTTGTAAAAAAAATTTCAGCACGACAGTTTAAAGCATTCGAGAGTTATGTTGTAGGCAGATGGTCATGCAGACGGACTGACGGACAGACGGTCACTCAGAATCGAGGTTTATGAGCGTAACAAGTATTTTTATATCCATGGTTACTCTGTGTGAGACTTATATCGTAGTAACGCCAAACGGTAAGGCAAATACAATGTACTCACAGATTCATCTAGCGTATAAGAAAAATATAGTGTATAAATGAAAACATAACAAGACTACGATTGCGCGGAAAGCGCAATCATACAATAATCTAGATGAAATAGAAATTTTTGTAATATTAATAAATTTTGTACGGGCTGTGGTGCAAGAGGGGGGGGGGCAGTATTGAACTAATTTATCAACGTCATGTTAGAGTAGATTAAAAATGATCTATACAAACTTCAAGGTTCAAAAATTAAATAGATACTGAGAAAATTAGTGCATTAGATTTAATGAAATCGTGCAATTTTTAAGCGAGATGGTAGTGGAAGGTTTTTAGAGATTTTTTCAAAAATAGCTACGAATATTTTGAAATTGATATCTCTCAAGTTTCAGACTAGTAACATTCATACTTTTTCTAATTTAGTATTTACTACCAAGTTTGGGCTCGATAAATGTTATACACAGTGAGAAAATTCATTTAGAGTATTTCATTAAAAGTGCAATTGTTACGGGAGGTGGTCACTGGTCAAATTAATCATTAAAATACTATTTTCAAAATTCCAAATTATTAGCTTTAATAGTTTCCAAGAAAATTTGATTAACGTATACGACTGAAAATGAGTTATTCTTTATGGCAGAGGTTTCGAGCGATAGAGTGATTTGGCCTGTTTACGAACTTGACCTTACCTTCTCGTCAAAACTGAATTGTACGAAATTTGAGCTTTCAAGCTCGACCCGTTCTCAATATGATTTTCTCTATATGATTTTACTTTATTATTTTAATAATAAAGTATTGTGATCGACTTGGGAAAAAAAAAAAATTTGCTACCCTGAAATTTTTTTTTCGCGTTTCATGACTAAAATAGCCGAAAAATGCAAAAAAAAAAAATCCGTCTGTCTGTACGCCATCCGCCGTCCGCCGTACGCCGTACGCCGACGTGTACGCTCAGCGCACATTAACTCCCAAACCCTTCAAGATAGAAATTTCATTTTTGGAGGGATTGTAGGTAGTTGCGGATCTCAGGCGAATACCCATTTTCGGGGGTGTACTAATTCAGGGGGAGGCAGGGGGAGCGCTTAAACTGAAAAATACGAATTCAAATATCTCAACCATGGTTAAAGCTAGGAAGCTAAAAATCAACACACATATAGAGGAGTTTATGGGACAACTTTTAAAAATAATTTAATTTTTTTATCCATTGGTGTGCGAAAAGGGGGGCTAAGAACCAATTGGCGGCCGAATTTTTTTTTCAAATGATTATATCTTCGAAATTACTACCCATAAAAAATTTATATTTTGAGACCATTAAGATGGTATTAAGATCTACTACAATCAGTTTAGATAGAAGCTAATTCTTGTAAGGGGGAGGGTCAGGGGGGGTGCAAAGAAAAACACTTAAGAATTAATATCTCGACTGTCTCTTAAGCTATGTAATTGAAACTTAAAATAAATACTAAGCTTTACTAGTGACATATGAAAAAAATATAATACATGGACATAATAGTAGTGGAGGGAAATGGGGAGCATTTCAAAAATGGCGCACTTTCCAAAACTACAAATCACCAAATCTCAAAATTGAGTACACATATCAAATCGAAAATTTGTCAGATTGTAGAGCTATATAATCTTGAATTTTGATAAAAAATTAAAGTTGGAGGGTGTAAGGGGAGGGAGGTGGAAAGTGAAAATGTTGAAAATTTTGAGTGATTTATGGCTCTGGTAAAAGATACAAAGTTTAAATTTTGCACGTCGACACATCTATTTAATGTACATAGAAAAAAATAATAATTTGTTCCAAAATTGTTATGCACCGAAGTGGGGGTCTAACGTGCACAAAGTGTTTCATGCGCAATGAAAAAAACACATAAACTGAAAATTTTTGAATGAAATTTTTAGGTAGGATCTTAGAAATTTGCGAAATGCATTTAAAAAAATCTTCAAGAGTTGAAAATATTAACTGGTTGAATATCTTTAAAACTTCTACCCCCTCCCATACACAATTTTTTTTCGACCATTTCTAAGAAATCAATTATCCCTTAACTATTAAACGCTATCAATTTGAAATTTTGCACAAAAACTTACAAAAATAGTTGAAATAAAATTACGTTAAAAGTTTTGAGATAACACTTGCCCTTTTACCCCCTGCCACACAAAAGTATGATTTCGACCAATTTCATTAAATCAACTAATAACTAACAAATTAAAAGCTACAAACTTGAAATTTTGTACAAGCACCTCACAAGAGAAAAAAAATAAAACTGCATCACAAATTTTACGATTCCCTTACCTCCTCTACCCCCTCCCATACAAATGTTTGGTTTCGTGAATTTAAAATACACCGAATCCAATGAAAATTCTATGCAATTTCGTCTATGAAACTGACATTCTATACAAAAAATATTGGATTTTGTTCAAGCAATCAATTAAGAAACTATTAACATCCACCCACCCTTACTATCACCCTCCCTTCATGAAAACTCAAACCTGCATAAATAAACCAATGAAATATGGAGCTTTTAAACGTTTCCGGAAAGTGTTAAATTGAGAACTGCCCTGCCCAAGAAGCTCCTTTCACTTAGTCTGCCCTAACCACTCGAACCTACATATTGACTTTCTACGCATGCGCATTTTGTTCCAAGAATAATAAAGTTTCGCCCGACTTGTTGGCAGTTTATTTATTTTTAGTTCAATAATAATATTTGGATTTTTTCTTTTAAATCAACAGATACACATCATTCTACACAATAATCACAACGGTAGACTACAAAATGGCTGATGTCGCATATTTGATTTTCTTATTATTAACTCTATTTGGTGAAGTTACTTATTCAATCAACCACGCAGTTCTGTTTGCAGATATTAAACCTAAGATTATTTCCGAAGGAAAAGAAATTACGGAAATTATGATTAATGCAGGAGAGAATCACACTTTTATATGTCAGTGCCTAAACCATATAACATGGCGTCATTTTAATACAACAATACTTAATGTTGAAGACGATCGAAAAATCCTGGATCTCAAAATATTTGAGACAACTTTAAACCTGACCAATGTTAGTGCACGTGACACCGGCTACTATTATTGCATGTTAACTGAAACCCAAAGCGGCCTAAACTTTGACCAGGACTTGGAATATGCTGCCGAAATGGGCGAAGCGTCAAGAATATACGTTTATGTTAATGATACGGCGAGTCCACTAGTACCTGTCACGAACACCACCATTTTAGGGAAGTTGTATTCGAAAATAATAGTCCCGTGTAAACCGAGCTCTAATTCTACAGAAGTAGAACTACTGAATGGAGACAGAGCCATATATCAGGCTAAATATAATCCAATGATTGGATACACTTTTATTCTGAATGATACTTCAATGAGTCGAAGCAGTATAGTATGTCAGCCAAAGATTGCAGAAAATTTCAATTCCCGTATTGAATTTAATATCATAGTGGAGCCATATGAAAATTTTCTAAATACGCCAGAAATTTGTAAACCTCCAAAGGAGGCAATAGAAGAAGGAGATTACTTAACAATACAATGTTGCGTCTTATTAAAAAACTCCGATGACTATGAAATGACCTGGAAATTACCACATAAAATGATGGACGAACAATACAATATAATTGATCAACCCATACCAGATAAAAACATACCCGAAATTCAACAGGGACGGAGCGTATTAACTATACATAAAGCTACGTACGAACAAAATAAAGGAGTGTATACATGCGTAGTGAAAAATAAAACAAATAATCTTAGTAATAACCGAAGTACGTACGTAAATATTTGGTATAATTTTAAACCAGTTATAAAAGGACAGAAAGACTATTATATTAACGCAAGAGAAAATGTAACAGCCAAATGCATTATTCAAGCATATCCCTCAATCCATGAAATGAAATGGTACTACACGAATTGCACATCAAAAGAACTACAGAACTGTACGCCCAATTTTCATGAAGTCGAGCTGAGGGAGAATGTAAAT
Source organism: Chorisops tibialis (assembly GCA_963669355.1). NCBI lineage: Eukaryota > Metazoa > Arthropoda > Insecta > Diptera > Stratiomyidae > Chorisops > Chorisops tibialis. Next base: position 40,316,243 of record OY770264.1, on the reverse strand, counting down.
CGAAAAGATGAACGGATATTAGTTGTTTGGGAGTCAACAATAACTTTTCAACCATCGGGACCTGGTATTATCCGTTGTGAAGCGCACAATAAACTTGGTAATGCTTCTAAGATTGCACATGTATGGTTGAACGATCTCAACTCCGATTTCAAGATAGATACTGCCAACCTGACACAAACAATTTTAATTGGCGATGATGTGACATTGATGTGTGGTGCAACTATTAACAATCACTCCAACGTCAACTGGTATCGAAATAGTCGAAAACTTGAAACGGATGAAAACTATGAAGTTGTTCAAAGCAACACAGAGTATTCTATGAGAAAATTTCTTACTATAAAAAATATAAAAAAATTTGACACATTCGAGTGTGCAACAAATTTGACAAACGTAACTGAACTAAAATTATATTCTAGTTACGCGGGATTTACACACCGTGTGTTTGTTCTAGTTAACGTGGAGAAGCCTCAATTGCCGAATATCAAATATCCCATGAAAAAGGTCATACAATTGAAAACAGGAGAGCAGCTTCTTCTTAAATGCAACGCGACTGGTACACCTACGCCTACAATTGCATGGCTGAAAGATGAGAAACCAATTTCGTTTGCTGATGGAAGAATGAAAATGGACAACGTAAGTCTCACGGTTCAAAGTGTAAACATCAGTGATGGTGGAACTTACAAATGTAACGTAAGCAATCGATTAAATTCGACCGCAAAATATTTCGAAGTTCAGATTAGCCCTGTTAAAAGTTGGTTCGGATGGATCATAGGCTTGTCGGTCATTTTGATATTTTTGATTTTTTGCATTATCTACATCAGTTTCCGTTTCACACGAGAACGAAGACTACGGAAAAATATGCGCGACGCAGGGTTAGAAAATTTCGAAGAAGGTGAGGTCGACCGAATAAATCCCGAACTTCCGCTGGAAGAACAGGCCGAATTGCTGCCGTACAATCGAATTTTCGACTTTCCAAACGAAAAATTGAGGCTTGGTCGATTGCTTGGAGCTGGTGCTTATGGGATCGTTCTAGAAGCAGTGGCTGAACAAATTTGTGATGATGAAAACGAAACAAAGGTCGCTGTGAAAATGGTAAAGAAAATGGTTCAGAACGACGTTATGAAGGCATTGGTATCGGAACTGAAGATCCTAGCGAATTTGGGGCGACATTTGAATGTCGTAAATCTACTTGGAGCAGTTACCGAAAATATTGCCCGACGTGATCTTATGATTATTGTAGAGTATTGCAAGTATGGTAATCTACGGCACTATTTGCTGAAGAAACGGGAAGATTTCGTTAATCAAATCGATCCGATAACGGGCGATTTAGATGCGAATATTTTAACCAGGAATCATTCTCTAAATAGGACAAATATGCATAGAATCCAAGCTAATGAAAATAATTACCTAACTCGTCCCGAATCGCAGACGCAAAAATTGCTAAATGGGTCACCGACAATCCACGAATCTTCAACGTCATTTAATTTCGAACTGAATGCCATGGATTTAACGAGTATCAATACCAGTGATCTAATTTTGTGGTCGTTCCAAATAGCTCGCGGAATGGACTACTTGGCTTCGAGAAACGTCGTCCATGGCGATCTTGCTGCCCGGAATATTCTCCTATGCGAAAATAAAATTGTGAAGATATGCGACTTCGGTTTGGCACGATCAACTTACAAAACCGGAAATTACTTTCGAAAAGAGCCGACATACATTCCGATAAAATGGCTACCGCCCGAAAGCCTCAGGGATCACATCTTCAGTACGTCCACGGATATCTGGTCGTTCGGGATTGTGCTGTGGGAGCTATTCTCTCTTGGAATGACACCGTATCCTAACATGGAAATTGATCATGTCTGGTTTCCGATTTGGTTTAAAAGCATTGTCGATGGCTATCGAATGTCGCAACCAGCTTATTCTACTAATCATATCTACAAAGTAATGCTGGCTTGCTGGAGGCTGGATGGCAATTGCAGACCGTCATTTAAAGATCTCGAAGTCGTATTGGCACGGATGATGCCAGTAACTACAGTGGATTATTATGTTGGTCTCAATGATATCAATGATAAATGGAATTCTGCATTTCAAAGTCAAGCGCGTAACGACTGTCTTAAAGTAATGGAAAGCCTTGAAGAGAAGAGTAGTGGTCGCTATACTAAAAATAGAGGAAATATTTGCGAAAACCAGCTTACACATAAGGTGGACATTCATTCGGAAGATAATAGTGCACCGAACGAAAATAACAGGTAAGAGTTTTATGTCACTTTCGGAAATAACTTTTGTCACTTTCATTTCTGGGAGAATTATGTTCTTTGTCCACGACTAAGGAAATAATGGAACTTCGTACTACCTTCTGTGTTACGTTGCTTTCCATTCTTATAGAATATCTCTTCATAATGCTACTGTCTAAGTTGGAGACGAGCTTGCTTTCTGCATTGGCTTTGCTAAATCTTCATACTCCGAGGCCCTTTCATGCTGCTTTTAATTTATCTTTCAATATCATACATATCTGGAAATATTGGAATATCTATCAACCACAAGTTTATCGAAATAAAATGAATTCAAAATACAATTCAACTTAACGATGAGATTCTAGACAATTGACCCAAATCGATTTATCCAATGTTTGATTTGATTTTTGGATTAATATTTATATATTAAAATCAATCTTGTATTCAACTATACCTAGTCCTGCCATAAGTTCTGTCACATAATTTCTCACATTGGCAACAACTTTATTTTATGAGTGACATTTCAATATCGGCCAGTTTTATAAACGTCATAATGTTGTTGACAGTTGATGGTCATTTAAAGTGTGTTCGTTAACGTGTGAAGATGGAATGGGGTGTAATAGAAAACCGAACTGCAGTGATTGCACTACATAAGTGTGGAAAATCCGCGAGTGAAATTTTCAAGTTGTTGTGCCCGTTAAAAATAACGCAAAGATTTGTGTATCGTGCGATCCAGAGATATAACGCGATCCAGACTATTGAAGATCGACCTCGTTCTGGACGTCCGCGTGATGTACGTTCTTCTGCTGCCATCAAAGCGGTCGAGAGTCGAATTCGTCGAAATCCGCTTCGTAAACAACGAATCATGGCTCGAGAGATGAACATCTCCACCCGAAGTATGTCTCGCATCATAAAATCTGACCTCGGGATGAGTGCCTTTCGACGATCAACGGGACATTTGCTGACTGAGCAGTTGAAGCAAATTAGGAGTACCAGATCGAAAGAGCTCCTTCGGCGGTACGGCAACAACAAACATCGAGAAATTTTATTTACCGATGAAAAAATTTTTACGGTGGAGGAACATTTCAACCGCCAAAATGATAAGGTGTATGCCCACAGCTCCATAGAAGCCCGAGAAGTTGCCACTAGGGTACAGCGAGGACATCATCCAGCATCAGTCATGGTATGGTGGGGTGTCAGCTACGAAGGGGTCACCGAGCTTCATTTTTGCGAAAAAGGCGTAAAAACTATAGCGAAAAATTATCAAACGGACATCCTGGAGGGATGTGTGAAGCCGCTGAACTCTACGCTATTCAACAATCGACATTGGGTTTTCCAGCAAGATTCTGCGCCAGCCCACAAAGCTCGAATCACACAAGCGTGGTTGGAAACCAATATTCCACAGTTTATAAGGGCGACGGAATGGCCTTCTGGGAGCCCAGATTTGAATCCCCTGGACTACAAACTGTAGTTAGAGTCCATGGTGTGCACGAGACGACACCCAAATATCGAGAGCCTTAAGCGATCTTTGACAGAAGCAGTAGCTAATTTTCCGCTAGAAACAGTGCGTACTGCTATCGATGACTGGCCCAACAGATTAAAGAGCTGTGTTAAGGCTAAAGGCGGCCACTTTGAATAATTTGTTGCTTATTTTACTTCCATTAGTATGCCAAAATAAAATATATTTTCCTTTGTCAAAAACTCTTTTTCATTTATACAAAAATTGCCCATATACGTGTGACAGAACTTATGGCACGACTAGGTATACATATGTATCTATACATATAAATATAATTGTAGACAGACAGACGTCTGTTATTTGTTTAGAAATGGTTATAAGTTAGTTTTTTGCTTTATTTTAGCAATGACTAAGCAGAAACACGCGTTTTTAAAATTCTTCTCCGTCTGTCCGTCTGTCTGTCGGGCTTTCACACAAAAACGGCTGAACCGATTGTAACGAAACTTTCACAGTTAATTAGATATACTCCAAGATATAATCTGCTTTTGGTTTTATGGCACTCCCTTTACGCCTTCTACCTCTCCCAAACAAAGTGACACACTTACAAAAATATGTAATAATCGATTTTTTACGAAACTATAAGAGCTATTAATTTGAAGTTTAAAACTTATTAATTCTATTACAAATGCAATCTTTCGGTTTACAAATTATTTGAATCCCCCCACTCTTTCCACCACCTCCCATCAAACTACACTTTTTCATTAATTACTATGCACCAATTTTCTCAATACGTATAAGTTTCATCGAGATAAAATCTTGTAGCAAATCCTTATTAAGCATTATTATTAATATCGGGAACAAATTAACCGATTAGCTTCACTCCTTCTACCCCCTCCCATACAATGTGACACAATTCCACAATTTCAAAAATACGATTTTCTTCAAAAGTGTGATCTTCTATTTAAAATATATCAATTCCATTATGATTATAGTTGTTTGTCTAAAAATCACCAAAACCCCCACTCCTTCTACCACCTCCCATACAAATTGTTCAATTTCACTAAATACAAAGCACTAAGTTTCTCAGCACCTATTCAATTTTTGACGCATAAATTTGGAACAAAACATTTTGATAGCTTCTCTAGCATGAAGTGAAATAAATTAGTTCAGTACTGTCACCCTTTTCACCACTCCCTATACAAAATTTCTTATCATCACAAAAATCTCGATTTTATCTACAATATCGTACGACTGGGCGTTACGCACAATCGTAGTCTTGGTTCAATCTTGGTTTTAAGCTTAACGTTATTTTATTTGGTCTTTTTTTTTTATTTAGCACAAGCTACAACTGTTCACATGTCCTTAACACTCTTCCATATTTATATGATCTCAAATCATGGGATTGATTTGATCACGAGCTTGTTCCATACAAATGCGAGTATCGAGGTTTCATTCTCAATAATTTATGGTTCCGATTCCAACAAAATACAAACCATTGTGTTTAAAAAATCATTAAACTAAACAGATTATATATATTACATAATGTACATATTACTAACTACATTCTCAAATGAAAGAAAAGATTTCCGGATTCTACACTGTTATGTTTTATTATTCGTGACGTTTCGGTCTTTGCTGAGACCTTTATCAAACTGAGAGAGATCAGTTATCTTTTCAATCCAGACAATCCAGAAGTGTCAACCCTCATAAAATTTAAGAAGTTACAATGTGCTGGTCATGTTAAGCGTATGGATTGGGAATTCCCAAACGCACACTACAAGGGAAAGTCAATGGACAAAGACCGATCGGAAAACCACGGAAGCTGGGAGGATTCGATTGCCTCAGACAGCAAATCACTGTTAAGATTTTCAAACTGGAGGACGTGGTCATAGAACCGAGATGGATGGAAGCAAAGCATTCAGGAAGTCAAGGTCCGATTTGGGCTCATAAGTCAATCTTTAAAAAAGCAATAGATAACAACATGTCTTTCTTTCTGTATTGAAGAAAAATTAAATAAATAAATAATAATAATAATAATGGAATTCGATGTAATTTTAGATATATATTCACCATAGTTAAACTAACTTTTGGAAATTCTCTTTACTGGACCAATGATCAAACACTTGCTATTACTTTATCATATATAAAATTCACATTTTGACATAATTGATACTTTTGAATTGCATTCTCTAAAACATATCAGCAAAAAATGTGTTATCGCTCAGAGACACTACAACAAACTCTTCAAATATCGAGCATAAATTGCTCTTAAGTGAATTCTTCCCATTCAAATGCATCGATTTTACGATCACCTTGTTCTCAGTTCACTACCCTCATTCAATATGGCACAATTTCAAAATTTTACAAAAATCGAATTCGTTGAAAAGTATGAATGTTACTGGTCTGAAATTTGAGAGATGCCAATTGAATAATGTTTATAGTTATTTCATCATTAAAAACACCCAAATCCTTCTACCACCTTCCACATAATTTTACTAAATCCAAGACACTAATTTTCTCAGTAACTATTCAATTCTTGATTTGAAATTTTTGTGTAAAACATTTATACAGCTACTCTAGAATGACATGAAAAAAAAAATTTCATTTAAGCTGTCACCTCATCTACCACGCCCCATTCAAAATTTCTTAAGGTTTACGTCCTGTTATATTTATACTCTATATGAAATCTGAGAGTATTATAAGTTTACCACAAATTTTGTGAGAGAGAAGTACGGCTGAGAGAAAAAAATGAATGAAACCGAATGTCAGTCAGTCCGTCCATTCGTCCGTTCGTCTGAAACCTCGCTAGCTTAAGAACGCATTGAGCTAGAAAGTTAAAATTTTCTACACGTCGTTTCTGACAACAAAGTAGGGTGAAGTTCATAAACGGGCCAAATCGCTAAACCCCTTCTACCTTCTCCCATATAAAATGTCACAATTTCCCAATTTGACAATAAACGGAGTCGCTCGAAAAGTATAAACGCAATTCTAAAATTTGGATTGTAATACTGTAATAATGATCTTAATCTACTATATAAAAATTATTTGTGTGTTCGCCCTCCTTCCACCACCTCCCATACAAACTGGATTTTTCATGAAATGCTCTTTACCAATATACTCAGTGCATATAAAATTTATCGAGCTGAAATTGTGCACTAAATATGTATTTAGAATTATTAGTAGGACCGAAAAAAATTAAAAATTTGATTTCATTCTATGATTTTTTATTTTCAGTTAGCATCCAAAGACGAAAAATGAAGAGGAGAAGGAATTGAAGTACCAGAACCATTAAATTGTAGACGTCTAGGTTTTATCATTAATTACATATTTTGTTTTAAGATTCCATTTTTATTTTAAAATAAATAAAATAATAATAAGTAGCTGCTTTTACAATCAAATGTAGTAAGCTAAGAACATCGTAATGAAGGTTAAAGATAAAATTTATGTTAGACTTGGCAAGACGGAATGTGTTCACAATATGAAAAGGATAAAGTGCTGTGATCGACACAGAAAAAAAAACAATTTATTACCTTGAAAAAAATTCTTTTTTCGCTCTCCATGACTTAATTAGCCTGAAAATACGAAAACAAAATTTCATCCCGCCAAACGCCGCACATATGGACTCATATTTTTGAGACCGTTACAGGTAGAATGTTCGTTTTTGGGTGGATTATTAATTCGGTAACTGAGCTCCATTACCTAAATTTTTGGGGAGTGTCAGGTGTAAGGAGATTGGGGAGGGAGGGGGGAGAGGAGAGAAAGAGTCAACAACTACGAAGGTTCAAGAAATATTGTACACCATCCGATCTTGCAACCATCTACAAGTCATACATCAGGCCTCGAGTACAATTCGTCTATCTACGCTGGAGCACCCAAAACACATCTAAGAATGCTGGATCGAATTCAGCGTCTTGCACTTCAACTTATTGGAGATGATACCATAACAGCATATTTAGATTCCCTTGAACATCGAAGAAATTTCGGAGTACTAACCTCCTACTACAGATATCTCCATGGCCGCTGTAACCATTGAATTAGTCGTCTTATCCCCCCTTATATAAGTCCACGCGCAATACTCGTACTGCTGAACGCGCTCATGAGTATACGGTTGAGCCATTCAAATCACGTTCAGTCGTTCATACCTCGAACATCCTAAATGTGGAATGCATTACCCGCGGTCGCTTTTCCTAGTGGCTATAACATCGCGCAATTTAAAGGCAATTTTCACCGATTTCTTTTATCCTGTCCATCTTTATTCAAATAATTGTTTATTTTAATTTTGTTTCATCCCTTCCTAAACCGACTGGACTGTACGCTACAGTATTAAAGGGTGACTCCTAAGTTCAACTTGGTGACATGAAAAAAAAACATGGAAGCTCCAACATTTGGTACTCTTACCCAAAGGAAATAAGCTTCATTGAGAACCATCGTCATATCACCCAATAAGCTTACTTAACAGTTTGGAAAATATTCTTGAGCGAATTATAAACAACAGACTACTCATAATAGCAAAGGAGAAAGTAGCACTGTCAAACCACCAGTACAGATTTAGGAAATCGCGTCCAACTATTGACGCCATAAAAATGGTAGTCAGTACTGAAGCTGAGGCGATACAAGGAGAAAGATGGCAATGGGGGACAAAGAAATATTGTGCAGTAGTAACACCGGACATTAAGAATGCCTTTAACTGTAAGATGGGTCACTTATATGGCGATCGTTAGCCAGATACACCATACTACTTGATGAGAATAATTTCAAACTACTTTACCGACAGAAGTTGAGGTGCTAAACTGATGAGGGGGTAAGGTACTACAACGTCAGCGCGGGAGTCCCGCTGGGTCCTCTCTTGTGGAATATCATGTACGATAGATTATCGTTGCCCTAAGGAGTGAAATTAATCGGGTTCACCGACGACATCATCGTTGTAACCGTGGCATTGAAGAAATAGAGTCAGCAACAATCGAAGCAGTATCAAAAATGAAGGACTGTCTAGAGCAGAGCGAAAGAAGACTGAGTGCGAAAACGGGCTATGTTACCCATAGATCAAAAAATTTTTCGCATAAAAAACTCTTACCTCTCAAATGAACGATTTTGATTGGTTCGCTCCATGTTTATACCTCCCAAAACTTTAAACAGCTGATAACTAAGCAATATTTTACACGTAGATTATTCGTATATATGCGTGGAGATTGCACGCATATTGGTGAGCTCAGTTCGAGAAGTTCTTTCCCGTTTGCCAACTGTTTTACGTATAATTAAACTGTGGTCTAGAGTTCGCCGGTTTAAAACTAGCTGAACATAAAACGGAGGCTGTTCCAATAACATTTTGAAAAGAATTGAGTACGTGAACATTCAGGTCGGCAGTCAATCTATCAGATCCAAGGAATCAATTAAATATTTGGGAGTTATGCTTGATAATAAGCTAAAATTTAAAGTTTACGCGAACTTGGCAATGAAAAATGCATCTCAAATGCAGGCAGCCCTTCCCCGATAGCTACCAAACATCGGTGGACTAGAAGGATTCTACTTTCCAAAGTAGTCAGCTCAGTCCTCCGGTTTGGGTAGTAGCGTTAAAGACAAAAGAAACAAGGAAAAATATCATCAACTTATACTTAGGCAATCAGCGGTTTCCGAACAACATCGTAGGAAGCAGCCTGTGTCATTGCCGGAATGATTTCTATTGACATTCTCGCGGATAAGATTCTAAATATCTACGAAAGAAGATCGTTGACCAACAAGATGCAGCTGAAAAATAGAAGAAGAAGAAAAGGCAACACCAAGAGCTACCATATGTGTCCACATTGGCCCAGAGCAAGAAGAAGACACTGAACATGACGTTTTCAACTGCAGTCGTTTCGTAGAATGGAGAAATGTTATGCCGCGGCTACCATTCATCATAGACTATGTGATGGTATTAGAGGAAAATTAGATGGAAATTTGCACACTCGTAACGAATGTGCAAAAGGATCTTTGGAGAATCAAGAGAGAAAGAAAAGCAGAAGCAATGTAATGAGCACTGCTTAAAATGCTAACCAGCCAGCGAAATAATAACTATCGGCAGTCTCGCGGGGAGAGTGGTTGAAGTATGTGTGCGGGGGTGTGGCTTAGTAACAAGGCACATATCGGCTGACAGTTCTCTGTCAGGATCAGGCATATGAATCGTGCATACCAATGGCATGGGCTATTGGTACCTAATGAAGATTCCATACCTCTCTGGTGTAATCACAAAGAAAAACGTTAAGCCCAATCATATTATACTTTAGATGAAATGGGAAAAAAGTTTATTGTACCGGAAAATATGTCATCTCAAATCTTTTCGAAAAGTGAATAGTAACTTTTGTATGTGAGGTGGTAAAAGCATAGGTTTGTAATTTTTTAATATAACACCGAACGTAATACTTAAATGTTTCATGCTGAATTTAAAGTTTGTAGCTTTTATAATTTTTCGAGGAAATTGAACGATTTTCGTCTGAATTTATGGCATTTGTATGGGAGGTGGGTGAGAAAGTGGGAGCTTTGGATAATTTTGAATCTGCTTATCAACCTCGTAATCATGTTGCTTTGTTACAATTTTAAAGTCGATCGCTCTCATATGTTCGAAGGAGAAATAATTTTCTTGAATTTCCAATATAAAAATTGTGAAGTGGTAGAAGGAGTGAAACGAAGTTCCTTTTTTTTTAGAATTCATTGCAATTATTAAGGGATAAATTGTGGCATTTTAAGCGTTTACTTTTTCTAGTTTCAATGAAAATCGATTAAATGCATTTACCAAAATTGTGCATTTGTGCAGAAGGAGTATTCAAATCAAAAACAAGTTTTTAGACATCAATGATATTGTTGCGAGCTAGGGGTTCGCCGGGATTTCAAGTAAAACACAATTCATTTAAAAATAAGTGATAATTTATTTATTCGCACTTTAACTTAATTCGCACTATATGACACTACCGCCTCGTACTTTGACTATCGCTTGTATTGGTTCGTGTCTTCCATGAATTTCGCTGAATAACTGACTATCGTCTGAAAGCTTCGTACTTTTATACCATTTTCCCCAGTTCTCGAACCTTCCGTGTTGTATTCATCGGTGGTGTGTCTCAACTATACTGCAAGATCTAGATCTTTGATTATGGCTTTTTACATATTGGGGGACTGTTCTACATAATTATGGCATATTCGGGGAAGATCAAATCGCGTGGTTGCCAGATCTATAACAATATTTATAAAAGTATACTTTTATTAAAATTTTAAGTTGATAGCTTTGACGGTTTTGGAGAATAATAATTTAATTGAAATTTCGACATTTCGTTAAGTTGATAGTTTTTCCAAAGCTGATTGCAATTGTAATAAAATTAATTATGGCAAAAATTGGTTTTTTTTAGCTTGGCTAGTTGCAACCAAGGAGGATATAAAATAAATAGTGACTATGAGCATGTTTTGCCGCGTAAGAGAATGGGAATGAAAGTATTTCCCTCCCTTACTAGCGAAATGCTCGAAATTTTTCGAAAAAAATCGTTTCGCTATCTTTGTCTAGCACACTTAAAAATATTGCAACTAACTCTTTCCCACGTTAAATTTTTGGAAACAATTGTCAAATTTTCGAAAGAACTGTTTCGCTATCCTTGTTTGTCATATTTAAACCCAAAGCAACTATCTCTGTCCCGCTTTAAATTGTCCGTTGCTAAAGTGCTTAGCTTAAACACGAACCAAAAACTAAAAAAAATTGAAAAAATAAAGATTTCTGAAATAAAATAGCAAACTCCATTCTACTGAAAATTATTTTATTGCTGACTGAGTATTAGCAACCAAGAGAGAATACAAATTATGGTATTTTTTTTGTAAAAGTTTGAAGCCATGTTAAGCTTTGACGCAACTTTCGAAAATTTCTGAATCAAAAAGTATTCTCACATGAGACAGCCTATCAGGCACTCCATTTTATATATCGTCCTTGGTTGCAACGCAAACCGAATAAATGCATTTTTGAAAATTGTGCATGCTGGTGGAAGAAGTAAGGGGATCGGATCAGTATTCTACGACGTTAATGATATTTACATCATTATGCTATTTAGTCAATAGATCGAATGGTTTCGGAGAAAAATCAATTTCTTTAAATTTTGAAATATCAAGAAATTTGTATGGGAGGGGGTAGAAGAAGTGGAGGGATGTGGCTCCTTCATGAACTTAATATTACTTTTTTTGCTAAAAATGACATATGAAAAATTTTAGCACGATAGGTCAAAGCTTTCAAGAGTTATGTTGCAGAAAGACGGACAGACGAACAGATGGACAGACGAACAGACGGTGACTCTGAATCGAGGTTTTTAAGCGACAACAAATATTTCTGTACCCTTGGCGACTCTGTGCGAGCATTATTTTTTAGCGTTACAAAGAGTAAGGCAAACACAATATGCTCTCAGATTTCATCTAGAGTATACAAATTATAATTTGCTCTTAATTTTCCTTGAATTGCTACATCGTTCACAGGCATGGCTGTGAGATCACAGTAAGATCACATCATCGCTTACTGAAAAAAGATGAAGCATAATTTCTCCTTGCTGTTAAACATATTGTGACATCATCACTTAGTCCGGATTCGATGCTTATCCCATTCAGCACCTTCTTCTCAATTTTAAGGTCTCTCATGGTCGATACCTCTATGTTAGTTCTGTCTATCTCCCATATTGTTGCTATGTATGAATTATCGAAAAGTTTTTCGACAATCTTTCAGATTTCGTCAACTCAGTTAGCCTTACCTCTGCATTTCTTATTTGTAGAGACTTCGATCTTCCTAACTTATATTGGAATGCAGACTGGATTCGCCCTGCACTGTCTTTGACTACCTTAGACTTAAGGGTTCATCACCTTATGAAATTATGTTTACCAACTTAACACAAAAAAAGCACTAATCATTGTGGTCCCTTCTACAATGATAATTATGAGCAAATTTGTCGCGAACTTGTTAATGTTAATTGGGTTGAACTCATTAATAACAAAAGCTCGACGAATCTAATATGCAACTATATTTCATTCTTGATGACTTCATTCATCGGAATGTTCCCTATCAAGTCACTTCTAAACAGAATGGCTCAACCACTCGGTTGTTAACGCTCTTCATAAGAAAAAACGTCTGCATAGAAAGTAAAAATTTTCTTCCCTAATTGCTATAACTTTTCCTCTCAACGCATGCAGATAAATTTAAAAATCTTTCTCTGAACATATTTCACAACTAGAGGCGTCTGAGTCACGTAATGAGACCAAACCGTTTTTGTCCCATGTTAGAAAGAGTAAACAAAATCAAGATTTTCCTTCTCAACTTAAGTTTATAGATGCTACAATTTTTTGCCAAATACTTAACCTCTCTGACAAAGACTTACCTGACTTTTTCATCTAACCAACAAGTGATATTGTCTCCAGTTTTAAATGCATTGATCAAAAGATTAGTGGTGGTCCTAATGGAACCCCTTCTTAGAGCTGTCTCTATTGAACTCTCAAATCGTCTATCTTGTTCAACAAATCAATTAATGGAGGCTCTTTTCCTGTTTGCAGCAAGTTAACTAACGTAGTACCTATTTTACCGAAACGAGATACTGAAAATGTCTTCAACTATCGCCCAATTTTACTTTATTATTCTAATACTCATAATAAAGTATTGTGATCAACACTAGAAAAAAAAAATTTGCTAACCTGAAAGTTCCGTACGCCGTCCGCCATACATATTGACTCATATCTCCGAGGCCGTTAAAGATAGAATGTTCGTTTTTGGGTGGATTGTTGGTTTGGTAAGTGAGCTCTATTTTCTAAATTTTGGGGTGTGTTAGGTAGAAGGGGGAGGCGAAGGGAGGGAAAAAGTCGAAAACTACACTTGCTAATATCTCCACCACGAATGCAGATAGAAAGTTGAAAATCAGTAGAAATATAGAGAAGGTTGTGGGACAAGCTTTAAAAATAATTTAATTTTTTTTCCATTGGTGTCCGAGAAGGGGCGGCTAAAAACAAATTGTCGGCCGAATTGTTTTTTCAAATGATTATATCTTCGAAATTACTAATCGTAAAAAATTCATATTTTGGGACCATCAAGGTGGCATATAGTTCCATCGGAATCGGCTTAAAGAGTGGTTAATTATTTATAGTAAGGAGGAGGGTCAGGGGGGGGTGCAAAGAAAATCACTTAAAAGTGAATATCTCAACTATCTCGTAAGCTATGTAATTGAAACTTAAAAAGTGTATTAAGCTATACTAGGAAAATACAAAAAGAATATTACATGTTGAAATAATAGTAGTGGGGGGAAAAAGGAAGCATTTCAAAAATGGCGCACTTTTAAAAATTACAAATCCTTATATCTTCAAAACGAGTACAGATATCAAATGGTAAATTTGTCAGATTGTATAACTATACTGTAATAATGTTTAATTTTGTTAAAAATTTGAAGTTGATAAGTGTAAGGGGAGGGACGTGATAAGCAAAAATGTCGAAAATTTTGAGTGATTTTTTTAAGGCTCTGGTGAAAGATACAAAGTTTAAATTTTGCATGTCGATACGTCTATTTGATATTCATAGAAAAATAATAATAACTTGATTCACAATTGTTATAAACCGAGCCCCCCGGTCTAACGTGCACAAGATGTTTCATGTGCATTGAGAAAAACACATAAACTGAAAATTTTTGAGTGAAATTTTAAGCTAGAAACTTGAAAACTTGCGAAATGCATTTAAAAAAAATTCCCAAATACACGAAATATTAACTGGTCAAAAACCTTTAAAACTTCTACCCCCTCCCATACAAAATTATTTTTTCGACCATTTTTAAGAAATCAATTATCACCTAACTATTAAAAGCTATCAATTTGAAATTTTGCTTAAAAACTTATAAAAATAATTGAAATTAAATTACGTTAAAAGTTTTGAAATCGCGTTTTCCCTTCTACCCCCTCCCATACAAAAGTATGATTTCTACCAATTTCATTAAATCAACTAATAAGCTACAAACTAAAAGCAACGAACTTGAAATTTTATACAAGCACCTTACAACAGAAGCGAAATAAAACTACATATCACATTTTACAATTCCCCTACTTTCTCTACCCCCTCCCATACAAATGTTCGGTTTCGTAAATGTAAAATACGCCGAATTTTATGAAAATTCTATGCAACTTCGTCTATGAAACACATCCTATACAGAGAATATCGGACGTGATTCAAGCAATCAATTAAAAAGCTATTAACATGCACCCACCCTTACTATTACCCCTCCTCCTCCCCTCATAAAAACCCAAACTTGCAGAAACAAATGAAATATTGTTAAATTGACAACAGCCCTGCCCAAGAGCTCCCGTTCACTTAGCCTTCCCTAACCACTCTAACCTGCATATTGACTTTCCACTCATCCGCAACTTGTCCCGAGAATAATAAAGTTTCGCCCGACTTGTTGGCAGTTCATTTAATATTTGGAAGATTAATTCAAAATAGATTTTGAAAGAAACTCAACATGGATTCCTTAAAGAATGATCAACTTGCACCAATTAATGTGAATTCACTAACTTCGTAGCACAATTTTTAGATCGTCAGAATACTGTCCAAGTCATATAAACTGATTCTTCGAAAGCTTTTTGTACTGTTAGTAGTAAAATTCTTATTTCGAAACTTAAAAAGTAAGGTGGCTTGCTCCTAAATTGGTTTCATTCTTAGCTTACGGAACGTCGTTTGCGAATTTCGTTCAATGAAAACACATCTACTAGTTAACTCTGGTATCTCATAGGGATCGTTCTTCGATTCTCTACTATTTGGACCCTTCATTAAGGATCTGCTCTAATTCTAATCCTCTAATTGTCTCTTTATCTCGCGGAAAACATTAAAATGCTCCGTGCCATTTACTCTTACTCCGACTGCATGGAACTTCATGCTGTCTCGTTGGTGCTCGAACAATGATATCTTTTTGAACTTGGACAAATATGTTGCTGTGAAGTTCTCGTATTAGACTACCACTTCTATTCTCATTTATCTGGAATAAGAGATCAAGGAGTGGTCTTTGACCGCAAGCTTAAGTTCGTTAATCATTCTTCCGAGATTGCAAATAAGGCATATAAAACTGCTAGCTCAATCTTTCGTACGGCAATCTAGTTTAACCGTCCAAGTGCAGCTGCTCTACTATTTTCCACTTTCGTCCGTAATATTTAAAAAAACTGCTCCATCGTGTGGAACCTTCACTATTCTTACCATGTTTGAGCCATCGAATCTGTTTAGCGTAAATTTACTCGAATTCTCTTCAATAGATTAAAAAAACCTCATATTAACTACAATGAACCACTTCAACACCAGCTTTTGCATCTACCACGCATCTTCCTCGATGCTTGCTTCCTCTTCAAACTTTTAACTTCTTGCTCAATACCTACCTCTGTAACGACTTGATTTTTCGGCAGGAACAATCTCAACTAGGAGTTCAGATATTTTTAAACTCCTCGAGCTTCAATCGATATCTACAATCCTACTCCGATGCTAGGAATGCAAAAATAAAAACATTTATCTTTAATGTTTGAATTTCTTTCTCCACTAGTCTTTTATTTTCAGATTTTGTACAATTGAAAATTTTTTGCTTAAGAACTATAATAAATAAATAAAATCCAAAAAATCTAATCCCACTGAACTCATATTCTCATGACAAAATCTGAGAGCATACTGTGTTTGTTCTAACGTTTACAATGCTAAAAATAAAGCTTGCACTGAGTCGCCAAGGAATAAAAAACTTGGATTCTGATGATCGTCTGTCTGTTTGCCTACAACATATCTCTCGAGCGATTAAATAATTTTTTTAAGTCATTATTAGCAGGAAAGGAACTTTAAGTTCATGAACGGTTCACATCACATCACCCATTCTACCGCCTCACGAAATTTCGAAATTTCATGAAATATATTTTTCTCCAAAGCTACCGAACTAAAGACGTGACCGAAAAACGATCTGAAAAACATTAACAACAAGAAATTCTGTTCCGATCCACTCCTTGTACCACCTCACACAGAAATGAACAATATTAAAAATTTATTATATCGATTTTCATTAAAGCTACCAAATGCAGAAACATGAATTTTTACCAATTTTATTTTTTTAATAATAATTGCGATTGATTTGAAAATAATCATCGAATTCACTACACTCATCCTATCACGACTCGTACAAGTTTGATGTAAATATATAAGCTATGAAAATTTGGTGAAACTATTACGAAATAAATATCATCATTAACGTCGAAAGAAGCTATGTATTTCCTCCGAAATTATGAAAGGCAGAAACAATAAATTCGTCACGAAATATTCGCAAAACAATCTCAGTGTAATATTAAATATTATACATATGGTAAACCTCCCTCCACTACTTTCAGCACTTTACATACTAATACCACTATGCACTATTTTATAGAATTTAAGAAGACATGATTCATTCCTATGTATTTCTTTTGGGGTACTGCATGACTTCCAATCATAATTCAGTTATATATTATTATCAAATTCCTAGAGAAAACAAAATATCGTGAAATAAATGTGAAATTAGTAATATGTATTTAAGTGCAACATTCGTGGTTGGTTAAGCAAAGTATAATACTAATTCATAATTGAATTGTTTTTAGTGCGTCAGTTGATGTTGATCGCTATTTATTGTGATAATGTTGCGAAAATTAAACATATTCGTGGTTTTTTATCGAATAGTGTAATAAAAGGTTAGTTCAGTTTTTAAACAAAAGAAATCTAAATTATTTGAAAAACTAAAGTTTTCTGATAAGAAACACAACACATTCAAAAACAAATCGTGATCTGGTCCTTGTTCTAAATATAAAGTATCCAATCTAAATATTATGTGGTTGCAGTGAAAACGTTATAAATTAGGAAATTTTAAAACATGCTAGTCCAGCGACGGACCAAGGAACAGACTGACCAAGCAGCTGCCTTGGATGCCGAAGCCTAGAGGTGAAAAACTTCAATTCACAAAATTCATAAAATCAGGGAGCCCACAAATCATATATTGCTATAACCGGATTTTACATTTGGTAATAAATTACAAAAGCTATCGAAATCGAGATAAAAAAATTAAAAATTTGTGTACAAAGAAGCTTTCAAGTTTTCTCATTTTTGACATCAAGAAGTATTTTTATCCTTATAATTATAAAACAGAGCTAATATTAATTGGAAAGGTATTACTTTTGTAATTAATTCCCGCTTCCATAAAGTTTTATTTCTCATATGCGAAATCGTTTATATTCCACCTGAAGCGCTAGGATGTCTAGCTAGG
Source organism: Chorisops tibialis (assembly GCA_963669355.1). Lineage (NCBI taxonomy): Eukaryota > Metazoa > Arthropoda > Insecta > Diptera > Stratiomyidae > Chorisops > Chorisops tibialis. Next base: position 40,298,277 of record OY770264.1, on the reverse strand, counting down.
AGGGCCTAAATATGTCTGATGATGGTTTTGCTTATGTCGAAAATGTTATACTAAATATCCAAAATTTTTAAGAAAAAAAAAATTTACAGAGCAACGATTACGCCTCAAGTCTAACCATGTAATACTCTAAATGAAATAGAAATTTTTATGACTAAAAAAAAAACAAATCGGGGAAGTTGAGGTTATTTAGGAAGACAATATGCAGGGTGTGGTGGATAGGGAAAACTATGTGAATGGGGGTTTTAGGGCAGGACTGTTGTCAATTGTTTAACACATGACTGCGATTACGATCAAAAGATCCAGTAAATAGAATCAATATTTCATTCGTTTATATATGCAAGGTTGGGTGTGCATGTGGTGCGGGGGACGAGGGCGGGTGCGATAGAAGGGATAGTTATATTTCAATAATTTTTTAATTGTTTGCTCAAATCGCGTTCGAATTTCGCTGTACAGAATCTTAGTTAGACGAAGTAAATTCTATTGAATTCTCGGAGTATTTTATATTCTTAAGACCATACATTTGTGTGGGAAGGAGTAGATGAGTGGAGGATACCTATACCTATACCTATACCGACTTAACTCTGTAATGCATTAAAGGGTGACCCCCTAAGTTATAATCGGTGCCATAAAAAAAAAAAAAGGGAATAGCAAAACTTGTGATCTAGTTTTGTTCAATTTCTTTTGAAAGTTCGTAGCTTCTAATTTATTGTTTATTAGTTGATTATTTGGTCGAAATCATACTTTTGCGTTGGAAAGGCAGGGGGATTTCTACACTTTTTATGTATTTTTATCTGAAATTGTTTTAGAAGTGATTGTATGGGGTTTTCCAATAAGGACTTGACAACTTTTTTCAAAATAAAATGCAAACCATTTGAGACGTTGTTCCTTCGTGTACTTTACCATGATAAAAATGTTAAGTTTACTGAATAAATTGACAGTTCGATGATTAGTGAAAGGGTGCGTTCACAAATTAAATTCAAAGTTGTCAAGTCCCTATTGGAACCGTTTCAGTCAGTTTTATGGGGTTTTCCAATAAGGACTTGACAACTTTTTTTCAAAATAAAATGCAAACCATTTGAGACGTTGTTCCTTCGTGTACTTTACCATGATAAAAATGTTAAGTTTACTGAATAAATTAACAGTGACAGTTCGATGATTAGTGAAAGGGTGCGTTCACAAATTGAATTCAAAGTTGTCAAGGCCCTATTGGAAAACCCGATCAAAATATCAATTTGAGAGCTTTTAAAAGCTTGATAATAATTGATTTCTTAGAAATGGTTGAAAAAATACTTTTGTATGGAAGGGGGTTTTGAAGGCATTTGACTCGTTTATATCTTAAACTTTCAAGCTTTATTATACTCTAGATGAAATATAGAGTATTATAAGTTTGCTCTAAAGTTTGTTGCTAAGAAATAAGGCTCGAAGAAAAAAATGAATGATACAGAAGTTAATATTTTCACTCAAAAATCTCAAACCGGATGTCCGTCCGTCCGTCCGTTCGTTCGCTCTCTAGCTTGAGAACGCATAGAGAGTTCAAATTTCGTACACGTCGTTTTTGACAAAAAAGTAAGGTCAAATTCGTGAACGGGCCAAATCGCTCCATCACTTCTACCCCCTTCATACAAAATGACAGAATTTCGCAATTCGACAATAAACGGATTTGCTCGAAAAGTATAAAAGCTATTGGGCTGAAATTTGAAATTTGGAACATGTTACTTTTATTATAATATCAATCTACCGTATAAGAATGATGCGTATCCTCCCCCACCTTCTACCACCTCCCATACAAACTATACTTGTAATGAATTACTCTAAGCCAATTTACTCAGTGCATATAAAATTTTCCGGGCTGAAATTGTGCGCTAAATTTTTATTTAGAATTGCTAGTAAGTGGATTTGTTCGAAAAGTATAAAATAATAATATAAAAGTATAATGATTTCATTCTACAGTATAAAAATTATTTGCGTTGTCGCTCTCCTTCCAACCCGTCCCATATAAACTACACTTTTACACAAATTTACTCAGTACGTATAAAATCTATCGAGCTCAAATTGTGCTTTAATAGCTTATTTAGAAATATAGTAAGATCAAAAAAAAATAGACGATTACCTTTACCCCTCCTACTCCCTCCCATACGAAATGACGCAATTTTACAATTCGACAATAAGCGGATTTGCTCGAAAATCATAGTTGCTATTGATTTGAAATATATTACTTTTATTATGATTTCAATTTTAAGTGCTTGCATTCCTTCCGCCACCTCCCATACAAACTGTGCTTTTTCATGAAATTCTGTAAACCAATATACTCAGTACGTATAAAAATTTATAAATAAATTTAGAATTGTCAGTAAGGCAAAAAAAAAATTAAAATATTAGATTTACCCCTTCTAAGCCCTCCCCCCCCCCCCCTTGATACATACCAGTTCTGGTTCAAATTGTTTTTTCTTTATGTACACCGATTGAATGTATGCACGTTTAAAATTTTAGCTTTTTACCTTTTACCAGAGTCCTAAAAAATAATTGAATATTTTCGATATTTTGAACCACCACTTACTACACCAGAACCAACTTAGAAAGAGGCTAATTATTATAAGGGGGAGGATCAGGGAGGCTGCAAAAAACAACATTCAAAAATGAATATCTCGACTGTCTCTTAAGCTATGTAATTAAAACTTGAAACATGTACTAAGCTACAAGAGCAAAATATGAAAAAAATATAACATGTGGACATAATAGTAGTGGAAGCAAATGGAAAGCATTTCAAAAGTGGGGGATTTTCCAAAATTACAAATCGTTATATCTCAAAATTGAGTACAAATATCAAATCAAAATTTTGTCAGATTATAGAACTTTATAGTTTTCAATTTTGGTAAAAAATTTAAGTTGATTGGTGTTAGGGGAGTAAGATGGAAAATAAAAATTTTAAAATTTTTGAGTGATTTTTTTAGGGCTCTGGTAAAAGATAGAAAGTTGAAATTTTGCACGTCGACACATCTATTTAATGTACATAGAAAAAAAAAATATTAATTTGTTCTAAAATTATTATGCACTGAAGTGGAGGTCTAACGTGCGCAAGGTGTTCCATGGGCAATGAAAAAAACACATAAGCTGAAAATTTTTCAATGAAATTTTAAGGTAGAAATATTAACTGGTCGAATATCTTTAACACTTCTACTCCCATACAGAATTATTTTTTCGACCATTTATAAGAAATCAATTATTACCTAACTATTGAAAGCTATCAATTTGAAATTTTGCACAAAAACTTACAAAAATAGTTTAAATAAAATTTTGTTACAAAAATTACGACTCTCTACCTCCTCTACCCCCCTCCCATACAAATGTTTGGTTTCGTGAATTTAAAATACAATGAATCCTATGAAAAGCCTATGCAACTTCGTCTATGAAACTGACATCCTATACAGAGAATATTGGACGTGATTCAAGCAATCAATTAAAAAAATATTAACATCCACCCACTCTTTCTATCGTCCCTCACCCATCCCTTCATAAAAACTCAAAATTACATAAATAAACAAATGAAATATTGATTATATGTACTGGAGCTTTTGAACGTTTCCGCAAAGTGTTAAATTGACAACTGCCCTGTCCAAGAACCCCCTTTCACTTTGTCTACCCTAACCACTCTAACCTGCATATTGACTTTCCACGCACCCGCAACTTGTTCCACGAATAATAAAGTTTCGCCCAACCTATCTGCATTCGTAGTGGAGGTACTAGCAAGTGTAGTTTTTGACTCTTTCCCTCACCCCGTTTCCGCCTTCCATCCAACACTCCCCAAAATTTAGATAATGGATCTCACGTACCCAGTCAATAATCCACCCAAGCACAAGCACAAGAACGAACATTTCATGTTTACCGGTCTCATAGATATGAGTCCATGTATACGGCATACGGATGGACGGATTTTTTTTTTATTTGCATTTGTATTCTAATTTAGTCATGAAATGCGAAAAAACAAAATTTCAGGATAGCAAATTTTTTTTTCGGTGTCGCTCACAATACTTTATGATTAAAATAATAAAGTAATAATTATACTTATGGTAGAAGTGGTCACGGCACTAAGCTAATCTTTTCACATCAGGATACATTTGCTATCACAATGTTTCCAACCAAATTGTGAGCTTCAAAAAATAAACTGCCAAAAAGTCGGGCGAAACTTTATTATTCTTCAAGTTGCGGATGAGTGGAAAGTCAATATGCAGGTTAGAGTGGTTAAGAAAGGCTAAGTGAAAGGGAGTTCTTGGGCAGGGCTGTTGTCAATTTAACAATATTTCATTCATTTCTGCAAGTTTGGGTTTTTTATGAGGGGGGAGGAGGGGTAATAGTAAGGGTGGGTGGATGTTAATAGCTTTTCAATTAATTGCTTGAATCACGTCCAAAATTCTCTGCATAGAATGTGTTTCATTGACGAAGTTGCATAAAATTTTCATAAAATTCGGTGTATTTTACATTCACGAAACCGAATATTTGGGGGTAGTGAATGCAGGGTAATCGTAAAATTTGATATGCAGTTTTATTTCGATTCTCTTGTAAGGTGCTTGTATAAAATTTCAAGTACGTAGCTTTTAGTTTGTTGGTTATTAGGTGATTTAATGAAATTGGTCGAAATCATTGTCTGGGAGGGGGTAGAAGGGCAAGCGCGATTTCAAAACTTTTAAAACAGCTACATTTGAATTATTTTTATAATTTGTTATGCAAAATTTTAAATTGATAGCTTTTAAGAGTTAGCTAATAACTGATTTCTTATAAATGCTCGAAAAAATAATTTTGTATGGGAGGGGGTAGGGGAGGCAAGGGAATCGTAAAACTTGTGATGCAATTTTATTTCTTTTCTGTTGTAAGGTTCTCGTACAAAATTTCAAGTTCGTAGCTTTTAATTTGTTGGTTATTAGTTGATTTAATGAAATTGGTCGAAATTACACTTTTGTATGGGAGGGGGTAGAAGGGCAAGCGCAATTTCAAAACTTTTAGCGTAATTTCTTTTCAATTATTTTTGTAAGCTTTTGTGCAAAATTTCAAGTTGATAGCTTTTAATAGTTAGGTGATAATTGATTTCTTAAAAATGGTCGAGAAAATAATTTTGTATGGGAGGGGGTAGAAGTCTTAAAAGTTTTCAATCAGTTAATATTTTGTGTATTCAGGGATTTTTTTTAAATGCATTTCGCAAATTTTCAAGCTTCTACCTTAAAATTTCACTCAAAAATTTTCAGTTTATGTGTTTTTTTCAATGCACATAAAACACCTTGTGGACGTTACACCGGGGGGGGGGGGGGGTCGGTTTACAACTATTATGGATGAAGTTATTATTATTTTTCTATGAACATCAAATAGACGTATCCACATGTAAAATTTAAACTTTGTATCTTTCACCAGAGCCCTAAAACATCACTCAAAATTTTCGACAGTTTTGCTTATCACCTCCCTCCCCTTTCACCTCCCTCCCCTTTCACTTAAAATTTTCACCAAAATTAACCATTATGTAGTTCTACAATCTGACAAATTTTTGATTTGATATCTGTTCTCTTTTCGAGATATAAGGATTTGTAATTTTGAAAAGTGCGCCATTTTTGAAATTCTCCCCATTTCCCCCCACTACTTATATTTCAACATGTTATATTTTTTTGGTATTTTTCTAGTATAGCTTAATGCACGTTTCTAGTTTCAATTACATAGCTTAAGAGATAGTTGAGATATTCATTTTAAGTGTTTTTCTTTGCAACCCCCCCTGACCCTTCATCTTACAATAATGAGCCACTCTCTAAGCTGATTCCGATGAAACCATATGTTACTTTAATGGTCCCAAAATATGAATTTTTAACGATAAGTGATTTCGAAGATATAATCATTTGACGGTTGCCAATGGACAAAAAATTAAATTATTTTTAAAGTTTGTCCCACAACCTCCTCTATATCTCTACTGATTTTCATCTTTCTTTCTGCATTCGTGGTGGAGATATTAGCAGGTGTAATTTTCGACTTTTTCCCTCCCCCTGCCCCCCCCCCCCTTCCACCTAACACCCCCCAAAATTTAAAAAATAGAGCTCACTTACCCAACCAACAATCCACCCAAGAAAGAACATTCTACCTTGAACGGTCTCGGAGATATGATGTTCATATGTACGGCGGAGACGGATTTTGTTTTTTGCATTTTTAGGCTAATTTAGTCATAAAACGCGAAAAAAAAATTTCAGGGTAGCAAATTTATTTTTTTTTCTTGTGTCGATCACAATACTTTATTATTATAATAATAAAGTAATTGATGTCTATTGAGAAAATTTATGTATTGCATTACGTAATATCAGGGCAACAAATTACGACTTTAGTATTGTGAAGAAGTATAGAACTCATTTTATTTTTTAATCACTGTTGCTGCTATCTTTCAAACAAAAATTTTTGCCTGTTGAAGTACAAGCTAGTTGTGGAGGAAGAATTTCGAAGGAAAAACTAGTTGGCGACATTAGGTGTAATTCTTTCAAATTTTAATTTTAATTCCTTTGAAAAAATTATGAATTATATTTTGAAGCTGAGTTATATTAATTTAAAATAAAGAATTTGTGTCTTACGGCAAAAGTACAGAAATATTGGTTGTCGCTAAAAAAAACTTTATTCCGAATGACTGCACCCTCTCTTAAGAATTTTGAGAAATTCAAAAATATTTATTTTCTTTCGAAGCTGTTTAAAGTTTAGCTCCGCTCACTCTTCTACCTGCTTCCATGAAAACGCATAAATTTGAAAAATGAATTTTATCGATTTTAATTGAAACTAGAAAAGTTACGGAATAACATTTTTGTCAGAATATTTTCATACTATTGCAATAAATTATGAAAAAAACCATCAATTCCACTCCACTCTTTCTACATCCGCCCATGCGAATCTCACGATATTCAGCTATTAACTTGAATATTTGAGCAATGCGTAATGCGAATATCATCAGCCTCAACAAATTTTATTCCATGCCACTCACTCCGTCTAACTCCTGCGATTCAAAAACACCCTACCACCTCCATACATTATTATGCTGATTTTCATTGAAATTAAGAAATAATTATAAGAGTTTTATCAATTTCGCTCTACTCCTTGTAGCCCCTCCCATACAAATACCTTAGAAATTTGAGAAAACTCTTTGAACATAGTAGAACTACCGACATAAAAAAAGAAACACACTGAAGATTTTCGTAGTGCATTTCGAATTAAAAGTAGAGACCGAAACATCACGAATAATAAAGCGTAACAGTGTAATCCCGAAATCTTTCCTTTCAACGCATAGTTTTAAAGCAGTTTAAAAATCATATAAAACCATTCACTCCTTCCACCACCTCCCATACAAATGTCATAAATTCAAAAACAAAATAAATTATATGAAAACTGTCAATATTGAACTATGTTCGAAACATTAGCATCCAAGTTCAGTGCAATTCAGTAGCAGTTGTTAATAATCATTAATGTAAAAAAAATTGAGATGACATATTTTTCGGTAAATCAAACTCTTAGCCATTTCATCTAGAGTATTATATGATTAGGCTTTAAGCCCAATCATAATTCTGTTATGTTTTCTTCTTATTCTTACTGCGGAATTGCGTCAATTTTTTTGAAGAAATAGAATGACCAACCAAACTTAAATAATTCTTTGGCAATAACTAGAAGTAACATTTGAATAGAAAGTCTCGCAACATGCATTGAATTTTAAATCGCTGGAAATTAATTCGCGATAACGATGGCACAAGTTAAAATATTACCAGCATCGGTTTTTTCGAATTAGCAGTGAAACAATCTTTTAAGTACTGAAACGGAATCATCATGCCTGATTTTTTGTGATAAGCCTAAGCGTAATAAAAGACTTTTTGTTCGAATATGTATTTCGACAATTGCATTGCGTGATAATAAAAAGGCTAAAAATTAATTTTTTCCTCATAAAATTTTTTTAAATTCTTATGAATTATAAATATTCTCTGTATAGAATGTGTTTCATAGACGAAGTTGCATAGAATTTTCATAAAATTCAGTGTATTTTACATTCGCGAAACCGAACATTTGTATAGGAGGGGGTAGAGAAGGTATGGGAATCGTAAAATTTGATATGTAGTTTTATTTCGCATCTCTTGTAAGGTGCTTGTATAAAATTTCAAGTTCGTAGCTTTTAGTTTGTTGGTTATTAGTTGATTTAATGAAATTGGTCGAAATCATAGTTTTGTACGGGAAGGGGTAGAAGGGCAAGCGCGATTTCAAAAATTTTAAGCAACTTCATTTGAAGTCATACCGCCCTATAAGTCTTACCTCCTTCTTTGTCAAAACGATGGAGAAATTAGTGGACATCCACATAAGAACGGGACCTAACAAGGTCTGTCTTAATAACAACCAACATGCCTACCAAAAAGGCAAATCAACAGAGTCAGCCCTTCATGATTTGGTAAGACAAATCGAAAAGGCAAAGACTATACAGAAATTGCCCTTTGCGCATTCCTAAATATAGAAGGAGCATTTGACAATACTCCCCATGAAGCCATAATAGCGGCAGCTAGGAAAAAGGGGATGAAAACGGCCACGATAAAATGGATACACGCCATGCTGAAGAGCCGAATGACAACCACGGACCTAGGTGATAGCACAGTGACTGCACAGACCTATAGAGGATGTCCTCAAGGTGGGGTACTATCCCCTCTACTTTTGTCAATTGTAGTAGATGAGCTCCTGGATCGTCTAACAGACCAGGGATACGAGGCAATAGGATATGCTGATGACCTTGTCATTATCATTAGAGGCAAATATGATTCAATAATATCGGAAAGAATACAATTAGCCTTAGAGGTGATAATGAACTGGTGTCAGTCTAAGAACTTGAACATTAACCCAAGTAAGACTGAGATAGTACCATTCACAAATAGAAGGATAAACCACATTGTACCTCCTGCAATAAATGGAACAATAATACCCTTTTCAGATGAGGTAAAATATCTAGGTGTTATACTGGATAGCAAACTCAACTGGAACAAACATATAGAATGGACTCATGCCAAAGCACTAAAGGCATTTTGGGCCTGTAAAATCTTATTTGGCAGAAAATGGGGATTGAAGCCCGAAATGATTTACTGGTGTTACAGAACAATCATTCTCCCAATAGTCACATACGGATCAACGATATGGTGGACTAAAATATTACAAAGGAAAGCACAACTTACGCTACAAAAAATCCAAAGACTAGCTTGCCTTGGTATCACAGGTGAAATGAAAACCTGTCCCACAGCGGCAATAGAAATGTTCCTTAACATCCCTCCGATACATATCCAAATAAAAAAGGAAGCTATCAAAGGAGTGTTACGCATACAGGAGAAAAACAATTATAAGTCAGGGGATTTTAGAGGTCACCTCAAAATCCTAAAAGACCCAAAAAAAGAGGTTATAACTTCCACATTATCGGACGCGATGCCGACAAAACTCAACTTTGAAACTCCCTTCAAAGTTATAATCAGAGAACGCAAGGACTGGCAATCCATGATATAGTAGAGGGATCAACGATCTGGTATACAGATGGCTCTCACACATCTGATGGGACAGGAGCCGGAGCCAAAAGTCCTAACTTCTCGGTATCAAAACCACTCGGTAAAGAAGGCACAATCTTCCAGGCCGAACTAATTGCAATGGAGCTATGCATCCAAGAAAATATAAGGAGAGCTCATCGCAATAAATCCAATTATATCCTATCGGATAGTCAGGCGGTTCTCAAAGCTCTAGCATCCAATAAACACGGATCGAAGATAGTATGGGACTGCCTTCAAAACCTAATCACCCTGGGGAAAAGGAATGATATAACCTTAATGTGGGTACCAGCACACATGGGAATTGAGGGAAATGAAGAGGCTGATCGCCTTGCAAAAAACGGCGCAGAAAAAAATTTTATTGGTCCAGAGCCATTCTGCGGAAAAACAAAAGGGTACTTCAACCCCATACTCAAAAAGTGGGTAGAAAAAGAACATAAAATCTACTGGAATATACTTCCAGGCTTGTCAATTTCAAAAAACTGATCCTACAACAAAAAAACAAAGTGGAGGATATTGTAAAATTCAGCAAGAAGGATATTAGTACTCTAATCGGCCTAATGACGGGGCACAATGGAGTAAACCACCACCTCAAAAATATGGGGTTAGCTGAAATCGACATTTGTCGCATTTGTCTAGAGGACTCAGAAACGACAGTACACATCCTATATCACTGTGAAGCAGTTGCTAGGAAAAGGCACAGTCTTCTTGGAAAGGGTTTCCTTTCTACGGAGGAACTAGCCAATACGGCTCCCTTAAAGATTATCAAATTAGCTAAAGCTATTGAGTTATAATAGGGTGAAGGGGCTATAAACGCACAATAGGCCAAGAAGGTCGCAGTGCTCTCACGCGTTCCCCTAATAGTAATAATAATAATAACTTCATTTGAATTATTTTTATAAGTTTTTATGCAAAATTTGAAATTAATAGCTTTTAAGAGTTAGCTGATAACTGATTTCTTAAAAATGCTCGAAAAAATAATTTTGTATGGGAGGGGGTAGAGGAGGTAAGGGAATCGTAAAACTTGTGATGTAGTTTTCTTTTTTGTCTATTGTAAGGTGCTCGTACAAAATTTCAAGTTCGTAGATTTTAATTTGTTGGTTATTAGTTGATTTAATGAAATTGGTCTAAATCATACTTTTGTATGGGAGGGGGTAGAAGGGCAAGCGCAATTTCAAAACTTTTAACGTAATTTAATTTCAATTATTTTTATAAGCTTTTCTCCAAAATTTCAAATTGATATCTTTTAATAGTTAGGTGATAATTGATTTCTTAAAAATGGTCGAAAAAATAATTTTGTATGGGTGGCGGTAGAAGTTTTAAAGGTTTTCGACCAGTTAATATTTCATGTAATAAATGATTTTTTTTTAAATGCATTTCGCAAATTTTCAAGTTTTTACCTTAAAATTTCATTCAAAAATTTTCAGTTTATGTGTTTTTTTCAACGCACATGGAACACCTTGTGCACGTTAGACCGGGGGGGTCAGTATATAACAATGATGGATCAAGTTATTATTATTTTTCTATGAACATCAAATAGACGTATCCACATGCAAAATTTAAACTTTGTATCTTTCACCAGACCTCTAAAAAAATCACTCAAAATTTTCCACATTTTTGCTTATCCTCCCTCGCCAACTTAAAATTTTCAAAAAATTAACTTTTATATGTAAGGTTCTACAATCTGACAAATTTTCGATTTAATATCTATACTATTTTTTGAGATATATAGATTTGTAATTTTGAAAAGTGCGCCATTTTTGAAATGCTAATCATTTCCCCCCACTACTGTTATTTCAACATAATATATTTTTTTTGTATTTTCCTAATATAGCTTAATATACGTTTCAAGTTTGAATTACATAGCTTAAGAGATAGTTGAGATATTCAATTTTAAGTGTTTTTCTTTGCACCCCCCCCTGACTTTTACTATAATTAGCCACTCTCTAAGCTGATTCCAATGGAACTATATGCCACCTTAATGGTCTCAAAATATCAATTTTTTTTGATAAGTAATTTCGAAGATATAATCATTTGAAAAAACAATTCGGCCGACAATTTGTTTTTAGCCCCCCTTTTCGGACGCCAACGGATAAAAAAATTAAATTATTTTTAAAGTTTGTCCCACAACCTTTTCTATATTTGACTGATTTTCAACTTTTTACCTGCATTCGTAGTGAAGATATTAGCAAGTGTAGTTTTCGACTTTATTTTAGACTTCGTCCGCGTAAAAATAGCAATAATAAGCAATTTTTGAGAGTGTAGTTAGTAATACATTATGTGAGATATATAATTTGCTTACTTTAATGGCTCTTTGAAGAAAATGGTTTGTATATTGTTGGAATCATAATCATAAATTATTACGAATGAAAGCATGATACTCCCATTTTTATGGGACAGGCTCGTGATCAAATCAAACCCGTGATTCGAGATCATATACGTGTTGAAAAGCGTTAAGGACATGTGAATAATTATAGCTGGTGCTATTTAAAACAAATAAAATAACATTAAGCTTAAAAACATAACAGGACTACGATTGTGCGTAAAGCCCAATCATACTATACTATGTATAGATGAAATCGAAATTTTTGCGGTGTTAAGAAATTTTGTATGCGGAGTGGTAGAAGGGGTGACAGTACTGAACTAATTTGTTTCAAATCATGCTAGAGTAGCTATAAAAATGTTTTGTACCAAATTTAAGCTTCAAAAATTGAGTAGGTACTGAGAAACTTAGTGAATTGAATTTAATGAAATTGTGCAATTTGTATGGGAGGTGGTAGAATGAGAGGGGGGTTTTTGGTGATTTTTCGAGAAACAACTATAACTATCATGCAATTGATATACTTTAAATTTCAGATCTGTATCATTCATACTTTTCAAGAAAATCGAATTATTGTATAGTCGTGGAATGTGTCTCATTGTATGGGAGGGGGAAGAAGGAGTGAAGCTACTCGGTCAAGTTTTTTCCCGATATAAATAATAATGCTAATTAAGGATTATGTTCAAATTTTTACCTCGATGAAATTTAAATGTACTGAGAAAATTCGTTTAGAGTATTTCATGAAAAAGTGCGGTTTATATGGGAGGTGGTGGAAGGAGAAGGGTGCTTTTAGTGATTTTTTGAAAAACAACTATAATCATCATGCAATTGATATATTTGAAATTTCAGATCAGTAACATTCAGACTTTTCAAGAAAATCAAATTCTTGTGAAGTCGTGGAACTGTGTCCCATTGTATGGGAGGGGGTAGAAGGAGTGAAGCTAATCGGTTAATTTTTTCCCGATATTAATACTAATGTTAATTATGGATTTAATGAAACATTTTAGCTCGATGGAAGTTACACGTACTGAGAAATTTGGTGTAAAGTAATTCATGAAAAAGTGTAGTTTGTATGGGAGGTGGTGACAAGAGTGAGGAAATTCAAACAATTTGTAAACCAAAAGACTGCATTTATAATAGAAATAATATATTCCAAATTTCAAATTAATAGCTTTTCTGGTTTCCAAAAAATTTGATTAATATATATTTTGAAAATAAGTCACTTTGTGAAATGAAACCAAAAGCAGATTTCATTCCGATGAAAACCTAACAAACTGTGCAAGTTTCATTACAATCGGTTCAGCCGTTTGTGCGTGAAAAGCGGTCGGACAGACGGACAGACAAAAATTTCAAAAATGTGTTTTTGTGCTTAGTTAGTGCTAAAATAACTTATAGCCATTTATAAGCAAATAACAGACAGACACTACAATTATATTACTATGTATAGACTAGTAATATTCACACTTTTCAAGAAAATAGATTTTTTTTGAAGTTGTGAAACTGTGTCATATTGTACGGGAGGGGGTAGAAGCAGTGAAGCTAATCAAAGATTTTTTTCTGATCTTAGTGATAATCTATGCTAAATAAGTATTTATTACAATATGTGAACTCGATAAGTGTTATATGTTCTGAGAAAATCGGCTTTGAGCATTTCATGAAAAAATGTAGTTTGTATGGGAGTGGTTGGAAGAAAACGGAGGACGCAAATAATTTTTATGCTATAGATTAAAATCATTGTGGAAGTAATATATCCCGAAATTCAAACTAACAGCTTTTATACTTTTCGACCAAATCCATTTATTGTCGAATTGCGAAATTGTGTCATTTTATGTGGGAGGGGATAGAAGCGGTGAAGCTAATCGTCTAATTTTTTTTGGCCTTACTAAAAATCTTAAATAAATATTTAGTGCACAATTTCAGCTCGCTCAATTTTATACGCTCTGAGTAAATTGGCTTAGACTAATTCATGACAAGTGCAGTTTGTATAGGAGGTGGTAGAAGGAGGAGGAGGACACGCATAATTTAAAATACGGTAGATTGACATTATCATAACAGTAATATATTCCAAATTTCAGGCCAATAGATTTTATACTTTTCGAGCAAATCCGTTTATTGCCAAATTGCGCAATTGTCATTTTGTATGGAGTGGGTAGAAGGGGTGGACCGATTTGGCCCGTTCACAAACTCATAATACTCTCAGATTTCATCTAGAGTATAAACATACGTTCCGACTGATTGGAGACCAGTGGCGTGGCGTGACTTTATAGCTAGGGGAAGTAATTATTTTGCGCCAAGATACAAGCGCTGCGTCAATATGCATGATTCCACAAGTTAACATCATTATTTGGATCACTTCTACTCATCCGAGAGGGGTACGGTTTTCGGCATTCGATTTAAAATCCAGTCTACATTATTAATCGGAAATAAACAATTTCTTCTTTTCACTCAAAGCCCGACAAATATGGGCAATATTGCCAAATCTACCTCTTCACATTTTTCTTCCTGATAATTGTTCGGCTAGTACAGAAATTTCAATACTGGCAATACTTTGATCGAGAGCCAGAGCTTACGACTGAAAGCATTGGTTAGAAGCAATTGCGTTAACGCATCTCTCCTTCCTAAAGAAGTGGAACTTGCGCTCACTGCAAGCAAAAATTTTACTAGTCTCGGCCGGCGGTCTTGTTCTCTTGTATATGCGACTAAAAGCAATGATAGGAAAGGTGGAAGCATTTTAATGCGACGCATCTGCCCTTCCCATTGAAATTCAACTTGCTCTCGTCGCTTGAGAAAAATTCGCAGATCTTGTATATGGGTTTTTAAAATCGCATTTTTTTCTCTATGGAAGGCTTTCAAATTTCGTTGGTCAGAAAAAGAATGAGAAAAAAAGCTATCTTGATCACATAAATGCTGTAAACAGTGGTAGACGAAAATAATGCGCGCTTTGTTTTAACGAAATTTTTAAATAAATTTTCATATCCGTGCTGAATTCAGTTTAGATTTTCTAAACTGAATAAAGGGCAAAGCGTACGAGAAGCATTGCTTCCCTTGCATCAATGGACGCCACCCCACTGTTGGAGACGAAACCATCGCGTCTTCTATAGATTCTCTCGAGCATCGCAGAAATGTCGGAGTACTCAGCATTTACTATCGATATTTCCACGGTAACTGTAGTACGGAACTAAGCGCACTCATTCCTCCATTGCACACTTATCCCCGGAATACTCTCCAAGATGAACGCACACACGAGTACACGGTCAAACCCTTGCCTTCTCGTACAGTGAAATATAGGCAATCATTCATTTCCCGAATGTCAAGACTTTGGAACGATTTGCCAGTTAGTTTGTTTCCCAACAAGTACAGCCTGCGATGTTTCAAGAGCAATGTCCACGGTCATTTTCGTATCTCTCCACCTTAATACCTCCTCTTCTACTTCCTATACCGACATAACTGTGCATTACATTAAACGGGACCCCCTAATTTGTACTCGGTGCCGTAAAAAAAATCCCTCACATAAGGAAGAGATAGTTTCCGCCATTCGGTCAATGGCGGGAACGATAGCCCCAGGTACAGACGGACTACCAACCGAACTACTCAAAGCGGATCCGGAAATAATAACCGATATACTCCTCCCACTCTTTACTACATTTTCGTCTTTCTCCACCTTAATACCTTCACTTTCACTTCCTATACCGACATAACTGTGCATTGCATTAAAGGGTGACCATCTAAGTTTTACTCGGTGCCGTAAAAACAAATCCCCCGGATAAGGAAGATATAGTTTCCGCCATTCGGTCAATGGCGGGAACGAAAGCGCCAGGTATAGACGGACCACCAACCGAACTACTCAAAGCGAGCCCGGAAATAAAAGCTGATATACTCCCACTCTTTACTAAGGTGCGGAATGAAGGAAGATATCCAACTGAATGGAAGAAGAGCGTCATTGTAAAAATTCTGAAGAAGGGTGACCTTCGGGATTTTGACAATTGGCGTGGTATATGTGTACTTACTGCCGTATCGAAAATCACGGCTTAAGTAATTCTCAATAGGACTAGTGATATAGTCGAGAGCACTCTCAAAGTTTATCAGGCTGGATTCCTTAAAGTGTGGTCTTGTACAGACCACACAAATACCTTACGGATAATATTGAAGCAGTCCACCGAAATGGGTTCGCGACTACATCTCATGTCTGTGGACTTCGAGAAGGCTTTCGACAGCGTTAAGCGAGATTACATATGGAATGCTTTGCGTAGGAGAGATATTCCAGATAAGGTCATAGCTATGATTAAAGAATCCTACTAAGATGCAATGTGTCGCGCCTTACAAAGAGGAGAGCTATTCGAGAGCTTTCTTTTGCGAACGGGTGTCAGACAGGGCTGAATATTATCTCCAGGCCTGTTTTTTGTGGTAATAAATGACATCTTGAAAGGTGGACTTGAAGGTGGGGAAGCTAAAGGTCTTCAATTGAGACTATTTAACATCTTAATTCACCTTGATTATGCTGATGGCTTGAATTTAACCGTTCGGACATAGAGTCAAATGTTCGTTCGTTGCATTCTAAATGCAAAGAAGCGAGGCTGAAAATAAACGTGCATAAAACCAAGTATAGGCATATGGGCTCGAACGAATGTGGAAGAGGTGCAAGATATTTCTTATCTTGGAAGCATTGTCAGCATTGACGGCGGAGCAGAAAATGATATTGAGGCTCGTCTAAATAAAGCCCTTCAAGCCTTCGGTATTCTTTCCCCTTGTTGAAGGTTGAGATAGATCCCTTCGCACGAAACTGCGAGTTTTTGACGCATGCGTAAAATTTGTGCTATATGGTTGTACTACGTAGGAAGTGACCGTTCGACTTACCGAGAAACTACAAAGTTTCGTGAACCAATGCCTCCGATGCATTTTAGGAATATTCTGACCAGTAGTGATCTCCAACGACGAACTTTGGAGTATAACTGAACAGACTAAAATAGGTATTGAGATTCGAAGGCGGAAGTGGCAGTCGATCGGTCAAACTTTGAGGAAACCAAACAGGCTCTGTATTTTAACCCTCAAGGAAGACGTCGGTTTGGTCGACCATGTAACACATGGAGGCGAGCAGTTGAACAGGAGGCCAGAGGAATAAACAAGTCCAGACAACAACTTAAGACCGATACTCAGGACCGCGCCTTGTGGAAGAGAGCTGTTTCTATCCTTTGCCCATATAGGGGGTCTTAACAGGAATTTGATTGATTGGTAATAGTGCAAATATCTTTAATGCCAAAAAATTTTTGCTTATATCCGTTTACGGCTTCTACCCCCTCTCACACAAATACATAAATTTTGAAAATGTTTTATATCGAATTTAATTCAAAATAATCAAAGTAAAATATGAAAATTTTGCCAGGATTTGTACCTTAATTATTGCAATAAATGATAAAAAAATTATCAATTTCGCTTCACTCATTCAAATTTCTATTTAAGAAAAGAAATTCAAGAAAAGCATGTCACTTTCGCACATATGAGAGCTGTTGATCTTAAAATTGAAACAAAGCATGGCGATAAGGATGCCAGTAAGGATACTGACCAGCAGAAAATATTCCAGAGCCTTCCATTTACCCTTCCGCCTCCCATACAAATTCTCCGATTTCAGAAAAACAATGTTCAATTTCCTTGAAAATGATGAAAGCAAGAAACTTTATAAAAAGTTCCAAACATTTTGCATACAATATTCAGTGGCATATACCAGAATTACGAACCACCCCCTCCTCTTCTACCACCTCTCAAACAAAATTCCTTATTCTCTATTCAAACAAATTTGATTTGACATTTTATATTCCGGTGCTATAAACTATTTCTCATTTCATCTAGAGCATCCCATGATTGGGCTTAACTCCCAATCAAAATTGTATTATTTTGATACCGTAGATTGAAGTCATCATAGAAATAATTTATTCCGAATTTCAGATCTATAGCTTTTATAACTACTCGAGAAAAACCATTTATTGCGAAATTCCGGAATTAAGTCATTTTGTAGAACGGGTGAAGCGATTTGGCCCGTTCACGAGCTTGACCATACTTTTTCGCCAAAACTGACTTATACAAAATTTGAATTTTCTAGCTCAATGCGTTCTCGAGCTGGAGAGCGCACAGACAGACGGACAATTATATGATTTTTATTTTTAGTTCAATAATAATATTTGGATTTTTTCTTTTAAATCAACAGACACAAATCATTCTACACAATAATCACAACAGTAGACTACAAAATGGCTGAAGTTGCATATTTGATTTTCTTGTTATTAACGTTATTTGGTAAAGTTACTTATTCAATCAACCACGCAGTTCTGTTTGCAGATATTAAACCTAAGATTATTTCCGAAGGAAAAGAAAATACGGAAATTATGATTAATGCAGGAGAGAATCACTCTTTTATATGTCAGTGTCTACACCATATAACATGGCGTCATTTTAATACAACAATACTTAATGTTGAAGACGATCGACAAATCCTGGATCTCAAAATATTTGAGAGAACTTTACGCCTAACCAATGTTAGTGCACGTGACACCGGCTATTATTACTGCATGTTAACTGAAACCCGAAGCGGTCTGAACTTCGACCAGGACTTGGAATATGCTGCCAAAATGGGCGAAGCGTCAAGAATATACGTTTATGTTAATGATACGGCGAGTCCACTAGTACCTGTCAACACCACCATTGTAGGGAAGTTGTACTCGAAAATAATAGTCCCGTGTAAACCGAGCTCTAAATCTACACAAGTGGAACTAAAGAATAGAGACAAAGCTATGTATAAGGCTAAATATAATCCAACGATTGGATACACTTTTATTGTGAATGATACTTCAATGAGTCGAAGTAGTATAGTATGTCAGCCAAAGATTGCAAAAAATTTCAATTCCCGTATTGAATTTAATATCATAGTGGAGCCATATGAAAATTTTCTCAATACGCCGTTTTTTAAACTTCCAAAGGAGGCAATAGGAGATGGAGATAACTTAACAATACAATGTAACGTCTTATTAAAAAACTCAGATGACTATGAAATGATCTGGATAATGCCACATGAAATCGGAGTTGAACGATACAATATAACTAATCACACCATACCAGATAAAAATATACCCGAAATTAAACACGGACGGAGCGTATTAACAATAAATAATGCTACGTTCGAAGAAAATAAGGGACTTTACACATGCATAGTGAAAAATAAAGCAAACAATCTTAGCAGTAACCGAAGTACATTCGTAAATATGTGGCGTAAATTTAAACCAGTTGTAAAAGGACAGAAAGATTATTATATTAAGGCAGGAGAAAATATAACAGCCAAATGCATTTGTCATGCGTATCCCCCTAGTAACATAACATGGCATTACACGGAATGCACACCAGAAAAAGCAATAATTTGTGCGTCCCGCGATTGGGAAGAACGCAATCTGAAGGCTGCAAATGTAACTCAATCTGATAAACTAACATTTAGTAGTTTAGAGTCAACGATAACATTTCAACCATCGTTGCCTGGTGTTATCCGTTGTAAAGCAAACAATAAACTTGGTTTAGCTTCTGAAAGATCACAAGTATGGTTGAACGATCTCGACTCAGATTTTAAGATAGATAGTGCCAATCTGACAGAAACAATTTTAATTGGCGATAATGTGACACTGATGTGTGGCGCAACAATTTACAATCACTCCGACGTTAACTGGTATCGAAAAAGTCGACTACTTGAAACGAATAAGGACTACGAGGTCATTCAGGTTGACACAACGTACTCCAAAAGAAAACTTCTCATCATAAAGAATATTACACAATCGGAAATTTACGAGTGCACAACGACTTTGACAAGCACAAGTGAATCAACATTATATTCCAAGTATACAGGATTTACTGACCGTTTGTTTGTTCTAGTCAACGTGGAGAAGCCTCAATTGCCGAATATCAAATATCCCATGAAGAAGGTCATACAATTGAAAACAGGAGAGCAGCTTCTTCTTAAATGCAACGCGACTGGTACACCTACGCCTACAATTGCATGGCTGAAAGATGAGAAACCAATTTCGTTTGATGATGGAAGAATGAAAATGGACAACGTAAGTCTCACGGTTCAAAGTGTAAACATCAGTGATGGTGGAACTTACAAATGTAACGTAAGCAATCGATTAAATTCGACCGCAAAATATTTCGAAGTTCAGATTAGCCCTGTTAAAAGTTCGTTCGGATGGATCATAGGCTTGTCGGTCATTTTGATATTTTTAATTTTTTGCATTATCTACATCAGTTTCCGTTTCACACGAGAACGAAGACTACGGAAAAATATGCGCGACGCAGGGTTAGAAAATTTCGAAGAAGGTGAAGTCGACCGAATAAATCCCGAACTTCCGCTGGAAGAACAGGCCGAATTGCTGCCGTATAATCGAATTTTCGACTTTCCAAAAGAAAAATTGAGGCTTGGTCGATTGCTTGGAGCTGGTGCTTATGGGATCGTTCTAGAAGCAGTGGCTGAACAAATTTGTGATGATGAAAACGAAACAAAGGTCGCTGTGAAAATGGTGAAGAAAATGGTTCAGAACGACGTTATGAAGGCATTGGTATCGGAACTAAAGATCCTAGCGAATTTGGGGCGACATTTGAATGTCGTAAATCTACTTGGAGCAGTTACGGAAAATATTGTCCGACGCGATCTTATGATTATTGTGGAGTATTGCAAGTATGGTAATCTACGGCACTATTTGCTGAAGAAACGGGAAGAGTTCGTTAATCAAATCGATCCGATAACGGGCGATTTAGATGCGAACATTTTAACCAGGAATCATTCTCTAAGCAGGCCAAATATGCATGGAATCCAAGCCAATGAAAATAATTACCTAACTCGTCCCGAATCGCAGACTCAAAAATTGCTAAATGCGTCACCGACAATCCATGAATCTTCAACGTCATTTAATTTCGAACTGGATGCCATGGATTTAACGAGTATCAATACCAGCGATCTAATTTTGTGGTCGTTCCAAATAGCTCGAGGAATGGACTACTTGGCTTCGAGAAACGTCGTCCATGGCGATCTTGCTGCCCGGAATATTCTCCTATGCGAAAATAAAGTTGTGAAGATATGCGACTTCGGTTTGGCACGATCAACTTACAAAACCGGAAACTACTTTCGAAAAGAGCCGACATACATTCCGATAAAATGGCTACCGCCCGAAAGCCTCAGGGATCACATCTTCAGTACGTCCACGGATATCTGGTCGTTCGGGATTGTGATGTGGGAGCTATTTTCTCTTGGAATGACACCGTATCCTAACATGGAAATTGATCATGTCTGGTTTCCGATTTGGTTTAAAAGCATTGTCGATGGCTATCGAATGTCGCAACCAGCTTATTCTACTAATCATATCTACAAAGTAATGCTGGCTTGCTGGAGGCTGGATGGCAATTGCAGACCGTCATTTAAAGATCTCGAAGTCGTATTGGCACGGATGATGCCAGTAACTACAGTGGATTATTATGTTGGTCTCAATGATATCAATGATAAATGGAATTCTGCATTTCAAAGTCAAGCGCGTAACGACTGTCTTAAAGTAATGGAAAGCCTTGAAGAGAAGAGTAGTGGTCGCTATACTAAAAATAGAGGAAATATTTGCGAGAACCAGCTTACACATAAGGTGGACATTCATTCGGAAAATAATAGTGCACCGATCGAAAATAACAGGTAAGAGTTTTATGTCACTTTCGGAAATAACTTTTTTCACTTTCTTTTCTGGGAGAATTATGTTCTTTGTCCACGACTAAGGAAATAATGGAACTTCGTACAACCTTCTGTGTTACGTTGCTTTTCATTCTTTTAAAATATCTCTTCATAATGTTACTGTTTAAGTTGGAGACGAGCCTGCTTTCTGCATTGACTTTGCTAAATCTTCATACTCCGAGGCCCTTTCATGCTACTTTTAATTTATCTTTCAAGAAGTAAAGAAATAGGTTTTTTCTTCAATAACATGATGGTTGTGGGGGAATATTTGTATATCTACCAAACTAAATTCACCTTTAATACAATTCAGTTTAACGATGAAATTCAAGACATTTGACAAAAATCGATTGAGCGAAATTATTATTCTAATAATAAAGTACTGTGATCGACATCGTAAACAACAAAAGAAAAATGTTTTTCTGCAGGAAATTATGTTTTTTCGTATTGTATGATTAAACTAGCGATCGCCCGCGACTTTGTCCGCGTAAGTATCGCAAAATAAGCAATTTTTGAAAATGTAGTTAGTAATACATATGCGGGATGTATATGTATTAACTGATTATACTAATGGCCCTTTGAAGACAATGGTTTCTATTTTGTTGGAATCAGATCCATAAATTATTAAGAATGAAACCACAACAATCGCATTTATATGGGACAGGTTTATGATCAAATCAATCCCATGATCTAAGACCTTATTCGTATTGAAGACCACTTAGGACAAGTGAATAGCTTTAGCTTGTGTTAATTAAAAAAAAAAGCAAAATAAAATAACATTAAGCTTAAAACCATAACAGAACTACGACTCTGCGTAAAGCCCAATCATACGATACTACAAATGACATTTTTGTGATGTTAAGAATTTTGTATGGGGAGTGGTAGAAGGAGTCATAGTATTGAACTACCAAAGTTAAGCTTCAAAAATTGAATAGGTACTGAGAAACTTGGTACATTGGATTTAGTGAAATTGTGCAATTTTTATGGGAAGTGGTAGAAGGAGGGGAGTGGTTTTGGTGATTTTTCGAAAAACAAAACTGAAACATTTTAAATTTTAGTTCAGCAATGTTCACACTTTTCGAGAAAGTAGAATTTTTGAAAAGTTGTGAAATTGTGTGACTTTGTATGGGAGGAGTAAAGCTAATCGGTTAATTTTTCCCGATATTAATAATAATGCTAATTAAGGATACAAAATTTTAGATTCTTTAAAGCTATATGTATTGAGAAGTATTGGTTTAGAGTATTTCATGAAAAGTGCAGTTTGTATGGGAGGTGGTGGAAGGAGTGAGGGGTTTTTAGTAATTTTTCGAAAAATAACTACAATCATTATGCAATTGATATATTTTAAATTTTAGATCTGTGACTTTTACACTTTCCAAGAAAATCGAATTTTTGTGAAGTCGTGGAATCGTATCACATTGTACGGGAGGGAGTAGAAATAGTTAAGATAATCGGATAGTTTTTTCCCGATATTAGTAATAATGCTAATAAAGGATTTGGTACAAAATTTTAGGTCGATGGAATTTATAGGTACTGAGAAAATTGGTGAATAGTATTTAATGAAAAAGTGTAGTTTGTATGGTAGGTGGGCGAAGGAGTGGGGGGATTTAAATAATTTGTGTACTTGAAGATTGCATTTGTAATAGAAATAAAAAATTTTAAATCAAATTGATAGCTTTTATAGTTTCCAAGAATATTTGATTATTACATATTATTAAAAATGAGTTACTTTGTATGGGAGGGGGTAGAAGGCGTGAGGGGAGGGAAATAAAACCAAAAGCAGATTACATCTCGGGGCCTACCTAATAAACTGTGAAAGTTTCATTACAATCCGTTCAGCCGTTTTTGCGTGAAAGCCGGGCAGACAGACATACAGACAGACAAACAGACGGACAGACAGAGAAGAATTTTAAAAACGTGAGTTTCTGCTTGGTTATTACTAAACTAATACAAAAAAGTACCTTATAGCCATTTCTAAACAAATAACAGACAGACACTACAATTATATTTATATAGATAGATTAGTCTAAATAAACTGCCAACAAGTCGGGCGCAACTTAATTATTTTTGGAACAAATTGAGGATGCGTGGAAAGCCAAAATGCAGGTTAAAGTGGTTAAGGAAAACTAAGTATAACCCCCTTTCACAAGTGTAATTCCGTTTAGGGCAGTACTGTTATTAATTTAACACTTAATTGCGTAAACGATCTATAGTACACATATAATCAATATTTCATTCGTTGATGCTAGTTTGGGTTTTAATGAGAGTAAGGGGGAGGAATGATAGGTAATGGTGGGTGGATGCCAATAATTGATGCTTTTAATTGACTGCTTGAATCACGTCCAATATTCTCTGTAAAGAATGTCAGTTCCATAGACAAATTTGCAAAGAGTTTTCATAAAATTCGGTGTATTTTACATTCACGAAAACAAACATTTGTATGGGAGGAGGTAGAGGAAGTAAGGGAATCATAAAATTTGCGATGTATTTTTATTTTCTTTCTCTTGTAAGGTATTTGCACAAAATTTCAAGTTCTTAGCTTTTAATTTGTTGGTTATTAATTGATTTATTGAAATCGGTCAAAATCATACTTTTTGCTGGGAGGGGGTGGAAGGCAATCACTATATCTAAACTTTTGATGCAGTTTTGTTTCAATTATTTTTAAAAGTTTTTGTACAAAATTTTAAAATGATAGCTTTTAGTAATTAGGTGATAATTGATTTCTAAAAAAATGTTCGTAAAAATAATTTTGTATGGGAGAGGGTAGAAGTTTTGAAGGTATTCATCTGGTTAATATTTCATAAGGATTTTTTTAAATGTAATTAGCGAATTTTCAAGTTTTCACATTAAAATTTTATTCAATTCTATTCAATTTTCAGTTTTTGTGTTTTTTTCATTGCACTTGAAACGCCTATTGAACATTAGACCAGGGAGTCGGTGCATAACATTTGTGGAACAAATTATTTATTTATATTTTTCTATGTATATAGATGTATTTATGTACGTAGATGTATCCATACGCAAAATTTAAACTTTGTAACTCACTAGAGCCCTAAAAAATCACTAAAATTTTTCGATATTATTGCTTACCACCTCCCCCCTCTTACACCACCAACTTCAAAATCTTACCGAAATTAAAAACAATGTAGTTCTACAATCTGACCAATTTTTGATTTGATATCTGTACTCACTTTTAAGATATAACGGTTTGAAATCTTGAAAAGTGCACCATTTTTGAAATGCTCTCCATTTCCTTCACTACTGCTATCACCAATGTTATATTTATACTCAAGATGAAATCTGAGAGTAATATAAGTTTACTCTAAAGTTTGTAACGTCAAGAAATAATGCTCGCACAGAGTCCCCAAAGGCACAGAATTATTTTTTGTCGCTCAAAATCTCAAAACCGGATGTTCGTTCGTCCGTTCGCTCTCCAGATTGAGAACGCATCTAGGTAGAAAGCTCATATCTTGTACATGTCGTTTTTGACGAAAAAGTAAGGTCAAGTTCATGAACGGGCAAAATTGCTCCACCTTTTCTACCCATGCAAAATGACTCATTTTCAATCATTTACAATAATCAAATTTTCTTGGAAACTATCAAAGCTAATGATTTGAAATTTAAAATACATTATTTTGACCATAAACGCAATGTATGGCATACAAATTATTCGAATCTCCCTCCCCTTCCATCACCTGCCATACAATCTGCACTTTTCCATGAAACACTCTAAACCGATTTTCTCAGTACGTATAACATACATTGAGCTCAAATTTTGTACTAAATACTTAATTAGCATTTTTCTTACTATCGGTAAAACATTAGCTGATTAGCTTAACTGCTACTACCCCCTCCCGTAAAATACGACACAATTTCCCAACTTCACAAGAAATCGATTTTCTTGGAAAGTATGAATCTTACAAGTCTGAGATTTAAGAGATGTCAATTTTATGATATTCATAGTTATTTCTGAAAGATTCACTAAAATCCCCCACTTTTTCTACCACCTCCCAGACAAACTGTACAATTTCACTAAATAGAGCACACTAATTTTCTCAGTACCTTTTCAATCTTTTGAGTTTACATTTTGTAAATAGGTAAAACATTTTCATAACTACTCTTGTATGGTCGAAAAAAAAATAGTTCAATGATATCACTCCGTCTACCACCCCCAATAAAAAATTTTTTGGGATCACAAAATTGATTTTCATCAATTGGGCTTTACGCAGTCGTAACCCTGTTATGGTTTTTTTTGGATTTCTGCAGTATAAATTATTATATGTTTTAAATTTCAAGTCCATAGCTTAAGAGATAGCTGAGATATCGTTTTTTAGTATTTATCTTTCCACCACACCCTACCCTAACCCTACCCATTACAATAATTAGCCTCCCTCTAAAATGATTCTGGTGGATCTTTATGCCAAGATATAATTTTTTTTGAGGTAAGTAATTTCGAAGATATAATCATTTAAAAAAAATTCGGGGTAGAAATTTTTTTTTTCTGTGTCGATCACAATACTTTATTATTAGAATAATAAAGTAAATTACGATGGGGAAAAATGTAATAAGTTTCAATAAATTTCATACATAAATTTATTGTATTTTTGAAAATTCTGATAATGAAACTCATTAGCTTTGCTTCGGTTGATCTATTGGAGTGTAAAAAAAAATTTCGAAATTACAAGTCAACCTTAAAAAAATGATAGATATCAAAATATCATACAGTAAAACAAAATTTTCTTTCTTTATTGAAAAAAAATGCAACTCATTTTTCACATTGGTGATTCTTTAAATTCGATGTAATTTTAGATTAATATTCATCATAGTTAAACTGCTAGGGTATAGCCTAGTAGGTAGTGTGTTGGTCTTGTAATGCGAAGGTCGTGAGTTCGAGTCCCGGTCGCCGCAATATATAATTCCGGCACATTGCCTGCTTGGATATACCTTGGTCACCTCATTCTAAGAAAATGACAAATTCGTAGAAAGAGGGTTACGCGAAGGGCTAACAACCCTTCCACAATAAGTAATGAAAAATGTTAAGGAGCCTGAATATCAGAAGGCCAAGGTCCGATTTGGGCTGTAGCGCCATTGTAGAGGTGTAGAATAGTTAAACTGACTTCCGGAAATTTCCGTTACTGGACCAATGATCAAACACTTGCCATTACTTTAACGTATGTCAAATTCTAGTTTTGACAAAACTGATTCATTTAAGTTTCATTCTCTAATACATATCAGCCAAAAATTTGTCACAGACACTACAACATACTCTCCAACGCTTCGAACTATCGAGCAGTTGCGTTCAATCTGTACGCCCAATCATAGTCCTGTTATGTCTTTAAAATACTTTTTTTCCGAGTAGTATGAATTTCTTGTGTTCATCTGTTTCAAGCATTCTGTAATATAGTACAAATAGTTCTTACATATTTTTATTTCATTTTATGATTTTTTCTTTCTAGTTAGCATCTTACGGCGAGAAATGAAGAGGACAATGTGTTGAAATACCAGAAGCATCAAATTGTGGACGTCTAGGATTTATCATTAATTACAAATTTTATGTTAAGATTTATTTTTTATTCTAAAATAAATAAAATAAAACAATAAAATTAATAAAATAAAATGTATTAAACTTAGAATTTTGAAGAAAAAAAATATAGACTTATGAGTTTATGATATGCAAAGTCGCATTTTTATTAAGTTCCAACTCATTTGTTACATAGAATTTTTTTCTCTATATCAGTCGCGCTCAGTGCCGTCACTCGGATTGGCTTCAGTATAGTAATGGATGGTAACACATTCTAGCTGTACCCTCCACAGGTTAGACGAAATTATTAGAACTATTTTTTTATAGTTTCTGATTTGCTTTGGAAGCATTGTCAGCATAGAGCGAAAAAGGATATTGGGACTGGTAGAAATGAAGTTCGTCAGGCTTTTGGTATCCTTTCCGCTTTCTAGATCTTAAGAAACATTTCCCTGTGTTTGATTCTTGCGATAATTCCGTCTTGTTATATGGTTGCACTACATGGAAAATAACCGTTCAATTTACAAAGAAACTGCAAACTTCTGTGAATCAATGCCTCCGACACATTTTTGTGTTATCTTGACCAGGAGTGCTCTTCATCAACGAACTTTGGAGTACGACTGGAGAGACTAAGATAGGCATTGTGATTCAAAGGTGGAAGGAGCAGTGGATTACTCACACTTAGAAGAAACTGGAGCCAAACATCGCCAAACATCGCCAAACAGGCTCTGGATTACAATCCTCAAGGAAAAAGTCGGATTGGTTAACCATTTAGCACATGGAAGGTGGCAGTTGTGCATTGGGCCAGACGAATATGATCAGAATCGCGCCTTGTGGAAGAGAATTGTTTCTGCCATGTGCCCATACATGGGGTCTAAACAGGAAATTGATTGTTTGATTGAGCTATACGTCCACCAAATGTCTCCAATCGTATTAAAAATGGCTACAGAAATATTTGCTATCGTTTATAAGCCTAGAACTCGAAAGACTATTGGTCGCGAGCTATCACGTAACCGTCGTATTGCCTCTAATCTATCATATTCAAACCAACGCAAGTGTATGCAATTTTTTTAAACCCTAAAGAATCTAACTTATGTGGATTGAGATTTTTGAGATCAAAAAATATTGAAAAGAAGCTTAAGTCATCCTCAATCGCTAGGTTGAGATTTGCATAAAACTAGTATATACGGGCAAGCCTGTGTACAGAAATACATTGGTGAAGCGTAGTGGGACAAAAAATAAATTTGAAGGTAGAGACACAAACTCATTCTAGAGGTCTTGCTGAGCACTTTCTACTTCTACTTCTACAATGGCACTACAGTCCAAATCGGGCCATGGCCTTCTAACATTATAATTTTTTTTTGCATTACCTATTGTGGAAGAGTTGTTAGCTACTTGCACAACCCTCTATCTACCAACTTTTCATTTTCGTAGATAGAGGTTACCAAGGTATATCCAAGCAGGCAGTGTACTGGTATTATATATAGAGCTATCCAATAAGAGGTGTTATTTTGAATAGCCCGCTCTTTCGGTAGATGTCACTTTGGAAGCTGTCATTTTTTGACATTTGACAAGCAGAAACTACGCCATTAATAAAAATGGAACGATACACGCTTCAAAAACGCATTGAAATTATCAAAATTCACTATTCTTGACTGATGAGGCCCATTTCCACCTCGGTGGCTACGTCAACAAACAAAACTGTCGCATCTGGGGCTCGAAAAACTCAAGAGTTATTGTTGAAAAGCCTCTCCATCCTCAACGTGTGACTGTTTGGTGCGGTTTATGGTCCGGCGGGGTCACTGGACCTTAGTTTTTCGAAAATGAGGCTGGAGCAACAGTTACGGTGAATGGAGCGCTATCGAGAGATGATTAATGAATCGTTAACGAATCATATTAACGAGCGATTTGACCGTTTGCGTTTGCAATGTTTTGAGATATCGACACGAAATAATTTTTAGCTTTGCTAATGCACATGGTAAAATGAAAACTGCTTATATATAATAGGACCCTTTTTGTTTTGTTTGTTTAAGATCATGCTCGTTTTAAGATCGTTATTTGCAAGAGTTCGTTAAATTCTTTACTGCGAGAGATCTTCCAAATATGTGTATGTTGTCAGCATATGCTAGGAGGTCTGCGGATTTCAGGCATAGTTTTCCACTTTGGTGTCAACGGGAATATTCCAAACAACCAAATTGAAAAGCATTGGCACCTTGTGTAAGGCCGTTGTCAGTTCTAAAGCTAGAAGTCAAATGATTTTCGACTCTAATTTGTGACATGGACTCGGACATTGTCATTTTTGTAACCCGAACCAGTTTTGGTGGGACTCCAAAAACCAACAGAATTTTATACAGTTTGATATCAACAAATAACTAGTCCACATATCCCCAGCACTTTTCCAGCATGCATACGTCATTTAACTCAGAATATCTGATCCTTGATTGATAGTTCAGCTCTAAATTTGACTTGATATTCACCAATTACGTTATCGGAATATTACTTAATTTTGTTTTTCAAGACTTTTCGTCAAGATTTTTTATAACGTCCACAAATGAGATATTCCTCGGTAGTTTTTGCAGCAAAGTTTGTCACCTTTTTTATAAATTGCACGAATCTTCATGAAGTCTTTCTTGCGTCCATGCATCCATGACTAATCTGTGTAGGGAAAGTGCTATGCAGGTGTTGCCGGTTTTCAGAAGCTCAGGTAGAATTTGTTCAGTGTTCGGCGTTTTTAATTTGAGTGTTCCGCAGGGCCGTTTTACATCTTTTTTTTATTAAGGAACCGAACACAACTTAGGGGGTCACCCTATAATGCTATGCTCAGCTGTGTCGGTATAGGATTTGGGGAAAAAACTCAGAAAATCAAGTTATATCAGTTTAATTTAGGTGGAGAAAGATGAAAGTGATGGTGTACATTGCTTTTGAATCACTGGATGTTGAGCTCGTTGGAAAACACTTTAGATGGTAATGTGTTCCAAAGTCTTGATGTTCGGGAAATGAATGACTGCCTATATTTCACTGTACGAGAAGGCAAGGGTTTAACGGTGTACTCGTGTGACCGTTCAGCTTGACGAGTATCTCGGGGAAAATTATAGAGTGGAGGGATGAGTGTACTTAGTTCCGCACTGCATTTACCATGGAAGTAGCGATAGTAAATTCTGAGTACTCCGACATTTCTGCGATGCTCGAGAGAATCGATAGAAGACGTGATGGTTTCGATCGAGCAACGCGAGGTGTGATTTGGGTGCCCCTGCCCAAACATGCGAATTGTACTCTAAACGTGGTCTAATGTATGCCTTATAGATGGTTGCGAGGTCGTTTGGCATGAAATATTTTTTGCATTTTCGGAGAACACTTTGACGTTTAGAAGCGTCGAGGGCAACATCCAAGATGTGTTGAGCCCAATTCAGGTGGTCATTAATTTTAACACCAAAAAGTGTGAAGTTATCCGAGGTACAAAGTTGTGTGCCACCAAAGGTCATATTTTGAGATAATGCAGGAACATCACGTTTGAGGGATAGATGACAGGCCTGTGTCTTAGAGGCGTTGAACTCTACTCTATTTTTCCTGCCCCATTCCAGGATCAAGCTGAGGTCCGAGTTCAGCAAACGAAATAACTCCATGCGATTGGAAGCAATAGAATACTTGTGTGATTCCGCAGCAGAGTTAAATTCATAGGTGTTATCTAAAGTACTGTCATCCGCAAAACTATGGATTGGATTGAGAGTGGACGACAGAAGGTCGTTGATGAAAACTAAGAAAAGAGTTGGAGATAAAACAGAGCTTTGAAGGATGCCGGAATCTATTGGGAAAGAGGAAGAAGTAACGCCATCTAGTACTACTCGTATAGTGCGTTCAGAAAAAAAACTTTCAATGCATTGAACAAGGGTAGCATTAACACCTATGGCCATAAGATTTGCTATGAGACATTCATGTCAAACTCTGTCAAAAGCTTTTGCAATGTCAAGTGCAAGAACTTGACCTTCGCCGTGTTTATGTATGCATGAGTTCCAACGTTCTATCTAGTAGACCAGAATATCTCTCGTCGACCTTCCAGAACGGAACTTATACTGCCGATCATGGATTAGCTGGTTATCCTCGAGATATTCAACGATTTTGCGATTGACAGCAGTTTCCATTACTTTCGAGTGCACTGAATAATGGCTATAGGGCGGTAGTTAGCGGGGTTCGCTTTGCTTCCTTTCTTGGGAATTGGCTGAACATTCGCAACTTTCCACATACGTGGAAAGCACACAGAAGAGTAGGAAAGATAGAAAATATTGCGAAGAGGTTTAGCTAAAGTAGAGGAGCACTTTTTAAGGGAAATGGGGGGAATACCGTCGAAACCAGCAGATTTGTTGATATTGAGCTCTTGAAGGATCCTAGAAATAA
The DNA here is from genome assembly GCA_963669355.1 of Chorisops tibialis. Lineage (NCBI taxonomy): Eukaryota > Metazoa > Arthropoda > Insecta > Diptera > Stratiomyidae > Chorisops > Chorisops tibialis. Next base: position 40,266,751 of record OY770264.1, on the reverse strand, counting down.
GTCTCGTGCGAAAATATAGCTTAGGCAATGAGAAACCAGAATCACTTAGAGCGGGAGGTGATTGGTTTGAAGGTGAGTTTCTAGCGAAACTTGCTGCTAGTAAATTAGATTTTTCGACAGGATCAATAACGGTACGGTCGCCATCAACAAGAAGTAGTATTGAAGAAGAAATGAAATTATTGTTGACCGTTTTGATGAATGACCAATAAGATCTCGAGCCCGTAGTGCACTGAAGGATCTTTGATAGTGGAAGGACTTAAAGAAGATCCCTCGTCAGCTGTTACCCTATTCTTGCATTTAAGTCGCCCATGATGCAAAAATTTACGATATGTAAGTGGTTTATCAGTTTATAGGGTGGGCAATTCAGTGGTTTCTTTTTAAATCATAGGTTATTTTGACACTGAAAGTTGTTTCCCGCTCGAAATCTTGACAGAAAGTCAGTATCATACCTCCGCGAAACGAAATGAGTCATTTTGCATTTGAACAACGTTGAGAAATATTGAAAACTTATTTCCAAAGTGATTTTGGGCGAAAAATCATCTTTTCTGACTAGGCGCATTTTCAGGCTACGCATCTGGGGCTCGCAGAAACCGTTTGGACTTTTTTCTAGGGAACCGTGAAGGACCGATGTTATGCAAACAATCCAGAAACGATTCAAGCACTTAAGGCCAATATCATCTAAGCAATCCGTGAGCTACAGCCCGAAACCGTCGACATGGTCTTGGAAAATTGGAGTGACAGAATGCGCTACTGCAAAACCAGGCGAGGCAGCCACTTGAACAAATTCGTATTTCATCATTAATGGGAGTATTTGTTCTTTCTCATAAAGTTATAGTATATAAAAAAATTAATTTCCTTCATTTTATTGCATTTTTAAAAAGAAACTTGTATTTGGCCCACCCTCTACTCTCTCCACTTATTAAATACTTTGGAACAAAACAAATATTTTGATCACCAAATTTACCATTTAAGACGACGGAACCATTATTATTGACAAAATTAAGATGAAATTAGCTCCCATAATTTTCTTGTAACCAAAAATACATCATCCACTATCTCGGTCGATATTATGAACCCTTATCGCATTAAATAATCTGCCTATACAGAGTAGTCCCACTGTACGTAAGCACCACATCCTTTCAGTTTATTACTGCTGCAAAGAATCTGATTTGCTTGAGCAACAGAGTTCACTTAAAACAAAGAGTTATCCCTTGATTTTAGCTTCATGATTTTTACAAAACCTGCGTCCACTTTCATGATAGATGACACCAGCTGGCTGAATCTAGTTTCTGCTTCATCAACGTTGGATGCCTTGAGACCATTCACGACAATGTTGGCATCCAATCTGTTTGTTAGAGTTTCAATGTCTTTTTTCAAGGAATCGTTTTCGTCCTTTAGCTGGACAATCTCTGTCATCATCTAGAGTATAAAAATGATTTAAATGTATCTTTGAATTATTTTTAGATACCGAACTTTTGCGGTGAATTGGAATGAATGAAAAAAAGTATTTTTTGTTCTCAACATATAACTAGATTGATCCAAATCCATCCAATTATTTCTCCTAGAAAAATTTTAAAAATTCACAATAACTACTACAACAATGCTCTTGAAATTTTTTAACAGTGTTTGATTCAAATTAATAGAAAGTCATTTGCTTCTAAATTTATACTGGTCTTTTTATTTAACTTCAAAATAATCTTAAAACTATGGAAATACAAAACATTTAAAAAAAAATCTAAAATAATTATTTATCACTTTTATTTCGTAGCCACGGCCTCCAAACTTTCTCTTTCTGTTCCAAAATCATTTTGCCAAATTTCTGCCGTTTACGTTCGAATATTTTTTGTCGAATTTTATTTAAAATATCGCGCTTATTAATCAAAACTTCGCACTGAACTTGATCCTTGTTTGTGTTTAAATTAATTTCTGTTTTGATTTTTGTCGAATTTTGTCCAATATTGGAGAAATTGTTGCTTTGGAAATCTTCCAAAATTCGAATGTAAACTCCATTGATTGTTAAAAAATGTCGGGCTTCCATTGCGCACAATTCAAATCCACTAATGAATTTCACGCAGCTTTTATATTCATATGTTGGCTTTTTGCTCGCAGTTAATGTCTATAACAAAAATTTAAACCACTCAAATTTTAAATAAATTTATTAATATTAAATCTTACTTCAATCGGTTTATTCTTCTGCACTACGTGCATCATCAATATATCGGACTAGTCCTTGCAAGTATCTGAATCTGTCTGATAAAAATTTTAACTGACACCGACTTCGGAAAATCAAAACAGTTCAAGTGCGTTGATTTTCATAGTATGTTAGATGGTGTCGTATTTTCTAAAAAAATGAGGTCCCAATCCCAAATAAGACGAAATAGCAATGTTATTGCTTCGTATTTCTAAATATAGCCGTATGGGAAAGTAGATAAGTTGTGCGGTACAGAGATCCTTTTTCTTATTCGAAAAGACACATCTACGGATAACGCACATGTTGAGTGTGTCGCGACCAGGCGTATGTTCGAATTCTGGTCGAAGTGACTTTCCCACAGTCTGAAAATCTCAAAAATAGATCTGAAGGGTATCGAAAAGAGTTCTTTTAAGCATAGTGAGTGTAAGTTATGCGTATGTCAGGTTCAAGGGCCATGCGTGCATGGCTACGGTTCAATTAATTTTCTAAATATAGAAAATATTCAAAGACACCTGTTTTTATGGGAATTTTTATGCTGGTTTGGAATTCATATTGCGATTGAAAATTTAAAAGAACTGCGATTAGAAGAGTAAAGCAAATGCATACTGATTACGGTCCATCGCCAATAAAATTACTGCAATGATCATCGCAACAAATCCCAGAGTTTTTTTCGCATTCGCACATTAATCGCGCAATTCCCACTTTCCGCCTCACCCCGATAAGATCGTAGCTCAGAACAAAGCTCGCCAAATAAACCATGGCTTACCCATGGCATGTAGACAAACTAAATATTAAAAAAAAAACACCCGGTCATAAGAAACTGAACCAAAAGGATCTATTGTTTTTTTTTTCTTACGATATTACTCACACAAGCAATTTCATCAGTGAAGAACGTAAAGCTCTTATCGACACAGTGAACGGCAACATAAATTGAAGGAGCTAGCAATAGCCGTAACTCACATGTCCCAATTCACCCCGACGAGATCGAAACTCAGAACAAGGCCCGTCAAGCAAATCGCCGCTTAACAAGGAAAGTGCACCCCATTGACCATTTCGCACGTCCCAACTCACCGATCAGATCACAAAACCCATCTATCAGAAGCTCGCTAAACAAATCGTAGTCGCACTTCACTCAGCCCCAGCGCTTAGCTCACCAATCGCGCAACAAAAGAGCTTTCATATGAACGTCGTTCATGTGGAAATCCTTTCGTTGCTCAATTGCCGCTTGGGACATCTCATATATTCTATTAGATATATTAGATAGTTCCTGGTGATATCTACACCATCTACACACTGCTTGTGCACTCAGTGCTATTGCTTTACATTGAGGAAGAAGAAGAAATGAATGAATAGGTGAAGTGCGACTGCGATTTGTTTAGCGAGCTTTGATCTGATCGGTGGGTTTTATGATCTGATTGGATGGTTTTATGATCTGATCGGTAAGGTGTGGGACATGCGAACTGGTCAATAAGGTGCACTTTCCTGGGTAAGCGGCGATTTGTTAGGCGGGCATTGTTCTGAGCTTCGATCTCGTCGGGATGATGAAAGTTCAGCCGATTTTCGTTGCAGTCTACTGTGTGAATAAAAGTTTCATGTTCTTCATTAATTAAATTGCTTGTGTGAGTAATGTCATGTGAAAAAAGAAAATAATAAGCGGTTTTGGTTCGGTTTTGTATGGCCGAGTGTTTTTTTTTTTATTTGGTTTGTGTACATGCGATGCGATTGACATTTTTGCCATTCGTTTGTTTTTTTCATACTTTGGATAGGAAAAACAAAATCTTTTCATTCCAAAGGGGCATGAGATTGGGTCTACCTGATTGTTAGAGGCAGGAATTCGCAGAAAACTGCTGTTTTATCTTCTTTTTTTTTATTAAGTTGTGTTATTTTAACCAACATGTAAATATACTATTTTCCTGGGATCACGACAGAGTTAAAAATGTATTATTATTCTTAAATAGGTAGGAAATTGGATTGATCAATTCTTTTGCATTACTTACTTACTTGCGATGGTGCTACAACCCAAATCGGACCTTGGTCTCCTGAATACTTCACCTTCATCCATCTAAGTTCAGTGACCGAGTCCTTCAGTTAGAAAATATTAGCAGTGATTTACTGTCTGTGTCAATCGAGTCCTCCCAGCGCTTCCGTGGTTTTCCGACTGGTCTTTTTCCATTAACTTACCCTTTGAGTGTGGCTTGGGAATTCTTCCGACATCCATCCGCTCCACATGACTAGCGTCAATCCATGCCAGAAGAAGAAGATACACTGTATCATAGTCAGACGGATATGGTACAATCGACACTTGCGAATTCACCTTCCCTACTTCACCATTCGTGGAGTGGTGAGTTTAGTTATTTATTTTGCAAATTCCTTCCATCCTAAGATAAATTATTCCTTTAAAATTTTTGTTTGTGACTTTTTATAAACTTTTATAAACCCCTCACAGTTCTTAATATTAAGAACGTCCCAAAAATGAGATCGACGCTTTTTTTTTTAAATTTCGCTCCAAAAACAGGGCTACAGTTTTGCCAAACTATGGTAAAGCGCCTCTTGTGTAGTTTATTAAATTTTAAAATCGTTGACACTTCTGGATTGTCGAAGATGACATACAATTCTCTATTGTATCGTGTTCTTCAGATCCAGTCTTCCCTTACAGATCTGAGGATTCTTCTGAGGGCCTTTCTCTCAAAGACGTTAATTAATTTTTCGGATGCCTGAGTTAATGTGCACGTTTCGCTGCCATAGCCTAGCACAGGCCTTATAATTCTTTTATATATTTTAGTTTAGTTTTCCTGTGTATGTTTTTGTTTTTGATTATTGGAAGTACCGAATAATACGTCTTATTTGTTATCATAATCCGGCTCGGTATCGTTTATTTATAGACAAACCGAATTGCTCTGATAAACATATTTCTAGAAACAATGTCTTTTTTTGTATTTTGAAGCTGAACATCAAAATAAAAGGAAATATTGCACAGAAATGGAAACAATCAATTTAAAATAATCCGTCCATAATTTATTATTTCTTTCATTTTTATTTTTAATAAATTTTTTTCACACATACATAAATAATTATTTGTTAACTGTTTAAATTTTCTTCTTTACTATTATTCATTTTTCTTTTAGTATTTAATTTATACAAACTTATTTGCTTTGAATTTTCCTTGTTATTTTGTTGAATGTATTGATTTCATTAATAAATTGTGTAGATCTTTTCTCTCACTCAATTTGTAAAATATTTCATTACAAATTAAGTACAACAATGTTCAAATTAATTAAAAAATAAAAATTTACAAATAGTATCACCATAATAATATTGCTTAAAATAGGAATATTTAATATCGTTTTACAACATTCCTTTTTTTCGTGTTAGATTTTCACATTTTTGCAATTTTTTATCCCAATGTAATTTACATTTTTCATCTTTTTTATTGTTATTTTGTGTGGGTATGTGTACGAATTCATGTGAATAAAATGAAAAGACAATTTAGATATTCACTAAATTTGAGATTAAGTTGAAAATTTGACAAATGATCTGTTAGAATGAAATTTAAATTGATTTTAAATATTTCGTCAGAATTCTAACACAACCACAGTATTTGGAATTAAATTTTATGTTTTGTTTTTTCTCAAATTTCTACACTTAAGGACAAGCTTGCGTTATTTTAACTTTTTTTTTGTAATTATTTTTAGAATTTTATTTATAAAATTTCATTAATATTTTATTTTTATTTATTTTTTCTTCATTCGTAAGCTTATTCAACTTTTTAAAAATGTATTAACAAGGTTTTTTTTTTCTTGATTACGTAAAGAATAGAGAAATATTTACAACAGGAATATTAACAAGTTATTATTATTATTACATAATTAAATTTGTATAATTGATTCTTAGAATTAGTACGTGAAGAATGTCAGTGAGGGTCTGATTAAACGGGTGCTTTTGTTTTTATTTGAATCGATTCTATCGTAATAAATTAATGAAAGGGTGCTTTTATTGCGTTCATTTCTTTTTCGAAGTAAATAAAAATGAATTTTTGTTTGTTGTTTTTTCTTTGGTGAAATTTTGCGTTTTTAGTGTTAAGGCGATTTATTTAACTGGTGTTAGCATTTACATTAGTAACATTTAATAGGTTCAAGTTTTTTTTTCATATAATAACTTCACAAGGCATAATTAATAAAAATAATTACACATTGCAAAGCTATGCGATAATTAATTCAATTTAAAATCTTATGTTGGTATTTAAAATGTAATTAAAATCAAGCGTTCAAGCCTTCAACAATTGTAAGCCATAAATTTATAATAATATCAAATTTTTTGTTAATTTAAATTTTATTTTGTTAATTATTGTAAATATTGCAATAATTTTATTTGAATAGTTTTCATAAAATTTTTATATTAATGATAATTTAGTGTGAAGCATATAAATAATTATTTTAAGAATGGGTTTGAAGTTGGAATTATTTTGACCATTCGGCCGCTATTACCTATTTTCATAACTTTGTCAATTTTGGTGAAGCCCTTGTCGTGGAGATCCTGTGAAATTCAGACAGTTTTTCATTTGTTGAAGTAGGGAACTATGTTATCTCATTTCTGAAGAATAAGGTAAGATAGATTCTTGATTGCGTGCCTCGAAAATTTAGTTTGAATGAGAATAATGATAATATAAAAAAGAATGATATTCGGATCTCATGCTGTTTTGATTTTCGTAACGTTGTGGTTTCTGGTGAGATCCGTAGATAGAGCGTTTTGCGAAGGGCTACCAACTCTTTCACAGAAACAAATAAAATGTTAAGGAACCTGAAGATCAAGAGGCCAAAGCCCGAATTAGGCTGTAATGCCATTGAAGAAGGATGTTCAAAATGGAAACAAAGCAGTTCAAGAGCAATTTCGTTTAGGAAAGAGTGAAATTCAATTTTCTAAACTGAAAGTTCGTTAGTTCAAAAAGTTGCCGAGGAGATGTGTTAACGAAATAATCGAACCATAATCTGTGACCACTTGGTTCCACTCCCTCAATCATCAATCTTTTAGAGTCACTACATTTATTAAAAATTATTTCGGAACAAAACATCTGTTGATATGATTACCGATCTGTCCGGTAATGGGTCCGATCTTTTGCGATCGCAACTGACTCTTTTCTTTTAAGGTTTACTCGAGTTATCATCGTGATACACATACAGATGACAAAAAGGAACCAACTTTATATTCAAGGATTTCAAATATCTATAATTTGAGATAAACAGGATGTCAAAATTTTTCATGGGTACAATGGATTTTTACTTTGATCGATTCTGATGTTGATGACGGTAAAAACAATTCCCTAATAATTATATACTACTCGTACAATAACACTATTTAATGTAATTGATCATGCGTACTCATATTCTGAAAACTGCAGGTCAATGATTTCATGATTTTTCTTATATCGTGCGACATACAAGAACACATTTGCGTAAAACTAATGTGTAACAAAGCATCCGCCATCTCATTTTACACCTATTAACATCATTTAGCTACGGTGTAGCTTGGTGGGTAGTGCGTTGGTCTTGTAATGCGAAGGTTGGGAGCTCAAATTCTGGTCGGCGCAATATATAATTCCAGCACATTGCCTACTTGGATATACCTTGGTCACCTCAATCTACGAAAATAAAAAATTCGTAGAAAGAGGGTTGTGCAAAGGGCTAACAACCCTACCACAATAAGTAATGAAAAATGTTAAGGAACCTGAATATCAGGAAGCCAAGGTCCGATTTGGGCTGTAGCGCCATCGTAAGAAGAAGAACATAAGTTATGCCTGTTAAAACTAGGTCGGGTTTTTAAAATTGTTGCAGTAAATGCTTTCAAAAATTTTTACAATGAATATTTTCAAAACGTGGATATATTTTCTATCAAAATAATTGTTTTTATACACTAGCGGAAATCATCAAGTATATAAGTTTTTCCACAAAATTCGTAATATTAAAAAAAAATTCGGACATTAATTGGGACAGTACTTTCCTTAATTTAAATTTATCCGACATATTTTCAATTTTTCAATCCAGATTGAAGATGACTTTTGATTTATTCGTCCCCGTGTATAGAAAGAAAGCTACTCCGAAAGTTCCATGGGGCAATTCACGCCTCAGTATTCTAAAAAACCGAAAAAACAAGTCATATAAGAGGTTTAAAATAACAAAAAGCATTAATGATCACATCATTTTCCTGCGCCTTAGGAAGGAATTCAATTTTCTGAATCGTTTTCCTTATAGTCGGTACTTATCCTCGACAGAATCAAATATTAAAAATAATAGTAGAGTCTTCTGGGTATATTTAAACTCTAAGCGCAAATTATCTCAGCTCCCGAAGTCGATGGAATACTCAGGCATTTCATCCAATGACATCGGAGAAACCTGTGATCTTTTTGCGTCGTACTTTAAGTCAGTATACATTTTAGATCGGAGTGAGGTGTCATATGACAATTATAAATCTTTGAACGCTATTACAGACGTAGGAGATATCTCTCTGTGCGACGAAGATGTTCGATCAACTGTTAACAATCTTGACAGCCAAAAAACGCAGGTTTCGATTTGATTCCTGCGATGTTCTTAAAAAGTTGCTCATCTTCTTTATGTCACTGTTTAGCCCTAATTTTCAATAAATCGCTGTCGTCTGGAGAGTTTTGGATATCTGGAAAATATCTTATATTACCCCCATTTATAAGGCTGGTCTGAAGCACCTTGTTGAAAATTATAGACCTATCTCTATGCTTTCGTCTTTGCCGAAATTATTCGAAGCAATTGTCAAGGATAAAATATATTTCTCAATTAAGGAATCTATTTGCTATTGTCAACATGGCTTTGTTCAGGGTCAATCTACAACTTCGCAATTAACTCTATTCACTAAATTTTGCGTGGATTCTATTGAGAATGGCTTCCAAGTCGACGTTATCTACACAGATTTTCAAAAGGCTTTTGACAGAGCCCACCATGGACTTCTTATTGCTAAACTACGGGCTCTCGGTTTCAATTCGAACCTCCTTCAGTGGTTGTCTTCCAGAAAGCAGTTCGTAAAAATTAACGGTTTCAGCTCAGAGACATTTGTTGTGGAATCCGGTGTTCCTCAGGACAGCCATCTGGGCCCTTTACTATTTATTCTCTTTATAAATGACATTTTATCTGTACTTGATTTCGGCTCGTGTTTATTAAACGCGGATGATGTTAAAATTTTCTCTCGTATAACATGCTTTGAGCACTGTTATAAAATTCAGAATGATCTGAATATTTTTGAAGTTTGGTGTGAGGTAAACTTTCTCAAACTAAATATCAGTAAGTGCTTGATTTTCTCCGCTTATAGATGTCTCAATTCTGTTCTACTCAATTATAAATTTGGAGCTCAGGATCTTTTAATTGTTACTAAATTCACTTTTGTGCCTCATATCGATTACACAGTGGCTAAAGCTAATTCAATGCTTGGTTTCATTAAAAGGAACTCGGCGGAGTTTAAAGACCCTTATACTTTGAAGGCTATTTTCACATCTTTGGTCCGACCCCTTTTGGAGTACTGTTGTTTTATATGGGATCCGGTCTATTTAGTATACATTAATCGAATTGAACGCATCCAGCGTAACTTTACGAGATTTGCTCTTCGTAAGTTGAACTGGTATTCTGATATTTCATCTTATGATGCTAGACTTCTGCTGATTGATTTACAATCCTTATCTGACAGAAGGAAAATGATCGGCATCATGTTAATAAAAGACATTATGTCTTATCGTATTAACTGTCCGGAGTTGCTTTCTTTCATTCCGATATGTGCTCCAGAACGTCCTCTTCGTTAAAGGATCCTATTTCGTGAATACCCGCATGTAACAAATTATGGACAGAATGAACCAATATCCAGATGCATTACTTATTTTAATTCTTTATGTGATAAAATCGATTTTACCGATACTCGAGCAACTTTCAAACGCTATATTTTAAATTCCTTTTAGTTTCTATTTCTTTCAAATTTTGACCTTATTATTATTTCTTTTTCTTTTTTTGATCACTTGTTTTCTTTTTCAATAGTCTTATAGAAATTTTTTTCTGCTGACGATTGTTTTTTTTTTATTGTATTTAAATGTTAAGATTTTTCATTTTTGTTTTGAAATGTATAAGATTTTATATTTTTATATGATGATATATATTAAATACCTAAATAAATAAATAAATAAAATTAGCATATTACATCGTGTGGCAATAGTTCTGCAGAATACAATTACAAATGTCTTATTCTACTTTTACAATAGCACTACAGCCCAAATCGGGCCTTGGCCTCGTAAGGTCAGCTTCAGGTTTCTTAACATTTTTCATTATTTATTGTGGAAGGGTTGTTAAATCTTCGCACAACCTTCTATCTTCAACTTTTTAATTTTCGTAGATTGAGGTGACCATGGTATACCCAAACAAGCAGTGTGCTGGAATTATGCGTCAACTGGGATTTAAACTCACAACCTTTGCATTGTAGACCAACATGCTTCACACTAGGCTACACCCTAGTTACAAATGCCTTATTGTATTATGCAAAACTATTGTCACACGGTCCGCGCTTTACTTCGTTATTTTCAAAGATAAAAAATTTACCTTCGATGTAATATGCCAATTTTATTACATTGTTTCTCAGCATAAGCCAATGTCGTGTGCTCCCTAAAGAAAACAATCTCAGAGTTTCAAGACACAAAACCTTAGAGGATAATTCATTTAAGCTTTGTTTCAATAACTCGATTATTCTGGTAGGTGTATGGCACCAATCTGTTACAACTTCATGCATTGTATTCCATTGAAATTCGAAAACAAATACCAAATATTACCTCTTCCCCTTGCAAGTAAATTATTTGTGTTCATTTGTTCCGAAAAAATTATTATTTAAAAAAGAAAAAAAAACCGTTTTTAGCCACCTCTTTTTGTTTCCCAGTGGATAAAAAAAACATTTAATTTTCACTTGTGTAGTCCTTCTCAGCTCAAAAAATTAGGCGTTGGAATATCACCAACTAAACTAAACTCTACTCAAAATGGGATTTTCTCGATTTAAGGGTCTCGAAGCTAGGGTGTAGTCTAGTAGGTAGCGTGTTTGTTTTACAATGCGAAGGTCGTGAGTTCAAATCTCGGTCGACGCATAATTCTAGCACACGACCTGCTTGAATATACCTTGGTTACCTTAATCTACGAAAATGAAAAATTCGTAGGTAGAGGGTTGTGCGAAGAGCTAACTACTCTTCCGCAATAAATAATGAAAATGTTAAGGAACCTGAAAGTAAGTAGGCCAAGGCCCGATTTGGGCTGTAGTGTCATTGCGAGATAATTAATTAGGACTGTACGATTTTTGCACACCATTACGAGATTCTTTCCTAATTCCAAATGCACTCTGAAAACATTCACAAAACCATACGAAAGAACAAGATTCGAGAATTAGACAAATTCTTTTTTCCCCGCTAAACAAAAAATTTCATAAAATATTTGTCTTTGTTCATAATCAAATTCGCAATAGATGGCTCGCTTTTTATTTTCATCAGAATCAGCCCTTTAAGTTTTGGAAGCACCAATTTTTTCGTTTATTTTTAATCGAGCGAGGGCCTCCTGACCATTAGTTTTTTAAAGGTTATTTGTTATTGTAAGTTATTGGGTGGTTAGTCCTTCGCACAACCCTCAGATGGCCCTATGTTATGGAATTACATGTTATTCAGGATTTGAACTCATAACCTTGGCATTGTACACTAGCAAGCAATCCACTAGGCTACATTCAGGGCGAACGTCTTTTGGGGTATTTGAAAATTAAGGGCGCACTCTATTTACACAAACTTAATTGTTGTTGTTTTTAATTCCAAAAAATATAGAACATTTTTGAAGCGCTCTGTAAGAAGTTTTTAATCATACGTATCCATAACTTTGGATTAAACAAGCTCTCGTCGTTGAAATATATTATTGCTACGTCCATGAAAAATGCTGTTCTGAAATGACTAAGTTTTTTTCCTTGTCAGACTGCCTTCAGTTATCGAACTGCTAAATTATGACATTTATATTAATTTAATGTGCATAACCACTTGTTTTTCTAGAATTACTGCCAAAAGTTTGGGCTAATCTTTCGTGTAGTAAAGTACAACCTGAACATTTCTTGAACTTCAAGACTGTAGTAATGAGCTTATTCGACTGAAAATTTCGTAATACTGGTCAGTGACATGTAAAAATCTGTCATTGTACTGGTCAGCGTAGTTCATCAAAAATATTCTTTATTATTTTTGCTAGTAATTAACTAAACATATGAACGCGATGTCAATTTATTTTGGAAGAAATCGGTTAGTTTGAATTTAAACTGATCACACTTTAGTCAGTATTAATTTTGACAATATTATCAGTCGCATTACACGTTAATCCTCTTAATCGCTAATTTTGGATGTTCATCTACTTTGCCTTCTTACGACTTTTCGCGTAGTTGCCCCAGAGTGCGAGAATTACACGTAAACCGTTGAATCTACGACTATCGCATTGTAAATCAACACGCTATCTACTAGACCACATCCTGTTCAATACCTCAAAAATACGCAAAAACTTATCCTTTTCCTTACTAAGCCAAAACTGAATATTTCGCCGATTACTTGTGGTCGTATCCTATAATGAAAAGACACCAATTGTCGGAGTCATTTTACCTTCATTAAGAAGTAATAGTTCTCTAAAAATTGGCTATCAAAATCCTTAACTTCCTCTCACCACCCCTCATACAAATGCAGAGTTCTTTAGGACGGAAAATGACATGCAAATTTTAAATCGAGTAAGAAGTGATTCTTAAAATTATTTACACTTTATTTCCATTTTCGAATAACAAAAGGAAATAATACTACTTATTTCAAACATTTAATCAATAAATTCACGGTACCAAAAACTTAAGAATTAATTCTAAAAATGAAGTTACTCACTTAAGTCTTTCGTTTCAAAAAAAAAAATTACGTCGAAGCCCATTCTCAAAATAATCCCATTAAAAAAATATTATGTTTAGTAACAATAATTTTTAATTAAATTAAAAATTTGTAGTTTAATGTTAATTCAATTAACATTTAATTTCATTTTTAGTTTCTATTTTTTTATTTATTTCATTTCACCATGTTTTTTTTTGTGTATGTTGCTGTTGTTTTTTTTAATGATTGTATTTTATCACAGAAAGTTGAAACTTAACAAAATCAAGCGAAACATTTAAAAAAAAAGGAATTAACATTGAGTTGACTTAAGAGTTTTTTTTTTTACAGAGAAAAAAAAAACACAGGGGAGTTGAAAAATTAAAAACATAAAGCTGAACCACATATAGAAGAGAAATTAAATCAGAATGATGAATGAGGAATTAATTTATTTTATATATATTTTTTATATTAGCATTTTTTGAAGTGTTTTGTTGAAAGTATATTTAGTTATATATTTTATAAAATGTCAGTTCTATGAAAAAACTTGTACTTTGTGTTATTTTTTCATAGGTTTCATTGATTTTTTTCTTTTTTAAATTATTTAATAAGCAGGGTTTAAATATTTATGGTTATTTTTGACGCGAAATATATTAAAAAGGGTTTGAGCATGTTTAAAACGATGAATGAAAAAAATATTATAAAGATTTTTTTTACATTTTTTTTGGTTGTTCTTTTGCAATAGAAGAATTTCTAAATAATAGGGAAGGCTTGGTCACCTGCGATATAACGAGAATTATGAAAACTTCACTCGAGCGTATAATGTCCGTATGAAGTTTACTTTCAATCCTTTCCAATCCGTTGCAGAGTATGACACCATTGCTCTCACTCCCACATTGCGAGCATAGCCCGTGGGTTATACAATAGTTTGGCGACCTAAACATGTCCTTCGCTGAAGCGAAAGGAAAATTGTTCAATTGTATGCCTTGATAACGCAAACTTTTCTCGAGTCCCTTAAACGTAACTCCAACTTTTGTCAATATCGTGGTCCGATTTGAATGACCGTACTTCTGATCACCTTTTTGAGAATTCTGAAGACAAAAAATTCGATGGTCTGAAAGGAGCAGTTGCTTCGGTCTCACATTTAAAGGGCGCATAATCAAGTTAATTACTGGGTTTAATTGCTCTTGTAGCCAAATTTTATTATGATAGAAAAAAAAGAAATTTTGTTACAAAACTTTGTCGCAATATTTTCGAATTGCGAGCATAGCCCGCGGGTTATACAATAGTTTGATGACCTAAACATGTCCTTCGCTGAAGCGAAAGGAAAACTGTTCAATTGTATGCCTTGATAACGCAAACTTTTCTCGAGTCCCTTAAACGTGACTCCAACTTTTGTCAATATCGTGGTCCGATTTGAGTGACCGTACTTCTGATCACCTTTTTGAGAATTCTGAAGACAAAAAATTCGATGGTCTGAAAGGAGCAGTTGCTTCGGTCTCACATTTAAAGGGCGCATAATCAAGTTAATTACTGAGTTTAATTTCTCTTGTAGACAAATTTTATTATGATAGGAAAAACTGAAATTTTGTGACAAAACTTTGTCAACAAATTTTCGAATCTCTTGCTGCCAATCTCGTTTCTTTGTCCAAATTTCCACATATATTTGTGGTTACACAATTTTTTCAAATGCTGTTTAATATTTTTGTGATAATTTTTTACGATTCTTTTGTTTTCGTCTGACACGACTCATAATACACTTAGTACTGTTGCCGGTGGTTTCTTCTTTGTAATTTCTATTAAGTGCCCGAAAATCAAGGCATTGGAAGAAACGAACGACTTGACTGTCTTGCAAGGGAAGGACCCTGAATCTACCTTATATATATCCATCAAATGACAAAATTTTTGTCGACATTCAACATTTCACACTGGCGTTTCTCTCGAAACTCAACATTTTTTGGAGGTTCAATAAAAAAACTATTTGGTATGCATCGATTGATACATTTGCAGACGGAAGTGGTAGTGTATGGGCATTAGTGGAGAGCACAGCATAACTATATTGGCTCTGAGCTAAAGAAATAATATAAAGTTGAAGAATCAGTTAATTGGAAGGGCGCAAAGTCAATAAAACAATTCAAGTTGCAAACTAACGACCAGGGATTTGTTCGTTTAAAGCGGGCTTTAGTATGAACAGATTATTGCACAGACTGCATCCAAAGTTCGAGTAACCGGCAGAAGAACACGATCTTAGAGGTTTTAACCATACTCAAATTGTTACCTTTATGAATATTTCACGTAAAACAGAATAATTAATTACACATAAATTATAATTAGTTTTAACATCGAAGTTAAAATATAACCATAACCATAAATATAAATTAAACTAAAAAAATATTAAAAATAAAATAGCAAACCAAAGAAAATTATTAAATGTAAGTCAAGCGCAAGCTGTAACATCATGTGCATGTGTGAGGCATAGCATTAAATATGGTGTTGATTGAAAAATTAAATATCTAATATAGCAGGACGATAAAGTTTGTAACATTTTTTTCTCATTTGTAACAAATCAATTTGTTGCTCTCTTTTGTCATTTTAAAATTCTAAGCTTTAATTTTTGTTTTTTAAGTAAGTAAAAAATATATCCAAAAAGAAACTTATAGTGCGCAAGAATCCATAATTATAATTATAAATTTAATCTTTGTTTTTCTTATTTGATTATTTTTTTGTAAAAGAAAGAGTGTTAATATAAAGCAATCTACTACAGACAACATTATACCATTCAAGAATTATTATTATTATTTTTTTCGAATATCCAATATTTAACAATGAACACTTAAAAACTAAGTTCCCTATTTTCACATGATTATTTAATTTTCATTTTTTTTTTCAATAATAAAGTAGAATGTAAAATACGAAATATTTCGTTCGGTTTTTTGTATTTTATATTCTAATTTATTGCTACTTACAAATTAATTAAAAATAAAAAATCTTTTTTCTATTTAATGTAATATTTTATATTTCTTTTAATAATAAATTTTAATTATTTCACGAGCGAATGTATGAATTGCTTTAAAATCACATAAGCGGTATATATTTTAATAAAAATTTCTTTTTTTTTTATATGAAAAATTTAGAATTTTGAAATATAGCAAATATAGTGGTATGAGTCGCGTTTTATTTTTTTTTTACTGAAAATAATTTAATATTTGATTCATTTAATAAAATTAATTATGAAAAACAGAAAGATTGAATTAAACATTAAACGAAATTATTATGCTCAATTGCTTGTTAACTTTTATTTTTTATTTTTATATTTTATTTCTTTCTTTTATATTTTATTTCTATAATAAAAATAAAACTGTATCTAACAAAATCTAATTTTTAAATAGTGCCGTAATACTTCTGATGATTTTTCTTTTGCAAAATTTTTGCATGTAATCTAAATAATAGATACTAAGAAATCATATTAAATTTTTCTTTCATTGTTTTTAAAATAACTATTTAAGTAGTTTTTTTTCTCATATTGTTAATAAAAAAGAAAAAAACAATATTTATCGCTAATTTAGCTCTAAAACACGAACAAGCATTCCATATAATTTAGGCCAACACATCAAATCATCTATAAATCTAAAATAACTCTCTAGAAAACGCATAAGCAAAACAGCTTGAAATAAATTTTTTTAATTAATTAGTCTTGGTTTTTTTCTATAACTAAAAATAAATATTTAAATAATATATCGCCAATAGGATTTGTAGATTTTTTTTAGTTTTATTTCATTTATTTGTTATATTATTTGATCGTAATAACAGCATGAGCGTTTTATTTATTAAATTACACTTTTATTTTAGTTTTTAATTTGTACGAATTTATTAGTTAATTTTATGAACTATTTTAATTTATTTTATTTAAATATTATATTTTTTTTTAATAAACGATTTTTATAAATTATGATAAAAATGTTGCCTAATTTTTTTGGTGTTTTTTAGTTACATTTATTATATCTTCGCCATACATTTAAATTTATGTATATGATTAATTAGTTAGAGAGATACAAATTAATTATTAAATAATTGTAAGAATAAATAAAAAAAATTATGTGTGTGATGATTCCAGTTCATTTAATTTCGCGCGAATATTTCGATAAATATAATCGATAATTAACGAATCCCCGATGCACAAAATCCTAATATTCAAACCAGTTTCCACCACTTCTCTTTTAAGTTCTTTTCAATATGTAGATGTGGAATACTTTGGATCACATTTGAGCCGAGTTTGCAGAAATCGAGTTCAGTGCTGCCAACTACAGCTTATTAATTCAATTAATTAACTTTCTGTTAATACTCTACAGGGGTATTGTACAGAAACAGTTCTCTTCCAAAAGGCAAAGTGTTGAATATCAGCCTTTAGTTGTCGCAAGGACATAAATTTCCCTCTGGCTTACTGCTCAACTGTTTACTTCATGATTGACAAACCCAACGTCTTCTTAGAGAATCTTCATGACGATGGAGATGAAAGTGATTAATTACAAATGGTTTGCAAAATACAAAAAAGAAACCTAAATAAACACATAGCCAAATGAAAAGTCCACTATTAGTTTTTCATTTGGCATTTTAGTTAGATTTTGGACGATTTTCATCATATAAGGTATGAGGCCAGGTCAGGGCAGTTAAAAAAGAGCCTCAGCTCAAGCAGTTACACTGTAGAATATTTTCGCAGTATTCAGCCCAACCAGACTTTGGACGAACTAGGGAACTCGTAATTAATTTCTAAAATGCACGGTACAAATATGTAGCAATCTTTTAAGCTTATAGCATTTTATATTCTGCAGAAAACATTGGACTCTATGGAACAATATGGCATGTTCAGACTAGGAAACAACATTCAAATGGAATTTCGGGATCACGGAGCTCCGTGGCTAACCGAGAATGTTATTCGATTTGCTCATATACAATCTAAATTTAATCCGCGAATGAGACAAAAAATAATCAAGTTGAACGGCGTTGAAACGCAGCTCTGTCGTCTATTCTTTGGACTTGCTGTTCCTGAGTCGTCACTAGAAGACTTTGCTTTCCAGAAAATTTTATCGTTTTAAGTTAAATAACCACCTCGATTGTAGCTAGTCCATGTTTAGTGCTGCTCTTGAAGTATCCAAACGCCACTATTTTCACCACGTTAAGCGGAATAGGTACTCGAATACATCTTTAAATTGTTTCTTCCCTTATAATGAGCGGAACGTCCCGACTTTTATCACATTTCTGGCTAAAGTAACATATTTCCAAATGCGTATAATCTTCAGAGTTTCAAAAATAATTTTCTGCGTAATTTCCATTTCACCCCATCCCAATTTTTGAAGATTACATAATTTTTATCCAATTTCATCACCGAATTAACTGCACAATGCATTGTCCCCTACATACAATTGCTAAATTTAGAAAAATAAAAAATAACTAAATAATATATTCAATTATTTTTCCAAATTAGAAGCATATATTCTTTCAAATAAATTTTTTCGAAAAGCGATGACAAAAATGGAGCTCACTACTAATTTTCAGTGAAACTCACCAAATCACCAAAATTTTAAGGATTAAAATTATTAATTTTTTTTTGATTAATATTACCGATTAGTATTAAATAAAATTATTTTTACTTTGAATGATTAGTTGTGGAATTTATTGAAGTTTAGTAACGATTTAGTTGATTATTTTTATTAAAAATTATCTCTTATTTATAATTATTTTTATTTTTTAATTATTAAAAAGAGGAGTTTATACTAAAATAATAATTATTAATATACATATTATAATTATACATTAGCCGCGCTTATTATTCAATAAATATATATTAAATTCTCTCGCATTTTTCAGCTTAAAAAATTATTTTCTAATATCTTTTTTTTTTTTTTTTGTTAATATGAAAACCATAAATTTATTGTTTAATGTACTTTTTTTTTTGTTTATTTTATGTTTTTTATTGTTTATTTATTCCCGTTTTGATTTATGGTGTGTGAATGTGATAGTTTTTATTATATTTTTATTTTTTAATCTATTACAATTACTAAGTTTCTTTTGGTTAATCACCACCTAAACTTAATGCCTGTACTATACGTGGATCAGCTTTACTACCCTCACGAAATTCTTCTAACGTTAGACGATCATCATGATTTTTATCCATTTGATCGAAAATTTTATCAACTCGCTTTTGTGGTGTATTGTCGTCTTCTGTTTGTGGTTGTTGTCCCTAATTTAATTAATATGGAAAAAAATGTATGGACAAGAAAAAAATTAAAAAAAAAATTATTTTTATTTTATATAGGTACATAAAGAAATGTGCATAACAGTGATAAAGCTCATAAAGAGAAAGAATAATATAAATTATGAATGATACTTACGACCATCTGATAAATGGCATCTACTATATTGTACATTTCTTCTCTCGTTATGTAGCCGTCATTGTCAACATCGTATAACCTAAATGCCCCTGGAAAATTAACCAGAAAAATTTTTCTCATAAACAAGGATCTTTCAATTACATTGACAAATTCGTTATTGACACTTACAATGTAATTTTTCATCCAAATTACCCCTAGATGTGATTGATAACGCTCGAATGAATTCTTCGAATTCAATTGAACCATCCTGAAATTGATAAAATTTGTTAATGATTTTTGCTTATTTGATCATAATTTTTGTGAAATTTCTTCCATTTATTATAATAGATACAAAATAATAACCATAAAAGTTTTGTAACTTGAATGAAAATAAAATTACTTCCATGGTCTGATTTAGATAAAATATAAAAAAACATAACACAGTTATGATTGGGCGTAAAGCCCAATCATACGATACTCTAGATGAAATAGGCAAGAGTTTATTGTACTGGAAAATATGTCATCTCAAATTCTTTCGAATAGCGATTAGCGACTTTTGTGTGGGAGATGGTAAAAGCAGAGGGAGGAGGTTATTTAATGTTTGAATAAAACACTAATCGTAGTATACAAAATGTTCCATGCTGAAATTAAAGTTTGTAGCTTTCATAATTTTTGAACAAATTTGTCTGAATTTATGGCATTTGTATGGGAGGTAGCAGAGAAAGTGGCAGCTTTTGGATGATTTTGAATCTGCCTATCAAAATCCTAATCACATTGCCTTGTTACTCATATGCTCGAAGGAGAAATACATTTCTTGAATTTCCAATACAAAATAAACTGCCAACAAGTCGGGCGAAACTTTATTATTCTTGGGACAAGTTGCGGATGAGTGGAAAGTCAATATGCAGGTTAGAGTGGTTAGGGAAGGCTAAGTGAAAGGGAGTTCTTGGGCAGGACTGTTAACAATATTTCATTCGTTTCTGTAAGTTTGGTTTTTTGAGGGGAGGAGTAGGGGTAATAGTAAGGGTGGGTGGATGTTAATAACTTTTAAATTAATTGCTTGAATCACGTCCAATATTCTCTGTATAGAATGTGTTTCATAGACGAAGTTGCATAGAATTTTCATAAAATTCGGTGTATTTTACATTCATGAAACCGAACATTTGTATGGGAGGGGGTAGAGAATATAGGGGAATCGTAAAATTTGATACGCAGTTTTTTTTCGCGTCTCTTGTAAGGTGATTGTATAGAATTTCAAGTTCGTAGCTTTTAGTTTGTTGGTTATTAGTTGATTTAATGAAATTGGTCGAAATCATAGTTTTGTATGGGAGGGGGTAGAAGCGCAAACGCGATTTCAAAACTTTTAAAGCAACTTCATTTGAATTATTTTTGTAAGTTCTTATGCCAAATTTGAAATTGATAGCTTTTAAGAGTTAGCTGATAGCTGATTTCTTAAAAATGCTCGAAAAAATAATTTTGTACGGGAGGGGGTAGAAGAGGTAGAGGAATCGTCAAACTTGTGATGCAATTTTCTTTTATTTTTATTGTAAGGTGCTCGTACGAAATTTCGAGTTTGTAGCTTTTAATTTGTTGGTTATTAGTTGATTTAATGAAATTAGTCGAAATCATACTTTTGTATGGGAGGGGGTAGAAGGTCAAGCGCGATTTTAAAACTTTTAACGCAATTTCATTTTAATTATTTTTGTTAGTTGTTATGCAAAATTTCAAATTGATAGCTTTTAATAGTTAGGTGATAATTGATTTCTTGAAAATGGTCGAAAAAATAATTTTGTATGGGAGGGGGTAGAAGTGTTAAAGGTTTCCGACCAGTTAATATTTCGTATATTTAGGGATTTTTTTTAAATGCATTTCGCAAATTTTAAAATTTCTACCTTAAAATTTCACTCAAAAATTTTCAGTTAATGTGTTTTTTTCAATGCACATGAAACACGTTGTGCACGTTAGACCGGGGGAGTCGGTTTATAACAAATATGGATCAAGTTATTATTAGTTTTCTATGTGGATTAAATACAGGCATTCACATGCAAAATTTGAACTTAGTATCTTTTACCAGAGCCCTAAAAAAATCACTCAAAGTTTTCGATATTTTTGCTTATTACCTCCCTCCCCTTACACCTTCCAACTTAAAATTTTTATCAAAATTAACTATTATGTAGTTCTACAATCTGACAAATTTTTGATTTGATATATGTACCATTTTTGGAGATATAAGGATTTGTAATTTTGAAAAGTGCGCCATTTTTGAAATGCTCCCCATTTCCCCCCACTACTATTATTTCAACATGTTATATTTTTTTTGTATTTACCTAGTATAGCTTAATATAAGTTTTAAGTTTCAATTACATAGCTCAAGAGATAGTTGAGATATTAATTTTTAAGTGTTTTTCTTTGCACCCCCCTTGACCCTCCCCTTTACAATAAATAGCCGCTTTCTAAGCTGGTTCCAATGAAACTATATGCCGCCTTAACGGTCTCTAAATATGATTTTGTTACGATAAGTAATTTCGAAGATATAATCATTTGAAAAAAAAATTCGGCCGACAATTGGTTCTAAGCCCCCCTTTTCGCACCCCAATGGATAAAAAAATTAAATTATTTTTAAAAGTTGTCCCACAAACCCCTCTATATTAATTTTGAGTTTTAACTTCCTAGCTGTTACCATGGTTGAGATATTTGAATTCGTATTTTTCGGTTTAAGCGCTCCCCCCGCCTCCCCCTGAACCCGTATACCCCCGAAAATGGGTATCCGCCTGGAATCCGCAACTATCTACAATCCCCCCAAAAATGAAATTGCTATCTTGAAGGGTTTGGGAGTTAATGTGCGCTGAGCGTACACGTCGGCGTACGGGGGACGGCGGACGGCGAACGGCGAACGGCGTACGGCGGACGGCGTACGGCGGACGGCGTACGGCGGACGGCGTACGGCGGACGGCGGACGGCGGACGGCGTACAGACAGACGGATTTTTTTTTTTTGCATTTTTAGGCTAATTTAGTCATGAAACGCGAAAAAAAAATTTCAGTGTAGCAAACTTTTTTTTTTTCTTGTGTCGATCACAATACTTTATTATTATAATAATAAAGTAAAATTGTATGGGAGGTTGTAAAAGGAGTGAAGCGAAGTTCATATTTTTTTTTAGCGTTTATTGCAATTATTAAGTGACAAGTTCCTGCAAAGTTTGAAGTTTGTATTTTTCCTAGTTTCAATGAAAATCGATTAAATTCATTTGCCAAAAATTGTGCATTTGTATGGGAAGGGGTTGAAGGAGTATTTGAATCAAAACCAAGTTTTTCAACATCAATGACATTTATAATAGTATACTTTTTTTCAAAATTTAATGTTAATAGCTTTGACGGGTTTGGAGAAAAAATAATTTAGTTCAAATTCCGAAATTTCGTGAAATTTGTATAGGAGGGGTAGAAAGAGTGAGTTGATAGCTTTGACAAAATCGGTTGCAATTGTAATAACATTAATTATGACAAAGATTGGTTCTTTTAGCTTTACTAGTTGCTATGAAAACCGAATAAAAGTATTTTTGAAAAATGTGCTTTTGTTTGGAAGGTGGTAGAAGGAGTAAAAGGATTGTTTTTGGCGTCAATGATTTTAACATCTTTATACTATGACCTAATTTTCAAGCCAATACCTGAAATAGTTTCGGAGAAAAATCAATTTCTTTAAATTCCGAAATTTTCTGAAATTTGTTTTGGGAGGGGCTAGAAGAAGTGAAGGAATTTGGCCCGTTCACGAACCTAAAGTTACTTTTTTCCTAAAAATGATATAAAGGGTTTGCCAATAAGGACTTGACAACTTTTTTTCAAAAGAAAATGCAAACCATTTGAGACGTTGTTCCTTCGTGTACTTTACCATGATAAAAATGTTAAGTTTACTGAATAAATTGACAGTGACAGTTTGATGATTAGTGAAAGGGTGCGTTCACAAATTGAATTCAAAGTTGTCAAGTCCCTATTGGAAAACCCGATATAAAATTTTTTAACAAGATAGGTCAAAGCTTTCAAGAGTTATGGTGTAGACAGACGGACAGACAGACAGACGGACAGGCAGACAGACGGACAGACGGTCACTCGGAATTGAGGTTTTTGAGCGACAACAAATATTTCTGAACTCTTGGTGATTCTGTGCGATCATTATTTCTTAGCGTTACAAAAGTCAACGCAAACACAATATACTCTCAGATTTCATCTAGAGTATAAATAAACTGCCAACAAGTCGGGCGAAACTTTATTATTCTTAGGACAAGTTGCGGATGCGTGGAGAGTTAATTTAACACTTTGAGGAAACGTTCAAAGGCTCCAGTACTTATAATCAATATTTCGTTCGTTATTTATCCAAGTTTGAGTTTTTATGAGGGGAGTGGTGAGGCGTGATGGTAAGAGTAGGTGGATGTTAATAATTTTTTAATTAATTGCTTGAATCGCGTCCAATATTCTCTGTATAGAATGTCAGTTTCATAGACGAAGTTGCATAGAGTTTTCATAAGATTCGGTGTATTTTACATTCACGAAACCAAACATTTGTATGGGAGGGGGTAGAGGAGGTAGGGGAATCGTAAAATTTGTTACACAATTTTATTTCCTTTATCTTTTAGTGTGCTCGTACAAAATTTCAAATTTGTAGCTTTTAATTTGTTAGTTATTAGTTGATTCAATAAAATTGGTCGAAATCATACTTTTGTATGGGAGGGGGTAGAAGGGCAAGCGCGATTTCAAAACTTTTAACATAATTTTATTTCAATTAATTTTATAAGTTTTTATGCAAAATTTGAAATTGATGGCTTTTTAAGAGTTAGCTGATAACTGATTTCTTAAAAATGCTCGAAAAAATAATTTTGTATGGGAGAAAGTAGAGGAGGTAGGGGAATCGTCAAGTTTGTGACACAATTTTCTTTCTTTTCTCATGTAAGCTGCTCGTACAAAATTTCAAGTTCGTAGCTTTTCATTTTTTGGTTATTAGTTGATTTAATGAAATTGGTCGAAATCATACTTTTGTATGGGAGGGGGTAGAAGGGCAAACGCGATTTCAAAATTTTTAACGTCATTTTATTTCAATTATTTTTGTAAGTTTTTATGCAAAATTTCAAATTGATAGGTTTTAATAGTTAGGTGATAATTGATTTCTTAAAAATGGTCGAAAAAATAATTTTGTATGGGAGGGGGTAGAAGTTTTAAAGGTTTCGACCAGTTAGTATTTCGTAAATTTAGGAATTTTTTTTAAATGCATTTCCTAAATTTTCAAGTTTCTACCTTCAAATTTCATTCAAAAATTTTCAGTTTAAGTGGTTTTTTCGTTGCACATGAAATACTTGTGCACGGTAGACCAGGGGGGTCGGTGCATAACAATTGAGGAATTTTTATTATTTTTTCTGTATGTACAACAAATAGATGTATCCACAAAATTTAAATTTTGTATCTTTCACCAGAGCCCTTAAAAAATCAATCAAAATTTGCGACATTTTCGGTTACCACCTCCCTCCCCTTACACCTCCCGACCCAAAATTTGTACCAAATTTAAAAACTATATAGCTCTACAATTTGACAAAGTTTGAATTTTATATCTTTACTCAATTTTGAATTATAATGATTTGAAATTTTGGAAGGTGCACCATTTTTGAAATGCTCCCCATTTCCCCCCACTTCTATTTTCTCCAAATGTTATATTTTTCTCGTACTTCTCTAGTATAGCTTAATATAGGTTCTAAGATTGAATTACATAGCTTAATAAATAGCCGAGATATTGGGTTTTAAGTGTTTTTCTTTGCACCCCCCTGACCCTCCCCCTTACAATAATTAGCTTTTGTCTCAACTGATTCTAGTGGATCTATATACCAGCTTAACGGTCTCAAAATATCAATTTTTTGTGGTAAGTAATTTCGAAGATATAATCATTTGAAAAAAAAATCCGGCCGACAATTGGTTCTTAGCCCCCCCCCTTTTTGCACCCCAATGGATAAAAAAATTAAATTATTTTTAAAAGTTGCCCCACAAACCTCTCTATATGTATGTTGATTTTTAGCTTCCTAGCTGTAACCATAGTTGAGATATTTGAATTCGTATTTTGCAGCTTAAGCGCTGCCCCCGCCTCCCCCTGAACCCGTACACCCCTCCAAAATAAATTTCCGTCTGAGATCCGCAACTATCTACAATCCCTTCAAAAATAAACTTTCTATCTTGAACGGTTTGGGAGTTAATGTGCGCTGAGCGTACACACCGGCGTACGGCGGACGGCGTACAGACAGACGGATTTTTTTTTTTTTGCATTTTTAGGCTAATTTAGTCATGAAACGCGAAAAAACAAAATTTTTTTCCAAGTCGATCACAATACTTTATTATTATAATAATAAAGTAAAAACATTCATCATTATTTTTTATTTTGAGTAATATGTAATTCAACCGCATATTTTGGATGGGTATGGATAGGGTAGGCATCTGATCGACATTATTAGCCGATGCTCAATATTGTAATTACCATATGCACATCAATTGTGCTCATCATACCTTCACGTGGTAGCCACCGGGAACTGGTATTGTCCATCCGGAATTGACTTGCTGAACTGATAAGTGGGAGTGCTAATGACACGGAAAAATTCTAGCATTATAATATGTCCCTCCAAGCTAGAGAGTGGGAGATATGTTAACAACTCATCCTCGGAAGAATTAGACATGTCTTGAAACCTGAAGCACCAACGTGGACTGGAATGATTCAACGGCAACGACTACGCAAACGAAAAATTAACTATTCTTTTGGATCTTGGATTATGCGATCCCTGTACAGAGCAAGAACAGTGAGAGCACTTCAAGAACAAGCAAGCAAATACAATATGAACACTATTGCACTCCAAGAAACTGAATTATTAGGTAGCAAGATTACTAACATTGGATCGGATGCAATTTTCGAAAGTGGAAAAAAATTGGGAAGCCGGGAGTTCGGAGTTGCGTTTTTCGACGACAATAAGTTTAAACACAAAGTTACCAACTTCAAATCCGTCAATGAACGATTGTGTGCAATCATCATCAAAACAAAATTCTTTACTGTTTGGCTTACTAATGTCCACGCCTCAACGGAAGACAAAGACGCCAAAGTTAAAGACGATTTCTACAGCACCTTAGAATCAACATTCGACTCCCTTCGGTCGAACGATATTAAAATAGTATTAGGCGACTTTAAAGCAAAAGTGGGCAAAGAACAAACTTACATAGGGACAATTGGAAGGCCAAACTTCATGATATTAGTAACGACAACGGCCAGAGACTGGCGGATTTTGCCAGCAGCAAAAACATTATTGTAAGCTCGACATGCTTTCCGCATTGTGACATTCGTAAAAGAACTTGGACATCACTCGACGGACGAACATTTATCCAAATCGATCACGTTCTAATATAGAAGAGAAGAGCCTCTTGCATTCGCTTGCACGTAAAGGGTCTAATTGCGACACAGATCATTATTTAGTAAAGATCAAGTTGCCGTGTTGAATCTTAAATTCGCCACAAAAAAACTCACGGACGAAAAAGTAGTTACGAAATAAGTACTAGCCTTGGAGAGGCACTTCGGTACAATGCATGCCAATAGAAGAAATGTGGCAAAATATCAGGGATGGCAAAACATCCGTCGCAGAGGAGGTGATACGGCAATAACCCCGTTGCTTAGAAAATATTAACCGAACGGCCGACACGAGCCAAAAGGGAAAAATATAATGATCGGAAACTTCCGGTTGGCGTCAATGGAACACTATGCTTCAAATCTCCACAACTCACAACAACGACCTACATATTCTTACAAGATCCCTGCAGAGTACTAAGCAGGTATTTGTAAACCTTGACTCAGTATCAAGGGTAGTTGGACTACGCATTAACGAAAACAAAACAAAAGTGATGACACAAACTAGGAAAAGGACGCCAATTAAACAAAACATTACAGTAGGCGACTATAACCAAAAAAAACGACAACTTTATTTACCTAGGGGTGAACAAATCGAAGCATGGAACTAAGCCCATCGAAATTAAAAGAAAGATTATGATAGCAAATAAGACGTGTTATTCGGTACTTCCAATAATTAGAAACAAGAACGTACACAGGAAAACTAAACTAAAAATACTTAAAACAATTATAAGAACTGTACTATGCTATGGCAGCAAAACGAGGAAATGAACTCAGGTATCTGAAAAATTAATCAACTCCTTTGAAAGAAAGGTTCTCAGGTTCTCGATCTGGAGAACACGATACATTAGAGAATTTTATGCCATCTTCGACAATTCAGAAGTGTCAGCCCTCATAAAATTTAAGAAACTACAATGAGCTGGTCGTGTGGAGTGGATGGATGACACAATAATTCCCAAACGAACACTAAAAGAGAACATTAATGGACAAATACCTGTCGGAAAATCACGCAAGCGCTGGGAGGATTCGATTGACGTAGACAGCAGCATTTCTTTTTGAGGAACGATTTGAGCTGTAGTGCCATCGTAAATCAGTATATAATTCTAATACACAAAAGTAACCATTCGCAATTACTTAGCAGCTGTTTCGAATTAATTTCTTTTCACTGCACTACCCTGATACAACAACATTTTCTAAGCCAATTACAACCATTTCTTATTCAAAAAAAATTCTTTTTAATATATAGCAGCTATTTTTTCCGCAAAATATTTTCAATTACTCCAAAGATTTCCGGATTCATTGCAGGAGGTACTCCAAGTATAAAAAATATTTACTAACAAGTTTCTTATGGTTTGGTGAATGTTTTCACAGCGCATTTTGAAATGAAAGAATAGATTTCCGGCTTCTACACTGTTATGCTTTATTATTCGTGACGTTTCGGTCTCTGCTGAGACAGTTTGATAAAGGTCTCAGCAGAGACCGAAACGTCACGAATAATAAAGCATAACAATGTAGAATCCGGAAATCTATTCTTTCAAGTTTCTTATGATTATCTGTGATTAGTACAAAGCGAAAGATTGGAGGATGTTAGAGGTGTCGGTGGAAGTTACTTTTACAATACCGAAAACGAGAAAATTAGCTCGAGTCATTCAAGAAAATTGAACGGCTTTCTGAATTTTATTTTTTTTTGTAAATGCGAGCATTTATCATTTAAAGATGTTCTTCTCAATATTGTTAGTTCATCATCAAACTTGGATAAGAATCAAATATATTGCAAATCGAACCAAGTAGCTAGCACAGGAGGAGTATGTTAGAATCCATCTGAAGGAGGAGTACAATTGAATCAACCAGATGGCCCCTGTGCATTGTGGCTATAAACCTAAATACATTATTGACTGGCTTAGAAGCATAGTTGTAATAGTTTCCATCTTTCATCCTCTCAAATAAGACTCTTTAGGTTTCTTTCTAAAATTTTCTTTCATAGGGGAGGGTTGTGTACCCTGGTTCGCTTTTCACTTAATCCACTAAAATTTATAATATATCAACACATGACATTTATCGCGTATCTTGTTTTAAAGGTACAAATCTCAGCTTCAAAATTTCATCCTAACATTAATATATAATGCACTATTATTAATGTTATGAACAAAAATGTAGCTAAAATTAAAACGGTCCAAGGTACAAGTAGTACTTCTATTGGTACAAATATAGGAATATTTATAATCAAAAATAACCTGACAATCTGACGACGAATTTTCTAAAATTAAAATATTTTTCTAGAACCGAACTAAAATAATGGTATACATTGTGACAAAAAAGTAACAGCAATTTGTAAATAAAATTACTCTGGGGAAAGATATTTAAAAAAAAATTTTTTTTTTGGTAAGCAGGTTTCCTTAATTCTTGTGTCCTGTCCTTAATTCTTATCCCAAAAAATAGCGCGGTCTGTTAATCAGTTTGTTTACAGCAGCTGGTTGAATCCGTACACCTCAGTAGTCCACGGCGATTTTTGTGTTACGTCCTTTTCTTCCTCCATTGCGATGATTGTTGATAGGTTTGCATGTCAATCTCATAGACCTATGCCACGTCACCAGTTATAATGCGTTCCACGAATATGGGATCAGAATTCGCACGTTCAAGGATGTCCAAAGAGACCAGTTCACAGTAATTTTTATGCTATAGAGCATATTGTATTTGCTTTACCCTTTGTAACGCTAAGAAATAATGATCGCACAGAGGCGCCTAGGGTACAGAAATATTTGTTGTCGCTCAAAAACCTCAATTCCGAGTGACCTTCTGTCCGTTTTTCTGTCTACAACATAACTTTCGAAAGCTGCTAAAATTATTCATAAATCTTTTTAAGCAAAAAATCCCTCCACTCCTTCTACACCTTCCCATACAAGTTTCATGAAATTTAAAAATTTAAAAAAATTCATTTTCTCCGAACCATTTCAGCTATTGGCTTGAAAATTAGGTCATAATATAAGGATGTAAATATCATTTTACGTAAAAAAATATTGAGCTGAACCCTTTGCTCCTTCTACCCTCTCCCATACAAATGCACAATTTTCAAAAATGCATTTATTTGGTTTGCATTGTAACTAGCAAAGCAAAAAAAAAACCATTTTCGTCATAATTAATTTTATTAAAATTGCAACCAATTTTGTGAAAACTAACAACTTCATCTCACTCTTTCTGCCCCTTCCAATACAAATTTCACGAAATTTCGGAATTTTAATTAAATTATTTTTCGCCAAATCCGTCAAAGCTATCAACTTTAAATTTTGAAAAAAGTGTACTATTACAAATATCATTGATATCGAAAAATTTGGGTTTGAATCGAATACTTCTTCTACCACCACACATACAAATGCACAATTTTTGTAAATACATCGATTTATTTTCGTTGAAACAAGAAAAAGTGCAAACTTAAAATTTTGTCAAAATTTGTCTCTTAATAATTGCAATAAATGCTGAAAAACAAACTTCACTTCACTCCTTCTACCACCTCCCAAGCAATATTTTGTATTGAAAATTCAACAGAAGTATTTCTCCTTCGAACACATGAGTAACAAGGCAATGTGACTAGGATGTTGATAAGAAGATTCAAAATCATCCAAAACCTCCCACTTTCTCTGCCACCTCCCATACAAATGCCATAAATTTAGACAAAAATTGTTGTTTCCTCAAAAATTATTTTTTTATAAAATAATTACGAATAGTCCTACCTGCTTATTACAAAAAAAATTTGAAATATGATTTCCCTGACTAATTTTTTTTACAAATTGCTGTTACTTTTTTGCCACATATTATAATTCTTTTTCAATAGCGTTACAAGCCAAATCGGGTCTTCGGTTGTATGTCTTTAACAAATGGATGGTATGCTGATACTTTTCACTACCCTTGATATCTGAATCATTGATTTATGAATCCTTGACTTCACGTAACTCGTCACGGACCAAAGTATAATTAATATATAAGACAGAAAATTATTTCATTTTAACAATCAGTAAAAATCAATCTATTTTATAATAAAAATATTCAAAACTAAACAAATATGGAAGACGGAGAAAAAAGTTGCGAGGAAAAAGTTACAAGGCTTCACTAATTACTTCAAAAACAATTACACTTAAAATAAAATAAACTGCCAACAAGTCGGGCGAAACTTTATTATTCTTGGAACAAGTTGCGGATGTGTGGAAAGTCAATATGCAGGTTAGAGTGGTTAGGGAAGGCTAAGTGAAAGGGAGTTCTTGGGCAGGGCTGTTGTCAATTTAACAATATTTCATTCGTTTCTGCAAGTTTGGGTTTTTATGAGGGGAGGAGGAGGGGTAATAGCAAGGGTGGGTGGATGTTAACAGCTTTTTAATAATTGCTTGAATCACGTCCAATATTCTCTGTATAGAATGTGTTTCATAGACGAAATTGCATAAAATTTTCATAAGATTCGGTATTTTATTTTCACGAAACCGAAAATTTGTATGGGAGGGGTAGAGAAGGTAGAGGAATCGTAAAATTTGATATGTAGTTTTATTTCGCTTCTCTTGTAAGGTGCTTGTATAAAATTTTAAGTTTGTAGCTTTTAGTTTGTTAGTTATTAGTTGATTTAATGAAATTGGTCGAAATCACAGTTTTGTATGGGAGGGGGTAGAAGCGCAAGCGCGATTTCAAAACTTTTCAAGCAACTTCATTTGAATTATTTTTATAAGTTTTCATGCAAAATTTGAAATTGATAGCTTTTAAGAGATAGCTGATAACTGATTTCTTAAAAATGCTCGAAAAAATAATTTTGTATGGGAGGGGGTAGAGGAGGTAAGGGAATCGTAAAATTTGTGAAAGAATTTTCTTTCTTTTCTGTTGTAAGGTGCTCGTACAAAATTTCAAGTTCGTAGCTTTTAATTTGTTGGTTATTAGTTGATTTAATGAAATTGGTCGAAATCATGCTTTTGTATGGGAGAGGGTAGAAGGGCAAGCATGATTTCAAAACTTTTACCGTAATTTTATTAAAACTATTTTTCTAAGTTTTTGTGCAAAATTTCAAATTGATAGCTTTTGATAGTTAGGTGATAATTGATTTCTTAAAATTGGTCGAAAAAATAATTTTGTATGGGAGGGAGTAGAAGTTTTCAAAATATTCGACCAGTTATTATTTCAAACATTTAGAGATTTTTTTTAAATGCATTTCCCAAATTTTCAAGTTTCTACCTAAAAATTTCATTCAAAAATTTTCAGTTTATGTGTTTTTTTCATTCCACATGAAACACCTTGTGCACGTTAGACCCCTACTTCGGAGAATAACAATTTTGGAACAAATTACTACTTTTTTTCTATCTATATCAAATAGATGTGTCGACATGCAAAATTTAAACTTTGTATCTTTTACCAGAGCCATAAAAAAATTACTCAAAATTTTCAACATTTTCGCTTTCCACCTCCCTCCCCTTACACCTCCCAACTCAAATTTTTTACCAAAATTAAAAATTATATAGCTCTATAATCTGACAAATTTTTGATTTGGTATCTGTTCTGAATTTTGAGATTTGATGATTTGTAGTTTTGGAAAGTGCGCCATTTTTGAAATGCTCCCCATTTCCCCCCACTACTATAATGTCCACATATTATATTTTTTCATATGTCGCTAGTAAATCTTAGTATATATTTTAAGTTTTAATTACATAGCATAAGAGACAGTTGAGATATTAATTTTTAAGTGTTTTTCTTTGCACCCCCCTGACCCTCCCCCTTTCACTAATTAGCTTCTATCTAAACTTCTTCTAGTAGATCTATAGATTATCTTAATAGTCTCAAAATATCAATTTTTTATGGGTAGTAATTTCGAAGATATAATCATTTGAAAAAAAAATTCGGCCCACAATTGGTTCTTAGCCCCCCCTTTTCGCACGCCAATGGATAAAAAAATTAAGTTATTTTTAAAAGTTGTCCCGCAAACTCCTGTATATGTATGTTGATTTTTAGCTTCCTAGCTGTAGCCATGGTTGAGATATTTGAATTCGTATTTTTCGGTTTAAGCGCTCCCCCCGCCTCCCCCTGAACTCGTACACCCCCCAAAATTGGTATCCGCCTGAGATCCGCAACTACCTACAATTCCTCCAAAAATGAACTTTCTATCTTGAAGGTTTTGGGAGTTAATGTGCGCTGAGCGTACACGTCGGCGTACGGCGTACGGCGGACGGCGTACAGACAGACGGATTTTTTTTTTGCATTTTTAGGCTATTTTAGTCATGAAACGCGAAAAAAAAAAATTTCAGGGTAGCAAATTTTTTTTTTTTCCCAAGTCGATCACAATACTTTATTATTAAAATAATAAAGTAAAATTTACTTTGTACGCCGAAAAACTATTTCTTCTACTTGTGCTAAGTACGGGCTATTCGAAAGGGTGACATATATTGACAATTTACTAAAAACAAAAGGCAAATTTGAGTGAAATCCCTTTTTTTCAAAACGATGTTGAATTCGTTAAAACAACAATAGGACCGAAAAAAATACAATAGGTTCAAGGAGCATGACTTTCGCCTAAATCCCGTAAAAGTAAATTGTTTTTGTTTCATCAATAATAAAGTATTGTGATCGACACAAAAAAAAAAAAGTTTGCTACCCTGAAATTTTTTTTTTTCGCGTTTCATGACTAAATTAGCCTAAAAATGCAAAAAAAAAAAATCCGTCTGTCTGTACGCCGTACGCCGACGTGTACGCTCAGCGCACATTAACTCCCAAACCCTTCAAGATAGAAAGTTCATTTTTGGAGGGATTGTAGATAGTTGCGGATCTCAGGCGGATACCCATTTTGGGGGGTGTACGGGTTCAGGGGGAGGCGGGGGGAGCGCTTAAACCGAAAAATACGAATTCAATTATCTCAACCATGGTAACAGCTAGGAAGCTAAAACTCAACATACATATAGAGGGGTTTCTGGGACAACTTTTAAAAATAATTTAATTTTTTCATCCATTGGGGTGCGAAAAGGGGGGGCTAAGAACTAATTGTCGGCCGAATTTTTTTTTCAAATGATTATATCTTCGAAATTACTTATTGTAAAAAAATCATATTTAGAGACCGTCAAGGTGGCATATAGTTCCATTGGATCCAGCTCAGAACGCGGCTAATTATTGTAAGGGGAGGGTCAGGGGGGGTGCAAAGAAAAACACTTAAAAATTAATATCTCAACTATCTTCTAAGCTATGTAATTGAAACTTAAAACGTATATTAAACTACACTAGGCAAATACAAAAAAAATATAATATGTCGAAATAATAGTAGTGGGGGGAAATGGGGAACATTTCAAAAATGGCGCACTTTTCAAAACTACAAACCCTTATATCTCAAAAACTAGTACAGATATTAAAACAAAAATTTGTCAGATTGTAGAACTACATAATGGTTAATTTTGGTAAAAATTTTAAGCTGGGAGGTGTAAGGAGAGGGAGGTGATAAGCAAAAATGTCGAAAATTTTGAGTGATTTTTTTAGGGCTCTAGTGAAAGATAAAAAGTTAAAATTTTGCATGTGAATACCTATATTTAATATACATAGAAAAATAATATTAACTTGATCCATATTTATTATAAACCGACTCCCCCGGTCTAACGTGCACAACGTGTTTCATGTGCATTGAAAAAAACACATAAAATGAAAATTTTTGAGTGAAATTTTAAGGTAGAAACTTGAAAATTTGCGAAATGCATTTAAAAAAAATTTCTAAATATACGAAATATTAACTGGTCGAAAACCTTTAAAACTTCTACCCCCTCCCATACAAAATTATTTTTTCGACCATTTTCAAGAAATCAATTATCACCTAACCATTAAAAGCTATCAAATTCAAATTTTGCGAAACAACTTACAAAAATAATTAAAATGAAATTGCGTTCAAAATTTTAAAATCGCGCTTGCCCTTCTACCCCCTCCCATAAAAAAGTATGATTTCGACTAATTTCATTAAACCAACTAATAACCAACAAATTAAAAGCTATGAACTTGAAATTTCGTACGCGCATCTATCAACAAAAATGAAAGAAAATTGCATCACAAGTTTGACGATTCCCTTACCTCCCTCCCATACAAAATTTTTTCGAGCATTTTTAAGATATCAGTTATCAGCTAACTCTTAAAAGCTATCAATTTCAAATTTGGCATAAAAACTTATAAAAATAATTCAAATGAAGTTGCTTTAAAAGTTTACAAATAGCGCTTGCGCTTCTACCCCCTCCCATACAAAACTACGATTTCGACCAATTTTATTAAATCGACTAATAACCAACAAACTAAAAGCTACGAACTTGAAATTCTATACAAGCACCTTACAAGAGACGCGAAATAAAACTGCGTATCAAATTTTACGATTCCCCTATATTCTCTACCCCCTCCCATACAAATGTCGGTTTCATGAATGTAAAATACACCGAATTTTATGAAAATTCTATGCAACTTCGTCTATGAAACACATGCTATACAGAGAATATTGGACGTGATTCAAGCAATTAATTAAAAAGCTATTAACATCCACCCACCCTTACTATTACCCCTACTCCTCCCCTCATAAAAACCCAAACTTACAGACACGAATGAAATATTGTTAACAGTCCTGCCCAAGAACTCCCTTTCACTTAGTCTTCCCTAACCACTCTAACCTGCATATTGACTTTCCACTCATCCGCAACTTGTCCCAAGAATAATAAAGTTTCGCCCGACTTGTTGGCAGTTTATTTTTTCTTAATTTTCAATTTATAATGTAAAACTGACAAGTTTAAAAGTTTAGTGTTGTAATTGTTGATCAGTTTGATAAAGGCCCTAAAAGAGATCGAAACGTCATATTATTTATTTAAGTTAGGGGACTAAGTGAGTGCACTGCGGTCTTTCCGACCTATTGTACGATAATTGCCCCTTTACCCTACCATATCCCAGTAGCTTTAGCTAATTTGAGTATAAGTGAGGGAGCCATGTTGGCTAGTTCCTCGGTGGAAAGGATGCCCTTCCCAAGAATCTTGAGTCTGCTCCTTGCCATTGCTTCACAGTGGCATAGGATATGTATTGTCGTTTCCGAGTCTTCGAGACAGAGACGACATATGTCAGTTTCAGCTAAGCCCATTTTTTCGAGGTGATGGTTTACTCCACTGTGCCACGTAATTAGCCCGATTAGAGTATTGATATCCCTTTTGCTGAATCTCAGGATATCCTCTACTTTATTTTTATGTGGTAGGATTAATTTTTTCGAGGTTGATAAGCCAGGAAGTCTATTCCAGTGGATTATATGTTTTTCTTGAACCCACTTCTTAATTGAGGAGTTAAGAAACCCTTTTGGTTTTCCGCAGAAAGGTTCTGAGCCAATTAAGTTTTCTTCAACGCCTTTTTTTGCTAAGCGATCGGCCTCCTCATTTCCCTCAATTCCCAAGTGTCCTGGCACCCACATTAAGGTTACATCATTCCTTTTCCCCAGGATGATTAGGTCTTGAAGGCAGTCCCAAACTAGCTTCGATCCATGTTTGTTGGATGATAACGCTTTTAGAACTGCCTGACTATCCGATAGGATATAAATTGGTTTGTTGCGATGAGCTCTCCTTATGTACTCTTGGATGCATAGCTCGATTGCCATTAGTTCAGCCTGGAAGATTGTGGCTTTTTTGCCGAGTGATTTTGAAACCGAGAAGTTAGGTCCCTTGACTCCAGCTCCCGTCCCCTCGGAGGTGCACGAACCGTCTGTATACCAGATGGTTGAACCCTCTGTCAGTTCAGGTGACGCGGATCGTCAGTCTGTGCGTTCACCAATTATAACCTTGAAGGGGGTTTCAAAGTTATATTTTGAATCGTCATAAGGCGTAACAGTGTAAAATCCGGACAATTTTCATTTCAAGTTGAAAATAAAAATTCTTTTCAGATCCCAAAAATAATAAGTCTCAAAAATTACTTTTTTTAGCCTTTTAATTTGTCATAAATAACATAAAAAAATACGGTCCTTAAATCGTTTAAT
The DNA here is from genome assembly GCA_963669355.1 of Chorisops tibialis. Taxonomy (NCBI): domain Eukaryota; kingdom Metazoa; phylum Arthropoda; class Insecta; order Diptera; family Stratiomyidae; genus Chorisops; species Chorisops tibialis. Next base: position 40,229,898 of record OY770264.1, on the reverse strand, counting down.
TAAAAAATGATTTTTTTTTAGATTAAGTCATATACTTACATTATTTTCGTCGAAAACTCTAAATACAAGTGAAGCAAATTTACTAGGATCTCCTTGTGGAAAAAATTGTTTGTAAATTTTAATGAAACCCTAAGGAACACGAAAAAGTATTAATGAAGAGAAAAGTTTTGTCGTAAACACTGCGTTAAATGAAGAAATAATAGTGAAATTACCTGCTCCGTTAGTAATCCATTAGGACAATCTTTTAAGAATCCTTTGTGCCTGGAAAAAAATTTTAACATTATGAATAAACTAGTTTTAGGTAAACCAGAGAAAAAATAGTACAAAAAAAAGTAGTGGTCTACTAGAATTTTTCGCCGGATGGTGCAATGAATATTTCAGGAAAGTTCATGGCTAAGTTAATCCTTTTCAGGGTTTTTGCATCGTCTGAAATGTTTATTTTTATGTAAGAGCCGCGTAACAACATAACGCGAAGATGTATAGTAGAAGTAGTTTTACGAGATATAAAATGTCGGAAGTCAATATGCAGGTTAAGTTAGATGTAGGAGACTAAGTGAATGGCGGTTCTACGGCAGTGCTGAAGCCAATTATTTAACACTTATCTGCGATTGCGATCAGTAGCTCTGCAATTAATATTTCATTCGTTTATTTATGCAAGTTTGAGTTTGATTGGGGCGGGGAGAGAAGGGGTGGGTGGATATTAATTATTACTGTATTATTCTAATAACAAAGTATTAGGTTTTTTTTTTTCGTTTCATGACTAAATTATCTTAAAAGTGTACGCCTAACATATGGATTCGAATCTCCGAGATCCTCAAGTATAGGAAGTAAATTTTTGGGTGGATTGTACGTTATATAAATGATATCCACTACATTAATTTTGGGGATTATCAGATTAAACTGAAGGCAGTTTGGGGATAAAGTCAAAACTGAGCTTGCTAATATCTCCACTACGAACGCAGCTGAAATTTGATTTTTATACTGGTTTATGGGAAAAAGCAAAACTAAACTTATTTGTGTATCCAGTGGAGTCTGGAAAACGGGGGCTAAGATCAATTTCTTGGGTATATCTCAAAATTCAATACAGATATTGAGTTGAAATTTTGTCAAATTGAAGAGCTATGTGACTTATAGTTTTGTTAAAAGCTATCAACTTAAAATTTTACGAAAAGACTTTCAAAACTTTCAAAAATATTTCCAACAAAGTTGCGTCAAAAGTTGTAAAATACCCCTTGCTCTTCTACCACTCCCATGCAAAATTACGATTTTACTAATTTTAAAAGCTCAACTGGTAACCACTATAAACCATTAAAAGATATGAACTGGAAATTTTTTACGAACATCTTTCAAGAACAACGAAATAAAACTGCATCACAAATTTCTCGATTCATTCACATCATTCCACTTCCTCCGATACAAATATATGGTTACACGAATATAAAATTCAGCGAATTCTATTGAATTAATTTCGGCTATGAACATAACATTCAATGCATGGCATTTTGAATGTGAATCAACCAATCAATTAAAAAAACATTTACATCCACCCACCTCTTCTCTCGCCCCTCCTCGCCATTCAATCTCAAACTTGTGTAAATAAACAAATGAAATATTGATTATTTGTACTGGAGCTATTGAACGAAATCGCAGTTAAGTTTTAAGTAATTGACAACAGCCCTTTCAAAGAACCATCATCAACTTAGTTTCCCCTAAGCGCTCTAGCTTTCATTTTGGCCTCCTCAATCATCGTCAACTTGTCCCAAGAATAATAATTTTTCGGAAGGTTTTTTTTTATTATAAACTAGAAAACGCCCGCGACTTCGTCCGTATAAAAATCGCAATAATAATTAATTTTTGAGAATGTAGTTAGTAATACATTATGTGGGATATCTAATCCGCTTACCTTAATGACTCTTTGAACACAATGTTTTGTATTTTGTTGGAATCAGAACCTTAAATTACTAAGAATGAAACCATGATACTCGCATTGGAATGGGAGAGGCTCGTGATCAAATCAGTCCCGTGATTTGAGATCATATACGTATTAAAGAGCATTTAGGACATGTGGATAATTATAGCTTGTGTTAATTAAAAAAAAAGCACAAATAAAATATCATTAAGCTTAAAAACCTAACAGGACTACGATTGTGCGTAGAGCCCAATCATTCGATACCATAGATGAAATCTAAATTTTTGTGATATTATGAAATTTTGTATGGGAAGTGGCTGCACTGAACTAATTTGTTTCACATCATGCTAAAGTAGCTATAAAAATGTTTTGTACCAAATTTAAGCTTCAAAAATTGAGTAGGTACTGAGAAACTTAGTGCATTGAATTTAATGAAATTGTGCAATTTGTATGGGAGGTGGTAGAAGGAAATGGGGGTTTTTGGTGGTATTTCGAGAAACAACTATAATCATCATGAAATTGATTATTTTAAATTTCAGGTCTGTATCATTCACGCTTTTTAAGAAAATCGAATTTTTGTAAAGACGTGGAATTGTGTCACATTGTATGGGAGGGGGTAGAAGGAGTGGAACTACTCGGTTACTTTTTTCCCGATATTAATAATGCTAATTTAGGATAGCGTACGAAATTTCAGCTCAATGAAAGTTATATGTACTGAGAAAATTAGTTTAGAATATTTCATGAAAAAGTGCAGTTTGAATGGGAGTTGGTTGAAGAAGTAGGGGGTTTGAAGTGACTTTTTGAGAAACAACTATAATTAATTTACAATTGATATATTTTAAATTTCAGATCAGTAACATTTACAGTTTTCAGGAAAATCGAATTTAAGTAAAGCCGTGGAATTGTGTCAGATTTTATGGGAGGTAGTAGAAGGAATGAAGCTAATCGGTTAATTTTTTCCCGATATTAATAATAATGCAAATTAAGGATTAAGTACAACATTCAAGCTCGATGAAAGTTACACGTACTGAGAAAATTGGTGTATAGCATTTCATGAAAAAGTGCAGTTTGTATGGGAGGTGGTGGAAGGCGTAGGTGGTTTTAAGTGAATTTTTGAGAAACAACTGTAATCATTACGCAATTGATATATTTTTAATTTCAGATCTGCACCATTCACGCTTTTTAAGAAAATTAAGTTTTTTTAAAGTCATGGAATTGTGTCATATTGTATGGGAGGGGGTAGAAGGAGTGAAGCTAATCGGTTAATTTTTTTCCAATATTAACAATAATGCAAATTAAGGATAAAGTACTACATTTAAGCTTGATGAAAGTTACACGTACTGAGAAAATTGGTGAATTACCTTTCATAAAAAAGTGCAGTTTGTATGAGAGGTGGTGGAAGGAAAAAATAGTTCGTGTGCCATAGATTACATTTCTGATAAAAATAGTATGTTCTAAATTCCAAATGATTTGCTCCAATGGTTTTGAAGAAAATTTGATTAGTATATATTTTTGAAAATGAGTCATTTTGTATGGGAGGGGGTGCAAGGCGTGGGGGTATTGATATAAGACCACACGCAGATTACATCTCGGTGCACATCTAACAAACTGTGAAAGTTTTTTTATAATCGGTTAAGCCGTTTTTGCGTGAAGACCAGAAAGACAGACAGCAAGAGAAAAATTTTAAAATCGTTTGTTTCTGCTTAGTTATTGCTAAAATAAAGCAAAAAACTTATTTATAGCTATTTTGACACTAAGCTAATTCAAAGGTTATCGCGCCAAACATATTATTTCACTGCAACCGCATAACTGTTTTAACCCTAGTGACATCGTGTGTAATTTTTGGAAGAGTAAATTTTTGGTGCGCGTTTGAAGTTGTTCCACTTTAACACTTGTGTTTCGGGCCATTCTGAGACCCGATGTAACCCCTGTGCGCTGAAGGGATTTTTTTGTTATAATTGTGCCAAACAGCTTTTGGGACTTAAACGAATCATTTGGAAATATTTCCTAAGGTGAGAATTAACCCCTTAACTACCTAAAGGTCTTTTGGTACCATTTCGTGTAATGCCATTTGATGTAAAGATGTAACGCTTGCAAGCTCGAATTTCACCACAAAATGCGCACTCGGTACCACTAGAGTTAAGGCACTAAATACCCAACGCATGCAACATTAGAGCGGAATATATAATATATATATATGATATCTTCGGCTCTGACTGAAGCTATCCTAGTCATACATACATGTCTATATCAATAATTACACCATTCGCTCTCGTATACTCCTCATTCGCATGACTCTCGACTAACTAGAAATGGTGAAGTGGTACAAATAATGTCTTGGTACTGCATCCAAACAAATGCATGATTGTACTTCAAATGGCATGGGTGTAGCTTAGTGAGTAGCGTGTTGGTTTATAATGCAAGGGTCGGGAGTTTAAATTCCGGTCGACGTGTAGTTCATAATAATATCCACAAAAAGAAATTCATGTTAAGGAACCTGATAGTCAGGAGACCAAGGTTAGATTTGGGCTGTACAGCAGTGGTACAAAAATATTTTCGTAGTAATCCGACATTTCCACTTGCCTCATTTGCGAAATTTTTACCACCTCTTGTATGATCAATTCAACATTACAAGCGAGTGAAGTTTTAAAAAGGTCAAGTGACAAATTCCATCTGAAGTTAGTGACTGAGCAATTATAAGGCTTAAAGGCAAACAATATCTATAAAAAAGAGCAGCTATTCTAATAGCAGTGATTTTTTCACTACTATTCGTCATGCTAGTGCGCAAGTATGGCAATAACTGCTATTGCAGTGATAAATATCTTCAAAAAAAGCAGCTATTTAAATTTTTTTTTTTTTTTAATTCAGCAATGATTCAAATTGGAGCAGAAAAACGAAATGAATTAAACGGAAGAGGACAGAAAATTGAAAAGAAATCAAATCCGAAAATGTAAAAGTTTTTATTTACATGTTGATTAAAATAACAAAAAACAGCCAAAACAGGAAAAACCAGCACCCAAAAATCAGGTAGACCCAATTTTATGCACAATGCTCAGTGCACAGTGCACATCGAGAACATTTCCCCCACTACCCCCCGAAATGATAAGGTTTTCTTTTACTATGCAAATTACGAAAAAATTATCGAATACAATCGAGTCAGGATGGCAAAAATGTCAATCGCATCGCATGTACACAAACCGAATAAAAAAAAATACCCGGTCATAGAAAACCAAACCAAAAGGATCTATCGTTTTCTTTTTTACACTTGATATTACTCACACAAGAATCAATGCAGAAGGTAACACCCTTATCGACACAGTAGACTGCAACATAAATCGGCCGAACTTGCTATAGTCACAACTCACATGTCCCACCTCACCCCGACGAGATCGTAAATCAGAACTAGAAATACTCAATACACACTAACACTTCTGTCCTGACAGTGAGTATCGAGTATCTCTACTCTGAACAATGCTCGCCAAACAAATAGCTGCTTACCCACGAAAGCGCACCTCAGTGACCACTTCGCATGTCCCTCTCTACTGATCAGATCTTTAAACCCATCGATCAGATCAAAGCTCGCTAAACAAATCGCAGTCGCACTTCACCCAGCCCCAGCTCTAAGCTCACCGATCGTACAACGAAAGAGCTTTCATATGAACGACCTTCATATGATGTTGTGTTGCGATGAGCATTGCGACAATTTTATTGATGATAGACCGTAAGCAGTTTGCTGTTTTAAAAGAGCAGTGAAAAAATCGCAGATATGTAAAATATTATATGTTGTTAAAATTGTGAATTAATAGAGTTTTTTTTACGAAGAAAATTTGAACATTCTACTCGTATTTGAAGTCTATCTATAGCAATTAACGATTTCACATTTCTGTTAAAAATCATATTTTTCTAATGAAAGTTCTTAACAAATATAGTTAGAGCCAATTATATCTATATAGAATATATGTTAAAATAAATATCCATAGTAAAACATTCAAAATAACATTATTCCAATTGTACAAAAATGTTATCTATCCATAAATTCGAAAATACTCGATTAATGGCACCAAGCATTTTCCAATAAACCACCAATTTCATTGAACGATTTCAAGAAGTTTGGCTTTTATATTATTTCGAATCAGGCCGACTCTTTCCATCAACACTCAACACCAGATTCGTAAAAGTTAGCAAATAAATCCTTATTGTTGATCGATAACTCAATGGAAATTACTTTCGTTTATTGACAATCTTCCAAAGTATGATACTCGACGAAGTTTTAAATTTGTGTGCTTGTCTTCTTAAGTAATATTCGCTAAGGAAACACGAAAAGCTTTCTCTTTCACATCGAAGATAAGCCCCATTTTCGTAACAACCAAATCGATATTGCTATACGATTACCTTAATAAAGTAGCTCGCTTTTCATTATGATTTACCACTAAATAATGCAGACAACATCTGCTTAAACTCCCACTTGAGACTGCATTAATTTTTAATATAAAACGATATAAAAGCCCATCAGGATTAGCAAAGAACGTATGAGTTTGTTTGTACGTGGAAATGTATTGAGGATTTGTTTCTCAAAAGCGATGAGCTTCATAAATATTATTGTGTCATGTTGATTTTTTCTGTTGGATTTGAATATACAGAGAGTTGATGAGCTGAAAGGAAATCAATAGGAAGGACAAGAACATTGTTTTCAATTCTATCAGTTTTATTGATGCTATATAGTCGAGTATCAAACGGCATATAAATTAATTCGCTGGATCATCACATCGACATTGTTGTAGCAACAAACTTTCAGAGACCATCAATCAGGAATATAATGAAATATTTATAGATACTGCGAACTGCGAGTAAACAAATGTATGTCTTGGAAGTGAAAAGTTATTTTGATGTTATTTCTAAGTGAAGAAGATTCACGTAGAAGCAACACACTTGTAATATAATAAACTTTCGAGTGACCGAGGTTTATTAAGTGAATAAGAGGACTTGAAGTAATGTAAAATATTCGTAGGTGATTTAATCAAAAATAAGCGATTTTTGACGGAAAGAAATAATACATCGATGGTGTTATGTGTTTTGATGAAAACTGCTATGTGTGTTTTTTTCTTTTTCAAAATAGAATATAGTTTCAAGACATTCTACGTTATCAGCCCGTTCTTTTCATAAATCCTCATATGTATAAAGTTTACCCATGAGGCCACAAAAATAAATAAATAAAAAAAATTTCACAAGAACAATTTAGCTAATTATTTTCTAAACAGGGTTTTGTATTTTCTGAAAAATTGTATCAAAACAACGAAGAACCTCTATGATTTGAAGAAAATAACTAATAATTAAAGTTATTGCGTTACTGCATTAATGATACAGATTCGTTGAATTTAGAGTGATTATTGCGACAGACTATTAACCCTGAAATATGCGTTTTGCGTGTCTTTCCAAGAAGAAAACGATAGAGACACATCTTGAGACTAGTGATAAGCATAATCGAATGTTCATTCGAATGATAAATCACTCGGATTTCAAAATCCCGTCATCTTAAATCCAAAACATTCGTTTGATCGAATGTATGAGAGCTACGTAAAGCCGCGAAGAAGACAACTCTAGATGCGACATGATAAACATAACCATTTTCAATGGACGTCCGAAACAATGCTTCACAAAATACAAAGGCTGGCAAAGGGCCCATAATATTCAAAGCAAAACAAAACCTGTGCGAAAATCCATCGATGAAAGATAATTTGTGTTTCGATCACTGCAATTGGTTATAGAATTTTTGTTCCATGTAAAACGAAATCTTTTATTTCGGCGCACATGAACCGCCCGTCTGTGTGAAAAATAAATCGGACATTTAAGATTTTTTTTACAAAATTGCAATCACTAGAGAACTACAACATTCAATTAGAGTCACAGTACTAGTACTGGAAGCTGAATAGCTACTTCTCAGTTATTTAACAGGGCTAGGGTGTAGCCTAGTAGGTAGAATGTTGGTCTTGTAATGCGAAGGTCGTGAGTTTAAATCCCGGTCGACACAATGTATAATTCCAGCACATTGCATGCTTGGATATACTTTGGTCACCTCAATCTACAAAAATGAAAAATTCGTAGAAGTTGTGCGAAGGGCTAACAACCCTTCCATAATAAGTAATATAAAAATGTTAAGGAACCTGAATATTCGATTTGGGCTGTAACGCCATTGTATTAGTAGTTATTTAACAGAAGTAGTCTGTTTAAATCGTGAAACTAAAAAAATATCACTATTAGCCAGTTTCTTGGATCCAACATTCAAAAAGATTGCTTTTTGAGTGTAAGGAAATTTTAACAATGCGCAAAAGTGGCTAAAAATGGTCATGTTAGCTAGAGTATAGTGAAATAACAATATTCAATAATATCTTTATACTCTAAATGAAATCTGAGAAAATATTGTTTGTAACGCTAAGAAATAATACTCATACAGAACCGCGAAAGGTACAGAATTATTTGTTGTCAGTTAAAATCCTCGATTCCGAGAGACCGTCTGTCCGTCTGTCTGTTCGTTTGTCCGTTTGTCCGTCAGTCTGTCTGCCTCTCAACAGTATAGCTCTCGAACGCTTTGAGCTATCGTGTTGAAACATAATTGCATATCTTTTTTAGCAAAAAAGAAAATTTAAGCTCATGAACCGGCTATATCCCCCCCCCTCCGTTCCTTCTACTCCCTCCCATACAAATTTCATGAAATTCCGAAACTTTAAGATATTGATTTTTCTTCGAAACTACTTAAGCTATCGACTTGAAATGTGGGTTTATATGTATGTATCAAATATTAACACCACAAAATATTGATCCAATATCCTCACTCCAATTATGAGAAATTTATTTTTTTCGATTTTTATTGAAACTGGCAATGCTGAAAAAATAATTTTTTGCCAGAATTAATTCTATTATGACTGTAGGCAGTTTTGAAAAAAATTTCAACCTCACCCCACTACTCCACTCCAATTTTACGAAATTTCAATCAAAATATTTTTGAAAGAAAAAATTTCCGGATTCTTCACTGTTACGCTTTATTATTCGTGACATTTCGGTCTCTGCTGAGACCTTTATCAATCTTATCTATCATGATCATCAGTTAGATAAAGGTCTCAGCAGAGACCGATACGTCACGAATAATAAGGCGTAACAGTGTAGAGTCCGAAACATCACGAATAATAAAGCGTAACAATGTAGAATCCAGAAATCTTTTCTTCTAATTCGAAATGCACTGTGAAAACATTCAGCAAACCTTCAAAATATTTTTCTTTAAAACTGTTATCGACTTAAAAATTTTAGCAAAGTGTAATAATCGTTAACAAAAAAATTTGTTTCGATCCGAATTCCTCTTCTACCCCATCCCACACCAATACATAGTTTTTAAATGCATTGTTTCGATTTTCATTAAAACTAGAAAAACCACAAACTTAAAATTTGCCAGAGTTTGTCCCTTAATAATTGCAATGAATCATAAAAAACTTATCAGCTTTGCTTCACTCCTCCTCCCTCTCCCATACAAATATCTTTATTATAAATTCAAGAAAAGCATTTCTCCTTCGAGCATATGAAAGCTATCAACTATAAAATTGAAAGAAGGATGTTGAAAGCACCTCCCATACGAATGCCACAATTTCAGGAAATTTATGTAAAATTTCTTTGAAAATAATTAAAACTAAAAACATTTTGCATGCCACGTTCGGTGTCATGTACAAAAATTACAATCATCCTCCTCTACTTCTACCACCTCCCATGCAAAAGTCACTATTCGAAAGAGTTTGAGAAGACATATTTTCTGGTACATTAAACTTTTTTCCGTTTCATCTAGAGCATCATATGATTGAGCTTTACACCTAATCATATTTGTGTTATGTTTTTTGTCAGTTTGACAATGAAACTATAAGAAAGGCACATAGAATTTATCGAAGGGCTGCCGTTATCCACACAAAATGTGTTAGTACATAGTTTTCCACATGTTAGCATATAATAAGCACCTGACACCAATATATGAAGATATCCAAAATATGCCAGTGGAGAATGCGTGGATGAAAATACGAGACGGCATCAAATCCTCCGCGGAAGAGGTATTAGGGTATCAAGCACGGCGAAAAAATAATGATTGGTTCAACCAAGAATGTTGCGACGCAATAGATAGAAACAGCGAGGCTTACAAAATTTTTACTGAATGACCAACACGAGCCAAAAAAGAAAGATGTAACGAGCTTAGGCGATATGCGAAAAAGACCTGCAGATGAAAACAAAGGAAGTACCATAATGACAAGATACAAAAAATGGACGACGACATGAGAAAAAATAAAACGCGGGACGCATACGCAATAGTAAAAGACTTAAAAAAGGGATATAAGCCAAAAACCAGTCTCTGCAAAGACGTGGAGGGCAATATCATCAGCGACGCACAAGAAATCAAAAGGAGATGGGCTTCCTACTTTGAACATCTTTTAAATCCCATCCCAGTAGCACCGATAACGACAGACAACATTTCAATTGAAGCCTCAACTGACGAAGATGAACCATCATCGACACCACCCACGCTTGCTGAAATCAAAGCAGCCCTATGTGACCAAAAACGAAACAAAGCGCCGGGAATTGACGAAATACCAGTTGAACTTCTGAAAAACGGTGGAAACTGTGTCGCTGAAATACTGCACAACATGATATGCAAAATGTGGACAGAGGAAATCATACCCGACGACTGGCGAAAAAGCATTATATGTCCAATTTACAAGAAAGGAGACAAACTCTGCTGTGAGAACTACAGAGGTGTATCATTGTTGTGTACGTCCTATAAAATACTGACAAAAATAATTGAACGTCGTCTTAAGCCCTATACTAATCAAATATTTGGCGAACACCTAGGCGGATTCAGAACCGGACGATCTACAACAGACCAGATATTCTCGGTGAAACAGGTGCTTGAGAAATGCTGGGAATATAACACAGACGTGCACCAAATCTTCGTAGATTTTAAACAAGCCTACGACAGTATCGACAGGAGCGTACTGTATCAAATCACGCTTGACTTTGGAATTCCTCCAAAACTAGTCCGAGTAACAAGACTCATGACCAACACTGAATCCCAAGTGAGAATACAAACCGATTCCTCAACCAGCTCTCGATGGTCTAGCCCCTATGCTTTTCAACTTGGCACTAGAGTATGTCGTCCGAAAAATCCCAGTCGACACCAACGGGACACTACTATTCAAGTCCACCCAACTAGTAGCATACGCTGACGACATTAACATTCTAGCAAGATCCTTCCCTAGTGCTAAGGAGGTATTTGTCAATCTTGACTCCGCCGCAAAAGAAGTCGGGTTGCGCATTAATGAAAGCAAAACAAAAGTAATGACGCAAACAAGAAAGAGAACGCCAATCAGACAAAACATAACAATTGCGGAATATAATTTGGAGAGTGTGGACAACTTCATATATCTTGGGGCTAATCTAGCAAAGGACGATAATGAAACAATCAAACAAAAATCAAACTACGGATAATACTTGCAAATAAGACGTATTATTCGGTACTTCCAATAATGAAATCCAAGAAAGTGCACAGGAACAATAAGCTGTGGATTTATAAAACTATTATACGATCTGCGCTCTGTTATGGCAGCGAGACGTGGACATTAACGCGAACTTCCGAAAAAGCAGTTAACGCATTCGAAAGAAAGGTCCTCCGAAGAATTTTGGGACCTGTGAAGGAAGGAACGGAATGGCGAATAAGATACAACCATGAGTTGTATCAACTCTACGACGAGCCAGAATCTTCAACGTTCATGAAGCTACGTAAACTGCAGTGGGCTGGCCATGTAGAGCAAATGGAAGACAGAAGAATCCCCAGACGTGCTCTTAAAGGCAAAGCGAGTGGTAACCGGCCAGTAGGCAAACCACGCAAGCGATGGGAAGACTCGGTTGATGAAGACAGCAAAGCCATTTTAAAAATTAGCAGCTGGAGGACGCGGTCTTTGGATCGAGACGATTGGAGGCGACGACTTCAGGAGGCCAGGGCCCGATTTGGGCTGTCGCGCCATTGATGACGATGATGATAGTTTTCCACGTCGTTGTGAAAAAACAACCCTTCCACAATAATTAATGAAAATAAAAAGTTACGCTACCTGCAGGTCAGGAGATGAAGACCTGATTTGAACTGTAGCCCCATTGTAAAAGTAGAAGAAAGAAAAATCATACGAATGATTAATAGCAAATTCTCGGGATATCTCGATTATTATATATTATTTTCAAAATCAAGTTATTCGATTAATTTCATTCGAAATATACCTTCACCATTTGAGACACCTTCAACGCATTCATTGACTAGGTATCCAAATTAATACCAAACATGCGCGTACTGGAGTTCTCAGCCGATTAATATAATTATTAATTCTAAATTTCTTTTGTGGTACATAAAGGCAATACAAATTTTTTTCTTACATAAATAAAATCATTATAACAAAATATTATCAAAACAAAAATATAAAACTTACCATTGCCTGATTTCCTTTTCTGTAACTGAAAATAAATAAAGAAAGTTGAAAGTTAGTTTTGCTAATACAATTATACGAGAGTTAATATTAAGTAATTTCAAAGTTACGATAAAGTTTCTGCAGTTATACAAAGCGCGCAAAGAAATAATCAAGTAAAACTTTTTTCATATATGCAAATACTTAAAATTAGTCACAAACCGCTTAGTTCTTGTGACTGTATTATTTAGATGTCTATCCGATTTCAGTGGCGATGGAACGATATATGTTAGGTTAATTAATAATGAACTTGAAGTTATATTAAAGTCAAAAAACCGCAAGCCTCAGAAGCTGCCAGCACACCTTGCTTTTGCTGTGGTTACGTTACTTCCTCGGAAATTTAGAATTAAAATTTCGAATGACTGCACAATATTAAGATAGGTTTGTTGAAAACCTTTAGGGGCTGTGATCTGCTAAATTTGAAAGTAATTAGTAAAGTTTGGCTGTATAAATTCTTTGCGAAATATTTAGTAAAATCTTTCAAAAGAATCCTTTAAACCCGTCTTTTTAAGTGGTCTAGCTCATGCCCGAAAGTTTTCTAAAAAAAAACTCGCAGATAATTTTCTTTTACAACAAAAATGTTTAATGTTACTTTCATGTTTTAAAATTACATTTAAAGTGTTATCAATTCATATTAGATATTCATGGTTTTCAAGGAGAGTGATGCACGTTCGTTCTTTTTCAGACGATACCTTTCCAGCCTAAGCCGAAAACCCACTTCAGAACAAAAAATTTTATGAACCCGATTGCGATGGGGGATGCTTATTTGTACATTGGTCTGCTTTCCACTTAATGTACCATAACTAACAAAATATAAATGAACAATATTTCTCGTTCATCTCGTATTAAAGATACTTGGTCTCACGAGACATGCACCTTGGACCTTAACTTTAGATAATACTAGCCTAAGACTTCGTCCGCATAAAAATCGCAATAATAAGCAATTTTTGGGAATGTAGTTAGTAATACATTATGTGGGATATATAATCCACTTACTTTAATGGCTCTTTGAACACAATGTTTTGTATTATGTTTGAATCAGAACCATAAATTATTAAGAATGAAAGCATGATACTCACATTTGAATGGGAGAGGCTCGTGATCAAATCAATCCCGTGATTTGAGATCATATACGTATTGAAGAGCATTAAGGACATGTGAATATTTATAGCTTGTGTTAATTAAAAAAAAAACCAAATAAAATAACAATAAGCTTGAAAACGTAACAGAACTACAATTGTGCGTATAGACCAATCACACGATACCATAGATGAAATCGAAATTTTTGTGATATTATGAAATTTTGTATGGGAAGTGGCTGCACTGAACTAATTTGTTTCACATCATGCTAGAGTAGCTATAAAAATGTTTTGTACCAAATTTAAGCTCCAAAAATTGAGTAGGTACTGAGAAACTTAGTGCATTGAATTTAATGAAATTGTGCAATTTGTATGGGAGGTGGTAGAAGGGTTCTTAGTGATATTTCAAGAAACAACTATAATCATCATGCAATTGATACATTTTAAATTTCAGGTCTGTATCATTCACGGTTTTCAAGAAAATCGAATTTTTGTAAAGTCGTGGAATTGTGTCACATTGTAGGGAGGGGGTAGAAGGAGTAAAGCTACTGGGTTAATTTTTTCCCGATATGCTAATTTAGGATAGAGTACAAAATTTTAGCTCGATGAAATTTATATGTACTGAGAAAATAAGTTTAGAATATTTCATGAAAAAGTGTAGTTTGTATGGGAGGTGGTGGAAGGAGTGGGGGTTTTAAGTGAATTTTTGAGAAGCAACTATAATTAATTTGCCATTGACATATTTTAAATTTCATATCAGTAACATTTACAGTTTTCAAGAAAATCGAATTTTCGTAAAGTCATGGAATTGTGTTATATTGTATGGGAGGGGGTAGAAGGAGTGAAGCTACTCGGTTAATTTTTTCCCGATATTAATAATAATGCAAATTAAGGATAAAGTACAACATTTAAGCTCGACGAAAGCTACACGTACCGAAGAAATTGGTGAATAGCCTTTCATAAAAAAAAGCAGTTTGTATGGGAAGTGGTGGAAGGAGTAAGGGGATTCAAATAATTTGTATACCATAGATCAAATTTCTGATAAAAATAGTATGTTCTAAATTTCAATTGATTTGCTCCAATGGTTTTCAAGAAAATTTGATTATTATATATTTTTAAAAATGAGTCATTTTGTATGGGACGGGGTGGAAGACGTGGGGGTATTGAAATAGGACTACACGCAGATTACATCTCAATGTACATCTAATAAACTGTGAAAGTTTCATTACAATCGATTTAGCCGTTTTTGCATGAAAGCCGGAAAGACAGTCAGACAGACAGAGAAATTTTTTAAAAACGTTAAATTCTGCTTAGTTATTGCTAAAATCAAGCAAAAAACTTATTTATAGCCATTTATAAACAAATAACAGACAGACACTACAATTATATTTATATGTATAGATTATAATTGCTTTTAATACAAATTGTTCTTAAAATGAATATATAAATATTCATGAACATAAATAACCTAACAATACAAAATATTCATTACAAAACTATTCATTACGAACTTACTATAAATTAAAATGGATTTTCTAGAATTTAACTAAACTAATGGTATTGAACTTTTTTCAATGGCGTCGCAGCTCAAATTGTGGTTTAGGCAATAAACCTTTTGCAAATGGATGGATCACTGATATTTTGCACTACACTTGATTGCGGTAACTTCGTACGGACCA
The DNA here is from genome assembly GCA_963669355.1 of Chorisops tibialis. NCBI lineage: Eukaryota > Metazoa > Arthropoda > Insecta > Diptera > Stratiomyidae > Chorisops > Chorisops tibialis. Next base: position 40,214,693 of record OY770264.1, on the reverse strand, counting down.
AGGTACAAGTAATAAATAGGACCAAGGTACAAGGTAAGATCCGGAAAATCTTTCCTTTTAATTCAAAATGCACTATGAAAACATTTACTAAATCATCGTCTATTTTAACTTTATTATTCTATAATACAGTATTGTAACAGACACAGAAAAAAATAAATAAACTACCAACAAATCGGGCGCAACTTTATTATTATTGGGACAAGTTGAAGATGCGTGAAAAGTCAATATGCAGGTTAGAGTGGTTAGGTAAGACTAAGTAAAAGTGGATTCTTGGGCAGGGCTGTTGTCAATTTAACACTTAATTGTGGATACGATCAATAGCTTCAATACAAATGTATAATCAATATTTCATTCGTTTATTTATGCAAGTTTGGGTTTTTATGAGGGTGAGCGGTGAGGGTGATAATGAGGATCCGTGGATGTTAACATTTTTTTAATTGATTGCTTGAATTACGTCCAATATTCTCTGTATAGAATGTCAGTATCATAGACGAAGTTATATTGAATTTTCATAAAATTCGGTGTATCTTAAATTCACGAAACCAAAAATTTGTATGGGAGGGGTGTAGAGGAGGTAATCGAATCGTAAAATTTATAATGCAGTTTTATTTCGTTTTTTTGTAATATGCTCGTAAAAAATTTAAAGTTCGTAGCTTTTAATTTGTTTGTTATTAGTTGATTTATTGAAATTGGTCAAAATCATACTTTTATATAGAAGGGAGTAGAAGGGCATGCGCGATCTCAAAACTTTTGACGCAATTTCATTTCAACTATTTTTAAAAGCTTTTGTGCAAAATTTTAAATTGATAACTTTAAATATTTACGTGATATTGATTACTTAAAAATGGTCGAAAAAATAATTTTGCATGGGGTTAGTAATTTTAAAGGTATTCGACCAGTTAATATTTCATAATTTTAGGGATTTTTTTTAATTTTAAAGTTTCTACCTTAAAATTTCATTCATCAATTGTCAGTTTTTGTGTTTTTTACATTGCACATTAAACACCTTTTGAACGTTAGCCCAGGGCCCTAAAAAACTCACGCAAATTTTCGACAATTTTGCTTACCACCTCCATCCTATTACACCCCTAAACTTTAAATTTTTACCAAAATTAAAACCTAAAAAGTTCTACAATCTGACGAATTTTCGATTTAATATCTGTACACTGTTTTGAGATAAAACGGTTTGAAATTTTGAAAAATGCATCATTTTTGAAATGCTCCTCATTTCCCCCCACTACTGCTATAACCAAATTTTATATTTTTCTTGTATTTTGCTCGTATAGTTTAATAAATTATTTTTTTTTTTCAATTACATAGCTTAAAAGACAATACAATATTTGGCTTCTTTCGAAGTTGATTCTAGCGGATCCCTATGCCACCTTAATGGTCTCAAAAAATGAATTTTTATTGTAAGTAGTTACAAAAATATAATAATTTGAAAAAAAAAAAAAATTCGGCCGACAATTTGTTTTTAGCTCCCCCCCCCCCTTTTCGGACGTCGATGAAAAAAAAATTAATTATATTTTATTTTTAATTTGTCCTACAATCCTCTCTATACCTATGATGATTTTCAACTTCCTGTCTGCATTCGTAGTGGAGATATTAGAAAATGTAGTTTTTGACTCTTTCCCTCCCCCGCCTCCCCCTTAGACCCGACACTCCCCAAAATTTAGATTATGGAGATCACTTACCCAATAAACAATCCACCCAAAAACGAGTATTCTACCTTTAACGGTATGGGATATATGAATCCATATGTACGGCGAAACGTTTTTTTTTTTTTTGGTTTGCATTTTTAGGCTAATTTAGGCATGAGACGCGAAAAAACAAGATCAGGGTAGCAATTTTTTTTTTGCTGTGTCGATCACAGTAATTTATTATTAGAATAATTTAATTAGAATAAAGTAACCCTAAAAAAATTTTTTTCGTGTTTCATAACTAAATTAGCCTAAAAATGCAAAAAAACATCCGACTCGTCGTACGCCGTTCGCCGTACATATGGAGTCATATTTCCAAAATCATTAAAGGTATACTCTTCGTTTTTGAGTGGATTGCTAATTGGTTAAGTGAGTTCCATTTTCCAAATTTTAGGAGTGTCAGGTGAAAGGGGGAGGTGGGCAGGGAAAAGTTAAAAACTACATTTGCTAATATTTCCACTAAGAATGCAGATAGGAAGCGGAAAATCAGCAAAGGTATAGAGAAAGTTGTGGGTTGAACTTTAAAAATAATTTAATTTTGTTATCAATTGGCGTCCAAAAAGGGGGGCTAAAAACAAATTTTAGGCCGAATTTTTTTTCAAATGATTATACATATCTTAGGAACTACTTCATCCAAAAAATAGTAATTTTAAGAAAATGGCATACAGTTCCACTATAATCTACTGAGAATGAAGCCAATAATTTTAAGGAAGGGGGGGGTCAGGGGTGTTCCAAAACACTTTAAAATTAATATCTCAACTATTCTTAACAAAAGCTTAAGATATTAACTAGTCGAATACCTCCAAGAATTCTATCGCCTCCCATACAAAAAAACCACTTATAAGAAACCAGTTAACACCAAAACATTAAAAGCTATCAACTTAAAATTTCATACAAACACATTTAAAAATATTTGAAAATACATCAAACGTTTTGGAAACCATCTCCTTCCATGCGAAATTATGATTTTGACCAATTTCAATAAAAAACTAATTAAAAGCTACGAACTTGAAATTTTGTACGAACGCCTTTCAAAAGAAACTTAACAAAACTGCATCATAAATTTTGCTATTCCTTCACCTCCTTACAAATATATAGTTTTAAGAATAGAAAATACACCGAGAATTTTATAGAATTTACTTCGTCTATAAAACTGAAATTTAATACCGCGACTTTTGAGTGCGATTCGAGCAATCAATTCAAAAAATATTGACATGGAACCATCTCTTCTATCGCACCACTCCTCCCCCCTCCTCGCACATAAACCCAAATTTGCATATTTAAACGAATGAAATATTGATTCTATGTACTGAAGGTATTGATCGTAATCGCAATTAATTGTTAATATGACAACAGTCCTGCCCTAGAGCCCCCATTCACATATACTTGCCTATACACTCTAAGCTGTACATTATCTTCCCACGTATCTCAATTTGTTCGAAAAATAATAAAGTGCCTCACTTGTCGACAGATTTTTTTCTTTCTGTGCAAAGTATGGGCTACTTCGAAAGGTTTTCATATATTGAAGGTTTACGAAAAACAAATGGCGTGAAACTAGTGGAAACAATTTTCTCAAAACATTGTTTAATTCGTCAAAACAGCATTAGAGCAAAGTACAATAGGTTCATTATCTTCGCCTATTCTTAAACCGAATTTTTAAACTTAATATCAAACGAATTGAAAAAAAGTCTGACATTAGAACCCAGTAAAACGTTAGGCGTTAAGCTATGGTGTAGCCTTGTGGGTAGTGTGTTGGTCTAGAATGCGAAGGTCGTGAGTTCAAATCCCGGTCGACGCATAGTTCTAGCACACTACCTGCTTGGGAATACCTTAGTTACCTCAATCTACGAAAATTAAAAAATTTTGTGCGAAGGGCTAACAACCGTTCCACAGTAAGTAATGAAAAATATTAAGAAGCCTGAAGATCAGGAGGCCAAGGTCCGATTTGGGCTGTAGTGCCATTGTAGAACAGTAAGCTTTAAGCGACAGAATATCAAAACTTCTAGAGATTTGGAACTTTAACATAAACTGGATCTGAGATCGTTGAAATTTTAAAGATTCAACCGGATCCTAAACAATGACAGACCGACTGTCAATTACGCATTTGAATCTCAATCTTAGTAGTTATTGAAGATGACGTGCGACCAAGGAGGATATATAAACTGGAGTGCCTGATAGGTTGTCTCATGTAGGAATAATTTTTGATTCGGAAATTTTCGAAAATTGTATTCAAGCTTAACTTGTCTTCAAACTTTTACAAAAAAAAATACAATAATTTCTATTCTCTCTAGGTTGCTAGTATTCAGTCAGCAATAAAATAATTTTTTCAGTAGAATGGAGTTTGCTGTTTTATTTCAGAAATATTTATTTTTTCAATTTTTATTAGTTTTTGGTTCGTGTCTAAGTTAAGCACTTTAGCAACGGACAATTTAACGCGGGACAGAGATAGTTACTTTGGGTTTAAGTATGCCAAACAAGGAGAGTGAAACAATTCTTTCGAAAACAATTGTTTCGAACAATTTAACGTAGGAAAGAGTTAGCTGCAATATTTTTAGGTGCACCAGACAAAGGTAGCGAAACGATTTTTTTCGAAAAATTTCGAGCATTTCGCCAGTAAGGAAGAAAAATACTTTCACTCCCATTTTCTTACAAGGCAAAGCATGCTCATAGTCACTCCTTATTATATATCCTCCTTGCGTGTAACCAAAATATCACTGAAATCTGTCGGGAATATTGATTTGCTAAATTTACAATTTCCAATTTATTTAGTTTCATTTCATAAATTTGCTAATCCTTAAAATCTAATTTATTCATGGGGGCCAAATCAGTTTTCCGCAAGAGAACTAACTTTCGTGTTGTTAATGTTGTGCTTTATTCCCTCTGTTGAGTAAAAAAATGTTTTTCCTTCAATATTTTCTCTATTCCAAAATCGGTATTTATAGTACATAAATCACTTCAGTTCAGACTGTTACTATAGTTTCGAATTTAATTCGAACACAAAATTACGATCTAAAACAGTTTTATTGAAAAAGTTCTGTACCAGTTCTACCATTTCTAGAATGCGTGATTAGGGTATATAATCAATTTCAATTGCTTGTAGTGGTAATTTGGAATGTTTTTTTTTTTGCGATTATTGGTAACTACACATTTATTTCACAGAAGAATACGGAGAGCAGAACGATTCACAAAACACGTAGCATCCAGTTGTTACTACAATTTTATTAATAGTAAGTTACTATAAGTAAGATATCGTTCAATATATATCAATAATTCTTAATTAAGAATAAAACTTAGCACAGTTAAAAACAGTGGTTCCAGAGACAGCTGTAGTCAACAGTATTTTCAATTCGTTTTAAATATTTGAATTTAAACTTTTCTAGATTAACCTATGACATTTAAACGAGAACAACATTTTGCTTAACATTTCGGTTTTATAGTTAAGAAAAACTTTAGAGTAATTATTATAGTCTAGATGAAATCTGAGAGTATATGGTATTGTGTTTGCCTTACGGTTCTTAACGCTAAGAAATAACGCTCGCATAGAGCCGCCAAGGGTACAGAAATATTTGTTGTCGCTCAAAAACCCCGATTCCGAGTGACCGTCTGTCCGTCTGTCTACAGCATAACTCTCGAAAGCTTTAAGCTATAGTGCCAACAATTTTTGTGTGTCATTTTAATCAAAAAAGTAACTTTAAGCTCGTGAATGGGCTACATACCCCCACTCCATCTACCCCCTCCCATGCAAATTTCATGAAATTTCGAAATATTAAGAAATTGATTTTTCTTTGAAACTATCGACTTGAAATTTAAGTAAATTTATTATAATAAAGATGTCATTAATATCACGAAATATTCATCCGATCCCCACACTCCTTCTACCCCCTCCCATACAAATGGACAATTTTGAAAAATACATTTTTTCGATTTTCATTGAATTTGTAAAGCTGAAAAGACAAAATTTTGCCAGAATTAATTCTACTATAATTTCAATTAGTTTTAAAAAAATTATCAACTTCGCCTCATCCCTTCTACCCCCTCCCATACAAATTTCACGAAATTTTGAAATTTAAATTAAATTGTTTTCCTTCGAAATTGTTAAGGCTATCAACTTGATATTCTGCACAAAGCATAAAAATAGAAAAACCAATAACGCGAAAAAAATGTTTTGATTCCTACACTCCTTCTACTCCCTCCCATACAAATGCATAATTTTTATTAAATACATTATATGGATTTTCGTTAAAAGTAGAAAAAGTACAAACTTAAAATTTTGCCAGAATTTGTTTTTTAATAATTGCAATAAATGCTAGAAAAACTTAGCAGCTCCTCTTCACTCCTTCTACCCCTCCCATATAAATATCTGTATTATAAATTCAAGAATGCATTTCTCCTTCGAATATATGAGAGTTATCGACTTTTAAATTGAATCAATGCATGGTGATAAGGATGATGATAAGCAGTTTCAAAATCATCTTAAACGCTCCACTTCCTCTGCCACCTCCCATACAAATGCCCCAATTTCAGGAAAACTATGTCCAATTTCTTTAAAAATAATGAAAACTAAGACAATTTGCATGCCATGTTCGGTGTCATATACGAAAAATACAAACCTCCCCCTTTACTTCTACCACCTCCCATGTAAAGGTCTCTATTCACTATTCGAAAGAATTTGAGATAACAGATTTTACGGTATATTGAATTCATTCACATTTCATCTAGAGTATCATATGATTGATCATAATTCTGTTATGTTTATACTCTAGATGGAATCTGAGAGTACTATAAGTTCGTTCTAAGGTTTGTAACGCCAAGAAATAAGGCTCGGAAAAAAAAATGAATGATACAGAAGTTAATATTATCACTCAAAAATCTCAAAACCGGATGTCTGTCCGTCCGTCCGTAGGTCCGTCCGTCCGTCCGTCCGTGCGCTCTCTAGCTTGAGAACGCGTTGAGCTAGAAAGTTCAAATTTTGTATACGTCGTTTTTGAGAAAAAAGTAAGGTCAAGTTCGTGAACGGGCCAAATCGCTCCACCCCTTCTACCCCCTCCCATACAAAATGACACAATTACTCAATTTGACAATAAACGGATTTGCTCAAAAAGTATAAAAGTTATTGGCCTGAAATTCAGAATATATTACTTCTATGATAATATCAATCTATTATATAAAAATTGTGCGTGTCCTCCCCCTCCTTCTACCACCTCCCATACAAACTGTACTTATCATGAATTACTCTAAGCCAATTTCCTCAGTGCTTATAAAATTCAGCGGGCTGAAATTGTGCACCAAATATTTATTTGAAATTGTTAGTAAGGTCAAAAAAAATGAGATGATTACCTTCACCCCTTTTACCCCCTCCCATACAAAATGACAAAATTTCGCAATTTGACAATAAATGGATTTACTCAAAAAGTATAAAAGCTATTGGTCTCAATTTTGGTATATGTTACTTTTTTAATGATTTAAATGTATAGTTCAAAAATTATTTGCTTCCTCTCTTTCCTTCCACCCCCTCCCATACAAACTTCCCTTTTTCCTGAAATGCTCTAAGCCGATTTTCTCAGAACATATAACATTTGTTGAGCTCATATTTTGTATTAAATATTTAATTAATATTATTACTAAAATGAGAAAAAAAAATTTGATTTGCTTCACTACTTCTACCCCTCCCATACAATATGACACAGTTTCACAACTTCACAAAAAATCGATTTTCTTGAAAAGTATGAATGGCACTAGTCTGAAATTTAAGGGATGCCAATTTTATAATATTCCTAGTTATTTCTGAAAAAATCATTAAAATCCCCCCACTCTTTCTACCACCTCCCATACAAACTGCACATTTTCACTAAATCAAACTCACTAATTTTCTCAGTTCCCATTCAGTTTTTGGAGTTAGCATTTTGAATAAAACATTTTTTAGCTACTTTAGCATGATGAGGAAAAAATTAGCTCAATGCTATCATCGCTTCTAACACTCCCCATACAAAATTTCTTGGGATCACAAAAAATTCTATTTCATCTAGAGTATCGTAAGATTGCGCTTTACGCGCAATCGTAGCCCTGTTATGTTTTTTAAGAATGGTTGCTGTAATTGCCTCAAAAAATAAACATATCGTAGTATAAAAACAGAACAGGACTACGATTGCGCGTAAAGCGCAATCTTACGATACTCTAGATGAAATTGAAATTTTTTTTGGATATCAAGAAATTTTGTATGGGAAGTGGTAGAAGGGGTGATAGCATTGAACTAATGTTTTACCCATCAAGCTGAAGTAGCTATAAAAATCTTTTATGCAAAATGTTAGCTCCAAAAATTAATAAGGTGCTAAGAAAATTAGTGTGTTACATTTAGTGAAATTAGGAAATTTGTATCGGAGGTGGTAGTCAAATAATTTTGTATGCCACACATTTAGGACCACATACCTACATACATTTATGATAAGAATAATATATTCCAAACTTCAAATCATTAGCTTCTATAGTTTCCAAGGAAATTTGATTATTGTAAATGATTGAAAATGATTCATTTTGTATGGGAAGGAGTAGAAGAGGTGGCCCATTCACAAACTTGACCTTACTTTTTTACCATAATGACGTGTACAACATTTGAGCTTTCTAGCTTGACGCGTTCTCAAGCTAGAGAACGGGCGGACGGTTTTGAAATTTTTGTGCGACAATAAATATTTCTGTACCCTTGGCGGCTCTGTGCGAGCATTATTTCTTGGCGTTATAGTACTCTCAGAATTTGATCTAGAGTATAATGAGCAATAATAAAAATATATAAATTAATAATTTACATAGATTGTTTTATTTTATGGATGCCAAGTCGAAGTTATAAAAATAGTATTGCGAGTTAAAATTGAAACCCGCCGTTTCCCAATAGGTGGCACCAGCAGTAAATGCTGATCAACAATGGCGGATCAAAAATCTCACATGGTAAACTTAGGGTCAACAATCCCTCCTCGTCAGATTTGTGAAATTTTTTCCGCGTCATATACTTTTTTGTACCTGAATATGTCGAAGTTTGAGCCAAATAAGCGTCATTTCGAGGAAGTTTTGCTTTTTACCTTCAATTCAAAAAAAAAATATCTAGGGCTGAGGTGCGTCAAATGGTTGTTGAAACTTATGGTGAAGGTGTTCTTAGTGAAAAAACGGGTCGTGAATGAATTTTTCAAGTTTATAGCTTAAAATTTCACATATTTTGAATTTTTGTGTTTTTTCATTACATATGAAACACCTCGTGCAGGTTAGAGCCCTCGTCGGTAGTTAAAAATTCTAGTTCAAATTATTCTTTTTTTTTGGACATTAAATGGATATATGCCAAATTTGAATTTTGAACCTTTTACCAGAACACTAAAGAATAGTGAAAGTTTTGGGCATTTCGGCCAACCACTCCCTCCCGTTACACCTAAAACTTAAAATTTTACCAAAATTATATATCATAGAGCTCTACAGTCCAACAATTAAATTTTGAGACATAACGGTTTGAAAATTGGGAAAGTGCATCATTTTTCAAATGCTCCTATTATAGGGTGTATCAACAAGAAGTGCAGGATTTGCTTTTTGAATAAATGGACAATTGTTTATATGTCTCTGAAATTTTTATTGCATTATAAAGTGGATACATGGGGATTATGTATGGAACACAATACATATCAAATGGCTGCAATTGTTCGTTTTATTCAAAAAAACAATCCTACATCTTTTCTTGATACACTCAGTAAAATGTTCAAATGTTATATTTTTTGCATATTCCGCCAGCGTAGCTTAACATAGGTTTCAAGTTTTAATAATAAACTGCCAACAAGTCGGGCGAAACTTTATTATTCTTGGGACAAGTTGCGGATGAGTGGAAAGTCAATATGCAGGTTAGAGTGGTTAGGGAAGGCTAAGTGAAAGGGAGTTCTTGGGCAGGACTGTTAACAATATTTCATTCGTTTCTGTAAGTTTGGTTTTTATGAGGGGAAAAGTAGAGGTAATAGTAAGGGTGGGTGGATGTTAATAGCTTTTTAATTAATTGCTTGAATCACGTCCAATATTCTCTGTATAGAATGTGTTTCATAGACGAAGTTGCATAGAATTTTCATAAAATTCGGTGTATTTTACATTCATGAAACCGAACATTTGTATGGGAGGGGGTAGAGTATATAGGGGAATCGTAAAATTTGATACGCAGTTTTATTTCGCGTCTCTTGTAAGGTGCTTGTATAGAATTTCAAGTTCGTAGCTTTTAGTTTGTAGGTTATTAGTTGATTTAATGAAATTGGTCGAAATCATACTTTTGTGTGGGAGGGGGTAGAAGCGCATGCGCGATTTCCAAACTTTGAAAGCAACTTCATTTGAATTATTTTTATAAGTTTTTATGCCAAATTTGAAATTGATAGCTTTTAAGAGTTAGCTGATAACTGATTTCTTAAAAATGCTCGAAAAAATTTTGTATGGGAGGGAGGTAAGGAAATCGTAAAACTTGTGATGCAATTTTCTTTCATTTTTATTGTAAGGTGCTCGTACGAAGTTTCAAGTTCTTAGCTTTTAATTTGTTGGTTATTAGTTGATTTAATGAAATTAGTCGAAATCATACTTTTGTATGGGAGGGGGTAGAAGGTCAAGCGCGATTTTAAAATTTTTAACGCAATTTCATTTTAATTATTTTTGTTAATTGTTATGCAAAATTTCAAATTGATAGCTTTTAATAGTTAGGTGATAATTGATTTCTTGAAAATGGTCGAAAAAATAATTTTGTATGGGAGGGGGTAGAAGTGTTAAAGGTTTTCAACCAGTTAATATTTCGTATATTTAGGAATTTTTTTTAAATGCATTTCGCAAATTTTCAAATTTCTACCTTAAAATTTCACTCAAAAATTTTCAGTTTATGTGTTTTTTCAATGCACATGAAACACCTTGTGCACGTTAGACCGGGGGAGTCGGTTTATAACAAATATGGATCAAGTTATTATTATTTTTCTATGTGGATTAAATATAGGTATTCACATGCAAAATTTTAACTTTGTATCTTTTACCAGAGCCCTAAAAAAATCACTCAAAGTTTTCGATATTTTTGCTTATTACCTTCCTCCTCTTACACCTCTCAACTTGAAATTTTTACCAAAATTAACTATTATGTAGTTCTACAATCTGACAAATTTTTGATTTGATATCTGCACTGTTTTTGGAGATATAAGGATTTGTAATTTTGAAAAGTGCGCCATTTTTGAAATGCTCCCCATTTCCCCCCACTACTATTATTTCAACATGTTATATTTTTTTTGTATTTGCCTAGTATAGCTTAATATAAGTTTTAAGTTTCAATTATATAGCTTAAGAGATTGTTGAGATATTAATTTTTAAGTGTTTTTCTTTGCCCCCCCCCCCCCCCCCCGAAACCTCTCCCTTACAAGATGTAGCCGCTTTCTAAGCTGATCCCGATGAAATTATATGCCACCTTGACGGTCTCTAAATATGATTTTGGTACGATAATTAATTTCGAAGATATAATCATTTGAAAAAAAAATTTGGCCGACAATTGGTTTTTAGCCCCCCCCCCTTTTGCACCCCAATGGATAAAAAAATTAAATTATTTTTAAAAGTTGTCCCACAAACCCTTCTATATGTGTTTTGAGTTTTAGCTTCCTAGCTGTAACCATAGCTGAGATATTTGAATTCGTATTTTTCGGCTTAAGCGCTCCCCCCGCCTCCCCCTGAACCCATACACCCCCCAAAATAGGTGTCCGCCAAGTCGATCACAATACTTTATTATTAAAATAATAAAGTAATATAGCTTAAGAAATAGTCGAGATATTAATTCTTAAGTGTTTTTCTTTGCACCCTTTACCTTAATAGTCGAGCTATACACTATCTAAATGTTTCTAAAATATGAACTTTATGCGTTTAGTAATGTCCCAATGACATAATCATTTAAAACAGTAATTCGACCGACAACTTCTTATTAGCCCTCTTTTTTGGGACCCCACTCGACAAAAAAAATATTTTGGATTTTTTGCACTTAAACCAGTATATCCGAATGTAAAGTTTCTGCTTTCTATCTGCATTCGTAGTCGAGATATTAACAAGTGTAGTATTTGACTATTTCCCTCCTCTGCCTCTGTCTTCCAACTGGTACTCCCCTAAATTTAGATAATGGAACTTACATATCCAACCTTCAATCCACTCAAAAATTAACTTCCTACCTTTAAGAAAATAAGAGATATGAGTCCATATGTGCGGCGGACGGCATACGGCGCGACGTACAGACTGATTTTTTTTGTATTTTTTGGCTAATGTAGTCATGAAATGCGAAAAAAATAAAATTTTAGGGTAGCAAATTTTTTTTTTTCTGAGTCGATCACAGTATTTTATTATTAGAATAATTAAATAATTGGCTCCAATAGTAAGAATTTTCAGTACAATCTTGTACCTGATGACACAGAATGGGTAGTTTATTTCTCGCTATTCAAGAGTTGAATCCGATAAACAATGATTACCTGGGGTTCTAATTTTAAATCGAAATATGACTGCATTTATGGTATATCTCTTAATACATACTACACTTACGAGCTTTGCTCATGAATACTATATTTATTAAAAAGTTTCAGGAAGGGCCACCGTGCTTTCAATCACTCGACTTCCTTTGGCTGCCACATCTGTTATTGATATTTCCACCAAATTGCAGTGACATAACTTCACATTTGTGCAAATTTCGCCGTTTATTCTGTTTAAAATCCGCCTTTGATTTTTCTATTATTTCCTTTTGCTGGTAAAACGCGTTCGCCGGAGTGGTTTTTGAGTCGACCGAAAAGGAAGAAGTAATAGCGAGGTAAATCAGGCAAATTTGGTTACTGTTGGATGGTAGCCTAAGAGTAACCTAGGTGTAGCCTAGTTGATAGCGTGTTGGTCTTCTAGAGCCCCAGTAGACGTGTAATTCCAGCACACTAACAACTTGGGTATACCTTGGGTTGTGCGAAGAGCTAACAGTCGTTCCACAATAAATAATGAAAAAATGTTAAGGAATCCAAAGGTTAGGAGCCCAATGAGGCTGTAGTGCCATTATTAAAGTTGAAGCGGGTGGTATTCGTTCCACTCTTGGTCAAAAGCTACTTCCGGAAACTTTTCAAGATGGTATATTCTAAATGTATTCAACTCTACCCAATTTCATTCTCAACTTATTGTGAAAATCTTCGTGGAAAATTGCTTATACTGATTGTATCTTTAATAAAACTGAGCGAGCAGCGAAACTGCAATTACACATTGCAGTTTTTCATAAAGAAAGAAAAATCGTTAATGTAAAAAAAAGGAAAACTTTCTGAACGTTAATTCTTACTTGGTATGTGGGTTTTTAATTCTGGAAATAATAAACCTCAAATACTGGAGAAAAGAGGCCGCCATCTCAACTTTATGCCTCGACTCAGGTAAATCAAAGATTTTTTTTTTTGAGAACATGGTTGTCAGAAGAGTGTTAGTGAGCTAAGAACTTTTTGTTGTTTTTTTTTGGGAATATAATAGGAATTAATTTAAATTTAATTCAAATGTAAATTTTTAAATTTGTAATACGGACATATGTAGGTACCTACCTAAACTCAACATATAAATATACTTGAAGTATCTGTCTTTTATTCGATTATTACTGGTTAATGTTTTGCTTTATTTAGACAATAACTAAACATAAAAATATGCTTTTCAGATTGTTCTCGGTCCGGGTTTAATTCAGAAACGTAAATGAATTGCGATTAGACGTAAAACTAAATCATGCGATACTTTGGATGAAATGGGAAAGAGTTTACTGTACCGAGAAATAAGTCATCTCAAAATCTTTCGAATAGTGGCTTTTGTATAAAAAGTAGTAAAATAAGTGGAAGGTGGCAAAATAAGTGCATATCACAAAATTTTGAGTTTCTACCCTTTACCTTTTGCAGAAGGAGCAGCGAAACAAAACAAACGTTTTTCAATATTAGTGATATTTGTATTAATATAATTTGTATGGAAACTTCAAGAAGATAGCTTTGCCAGTTTCAATGAAAAATAATTTTTTAATTGAACTTTGTATGGGAGGAGGTCGAAGTAATATTTTGAATTTGATAATTTTTTCAAAATTGATTGCAATTTGTTACGCGTTTTCCCCGACTGGGAAAACGGGCAAAAAAAATAACCCCTCGCACTTGGGGCGGAACGGACCTATCCGGCCAACCCGTGGAGACGGGCCGTGGGCGCCAGTAACTCGGTTTTTAGGCCTCGTTCCTTGTCCTTATACCCCCGGACTGAGCTACAAATCCGGGAAGGCTTAATATAGAAAAGATCTGTCGTCGTAGCCGGCTGAAAAACTTCACACAAAATCTTAACAAAAAAAATCTTTACGAAAGAGAAAAAAAAGACGAAAAAGCAAAAGAATTCTAGTTCATTCAGCCCAATGGCTTTATTTGTCGATTGCCCTAGCTAGCACTCTACGTTATAAATGAAATTTAAGCAATCAATTGGTCCCTAGCTATGGTTTTACTTGTGAATCTTTATCCTGCCTGAATCGCCGCTCGTTGGGGCCCTTGCTGCTACTCCTCGTTGGAAATCGCCGTTTCGCTGGTCCTCGTTACTTAACCGTCAACTTCTGCTTTCGCACTTCACTTCCACTTAACAAAATCAACACCACCGACTCGTGGTGACTTTTTCTTTACGTTAGCTTAATTTTCAATTTTCCGTTTTTCTTAGTACACTCGAAAAGTTATCACGTTTCTGCATCTAATCTGGTTGTAGGTCACTCGATAATCGAGGACTAGCCGGCTTCGCTTTTTGCCCTCAAGCCTCAGCCGGAATCCTCAACGGCTTTTTCCTTCTCGCTTTTAGAGGCTTTTCCCCAATATGCTAAATGTTCGTTGAACTTCCTTTGTTAGGTTTATCCAACCGCCTATTTACTTTTCCCGCCTCTCATATAATTTTTAGAATTTCCCGTTGATGTTGTTGCTGTATTGGGCCTCTCAAATTTACCCCAACTTCGGCTTAATCCAACTTCCATAGTTGTTGTATTTGTTCGTATTGGTTTCTGCAAAACCCTTTGCTCGAACCCTGGTTGAATTGATTTTCGTTGCAGCTTCCATAAAAATTTCCCGTCTGTCTTCGAATATTTCCCCTTGGCTCCATAGGTAACACTAAGCAGGATCGCCATCTTGATCGTGAGCTTGACAGTTTTCTTTTGTTTACCTCGCGGCCGGTCCGTGAAATGTTTAGTGTCGTCCCTGTGTCCTTGTGAGTAAAGGCTCATAGTGATGTGGTCTTAGTGATAAAGTGCGTGTGATAGTGCCTCATAGTTAAGTTTCGGAATAGTGCTATCCGTGATCATCTTTTTTTTTTTTTTTTTTTAAGGTTATCTGCTGGTGCTCCGCTGGCGCCGTATGTGTGGTGCCAGGACGGGGAACGACGGTGTCGCAATTCATCATGGATGTTCGTTGTTCTCTTCCGCGGTTCGACGTTAGTTTATTTAGAATTCGGGTAATTCAAGTTACAATTTAATCTAATCCTTACTTTAATGTTTCGTTTTTTTCAGCCGGCTTGTACGACGCGGCAATAATCGGGCGTGCGAGATTATTCAGAAGTGTGGAGGGTGTCAACCGCGGACAAAGTGAATAGTAACAAAAGGCCTGTTCGTTACGGTGGAACCGTTGGAAATACTTTTGAGAAAAATTCGTTATTTTAGCTTTGCTAGTTTCAATGAAAATCGAAGAAAGGCATTTTTCGAATTATGCATTTGAGTGGGAGAGGGATCAAATCAATATTTTTTGACGTTATTGACATTAAATAAATAATAATTTTCAAGTCGACAACTTAAATAGTTTCGGACAAAAATCAATTTTCTCAAATTTCGAAATATTGTGAAATATGTATGGGAGGGACGGACAGAAAGATGGACAGAAGGTCACTTGGAATTGAGGTTTAGAGCAACAATAAATATTTCTGTACCCTTTTCGACTCATTGCGAATATTATTTCCTAGCATTAAAAACGTTGAGGTCAACACGATATAATCTCAGATTTTATCTACGGTACATAAATATAAAATCAATAACATACAATAACTATTTTATATGTTTAATATAAAAAACATCTACAGTAGCCTAAAAAAGAAAATAATTTTCTTGCAATCTCTTCAAGTTATATGCAAACAAATTTATTTTGCTCCATTTTTAATTTACTTCAGAGTATCTTCGAAAATATATTTAAAAGAATCTACTCTACCATTTTCTTTCCTCTATCTTGGAAAATATTTCTCAGAACATAATTAGAAAAAAAGTCATCATCGTAACGAATTATAAAAAAATTGATTTCCTCTAGCATAGGAAGCAATTGCTATTGCCAATAACAAAGTCATAACATTTTTTAGCCAAAGAGACTGCTGAAACGATGATGAAAATTAAGATTTTTTTTTTTCCTTTAGTAATACAGAGCGTATGAAATTTATTTTGAAATTGATATCCTTTCCAGATTTTTGTATTGGAACGATATAACTTTCTGAAGCTCGCACGTCAATTACATCGCTGTTGTAAACATCGATGGGATCCTTAAGTATGCATAACGCCATAAAAACATACAAAATCTGTCAGCTTTGAGCAAAAATTGAATTGATTTTTTGTCAATTGGCTGCGCATACAGAAAAACTCTCTTAATTCAAATGCATTTCAAAATATTCTCCACCCCTGTATGAATGGAAACGAAATTTTAATAAACTTTAAGAAATTGTACGTGCTAGATATCCACATATTCACACGTAAGGTTTTTAATTTTTTTTCTTCATTTTTCTTTTTCATTTTCAGTTGGCTACACATCACTAGAAAAGTTTCCAATAATAAAAGAATGTGAACTTCCACTCTTCATGGCGTGCAAGGATTCTTCAAATTGTGGGCACTTGTCACACAGAGAAGACCTCGTTCCTTGAAGTTTGAATTTAACAAAAGAAGTGTATGTACTCCTTGAAGATTTCATTTTCCGTATACATTTTTCATGGTTTCACCGATGCTATAAAGCGAGTGATGTTTTTTTTTTCTTGTTTTGTGTGTATTTGAGTGACGTGTCTAGTTTAAACTCTGCTGCTGCTTTTCTTTTGAATTTTCTAAAGCACTTATGGCAAAAACATCGATCCGTTTTACAAACAGCTGTTGCGCTTTAAGTTTTCATGTCTTGGCTGCTTAGAGGAGGCGTTATTGTGGTGGTCTAGTCCTGAACATGAAAAAGAACTCGAAGCTGTTGCACGAATATTATTACTCTTGTAATCACAGTTGAAAATCAATTTAGTTTTGAACTTTTCACCGAAATGATAAAACTTTAGAAATAGAATTGTCGTGTTTTTTTCGACACTTTTAAAATTGACTTGAACATCTTTTTTGCGGCTGCACGCGATTAGTTCTAGCGTATTTGAACTCGAATGTGGATCTCTGGTTACTATAATGTTATTGTTTGTTTTTTTTTATATACAGCGATTTTCATCGACTGAAAGCACCTGTATGAATAATTTCATAATTAGTGTGATGATGCCATATTAATTGTAATCTAAACAGGGGCCCAGTTTTTAAGCAATTACAAAACAATTTAATATAAGGTCAGAACAAAAGGAAATTTTAGATATCGCTTGAGGATCCCATAAGCAATCAAATCAATCAGCAAATTTGCTTGTCAAATCGAGCTTGTTGGTAATAATTGATGGAGTATGAAAACACTTGAATGCTAGAAAATTAAAACGATTTTATTTTTGAGGGCCAGCTCACAATCTACACTCGGCAGAAAAAGTCTGCGTACACACTCAACACATCCAACATATCTATAAAAATCATCGTTTTAAGTAATTTATTTCATAATAATTTTTTTTTTCTTTTTTTTTCATGGCTTTATTACAAACATAAAACAAAACAAAAATGATGATTATTGTACTCCATAAAAATATTAAAATTAAAAAACGAAAACAAATCCTGAATTGCAACAATAATAAGTCTGCATACAAATATTTCTTTTCAAAATAAAACAATTGTTTTTCCTCGTTAATAGCTTGTAGGATATCCTCATCTCTTTATTACTTCCCACAACCGTTTTTGCATGGAATCTACCAGCTTCTTAGTGAACTCTGGGGTTATTGAATTCCACTCCTGGATCAGGACTTCCTTGAGCGTTACCGATGTTATTGCGTGCGCTTGAATCCTTTTTTCCAAGTGATTCTGCAAATGCTCTATTGGATTAAGGTCAGGAGATTGGGGAGCTAGGGTATAGCATAGTAGGTAGTGTGTTGGTCTTGTAATGCGAAGGTCGTGAGTTCAAATCCCGGTCGCCGCAAATTGTAACAGATGAATAAAACGATCATGCAAAAGAAAGCAATAAATACAACAACAACCGTGCTTCAATGATGATTGTGAAGCGCTTTATTTTCAGTTGGGTTTGCACTTTTTCCTTTAATGATTTCATACATATATAGCAGAAAAAACATGGAGAACATATAGACAGTACGCGTTACAAAATTTTCGACATATACTAACCGGTAGATTCGAAACACACAGTTTTAAATAAATATTGTGCCGAACGACGCGTGTCGTTATAGAGAATAGCGGCCATAGTAATGTTTCTTGTGAGTCAATAAAGACGCGAAAGCTTTATGATATGTATAACGATCGTACAACTGAAAAGGAAACATCATATGATAACAACAAAGTAAGAACTTTAAATGACCAACTTTTGATGTCGATCACTGTACTTTCTCTGTGTATATAAAAATAAACTGCCAACAAGTCGGGCGAAACTTTAATATTCTTGGAACAAGTTGCGGATGAGTGTCAATATGCAGGTTAGAGTGGTTAGGGAAGGCTAAGTGAAAGGGAGTTCTTGGGCAGGGCTGTTGTCAATTTAACAATATTTCATTCGTTTTTACAAGTTTGGGTTTTTATGAGGGGAGGAGGAGGGGTAATAGTAAGGGTGGGTAGATGTTAATAGCTTTTTAATTAATTGCTTAAATCACGTCCAATATTCTCTGTATAGAATGTGTTTCATAGACGAAGTTGCATAGAATTTTCATAAAATTCGGTGTATTTTACATTCACGAAACCGAACATTTGTATGGGAGGGGGAAGAGAATGTAAGGGAATCGTAAAATTTGATATGTAGTTTTATTTCGCTTCTCTTGTTAGGTGCTTGTATAAAATTTCAAGTTCGTAGCTTTTAGTTTGTTGGTTATTAGTTGATTTAATGAAATTGGTCGAAATCATAGTTTTGTATGGGAGGGGGTAGAAGGACGAGCGCAATTTCAAAACTTTTAAGGCAACTTCATTTGAATTATTTTTATAAGTTTTTGTACAAAATTTGAAATTGATAGCTTTTAAGAGTTAGCTGAAAACTGATTTTTTAAAAATGCTCGGAAAAATAATTTTGTATGGGAGGGGGTAGAGGAGGTGAGGGAATCGTAAAACTTGTGATGCAATTTTCTTTCTTTTCTGTAATAAGGTGCTCATACAAAATTTCAAGCTCGTGGCTTCTAATTTTTTGGTTATTAGTTAATTTAATGAAATTGGTCGAAATCATACTTTTGTATGGGAGGGGGTAGAAGGACGAGCGTAATTTCAAAACTTTTAACTTAATCTGATTTCAATTATTTTTGTTAGATTTTATGCAAAATTTCAAATTGATAGCTTTTAATAGTTAGGTGATAATTGATTTCTTAAAAATGGTCGAAAAAATAATTTTGTATGGGAGGGGTAGAACTTTTAAAGGTTTTCGACCAGTTAATATTTCGTATATTTAGGGATTTTTTTTAAATGCATTTCGCAAATTTTCAAGTTTCTACCTTAAAATTTCACTCAAAAATTTTCAGTTCATGTGTTTTTTCAATGCACATGAAACACCTTGTGCACGTTAGACCGGGGGGCCGGTTTATAACAATTAGGGAGCAGGTTATTATTATTTTTTTATGTACATCAAATAGACGTATCCACATGCAAAATTTAAACTTTGCATCTTTCACCAGAGCCCTAAAAAAATCACTCAAGGTTCTCGACATTTTTGCTTATCACCTCTCACTCTCTAAGTTGATTCCGATGAAACTATATGCCACCTTGATGGTCCCAAAATATGAATTTTTTACGATAAGTAATTTCGAAGATATAATCATTTGAAAAAACAATTCGATCGACAATTTGTTTTTAGCCTCCGCTTTTCGGACGCCAATGGATAAAAAAATTAAATTATTTTTAAAGTTTGTCCCACAATCTTTTCTATATCTCTACTGATTTTCAACTTTTTATCTGCATTCGTGGTGGAGATATTAGCAAGTGTAGTTTTCGACTTTTCCCCTCCCCCCGCCTCCCCCTTCCACCTAACACCCCCCAAAATTTAGAAAATAGAGCTCACTTACCCAATCAACAATCCACCCAAGAACGAACATTCTGCTTTTAACGGTCTCGGAGATATGAGTCCATGTGTACGGCGTACGGCGGAGACGGATTTTTATTTTGCATTTTTAGGCTAATTTAGTCATGAAACACGAAAAAAAAAATTTCAGGGTAGCAAATTTTTTTTTCTTGTGTCGATCACAATTCTTTATTATTTTAATAATAAAGTAAAAATGGAGTACTCAAAAGATAATAATGCGTTTTGTCCCCGCCCTTTTTCAAGCTTTTTTAAGCAAATTCGGCCTTTATGTGAAATCCACAAATGCAGTAATAAAGGGATGGAATGGGATTGGTATGGTGAAGAAAGCAATCGTATTAATTAGTGAAGCTGATATATTTTGCAATTGCGTTGACTGCTACTGAAAAATATTTGTAGATATGATAGAGATAGCGATTCTGTACTTCCCAAATGTATTGATATGAAATTTGTTTGTGCTTATGTTTCTGTCTCGCTCCGGCCTTAAGTAGTTCTCGAATGATTGTCGGATGTCGTAATCTGACTACGGGAAGAGTTTTGTAATTTTCCTTTCACCTCTTCTTTCGTCATGTTGCCGTATTTCAACGGAAACCCGGAACCAGAACAGGTAGAGACATAGACCCCAGAATGGTAAACCTTTACAAAAATACCTTTCCTGTGGTATGATTTATTTTGGATTATTGATTTCGGTTGTAGTGCGCTTACGAAAAAACGCTTATTCTTTTAAATATGTACACTCGGCAGAAAAGTTTGCGTACATACCCAACACGTCCGACATATCTATAAAAAACATCGTTTCTAACATTTTATTCCGAAATATTTTTTTTTCCTATTTTTCATTACTTCATTATGAACATAAGACAAAACAAAAATGAGAATTACTGTACTCTAAAGCAATAGTAAAATTCGGAAAAGAAAAATAGTCTGAAATTCCAGGAATAAAAAGTCTGCGTTCAAAGCGAATAAAGGGAAGTCAAAGTCTCTGAGTTGCAGTTAAATCATTAATAACAATAAAGTTTGTGTAGGAAAGTTGATAAACGCGTTTTTATCTAAGGTTTGCGTTGAAAATAATTGCTAAAAAACGTTAAGTAAGAAATGTCTAATAAAGGAAAGGAAATTGAATTTGGGGAAAGGAAAATTATCGTGGATTTGTGGAAAAAAAGGTAAGTCATATCGTGAAATAGGTGCAATGGTCAGCAGAAGTCATTCATCAATCCAACGAGTCGTAAACAACTTCAAAAACACAGGAGTTTTGGTTTCAAAACCCAGATCTGGCCGTCCTCCAAAGTTGAGCCCTCAGCAAACTCGGAGTTTGCTCCGAACGATGAAGGCTAATCCTAGATTAACTGCAGCTGATTTGGCAAAGAACATCAAAGCAAAGTACCGCAAGTCTATTTCTGATGATGGTGTTCGTAAAATTCTTAGGAAATATGGGTATCAAAGACGCGTTGCCCTTAGAAAGCCATTTATAACAACAGTAAACAGACTGAAGCGGCTGGCGTTTGCTAAGGAACACATTAATAAGCCAAAAGAATTTTGGAAACAAGTTATTTTCTCGGATGAAAGTAAATTTTCTATTTTTAGAATCAAAGGTCGGAAGATTGTATGGAGAAAAACTGGCGCGGCCTTCGACGTAAAAAATCTCTGTCCAACAGTAAAGCATGGTGGTGGCGGTGTTATGATATGGTGGTGTATGGCTAGTGGAGGAGTTGGAAAAATGGAGTTTATTGAAAGTATTATGAATAAAATAGTCTACCATAATATTCTCAAGCGCAATTTGAAGAAAAGAGCAGAACATTTGGGCTTAAGCGACAACTTTTACTTCCAACAAGACAACGACACTGCGGAGGTAGTAAGACTCTGGTTGCTGTATAATGCCCAAAATCAGATTCGTACACCGCCCCAATCCATCTATCTACAATGGCGCTACTGCCCATATCGGACCTTGGCCTCCTGATATTCAGGTTCCTTAACGTTTTTTCATTACTTATTGTGGAAGGGTTGTTAGTCCTTCGCACAACCCTCTTTCTACGAATTTTGCATTTTCTTAGATTTTGGTAACCAAGGTATATCCAAGCAGGCAATGTGCCGAAAAGCCAAGTATCATATTACGTCAACGAATATAATCTACATTAGCTTTTCTAGAATCAGGTTTTAGACGCCTCCAATATTTACCACCTCTGATAATGTCAAAACAGAACTGGATGATGATCGAATAACTGCACTGACTTTGTTAGATCTGTTCAAGGCGTTTGATAAAGTTATTGTGATCAGCTTTGATCTTAAATGACTAAGAAATAATCTTTACAATTACTTAGAAATATATCAACTTTAAACCTTCTAGCAAACAAAATATGATGCACCATAATAAAGCATTGATGGTCCTTTCTCTGAGCTCATTTTACATTAACACTTGTCCTTTCTTTATGAAACAGTGCAATGTCGACATAATATGTAATTACAAATTACTTGTTCACTCGGTTTGGTTAAATATGCTACAGATCATAAACGAAAATCTCATATAATAAATTGGACACATATGGATTCTATGCAATACAACTCCTCAAAAACCAACTTGTGCGTAAAGCCCAAACGCGCGATACTCTATATAAAGAGAAATGTTTTTATTTTTATGCAGCAGATTGGAATTATTATAGAAGTAATATGTTCCAAATTTCAGATCAATAACTTAATCGTCTAATTTTTTTTTGGTCTTACTAATAATTATAAAATAAAATAGTTAGTGCACAATTTCAGCTCCATCAGTTGTATACGCACTGAGTAAATTGTTTTAGAGCATTTCATGAAAAGTGCAGTTTGTATGGGAGGTGGTAGAAGGAGGAGGAGGACACAAATAATTTTTATACAGTAGAATGAAATCATTACAAAAGTATTATATTCCAAATTTCATACCAATAGCATATATATGTACTTTTCGAGAAAAACCGTTTATTGATAAACTGCGTAATTGTGTCATTTTGTATGGGAGGGGGTAGAAGGGGTGGAGCGATTTGGCCCATTCACGAACTTGTCCTTACTTTTTGTCAAAAACTACGTGTACAAAATTTGAACTTTCTAGATCAACGCGTTCTCAAGCTAGAGAGGACACGGACGGACGGACATCCGCTTTTGAAATTTTTGAGTGATTATATGAACTTCTGCATCATTAATTTTTTTCTCCAAGCCTTATTTCTTAGCGGTTCAAACTTTGTGGCAAACTTATAATACTCTCAGGTTTCATCTAGAGTATAAAAAGGTACCGGTTCGTCCGTAAAAGTTCCCTATTATTGCGCCCTTGCCACACAAATAATTATTAAAATACACACACGGTAAATTTGCCGCCTCCGAAATTTGCCGCCCAAGGCCCGGGCTTACCGGGCCTAGTGGCAAATCTATCCCTGGCCAGGTGTAATATCTATTTTTTCCTTTAATTTATTTGTGAAATATTCTAAGCAATTTGATTTGATTGCTTACCAACACGCCGCCCTATTCAGACATGTTATCAATATACATATCTAAAATTTATTCCTGAACGTAATTCAAATGATAATGATATTAATCTTTCATTTCCATTTTACATTGCATCGTCGTTATAACATATCCTCCCCGTTCTTTAATATTATTCTGTGAATTTTTCTGTGGCTGCGTGTATAATTGACCATAATCCACAGCATGTGGCACAATTACGTGTGAACTTTCCCTTCAATTCAACGAGAATATAGCGATGCTGAATCATCAGCTAAAAAAACAATAGACCCGATGAAATAGCAGAAAACAATAAAAATCGGCATTATCAATCCCCGTAATTGTTGGACTCAACGAACCTCGAAAATTCCATATCGCGCACGTTGAAAGCTTAAGAAATTTCAGAATTCAAGAAGGGAGAACAATAACCATCCGGGACCTTAAGAATATTTCAGCTTTTTTCTATCTCGAAACATTTTTTTTTTTATGAAGGACCCACCGTCATGTATGACGTAAAACCGAAACCATTTTTCATCCAGACCCATGCAATCTGTGTGCCATTTGGGGCCGTGTTTTCGCTTTGAGTATAGCCCTGGATCCTAGCTAGTTCAGTATAGTAGAGTAGATATCATTTCATTATGCGGCAGATGTCGCAAAGTGTTGCCGTCTCAACGAGCATTTCTTTTTACATCATAAGCCCCCATAAAACACCCCTGACATCTTCCAACGCGTTGTTCTATTATTGCGGCAGTGAAGATCCGGGCGAAGATTCCTTTGCAGAGTTCCTTTGAATCTCGTGGGCGGAACAATGAATTCCCAGTCTGCCAAAAAGAAGAAATTCGTTTTTATTTGGGCTTACTGTTTTGTATTATCCCTCAGGTATTTAGTACATCTCAAGGTAATTTAAATATTCGTAAATGTCATCCATTTGGTACACACAGTGTCACATCTCGCGATAAGTGGGTGGATGCTACGTAATGTATTGAAGGATTTTTATTTCCTTTTCACATATGTGCTAGATATGTAACACGTTGTGAAGAAAGTTTCCATTTCGAATTTAACGTCTGTTCCTGATGCATGCTTATAAAATGGCGATGACACCACATATCTCGCATATTGTGTTATATTATACGAGATTTCATTTTTGCGAAAGAAATGCCGGAAATGGTGTTGAATTAAATGTGTTCTTCTCACTTGGGGGTCGTATACATTCGTTTTAGATGCGGCAGATTTCACCAAAAAAGAAATCTTACGTTTGTATTTTATTAGTATTTGAATCCAAGTAAATCTTAAAGTTTCTATGCTATGTAAGGTATGTGATGGATTCTTAATATGAATATCAGGAAGGGTGGTGATCAACTTTTCTATCTATGGGAGTACTTTGAAAATTATGTGACCTGACAAAATGAGAGGAGCTGCTTCATTAAACCATTAACAGTTTTATTTTCTTGAAATATTTACAATTCTCTAGACTAGTTTTCTGGATAACTTATACAACTGATGCTTCATGCGGAAAAAAGCAGCTTAAAATGTGCATTTCTCTTGGGTGTTTTTTTAGAGGTGTAGAACTTTAAATTTAAATAAAATACTAAAAAATATTTTAATATCCATGAAATTAGCTTTTGGTTTGGTGAATATTTTCACATTGCATTTCGAATTGAAAGAAAAGATTTCCGGATTCTACACTGTTACGCTTTACCATTCGTGACATTTTGGTCTCTGCTGAGACCTTTATTGATAAAGCTCTCAACAGAGACCGAAACGTCACGAATAATAAAGCGTAACAGTGTAGAATCCGGAAATTTTTTCTTTCAATTCGAAATTAGCTTTATTTGAAAGATAATTTTAATATAATATAATATTATTATACTGTAGATGAAATCTGCAAGTATATTGTGCTTGCCTTACCATTTATAACCCTAAGCAATAATGACCGCACAGAGTCGCCAAGGGTACAGAAGTATTTGTTGTCGCTCGAAAACCTCGATTCCGAGTGACCGTGTCGAAAAAGTAACTTTAAGTTCGTGAACGGCCCAAATCCCTCTAATCCTTCTACCCCCTCCCATACAAATTTCATGAAATTGAAATGACTATTATAAATATCATTTATGTCGAAAAATTCGCTTTTGATTCAAATACTACCTCAACCCCCTCTCATACAAATGCACAATTTTTGGCAAATGCATTTAATCGATTTTCATTGAAACTAGGAAAATTACAAACTTCAAACTTTGCCAGAATTTGTCCCTTAATAATTGTAATAAATGAAAAACAATATGTACTTCGCTTCACTCCTTCTACCACCTCCCACACAATTTTTTGTATTGAAAATTCAAGAAATATATTTCTCCTGCGAACATATGAGTAACAAGGCAACATGATTAGGGTGTTGATAAGCAGATTCAAAATGATCCAAAACCTCCCACTTTCTGTGCCACCTCCCATACAAATGTCATAAATTCAGACAAATTTGTTCAAAAGTTATGAAAGCTACAAACTTTAAATTCAGCATGAAACATTTTGTATACTACGTTCAGTATTATATACAAAAATTACAAACCTCCTTCCTCTGCTTTTACCACCTCCCATACAAAAGTCACAATTCATTATTCGAAAGAATTTGAGGTGACATATTTTCCGGTACAATAAACTCTTTCCTATTTCATCTAGAGTATCACATGATTTTTTTACGCCCAATCACAATTCTTTTATGTTTTTTAATATAATTTCGAGCATGTGGCCTCTTCGTCGCACCAAGCATTCTTAGAACTAAAAGTTTTAGATATGAATAGGCTATATATTTTATTTTATTTTATTTATTTTATTTAATTAATATATTAATATAAAAATTAAAGTACGCAAATTAAGTACTAGTTACATTAGACCATCGACTTAATTGTTTCAGGTTTGACTGTTAAGTTATATAAGTGCTGTTTGAGATAAAATAAAAAAACAAAACATTTCTTTTGTAAATTTAAATTTTATCCGTAAGATTGGCGTTTTTTATTAATGTGAGTAGTTTCGTGGCAATTTTTTCGTCGTTGCTGTTTTTTATATAGTCAAGTAGGTCTCCTCCGAGTAGGCTGCATTGTAGGAGATGTTGGAAGTCCATGATTTGGTTGCAATGTGTGCATTCAGGTGGCGTATCCTTTTTGATGATGTGGAGATGAGTCAAAATTGTGTGTCCTGTTCTTAGCCTTGTGATGATTGCGGTTTCCTTGCGCGTAAGTGCGCTCGGGAAACTTCTTTGAATTTTGTTCGGGTTGATGACGTCTGTATAAAAATTTTGTCGGGAGGGCCATGCTTGTTGGGATTTGATGGCTAAATGTCGCTCAAGTAATCGGTATACATCCAAGGGAGTAGAGGCGTCAGTGGTTACAAGTGGGGCATTTGCTAGATTCTTCGCCATTCTGTCTGCCTCTTCATTTCCTTTTATTCCGGAGTGCCCCGGGATCCAGAGGAGTCTTAATTTCTTTGGTGAGGTAGTGAGTTTGTTTCGTATTTGGACGATTATGTTATTGCGCGAATGGATATTTTGAATAGCTTTTGTAACGGAAAGGCTGTCCGTGCAAATGCAGTATTTTCCTTTTCGTTTGCTTGCATATTCGATAGCAGCACCTATTGCTTTGGCTTCGGCCGAAAAAACAGAAACGTAGTCGAACATGAGACCAGGAACAACTAGCTCACCGCATTCCTTGACGACAGCATAAGTCGTTGTCTGGAAATTTTTGGAGGCATCTGTGAACAGCAATGTCCAGTTCTCATTTCGGAGCTTGGATGCAACTTCTTGAAAAAGCAGACGATAAGATTCATTGCTGGTGGAGGTTTTAGTATGTGAAGCTAAAGATAAATCTATTGTCTTCGTAGGGAACATCCAAGTTGGTGGAGACTTTGGGTTAGTGCAGATTGGTTTCATATTGACTCCAACTTCGTTTGCTAAAACTAAACAATGTGAAAGTGTGGAACGGATTCGTGGTAGCTTTTTTCTCTTGGTTAGATTATTAACTTCCTTTTGTAGCAGTTTATTGTTAGCGAAAATTAGTTTTGGTATTAGTCTACCGGTTGCCAAGTTTATTCTTTCACCGATAGTTAACATATTTGATTCGGCTAGCAAACTTATGATAGACGTTGTTCGAAAGGCACCGATTGCAGAACGGATAGCGCTGTGGTATGGGGCGTTAAGCTTTTGTAGAGTGCTAGTTGCGGCTTTTCCGTAAACTGTCAAACCGTACTCAATTTTGGACAGAATAGTGGCTCTTATTACTTGCAGTAATATAGCAGGGTGGGCATTGGAGTTCCTGTTGGACAGATATTTGATTATATTTTGTCTAGGTATCAGATCTTTCCTGATATTTTCTATGTGTTTGTTCCATAGGAAGCGTTTGGAGAAAGTTAGACCCAGTATTTTCAAGTGATCAACATTTTCGATGGTATCCTCACCTACTGCTACATTAAAAGAGGAGCAAGTGAGTTTGCGACATATGTGGAGATGTTTGCATTTATTGATGGAGATTTTAGCGCCAGAGTACTTTGCCCACGTTAGCATTTGGTCTAAAGCTTTTGCTATATTGTTGCGTGCTTCTACCAGTGAGGAGTTTTTGACTATTATGTAGAAATCATCTGCATATGCTAGGTGCTTGCAAGCCATGGTGCGATTAATATTATTTGATAGCGAATTAAATGCTATTAAGAATAGAACAACTGATATTGGTGATCCTTGCGGTATACCATTTTGCAGAGACCAGACCTTTGAAAGAGCTCCATTTGCTCTAACTCGGAACTTTCTATGCGCCATAAAATTAAGGACCCAGTTGTGAATCTTGGGACCAATTCCTAATCTTATGAGTTCTGAGATGATTGTGTGGGTTCCTACGCGATCAAACGCCTTTTCGAAGTCGACGCTGACAATAGACACGTGATTTCTGCTGGATAGCTGAGAACAGATCAGGTGATCTATATATAGGTGTGCATCTTGACAGCTCTTGTTTGGTCGGAATCCTATTTGTTCGCTGTTAATTCCATTGTCTTGTTCGAGTAGCCAGAATAGTCTACTTGCTATGATTTTTTCTAGGATTTTGCTTAAGCATGGTAACAAAGATATAGGGCGATACGACTCTGTATCAGATTTGATTTTTTTTGGTTTAGGAATTGGGATTATGGCTGCCATTTTCCATGCTTGCGGGTATATGTTTTCGCTTAGGATGGTGTTGTACAAGGAAACAATACGCATCTTACAGCTAATGCTTAGGTTTTTAATCATACTGTATGTGATTTTATCTAGTCCAGGGGTATCGCCCTTGAGCAGTTGTAAGTTGTTTTCAAACTCAAAGAAGCTTATTTCAGTTTCTATATGCGCAGCTCTCTGGCTACAGTTTAAGCGAGGGGTGGTATCTGAAAAGTTTAATTTGTTCTGGACAAATTGGGAGCTAAAGTTGCTATCTAGGGAGTAGGAGGACCAATGGTTGTCTGCTATTTCTTTGGGAGTTGTAATGGAATTTGGTCCATTTTTGATTTCTGTTATGGTTGATTGGTTCCGATTTCCTGCAATGATTTGAATGGTGTTCCAGATCTTTTGAATAGGTGTGTTTTTAGATATTGTGCTAGTAAAAGAAAAGAACCATTTTTGCTTGGCAGCTTTCATTGCACGTTTGAATTTTGCGTTTAATTTTTTGTAAATTATTTCGTTTGCCAGGGTGGGTTTTCTTCTATAAAGGGTCCATGCCGTTTTCCGATCGAGGTTAAAATCAGCAAGCTCAGTACACCACCAGGAAACCTGGCGTTTCTTTTTAGTGAAATTGGGGTGGTTATGGGGAATTGAGCAATTTGCTGCGACCAGAATGGCCCTTTTAATATTGGCTGCTTCCTTGTTAACATTCTCCGTGATTGGAATATTGTTAAAAGCCTCGGTAGCCTTTTCCGCGAATTTTTCCCAATTTGCAAATTTTGTGTTATACCGTGGAAGATGCTCGGTTTTGGTATAGTTCTGTCTTATCGACGTGATTATGGGGAAGTGGTCGCTTCCGTAAAGGTCGTCGAGAACTTTCCAGTCGGAGACTGGGGCTAGCTGGGAGGAACAGATAGAAAGGTCTATGTGCGTGTATGTGCGATGAGTGGAGTAGTGGGTAGGGGAACCAGTATTTAGAACGAGCAGATCGGATGCTATTAACCAGTTTTCGATTTGTGTGCCGTTTTTGTTGACAACAGGGGATCCCCAAATAGGGCTCCAACCATTGAAATCTCCAACAATGATGCATGGAAGATTTAAACTACTTGTTAAATTTTCAAGATCAGTTGTGGATAGTTGGTATCCATGTTCAATGTATACACCTATAACAGTCAGTTTTATGGGATTGTATACCTCAACTGCAATCGCCAATAAGTTTGTTGATAGAGTTAAAAGTCGGTGTTCCAAACTCTTTTTTATCAAAAGAGCGATACCACTTTTTGAGGAATTGGTTTGAATGTTATTTGCAAAGACACTTTCGTACCGATTTGAGAAGTGTGGGTTTGTGTTATAAGGGCAATGGGTTTCTTGGAGTGCAATTATGTCAGGTGATATTTCTTTTACCAGCATTTGGAGATAGTTAAAGTTGTTATAGAAACCATTCAGGTTCCATTGCATGATTTTGAATTGGGTTTGTATTTGTTTGAAGCTGTTTGTTTGTTTGGAAGCCATTGCAAAATGGATAATATTTGCAGATGGTTGTAGTTATTGAAGAAACCTTTAATGTTCCATTGTAAAATTTTGGAGTTAATATTGTTCTTTAAGTCACATTGGGGATTGATTAATGGACTCTACCGTCCATGCTCGTTCCGCATCTGTGCTTGAGGGACCATGTTTATTATGGGGTTGTTTATGGATGTTTATTTCAATGGTTTCTTTGTTTAGTTCTAATTTTTCTTTAGTTTGCTTTTGTGTGGTAATTGATGTCTCGAAGTCGGGATGGGTTGTAAGGGGTGCTTGTGGGTTGAAGTGAGAAGTTGTTGGCTCCATTTGTTTTGAGTATGTTGTGGTTGAAGAGTCTATTACATTGGGTTTAAGTATATTTTCGTTATTTGCTTTTAGATTGTTTTGTTGTTTGTTAATAACTATTGTTTTTGATGTGGTAGCCTTTGCATATGAAAGACCGGGAGTAGGCTGTTTGGCTTTAAGTGAATTCCTAGATTCGTGATATTTTTTCCGCGCTTCAAATATTGAGCACTTGTTTATGGTTTTGATGGTGATAATTTCTTTATTTTCAAGGTACTTAGGACATAGCCGATCAGATGATATGTGGCTTGAATCTTCACAGTTTACGCAAAACTTAACGCTTTCTGTACAGGGTGTAGGTTTATGCTCTGCTTTACCGCAGGAAACGCATGTTGGAGAAGATTTGCACCATTTAGCTGTGTGTCCAAGCTTCTGGCATGTTTTGCACCGCATTGGATTCGGAATGTATTCTTTAACCTCAAATCTTTGCCATCCAATTGTAATGGAAGTAGGAAGGTGGTATCTTTCAAAGGAGAGGATAATTAATCCAAATGGGATGTCTTGGTTGTCTATTTTCTTCTTCAGCTTAACTGCGTTTGTGACCCCACAGCTTTTCAAACCATCGACTATTTCTTCTTCGGAGAGATTTGCAAGATCGCGACAAAAAATTGTCCCTTTACTAACATTAAACTGTTTACTTATTTCGGCTTTTACTGGAATGATATTGGCTAGCATTGAAATTTTTTCAAAGCGGTGAGCTACCGTTAGGTTATCGCATAGAATAAGCAAACTCCCGTCCCTCAAGGTTGAGACCTTGGAGTATTCGGTGGATATTCCGTCAATTGCTTTTCTAAGTAGAAAAGGGTTAACAGCTGACAATTTTTTGGTCGGATCGGCGTGAGAAATTAAGACGAATTTCTTTTGAATATCATTACTGTTCACTTTTGGGAGGCTTGGATATGGCGCGAAAGATGATTTTTTTTTTCGCGATGGAGCATTGGTTGACAGTTCAACTTCGTCCAGAAGATTGAAGCTGTTGGTGTATGTATTCCCAGAGGCCATCGTGGCCAATGGGTCACACCTTTTAAACTAAGGAAAGTTCGACTTTAGCTGTCACTTACTAATTAATAATAATATTCGATCAGCATTTAAGGTGTGATTTTCAGATACACAGTGTTACATCCAGATTAAAAAAATTGATACCAATCTGTTTACAAGTTCGCACATTCCTTACCAAAAAAGTTACGAGAATATTCTACTTTGCGCTGATCAATTCCATATTACAATATGGTATAATTGCATGGGGATCTGTGGCTTACACCATTTTAAGACCTTTGCTAGTTGCTCAAAAATTACTGCTTAAGATACTTCTGCATAAACCCCGAAGATTTCCATCCATTGATCTATTTTCAATAATAAATGTTATTAGTGTAGATAAAATATTTGATATTATTGCCACCACCCAAATATTTAAAGAAT
Source organism: Chorisops tibialis (assembly GCA_963669355.1). Lineage (NCBI taxonomy): Eukaryota > Metazoa > Arthropoda > Insecta > Diptera > Stratiomyidae > Chorisops > Chorisops tibialis. Next base: position 40,182,702 of record OY770264.1, on the reverse strand, counting down.
ATAAGAACGGATTGATAGACGTTAATAAGAATAATACAAGAGGTGGCTCATAAGGAGAACTATTTTTTCCATTACGAACGACTAATATAGGCCAAAAACATTATACTTATAAGGGAGTCAAATTATTTAATGAATTGCCAAGTGAAATTAAGAGAAGTCGAAATTTAAAGAAATTTAAAATAAATTTAAAGAAATTATACTACACTTAGGAAACCTAAATCTTTCGAGGTATTTACATTATAATAACAAGAATTTTCTTTATGCTAAGCATTTATAAAAATTATTAAACTCTGTATTAAACATGTTATACATTATATATCACAATTAGGTAACCTTTGATTAAGAAGTATTGAAAATAACTATTATACTCTGTTGATGTTTTATATTTAAACCAATGGTTATTATCCATTTACATTGATATTGTTTATTTACATTAATAAGTTTATTTTTGCAGCACAAAATTTGTAAATAGCAATGATTATTTAGTTTTTAAGTTTTTTCTATAAATATAGTATGAATTCACCCCTCATCCCTAACTCAAGGTTACAACCTTAAAAGGGGGAGTAGTGCTTATTAATTTAAAATAAAATAAAATTGTATAATATTGTATTTAAAAAAGCATTAAATAAAAAGAAAAAAAAAAAAAAAAAAAAATTACAACTTTAAAGGTTGATGAAGTTACTTTGCACTTTAGCACGACAGAAAAAAGAAAGAAAAATTTGCACGAGGCAACGTCAAGAACTCTGTTTTGTTGTTCACTAGCACTGTTCCCGACGACGGTCACTGCCTGACTGAGGCTATATAAAAAGGTAGTTCTTCTCCACGCACATAGAACACAAGCTTTTCAAATCTGCGATCATGGTCCGACCTACAAGACAAGATTTCGTGAAAATTTAAAGAAACTAACTGCAAAGTGTAAGCTGACAAAGACACAGCAACATGCATCATATTTACTAATAAAATACTTTAATGAACTTCCACTTGACATCAAATCAAGTATAAATAGTTTCACCTTTAAAGTAAAATTAAAAAATTGGCTTCTCTCTTGGAATTCTAATATTATATAATAATATAATATAAATTTGCGCTCACAAATTAAAGACATAAAATGGTAAATTAACAAGTGGATTAGTATTCTTAGTTGTTTAATTTGCATAACAAACATATTTTATTTTTCTTTTTATATTTTTCATACTATTCATTTTAACTTCTTAGTTTATTTATTACTTTTTTTCCTCTTTGAATTATTTTCTCACTTATTATTTTTTTTCTTTTTTTGATCACTCTACTTTAAGACTTAAACAAAACGCTTAACACAAGCATGCTTATAAAGCGTTAATAAATTTGTACGAAATAATGTATTTGGTATTATATGAAATAAATTATTATTATTATTATTATTATTATTATTATTATTCGGCTGGTACATACATGGTGTAATCTGGAAGTCCAACTTTCACACACTCATTGCAGTAAATCAGTTTGTATTTCGGCAATAACGCATCGAATTTTGGCTTCCAAGTGCTCAATAGTTTCTGATTTATCGGTATAGACATGGGATTTTACATATCTCCAGAGAAAAACATCTAACAGCGTAAAATCAATCGAACGAGGTGGCTAGTTAATAGTTCCATTTCGTGAAATTAATCGATCATAGAATGTTTCTTTCAGTAAATTAATTGTATCGCGCGCTGTGTGGCATGTGGCGGTGTGCTGTTAAAATCACACGTCTGCAACATTATTGCCTTCCAATTAAGGCACGAAGAAAATAGTAATCATGTCTCTGTACCGCTCACCATTGACTGCAACGTTCTGACCATCATCATTTATGAAGACATATAGACCAATGATTCCACTGGCCCATAAAGCGCACCAAATGGTAATTTTGTCTAGATGTAATGATGTTTCGACAATAGCTTGTGGAGTATCATCGCTACAAATGCGACAATTCTGCTTATTGACATAGCAATTTAAAAGTGTGCTTCTTCACTGATTAAAATTTTCAAATGAAATTGTGCTAAATTTGAACAATTTGCAAACGTTGCTCCGGCATGAGTCTATTAATGATAAATTGCCAAACCAAACTAACCCCAGAACAACCGGTAATTGTCGATTGTGCTGTTACAGAAAACAGTGTTGCCAATTTAAAGTTCTATACCTTTAAGAAACACCCTTTACTACGAGTTTGACGTATTGTGTATGCAGCTACAATCAGCTTTCAGATTTCATCTCATCTCTCTACTAAATATCCATCGAATACTTTAAGCTATCGAGCTGAAATTTTTTCCATGTCAATTTTGATAAAAAAGTAAACTTGATTTCGTGAATGAACTACTGTTTATACCATTCCCTAAACTAGATGAAATTAATTGTGCTTTGATCACAAAATCAATTAGGCAGCTTATCACCTAGAAACTGCTCAAATAGGTGAGCAGGTTCTAGGTGAATCATGAAAAAATATAATTTTCCATTTTTATTTCACTTCAAGACAGTTGTTTCTTACAGATATTTTCTCAATAATTCCTCCCCTATTCCAGTACACCTTCTTTAATCCTTTTCTCCTTTATACTTAAATAATAGCTTGTTTATTTTAAGCTCAGACAGAAACAGCAGCAAAAAAAATAAATAATAAAAAATCTATTACAAGCAATCCCTTTGTTATGCCATTATAAAATGCTATAAAATTCTCGAGTGTTAAAAGCAAAGTACACTAGAAAAAATTCAACCCTAGCTAGCAGCTAAATGCACAACAAAGAGCCATAAAGACACATAGAAGATAGAAAAATTTTACTGACTATTTCCGGAGGACCTTAAATTTACGACTTGTACATCATTATCGCCATAATGTGTTGTAATGTGCTTTCTCATAAGATAATAAAATTTCGCAGTCAACACATACTCGAACTGCATCATATCACAGTTTATTAAAATTCAGTAAAAATCCTTATTCTAATAAAGCTAATTGCTAACTACGAGCCGTAAAACCAACATGACAAGAATATATATAAGATTATATGAATACATTTTTTCTCTTCAAAGAACAAAGAAATGCTTTTATGGTATATCCTTGAAAATTGTAAATCAAATCTGGTTGCGGACGTGGAAAAGTGACTCAGAAATTAAAATGTAAGAAACGTGAAAGCTCTATTATTCGAAAAATTTTATTGTTTTCGTATGGAAATTGTACAAAACTTATCATATTTTCATATTATCTGACTTAGTATACTCCATTTACTTACTCCCGGTAAGTTTAAATTTATGTTAATTTTATATCATTTTAAGTGAACAGGACTAAACTAAATATTTCTTTCATCATTAAAACTTACTTCTTATGTTAATGTTGAGAATAATTATAAGTGAATATTTCTTTCGAAATTATAGTCAAAATGACACCGAAATTATCTGTAGATAAAACATTCTACCAGAAATTATGAAATCTTCTAGAGGAAAAAAGTTTATAAACCTAAGCTTTATGAACTCACAAAATTAATAGATTCAATCAATTTCCTGTTAAGGCCACCACAGAAACAGTTCTCTCCTACAAGGCGCGATCCAGAGCATGGACATTTGGTTGTCGCCAGTACTAGTTTATTAATCTGGTATCCGGCTGAACTGCTACCTTACATGCGCTACATAACTATAAAACCAACACGACGTCTTCCCCGAAGACTATAATTCAAAGCTTGTATGGTGATGTTTCGTTCTAGTTTCTTGAAAGTGTGACCGATTCACTGCCACTTTCGCCTCCAAATCTCAATGCCTATTTTAGTTTGTTCATTTTACAGTTTCTTGGTAAGTCGAACGGTTATTTTTCATGTAGTGCAGCCACATAACCAAACATATTTGATGCATGCGATAAATTCTCGCACCTTCGTGTAAAGGGTGATCTCCGTTAAACTCCAGAAAGGGCAAAGATACTGAAGGCCAGAAAAGCTTTAGTCGTTCAAGCCTCAATATCCTTTTTGGCGCCGCCGTTCATGCTGCTAATGCATCCGAAGTAACAAAAATCTTACATATCTTCATATCTTGTCCGTTAAGGACTATTGTTGCGCTTGTCTTCGAGTACATATGCATGTACTTGGTCGTACGCAACGATCCAGCCACGATTTTCTATACAGCAGTAAGTAGAAAATGTGCCAATTGCCACAATCCTGTAGGTCGCCCTTCTTTGGGATTTTAAAAATGATGCTCTTCTTCCATTCATTTTGATATCTTCATTCATTCAACACCTCGTTAAAGAGTAGGACGCTTTGAGGGGTTCGGTTGGTAGTCCATCTATATCTAGGGCTTTCATTCCAGCTATTGACGGAATCACGGAAATTATCTTTTCCTTATCTGGAGATCATCCCTAATAGAGAATTGTTGTGATTGGATGTTTGGTAGCTGTTCTGTTTCTTGAATATCTTTCACTGAAAAGTTGTTTATAATATCAAAGAAGTTTTCCTTCCATCGCCACAACTGGTATTGGAGAGTTTCGTTGATATATATTACCACGTGGTTGCCGGTAAAATTTCTTTTTGTCAACAGTGTCAATTTTGTGAACGGACAAAATCGCTTAAACTCTTCTGCCCCCTCCCATACAAATGACCTGTTTTTAAAATTTCATAAGAACCAAATTTTCTTGGAAACCATAATAGCATATTGAAATTTAGAATACATATATTATCTTCACCATAACTGTGATCAACGGTATCAAACAAATTATTTAAGTCCCCACACTCCTTTCACTACCTTCCATACAAACTGCACTTTCGCATGAAATACCATTATCAAGTTTTCTCAGAATGCAGAACATTTATCGTGATTTTTTGCTAAATAGTTAATTAGCGTTATTATTATCGATTAGCTTCACTCCTTTTCCTAACATACAATATGACACAATTTCTCGACTTTAAGAAAAATCGATTTTCTTCAAAGGAATGAACGTTACTGGTCTAGAATCTGAAAAATCTCTAAGCCCGCTCCCACTTACCGCACGAACAGCACAATTTCACTAAATCCAATAGACTAATTTTCTCTGTACCTATTCAATTTTTGAAGCTTAAGTTTTGTCTAAAATTTTCTATAGCTATTCTAGCATGATATGAAAAAAAAAATTAGTTCAATGCTGTCACCCCTTCTACTTCATGCAGATTATCGTCTGATTATGATTTACGTGCAAATGTAGTCCTATTATGTTTTTTCCAGATTAACGATCGTGCTCTTTCGAATCAACTTGCAATAGCAAAAATAGGTTTTTTGTTGCTATAACAAACGAATGACCAACTTTACTAGTAATTACCAAAATAATATATATATCTAGTACTCAAGAAATGGTGTGATTCAATTATTTTCGGGATAATTGCAATCAATATTGATTATTGCCCGTATCGATTATCACTTGATTTAATTACGAAACGTACAATGACTTAAACAGTTCTAATTGTGTTTTGTCAGTCAATAGGATAGGGCAATCTATTTGAATCGAATATTTGATCTGTATTTATTTCTACTTCTGAAAGTATCTATTCAGGGTAATTAATAAAATTTGACGTAATTGATGTTTTCAGCACCTTATCAGGTCACAGAATTAATTGGATTGTCTTCTCAATTAATACTAACGTTGATATAAACAATCTTTAATCTTTACTTTGACTTTCACAAGATTTTGAGAGAAATAAATCAATAATCAAATGTAATGACCCCGAAGAATATTCCACACTAATAGCTCACATCCTTGAAAAATCTCCTGTAAGATCATTGCAATAAAAAGGATATGCTCTATAACTAAAAATTTCGAACCTATAAACTGTATCATTAAAAAGCTACCGTGTCAGAAAGGAAAATCTCGCTGTAATAAGAGTATTTATTATTCACAGAAGGACTTCTCTTGAACAATTTTGTGTGAAAAACCCATGAATTTCAGTAACTAGGCACCTTCCTTAATCACTTTCAGCCAGAAATCCTTTTTCGTTTCGTTCAGGAAAGGACCTCTTACATTTCCATCATTACCGTCGTCGCCCACATTTCCAGTCATTTAATCATAATGCCAACCATTATCAACCTACATCAAAACCGAAAAATTCAAATGAAATTCTTCCCAGATTCAAACTCCATCTTCCATCTAAGTTATTAAGTTTAGATGTGTATTTCAAAAAGACCTAGAATTTTCTGTATTTCGCTAAGAAAATTTAAATGCATAGAGCTTTCACGAGAAGAAGGACTTTAATTACATAGTCCTGACCTGGGGGACAGTTGAATTACACCAAACGGTAAAGAAGGAAGGAAGGAAGTCGGTTTTGATGATGACCGACTCTAAAAACACACAAGCAGCAACAGGATAAGATCGTTCTTCCTTTGCAGTTCCTTTGGATCTGAGATATATTTTAAATAAGGTCAAAATAAATGCATTAAATGCATCGGTCTGATAACCGGGTCAATAGGCTACATTACAACAGAATAATATTATTGTGAAGTCAAACGAAAAGAGAATTCCGGATTGTTGTAGGAATTACGATGGTGCAAATCCTTTTTGAGTCTTTGGAGCAGAAAGTTTCCGTATCGGTTTAGGTTTAAATTGGGATTGGCTTTTTTTATGGATAGAGCTTTGTTTTTGTTTTTGTTTTTTTTTGTTTTTGTGTAAAACAAAGAATTTACGGATTTATTGTGGTATTATCTCTCGATTTAAAGGAATCCGGAATAGTTTAAATATTATCGTATAATTATTTTGTTAGGTACTAGCGATCGCCTGCGACTTTTTCCGCGGAAGAATCGCAAAATAAGCGATTTTTGAGAATGTAGTTAGTACTATGTACATTATGTGAGATATATAATCTGTTTAGTTTAATGACTCTTTAATCACAATGGTTTGTATTTTGTTGGAATCAGAACCATAAATTATTAAAAATGAAACCACGATACTCGCATTTGTGTGGGACAGGCTCGCGACCAAATCAATCCCGTGATTTGAGATCATATAAGTGTGGAAAAGCGTTAAGGACATGTCAATAGTTGTAGCTTGAGTTAATTAGTAAAGAGGACCAAATAAAATAACGTTAAGCTTAAAACCATAACAGGACTATGATTGTGCGTAAAACCCAATCATACGATACCATTGATGAAATCAAAATTTTTATGATCTTAAGAAATTTTGTATTGGGAGTGGTAGAAAGGGTAACAGTACTGAGCAAGAGTAGCTAAAAAATGTTTTGTACCAAATGTAAGCTTAAAAAAATTAATAGGTACTGAGAAACTTGGTGCATTGGATTTAATGAAATTGTGCAATTTGTATGGAAGGTGGTTTTTGTTTTTATTTTTCGACAAACAACTCTAATCATAATTAAATTGATATATTTTAAATATTAGATCAGTAACGTTCACAATTTTGAAGAAAATCGAATTTTTGAAAAGTTGTGAAATTGTATCACATTGTATGGGAGGGGTAGAAGGAGTGAAGGTAATCGGTTAACTTTTTCCCGATATTAATAATAATCCTAATTAAAGATTTAGTACAACATTTTAGCTTGATGAAAGTTATACGTATTGAAAAAATTGGCGTAGAATATTTCATGAAAAAGTGCAGTTTGTATGGGAGGTGGTGGAAGGAGTAAAGGGTTCTTAGTAGATTTTTGAAAAACTATTACAATCATCATGCAGTTGATATATTTAAAACTTCAGATCAGTAACTTTCAAACTTTTCAAGAAAATCGAATTTTTAAAAAGTCGTGGAATCGTGTCACATTGTACGGGAGGGGGTAGAAGGATTGAAGGTAATCGGTTAATTTTTTTTCCCGATATTAATAACAATCCTAATTACAGATTTAGTACAACATTTTAGCTCCATGAAATTTATACGTATTGAGAAAATTGGTGTAGAGCATTTCTTGAAAAAGTGCAGTAAATGTTATCATCGAAGTTTGAATTGAAGGTGGGGAAGGTAAAGGTATTCGGTGCGGGCTGTTTAATATTTTAAGCCACTTTGATTATGCTTATCATTCGGACTTAAATGTCCGCTTTCTGCACTTCACACGCAAAGAAATAAGACTGAAAATATATGGGCGTAAAATAAAGTATAGGGCTGGTCATGTGGAGCGGATGGATAACGAAAAAATTCCCAAACGCTCACTAAAAAGGAAAGTTAATGGACAAAGAGCGGTCGGAAAACCACGAAAGAGCTGGGAGGATTCTATTGACGTAGACAGCAAATTGAATTTTCAAACTCGAGGATGCGGACACTGAACCGAGATGCATGGATGCGAAATATTCAGAAGGCCAAGGTCCGATTTGGGCTGTAGCGCCATCTATCGATATCGAATTTGAAAATTAGGCTTATATCCGACCACGTCTTCAGTACAACACGCATGTTCGGGCTGAAGCCCCAAAATCACATGTGGCTCTAGTTGACCGTACCCATGAATGGAAAAGATGGAGCTATATCCTCCCCCCACTGAAATTCTCGCCAAGGTACACGCTCCCACGCGTACACTGAGAAGCCATTGCCGTGGAGAATCGTGAAGTTCAGGCAGTCCTTCAGTGCAACGCGTACTGAGAAAATTGGAGTAAAGTATTTCATGAAAAGTGCAGTTTGTATGGGAGGTGGTGGAAGGAGTGGGGAAACTTAAATAACTTGTATAGATTTCATTTGCAATGGAAATAATATATTCTAAGCTTTAATTTAATAGCTCTTATTCTTTCGAGAAACGATCGATTATTATATACTTTTGAAAATGTGTCACTTTGTTTGGTAGGGGGTAGAAGTCGTGAGGGGAGTGACATAAAACCAAAAGCTGTTTACATCCTGCAGTATACCTAATAAACTGTGAAAGTGTCGTTACAATCGGTTCAACCGTTTTTGCGTGAAAGCCGGACAGACAGACAGACAGATTGACGGACAGACAGACAGACAGACGGAGAGACAGAGAAGAATTTTAATGCGGTTAGTTTTGTGGAGGGGTTGGACATTAAAGTACATTAAGACTATTTTACGCCTCCGTTTTAGTACCACGTAGACCTACATACTATTGAACCAGCCTATTCTACTGGTGAAACTAATGAGTTCATCGGTTCAAGGGACCGAGCTAAGATCAATCAACGTGGTGAAGAAGTATGCTCTGAGAATCGTTCGGAGGAACTAGTCTACGGTTTTATCCTATTCGCTGTAATCTCTGCAAATATCATCGGTTGAAACGAAACGTGTTTCGTGTGTTCTCTAAGAAGACAATGACCCATGACTATACCTACTAATGTTCGTAGGGAGTTTCTGTCGAGTCTCAATATTTTTAATGATTCTGATCATATTCGTGGTTTTACTCCATGAAGAACACGCCCTTATGAACACTGCAACATTAGCTTAATCGCAGCAATAAGTAAATACTTACGCCAAGTCCTTTTTTGATTAAAGAATCTCCTTGAACATACCCTCCACGGAGTACTGGAAAACCAGAATCCGAGATCCCCAGGCTCTACAAACTCTTACACTGACTGATCCATATTAGAAACCGGAGTAGGCGCATCTATGCATCTAATAGAATTGCCAATGAACTTATTTTGTAGATTGTCAAACGCTTGTATACTTAATTACTTACTTACGATTGCGCTACAGCCCAAATCGGACCTTGGCATCCTGAGGCGGTGCTTCAGTTTTCGACAAGTCTGGTTTTTTTCAAGGATGAGTTATTAACACATCGCCCAGCCCCCAACTTAGAGGTTCATATTATAGTCCTAGAATTTTTCTGTTTCATTAGCACTCGCACTTATCAGTTCAGCAAGTTAAGTGGAAAAGACCAGTGCCCGGCGATCACCACGTGGAGGTATGATGCACACAATTGATGTGTATATGATAGTTATAACACAGGGCGTCGCCTAATGATGCCTAACCTATCTATACCCATCCAAGCACCTGTATATTCAAGTGGAAATCCAATTTTTATCTGAAAGCGCCTGCACACTGTAGCCTGCAAAAATTAACCTCCTTACGGATAACGAAGAAGCGCACTCCGTTTTACACTATGATTGGAGAATTACACGACGAATTACAGATCATTAAGAATTCTCTAGATGTCAACACACCTAATGCTGTTAAATACAAGTGATAAGTGCAAGTGCATCGCAAACTCAAGAACCACAAAGGTAATGTAAAACAAATATGATGAAAGCAAAATAAAACTCTTGTTCAATCTATCCAGATCAGAATACCCTAACGATAGAAATTATTACCGACAATTCATTAATTGGTTTATGCATGCAAATAGAACTGGATAAATCCCGAACGATCTCTACAGAAAATGTGAAAGACATGGACTTAAGAAAATTCTGGAGCATCCTTTATGAAAGTGCCCAGCCTTGGCTGGAAGAAAGTTGCGATTCCTTCGAGAAGCAACTTTCACAAACCTCAAGGATATCTCAGTAGGCTTTTTATCTAATTAATATTATGAAGAGAAGTATGATTTCCTTATTGCTTCAAAAAAATAATTTTACAAAATAACACCAGCTGTCGAATCACAAATATCGACAATCGAAATTTTTCTTTTACATTTTTATCGGGAACGTGAGTCAAACGGAAGAAGGCTCTTATTCGATTTCACAATCGTCTCCAAGGAGCGCATTTCCAACTTTTCTATTCCTAATTTAAAATAATGCCTCTGTTAAATTGTTCTATTATCCACAAGAGCATAGTGGTTCATCCACCAATATTTATCGCTATTTAAGAAAAAAACATCAACTGAATATTGTGGCAATAAATTACTTACAAATAATATTTTCCAATTTCATAAAGTGAGCCATATTTTTCGCACCTTTGCCATTTTGACACGTTAATCCAATATATGTAGATATTCCAGAAACATTATAAAAATACTTCATCATAATCAAATACCATCAAAATGTCTGGCAGTTATGATTAGTTGATGGATTAAAGTATGATTTGCTCGTCATCTTACACATGTCACCAGCTTATTCCGATCATTACCATTCCACTCTATACAATTTCATTGCAATGCTCTAAAGACGAACATTTTATATGGTAAGTACGTGTCATAAGAGGACTTAATTCTAAACGTTCACCGACTTATAAGACATAAATACGATACCTTACAGGAAGGGGCGCGTTTTATGAGAAGAGACTATTGAATTTGCAAGGGGAAGGCTTACACAGAGGTCTGTCAACATCGGCAGGACGAGAAGGAATCATTTAAATTCAAAGGAGCTGAAGACTTATTACTTAGAATAGAGAGTACATGTATGGTAGCATAAGCCTTAAGATTATCAATGTTATTGGTAAGACATGAACGTCAATTTGAAACATGACAGTCTACTTAATGAATGATTGGTGCGTTAAAATGCCATCTCAAATTTCGGATAATCGAAGATTAGATTTTGCATTTTTCTTGAGATTCAGAGATATCGGAGATGATCAGATTTAGTAATATAAAGTTAAATTGAGCTAGGGTGTAGCCTAGTGGGTAGCGTGTTGGTCTTGTAATGCGAAGGTCGTGACTTCAAATCCCGGCCGTTGCAATATATAATTCCAACACATTGCTTGCTTGGATATACCTTGGTCACCTCATTCTACGAAAATGAAAAATTCGTAGAAAGAGGGTTGTGCGAAGGGCTAACAAACTTTCCACAATAAGTAATAAAAATGTTAAGGAACCTGCATGTCAGGAGGCCAAGGTCCGATTTGGGCTGTAGCGCTATTGTAAAAAAAAAGTTAAATTGATGTAAAATAGCAAATTAAAAAAAAACAGATGAGAATTTCAAGCAAGGCCCTTAATTTAACTAGAGCAGTGAGTTTCACAATTATTTTTTAAAGTACTATATTTTCTTATACTTTCGTTATTACTAGTGAAAAGTTTAAACCTTCCATGCTTATGTTATAAATCATTTTATTTCTCCTCTATTCCGAACTATCTGCGCATCCGTTAAAAAGCAACAGCCCTTAGTAGTGGATTAAAATAAATAGCCAAGGATAAAGAAAAACAATTTTTTGTTATAATATTTGTAACAGTCGCTTACAAAAATTAAATTTCAAAATAAAATATAAAATTAAAATAAAACAACAGGGGGACCAATTCGCTGCTGGGTGTTTAGTCTTTCTACCATCTCACAGATGGTGCGACGAACAGCTAAGCGTCACTGGGAAAACCTAAGTGACGTGCGCCAATTACCCGTTAACCGTTAAGCCGAGATTTCGTGGGAAGAAATGAGGATTTGCTCGGCCTGTTTTTTTAGATACGTGGAAGAGCTCCGACCTCCCGAGAGACAGAAAGTGGAAGAACCGTCTCTTTTTTTTTCTTTTTTTCCTCAGTGAAAATTTAAATTGGTAAAATCACGTTTTTTTTATTTAGTGAAAATTTACATAAATTGTGAAAATTTACGGAAAGCGGAAAGACCGCATGGTTTCTTCTTCAGTGAAAATTTAAAATAAATTGGTAAGTCCACAAATTTTTTTAGTGAAAACTTATAGATGAACCGCATGTATGTTTTTTGTGGAAATTTACGTAAAGCGGAAAAACCGCATGGGTTTTCTTCAGTGAAAATTTACATAAGTTGGTAGAACCACGTTTTCTTAGGGAAAACTTACCGAAATTAGTAAAACGCATGCATGTTTTAGTGAAAATTTAAATAAGTTGGTAAAACCACGTTATTTAGTGAAAATTTACCGAAATTCTTAAGACCACGTTTTTTTTAGTGAAAATCTACATAAATTGTGGAAATTTACGGAAAGCGGAAAACCCGCATGGATTTTTTTCTTTAGTACCCTGTTTACTCTTCAATTTAAACCATTTTCATCGTAGACGCTCGTATCTATCCATTTCATTCAAAGGAGCGTAGCTGGACCCAAGAACTCATCGATTCCCAAATTATTTCGATGAGGACAGGTTAAAACTAGCTCTGCTCGATTACCCCGATCCGGTATTGTTAATTCACATTCTTCGTGCCAATCAACATCCCGAAGCGATTTATCTTTGACCAGTGTTTGATAGTTCTCTTTCCGAGTCCAATAGTGGCGAAACAATTGTCTGTGCCATTTAATTTTTTTCTTTCGTCAAAAGTCCTTTTGCTTTTTGAACTGTCACTTGGATATGCGTCGGACTTTACATTCTTTTGCCTGAAGTCTGGCGATCCCTCGAACAAGCGCACAATACCCCTGGGAATTCGTGGGAGTAGAAATAATTTGCACACAACACTTTTTTTTACGAAATATTGGTAACGGTAAATTACGGAATTCCAATTTGGTGGCGGGTGATGAATTGGCAGACAGGATTCGGAGAAGAAAAATTTAGCTTTTTCGACGGAACCAAAACATTCTTTTTTCACGTTAAAGTACAGGCACCTACAACAGTTCTGGTGGTTCATAGATTTTCTGTTTACTCGGGTCGAACTTCCAATGTCTAACCTAAGGGTGATTACAGCAATATCCAAGCAAGATATCCATATGGAAGGCTAAACGTTCGGGGTAAAAGGGACGGGAGGAGGGCGAGAGAGAGAGAGAGAGAGAGAGATGGTGTATTAACCCCCGTGGTCGAGTGGTCCACCCCGACTGCAAATTCGTTTCCCCCCCCCCCCTTTAAAATATGTTCTAGTCGATGACTACCTCACCAGGAACTCCCAAACCTAGTGGTCAGCTTTTTTTTCGGTATATAACTTTGAGTATGTCCATGAGGAGAAGTGACAGACCCCTCCCCACCGACGAGCTAGTACGTGCGTGTGCTAGATGTACCACCCGTCACTTCGTAGACATTTCATGGGACACTGCCAAAAGGTGGCATGTCAGCAGGATGCCGACGAGAGGATTTCTGGTCAAACCCCTCGTCGCGACTGTTACATATTGTTACATGTTAGCCCTAGCCAAATATCCGATGTTGTCTACTGTACTCCCTACTCTACGCACGGAGGATAGTTGCATTGAGGAGGACTTTGCCGGATCATGCAAATATTCTTGAAGACTTGAGCGACTCCACGGACCCTAGCTTATCGGTAGGGGGAGTAAGTCGGCAGCTGCTGTCGGCTCCGAAACCAATGAAGGCAGGGGGAGAAAAGTCGAAGGCTCCGAAACCTACTTAAATAGGGCGGAACAAGTGGAATTGCATGTCTTCGGCTCCAAAACCTCTCTATCGCAGGGAAGTAAGTGCTGGTAGAAAGCTAAGTGCGATTACAGTAACTAATTTTAGGATGGACCGTCCCCACGAACCTGAGGGGTGTGACCGATCAAAGTGCAAGTAGCTCTACTTCGGTTGCGGAGCCTGACCAGAGGTAATTTGGTACCTCGAAAACTGGGGAGCCTATGAAAGGTTGCTTCCACCCCCAGCGATGATTGAGGTCATCTTGACGAACACGAGGTCCATATCGCGGGCAGAGCAATTGCTTGGCGTAAGGGTGCATGATCCTCAACCTGGTGCCATGACCGAAAGATTGGCAGAGATATAGATAGGTCTCATATCCAGCATTATGAATGCCAAACTTGCTGCAGGTATGAACTGCTACCTTCAGGGGCGTTAATGATTGTCGTCTTATACAACTCGTGTGGCTAAAGACAACAGTGAGGCTAAAACTTAAAGGTAGTGCACTTCACTTTAAGCAATTACAGTCAGTGAATGCACTCTCTACTTGCTTATCTTCAAATTAATTCGCGCGTACGAACACCACAAAGAACACTATGCGACAGGATCAGAATGTCAAGGTCTTCAATCAAAAACAAATAAACGTACGATCATCAGCCATGAAGAACATTGAAATTCCATTCTTCTCATCGTACGCAGAAATAAACACGTGCACGACCTTGAGCGTTCCTTCTACTAGCAAACTACACGAAATCCGACCAATAGGGAAAAGATTCGGTGACGACCGGTGACGAACGGTTGCGATCGGGTAAGCTCGTGAGACGATTAAATGCTTTATGGAAAAAAGAAACAACCACTTGTATGGGCTCGTATGAACGAGAAAAAACTCGGGCTAATGACGAAATGCTTTAAAGAAGTAATGAAACAGTAGAAAAAGCGGACTGTGCCCGAAGAGTGCCGTCAATTGACGAATGATTTGGTGACACGGAGAAAGCGGACGGCAAACGAATCGCGAACGAGGTACGAACGAAGCAATGTAAATATGCGACTACTTTTGGTGGACAATTAAGTCGAGACTCAGAATCGAAAAAGTTCAGTTAAAGCGATCGACGGGTAGTCGAGAGTTAAGCGAAACATTTAGAAGCGATAATTTGTAGTCGAAAGTTGTTTTATTTTTACTTAAAATTCAGAGACCCCTTGCCCACTTCAATATTACAATATGAGCTGCAGCTCCTTTACAATACCACATATTTCCTTTCTTGCAATCAAATAAAACTAAGTTCATTGTAATACAAGAACCTTTTATATAAAATCCTCCTTTAACTCGATTTAATTCAATTCACTAATCTACATAAAAAAAACCTTAAAAGATATTGCCTTCATTCTAAAATAAATTTCAACCACCTTTCACAAAACAACTTAAGATCAATGTTGCCGTATGTGTTCACAAACCTAAGAAAATTTAATAATAAATTCAATCTTGAATTATTCAAATTCTGTTTTAGCTGTCGAATTTAATGGTATTTGCGATGAGGAAATTAGCAATTGATTTTAAGTAGAATTGATCACAATAAACATAAATAAACTGCCAACAAGTCGGGCGAAACTTTATTATTCTTGGGACAAGTTGCGGATGCGTGGAAAGTCAATATGCAGGTTAGAGTGGTTAGGGAAGACTAAGTGAAAGGGGGCTCTTGGGCAGGACAGTTGTCAACACTTTGCGGAAACGTTCAAAAGCTTCAGTATATATAACCAATATTTCATTCGTTTATTTATGCAAGTTTGAGTTTTTTGAGGGGAGGGATGAGGGTTGATAGTAAGGGTCGGTGGATGTTAATAGTTTTTTAATTGACGTCCAATATTCTCTGTATAGAATGTCAGTTTCATAGACGAAGTTGCATAGAATAAGATTCTGTGTATTTTACATTCACGAAACCAACATTTGTATGGGAGGGGGTAGAGAAGGTAGGGGAATCGTAAAGATTTTATTTCCTTTCTGTTGTAGTCTTCTCGTACAAAATTTCAAGTTCGCAGCTTTTAACTTGTTGGTTATTAGTTGGTTCAATGAAATAGGTAGAAATGATACTTTTGTATGGGAGGGGGTAGAAGGGCAAGCGTGATTGCAAAACTTTTAACAAAATTTCATTTAAATTATTTTTATAAGTTTTCCGACAAAAATTGAAATGGATAGCTTTTAAGAGTTAGCTGATAACCGATTTCTTAAAAATGCTCGAAAAAATAATTTTGTATGGGAGGGGGTAGAAGAGGTAAGGGAATTGCAAAATTTGTGATGCAATTTTCTTTTCTTTCTTTAGTAAGGTGCTCGTACAAAATTTCAAGTTCGTAGCTTTTAATTTGTTGTTTATTAGTTGATTTAATGAAATTGGTCGAAATCATACTTTTGTATGGGAGGGGGTAGAAAGGCAAGTGCTATTTTGAAACTTTTAAAATAATTTTATTTTAAATATTTTTATAAGTTCTTATGCAAAATTTCAAATTGATAGCTTTTAATAGTTAGGTGATAATTAATTTCTTAAAAATGGTCGAAAAAATAATTTTGTATGGGAGGGGGTAGAAGTTTCAAAGGTATTCGACCAGTTAATATCTTATACGTTTGGGGATTTTTTTAAATGTATTTCCCAAATTTTCAAGTTTCTACCTTAAAATTACATCCAAAAATTTTCAGTTTTCGTGTTTTTTTCGCTGCACATGAAACACCTTGTGCCCCTTAGACCGTGCTGGTCGGTTCGTAACAATTGTGGATCAAATTCTTATTTTTTTTCTATGTATATAAAATAGATGTATCCACATGCAAAATTTAAAGTTTCTATCTTTGACCAGAGTCCTAAAAAAATCACTCAAAATTTTCGACATTTTTGCTTACCACTTCCCTCCCTTTACACCCCCTAACTTAAAATTTGTATCAAAATTATAAATTATATAGTTCTATAATCTGACGAATTTTTGATTCGATATCTGCACTCAATTTTGAGATATAACGATTTCTAATTTTGAAAAGTGCACCATTTTTGAAATGCTCCCCATTTCCCCCCACTACTATTATTACATATGGAATGCTTTGCGTAGGAGAGGTATTCCAAATAAGGTCATAGCTATGATTAAAGAATCCTACGAAGATGCAAGGTGTCGCGTCTTGCATAGAGGAGAGCTGTCCGAGAGCTTTCCTGTGCGAACGGGTGTCAGACAAGGCTGCATATTATCACCAGCCCTGTTTCTGGTGGTAATAAATGACATCTTGAAAGCTGCACTGGAAGGTGGGGAAGGTAAAGGTCTTCAATGGAGACTATTTAACATCTTAAGTCACCTTGATTATGCTGATGACGTGTGTTTGCTTGCACATACCCGTTCGGACTTAGAGTCAAATGTTCGCTCGTTGCATTCTAAATGCAAAGAGGCGGGACTGAAAATAAATGTGCGTAAAACCAAGTACATGCACATGGGTTCGAACGCAAGCACACCGATTGTTCTTAATGGACAGGATGTGGAAGAGGTGCAAGATTTTTGCTATCTCGGAAGCATTGTCAGCATGGACGGCGGAGCCGAAAAGGATGTTGAGGCTCGGCTAAATAAAGCTCGTCAGGCCTTCGGTATCCTTTCCCCTTTCTGGAGGTTAAGAGAGATCTCCCTTCGCACGAAGCTGCGAGTTTTTGACGCATGCGTCAAATCCGTGTTGTTATATGGTTGTACTACGTGGAAAGTGACCGTTCGACTTACCAAGAAACTACAGACTTTCGTAAACCAATGCCTCCGACGCATTTTAGGAATATTCTGGCCAGAAGTGATCTCCAACGACGAACTTTGGAGTACAACTCGCCAGACTAAAATAGGTATTGAGATTCAACGGCGAAAGTGGCAGTGGATCGGTCATACTTTGAGGAAACCAGAGCAAAACATCGCAAAACAGGCTCTGGATTATAACCCTCAAGGAAGACGTCGGGTTGGTCGACCATGTAACACATGGAAGCGAGCAGTTGAGCAGGAGGCCAGAGGAATAAACAAGTCCTGGCAACAGCTTAAAGCCGATGCGCAGGATCGCGCCTTGTGGAAGAGAGTTGTTTCTGTCCTATGCCCCTATAGGGGGTCTTAACAGGAATTTGATGATTGACTATTATGACCAAATTTTATATTTTTTTTATATTTCGCTAGTATAGCTTAGTATATGTTTCAAATTTCAATTACATAGCTTAAGAGATAGTTGAGATATTAATTCTTAAGTGTTTTTCTTTGCACCCCCCCTGACCCTCCCCCTTACAATAATTAGCCTATTTCTAAGCTTATTCTGATGGATCTACACGCCATCTTAATTGTCCCAAAATATGAAATTTTTCTAGTAAGTAGTTTCGAAGATATAACCATTTCAAAAAAAGATTCGGCCGACAATTTGTTTTTAGCCCCCCCTTTTCGGACGCCAATGGATAAAAAAATTAAATTATTTTTGGAGTATGTCCCACAACCTTCTCTATATGTATGCTGATTTTCATCTTTCTATCTGCATTCGTGGTGAAGATATTAGCAAGTGTATTTTTCGACTTTTTCCATCCCCCCGCCTCCCCCTTCCACCCCACACTCCCCAAAATTTGGATAATGGAGCTCACTTACCAAATTAACAATCCACCCAAAAACCAACATTCTACCTTTAACGGTTTTGGAGGTACGAGTCCATATGTACGGCGTACGGCGGGACGGATTTTTTTTTTTTGCTTTTTTAGGCTAATTTAGTCATGAAACGCGAAAAAACAAAATTTCAGGGTAGCAAATTTTTTTTTTTCTGTGTCGATCACAATACTTTATTATTAAAAAATAATAAAGTAAAAAGGGTAATTCGTGGCTGGGTAAAGGACTCCCGAAAAGCATGTTACAATACCAAAGACGAATTGCGGCTATTGAAAATGTAATCTAATAGCTGTAATTATTTCTTGATTACTTGCATCGTTCAATTTATACCAACGTAATATTTTCACCATCGAGTGCTTTCGTTTAAGCTGTTTCATTTTACAGTATTCACCTGATTCGCCCAAAACTTGAAAGTGTTTTAATTAACGAAATTGTGTTATAAATCCCTGAAAGCAATAGCAATCTAGCTCCCGATTCGAACTCAAAGCTAATAAAAAGATACAAATTTATTAAGAATGGCAGAATAAAAGCAACCACATTGCTTGCCCTAACTATTCATGAGCTGAAAATAAATTACAGCTGGAATTTATACTATTCAATCGTTATTGCTTTTGGTATTTTTTTTTTGCCTTCCAATTTTCGTGGTTAAGAAAAAAAAAACGATAAAATGCATTGAAGATTGACGTTCTGGATAATGGTTCGATAATGCGAATAATTTTCGAATTGTATTGATTTTTCCCAGCAATTAGAATAATTGGAAATTTGGTATTGAAATTGTTAAAATTCCTGGTCTTGATAAGTTTCTAAATTCGAAAGGAAATTATTTTTAAATAAAATTTTATTCAAGATGTTTTTATTATTATTAATATACAAAATAGATCAAAGAATGGTTTGGTATTCGTCAGAAATATGTTTTCTTTTGCATACCGTCGTACATTCAGATTAATTGCTGGAAACGGCCCCATCCAGTAGCGTAACAAAAAGCAGCGGCACCCCTACGAAAATTTCAGATTGCACTTCACCCTCCACCCCAGAGACACGCTTATTGCGGAAAATTTTTTGTACAAGTTTATAGTGCAAAAATCCGTCGATGGGCAAATTTTTAGCAAATGTACCCGATATTCCAAGTAAAACCCCTGTCGACAGGTTGTTATGCTCTAAATAGAATCTGAGAGTATTATAAGTTTGCCCTGAAGTTCGTAGCGCCAATAAATGCTCGCACGGAGTTGCGAAGGTTACAGAAATATTTGTGGTCGTTCAAAAATCTCGAAATCAGATGTCCATCCGTTCGTTTGCTTTCTAACTTGATGAGGCGTTGATAAAGCTCAAATTTTGCACACGTTATTTGTGGTAAAAAATTAATTTGAAGTTGAATGGACCAAATCGAATCCCCTCTTCCACCTCTAACTTTATTACAAGTCATTTATCTCGGAGGATATAAAAACTGCTGATCTGAAATTTCAACCTTACCATTATCATGATAAATTTACTTATCTAAAAAAAGCTTACGCCTTCCACTACCTCCCATACAAACAGCACAATTTCAAGAAATACAATTGACCGCTTTTTCAGTTCCCATAAAATTTCAAAATTCTTAAATTGTGGAGCATTTTACTATCAATATAATTTGATATAAGAAAAAATTGGTTTGATCACACCATCCTTTCTATCACCTGCCATAGAGAATGACAAAATTTTACAACTTCATAATTAGTTGATTTTCTGCCAAACTTTTAAAAGTAGTGATCTCAAATTTGAAAATTTATTTTATATAGTTTTAAAATTATTAGTTTTAAAATTATTTAAATACTCCCACTCCTTCTACTTCCTCCCATACAAACTACATCATCCATGAAACGCAATGTACCAATTTGTTCAGTACCTTTTGGAATTATAAAGCTCAAATTTAATACAAAAGTACTTTGGTAGTTATTACAGTGAGACGAGAAAAAGTGTGTTTAATCCCCGCCAACCTTTTAACCACCACCGACACAAAACGGCACAATTTCACAACTTTATAATGTGTCGATTTTCTTGGAACGTATAAAGGTTACTGATCTGAAATTGAAATCCGCTTCTGTACTAATTTCAGATACTTTTGTAAGAATTGTTGAAATTTCTTCGATTTTCAAAAAAAAACGACATTCGCACTTCATTTCATCTTCCAGAACACACGACTGTGTTCCAAGCGGAAGTATTAGATATTATCGAGTGCATCAAAGTTATTTTAGATATGCAGAATAGTCTCGGAAATTGTTACATATTTCCGGACAGTAGGGCTATACTTCTGGACCTCCAATCCTGCAGGACCACGTTCAAACTATTGTCCATTTGTAGACACAATTTGAGTCGCCCAGCGGCTATAATCGAAATATTTCTAATTTGGATTTAAAAAAAAAAACGACATCCTCACTTCATTTCATCTTCCAGAACACACGACTTTGTTCCAAGTGGAAGTACTAGATATTATCGAGTGCATCAAAGTTATTTTAGATATGCAGAATAGTCTTCGAAATTGTTACATATTTCCGGACAGTAGGGCTGCACTTCTGGACCTCCAATTCTGCAGGACCACGTCCAAACTATTGTCCATTTGTAGACACAATATGAGTCACCCAGCGGCTATAATCGAAATATTTGTAATTTGGATACCAGGTCATAGAGAAACGGCGCAGCAGACACGCTTGCACGGCATGGATCAGCAAAAATTAACTCCGCTAGGAAGTTAGTCAATGTAGCATCAATAGTGCTAAAGACTAGCTTCAAACAAACTATTTTGGATTTTTTCTTGGCGGAGTGGCGGCAGATAGATAGCTGTACTACGCCCAAATCCTTTTGGAAAGAACTAAATAAAAATATTACGGCTCAGCTATTAGAACGTAGTCGCTATAGCGTTCGAACTATTGTTGTTCTGATCACAGGTAATTGCTTGCTAGAGCTGCATGCAATGAGGCTGTGGATCACGAGCGACAACCCTTGCAGAGGTTGTAAGTAAGAAGAAGAATTTATCGAACATTATATTTGTCACTGTCTGCCAATCTCATACAGTTGCCTCCATTGTTAAGGCTCTAAATTTTTGTCAGAGCTACACTACTTCCGAGGCGTCAAACATTCGGGACTACTTCGTTTCGCAAATCGAACTAAGTGGCTAGCACAGGAAAAGTCGAAACCATCTCATAAAGAATGAGGGGGTGGGTACAATGGACTCAACTAGATGTCCTCAATGCATTGTAGTTCTACGAAATCACCCCCCTATAACCCAAACCAAAACCTACATACGCGCTTGCAAATAAAGATCATGTATAACACTAAGCCTAGCTAGGGTATAGCCTAGTAGGTAGTGTGTTGGTCTTGTAATGCGAAGGTCGTGAGCTCAAATCCCGGCCGGCGCAACATATAATTCCGGTACATTGCCTGCTTGGGTATACCTTGGTCACCTCAATCTAAGAAAATGAAAAATTCGTAGAAAGAGGGTTGTGCGAAGGGCTAACAACCCTTCCACAATAAGTAATGAAAAATGTTAAGGAACTTGATATTCAGGTCGGAGGCCAAGGTCCGATTTGGGCTGTAGCGCCATTGTAGAATAGAAGAATAACACTAAGCCGCACATCGAATGGTCAAGGTCTTCAACCAACAACAATTCTGTAGTAATAAAAGAACATCTGCTAGTTCTTTTCCAAGAAAGTAACAACAATTACACGGGCACGTATATTACTCAGCGACTATGATGTATAGAAACAGCCGAGAGCAATCGATTGAAAAGGAAATGATTATGCCGACAGAGAAATGATTCAACCGACGAGGAAATGATCTATAAAAGCAAGTGACAGTGAACGATCGATAAGAAAATGAATTGGACGACAAGAAAATTATTGGGCCAACAAAAACGATATGAAAAATGGTGAGTGTTTGGGGAACAGTCAGTAGAGATCAGATCATTGCATGGTAAAGTCGCGAAAGTGTCAGATGTAAGTTGATATTTGGACAGGAGACGTAAAACAGTAATTGAGCGGGAGCTCTAGAACAAAAAATATCAATGGAAAGCGATAAGGATATGAAGTGCATATAATGGTATTACGCAGTGTAACTAAGACGAATGGCGAAAAATGAATTTCTAAAAACGATGCCAAGCGAGTACGAAAAACTTAAAATTTAAGGCACAAACACAAACTTTATGTCATTGGAAAGATCTCGCTGATCACTTTACAAAAATATAATTTGGTTGGTAATAATTTGTTGTCTTTTACACAAAAACGGTAAATTTAAATTTAATAAAATATTCCTTGAATCATTTTTTCGTCCACTTCACAGGGTCTGTTTGGCACTAGATTTGGAAATTTATTTTTCGTCCTTCGTCTTAGTTACAATGTGTTCTATCATTACATACATTTTTTATCCTTGTTGCTTTCCGTTGCTATTTTTTACTCTTGGGCGTTTATATTATAGGCAAGTAGGGGAGCCAGCGGGTGAGTGCGATTGACGGGCGGGATGAGTGAGTGAGAAGGTCCTATGATAGACAGGCAGGAGTAAGTCCTGTCATCAACAAGTGCAGATTAACAGTACGTTGTGTGATCGACGGTGAATATTAGTAATCGGATACGTCGTGGGATCGACGGTAGAGATACTGTAAGCGAGTAAGTCCTTTAATCGACAGGCAAAATTCAGTAAGCGATTACGTCGCGTGATCAGTGGAGAAGATTTATAAGAAAAAGTTTCGTGTGATCAATAGAGCGATGAGTGGGAGAGCTGAGTCGAAATATTGTGAGCGGAAAGTCTAAAGCGATTCGGTTGAAAAATGAAAAAATTAAGTTTTGCAGATGAACTAGTTTTATTATTTTCTCCTGTAATCGAGCGACCCCTTGCGCACTTCAATACTTTTATAAGGATTTTCCTGATATATCAGGAAAATTACCTTTTGAAGTCACTGAAATATTGAAACATTCCATCTGGATTATCGCATGATTAGGGTTTCATAGTTCTGTTAGGTGTATTTTTATGAAGAAGCTTAAGGGATTTAGCGTCTGTGGATCCATTGACGTCAACTGTAACGAGTTCTGATTTAGGCGATGTAATGCTACTATAATCGTTAGCATTAGTTGTGTGTAACTATTTATAATAAGGTATAATTAAATATAATATTTAATGAGGCTTCCGTGGCGTAGTGGGCAGCGTTCTTGCTTCTCAGTCAATAGGTCGTGGGTTCGATTCCCACTCCAGACGGGATTTTTTTAAGCACGAATTTTTCAGTTGCTGCTGGCGACGAAACATTATTCGAAATAAAATGGGCAAACGATGTAAAAGTGAAATAGTTCCACTTCAAGAAGGCCTAGATACTCAGTAAATGGATTCTGTTCGCTTTCTATCATTCAGACCCTCATAACATCTGCAAATATTTGTCAATAGTGCCAGTACAACTGAAAAATATACCAGCTTCTCCACTCGTTACGGTCGTTCTCACTCCTCTTCCTCTACCTTCCTAATCCCATTCCTTCCCTCCATGACTGTGTTTGTGCATTGCATTGGCCGAAATTGCCTATAACACAGGTCATTCTGTAAAAAAAAAATGCCTGTATTTATAAAATTCTGATTAACACACCGAAAATTCCCGAATGCAGATCCAGAAAACTAAATGAAATGAAATGATTCAAACTCGAAGCAAATGTAACAAGAAGATGTACAAAATTGTTCTTTCAGAAAAATCACAGAGAATCCTTTTTTTTAGATGATTCTTACGTTTATTAAGGAGAAAAAACGATATCAAAGTTAGAGTATAATTTCCTTTAACTTTCTTTAGGTATCACTGCCTCTAGGCGCCCTAAGACCGCGGCATAACGCGAGGTCGGCGGAGGTGCTATTTACGCTACTGGCCACAGCGTATGTACGAGCTATTTTCATTTGAGCATACAGTGTTGAATTTCCTTTTAAAAAAAAGTTGGGGAATAGTACACGATCTTGTACATAATACGAAAAAAAATTTAAAAGCTGACAATTTCACAATATTATGATTTCTTAAATATACAAAAAATTGAATGATATTTCCATGAATCATATATATTTAATGTTACATTTGTATTCTGTTTACTAAATTACTATTTCATTTAATTTGATTTTCTGTAGCGTGAGTTCTTTGCAAATTGCAAAATATATAAATTAAAAATGGAATTACCACTTTAAGCTCCAGAACAATAAAGTTCGTCCTTCGAAATCGACTAATCAGCAAAAAAAAACTTTGACCTTACTTTGGTTTCAAAATCCGGTCAGGACTATTTCATTTATTTGCATAAAATGCTCACAAATCAGTCAACCAAAACTTGGATAAGGTACCCGTTTCTGTTTTACACTATACCGAGAATTTATGGCATTCAGCACACGCCAAGGCCACTATCGTAAGGAATCTAAATTTTAACTTAATTTTTGGTCCCTTCTTCACGTTACGTCAGAAACAAATACTTTACCCAGTCGAAAATAGCATCATCCTTTAAACAAAGCATTACGCTATTTTCTTAGGTCCTGAAGTCGAGTCGATGTTAGACAAAGATATTTTCCTTAGCTCTCTCTCAAGCATTCCAAGGTTCGATGAACATTACTGTAGGGAAATTGTCCACTTTTTTTGGAGAGGAGAAGGGGTTTGTTTGTGTTTTTCTTCACCCCTACCGCAGATATACACAAATTTTGGGTAAAACAGAAAATACTTCGGTTCTGTGTAGGCGGAAAAAGTTTATTATTCAAGCTCATTTACAAGGCTTAGCAAAAACAAAATCCGAAAAGAAATTGAAGTGAGAAAACTTTTCAGGTACTTATATCTCTACTTTATTTGTCAAGGTGGATATATGTAGGTTGCATTGTGCGGTAAACGTGGGCGAGGTGGAAATGTTTACAGCAATTTTCAGATGCCATTGAAAATTTCGACTGAGAAATGATCCGGAAAATTGAAAAAGAAAAAAAAAATCCCATGCGGTATAAAGTAAAGGATATCCGTATTCCAGATCGGTTTCATTGGCAATTAATTTTAATCTTTCATTTAAAAAATATTTCGGAAAATGATGGAAATTGTCGTGGAAAGTATGGCGAAGAAGTATCGAGAAATATTAGCATTGTATGCCGAAAGATTATTTGATAGAGGGTCCCGGAAATAACAAGAAATCTCTTTGCATTTAAATTGTTTCTTTGGGAAAATTGTCATCGATCAAAAACGTAGATGGAAAAATATGTCCTTTGGCTTGTGGCATGTGTTTTTTTTTTAGAATTTATCGAGGGCGTGTAATAATAAAGGTTGTGCGATGAATGAAGATGAACTTCTGACATGAATATGCAATATTAAGTGAATATTCAATGTACTGCTTAATAGAATCTAGTGGCCAATTTGCCAAAATTAAAGAGAAATATTTCCAGTATTTGTACTTTGGTGCATTGGTTCATTGTGTCCAACCACAATTTTAGCCATTTGGCATTTGATCAATACAAAAACTATATGTATTGCTTTTTAATTTCAAAAAAAATATCATCCCTGTAGAATTACATGAATAACCTCTGAGAACGTTAGCTTTAACTTTAGTAAGCTGATAACGTAAGGAGGCGATTAAATCTGAAGCTGAACTGAGAGCTATCAATAATTTCTAAGTTTTTTACAATTTAATCCAGCAAGCAATATTATTTTTATACTCTAGATGAAATCTGAGAGTATTATAAGTTTGCCACAAAGTTTGTAACGCCAAGAAATAAGGCTCGGAGAAAAAAATGAATGATACAGAAGTTCATATAATCACTCAAAAATCTCAAAACCGGATGTCCGTCCGTCCGTCCGTCCATCCGTCTGTCTGTCCGTCTGTCCGTCCGTGTCCTCTCTAGCTTGAGAACGCGTTGAGCTAGAAAGTTCAAATTTTGTATACGTCGTTTTTAACAAAAAAGTAAGGTCAAGTTCGTGAACGAGCCAAATCGCTCCACCCCTTCTACCCCCTCCCATACAAAATGACACAATTTCGCAATCTGACAATAAACGGATTTCCTTGAAAAGTACAAATGACATTGATCTGAAATTTGGAATGTAATACTTTTATGACGATTGCAATCTACTCTATAAAAATAGTTTGTGTCTTCCCCCTCCTTCCACCACCTCCCATACAAACTGCACTTTTTCATGAAATGCTCTAAACCAATTTACTCAGTGCGTATAATAGTTATCAAGCTGAAATTGTGTACAAAATATTTATTTAAAATTATTATTAAGACCAAAAAAAATGAAACGATTAGCTGTACCCCTTCTACCCCCTCCCATACAAAATGAAACAATTTCGTAATTTCACAATAAACAGATTTGCTCGAAAAATATAAATGCTATTGATCTGAAATTTGGAATATATTACTTTTATGATGATATAAATCTACTGTACAAAAGTTATTTGAGTCCTCTCGTTCCTTCCACCACCTCCCATACAAACTGCACTTTTTCATGAAATGCTCTAAGCCAATTTACTCAGTGCGTATAAAATTTACCGAGCTGAAATTGTGCACTAAATATTTATTTAGAATTATTAGTAAAACCAAAAAAAATTAGGCGATTAGCTTTACCCCTTCTACCCCCTCCCATACAAAATGACACAATTTCACAACTTTATAAAAAGTCGATTTTCATGAAGTAATACTACTGATCTGCAATTTAATACATGTCAAAAGCAAGATATTTAAAGTTATTTCTGAGAAGTCATTAAAAACTCGCCCCTCCTTCTATCACCTCCCATACAAACTGCACTACTTCACTACATCCAATACACTAATTTTCTCAGTACCTATTAAATTTTTAAATCCTAAATTTTGTATAAAACATTTTGATAGCAACCTTACCGTCATGTGAAAAAATTAGTTCAATATCTTCACCCCCTCTACCACTTACTTACTTACGATGGCGCTACAGCCCAAATCGGACTTTGGCCTCCTGAATGCTTTGCCTCCATCCATCTCGGTTCAGTGACCGCGTCCTCCAGTTTGAAAATCTTAGCAGTGATTTGCTGTCTGCGTCAATCGAATCCTCCCAGCGCTTTCGTGGTTTTCCGACCGGTCTTTGTCCGTTGACTTTCCCTTTTAGTGTGCGTTTGGGAATTCTTCCGTCATCCATCCGCTCCACATGACCAGCCCATTGTAATTTTTTAAATTTTATGAGGGTTGACACTTCTGGATTGTCGAAGATGGCATACAATTCTCTATTGTATCGTATTCTCCAGATTGAGTCTTCCCTCACAGGTCCGAGGATTCTTCTGAGGACCTTCCTTTCAAAGGCGTTAAGTCGTTTTTCGGACGCCTGAGTTAATGTCCACGTTTCGCTGCCATAGCATAGCACAGGTCTTATGATTGTTTTGTATAGCTTAAGTTTTGTTTTCCTGTGCACGTTCTTGTTTTTGATTATTGGAAGTACCGAATAATAAGTCTTGTTTGCCATCATTATCCTTCTTTTAATTTCGATGGGTTCGCTTCCATCCTTCGATAGATTTGCCCATAGATATATGAAGTTGTCTACGTTTTCTAGGTTATAGTCTCCTACTGTAATATTTTGTCTGATTGGCGTCTTTTTCCTAGTTTGCGTCATAATTTTTGTTTTGTTTTCATTAATGCGTAGTCCAACTTCCCTTGCTACCGAGTCAAGGTTTACAAATACTTCCTTAGCACTCTCCAGAGATCTTGCAAGGATATCTATGTCGTCGGCATATGCTACGAGTTGTGTGGATTTGAAGCATAGTGTTCCCTTGGTGTCAACGGGAAGTTTCCGAACAACATATTCGAGTGTTAAGTTGAAAAGCATTGGTGCGAGGCCGTCACCTTGTTTAAGGCCGTTGTCTGTTTTAAAACTGGAAGTCAGATCGTTTTCTACTCTGACTTGTGACAAAGACTCAGTCATTGTCATTCTTGTCAGTCGAACCAGTTTCGGTGGGACTCCAAACTCCAACATGATTTTATACAGTACGCGCCTGTCGATACTGTCGTATGCTTGTTTGAAGTCAACAAATATCTGGTGCACATCAATATTATATTCCCAGCACTTTTCCAGCACCTGTTTAACTGAGAATATCTGGTCCGTGGTTGAGCGTCCAGCTCTAAATCCGCCTTGGTATTCACCAATTACTTTATCAGCATAGGGCTTAATTCTCTTTTCTAGAATTTTCGTCGAAATCTTATAAGACGTACACAACAGAGATATTCCTCGGTAGTTTTCGCAGCAGAGTTTGTCACCTTTTTTATAAATTGGACATATGATGCTCTTGCGCCAATCTTCAGGAAGTATTTCCTGCGTCCATATGTCCGCGACTAATCTATGTAGGAGATGCGCTATGCAGGTGTCGCCGGCTTTCAGAAGTTCAGCTGGGATTTGATCAGTGCCCGGCGCTTTGTTGTTTGGGTGGTTCCTTAGGGCTGTTTTTACTTCTTCGAGTGTGGGAGGACTCAAAGCGGATCCTTCATCAGCTGTTACATCAGTTATACCTGCTATTGTATCTGCTGCTGCTGTTCGTGTAGGTGATGGGCTCGGGTTAAGAAGGTGTTCAAAATATTGTGCCCATCTTAGTTTTATATCTTCCGCGTTACTTATAATGTTCCCTTCCGCATCCTTGCATAGGGTCATTTTCGGTATGTAACCTTCTTTCATCCTTTTGACAAGGGAATACGCGGCTCTTGTGTTGTGTAATTTAAATTGTTCGTCCATGTTTTTAATTTCGTCATTATTGTACTTCCGTTTTTTTTGTCTGCATATTTTGTTTGCAAATCGTCTAAGATCCTTGTACTTGTCTTGTTTGGCTTGTGTCGGCCGTTCCGTTAATATTTTGTAAGCTTCATTTTTTCGTTCTAAGGCATCTTGGCATTCTTTGTCGAACCAATCATTTCTTTTGCGCCGGGGTTGTTGTCCTATCACCTCCTCTGCGACAGATGTAATGCCATCTTTGATTTTTTGCCACATTTCTTCTATTGGCATGCTGACAGTGGTATTCAGCATTGTCGTGAAGTGCCTCTCCAAGGCTAACGCATATTTCGCAACTATTTTCTCGTTTTTGAGTTTCCCTATGTCGAATTTAGGAACCGGTTGTATTTTTGAGTGTCCTCGGTTTGCGATTCGACATCGAAACTTGGTCTTTACCAAATAGTGGTCTGTGTCGCAATTAGCCCCTCGACATGTACGCACGTCGAGAATGCAAGAGGCCGTCCTTTTCTCTATTAGAACATGGTCTATTTGATTGAATGTTCTTCCGTCGGGTGAAGCCCACGTTCTCTTATGAATATCACGATGCGGGAAGCATGTCGAGCTTACAATAAGGTTTTTGCTGCTGGCGAAATCAGTCAGCCTCTGGCCGTTGTCGTTACTAATATCATGGAGACTATGCCTTCCAATTGTCCCTATGTATGCTTCTTCTTTGCCCACTTTCGCGTTAAAGTCACCTAATACTATTTTAATATCATTCGACGGAAGGGAGTCGAATGTTGATTCTAAGGTGCTGTAGAAATCGTCTTTAACTTCGTCGTCTTTGTCTTCCGTTGGGGCGTGGACATTAATAAGCCAAACATTAAAAAAACTTGTTTTGATGCGGATTGCACACAATCGTTCATTGACGGATTTGAAGTTGGTAACTTGGTGTTTAAACTTCTTGTCGACGATAAACGCAACTCCAAATTCCCGGCTTCCCGATGATTTCCCACTTTTGAAAATTGTGTGCGATCTTAAGTCATTAATCTCGTTACCTAATAATTTAGTTTCTTGGTTTCACTTCCCCTACAAAATTTCTTAAGATACAAAAATTTCTCTTTCATCTAGAGTATCGCACGATTGGGCTTAATGCCCAATCGTACTCCTGTTATGTTTTCAAATATTTTATTCATCACTGAGATTAGACTTATATGACGGTAGTTATTCCGGTTTGAGGATAATTACTGCTTGCTTCTACTTTTCAGGGAAGAATGCAATTTTAAAGCAGCAGTTCAAAATACAATTTGTGAATATTACCTATTCTTAACCACTTGTTCTGAAACATTTTCTAACCCAGGAGATTTTTTTGAAATTTCATTTTACGCAAGATCTTTCGAGCTTCATTCGTTTTACTTTACACTTTATAATTTAGTTCCGGGGCGGTTGGAATTACAGTACCCATTAATTTCTTTACTTCATCGTTCGTTGCAACATTACTTAAATTTTTAAAGGTCAGGTGGAAAGTTAATTCCTTTTGTATCAGCCGTTTTTTAGTGTCAGAGAATGCAAATGAATGGTTTTGATGTAAGGATAGCAAAACTTTGCGGTATTTTTCGATAATAATAATAAAACTCTTTTCCTGATCAAAAGCACAGAATTCCATTTAACATATCTGATTTTACTATGAATTTAAACAGTTCTACTTAGCTGGTTAACTTCCCATTTAAGTAATCGTCTTGCATTATTTCTGCATCTGAAGGATACAACGTGCGGGGTTTAAGTCTTAGCCCATTATCTGAGATTGTCATTTAAGAAAAAAAATTTTTAAAAAGCTTTTAGTAAGGTAATCAACGCTTAGATCTACTTCTTTTGGTGTCTAATTTCAATCCACTTAATTTTTGTGTAAGTTGCCATTAATATGTAAACCAATTTACCTTAGAAATGCAAAGGACTGTAAGTTGTGTCTGATCTACTGGGTAATTTCATTTGATAGTGAAAACAACAATATTTAAAAAATTTATTCACTTGAATAAAGAACGATCTCATTGATAAGAGATACAAAGGATACGTATTGCTCTTTTCGACCGAATACTGGAATGCAACTATTCACAAGACCTTATACTTGCAGTAGATATTCCGAAAGCTGTTGATAGAGTTTGACACGAATTCCTACTATCAAAGCTCAAAGCATTTAATTTCAATGCATCTGTTTCCCATAAATTGCAATAAAGGGAAACCATTGTGATCAAAAAATATTTTGAAATCCTTTTTTTTTTGACAGATTTCCTCAAAATGAAATCCCAGGAATCCAAAAAAGTAGTGTTCGTTCTGAAGTTTGTCTGTGTGTGTGCCTATGTCTGTATAATTAGACGAAAACTCGAGTAAACCTCAACAAAATAAGGTGCGGGTGGTCGCAAAAGATGCGACATAACCAGACTGTATTGTATCCTTGTTGGGCAAGATCGAAAGGAACAATGATCGGATCGAAATTTTTAGAATAGCTTAAGAAAATATTTACTCTTTGTGTTTTTTTTTCAATTTAAAGCAATATTAAGTCTGTTATGTAGATCGCCTCCTCGTGGTGCAGACTGGGTAATGCTAAAAGATCTACAGATAGGGGGGAATAGATCGAACAGCTTGCTGTTGACTCCGTATCCTATCTAGATAAGGGGAAAAAATCGAATAGCTTGCTGTCGGCTCTGTATCCTATCTATAGTCTTTGATGGATGTGGTAGGGAGATGATTTCGTCGATTCCGTATCCTATCACAGCATTGGTATTCTTGTAATCTGGACTGGTCATGTTTTAGGCAGATTTCAAAATATTGATGGGTACAAGGGGACTTATCTCTAAAGTGATTCGCAAGTGTACGTACTACCTTTATGGTGACCTTTATAAAGTACGACGGTAGAGGAGTAAACCTTGGAAATAAAAACCGCCAAATCTATGGTGAAACAGCATATGCCAAGGATGTATGGTTAGCAGGCAACTAACCGCTAATATGCGAACTCTGGATATCAGGCGCCCTCCAGTTTCAATTAGCCTTCTCCTGGTAATACGGAGCTCTGCCAGGGGTGCAACTCGTGGGAATAAAATACCAAAATGTCAGATGCGCCCCCTAAAGCATCACAAACAGCGACTGATGCCGTAAACGAAGAGGGAAACAAAATAACAAACCCTTTACAAAAAGTACGTGAATTGGCTGCAGAGGCCAATCCTCCGGCCATGCCGAAGTACAACTGCTGAACAACTTTTGTCAGCAGAGCTGAAACAGTTAAAGCTCAAAGAAAATAAAAAGAGGCTAAGCAGGGTTGCCAGGAGACGGTATTCGTTCCACCGTAACCGAAGCAAAACAGCAAACGAAGCGCACGATCTTGGAAAAAAACCTTATTGTCAGTACAGAATAAGGCAATGAAAAATGGCAGAACCTCATCTATAACACCGACATCTGTAGGAAGTGATAACAAAAGGCGTATGACCATAAGTAAAAACGTCGTACATAGACCTGCAGCAGAGAGGCTCTGCTCTCCACGTTGGGTATTAGCTACAAAGACGCGGTTAAACAAATCAGATTCGGTATTGTACATACCGATCATCCTGCTGCAGCACAAAAATCGATCGTGATAGAGATACCTAAAACGGAAAATGAGGGACTAAATCCACAATTTGGTGGACTCACCCTTAAGCCGGGATGGACGCTGATCGTATCAATCCGAATAAGTCCACGAACATGAGGGCAGTCCGGGAGGAAAATATCCCGCGGTTAGAAATAATCACGGGATATTTGCTAAGCCTCTGTGCAGCTATACTGTTTTTCCTAATCGTCCTCCACTGCCTCATCTTCACGGAAACTTGCAAATGTTCCACCAGTCCAAAACAAAGGAGAACGCAATAATCCCGCTTTCTATCGCCCAATAGCAATAACCTTCTGCCCAAGGTTATGAGAATATCTCAACAGCAATGACATTGTTAACAATAAACAGTATGGATTCCGGAGAAAAGAACTTTCCACAGGATATCCACCACCCTTGCAGAACGCTGGAACAAAGGCATTCACTAGCTTAGAGAATTATTGTTGGTTTTGATATTTCCAAGGCTAAAGTAGTAGACGGAATATGGCACAACTCTCTATTAACCAAACGTAAAGTTATTGGTTTGGGGTAATCCCAGATTAAAATTTTTTAGCCAACAGTTCAGTGCTGATTGTTATGAATGGTGTGGTTTCCCCTCCTTTTAAAATAACGCAGGGCTCGGTTCTTTCTCCCACTCTTCTTTTAGTATGTATTAATGACTAGCGATTTTCAATTTGTGATACTATATATAGCTTCGCTGATGATAGCACATTAGACTTTTCCCACCTCTTCAACACTGCATCCAAAACCCGATGTACTAGCTTAGTAGAGCAATGTACGTTCATGGTTCAATCATTGAATGATGACTTGGTAATTCTTAGTTGGAGCAATAAGAATCGAAGGCCTGTCATTATCCATTTCCAAAAGCGTTAAGATGATAGGTATCCAAATCATAGATAACTTATCTCAAAACGATCATAACATTAATACCCCGCAGGAAGTATCTAATTGTTTGGGTATCCCTAAAATGCTGTAAAAACTCCTTCACCAAATATGGATTACTGACAATTTATGAGGCCTATATTAAAACGGTTTGAAGCGATCAAAAACCGTTCTTGGTCTAGTATAGGTGCTGGATTGCGCCGTGTGGAAGAAAGTTGTTTTTGTCCTATTCCCCTATAGAGAGTCTTAATAGGAAATTTTTTGTTTGTTCTTATATTAGACCACGTCTTGAATTTAATTCCCAGCTATGAGTGGGCAATGCAAAAACTTTTCTCTTCTTTCTGGATAGTATACAATCTCGAGCTATTAAAATTGTAGAAGATTCTGACATTTCTTTATCGCTCGATTCACTTGATCATAGACGAGTTGTAAGCTCTTACAACCAGATGGTTTCTATTCGCTTTCTATCATTCAGACTCCGCTTACATCTGGAAATATTTGTTTGTAGCAGCCAGTACAACTGAAAAATATACCTGGTTCACCACTCGTTCCTCGTTCTCACTTCTCTTGCCCTACCTTTCCAATCCCATTCCTGACGTCCATGACAGTGTTTTTACATCTCACATCAAAGCCGAAATTTCTTATAACACTGGATTTTCAGTAAAAAAAGAGACATGCAAGCCTTTACCCCGTAATACTCGAGCTATTTCACGCGCTCTTAAGTATTATTTCCAACATATATTCGGTGGCACTGCTAAGTTTCGTGATTCGTTTTTAAACCGGACTGTTTGAATAAGGAACTCAATGTCCATCTCAGTATTTCCGCAAGACTATAATAATCATCAATTCAACAGAAATATTCATAGCTATTTCCGTCTCTATCTCCTTAATTCCCAAAAACGAATATCCTTCCCACCATCGGAGCAGTGCTTCAGTACAAAAGAGTGAATCCTCTAGATAAGTGTAACATAAAAAAAATATTAACACGCCAAATGCAAAAATCCTTTATTAGGGACAATCCCTTAGATAAGGAAGAGATAGTTTCCGCCATTCGGTCAACGGCGAGAAGTACAGCCCCAGGTATAGACGGATTACCAATCGAACTCCTCAAAGGGGACCCGGAAATAACAGCCGATATACTTCTCCTACTCCTTACTTAGGTGTGAAATGAAGGAAAATATCCGACTGAATGGAAGGATGATCATTGTGAAAATTTTGAGTATGGGCGACTTTCGGGACTGTGCCGTATTAAAAATCATAGCTAAGCTAATTTTCAGTAGGATTAGTGATGTCGTGGAGAGCACTTCCGAAGTTTATAAGGCTGGATTCCGTAAAGGGTTGTCTTGTACCGACCACACAAGTACCCTACGGATAATATTGGAGTAGTTCGTCGAAATGGGTTCGCTGCTACATCTCACATTTGAGGACATCGAGAAGGCTTTCGACAGTGTTAAGCGTGATTACATATGGAATGCATTGCGTAGGAGAAGTATTCTAGATAAGATCATAACTATGATTAAAGAAGTGGCAAGGTGTCACGTCTTACATAGAGGAAAGCTTTCCTGTGCGAACGGGTGTCAGACAAGGCTGCATATTATTGCCAGCTCTGTTTTTGGTGGTAATGAGTGACATCTTGAAAGCTGTACTGGAAGGTGTGAAAAATAAACGTCTTCAATGGAAACTATTTAACATCCTAAGCCACCGTTTGGACTTAGAGTCCAATGTTCGCTTGTTGCATTCTAAATGCAAAGACGCGGGACTGAAAATAAATGTGCGTAAAAATAAGTACATGCACATGGGTTTGAATATAAGCACACCGATTGTTTTTAACGGACAAACTGTGGAAGAGATGCAAGATTTTCGTTAACTCGAAAGCATTGTCAGAATGGACGGCTGTGTCGAAAAGAAGATTGAGGCTCATCTAAATAAAGGTCGTCAGGCCTTCGATATCCTCTCCCCTATCTAGAAGTTAAGAGAGGTCTCCCTTCGCACGAAGCTGCGAGTTTTTGACGCATGCGACAAATCCGTCTTTTTATATTGTTGTACTACGTGGAAAGTGATCATTCGACTTTCCAAGAAACTGCAAACTTTCGCTAACCAAGGCTTCCGGCGCATTCTAGGAAGATTCTGGCCAAAAGTGATGTTCAACAAAGAGATTTGGAGTATAACTAGATAGACCAAAATAGGCATTGTGATTCAAAGGCGGAAGTGGCAGTGGATAGGGCACACTTTAAGGAAATCAGAGCGAAACATCGTCAATCACGCTTTGGATTATAATCCTCAAGGAAGACTGCAGGTTGGTCGACCAACCAATACATGGAAGTGATCAGTTGAGCAGGAGGGCAGAGGAATAAACAAGTCCTGGAAACAGTTAAAAGACGATGTTTAGGATCACGCCTTGGGAAAGACAGCTATTTCTGCCATATGTCCTTATAGGGGGTCTTATCAGGAATTTGATTGATTGATTGACCCCCAAGTTTTGACCTCTTAGGTTTGAAAAAATTTGATTTGAGCGACCACATTTACAATGCAGGTTAGCTGCATTTTTCTAAGATGCTCAAAAATAATCAGATTTCGCCACCATCTCAAATAACAGACCAAACCTTGATTACAGCTCACATGCTTGGGCTGTAGCATCTAGAACAGATTAAGCGTCAGGCAGAATGTGAAATAAACTACTCGCACCAATTTTCCATTGGCCTATAATCTCAAGACGTTCAAGAGCAATATCTATCGGCTAAAAATTAGTAAAGAGGAAGCCGGTTGTAACGAAATTTCAGTTAAAGCATATAAATCATTTAGGTCCCAATATTTCAGAAGAGTAACAGCCTTCATTAATATAACCTTAAGACGGATTTTAAATCAACTCGGATATAGCGTTATAATTTTGTTGGTTCCTTCAAGGGTGCTTTAACCGGGTTCTACTGTATTTGTTTTTCTATGCCTTACCCACTACATAAATACTTTATATGACAACAGAATCATCCCTTTAACACACATAGTTTAAATTGGAATATTTCCGAAAATAGCTCAATAAAGAAATTTGTGCTTAACTTGAATTAATAATAACCGTTCACTTATTTTCGATGCTAGAAAACTTTATTTGAAAACCATCCCTTTCGATACATGTATGTATTTATTCATATCTAAACAAATAAAAGTGATATCCCCAAAAAAAGTGATTATGTACAAAAACTATAACATGTAAGAAAATACATATACTATATAATAGAAATAAATACAAACCAAACAAATGTTCTAGTCATGCGGGCGCCAAAGAAGTTTTACCATCGTTACTTATCCCCCACGTCACTAATTCTATGTAATTCTGTGTAACGACTGTGATACCAAGAAATAGAGACTTAGCCCAAAAAAACAACAGAAAACAGCAAATATATAAGTCTGGAAAATCTCTTCGCCTCTGTCCAATAATTCCAAGAAAATTTTGATCCTTTGCACGAAGACAATCGGAGACATATTGGCGTGTGTATAGTTCTCGTTTTAGTTTTTCGAAATATATTACGATAGACAAGCAACAGAATTTATTGCCAAACCAACAATCCTTAAGAGTTGTTATTTCTTTTCTTTTCGTCTCCTTAAAGATGGCGATAAGAACACATAAGAAAATTCATATTCGAATAGATTTATCTCGGCGTTTTGACAGGATATTCTTGAAGAGTATCATGAATTCACAGACATGCTTGCTAAGTTTGATATTTTTTTTCCTAGGGGTCTTACGTGAAGTTCATTTTATTACTGGTAGCGATGAATCCTCGCAATTTTCTTTTTAGCTCCCTGGAAACTTCTATGACTTTGATGCTCAACAAAATTGGAAAAATTTGAATATAAAATTAATCGAAAAGAAATTTATTCGTGATAGTATGACTGGAGAATGGTAAAATTGTTTTGAAATATAAATTTCATTGGAAATATCAAGGAAGTAAAAGTAAATGTGGACTGTAAATAGCTGCGATGTAATAACTAATACAATTATTCAACAGTAAGTTATAAGAAAAACTTGTATGTAGCCTAGTGGTTAGCGTGCTGCTCTACAATGCGCAGGCCGGGAGCTCAAATCCCGGTCGACGCATAATTCCAGCACACAGCGTGCTTGGGTACGTATACCTTGGTTACCTTAATCTACGAAAATGAGAAATTCGTACATAGAGGGCTCCGTATACTATCTATGGGGGATTGAAATCGTTCAGCTAGCTGTCGGTTCCGTATCCTATCACAGCATGAAGCATTTTGAAATCTGGACTGGTCATGTTTCAGGCAGTTCTCAAGAAGCTCTATGGTTACAAGGGGATATATCCCTGTAGTGATTCGCAGGTGTACGTACTACCAACATGGTGACCATTATAAAGTACGACGCTAGAGGAGTAAACCTCGTATATAAAAATCCCCTAATCCACGGTGAAACAGCATATGCCAATGGATGAATGGTTAGAGGGTATCTAACCATTAATATGCAAACTCTGGATACCTGGTGACCTCCAGTTTTAATCAGCCTTCCCCTAGTAATGCGGAGCTCTGCTAGGGGTGTCTCTACTTTCTCGCCCTACTCGTGGGAACACGAATAAAAATAATAACAAAAATAAACAAGAGACTGATGCTTCCTCCAAGGCATCACAAACAGCGGTTAATAACGCAACGGAAGTGGGTAGTGGAACAAGCACCCCTCCAAAAACTATGCTGAACTGGACTGTAGAGGGTAATCCTTCGGTCAATAATAAGCAAATAAGACCGCCACTAAGAGCGGATAGCGGAACCGCAAAGAAACCACAAACGGACGAACAACTGCTATTAGCAGAGCTTAAGCAGTTGAGTCTGACAGAAAAGAGGTTAAGCGGAGCCGCTAAAAGAAGGTACACCGTAACCACGGGAAAAATCCAAACGAGGCATACGACCTTGCCTGCTTGCCAATGCAAAGCACATTGGAACCGGCACAGAAAATGGCGACAAAAAGAGGTAGAACCTCATCAACAACACTGCTAGCTGCCGGAAATGAAAACAAAAGGCACAAGACCGCAAATAAAATAGCCATACATAGACCGGCAGAAGATGCTCAGCCATCCACGTCGGGAATTAGCTATAGGGACGCGGTCAAAGGAGTAAAGGTGGGTATTATACACACCGAGCATTCGCTCAAAATACTTACTCCAGAGCAGCTAGCTGCAATCCAAAAACCCATCCTGGACAGCATTCCAACAGCTGCCATAGAGGGAATAAGGCCACAATTTTGTGGACTTAGTCTCAGCCAGGATGGATGCTAATAGTGTGCGGGGACAAACAAACCGCATCGTGGCTAGAAACAACAGCCAAAAACATCAAGCCGGATGACTCCACCACCATCAGGGCGGCCCGGGAGGAAAATATTCCGCGATTAGAAATAATCACGGGATAATTCCCACACGAAGAAGACTCGACAGAGAAAATAACAACACTCATCGACTCTCAAAACGTAGGTTTGTGCGCCTCAAATTGGAAAGTCCTTAATAGAAGGAAAGAGGGCACGAACACAATTATAACCTTCTCCATCGACGGCCAATCGATGGAGGGGCTTAAACTGAAGGGGCACCGAGTCTGGTATAAGTTCTCTAGTGTGACTCTACGCCCTAAGGCTAAGGAGGTCAGAAGCGACAAGCCGCAATCTACCGACGATGGTCAAAAGCCTGAATAGCATTAAAGTTATTCAGCCAAATCTTCATCGTGCAGCAGCGAACATGGACGTACTGACGTGGAGATTTGCAAGAGAGGAATTCCATGTTGCCCTCTTACAAGAACCAAGGGCCGTACAGGGTAAATTCCACATAAAACTAGTAAGTTGATTATGACAAAAGAAGCGAGAGGCCAAAAGCGGCTCTTCTTATATCATCTGAAATTAAACACCTAAATATTCCAAGTTTCATTAGAATAGATCTGATAGCTGTATTGGTGAAAATACCAAAGGCAGGAGGGACTCAAGAGGTGATAACAGCCTCAGCATACTTTCCTGGTGAGGAGTTAGAGGCTCCACCTCAAGGCTTCATGGAACGAGTGAAATACAGCAGACTCCACAAATTACAGGTAATACTGGTCTGTGACGCCAACGCACACCACACTATCTGGAGAAGTAGTGATATTAACAAAAGAGGTGAGTCACTTTTGGAGTTCCTTACTACTAACAACCTAGATATAATAAATAAAGGTAATACACCGACCTTCATAGATT
Source organism: Chorisops tibialis (assembly GCA_963669355.1). Lineage (NCBI taxonomy): Eukaryota > Metazoa > Arthropoda > Insecta > Diptera > Stratiomyidae > Chorisops > Chorisops tibialis. Next base: position 40,142,638 of record OY770264.1, on the reverse strand, counting down.
CAGTAAGGCAGGAAGTGCTTGACATTACCATAACAAGCCCCTGCCTGGTTGACAAGTGTGAAAATATATATCTGTTTTGATATTAAGACTTCATTTAGTTACATAAAACAATACAGAAACTCTAAACGTACCAACTGGAATCTTTACCAGTCAGCGCTAGAGTACGAAATAGGTATCGAGGAAGAAACAATAAGCAGCCAAGAATGCATTAATAAAAAATCACAAATAAACTCGTAAACAATATCAATGCTTACGAACAAAGTTGTCCTGTTCTACACAAAAGTTCCTCGTTCCACCAAAACGCAAACAAACTAGAAAATTGCTCAATAGAGCCTAAACCTTTGGTACCTGGGACGAATACAGAGAGTCCCTTACTGAATATAATAAACTTCTAAGAAAGTTAAAAAAATAGTCTTGGAGAAGATTCTGTAAAGAGGTAGATGATCTCCCAACGGTCTCAAGACTCCAAAAGGTGTTGTCAAAAGACACCCTGACAGACATCGGACTATTAGAGAGACCAGATGGGTCCTTAACCAAAAGCTGCATGGAAACTCTTGAAATGCTAATGGCAACACATTTCCCAGGCTGCAAGATAATTAACAATAATGAAGATTTAGAGATAGAGGAAAGGATGTATCGTCAAACTCCGTTCAGCAAAAGTATTAATCTTCACTCCGGAAAAGATCAGATGGGCGATCAATACCTTTAAGCCCTATAAATCGGCCAGAGTAGATAAAATATTCCCCGCATTATTGCAGAAGGGGTTAGAGATCCTCATGACAATAATGATAAGGATCTTTAAAGCTAGTTTTCTATGGGGATACATCCCAAAAATCTGGAGGAAAGCAAGAGTGGTATTTGTACCGAAGGCAGGGAACCGTCCCAGCGAACAGCCAAAGTCTTATCGCCCAATAAGTCTTACCTCCTTTTTTGTCAAAACGATGGAGAAATTAGTGGGCATTCACATAAGAACGGGGCCTAATAAGGTCTGTCTTAGTAACAACTAACATGCCTAACAAAAAGGCAAATCAACAGAGTCAGCCCTTCATCATTTGGTAAGACAAATCGAAAAGACAAAAGATTATAAAGAAATTGCCCTTTGCGCATTCCTAGATTAGAAGGAGCATTTGACAATACTTCCCATGAAGCCATAATAGCGGCAGCTAGGAAAAAGGGAATGGAAACGGCCACGATAAAATGGATACACGCCATGCTGAATAGCCGAATAACAGCCACGGATCTAGGTGATAGCACATTGACTGCACAGAGGATATCCCCAAGGTGGGGTACTATCCCCACTTCTTTGGTCAATTGTAGTAGATGAGCTTATGGACCGTCTAACGGACCAGGGGTATGAGGCAATAGGATATGCTGATGACCTCGTCATTATCATTAGATGCAAATATGATTCAATAATATCGGAAAGAATACAATCAGCCTTAGAGGTGATAATGAATTGGTGTCAGTCTAAAAACCTAAACATTAATCCAAGTAAGACTGAAATAGTACCTTTTACAAATAGAAAGAAAAACCACATTGTACCTCCTTCAATAAATGGAACATCAATACCCTTTTCAGACGAGGTAAAGTATCTAGGTGTTATACTGGATAGTAAACTCAACTGGAACAAACATATAGATTGAACTCATGCCAAAGCACTGAAGGCTTTTTGGGCCTGCAAAAGCTTATTCGGCAGAAAATGGGGATTAAAGCCCAAAATGACTTACTGGTGTTACAGAACAGTCATTCTCTCAATAGTCACATATGGATCAACGATATGGTGGACTAAAATTTTACAACGGAGAGCATAGCTTACGCTAAAAAAAAATCAAAGGCTGGCTTGCCTTGGTATCACAGGAGCAATGAAAACCTGTCCGACAGTGGCAATGGAAAAGTTGCTTAACATCCCTCCGATACATATTCAAATAAAAAAAGAAGCTATCAAAGGAGTTTTACGCATACAAGAGAAAAACAATTACAAATCAAGGGATTTTAGAAGTCACCTCAAAATCCTAAGAAACCCAAAATTGGAGGACGCTATGCCGACAAAATTTAACTTTGAAACCCCCTTCAAAGTTATAATCAGAGAACGCAAGTACTGGCAATCCACGCTACCTGAAATGGAAGAGGGATCAACCATCTGGTATACAGATGGATCGCGCACCTCTGAGGGGACAGGAGCCGGAGTCAAAGGTCCTAACTTCTCGGTTTCAAAACCACTCGGCAAAGAAGCCACAATCTTTCATGCTGAACTAATTGCAATGAAGCTATGTATCCAAGAGAATATAAGGAGAGCTCATCGCAACAAATCAATTTATATCCTATCGGATAGTCAGGCGGTTCTCAAAGCCCTAGCATCCAATAAACACGGATCGAGGTTAGTTTGGGACTGTCTTCAAGACCTAATCATCCTGAGGAAAAGGAATGTGGGTACCAAGACATATAGGAATTAAGGAAAACGAAGAGGCTGATCGCCTTGCAAAAAATGGCGCGGAAAAAAACTTTATTGGTCCAGAGCCATTCTGCGGAAAATCAAAAAGGCATCATAGCTCGATACTTAAGAAGTGGGTTGAACAAGAACACAAAATCTACTGGAATAGACTTCCAGGCTTAACAACCTCAAAAAAACTAATCATATCACAAAAAATCAAAGTGGAGGATACCCTGAAATTCAGAAAGAGCGATATTAGTACTCTAATCGGCCTAATGACGGGGCACAGTGGAGTGAACCACCACCTCAATAATATGGGCTTAGCTAAAACCGACATCTGCCACCTCTGTCTTGAAGACTCAGAAACGACAATACATATCCTATGCCACTGTGAAGCAGTGGCAAGGAAAAGGCATAATCTTCTTGGGAAAGGTTTTCTTTCCACCGAGGAACTAGCCAACATGGCTCCCTTACAGATACTCAGATTAGCTAAAGCTATTGAGTTATGGTAGGATATAGGGGCAATAATCGCGCAATAGGCCGAAAAGGCCGCAGTGCTCTCACGTGTTCCCCTAATATAAATAAATCTATACATATAAATATAATTGTAGTGTCTGTCTGTCTGTCTGTCTGTCTGTCTTTCCGGCTTTCACGCAAAAACGGCTGCACCGATTGCAATGAAACTTTCAGAGATTATTAGCTCTACCTCTGGGAGTAATCTGCTTTAGGTTTTATTTTTCTCCCCTCACGCCTTCTACCCCCTCCCATACAAAGTGACTCATTTTCAAAAACTTATAATAATCAAATTTTCATGGAAACTATGAAAGCTATTAATTTGAAATTTAAAATATATTATTTCTATTATAAATACAATCTTCAAGTATATAAATAGTTTGAATCCCCCAACTCCTTCCACCACCTCCCATACAAACTAAACTTTTTCATGAAATACTATACTCCAATTTTCTCAGTACATATAACTTTGATCGAGCTAAGATTTTGTATTAAATCCTTAATTAGCAGGGATCTTCAGAGAGAACCCAACAAAAGTGGATGTAAAAAGCGTAGGTAGCCACTTTGGACTGGTACATGGCCGGCCAAACCAGCAAAATCGTAGCCATCCTACATCGGCTGAGATTTGTTAAGAACAGGCTATGCCAAAAAGCCATTGATGTCGTAGGCATTTCGGCTACCTGTAGCAACCAACCTGCGTAACCTACTCACACATTCAAACAGTAAAATTTCGTCCCTAGCGTGGTATCTATCGTATATGATTAGCCAGCGTATCCTGCGGGGGCTATTTTAGTACGTAAGATGTGAGGCACAAAAACAATAGATGTATTAATAGGCTGGCGATTTGGTTGGTATTCGCACCTTAGGGAAATACCATATCTTTTACGGTTTTTAAAGTGCTTAGTGGGTACGATTTCTCGCTGGGTTCATTCGTTATATAGTATGTATTGTGTATTGTGTCAAACGTCAAGTGCTGCTTATGACGAAAACATAGAAAGTTTATCCAATTCAGTTTTTTCAATCATATGCTGCTGATCGTCTATAAGTGAAAAAGTCTATTGGTGATTTTTGACATTATATTTTGATTTTTGTCAGTGAGTAATTCTAAGTAAAGGAATTTAAAATACGTACAAGTAATTATTAATTGAAATTAAGAGAAAAATCTATTGCTGCGTTTTAATATTATATTTTGATTTTGGCAAAAGAGGCCTTACACTAATAGTGATTTCTTTTCTAGAATTTAGTTCGCAGAAATTTTTTTGGAATAGAACATAAAAAGTGCTGAACTCTCAAGAAAATATGTAAGGGTTAAAACGGGGTAACATTTTTCGCGGAAATTAGTGTAAGCAGATTATATATGAAATATACCGTACATTACTATGAAAAGCACATTGTATCGATATTTACGCGGACGAAGTTGCGGGTATTTGCTAGTAAATAATAAGAATTCAGAGGATCATTAGGCCAACGCCCGATTTGGGATGTAATGCCAGTATAGAAGTAGAAGTAATAAGAAAAGACAGACCTGTAGGGCACACTTACTGTTTCTAATCTAATTGAAAGCCAAAATTACATTTACAGTGAATGCTGAACGTCTAGTGCAGTCGAATTTTCATGGATACTGGAAACTAAGATCAAAATTTCCATTCCATCAACGAGAATTATTGATGTCGTTATGTCTTATGTGTTCAAATTTTCAAAAGTCTACAAATAATCGCCGAGGGATTGCATAAAGTGATGGATAATTGACATCAAATAGTAAACTATCCTTGCAATTCAATTCAATTCAATTCATTTATTGCTTACATATAACTAACATGACCAGATAACAAGGACTACATTTCGTTTTATAAATTTACTTTGCACTTTAGGAATGCTTAAACGTACTTCAATGCAACAGGAAAATATTTTGCAAAAAAGTCCCCAATCGAAATTTTGATTATTAGGATAAATTAGTGTTTGTATATACATAGCACACGAGTTTCTGTAGCCGTACAGTCGAGAAAAATTTTGAACATGTATTTTGTTTGATCTAAATTATAAATTGTAATTCGAAATAACTTACTGTGGTTAAGTTACTGCTTGCATTGTTTATCTGATAATTTCATAGCAAGGTTACTATTTTCCTTAATTGGTCAACAATTCTATTTAAGTTACCATTTTCTTTAATTGAGCAATAGTTTAAAAACAACAAACTTATTTATATCTGCTATTGCTTATTTTAAATTCATGTGATTACTGGACTATTTCAGCTTGTTTCATTCAACAATTTTCTTATTGTTTGGTTTGAATATTAAGATGTTTCATATCACTATTTCCCCACATTTTGCATGAATTGTTCTTTTACCACTGATAATAGTTAGTTCAACTAATGTTTATCATCTCTGTTTAGCTATAATATCACGCCACGCCACTGTATTTTATGTACAAAGAGAGCATTGGTTTAAATTAATAACGGGCACAGAACTATTACAAGTACTAAATGAAATCTCCAGATACCACTTTCTTCACTATTAGAATGTGAAAATTACAGAACTGGTTCTACTTCAATCTTGCATTGCACTATTCATTACCTTGGAGAAATTACATTAAATCAATTATTGCTCCAAGAATATTGCTTCTGTTAATTGAGCATAACATGGAATGGCACAATGGCAATGGCAGGGCTTAAAGCATTCCATGTAACTTTGGATACAAATCTAAATCTTGTTCAATTAAGTTCCATTTAATTAAAATCCAATTTTACTGAATATGTCAATAGTTTTATGGTTCACTTGTCGAAAACTCAAATAGAAATAGCACAATTATATAAGACTGGAGTAAGGTTCAACCTACCCTTATAAATAAATCCAATAGGAAGATTCCAAATTCCGGATCAAAATATCTCCAACGGAAGACTAAAATTAGCCGAGTCGAAATATAATTTCGAAATAATCCATTAATTGACATAAGACAGGTCGTGATAGCCTACTTACATCATCCTTTAAGAAGGACATGAAGCGTTAATAAGTCAGAAGCTTTGCTAACATCGCTTTGCAATCAAGCGATTACATTGGCGTTAATGGCTTCCGATGGTAGACTGTTTTGTTACCAAATGATGTCCATTTCTCTTGGAACAATGTTCCGTCATGTCATGACGCCATATTATAGCTTATCACCATCAGTTTGGTGGAAGAAAAAACTGAAAGGACATTACTATAACCGAAAGAAAAGCTGACTCAACGTAAGGGTTTTAATTTATCAAACTCCACGTAACAAAGGACTCTTTCATTACTACTCACACTCGAGTGAAATGTTTCAATTGTTGTTCAATTAAAAAGATGGTTTTTTCCTTTTTTCTGTTAAAAGCATTAACTGAATAGGTTTCAGTTTTGATGTATTTGAAGCCAAGCGGAATAAATCTACAATTTGAATTTTACCTTCTAGTAGATCTTTTTTTTTTAGTCCGTCTTACACAGTAGAATATTTCGGAAAATTTCCTCAACATTGTCATTATGAGTTGAGTAGTTAAAGGAAATGAGGTTCATTGTAATTATTTTCAATTATCGTAAAGCTTAAATGGCTTTATAATAACGAACAAGAAGTTTAATTAACTGAAGAGAATCCTGTAATGAAGCGAACTTTTCAAGTCTATTTGACAGTGGTGGCAGAAATTCACTGTAGCCGAATTAATTACCGAACTCTGCTTAATGAATTACTTTTGGGGTTGCTTTTTCCTTTTACGTTCGGAATGTTCGTAAACAATTCGTGCACGGCAAGTGAGCGGAATACAGACCGCCTACAACGCACAGTACCAGACTGGAAAATCGGATTATATAGGATAATGGTAAGAAATTTGTTCGAAATTCGTTTGAGGATTTATTAGAACGTTAGTGAATAATTGCAGACAGAAATTCGAGATCTACACTTGTTTTTCATTGCCGCATACCGCAAGTTAATTTACTTATCTAATCGGTTTGAAATTGGCTTCAAAAAGTGATCTTGATGGATTTATAGTTCGAAGTGTATAAGCGTTAAGAATGTTTAGCCGCCACGTTGTGATTTAGTGTAAAAGTTTATGAAATCAATCCTAACGAGCATAGTAGTCCTCAATAAAATGACATTTTATTCATAACTTTCGTATTTTTCTACCGAAGATTTTCTATTTTTTTAAGGAAATAATTTTATAAAATTTTTTTTAATGGCGGCCAAAATAACATTACCGATCGTTCGTTCACCTCCAACGAAAGTAGAAATCCAATTCTTGGAATTAGAAATCGAAGCTCTTAGGAGAAAAAAGGAACTCCTCAAAAACGTGGCGATAGAAGATCAAAAACTTTTGAACAATGAGTATTCACTTCCCACCGATCCTCAATACACGCATTTAGTAAATGTTTGTAATCAGAGGCGTGAAATTATGCATCAGCTCGAATTGTCCCTTGAAGAAAGCGAAAAAAATAAAAAAAAATCACTTCAAAATTTCGAAAAATACAAGATTTCTGCATGCTTCAAATCCAAAAAGGAGTGTGGCGATATCATTTTCGAGACGCGACGATTGAAGGCCAAATTTAATATTTATGCAAACTTCAAAAAGAATATGGAAATGTTCAAAACAAACAGTGCTCAGCTCGAGCGCAATATAACCGAACATGTTTCCGAGTTCATGCAAAATCTCAAAAAGACCCGAGTTCATGTTCAGGAACAGAAATATTTAATACAGCGCAGTTTATGCGAAACACTAACAGCAGAAGCATTTCGAATCAGTTCGCAATATTTGGCAAACGATACGGACCATTGGATTCAGGCCAATTTGAATAATAACGAATTAATGAAGTACATTTATCATGCATCACTTCAGCATAGATTGGATATGGAAAATCCGAAAAAGAAATCACAATCGCACAGTCAATCATCGATAAATAATTCGGAGAATATTTCCAAAATGATTCGAAATATTTCGAAATTACGAGCAGAAATTAGTCAAACAGCCGACGATATTGCCGAGTTGAAAATTAAAAACAATGAGCTCAGCATAAACTGTAGTCGCCATATTGAACATCATAATCCGAATATTAAGTGTTTGAATGAAGATATGATGGAAATTTCACCGGAAATGGAATTGATGCGTGATAATTTGAAGTTCGAAAAGGAGCTACTGGCCAATACGAAAGCGTATTATTCGACAATGCAAAAGGAATATGCCGAAATGATACAGTCGAAAAACGAAATTTATCATTTAGCAACTATGATATTGAATTTCCGACTGCATCCATCTAAAACTCTAGATGTAACTGCCGAGAAACTTTTCATTAATCACGAGCTCGGTTCTTTCTTGAATAACATAATCGAGATTCTCGATAAACAATTTATTCGAATGTACCAGCCTAATACGACTCTGAAGAATAAAGGTTTTTCTGCACAAAGATCCCATTCGAATTTAGATATTCAACAGATTTTACCCCGTAAGTCGATGACTCTTACGATTCCGTCACGTTACGGTACGCCTACGGGGACATCTCTATCACATATTTTGAAATCGTCACCAGTTTTCGATGTCGAGACCGATCTCGAAGAATTGGTTTTAACTTATGAATTACCGAAAGAGAACGAAGAAAACGTCGAAGATGAAGGATTATCTGAAGGGAATTTTTCACTACCGGATAGTGACGAATATTAGTAAGTTATTTATGTTTAGTGTGATTACTAGCACAGTAGTTTTAATTATCTGTCGTATATTGTAGATCCTTTTAACTAACTGAAATATACTCATACATGATTGAAATCAACAATACAATTTTTTCCGATTAGTTAGCACTATACATTCATGAACGTCACACGAGTAATTCACTTCGTTCACGTGCTCTAAAATGTGTGATTCGAAGATGAACTCCAAGAATTCTCGTACGAAATACATAAAAGGTATTTTATTGTTCTTCGAACCGTTTGGTTTTAGGAAATAGCAATGACTATGAATAATATAATAATATAAGGCTTTGGGTGTTGAAAACCATTTTCTCGCTCTCAACGCAGTAGGGTAGAATTTATTCCATGGGCTTGGGATATCTCCAGCGGCGTGGCGTGATATTACGGCTAGGGGAAGAAATTTTTTAGCAAAATTTTTTAATCTTTTAAATTGTAAAATTTTTGTATGTATATATGTACATACGCATGCATGAATTTTCATTAAATAAAATCACTGACAAAGTTTTGGAAGTTGTAAATTTTCAATTTCGGTGTCCCAATCAAATTTAAAATATAAAATTAATGATTTTAAATGATTAAAACTTTTCATCCATGTCCGAGTACAAATTGTGCAAATTATTCATGTTACAAAAAGCATCAACTGTTATCACTAGACAATAGCAGTAAAATAATTTTAGTTGTTCAATAATGTCATTTTTCTACGCAATTAATCCGAGATCTGCACAGAATCTGAAAAAGTAATCAATAATGCAGCGTTGATAAAAATCAAAAAGCTAGGATTATAAAGGTCTATAAATCTTCAGTTCTAAAACCGATTCATCGTGCTGAATGATAACGAACCTTCCGGCGACAGCTTTTAATTGTTTAGTTTAGTTGAGAACCAAAACAGAAACAAATAATATGGGACAACAGATGTCGCCAAGATTTACAAAAATGTAGCTATCGCCGAGCTACCATACTAAAACCAAATTAAATTCACGCTTTTAGTGTTAAATAAAACTTTATTATCGGAAGCATGTAAACACAAGTCTGTTTTCTATAAGTGACGGACGCGAAGAGAAATGTCAAGCGAGCTTCTTCTCTCTATCGCCGGTCATGCCTCTCGCGTCGGTCGCTACATAACTCTCCCCCGAGTGACATTTAAATGGTTTTCAATGTGGTTTACAAGATTGTTTGTACTTTACAATATTACTAAATTCAAGTTTAAATGAAAATTTTGAATGACATAAATTATTAATTTTGTTTGAAATGAACTCTTTTTTCTTTAGGTCCTGGGTATGTTCGTATCGTGCCTGTTGAATGGCTCGCTGTCGTTGGTGTCTTCTTTGTATAACTCTGCGTCTGCGGCTCGTTTTCTGCGATGGTAAACGCTGGTTTTAAGCGTTCCGTTGATACCGTGATGTCCTTATCTCCAACTCGAATTTTGAAGACGTGGTCGTTGATTCGCGCAATTATTTTGTATGGTCCTGTATAAGGTTGTTGAAGTGGTTTTTTTACCGCATCTTGCCGTAGGAAAACGTGTGTGCACGTAAATAAATCTTTGAATACAAATGCGCTGTTGTTTCTATGATGTGCAGCGGGTGTTGCTCGAAGATTCTGCATGTCGACTCTCAACTTTTCGACGAAAATTTGGGGGTCACTTGGTAAGTCTTCGTTGGTGAAAAATTCGCCCGGAAGTCTCAACGTGGTTCCATATAACATTTCTGCAGCTGTACTGTTCAAATCGTCTTTGTATGCGCTACGTAATCCAAGGAGCACTGTTGGTAGTGTCTCCGTCCAACGAGTAGATTCATGGCACATAAGTGCTGCTTTAAGCGTCCTATGCCATCGTTCGATCATACCATTGGAGGCGGGATGGTAGGCAGTTGTTCTTGTACGCTTTGTTCCAATTAGTTGACTTATTGCACGGAATAATACGGATTCGAATTGTGTTCCGCGGTCTGTTGTAATGGTTTTTGGTGTTCCAAATCGCGCAACCCAGTGTGTATAGAAGCTTGTTACTACAGTATCAGCAGTTATATCGGTCATTGGAATTGCCTCTGGCCAACGAGAGAATCGGTCGATCATCGTTAATAAATAAGTATAGCCCTGCGACGGCGGTAAAGGACCAACGATGTCCACATGTACGTGGTCGAATCGGTTATCTGGTGTAGCGAAATTCATTGGCTGATTGATAACATGACGATTTATTTTCGATCGCTGACAAGTGATGCACGTTTTTGCCCAGTTGGCGATATCTTTCCGCATATTCGGCCATATGAATCTTTTTCGTATGAGGCGACTGGTAACTCTGCCGCTGGGGTGTGATAGTCCATGAATAGTTTCGAAAACTTTCTTTCGGAGAGTTACAGGTATATACGGTCGGATATCGTCTGTTGATGTGTCGCAATAAATCGTTTTATCATTATCGATAGTAATGCGTTTAAGTTTTAATGACGTTTCAGTCTTGAGTAATTTAAGGAGTTCCTTGTCTTTCTCCTGTTCTTCGGCGATGACCGAATTGTCCAGTGTCTCCGCATGTCCGATTACTTCGATGCCATCGATTCGAGATAATGCATCTGCGACTGCGTTTAGTTTTCCACTTACATGAGCTATATCTGTCGTGAATTGAGATATAAACTCTAGTTGTCTGGCTTGTTGTGGGGATGCTTTGTCGTTCCGTTTCTTGAAAATATATGTCAAGGGTTTATGATCCGTTCGGATACCGAAATTTCTTCCTTCAATCATATGACGAAAGTATTTTATGCTTTCATATATGGCGAGTAACTCTCGGTCATATGCGCTGTATTTCCGTTGAGTATCGCTAAGTTTTTTGGAAAAGAAACCTAATGGTTTCCAAACACCTTCTTGATATTGTTCGATGACTGCTCCCATAGCTGTATCGGAAGCGTCAGTTGTTAGCAGCATAGGTGCGTTGTCTTTAGGATGTGCGAGGAGCGATGCAGAAGCGAGGAGCTCTTTACTTCGTTCAAAAGTGGCTATTGTATCTGTAGTCCAATTAATGGGTCGCTTATCGTTTTTGCGGCTATCATTTAGATATTCGTTCAGCGGTGTTAGAATAGATGCAGCGTTTCGAAGAAAGCGACGATAAAAATTTAAAATTCCAAGATAGCGACGGAGTTCCAACACGTTTTCAGGTTTTTTAAAACTGCGTATGACCTCAATCCTGGAGGGTAGAGGTTTTGTTCCTTCACATGAAATTTGATATCCCAGATATTCCACTTCGGAAGCGCCGAATGTGCACTTCGACGGGTTTATTCGTATGCCATATTTTCGTAACCGTTGAAAAATTGTACGGAGATGTTGAACATGTTCCTCGTAGTTTGTCGAGAAGATTAGAATATCGTCTAGGTACGCGTAGCAAAAATCTAAACCTCTGAGAACGTTATCCAAGAAGCGTTGGAAAGACTGTGCTGCATTTCGAAGTCCAAAAGGCATTACGATAAATTCGTACAAGCCAAATGGTGTAGTTACAGCAGTCTTGGGTATGTCCTCCTCTTTAACTGGGATATGATGATAGGCGCGTGTTAGGTCGAGCGTGGAGAAAATGTTTTTTCCATTGAGTCGAGTTGAAAAGTCCTGAATATGTGCGATCGGGTAGCGATCCGGTAGGGTTACGGCATTTAGGCGTCGATAATCGCCACATGGTCTCCAGTTTCCTGATTTTTTTGGGGCCAGGTGTAGCGGACTTGCCCATGAGCTGCTGGATGGTCTACAAATTCCCTGAGCAACCATATAGTCAAACTCAGTTTTAGCTGCAGCATATTTGTCGGGAGGAAGGCGTCGCGGGCGTCCGAATATTGGTCGTCCTTTCGTTTCTATGTGATGTCGAATATCATGTAGTGTAGTTTCCTTATAATTAGATGATGTTGTTAGGTCGGAAAACTCCGCTAGTAGTTCGTCGAATCGGTCATCTCTAGCCATTGCGTTTATGCTAGGTTCGACCGTTCTTGTAATTCGGGCATCGGAGAAGAGTTGAGTATTGCCATCGATCAGGCGTTGATTTCGAAGATCAACTACTAGATTAAATGCGCGTAAAAAATCAGCTCCTAGTATGGGGCGTTTAACTTCGGCGACGTGGAAAAACCACTTGAAAGGACGTCGCAAACCGAAGTCGAGTTTCAATAGTCGCTCTCCGTATGTTGAAATGGACGAACCATTTGCGGCGAATAATTTTAACTGCGCAGGCGCCGACCGTGTTCCCAAGTTATTTTTAGGTATCACGGAAACGTTTGCGCCGGTATCGACCAGGAAAAGCATTCCGTTCTGGCGATCCCGCAAAAGTAGACGGTGCTGTTCGATTGCGCCGTCGCTGACCGTACTAGCTGACGACGGCGCGTTTAGTTTCCCGACTGGAAACTGCAGGGCTTCCGACATTTCTGTGCCGATGTGCCGAAACGTCGGTGGTAGAAGCACATACCGGAATCGTCTTGCCGAGTTTGCGATTTTGGCCGTGCTCCACGTGAACGGCTGTTGTTGGAATTCGATCGGTTGGGTCTACGGCCTCGAGTTTCCAATCTCTCAAGCCGTTTTGATAGACCGACGATCTCGCGTGTTAGTGAATGAAGAGCTTCGTTATCTGTTGTCTTTTCCACGTTTTCCTCCACCGAAGATACTGATGGGAACGTTTTACATTCCTCAAGTATTTTATCCGCCATTTCAGTCAGCGGCTCGATGTCGACATGTGCAGTAACTGTTAGGATGGCACGCACGCGAGACGGCAAACGCCGTAGCCATAGAGTTCGGATGGCTTCTAAGCTAAGCTTGTCCCCAGCTAGCGATTTCATTTCGCGCCACAATTGTGATGGTCTTCTATCGCCGAGTTCCAACTCCGTTAGCACTTGTGACAGTTGGCTCTCGGGTGAATCCGTATAACGTGTAATTAGCTGTTTTTTAATAGCGTCGTATTTTCCATTGGTCGGTGGAAATTCGACAATATCGGCGACCTGGTCTAATATCGCCCAGTCTAAAGATGCAATCACGGCACTGAATTTTGAATTATCAGTGTAGACTTTGTTTGTGTTGAACTGCGCTTCGACTTTTGCAAACCATAATGCCGGCCGTCTTTGCCAGAAAGGTGGAATTCTTATGTTATGAATCGCTTCCATATTTGGAGGTAGCAGTCCCTCAAATATTCGGCGGCCACTAGCATGTGTCCCGGGAGTCTCCGGTGGTGTTGTAGCTTCGGTGTTTGTCGGTGGATCAGTCATATTGAAAGTGGTGAGGCAGGAATGTTAATTTTCTTACGTGTTCGTCCTCCTGATTTTCCGGAATTTGTCGGCTGCGTCACTTTACGATGAACCGAAAACTGCAGTTTAAGTCCGTGGTTTTAAGCACTTATGCACAAAACAATCGGATTTTTGTCTATTTTTTTTTTTACACGACGTGACGCTACAAACTTTCAAAAGTTCCACAAAAAAAAATGGCGTCTGATACGACGCGAAAAGCGAATGAATTTTTTACGAAAAATGGTTAGCGTTTTTGTTTCGCGAAGAAAAAAATCTACGTAAGGGTCACCAATTGTAGCTATCGCCGAGCTACCATACTAAAACCAAATTAAATTCACGCTTTTAGTGTTAAATAAAACTTTATTATCGGAAGCATGTAAACACAAGTCTGTTTTCTATAAGTGACGGACGCGAAGAGAAATGTCAAGCGAGCTTCTTCTCTCTATCGCCGGTCATGCCTCTCGCGTCGGTCGCTACAAAAATATTCATAGAACTTTGATCAAAGCTTCCCTCTCCAGCGATATTACCATACGAACGCCCTCAAGCTTTTCTCGATAATAATTGTTTACCCAATAAAAAAATTTCAATTATTGGCAATGATTGTAACGATAGAAAGTCGTGGGAATGAGAGAATGAGAGCCTGGAAATTGAAGTACATTCCACGATGTTTCCACGCTTGGTTAAAGTTACTCCATAGGACACTAGAGGCGCTTTTCCATAGTTTGGCAAAGCTGAAGCCCTCGTTTTGGAGCGAAATTTAAAAAAAGTGTCGATTTTTTTTTTTGGTACGTTATTAACATCAAGAATTGTGCGCAGTTCATAAAACTTGACTAAAAAGTCATAAAAAAAAAATTTTGAAGAAACAATTTTGTGAAATATTTACAAAGTTTGCAAAAGAAAATCTCTGAAAGTGCCACGCATACATATACAAGTCGGACATTTTCGAAACAGTTTCTTATGACTTTCGAAGTTGAGAAATGTCATCTTTCAAACGTCAGTCATCTGTATATGCATCAATTAGGATATATAAAATGGAGTGCCTGATAAGCTGTCTCATAAGGGAATACTTTTTGATTCGGAAATTTTCGAAAATTGTGTCCAAGCTTAACTTGGCTTCAAACTTTTACAAAAAAAATACCATAATTTGTATTCTCTCTTGGTTGCTAATATTCAGTTATCAATAAAATAATTTTCAGTAGAATGGAGTTTGCTGTTATATTTCAGAAATTTTTATTTTTTCAATTTTCATTAGATTTTTGGTTCATGTCTAAGCTAAGCACTTTAGCAACGTACAATTTCACGCGGGACAGAGATAGTTACTTTGGGCTTAAGTATGCCAAACAACGATAGCGAAACAATTTTTTCGAAAATTTGACAATTGTTTCGAATAATTTAACGTAGGAAAGAGTTAGGTGCAATATTTTGAAGTGTGCCTTACAAAGATAGCGAAACGATTTTTTTCGAAAAATTTCGAGCATTTCGCCAGTAAGGGAGGGAAATACTTTCATTCCCATTTTCTTACACGACAAAACAGGCTCATAGTCACTCCTTATTATATATCCCCCTTGATATGCATACGATAGCCGGATTTTTTGGGAATCCTTCGGGCGTTATTATAGAATGCGACATTCAAGGTGTGAAATGTGCATTACTGGCTCGGCACGGAAGGAATCACTCGGTGGTGCCCAGCAACGTGAACTATAATCGGGCGAATATTTGGGTGCTGAAGACTATCGGTTTCACTCATGTAATCGTCTCGACGGCAGCAAGTATGTAGAAATGTCCTTCAGCGGGGGAGACGTATCCCGCTTTCAGTTTCTCATCGTAACTTGATTTGAAGGGAGGATTACGTTGCTGGTTGAATCGATGCTTAAGTAGGATCATTAAACCCATTGTAGAGTTTGCAAGGATTATTCCGGATAGTTTTATCGATCGTACTACAAAACGACCGTTGACGTTCTACAATAGTGCCGGAAGTTCTTCGACGGGCATTTGTCATTTGCCCATGCATCCGGAATACTGCCCGAAGGAAGAGCAGTAAAATTTTAATCGACACTGATACCAAAGAGCTCGGCTACGATGTGCATCCCAAAGGAACGGTTGTGATGATCGAAGGACCGCGTTTCTCTTCGAAAGCCGAGAGTCTAATGTTCCGACAATGAATGGGGCAGAGATTTGGTTAATATGACGGCCATACCGGAAGTGGTTCTAGCCAAGGATGCTGGATTATTGTACGGGACCGTAGCAATGTCCACCGACTACTATTACTGGCGCGAAAAGGGCGAAGCCGTTTGCGTAGCAGATTTCTGGCTGCCTTACAGCAGAATGTAAGCAAAGTGAAGAGCATTTTGATTCAGACGGTTCAGCATATTGCGAAAGGAGACTGGACCGAGTATATCGATGGGATTAATGTAAGGATTTTATACTTGCGACTTTGATTCGATTTTATACGATTTTATTTCCAGAAAATGGTTGCAGACATGCTCAAACCAGAGAAGTAAAAAAAGAAATGTAATTCAACTACACCCGGTCTCTTTCAAATCTCTTAATTATTTTCGTGACTAGCGAGCTAAGGCGAATAAAGTTCCATTTTCTGTTCAAACTAAAGAGATTTAATTATAATTTACTTTTGTCTATATTTCATGTAAAATAATTCGCCTCCGCTTCTGGATTTTACCATTTATGGGCATTTCGTTGTCCTCCTGACTCTGCCCAGATTCCTCGTACTCATGCTGGCCAAAATCGAGCCGCCAATCGAAGAATGTAGGCAACTTGAACGTCTACCGTCTTACTTTTTTCCACCCTTTTCTTCACAGCTATTTGTAATGACAAAAAAGTTAAAAGTAATGACAATAACTTTGATGCTATTAGAATGCAATCGTTCGATTGTTACTGTGAGCGTGCGTGGGATCGTTTCGGGACTCCGGCTTCCAGCGGAGCGCACAACCGGCTGATGCCGAGGGCGATCCGTCAAAAGGTCAAATTTCAGGAGGGTGAAACCGTATCCAGACTCCGGCTGGAAGCCGAGCGCACAGCCGGTTAATACCGAGGGCGGTCCGTTAACGTTAATAATACTTTTTTTTCGTCAGCGATTCGTTTAGTGATTTTTTGTTAATAACTGACCTTTTCAATTAATGCCTGGGCATAACTTTCTGCTAGCTTCTGGGCGATGATACTCATGTCTTAATTATTGTTATAACTCATTTACGTTGCGCTTTGCAATTTTTTTCAAAGAAAACTCACTGTATTAAAATAATAATTTGAACATAAGACGTAAAAAGCGCGCCAATTGTGACAGTTCGACGAAAGCGCCGCCTCTGCATCCATGGCTAACTATTACCAGCTGGTTACATACATTCTCACATATACTACCAAATTTCAATTTTCGAAAGCTTACGCGAATTCGATTTCAAAAGCCATAAAGTGTCGACTGTGACGTCTCTGCCAGACTCTAGCCAGGCAGCCTTCTTCTAATGGAGGGACTCTACGCTTGGTATGACAGTCGATTTTTGTTTTGAGAGGCGCGAAGTTTTTATATGGACGGGCATTATTTAAATCGCATCTCGGACGTTTGTCTATCGAGAATGCTTTTGGTGGGCTTTGGACTCCAAAGCGTCCGTACAGCAAAAGCGTCAGATAGGTTGTGTGCCATGCTGAGCATAAATAAAGCCTAGTTTTTATGAAGTGGATGAATTTTTAAAAGATTTCTCAAAATCTTTGCTAACTAAATTTAAATACAATCGAGAAGTAAAATGTAAGATAAACAAGGCTTCCCTTGCATCAATGGACGCTAAGCCACTGGATATCTCATATTATTCATAGTCTTTGGAAATATGCAGGTATGGAATGAAAAAGACGATAGAACACAAAATCTCTGGCCAGAATTGGTAACATTGTACCTTCATCAGGGCCTTCCTTCCATTTCATGTATGCATGTGGCCTGTTACGCGGTTCAAAAATATCACAAAAAAATAAATTTTTGGTGAACCGATGGCTCAAACTTATTTTACCAGACAAACCTGCGAGTATCTGCAAAATGTGTCGTCATAAGTAGAGTCATTTCGTACGAGAAGAAAAAGACGCACTGTAACACACAATCAACACCTGTGAGCTATCATCCCTAATTCAACAATAGTGAAGTGGTGAGTTTAGTGGTTTTTTTTTGCAATTTTCACCCACCTTTCGAAAAATTGTTGACCCAAAATTTTTGTTTGTGACTTTCGAGTTAAATATTATACACTGCGCACAGTTCTTGACGAAACCGAACCAAAAAAAGTCAACACTTTTTAAATTTCACTCCAAATAAAAATATGATAAAGCGCCTCTATAGTCATAAGTAGATGCCCAAAGACTTCACTCGGATTTGTGTGGTATGCTATTGTCATTCTAAAGGCACTCTTCAAATCGCATCGTTCAATGGGAGTCTGTTTTCGCAATGCCATTTTACTTTATTATTCTAATATTTTAAAGCATTGTGATCGACACAGAAAAAAAATTTGCTTCCCTGAAATTTTATTTTTTCACGTTTCATGACTAAATTAGCCTAAAAATGCAACAAAAACAAGTCCATCATGCCGTACGCCGTACATATGGCGTCATATCTCCGAGACCGTGAAAGGTAGAATGCTCGTTTTTGGGTGGATTGTTAATTGCGTAAGTGAGCTCCATTATCTATAATTTCTGGAGTGACAAGTGGAAGGGGGAGGCGGGGGAGGGCAAGAGCCAAGAATTAAACTTGCTAATATCTCCACTATAGGAAGCTGAAAATCAGCATACGTACAGAGAAGGTTATGGAACAAATTTTTAAATAAATTAATTTTTTTGTCCATTGGCGTCCGAAAAGGGAGGGGGGGGGGGGGCTAAAAACAAATTATCGACCGAATTTTTTATTCAAATGATTATATCTTCGAAATTAGAAAATCATATTTTGAGACCATTAAGGCGGCATACAGATCCACTACAATCAGTTTAGAAGGAGGCTAATTATTGTAAGGGGGATGGTCACGGGTATGCAAAGAAAAACACTTAAAAATTAATGTCTCAACTATCTCTTAAGCTAATTGAAACGTAAAACAAATATTAAGCTATACTATTGAAATACAACAAAAATATATAGTTTGGTCAAAGCAGTAATGAGGGAAATGGGGAGCATTTCAAAAATGGTCCACTATCAAAATTTCAAACCGTTTTATTTCATAACTGAGTACAGATATCAAATGGAAAATTCAACTGATTAAAGAACTACATAGTCTTTAAATTAGATAAAAATTGTACGAAGGGAGGTGTAAGGGGAAGGAGGTGGTAAGAAAAAATGTCGCAATTTTTGAGTGATTTTTTTAGGGCTCTGGGGAATGACACAAAATTTAAATTTTGCATGTTGATACATATTGTTATAGATCTAGGAACCACGCAATATTCATCTTTCCCGAATATGCCAGAATTTTATAGAACAGTCCCCCAATATGTAAAAAGCCATAATCAAAGATCTAGAACCTTCTAGTATAGTCGAGACACACATCCGACGAATGCACCACGGAAGCTTCGAGAATTGGGGAAAATGGTATAAAAGCACGAAGATTTCAGACAGATGCAGTCAGTCATTCAGCGACATCTATCAGTAGACGCGAACCGGTGCAAGAACGCGATAGAACAATATCGGCAGTGGTGCCATATAGTGCGAATTAAGTTAAAGTGCGAATAAATAAATTATCACTTATTTTTAAACGAATTGTGTTTTACTTGAAATCCCGGCGAACCCCTAGCTCGCAACAATATATTTGATATACAGGCTGGGCCAAATACAAGTTTTTTTTCAAAATGCAATAAAATTAACAAAATTAATTTTTTTTCCATGTATTATGGCTTTATTAGTAAGAGCAAACATTTCCATTCATGATGGAACACAACTTCGTTCAAGTGGCTGCTTCGGCAGTTTGGGCCTTAGAGCAGCTTGAATTGGACAACGATTTTGAGCGAAAAATAATCTTTTCTGACGAGGCGCATTTTCATCTCAGAGGCTACGTTAACAAACAAAATTGCCGCATCTGGGGTTCGGAAAACCCGCACGTTATTGTCGAAAAGCCAATGCATCCACAGAGAGTGACAGTTTAGTGCGGATTGTGGAGTGGTGGCATCATTGGACCATTTTTCTTCGAAAATGAGACTGGGAACACCGTTTCGGTCAACGGTTGCAGAGCCATGTTATCCGACTTTTTTTTTTACTGAAATTAAAGACATGGATTTGGACGACCTATGGTTCAGGCAGGATGGAGCGCCATGCCACACAGCCCATGCCACAATCGATCTTTTACGCACCAAATTCCCAAATCGTGTTATCAGCCGTCTTGGCGATGTAAATTGGCCGCCTCGGAGCTGCGATTTGACCCCTTTGAACTTTTTTATCTGGGGAACCGTGAAGGATCGATGTTATGCCAACAATCTAGAAACGATTCAAGCACTTAAGGCCAATATCATCCAAGTAATCCGTGAACTACAGCCGGAAACCATTGACATGGTCTTGGAAAATGGAGTGACAGAATGCGCTACTGCGAAGTAAGCTGAGGCAGGCACTTGAGCAAAGTTGTATTCTATCATTAATGGGAATGTTGTTCTTACTAATGAAGCCATAACACATGGAAAAAAATTTAATTTTGTTCATTTTATTGCATTTTTAAAAAGAAACTTGTATTTGGCTCACCCTATTCATAGAAAAATAATAATAATTTGTTCCACAATTGTTATAAACTGACCGACCCCGAATTGAAGGCTCCTGGCTTTCGCATTCGCCAAATTACTGAGACTATCGGAGAGATGTGCGCCCAGGTTACGTTTCCTTTATCTAGAGAGAGCAAGGCATGTGTATAACAGATGAAGAATCATCTCCTTCTCATGCAAAATTCATTAAACAGAAGGCCAAGCCAAGAAAGTTATGCTTAGCTTCTACTTCACAGATTGAATCTGATAGTTGGTTACATGCCGGAGCCTGCAGTTCCCCGAAATGGCCCTTTACCCTAGTACCAAGCACAGTTGAATGTTAAATTGTTTAGCCATCTCCCATAGAGACGCACGAAAATTAAGAACAATTTTGGATGTAGACATGACTAATTTCAAGGATTTCATAGCGGCCTCGCTATCAGTGAAGATGCTATATCCTAGATACTATTCTACATTACACTTATCCCACACCAAAGCTTCTTTTATTGCCATCACTTCTGCTTGGAACACACTACAATGATCCAGATGACGGAAAGATATAATACTTAACCTAAGCATTGCGGAAAAATATCTCCTTCCACTTCACTTCTAAGATTTTTTTTTTATGGAATCTTTCTCCCGTATTTCATATGCCTCTCACTATTGTCTCGAGGAGATGACGGTGGGAAAATTTTTATCGAAATCAAAACTTGGACGAGTGTTGTCTTTTGGCTTTTCGGTTAAATTCTCGAAATTTCCCAGAATTAAGGAGTGACCAGTTTTAATGCAGATGCACTGGCGATTTTATTTGAGGCAGGCTGCTGCAGCAATTAGCTTACCAATAATGTCAAGAGAAAGCAGATGAAACAGTGCTTCTAATGCTGAAGGTGGGGTTATTCTCAGAGCCTCACTTATGCCTAAACATGGTATTCTTTACACCTTGCAAAAGAGTTCAGTTTGTTTTTCTCTTTAGGGCAGGTTTGTCTTTCTCTTTAAACAAAATGTGTCTGATGACGGCACAACATTGGATTGCATTTTCTATTTCTTACCCATGGCTTTCTTACAAGAGTAAAGTGCAACAGTCGCTTTTTTATATGTATGTTCTTGAATAGAAGGTTTCAGCTCACTTTGCTATTCAAAATAAGACCCAGATATATTGCTCTATCTGCAGACACAAGACTGGTACCATCCAGGGTAGAAGGGTCAATATGAAGAATTCTGTGTATCCTTGTAAAAAGGACTAGCTCAGTTTTGTCTTGGTTCACTACCAGTTCATATTCAGGAGTCCATTTAAAGAGTATTGAAAGGTTTTTTGGAAAAGGGTGAAGGAAAAAGACTCGTCGGAAAACTGAGAAGGAGCATTCAATCGACGAAGATTGCAAATCGCTTCTGAAATTTGCAACATTTAGAACGCAGTCATTGGACCGAAAAAATGAATATTCAAAAGACTTGTAACTTGGAGGAAAGCAGCTCCTTAATAGTATCTTTGTATTTTGTTAGTTTCCCTGTAGTTTCTGAGGACTGGCTTATCGGAAGAAAGGTCATCTAAATCAAATTGGAGGTATTGATGATCTGAAAAGGTTTGGTCATTGGACACATAACCAATTCGAAATCTGAGGATAAGGTAATATCTAGGACTTCCTGTCTATTTCTAGTAACAAAAAGTGGGTTCTCCCCTCTGCTGCCTTTTTCATTGATGTCGCAGCTACCCCTTACTGTATGATGAGCGTTAGTGCCACATCCAGTAATAAGGTCTGCCTTGAGGCTCAGAGATAATCCGGGCGGAGTGGTCATAGGCCATATAAGCCGAAATCAGCCGGTAGTTCTTCCCTAATTTCGTGGCTGGCTGCGACATTATCCTGATTACTGTGACCAAGAATGCAAAAAGTAGGTCTACCTTGATTTCTTGCATAGATGAGGGTATAGTTAGGGGTCTTGAGTCCACAGATTAGATTCCTAACAGCTGAAGGTTCTTTGCAGAAACTTCAGTGTTTGAGTCATTTCTGCGTTTAACTTACACCACGGTGACGTTTGCTTCTTCCGGATAGGAAGCTAAAAGCTCCCCTTCGCTGATGCTTACTAATGTGCTTGTCCTCCATTTCTGAGCTGTGTGAGTCATCTTGGCCATCTTGGCTAATGGATAGGCTGGCTAAGGGAAAGGGATTAGAGCTCGGCTGTAGAGTCTTCCCCTCCGTGTCCTTCATGGATAATGGAGGACCGGGAATGTGAGCTCCGCTTCCGATCCGTCCTTTTTATACACTTTTATTGTGAAGGCACGGAACCCCGGTTTTGCAAAGGTGGTAGGGACTGTTTGTCTATAAATATTATGGCGCATCTAGACTTTTTATCCTTTCCAGCTTCTTAAACCTCCAATTATGGGTGGAGTGATTTTAGGCTGCACGACCGAATAATAGCTAAAACTGCACCTTCATCGCTCGGTTTTGAAGGTAACCATAAACTTACTCCAGGAAGGCTTGGAATCACCTGATACAATAGTTGGATGCCTGGCCACAATACTCCAATCTAGCGACTGCCATTTTGTACAAATCAACCTTTGATCGGCACACTGGATCAGTTTTTCATGACCTTGGTGTCATGCTTCATTTCTGTACTTTGGTGGATGACTAGGATGGTCACGCATGATGCTTGGGAAATTGACTGAAAGATTGCTTTTAAGCATCCTCCAGTGCCCATGACAATGCTTTCATCTGCATCACTTTTGTCCACTACCACTTCCAGGACTACGCTAAAGGTTCTTGAATAAAACCCGCTACCGTTGCTAGCTGTCTTCGGCCTCTTTGCTTCCTTAGGGGAATCATCCTGAGATCTTGTACACTTTCTTACAGCGGGGCAGCCTGTACTTTCGGCGATGATTTTGGTAGCACAAGCCACTCTCATGAGCATCAGTCTGCTTAATAGCTAGTAATAAAAAAACCTCATTAAACCTATCGGAACAGCCATAAATAAACCTGAGACGGTATGTAACAAAGTGGAATGAAAAAATGTCTAGTTAAATGCCACAATAAGTCCTTGGCTCAAACTAAGCTCGTTTACAATTCTAATTTTATCAGAATTTATAACTTTCTTATTTTTAAAGTTCTTTCAATTATTTCCTGAACTATTATTTACTTGTTTTCGATTTCTGTCTTGAAAAGTTTCAAATCATGCTGTTTTCATCTTCTAAGACAAAAAAAATTAACATCTTAACTAAATATATGTTTGTGATCATTTTCTTCCGAATAGATTTACGCAAAATACCTCTTTCGCTTGAAGAAAAAGTTAACAGTTTTCAATATAGTTTCTTACACATTTTTTATTTTATCAACTGGTTAAGAAAGTTTCGCACTAGGATAAAGGGCTTATTTCCACTTTAGAAGTCTAATGTTCAAAGTCTAACATAAGTGAAGAAAAACAACGATATCAAAGACCTATAAAGCTTCTGAAAAAATGTTCTGATTTTAATACATCTGAGCTCAACTATTCTGAATTACGCCAAGAAAATTTTACAGAAGAGCCAGAAAAAGAAAAATTTACTCAAAATCTTTGGAAGTTGATTTCATGCATAGTTTTATTAATAAAAACTTTGGGAAGTCGATCTCCAAAACAAAAAGTTTTGGAACACGCTCTTTCAAATTATTAGCTGATGTGAAAGCATAGAATTTACTAAAAAAAAATCCTGCATAATTTTGGAATTTTGTGAAAGTTCCATAATCTCAAAATGTGAAGACACATGAAAAGATTTTTTCTGTAATTTTGATGCAATTCGCATCACTATACAATAAGTCTTTGTGATATTGTACTACCCACGTTTCTTCAACAGAAACGCCAAACACAAGATTTTTCCAGTTTAAATACCTACTTAACCGCTTATCTTCAATTAACCAAGTATCACCAGTTAACCAAATAAGCCCAATTAGCGAATTTTTCAAAAAAATCCCTCTTCCATTTCAATATAAAGTAATGTCTTTAACTACAGACTGATACACAATTGTGACTTGTTTAATGTTCCCCTCGGAACTGAAGTAGTTAAATCATTCACAAAGCCAATCTTACATGATTTATAGAACGAACTTCATTAGAACATGAAATTAACTCAATAACATTAACACTAACTTAAATTAACGTCTAATTAATGTGAAACTTTAAGCCGGAAGCAAATAATAGATTCATCTTCTGAATGCATAATAAGCAGATATTGTTTTATCGTTGCAACATAAACGAGATGAATCGTTATGCATAATGGTTCTGGAAATATCCTAGTTGCATTACTCCATTTCTTCAATGGATCCATTAATATTAAGCTCCGTCGTTTCATCCTTTCATATAAAAGGACATTGACGAATTGACCTCATAAGGTGAGCATAATTTGAATATTTCATCATAGAGATAGCGAAAGTTATTAAACAGGTCGTTAAGCTACACACCATAGCGCAAAATTATTTATTTTCATAAAATCATAAACGAGCAACTATACTAACAGATGCAGCTAGGTAAGCATTAAATCATACTCTCCAACAAAAACACATAGCATATAGCTGTGCAGTTGGGTTGTTGGAAACATATGGATATGGGTTACAGGTATAAAACAAATGGGGCGGAGGGTTTAATTCGAGGACCCTTTTATTCCGCCAATAAATCGATATAGACAGTTCGAATATGAAAGTTAAGATATCGATCCTGAAACTTTTGTGAACACTGGAAATGCAAATAAAACATTTGCTTGTTTTGTGCGTATTATTAGTTTTCCAAGGGTATGTTGAAGGCTTTCGCCGCAGTTTGAAAGAAATTTTCTTATTCCTTTTCTGATTACGCCATTCAGAATGAAACATCGCAGTGTTGATCTATTATCTCATTTAACTTCCACTGTATTCGTGGGTGAGTGCTTGCTTGTTGTTCCGGGGTCAATTCAAAGGTGAAGCGTTTATCTTATCTAACAAAAAAAAAACGGAAAAGCACCCCTTAAGGATGTGCCTGGAAGGAAGGAAACTTGATGAAAGGAGTTTTTTTTCCTCTCAACAAAGCAAAATATAGAACGATTTTGGCATTTTGACGTCAATGGTAAGGCTGCCGTGATTACGTGAAATTTTTCAGCTAAATTTTCATTCAAGGACTTTCTGGATTTTCCTGATTTTCTACCGATTCGTATTATAACCAATCTCTAATATTTTCCAGTTGGCCAGTGTCCAAAATTTTTGGTCTACGATTGGACATTTAGTTGAAAAAAAAAGTTTAATGGGAGAAATGAAGGCGAATCCATTCTACTTTGGGAATGGGATTTTCGGTTGGCTTATAGGTAAATTTCTGTTGAAATTTAGTTTTATACAAATATAATTGTAAAGTGATTTTCTACCTGTTCTACCTGGTTCAATCGAATATATAGGATTACCTTGACTTGAATGTTTGGAGAAAATGTTTTCAAACTGGGGTAAAAAAGGTGAAAAATAAGTCTTGGGAAAAGGTCATGGCTGGATTGCAATTGAAATTTTCGGTAGAAATTAAATTGAAATTTATTTGTTCAAGTTTGACATCGAATTTTAGTTCAAATTGCACCACTTTGAAGTCGAATAAAATGCAATTTGTGGGTTGCTATACTGCGCTATTTCTATCTTAGTATTGTTATGCCATACTACTTAAAAGTGAGCATTTGAATATTTCAGTAAACTAGAATGATTTATTTAATTGAAAAAACTTCTTAGGTTTTTTTTTATTATGAATAATAATACAACACAACATTCTTCAAAAAAAAAAAAAAAATTTAAAAAGAATTTATGTCAATTGTTGGACAAAAAAAAAACAACATAATTCTTCGACATTCACACTTCTTACCATATTCGAGAACACGTGACTGTGTTTGATGCGGCCACTAACGAGTGCGCAAGTAATCTTTTCGATATCCGGAATGATCTCGAAAATTGTTACATTTTTTCGAACTCCAGGATCGCACTTCTCGTAGTGCAATCCTAAGGCCACGTCCAAACTAGGGTCCAAACCCAATTGGAATCAGCTATAACCGAAGTATTTTTAGGATCTGCAAATATTAACTCCATTAGTAAGTCAGTCGATGACGAACGAACAGTCCTGAAGACCAGCTTGAAGCAAAATTGTTTGGACTGTTTCTCGATGGGATAACAGCAGCTGGATAGCTGTAGAACGGCACATCCTTTTGAAGAAAACCAAATAAAAATATCACAGCCCATCTATTACAACTTAGTTGCAGTGGCTATCACAAGAAAAGTAACATCCATCTCATAATCTTATATAGAAGAATACAATGGACCCAACCAGTTTCCTAATGTCCAACATATTATGAAGGAAAGCAATTTTACTTACGAGCTGCGAAGCCAATGCCGGACATAAGCTATGGGATAGAGTAGAGAGGTCAACGAGTGAAGTAATTTTTTATTGGAGATTATGCGGAGAACAAAAAGTTCACAATAACAAATAAATTATAATTAATGTGAAGCTCAGGAAGCCTAGGCCAGATTTTAGGCTGTAGTGTCATTGAAGAAGAAGTATGTTTCAAATTCTATGCTACTACAAATATTTGCGAACAGTAAAAACGAACTCAAAGAATTCGCAGTATAGCTGGTCATCTAGTAAATAAATATATAAAAATATTTTAAATGAATAAAAATTGATGATCAATTAAATAAGATAAATTGTGGCACGATTGAAAAAATATTTTAATACTTTCTCCTTTACACCACCATGGCGGTCAATCTTGTTAAGTCCCATTAAGAGGACCGATATAATGAAATTTAATGATACTTCTCGCTTATTACTCCTTTCTAGTGGTGTACCACAGGATTCAGTCATAGGGTGTCTGATTTTCTTCCACTATATTAACGATTTACCAACTTGTCTCAACTACTGTAAATCTGACTTATTTGAATATGATTTTTAGATCTAAATATTTCGCGGATTGACCTGTTAATGTTAATACTTTTACCATAACCATAACAAAAGAGAGTTAGAGGTCCTCTGAAATCATTCTGTGGTTCCAAATAAATAGTCTATTTTTTTCTGAATTCCTTTAAAACTAAAGCTATAGTCAGAAATTAGAAAAAAAAGCGATAAGAAAAGAAGTACTTAATAGACATATCTTAAATTTTAGCAGCTGGAGGATGCGGTTTTTGGATCGAAACGACTTCAGAAGGCCAGCTCCAGGGAATATAAGCGCGATCACCGAATATTCAAGGTCTGAAGACCTTGAACATTCGACCAGCCAACAACTATACGGGCGACGTAGAGAAGCGGCTGACAGCGATCTTACGAAAAGGGAATAATTCGGGCGAGAAACAAATAATTCGGACGAGAAGGAAATAATTCGGACGACAATACCGCATTCAAATCCTAATCGGAAAGCACGCCCAAGTACGTTTCTTGGCTGCATGAATCTAGAGCTTTGTAGCTTATGCCGAAATCTGATTTTATATCGAAAGCTTTGGCCAGAATACTGTAGAGCGATATTATTTGCGGATCGACATTCCGGTGGGATTTGGGATTCGCATTCCTATAATAATTAAAACCAATGAAGATGAAAAACTGTTAAAATGGCAGCCATTGGTATGCCGTCCAAATTGGATTTCAAATTCACCATGGAAGCAGCGTGGAAAAAGTGGATACAGAGATATGAGATTTTTCTTTTTGCTGCGGATTCGGAGAAGGCGTCGGAGCAACGAAAAATTGCATTGTTCCTACACTCAATTGGAGAAGAGAGCATGCATTCAATCCCAGCAAACATTTTAACGAGCGCTCATAAATTTATTATCGAAAAACGATCTTTTTGCATGCTCGAGCTACAACATGCTTAAAAAAACAAATAACATGATGAGTAATCTAAACGTTCGAAAACCGAGCAGGATGGTAAAATAAAATTATGTAAACCATATGTAAAACAAACTCTGCAGAGTTCACACCACACGTACGATATCCGAGTCCGAAAATGATGTCGACATAGCTATGTCTATGCTAGGTGGCTGTGTGTGTATAGATAGGGTAGGATTCTGATCGGCGTCATAAGGCGACACCCAGTGTCATATACACATCAATTGATCTCATCATGCCTCCACATGGTAGCCACCGGGTACTGGTCTTGTCCATCTGGACTTGACTTGCTGAACTGATAGGCGCGAGTCCTAATGAAAGAGAAAAATTCTAGCACTATAATAATATGGCCCTCCAAGTTGGGGGTTGGGCGATGTGCTAACAACTCATCCTCGGAAAAACCACACCCGTTTCGATTTGATTTGATTAAAAGACCTTTCACATTCCGAGTCCCAGTTGAATTTATTGTGCTTTTTTAGCAAGTCCGTGAGCGGTGAGATTGCTGTGGCAAAATTTGGTACGAAGCGCCGATACCACGATACCATTCCGATGAAACGCCTAATTTCCAACACAGTGTTTTGGCATCTCGATCATACTCTTTACTTTATCCGGATCAACTTGGAGTCCCTTTTGGTTGACTACATACCCTAGATATTTTAGTTCCACCCTAAAGAACTTTCATTTTTCTCTGTTCAATACGAGACCGGTGTCTGCAAGTCTTTGTAACACTTCGCTTAGTATTTCGAGATCGAACGATGGAGTAACGATAACGATGTCGTTTATATATACAAACACGTAAGAGTCGAATGCTGATCCGATTACCCTGTCGATAAACCTTTACCACGTCGCAGGTGAGTTGTGTAGACCAAAGGGCATTCGCGTGAATTGAAATCCTCCTCGATTCGGAACCGAGAACGCCGTGAACTTTTTGGATGCCTCCTCCATAGACACTTGCCAATATGCTGACTTGATATCTAGTGACGTGAGATATCTAGCATCCCGTAGGCGTAGATAAGAGTCACGTTCTGTCACCTTATTCAAGCGCCGGTAGTCAACAAAAAACCGGTATTTTCCATCCTTTTTCTTTAGCAATAGAATTGGTGAAGACCACGAACTTGAGGATGGTTCTACTACTCCTTCTGCTAGCCCCTCATCCAGTTCTTTTTCGAACTTTGCATCGCTGGCGAGGCTGGGTAGAAACGCTGCTTAATGGGGTCGGACTTTGTTGGTATTTTGTGTTCTACTAAATGCGTACGACCTAATTTTCCACTATATTATTATTAAACAGCACGAATTTAAGAACTTGGAAATATGCATAAACAGTAGGCAAATAAAAATAAATAAACGTTCAATTTTTCAAATTTCGTGATTAGCATGCAACAAATAAGATTGGCAGTTATTCTTTTCTCAACGTGCTCATTGCATACACGTCGGCAACCGCCTCGTTCTTAGCCTAAATTGATGAACACTTTGAGGTGAAAATAGCAGAAAACATTTTTTCTGAAAAAGCCAAACTGCGAATCAGCCCAAAAAATTATACTCCCGTAGTAGTCCTCAGTCTCCGGCAAAAGAGGATGCTTAAGTCACCGGGTCCGAACGTGAGTCGAGGTCTACTAGAACGGTGCAGCCAGGTTCTAGCAGTGCACTGGCAAGTACCCAGCTCACTGAGTCTTCCGTGTCAGAGCTCAGTGATTTCGCCTTAATAGCACTCATGGATGTAGCCTCAGAACCAAGTAAGCCGATGAAGGTGGGTACAGATGTTGACCACGCTTCAACGTTTACAATATTCTGCACACCTATCTTGGTTGCCCTTGGTGTTGAGACCATCCTAACCCCTGAAGTTGGTCTTGGAAATCGTGGTCGTCGCCGAGCTAAGACAAAGCTAAAACGAAAAGCTGTCAAAACAAAGGCTAAGGTTGCTATAGTTCCGAGTCGACAGTTCTCTGCGACTGACGAATCACTGGCTGCAGAAGCTTAACACCTAGCCTTTGTGCTGGCCAAAGTAGACAGTAGAAGTAAAGACTAATTCTAATTAAGCTAGCACTTCCGAAATGAATGTTGTCTCCGTTGAAAGTAGCGTCAAAGATTGCTACGGATAGTGCCGAGATTTCGACACTGTCAGCAGCAAAAAGGAAGAACATGTTCAGAAGGGCTGCCCAACGGAGAAAGCTTTACGTCGAGTCTCCAATCAGTTGCTATTCCTAGTCCGCAGCCTTCAGTCGAAAATTTCGAAGTGGTTCAAGCACTTTTATCCCCGCTTGCGTCAAAACGATCAGTTCGTGGCATCACCTCTGGCAATCTACAGCAATTCAAAGAACCCTCATCGTCTACGTGCTAAGTCGCTGGTAATAAGCTCAAACCACAAGCAGAAACAGAAGCGCATTCGATCGAATGATAGCATTACGTCAATACTGAAGGATAGAAAGCGAACAGAAACCTATTACTGAGAGTACAGACCTTCTTGAAGTGGAACTGTTTCCCTTTTACATCGTTTGCCCATTTTATTTCCAATAATTTTCATTGCCAGTATCAACTGCCTGGAGTGGGAATTAAGCCCACGAACTACTGACTGTGAAGCAAGCACGCTCCCACTACGCTCCGGAAGCCTCAACATCTATTAGTTAATCATCAGCTAAACCAAGCTTTTTGAAGTACGACTTTTGAGCCATGTTACCTTAGGATTACTTCTCCTACTTCTACAATGGCGCTACTTCTGACATTCAGGCTCCTTAACATTTTTTTTTCATTACTTATTGAGGAAGGGTTTTAGCCCTACGTACAACCCTCTTTCTACGAACTTTTCATTTCCGTAGATTAAGGTGACCAAGATATATCAAATCAGGTAATGTGCTGGAATTATCTATTCTGCCGACCAGCATTTGAATCACAACCTTCGCATTACAAAACCAACACGCTACTCACTGTGTCCCTAGCTAGGATTACTTGTGCTGGCCAAAACACTCCAGTCATCCTTCAGGAGGCGGTTCGCAAAATGAACGAGCTCTTGAAGGACATCAAGCTACAGGTGTTGGATTTTACTGATGCTAATAGACTGACGGAAGTGTCTGAATGGATCCCGAGTATCACTAAAGTCCCTGGGTTTCTATCGCAGGACATTAAGCTGCAAGATAATTTTTCCACGGAAATGTGTAAGCTTTTCGATAGAAAAGAAAACCACGGAAGCCAACTCCTTGTTCTCCAAAGCTCCATGGAAAGGTTATGTGTAGTAAACGGTTTCGTAGATTGTGGACTCAACAAGCTTCCGAAACCAAATTCAGTCAATCTTTATAGCCGGCAAACTTAGAGTGTTTCAAGCCAATCTACATCACAGTACAGCAGCAACCGCCATTCTTTAACAACACCTCTTAAGAGGACACTCGGATGTTGCACTTATCCAGGAATCATGGTTGAGTGGCTCAGCACATTTACAGTCCTTCATGGACGCCAAACAGGTAAGCTACAGACATGTGTCGTTGTGAAAAGCACTAAATTTGTCATTAATTCAACAATCTTGCAGTCCAGACCAAACAACCACGCTCTTGGAGAGGTCCTCTTACGGAACATCGCAGCATGTTATGCTGGTTTCATCATACCAGCAATACGAAGCAAGGAAAGTTCCAACGACTAACCTGTGCCAGATTGTCCAGTCCAACACAGGGGAATTGGTATTAGGCTGAGATACGAATACCCATCACACCTACTGGTCTAGCACAGATATTAGAAATCGCTGTAAGTCAATTCTAGAATTTCTTAGCATGAACAATCTAAATGTTTATAATAGTCCTACCTTCGTAAATAGAGTAAGAAGCAAGGTTTGCGACCTGACTACCCACGCACCCATACATGCCGGAATTACTGGACAGAGGTTATGGTTCATGGACGGAGTCTAGGGGCGAATCACTTCAGCTTTTAATGCAAACGCATTTTCCTGGTTGTTTTGAGCGCCCGCCACAAAGTTCATGTGCCGGTCGTATTCTAGTCAACTCGGGACTAGTAGATATAGTCGTGACGCCAGAAAACATAAGAATCGCGTTTAGTTCCTTCAAATCTAAAAAGTCACCAGGACTGGACAAGGTCAACCCCGCTATGATCCAGAATGCGGATGAAACCATGGTTGACATATACAAAGCATGCATCAGTCTTTGCTACATACCGAAGAAATGGCAAGAGGTTAAAGGTGTTAATTTACCTAAATTAGGCACAGCCCCCCAAAAAACTTCCGCCACATCAGCCAAACTTCGTTCATTCTTAAAGAGGAGAGACTGGTGCACAGCTACCTCTCGATCAGGTGCCCACAACAACCCGCTGATCTGAAAGGTAAGTTCAGTAATAACGCCTTACATGTGACAGTAGCTGCCGTAGAGAAAGTTTTTCATCAAAGAGAAGTTGCGCTCGGTGCCTTTCTAGACGTGGAAGACGAATTTAATCACGTCATTATTGATGCCAGATCAATTATTTACTATGGAGGTGTCGTACGATGGTACTTAAACCTAGCACCTTTACAGCTAATTCAACGAATGGTATGTTTGTGTATAACAGATGCCCTTTGAACCACACCAACTGCAGCCCTGGAGGTGATTCCTTCACTACCTCAACGTGATCTCCTTAAGAAAAACAGCAGGCCCCGCTACCATTAGATTAAAAACCTCTAATTCATAGTCAGCACCACTAATTGATCATGGCAAAATTTTAAACGTCATTAGAGATGCAACTTCCCTTTTAGACTGCGAGTATAATTGAATGAACCAACCACAGGATGAGAAACAGAAGTTTAGCTTTAACTTTCCTGAACGAAACGATTGGGCAACAATCTCAGTGACTGTGTAGGTCCTTTTCTCTACACGGACGGATCTAAAACTAACCAAGGGACAGGGGCAGGGACTTATTTCCAAATTTGACATTTTAATTTAAGAAATTTGGAAGGTGATAGAACGTATAAAGAATTTGAAACATTTTCAGAAATTTTGTTATAAATTTCAGGATTATAATAATACTGAAACGTATACTAAAATTTCTAAAAATGTGTGTAATTAAAGGTTCAAGTGGACAATGTTTGAATTATTACTTTTTTAGTCAGTTGAAACCGTGGACTTATAAACTAAGTTTTCAAATGGCAACCAGAGCGATCTAGCGCCTAGTGACACTCAAAAAACTTTGAAGGCGTTTGAAAATGTTCAATAGCCCTTATACCCAATTAACCTTTCAATTGATTCATTGAACATATTCGAAATTATACTTTTAAATAAGTGGTAGAAGGAAGGTTTTCAATTATCGAATACTTTCAAATAGAAAAACCATTGACACGAATAATGATGATGCCAAACATGAAAACAGGAAAAAAAACGACCATCTATGTTACGTTAAACGCAGTCAACTGCTAGTTGCTGGACATTATTGAAAGTAAACATCTCAAAGAGAAGAGCAATTTTTCTGAAATCAATCATTTCAATTGATATTTTACCCCGTCATTAACGAATATATCAGATTCCATAAAATAAACTATACTTTATTTCAGGAAAAATTCAACTTCATGCCTCTAGTACACTTAGTCCTTTCTAATAATCACAGTTAATTCAGGATGTCATTATGGTAAGAGCAAATCTAATCAAAATCTCATTCATCTAAGGCCAAAGAAAGTAAATCGACATTATCCCCTTTACTCGACCATGAGTTCTGTATACTCGTATAAAGTATATAAATCAGTGTAGACCCACACAAAACAACTCAGGGATAGGACTCATTTCCCCCCTCATACTTCTTTTTTTGCTTCAGAAACATCTTGTAATTAATCAGTTTTTACACTGAAACGTTGCCGAGTAATTTCTTAATATGACGACATTGGATTTCTAATGAGCGACTAATACAAGGAAATTCCACGCATCTAATGAGTTCACATGACTTATTCGTCCTTAAAAAAACTTAACAGAAAAGTTAAATAAATTGCGGCCAAAATCTTATCTAATTAATGTCGGTTGTGGCGACTCGAATATTATCCATATTTATAACGTATATAACGAACAAATTCGAAGTCAAGAATTTATCGTTCAGTTTTAAGGAAATTTATTCGAAAGTTATTCGAGGGTGTCTTAGAGTTGAATTCGATAAAATATGAGAAAAGGATACATACATATTTCATTTAATGTTCACTTCTTCTTTCTTTTTTCAAATATTTATTTATTTCGAATTTATAGCACCCTTAGAGGCATTTTTATTGCGTTCCGAATACATTGGGGTTATTTTTTTTTATTTTACGTGTAGGCGCCTTGTTTTAGGAGAATTCAGTCTTAGAAGAAATAAAATCGAAAAAAAAATTAATAAAAAGTTAAAATAGAATTATTTCAGATCATTTTTAGATAAGATATATTCACAAACCATATTGCTTGAAGAAAGGTCAAAAAATAAATTTCATAAAAATTGGAGCCCTTTCCATTTAACGACAGTGCATTTCTTTTTCTCAGGTGTTGTGGTTTGAATCATTGGTTTGCAAAAATTTTGAATTGGTTTTAAGTCGTCATTGCGTGGTTAAATTACTTCAAACATTTGTCACAAAACTCCATGATCAGTAATCTAGTGGGCAAGTGTGATCTCAAGACTCTTGACGCAGTTCCGTTTCAACTATTTTCGAATCCTTTTGTGCAAAATTTCAAACTGATAGCTTTTAATATTTAAGTGACAATTAATTTTTTAAAAATGGTCGAAAAAATAATTTTGGGTGGGAAGGGGTAGAAGTTTGGAAGGTATTCGATCAGTGAATATTTCATTCTTCTTTAGAAACTTTTTTTTAAATGCAGTTTGATAATTTTCAAGTTTCTATCTTAAAATTTCATTGAAAAATTTTCAGTTTAAGTGTTTCTTTATTTCACATGAAACACCTTGTGCACGTTAGACCAGGGGGATCGGCTTATAACAATTGCAGAATTTTTATTATTTTTTATGTATGTATAATAAACAGATGTATCTGGATGGAAAATTTAAGCTTTGCACCTCTTACCTGGGCCCTAAAAAAAATCACTCAAAATTTCCGACATTTTTGCTTACCACCTCCCTCTCCTTGCACCTCTCGACGTAAAACTACCTACTACCCACTTTACCAAAACTCAAAACTATGTACTTCTACAATTTGACAAAATTTGAATTCAATATCTGCACTCAGTTTTGAGATATAATGGTTTGAAATTTTGGAAAGTGCAATGCTCCCCATTTTCCCCCACTACTATTTTGCCCAAATGTTATATTTTTCTCATATTTTTCTAGTATAGCTTAATATGTATAAATAAGTACCAAGTTTTAATTGCATAGCTCAATAAATAGCAGAGCTATTGATTTTTAGATTTTTTTTTGCACCTCCCCTGACCCTCCCCCTTACAATAATTAGCCTCTATGTAAGCTGATTCCACTGGATCTATATGCCACCTTGATGGTCTAAAAATATAAAATTTTTTATGCTAAGTAAAAAAATGCAGACGACAATTGGTTTTTAGCCTTTTTTGCACCCCAATGGATAAAAAAAATTAAAGTAAATTTTAAAAGTTGTCCAACAAACCGTTTTATTTGTAGCTTCCTAGATGTAACCATGTTTGAAATATTTGAATTCTTAGTTTTCGGTTTAACTGCTCCTCCCGCCTCCTCCTGAACCCTTATACCACCCAAAATGGGTGTCCGTCTGAGATCCGCAATCTACAATCCCTCCAAAAATGAACTGTTTATCTTGAAGAGTTTTGAAATTAATGTGCGCTGACCGTACACACCGGCGTACGGCGGGCGGCATGCAGACAGACGGATTTTTTTTTTTTTTGCATTTTTAGGCTATTTTAGTCATGAAACGCGAAAAAACAAAATTTCATGGTAGCAATTATTATTATTATTAAAATAATAAAGTAAAAATATAGCAAGCTCAGTTACTTTTATTTTCAAAGCGTGCTCTGGTTCGTGTCATCAGTTTAGGTATTTAAATAAGAAACAATATTTCACCACTTATGAATACAAAAACGATTTATCTCCCATCGAAAATTGTATCTTACCATACATTATGATCATAAAGTAAGGGCACATCTTCTACACTTCTTCTACAATGTCGCTACAGCCCAAATCGGACCTTAGCCTCCTGATATTCAGGTTCCTTAACATTTTTTATTACTTATTGTGGAAGGGTTGTTAGCCCTTCGCACAACCCTCTTTCTACGAATTTTTCATTTTCTTAGATTGAGGTGACCAAGGTACATCCAAGCAGCCAATGTGCCGGAATTATATATTGCACCGACCGGGATTTGAACTCACGACCTTCGAATTACAAGACCAACACACTACCTACTAGGCTATACCCTAGCACAGGGCACATCTATATAAATATAATTGTAGTGTCTATCTTTTATTTGTTTAGAAATGGCTATAAGTTACTTTTTTGCCTTAGTTTAGCAATAACTAAGCAGAAACTGCGGTTTTTAAAATTCTTCTCTGTCTGTCTGTCTGTCTGTCTGTCTGTCCGGCTTTCACGCAAAAACAGCTGAACCGATTGTAATGAAACTTTCACAGTTTATTAGGTATGCTTTGAGATGTAATCTGCTTTTGGTTTTATTTCTCTCTCCTCACGCCTTCTACCCCCTCCCATACAAAGTGACTCATTTTTAATAATATGTAATAATCAATTTTTCATGAAAACTGTAAAAGCTATTAGTTTGAAATTTAGAATATATTATTTCTATTAAAAATGCAATCTTTACGTATACAAATTATTTATATCCCCCTCTTCCTTTGCCCACCTCCCATACAAACTACACTTTTTCATGAAATACTATACACCAATTTTCTCAGTACGTATAAATTCCATCGAGCTAAAATTTTGTACTAAATCATAAATTAGCAATATTATTAATATCGAGAAACATTAACCGATTCGCTCCACTCCTTCTACCCCCTCCCATACAATATGACACAATTCCACGACTTTGCAAAAATTCCATTTTCTTGGAAAGTATGAAAGTCACAGATGTAAAATTTAACATGTATCAGTTGCATAATGATTGTCGATGTTTTTCGAAAAATCACTAAAAACCCCTCACTCCTTCCACCACCTCCCATACAAACTGCACTTCTTCATAAAATACTCTAAACCAATTTTCTCAATACGTATAGCTTTCATCGAGCTAAAATTTTGTACTAAATCCTTAATTAGCATTATTATTAATATCGGGAAAAAATTAACCGATTAGCTTGACTCCTGCTACCCCCTCCCACACAATGTGACACAATTCCACAACTTTTCAAAAATTCTATTTTCTTGAAAAGTGTAAACTTTACTGAACCAAAATTTAAAATATATAATTTTTTTCTCGAAAAATCAGCAAAAAATACTCCTCTCCTTCTACCACCTCCCATACAAATTGCACAATTTCATTAAATCCAATGCACTTAGTTTCTCAGTACCTATTCAATTTTTGAAGCTAAAATTTGGTACAAAACATTTTTCTAGCTACTCTAGCATGATGTGAAACAAATTAGTTCAGAACTATCATAACATAAAAATAACCCCTTCTACCACTCCCCATACAAAATTCTTAACATCACCAAAATGTCGATTTCATCTATAGTATCGTATGATTGGGCTTTACGCACAATAGTAGTCTTGCTATGGATTTAAGCTGAATGCTATTTTATTTGGTCTTTTTTTTAATTAACACAAAATACAACTATTCAAATGTCCTTAACGCTCTTCCATACTTATATCATCACAAATAACGGGATTGATTTGATCACGAGCCTGTCCCATACAAATGCGAGTATCGTGGTTTCATTCTTAATAATTTATGGTTCTGATTCCAACAAAATAAAAACAATTATCTTCAAAGAGCCCTTAAACTAATCAGTTTATATATCCTGGATAATGTATTACTAACAACATTTTCAAAAATTGCTTATTTTGCGATTGTTACGCGGACAAAGTCACGGGCGATCGCTAGTTGTAAATAAAATTACTCTGCGGAATAATATTTAATATTTTTTTAATTTTGTGTTTCCAACCAAATTTCGTGTGCGGAATCGTTGTGAATATTGGAAAACGCCTATGGTGATTCAGTAATATCAAAAAAACCAGCTTACGAGTGGTACAATGCCTTTAAGGACGGTCAAAAGATTCTTGAAGACATGCCTTGTTCTGAACGACCTTCGAACTCTTCAACTGACGAAAATATTCAAAGAGTGAAGAAAATAGTGCTCGAAAATCACCATGCCAGTATTATGGAGATAGCAGGAGAGCTCTACATCTCTTGCGAGTCTATTTGTTTGATTTTGGAGGATACTTTGACCATGAAATGCGACCTTTCTCGACTCTTTCCAATAAAGCTGAATTTTTTCAAAAAAAAGTACCGTGAATAAGTCTCTTTGGACAGCTTGATTGTGCGAATTCTGATGCCACATTCATTGAGCGCATCATACCTGGTGATGAGACATGAGTCTATGGGTGAGCCACGTGAGACTTTTTTCTTTCCCGAAACTGAAATTACCGCTCCGTTGAACTCGTTTTCATTCGATCAAGGACATAAAACAGAAATCGTCGTGGAGTACTGAGGTGTACCAATTGAAGCAGCTGCTGCAAACAAACTGATTAACATACTTCGCTGATGTTTGGCATAATAATTAAGGATAGTTCTACCTGCTTAATAAAAGAAAAGTTTTTGAAATAGCATTCCCCAGAGTAATTTTATTTAAAAAGTGCCCTTACTTTAATGGTCATAATGTATCTCTCAAATTAATGTCTACCATTTAATTAAATACTATTTCTTCTGCATTAACTTTATCATTTCATAAAAGCAAATATTATCACCATTTCGAGGAATTCCGCACTCATTGCAAAGTCTAAGTCAACAAAAAGTATTTTCTCCGGCCGAGAAAGAAAAACGAGAACACTAAGAAAGACAATTTTCAATTTGACTTGGAAACCACTTCGCCAACTTGAACCATGTTACCCAGAGTCATTTTCCCTCCGATCCTCTGACCATAGTCTAGCCAGTCGGTACTCAATTCGTAGTCACTGCAGGACATATAAGAGGTCGTCGTATCTGATTTTTCTTTTCACTCAGTCTATACATATATCCTATCTATTCGTCCCGTTTTACACACAAAACTCATTCACTATAGAGTACTGAATCCTGCAATTTATCACTCCAATAGTGCAGGAAAAAGCTCAGAAATTAAACCACGAAAATATTTTTCAAACGATGCCTTACAGATTGGATCGATAATGAAAAAGGATATGCAAGAATTTACCGCTTCCAAAAACTAAAATTGGAAAAAAATCTGCAACTTCATGGATTAAAGAACTGATATTAATGGAAATACTCCTACTCGAAAGGAGCGTCATTCATAGAGTTTAGGATATTAAGAATTTGTATGTGTACAGTAAAACGAGTATGTGCGCATTTGAATTATTAACGAATCTTTTTTTTCCGAAACAAGCCACTTTGAAGCTGTTAGATAAAAAAGAATTTCCATATATCAAATATATTGATATAAGGGCAAGATAAAGAAATGATATTTACTTACTGTGATCGTTGTTATTTTATTCATCACGACTGTGGTGAATGAAAATTGATTTCAACATTGTTAATGGAATTCGAAACAATGAAATATTTGCTAAATTGTTTCGTAGGATGCACTACATCCTGCCCGAGTAAAATTGCCAGAAAATCACCGAATTCCTACTCTGAAATCATTAATCTAGTATACTCAACCCGCTTCCAGAAAATATATTGCCAACCATTTTAAATGGAAAACTTTATTCCATAACCCAGCGATGGATGCTAATATTAGATATCGATCTTTTATTTGAACAATATTCCGATTATTTCACACTACAATCGTGCTTTCAACAAACAAATAAATAACAAACATCAATATCATTCGGAATAGATTTCATAAATGTGCGATGAATTTCAATGCTGACTATGGCAG
Source organism: Chorisops tibialis (assembly GCA_963669355.1). Taxonomy (NCBI): domain Eukaryota; kingdom Metazoa; phylum Arthropoda; class Insecta; order Diptera; family Stratiomyidae; genus Chorisops; species Chorisops tibialis. The sequence continues at coordinate 40,102,318 of OY770264.1, read as the reverse complement.
TAATTCAATAATACAAATGACCAATTTCAAGGAAATTAAACTGAAATCGATGCGGCAATTTTTTGGTAATTTCAATTTGTATTGAATTCGATTATTTCATCTGTGATTGAAACTTCAGAAGAAGTTCAAGACCGAGTTCACTGAACCTTTTCCCTTAAACAAACATAGCATGACATTGGTATGGGAGGTGGTTGAGGATTGGGGAAAAGTTAATTCTTAAATTGAGTGATGAAATTGCAAGAAAAATATCGATTTTTTCTGTGATCAATTTTGCGAATGAAATTAGTGATTTTAATTCTCTAAAATTAGGGGCATTTATATGAAAGGTGGGTGAAGAAGAGCAAACGTTTTATTTGATTTCAATTTATAAAATACTGTTATAGATTTGGCAACCACGCAATTTCCTCTTTCTCGAATTTGCTAGGATTTTGTAGAGCAGTATCCTCCAATATGTAAAAAGCCATAATTAAAGATCTAGAACCTTCCAGTATAGTCGAGACACACACCCGACGATATACACCAGGGAATTTTCGAGAATTGGAGAAAATTATATAAAAGCACGAAGTTAGAAGAGTTAGTCATTCAGCGACATCTATGGAAGACGCGAACTGGTGCAAGAACGCGATAGAACAATATCGGCGGTGGTGTTGTTCAGGCTAGAATATATTCGAAGTTACGATGTGTATGGGAGGTGCTGTAAAGTTGGGGTATGGGAAGTGTTTTAAATATTTACTACAAATATTTTTAAAGAATTTTTGTTCAAATTTCGTGTTAATTTATATTTTGATTTTCCGAAATTGTGAATTTGTGTGGAAGGTTGTGAAGGAAGGGGTTAGTGAGTTACAACAAAAGTTTTAGTTTACATCGGCACACGTATTTTGGGAAAATTTTTAAGTGAAATTTGTAAAAGAGGTGATAGAAGGAGTTGGATTCATATGCTCCTTTCACAAACTTAAAGTGTTTTTTTGCTAAACATGACTTACTTACTTACTCGTTGAATAAGCGAAAAAGGAGGGATCTGAGATACCCTGGAATCAGGATTTCTGAGATTTTGGAATTTGAGGTGCATCTGAAAGAAGCCTAAACATGTCTCCTACCCTTTGCGGGACAGATCCGCAGAGCTCAACGTTACGAATGGGATCTTACCAGGCAATCGATGCGCACCATATATGTCGACCTATTCGTTGCATGAGCAACGAGCGGGGCGTGCGTGTGGTGACCTTGGTAACTGGTAAGGGGACCAGTTTGATTAATACATCCAATCGAATAATCCTACGGGAGTGTTTACCTGTATGGTGTATGTTGTACGGTTTTCATGTCATGCAGGCACTTAAGGGTGCTCTGCCATAGAATTTGGAGGCGAAGCGTAGTTTGTACAATATTCACGGTTAGGTCAGGTTTGTGGAGGAGTTGAGCACCAGTGTACTTATGCCACCAAAGGGCCCATTGTACTCCTCCATATTTGTATCATGTGAACCTACATATCATTTAGCCAGGAAGATAATTTGTCTTCGAAGCGTTCAAAAGCATGGACAATGGCAAAAAGAATACTTTACGATCTCATACTCCTCACTGCAGCCTGAAAATGTCATCGGTTGTAATGCGAAGCCTTCTAGCATGTTTTTTTAAGAAGACAGTGACCCGTGACTATATCTCAGTTTGGAGTTTCTGTTGTGTCTCAATATTTTTATTGATTTTCCTCTTTCAAAACCACCCCATAGCATCTTCGTGGTCTTACACGATTCACTTTGTAGCCATTTGAGGTTTTCCCTTCCCCACACTTTGTTAGCTCAGATTATCTAAAAAACTTTCAAGACAATGCCCCAACATTGTCTGTTTCCTCAACGATGGCTACGGCAGATCTCTTCCTAGCGTTCCTGTTCGCTATCTCGTTTCCAATTATATCCCGACGACATGGAACCCAACAAAGTCGCAAAGTGCAGGTTTTCTCCAATTTTTCCATATTGGTTCAAGCATCTTGAATTGCAGTTGTAAGCGAAGAGTGACTTCCGTGCAACTTGACTGAGTGAGCAATAAACTAACTCCCTCAGAATTTACTCCTGCACGCATGGCCAATTCCGCCCGTTTTGCAATAGCCATTACCTTCGACCGTGGCATATTCTGGAAAACGCCAGGAGATTTCCAGATTAAGGCTTTCAGAAAAGATGCAATAATCTACTCCCTCTTTCATTTTTGGACCATCAGTAAATCTCGCAATCTCGTCATTCCGTATGACATGATTGTCAATTTATCGCTGTATGTCAGGTAGACTGACTTGATAGTGATTCAAAAAGTGCATCTTTGATAGCATTATATCATTATTATCGTTTGTGAAAGAAGATTCGCATTTTTTTCAATGGAAGCAAGAATTTTTTTTTTAAATTGGTCCCATTTAGTGCGCCAAAAATGTCAAGTCTTACAGCTGTAATGCCTGCCTTCTCCAGAATTAAAGCACCTAAAGAGAGAAAGCCCTAAATGGTTTCCAATTCTGCTATGGACATTGTCTACGATGCCCCCGTTATACCTATGTAGGTAGTACTCTTAATCTGACTCAATTGTGATTGAATATATTTCAGTTCGGTACTTTCCCAACAAACCTGCGCATCGCGTGAAACAATTGGTAGTATGCTACTAATATACATCCACCTTACCGTATTTGGTTTCAGTCCCCATTTTCTGCTAAAAATTTTATACAAGATCCCAAGGGTCTAGTGTGTACAAGATTCGGAAGTGACAACCTTTCCTGATTAACAATTGGTTAGCTTCCGATAAGGTTGGGGAAATAGCTTTCGTGAAGAAGAATTTCTCGAACTTAAAGGGAAGTAAATTTAATGCAGGTGACCGCCGGCCGAAGGTATAGGCTACTCAGGCCACCATATGTGGCTTAAAAACACATAGTCAACTAAAAAAGGGTGAGAAGAACTTATGAAATCTCTTAGAAAAAATCCACATTGTTGGTGTATTTGATATTCTGCGTGAAACGAGTTCCTCGCTTGTAAGCAGTTCATCACTGTGTCCAAAGAAGTTTTCATACTCTAGATCAAATCTGAGAGTATATTTTGTTTGCCATACCGTTTTTAGCGCAAAGAAATAATACTCACCCAGAGTCGCCAATGGTACAGAAATATTTGTTGTCGCTCAAAAACCTCGATTCTCAGTGACCTTCGGCCCATTTGTCCATCTCTCGGTCTGTTCGTCTGTCTGTCTGTTTGTCTGGCCATCTGTCTACAACATAACTCTTGAAAGCTTCGACCTATCGTGCTGAAAATTTTCACATATCATTTTTAGCAGAAAAGTAACTTTGAGCTCGTGAACGGGTCACATCCCACCACTCCTTCTACCCCATGCCATACAAATTTCATGAAATTTCGAAATTTAATGAAATTGATTTTTCCCTGAAATCATTGGAAAAAAAAATTGCTGCCCGGAAATTTGGTTTTTTCGCGTTTCTTGACTAAAATAGCCTAAAAATAAAAAAAATACTGTCTGTATGCCGTGCGCCGTACGCCAACGTGTACGCACAGCGTAGATTAAATCCTAAGCCCTTCAAGATAGAAAGTTTATTTTTGGGGGGATTGTAGATAGTTGCGGATCTCAGGCGGACACTCCTTTTGGAGGGTGTAAGGGTTCAGGGGGAGCGCTAAAACAAAAAATTAAGAATTCAAATATCTCAACCATGGTCTCACCTGGGAAGCTGAAAATTAACATACATAAAGAGGGGTTTGTGGGACAAACTAAAAAAATAATTCAATTTTTTTATCCATCGGGGTCCAAAACAAATTGTCCGTTGAATTTTTTTTTTTCAAATGATTCGAAATTACTTACCATAAAAAATGCATGTTTTGAGACCATTAAGGTACAGACCAACCAGAAACAGTTTTAAAGGAAGCTAATTGTTGTAAGGGGGAGGAAAACAGAAAGGAGAGGGAGGTTATAAGGTCGAAAATTTTGAGTGATTTTTTTAGGGCTCTGGTTCCTTAACCAGCCTAACTTGCATATTGCCTTTCCATCCATCCTCAACTTGTCCCGAAAATAATAATTAATAATAATAATTCTTGTTAATTATTTCGAAATAATGACTTAAGAATTGATATGATTTTATTCAGTCATGGGTGGTTGGAAGCTTAATGATATTTATGACTGAGAATCAGAGCACATTCCAGAAACTGGTAACTTTACACGATACAGGGGCGCTGATTGCTCCCGCATAATCAGTGCGTGTTCATAGAAAACACTGGAATGAAACGCCAGGAGCAGAATTTAAGAGACGATCAGATTACATTCAAATCCAAAAGGATGGTAGACTTCGGCATACGACTTTGTTAACAGACCATTGCTTTGCGTTTTAGTTAAAATACATAATATGTAAAACTATCAGATTCAATATATTATATTGAATCTGATAGTTTTTTTTTAATAAATGATCAAAATCAAAATAAATGTAGAACTCAATGAGTCATAATTTGAAATTTATTGTCAGACTATTTGTGTGCATATTTGTAAAGGCAATAATACACAAAACCGCGATTTTCACTATCAGATAACTTTTAAATTTGTGTTAAATCTGTCATTTTATTGTCAAATAACTTAAGAGCCTTAGAAGGTGAAGGAAAAATAAAGCACTAGGTTGTGATAAACTCTGTAACTTCCTACTTAATAAATTATTGTTGCGAGCTAGGGGTTCGCCGAGATTTCAAGTAAAACACAATTCGTTTTAAAAATAATGGATAATTTATTTATTCGCACTCTAATATAATTTCTCGATAACTTAGTTTTTGTTGACAACACTGCTGCGTGTTTTTCTATCACTTTTTATGACAACACCGTCGCGTGTTCTACTATCGCACTTTACTGGTTCGCGTCTTTCATGAATATCGCTGACTGACTGGTTGCCGTCTGACAGCTTCGCGCTTTTATACTAATTTGCCCCAGATCTCGAAGCTTGCGTCAGGTGTCGTTGGTTGTGTCTCGACTATTCTAGATGTTTAATTGCCTACATTACCAAAAAATTTGGAAATCACTGAATAACCCGACAGCTTTTGACAGTGTTTGGCACTAAGTTCTTTCTTTCAGATCATTCTGTTCTTTTCATCTGAAAGGACATTTTCAGTAGAAATAAATTCGAGCTTTTGTGGATGTTCTACAAGATTCTTGCCTAATCCCAACGCTATACAATACTTACACCGCAAACATTCCAATCCACTCTAGATTCGAACTAGCAATCTTTGCTGATACATGTATCTATGTAAACGAAAACGATACTAATATAATTTTGCCACAGATGGAACTTTTAAATCAGTATTATCTACGTTGGTAAGGGTAGATCAAAATCAACCAAACGTAAATGCTTGCCATGTTCTTTACCATGACATAAATTTCGTAGGACAAAACATAGTTGGATATAACTTGATAGGACATTCTTACGTAGCTCGTCGTCGTGTCGGACAATAAAATCGACATTTATTAAGTAACATCGAAAATGTAAGCTTGCAAATCTCTTCATCGTTTAACTAACCGCAAACTGCAACTTTCTTCGGCCGAAAAAAATCAAAATTTTAAGCCTTGATTGTTTTGTGGCTCATCCGTTTGGAATAAGTGAGCAAACGCATATAATAAGGGAGCTGCGGGTCTCCCATAATTAAAAAATTAGCCGATCACTAAATTCCTTTCGTTAAAAGTAATTTTCTAGATACTACTTCCTTCACTTTGAATTTCTGAACAGTTTCATTTTCTAGTTACATATTAAAAAAAAAAAAAAAAAAAATTAATAACTACTCATAATACTTACAATATGTATCTGTTGTTAGCCGATCGATAGTATCCTGCTTCAGTTTTGAATTTTTCTTGCCCATTTTGATGTTGTAGTCAGTTCTTGCCTTTTAAATTACCGGTGTCTCAAATTTCTAGCGTACTTCTTTTCTGCTTGACTGTATTTAATATCTTCCGGAATTCCTGTTTAACACACAAAAGCACAGTGTCTACCTTTACCTAAAGTTGTTCACACTTCACACTTCCTTTTTTTTTATATCGCTAATAATTTCGTAATTAAATAACTCTCCACTCGACGACGTATTAATTTCGATCACTACACTTTAAAATATTGCCCTGTTTGAGAGTAAGTTAGATACTGTAATTTTTTCCGAAGTTGGCTGATGTCCTAACACTTTATTTAATGAGATTTTTGATTGAACCAACGTACAAAAAGCGACGAACAAATAAATCTATATCTGAAATCCAATACAATCACAGCCATTGCATTCAGCTTCAAAAAGGACCGGTTTATTCGTTCGAAAATTGAACATCTTCTCAGTTCTTTTGTTTTTCCCGGCGCTGTTCTCCTGATTAAGAGCTTCAAAGACTGCAAGACTCGAAAGATAAGAAAGTAGTATTCCATTGTTCCGATTCAGTAGATACTTTTGGAATTCGTTTTTGTACGGACTGTGAACTTTTCAAAACCATACGAGACGTGCATTTTTCTTGGGGAAATTCGAACCAAAATATGGTACTAAACTTGCAATATCATAAAGTGTGTCCTCAAGCTAGACGAGATATCAGACCAGTTTTCCAGAAAATCGCAGTTTTTATGAAGCAATATTGGAGATATTTCGCAACTATCTGAAGAAATATTTTGCGAAAAAATCCACAGTTCGATAGCACGATTGAATAGGAGAAGTGCAAGTTCATCGGTCGAGTTGCTCCAATAAAATACACAAGCGCAACAGAATCGAGCGTGAAGTGAATGACATTAATATTTTATGTTTGTGTTTGTGTGTGTGTGTGTGTCTCAAGGATACCATCTACACAAATTGAATTTATTAAATCAGTTTTGTGGACCACAGTGAACTTTCGGTAGGAGTTGCTGCCTGCATCAAATTGAGCAGAAGAAATCGTCCTTATTATATGCCATATATACGCAAGCACGGCAAAACTTTTCAAATTATATATCGTACTTAATTATGTACGATATGAAGCTATTTGAATACCAATATGAGTTTCAAAATTAAATTCGAAATGGAATTAGAATTCCTCTGGCTTTATTTAACGACCGTAACAGAAACTGGCAATTTTCGAAAGATCATAAAATTAACTGATACTAAAGCTGTATATAGGTTTATGCTTTTTAAGTTTTAGAATAGAATGAGATTTATTGAAATTACGGTTGCCTTTTGGGGTTTCGTAGAGGGACTTAGTTTAATTTGAAATCTACTTATTCAAGACAATTAACAAGATCCGGCAGTTAAAGTTTGGTTTCCAATTTTGAAAATTTGTATTTCTGAATTATCACAATCATTCAGTAGTTTTTGAAAACTCAAATATATGAAACTTTACCATGTAAAGAGTTTTCCAATAAGGACTTGACAACTTTTTTTCAAAATAAAATGCAAACCATTTGAAACGTTGTTCCTTCGTGTACTTTACCATGATAAAAATGTTAAGTTTACTGAATAAATTGACAGTGACAGTTTGATGATTAGTGAAAGGGTGCGTTCACAAATTGAATTCAAAGTTGTCAAGTCCCTATTGGAAAACCCGATACGAGGGGAGGTGAAAAATTTCGCGGAATGAAGGGGATGGACACTGGAGGAGGGTAATATTTATACCTGGAGGTATTCTAACACTCAATACAGATAGAAATACAAAGTTTCTGTCAAATCGAATTACCAACATTTTCGTCATCACCAAATCAATCGGCAAGAAAACGCTAACTATGGACAAAATTCAATTTTGTGCTGTCACAAAGTTTTTTACGTCAAACGTCACAAATCATTTTATGGGGACTCTCGCCCTGGAAAAATGATGATTGTGGCATAGTTTATTCAGGTAAGGCTGAAAATCCATTGAAGATGATAAGCTCTCGGACCGGCCGATTGAGTCCACATCCTCAAAAATAGTCGAAAAAGTGGAAAAACTTGTTTTCCAAGATGCTCCTTTAAAGAAGAAACAATTCGCCAAAAAATGTGGGAGTATCAAAAACAACCATTTTGAATATCCCCCACGATCATCTCGGCATGTCTCAAGACAACGCAAGATGGGCACCGAGAATACTCTCGTTTACTTCTTCTACTTCTGCAATCGCGCTACAGCCCAAACCGAACCTTGGCCTCCTGACATTCAGGTTCCTTAACATTTTTGATTATTTATTGTGGAAGGGTTTTTAGCCCTTCACACAACCTTTTTTCTACGAATTTATCATTTTCGTAGTTTCAGGTGACCAAGGTATATCCAAGCAGGCAATGCGCTGGAATTATATATTGCGCCGACCGGAATTTGAACTCACGACCTTTGCATTACAAGACCAACACAACACAACAGCGGTTCAGAAAAAGCGTATTCACGCGAGTTTTTGGAACTCTGTAGCGAGAATAGGGATGAAATGTTGACCCGGATTGTTATTGGAGATAAAACTTGAGTTCATCTTTATGAACCTGAATCAAAGTAGGAGTCAGTATAGTAGCTCCGTGAAAACGCTTCACCCCCAAAAAGTTCAAGTTCTCGTAATCCTCCGATAAGATCATGGCCACTATTTTTTGGAACTCAAAGAGAGTTTTGAGGAACGACTATAAAAAAAAAGTACAAAATATCATAGGATGATACTATTTCGACCTGCCAAAAACATTAAACGATACCATTAAAAAAAAAGAAGACGAAAGTGGACTCGAGGTGTGCTGTTTTTGTACAATAACGCACCTGTTCACAAGAGCCATGTTGCAATGGCTGCTCTACTTATAATCCAGATTTGGCCCCTTCCGATTACTATTTGTTTCCAAAAGTGAAGAAAGAACTTCGGGGAAGAAAATTTACCAACGATGAAGAGGTGAAGTTGGCGATTTCAGACTATTTTAAAGGTCTTGATAAAACATTTTTTTAGGAGGAATTAACAAACTTGGTGAGAGATGTGATAAATGTATTAGGCTTAAGAGAGAATATATTGAAAATAAAAAATAATAACTTGTGTAATTTTACCCCCATCCCATATCATTTCCCGAAATTTTTTACTTCCCCTCGTAGGTGTTGAGATCATCCAGAATAAAAGTCATAATTCAAGAAAAAAATGTTCATAGGATAAATATGAAGTACAGCATCGATTTCCACTCCAGATAGGGGATTTTTTAAGCGCAAATTTTTCAGTTGCTACTGGTGATAAAAAATTATTCGAAATAAAATAGGGAAACGGTGTAAAAGTGATAACAGTTCCACTTAAAGAAGGCCTAGATACCCAGTATGGTTTCTATTCGCTTTATATCATTCAGTCTCCCATAACATCTGTACATATTTTTCAGTAAGCAGCCAGTACAACTGAACAATATACCAGCTTCTCCACTCGCTACGGTCGTTCTCACTTCCGTTCCCCAACCTTTCCAATCCCATTCCTTCCCTCCATGACTGTGTTTGTGCATTGCACATAAAGGCCGAAATTGCCTATAACACAGGCCATTCTGTAAAAAAAATGGAAGCGTTATTAAAAATCCATTGTTAATAATATCTGCAGCCATGGACTTTGAACCTGATATCGAAAATTCCATATTCTTCAATATAGTACATAAATATTTTTGCACATATCTGGCAGGAGTTGGTTGAAAATACTTATTTTAGTTTTGATGTCGAAATTCAAAGATCAAATTGACAAATATAATTATTGATTTTTATTTAATTGTGATTACTCTGCACGAAGACGCTCGGCCACATGTTGCTCACGTGGTGAAAACCTATCTGGAAAAACTTAAATAGGACGTTCTACTCCACCCAATGTATTCTCCAGACATCGGCCCCTTTGACTACCACCTATTCTGATCGATGACGCATGGCCTGGCTGAGCAACAATTCCATTCTTACGAAGAAGCTGAAAATTGGGTCGATTCGTGCATCGGCTCATAAGAAGAGCAGTTTTTTTTTTTGACTCGGAATCCGTATGCTGCCAGAAAGATGAGAGCTAGGGCTAAGGATGTATTTCGAATCGTGTCTCCACTACAAATGAAGTCGGGTTGTGCATTCATAAAAGCAAACCAAAGTAATAACGAAAACAAGAAGGAGAACGCCCATCAGACAAAACGTAATAATTGCGGATTATAATTTGGACAGGTTGGACAACTTCATATATCTAAGTGCTAATCTGGCAAAGAACGACAATGCAAAGTACGAAATCAATCGACGGATAATACTTGCAAATAAAACATAATTCTGTACTTCCAATAATGAAATCTGAAAAAGCACTTAATGCATTCGAAAAAAGGTTGTTCGAAGAAATGGGACCTATGAAGAATAGAATGGAAAGGCGAATAAAATACAACCACAAATTTAATCTACTCTACGAAACTTCAAAACTCATTAAGCTACGTATACTGCATTGGTCAGAATATGTAGAGCAGGTGGAAGATAGGAGAAACTCCAAACGTGTTCTTAAAGGGAAAGCAAGTGGCTACAGACCAGCAGGCAAACCACGCAAGTGATGGGAAAACTCGGTTTATGAATACAGCAAAGTCATCTTAAAAACTAGCAGCTGGAAGACGCGGTCTTTGGATCGAGACGATTGGATACTATGACTTCAAAAAGCCTTAGCCCAATTTCGGCTCTAGCACTATTGATGATCAAATAAAATCTAAAAATGTAAGATCGCTCCAACGTATGTATTAACGCTAAGAAATAAGTCTCGGAAAAAGAAAGAGAGCTCAAAACTAGATGTCTATCTATTCGTTCGCTCTTTGGATTTAGAACGCTTTCAGCTAAAAAGTTCAAGTTTTGTGCGATAAATTGATTGATCAAACAAGTGCAAGGTTATAAATGGGCTAAAGTCCTTCAAGTTGGGTATGTGTGCTATAGATCTGAAATTTGGACTAATTAAATTTCCCTTGCGCTCCACTGTGGGGTGGAGTACTAAAATATACCCACACCCAATCCTGCTGAACCAAAAACTGGTAATGTTTACTTACTAGCTGTTGTCACCCGTAATAACACTGATTGACACGAGAAACTAATATAGTGCCTTAGATACTCACTGATATGAAATTTAAATCTAGTTATTTAAAAAAATTTTAATCTTGTAATTTTTTTTAATATTCTTCTTCAATGGCACTACAGCCCAAATCGGATCTTAGTCTCCTGACCTTCAGGACATTTTCAACATTTTCATTATTTATTGCGAAAGGGTTGTTAGCCCTTCGCACAACCCTCTATCTATGAATTTTTAATTTTCGTAGATTGAGTTAACCAAGCAAGTAGTGCACTGGAATTATACGTCGACCGGGATTTGAACTCACGACCTTCGCATTGCAGACCAACGCGCTACTCACTAGGCTACACCTAATATAGTTATGTCTATATTGTATAATTTCATATCATCTCCCATATAAATTCCACAATTTACTGTAATACTACAGAAGATTGTTCTCATCAAATTTAAGAAACTCGAATCTCGTGAAAAATATTTTAGTAGCAACTGTAAGATGATATGAAAAGATTAGTTTCATATCGTTGCTCCTTCCATCACCTGCCATAAAAATAAGAAAAAAATAAATGATTTCTTAAAGTCACAAAAAATCCGCTTTCACCTAAAGTATAGCACAATTTAGGCTTATACCGCAATCGTAGCTCTGTGATATATAAATAGAAATTTATTTCTTAAATTTCAAAAATTTCCCAAACGAAATTCGTAGCTATATTGTCATATAAAATATTCAGAAGTCCATTAACTGTGGACCCATTATGAAAAAGGTAGGCTTTTCAGAAACTTTTCTCTTTGCGAAAATAAAACCGAACGTAGTAAAAAGTTTCAGGCCTAGACATTGAAGAATTTCCTTAAAATTGTTTACGGAAGGTTAAATCAACTGCTTATTTTGATGAATAGAAATTTATTTTCTAGAATGACCGGCAAAAAATAATTAGTTAAATTTTTAAAAAATTTAAGAGATGGAAAATCGACTCTTCTAAAAAATTAATAAAAAAATTGCTAAATCGCCTGAATACATTTTTTCCTGCGAAGTCCAGAAAATTGGAAAAGGTAATTTCGACAAAATCGCATTTTAAACGTTGAAGTATCCAAATAATTTCTTTGTCTTTTCGAAGCCATAATTCGGAAAATAATTTGAACTTTCAAAGATTTTTAAAGGGACATAAGAATCATGAAATGCAAATAATATAAATTTCTTCGACCATCTTTATAAGCTTCCCCTCCCCCCTTGACCGAACTTACTAAAAGCATAACAAAAAGCACTGATTACAAACTCACATCCTATCCAGAATATAATTTACCATATAAATACAACGAACTTTAATGATTTTCCACTTAAAACTAGGAAATAAAAAAGGAAACTTGATGGAATTCTTTGATGTTGGGAATCAACATTCGTGTTTTTTTCCATCGTATTGCGTGTAACTTAAGTTTATTATTTACGAACTCTGCTTGGTAAAAAGGAAAAAGAACTCGTTAAAGGTCAATTTCTTCCAAAACGATATTTAAACAAGAATTGGACTTCGTAGAATCGTGACGTATACAAAGAATATTAAACTTTTTAACAGGTCAAATATCAAAGAACTCGATTTTCTTAATTCATAAATAACTAATAATGAAAATCGCTTAGAATGAGAAAAGGTTGAAATTCAAATTTAAAAAAAATTGTAGCGCGTACTGCAGCCCAGACCTTTAGTTTTCCATACAAAAAGAAATATTTTCACGATTCAAAAAGGAAAAGAATTTCTTTCAGCGAAAAAAAAATATTTATACCAATATAACTGAGGTAAAAAAAATTTCAGATGTCCTAAGGGTAGCAAAAGTTTCTGATCTCTCGAGCGTACCATAAGAAGTAATCCATCCTCGTCAATTCCATTCTTAATCTCCAATAATGAGGTTTTTTCGGATTCTAACATGAAGGCAAATATTTTAGCTTCTCAATTTGGTGCCAACTGTTTTTCACCACCATCAAACTCCAAGATTGTGCTAAATTCTTCCTTTTGGCAATTTAACATCCATTCGCGTAACGTATACCGAGTTCATAAGAATCGGTCCAGAAGGAATCCCTGCTCTTATCCTTAAAAATTGCTACGATTCTTTTGCAAAACCTCTTTGCGAGCTTTACTGTCTTTCCCTGTCGTCCTGCACTGTCCCATCTTCAAGGAAATTTGCAAACGTTTAGGCAGTCTCAAAAAATTAATTAATTCCGCTAATTATCGCCCAATACCAATAACCTCATCTCTGTCAAAGGTCACGGAAACAATCATCAACCATAGAGTTATGAGTTGAACATCAACGATATTATTGATGACGAACAATGTATTCCGGGAAACCACAGAGATTCTTTTAACCACTGTACAGTTGGCACAAAAGCAATCAACAGTTTGGTGAATCTTGTATTGTTGCTCTTGGTATTTCCATTTTTAAGGCTTTTGACAGAGTATGGCACAATACCCTTTTAGCCAAACTTAAAGCAAATCAATACAAAACAATAACAATACTAATAAAAAAGCCCACTACACTTTCTGGGGAAGTAGTGATATCAACAAAAGAGGTGAGTCACTTTTGGAGTTCCTTACTACTAACAACCTAGATACAATAAATAAAGGTAACACACCGACCTTCATAAATTCAGTAAGGCAGGAAGTACTTGACCTAACCATAACAAGCCCCTGCCTGGTTGACAAGTGCGAAAATTGGCAAGTGTCAAAAGAAGCTTCATTATCAGACCACAGGCATATCTGTTTTGATATTAAGACTTCATTTAGTTACATAGAGCAATACAGAAACCCTAAACGTACCAAGTGGAATCTTTACCAGTCAGTCCTAGAGTACGAAATAGGTATCGAGGAAGAAACAGTAAGCAGCCCAGAATGCATTGATAAAATCACAAATAAACTCGTAAACAATATTATCAATGCTTATGAACAAAGTTGTCCTGTTCTACACAAAAAAAGAGCCAAACAAACTCCTTGGTGGAACGAGGAATTAGCGACAAAACGCAAACAAACTAAAAAATTGTTCAATAGAGCAAAAACCTTTGGTACCTGGGACGAATACAGAGAGTCCCTTACTGAATATAATAAACTTCTAAAAAAGTTAAAAAAAAGAGTCTTGGACCAGATTCTGTGAAGAGATAGATGATCTCCCAACGGTCTGAAGACTCCAAAAGGTGTTGTCAAAAGACACACCGACAGATATCGGACTATTAGAGAGACCAGTCCTTAACCAAAAGCAGCATGGAAACTCTTGAAGTGTCATTGGCAACACATTTCACAGGCTGCAAATTAATTAACAATAATGAAGATTTAGAGATAGATAAAATATTCCCCGCAGAAGGGGTTAGAGATCCTAATGCCAATAATGATAAGGATCTTTAAAGCCAGCTTTATATGGGGATACATCCCAAAAATCTGGAGGAAAATGAGAATGGTATTTGTACCGAAGGCAGGGAGCCGTCCTAGCGAACAGCCAAAGTCATATCGTCCTATAAGTCTTACCTCCTTCTTTGTCAAAACGATGGAAAAATTAGTGGGCATCCACAGAAGAACGGGACCTAACAAGTCTGTCTTAATAACAACCAACATGCCTACCAAAAAGGCAAATCAACAGAGTCAGCCCTTCATGGTTTGGTAAGACAAATCGAAAAGGCAAAAGACTATAAAGAAATTGCCCTTTGTGCATTCCTAGATATAGAAGGAGCATTTGACAATACTCCCCATGAAGCCATAATAGCGGCAGCTAGAAAAAAAGGTTTGGAAAGGGCAACGATAAAATGGATACACGCTATGCTGCAGAGCCGAATGACAACCACGGATTTAGGTGATAGCACAGTGACTGCACAGACCTATAGAGGATGTCCTCAAGGTGGGGTACTATCCCCACTACTTTCGTCAATTGTAGTAGATTAGCTTCTGGACCGTCTAACAGACAAGGGATACGAGGCAATAGGATATGCTGATGACCCCATCATTATCATTAGAGGCAAATATGATTCAATAATATCGGAAAGAATACAATCAGCCTTAGATGTGATAATGAACTGGGGTCAGTCTAAGAACTTGACATTAACCCAAGTAAGACTGAGATAGTACCATTCGCAAATAGAAGGATAAAACACATTGTACCTCCTTCAATAAATGGAAAATCAATACCTTTTTCAGATGAGGTAAAATATCTAGGTGTTATACTGGATAGTAAACTCAACTGGAACAAACATATAGAATGAACTCATGCCAAAGCACTAAAGGCAATTTGGGCCTGCAAAAGCTTATTTGGCAGAAAATGGGGATTAAAGCCCAAAATGATTTACTGGTGTTACAGAACAATGATTCTCCCAATAGTCACATACGGACTAACAATATGGTGGACTAAAATATTACAAAGGAAAGCACAGCTTACGCTACAAAAAATCCAAAGACTAGCTTGCCTTGGTAATCCAAGGACTAGCTTGCCAGCAATGGCAATGTTCCTTAACATCCCTCCAATACATATCCAAATAAAACATAACAGGGCTACGATTGCGCATAAAGCGCAATCTTACGATACTCTAGATGTCATCCCAAGAAATTTTGGATGGGGAGTGTTAGAAGGGGTGATAGGATTGAAATAATTTTTTCCCCATCATGCTAAAGTAGCTATAGGAATGTTTTATACAAAATGCTTACTCCAAAAATTAAATGGGGACTGAGAAAATTAGTGAGCTAGATTTTGTGAAAATGTGCAGTTTGTATGGGAGGTGGTAGAAATAGTGGGGGGATTTTAGTGATTTTTTTAGAAATAATTAGAAATATTATAAAATTGACAACTCTTAAATTTCAGATTAGTACCATTCATACTTTTCAAGAAAATCGATTTTTTGTGAAGTTGTGAAACTGTGTAATATTGTATGGGAGGGGGTAGAAGCAGTGAAGCTAATCAAATATTTTTTTCTGATCTTAGTGATAATACTAATTAAATATTTATTACAAAATGTGACCTCTATAAATGTTATATGTTCTGAGAAAATCGTCTTAGAGCATTTCATGAAAAAGTGTAGTTTGTATGGGAGGGGGTGGAAGGAGAAAGAGGACGCAAATAAGTTTTCTACTGTAGATTTAAATCATTATGAAAGTAATGTGCCCCAAAACTCAGACTAATAGCTTTTACACTTTTCGAGTAAATTAATTTATTGTTAAATTGCGAATTTGCGTCATTTTGTATGGGAGGGGGTAGAAGGGATGAAGCTAATCGTCTAATTTTTTTTCGCCTTACTAACAATTTTAAATAAATATTTGGTGCACAATTTCAGCGCCCTAAATTGTATACGCACTGAGTAAATTGGCTTAGAGTAATTTATGACAAGTACAGTTTGTATGAGAGGTGGTAGAAGGAGGGGGAGAACATGCATAATTTTTATACGGTAGATTGACATTATCATAAAAGTAATATATTCCAAATTTCAGGTCAATAGCTTTTATACTTTTTGAGCAAATCCTTTAGTTGTCAAATTGCGCAATTGTGTCATTTTGTATGGGAGGGGGTAGAAGGGGTGAAGCGATTTGGCCCGTTCACGAACTTGACCTTACTTTTTTGTCAAAAACGACGTGTAAAAAAATTGAGCTTTCTGGCTCAACGCGTTCTCAAGCTAGAGAGCGAACAGACGGACGGACAGACGGACAGACGG
This sequence comes from Chorisops tibialis, assembly GCA_963669355.1. Classification (NCBI taxonomy): domain Eukaryota; kingdom Metazoa; phylum Arthropoda; class Insecta; order Diptera; family Stratiomyidae; genus Chorisops; species Chorisops tibialis. The sequence continues at coordinate 40,085,708 of OY770264.1, read as the reverse complement.
ACAGACGGACAGACGGACAGACGGACAGACGGACAGACGGACAGACGGACAGACGGACAGACGGACAGACGGACAGACGGACAGACGGACAGACGGACGGACGGACAGACGGACAGACGGACAGACGGACATCCGGTTTTGAGATTTTTGAGTGATAACATTAACTTCTGTATCATTCATTTTTTTCTCCAAGCCTTATTTCTTAGCGTTACAAACCTTAGAGCAAACTTGTAATACTCTCACATTTCATCTAGAGTATAAAAAGGAAGCTATCAAAGGAGTGTTACGCATACAGGAGAAAAACAATTGTAAGTCAGTGGATTTTAGAGGTCACCTCAAAATCCTAAAAGACCCAAAAATAGAGGTTAAAACTTCCACACTATCGGTCGCGATGCCGACAAAATTCAACTTTGAAACCCCCTTCAAAGGTATAATCAGAGAACGCAAGGACTGGCAATCCATGCTACCTGAAATAGTAGAGGGATCAACCATCTGGTATACAGATGGCTCTCGCACCTCTGAGCGGACAGGAGCCGGATTCAAAGGTCCTAACTTCTCGATGTCAAAACCACTCAGTAAAGAAGCCACAATCTTCCAGGCCGAACTAATTGCAATGGAGCTATGCATCCAAGAAAATATAAGGAGAGCTCATCGCAATAAATCCATTTATATCCTATCGGATAGTCAGGCGGTTCTCAAAAGCTCTAGCATCCAATAAACACGGATCGAAGATAGTATGGGAATGCCTTCAAAACCTAATCATCCTGGGGAAAAGGAATGATGTAACCTTAATGTGGGTACCAGGACACATGGGAATTGAGGGAAATGAAGAAGCTGATCGCCTTGCAAAAAATGGCGCAGAAACAAATTTTATTGTTCCAGAGCCATTCTGCGGAAAACCAAAAGGGTACTTCAACCCCATACTCAAAAAGCGGGCAGAAAAAGAACATAAAATCTACTGGAATAAACTTCCAGGCTTCTCAATTTCAAAGAAACTGATCCTACCACAAAAAATCAAAGTGGAGGATATTCTAAAATTCAGCAAGAAGGATATTAGTACTCTAATCGGCCTAATGACGGGGCACAGTGGAGTAAACCACCACCTCAAACATATGGGCTTAGCTGAAACCGACATTTGTCGCCTTTGTCTCGAGGACCCAGAAACGACAGTACACATCCTATACCACGGTGAAGCTGTAGCTAGGAAAAGACACAGTCTTCTTGGAAAGGGTTTCCTTTTTACGGAGGTACTAGCCAATACGGCTCCCTTAAAGATTCTCAAATTAGCTAAAGCTATTGAGTTATGATAGGGTCAAGGGGCTATAAACGCACAATAGGCCAAGAAAGTCGCAGTGCTCTCACGCGTTCCCCGAATAGTAATAATAATAATAATAAAAAAGTTAAATTTTGTTTTCCACGCTATTATATTTCACTTGATATTTCCATTTTAAATTATAATAGTATCCGTTAATTTTATATAGCAGTTTTGTCAATGCTAAAAAAATCTAGCTGGTCTGTTAGTTTTAAACTGATTTATTCTGAATTAATTAATTTTAATTGCATAACAATTATAATGTAATATGTATTGTAAGTAATGTTAAGAAAAATATGGTTCAGTATAATTTTGGGTCTCGATGGCTTCGCATCTTTTTGTTTTCATCTGCGAGAAAAGTTGCTGATTTTATTGAGAAAAATCCCAGTAATCTGTGATTCTTTAAATTGATTAGCATTTGTGGAATATTAAAAAAAAAATTATTTTTATTTAATGCCAGTGCTACTTTTAACTAGCACATGCTAATGATTTCCTCAGTTTCATTAGTAAAGTACCTTCGTTTGGTATTAAGGCATTACATTCGCCAGTGGCGTGGCGTCTATTAATGCAAGGGAAGCATTACTTCCCTTACATTTTGCCTTTTATTGGGCTTAGAAATACTATATTCAAATCGGAACGAATATCAAACATTATTCAAAAAAATCGAAACTAAAGCGAGCATTATTTTCGTCCATCACTATAAACACACTTTAGGTGCACATGACAGTTTTTTTCTGACGCTTTTAATGAACGATAAGATCTTAAAGCCATCCACAGACAACAATCGCTCTGAGGTGCGATTTAAATAATGCATACACCGGACTGCCAGCCAGTACGCGGCAAAATTTTCCCATTCGGCTCGATCAAATTCGACTTGTATAGGAAGATGAGATGCGTCACGGTATTTGTTTCCAGAGCTTTCAGTCGTAAGTCATCACATTCCTTCTTTCTAAGTATTGCTAGTATGAACATTCTCTTACTTATAGAAAAATGATCATAAAGAAAAATGTGAAAGAGTAAATCTAACAACTAGGATTTAACGTGTTGCTCTATAAAGCGAAGGTCGGGAGTTCAAATCCCAGTCAACATACTACTTGCGTGGGAATATCTTGGTCACCTCAATCTGTGAAAAAGAAAATTCGTAGATACAGGTTTTTGCGAAGGACTAACAACCCTTTCCCAATAACAAACAAAATGCTAAGAAACCTGAAAGTCAGAAGGTCAAATCCCGATTTGGGCTGTAGTGTCATTGAAGAAGAAATCTGGCAATATTGCCTATATTTGTCATACTTTGAAGGGGAAACGAATCGGATTAAGCTTTTGCAGATCGAGCGACATCTTTTTTGTACGTTCTTACTTTTTTTATGTAAATAAAAAACATAAGTCAAAAGAAATAAAACCTATGTTAACTTTCAAACATCGTCAAGTTTATTTTTAAAAAAGGTTGAAGAGCCTTTCCAAGAAAAATTTCGCTATAAGATTTCTTCAAATTTCGGCCTGTTATCACCCTAGTCAATATAAGACTATGTGTTGGCAGAGGATCGCAATGTCCTTTAAGTTAAGAATTCAATCGCTTTCGGCTGCTATGTAGTCCAAAAAATTGATTACAAATTAAATTATTAAAAATATTAAAATAAAGGACAGTTTACCTACAGGTTCCTGCGTGCTTTGAAACATTCCAAATGTTGCTAGCCGTTGACGGGAGAGATTTTGGTAATATTGTATATGAAACATGTTACTTAATTGTTTTCCCTAGCTATTATACCAGGCCACTGGGTTTTGTTATCTTATTTAATAAAAGACTAACAGCATGAAAGAATTAGAAGATAATGAAAATTATTTCATTCCTCCTGATCAAGGCTATGGTTTTTCCAATACGATTCAACCAGTGATACGATAATGGATATTTTTTAGTGTCGAAATTTTTTTTTTTAAATTTCCTTTCAAAAATAAAAGCTTTTTACTTTCATTTATGATTTATGTCGTCGTATAATTTTTAACATGCATATTAATTATAAAAGTTACTTCCAAATGTAACTTCCTTTCACACATAAAAATATTTCATAAGTGTATTTCTCAAGCCACAAGCTGTATCTTAACTGTGGAAAGTTGACACAATTTTCTTTCACAAGACAGAGAAATATCTTCTTATACATTTTTCAAGCATCTCGTAAAGCGCCCGAAGCGAAATAAACAATAAACCGTAATTTCTTACTCCTGCAACCAACAATTTCCCTAATGTTCGAATCGTTCCCTAGAGTGCTCTACCCGAACAATTTAGAAGAATTACACCTGCGGTTAAAGTCATAAGTGTCCTGACATGTCCTTTATTTTTTATGTTTATATTTTCATTTTTTGTTTATTTCTTGCACTGTTGAACACAGCGCATAAAACCATCTATTAATATACAAAATGTAAAAGTAAAACCCACAGAAATATATATGCACGCATTGAATGCACCTCGTTTATTATTTTAGAATGGATGGAAGGAGAACTAAACTCACCGAGTACGATGGTGGTCGTATATGTGCGAATGTCTTTTTAGTAGTCCTCTTAGCAAGCAGGTTAAGTGCATTTCTACCTATTCACCTGTTGTTCCTAGCATGACATTCCATCACCATCAACAAACCACCCATTCAATTCGTTTACTTGTCGCATCGTTGTGCAGGTTTCCGCCATGTCCTTCTTCTCATGCTGTGCGGCAGATTTACGTACTCTATCGATTCGAAAGGACATGACCATATTCTCATACATAACTTTACATCAGGTATTCTGATGAAGTCTAAATGAATGAAAACGGTAGATTACGAAAAAAGAGAGGGTTTTTTTTTCAAGGAAAAATTTCACGTTGATTTTAATTAATTCTTCCAATTTGTAAGAACAATAAAACTGGAAACGGAACAGTAAACCGCTAATTTAATAGATTGCTTTACGCTGTAAATTTACCGACAAACCTTGGCATTTTAATAGTTTCGAAAATTTATTTAAGAGAAACACCTGGTGAAACAGTGGGCTGCGGAATCGATCGAGCAATTACAAAATTTATTTTAATTGTCTCGATCGATTCTGTTGTGTAATCATGAATCACGCGCTTTGCAGAATTCCCCTATGTACTTCACTCACAGGCCCTGAACTTTCGTTGAGGGAAAGCACGGTGTGGGGACTCCCTTGGGCTTTGGTGATCAAGCGGGAAGCTAGAGCAAGGTGGAGGCGAGCTTTCTTCTTGATCATCCAGCTGTGGCCGAAGTAAGTCAAAGTTTTTTTTTCATGGCGTACGACAAAAAAGTGCGGTAGAGTTTCATCCCGTAGAAGTTCGGAAATTTAATAAAATGGAAATAAGTCTTATGTTTCAGAAAAAAGGTCGAGTATGTCTAGAAATTATGTAGAATAAGAAAAAAGCGAAATAAATAATAATTCGCCAGTTCGACGAGATCGAAGGAAAACTGAGTACAATTGTTGGCGGAGTAGTGAAGATTTTTTTCTTTTTTTGATTTCGTCTGCTTTTCACGGCGTGTCGTCACGACCGTGTTTTATCGCATTTCCGAAAATCTGGTATTTGAAAAGTCATGTTTTTTCATCGGAATTTTCCATACCCGACGACTGATCTTCCGAAAGAATAAGAAAAAAAAGAAGTATGGTCCGCCGCTGCAAGTGGCGAAAATTTTTCTCTAAATCGTGGGGAACCATTTTGCCGTGTAGACCGTTATCTTTTCTCTTTCTTTTTTCGGTAAACCGTTCCTGAATTGCGGTGGTCAGTTCTGTTGTGCGCGTGTGGTGGCCGACATATTTACGAGCTGAGATTAAGAAGAGAACGAAAAAGAAAAAAAAATCAAAGGAAAAGAAAATTTTTAGCGAAAGAGCGGTACTAACGGATTGAAAAGGCTGGGTTCAGAAATGTCTTTCAACGACATTTCTAATACGTAAGTTCTCTTTTTTTTTATTTTTGAATCATTGCATGAAAATTATTTCCGACGGGATTTCGGTTTTGAAGGAGGAATCGGAGGTGGACAACAGATTGGATTCAGCTCATATGATAATAGTGCTGGCGGCAGTACAAAACATATAAAATTTGATTAAATCGCAACGTTAGAAATATTAGGTCGGGTGGGTTGAAATTATTAGCCACACACGATAACAAATCGTGTTATTAATTGCGTATTTTCGTACACTGAAGACATATTGTTAAGTAATGTATATTTTTTTTTGTTTTTTGCCCCACGAAAAACTTTCTTTAAATCCATTAACATATTTTGTTAAGTACGTAAAATGGAAGGCTATAAATACGTTTCAGTACTGAGTTTCCATTTAGTATCCTGTAAAGTTTAAAAATTGATTGAGCTAAACTGTGAATAAATCTCATTTTTGATAAAAAAAAAAATAATAATTGCAGCTAGAAATCGTAATGAGTATAGTTTTTTTTGAACACATCTATTTTATTTTTTTTTTGCTAATGAAGAATAAAATAGAGAAACATTTAGGAAAGGAAAAATCATGAATTTTTTTTTAATTGGAAGTAATACAGAATTAACATAAGACAAAAAAAAATCAGAATTTTTTTTTTTGCAGTCATTACCCCGATTTTTTTTCTCCATATATATGCACATACACATGAATAAATAGATCTTTAATATTAACGAATAATCAGAAGTTAGGAAGAGAGAAATTAGTAACTGAATTAAAAACTATCGATTAAATGATTGATCTTGCCTCATGGGGTACCTGAGTATTTCTATATACACGTCGAAAACTAACTTGAATTCGATTGACTAAAATAGAAACCAGACTATTTCTGTCGATTTATTCGTGCGAACCTAGTCGGAATTCTTCGAGCTGATAAGGTTTTGCTTTAAACTTCTAGTCTATCATATTTTTTTGTGAGTCTGCATGAGGCATCTGCAGGTCCTGGAACTTAGACACATCTCCGTTATAGAAGTGAAGATGAATCCCTAGAGAGTATAGCTGCAAAGGGGGGGGGGGGGATTTTGTTGTGAGGAAAGATGAGGGGAATGCCTGGCACTGCTAATTTTTTTGGGAATTAGGAGAAAAACTTTTCCACTCCCTTATACGAGGTACACCACCTTGTTCTCCCTAATTGTTATAGGGGAAAATTCCTTTTTTTTCAGGCCTTGGCTACCTCGAAGAGGTTAGGGCTTGAGAAGCATTATATCCCATCCCTCTTTGGCCAACCTACCGATGCACAAATATTGTACAGTGGAGACGAGCTAGCACGTGCTGAAAGCTAGGTGATCACAGTCACAAAAAATTTTCCACACCTGGTACACTCTATGAGACGTCCCGATCAGGCATCAGGACCCTCATGGATCTGTTCCAGAAAAGGTTACGTAAAACCAGCACGGTTAACAAGCCACCTCATTCTTGTTGGCACTTACCGTGTTCTACGGCCTTTCGTTACACTGGGTTTGGTTAGATTTAGTTAGTTAGTAATGACCACATTAAAGAATATTCTATTAGCATACTTATTTAGAATGCGTGGGCTGTAGGTTCAAATCAACGCTTAAACTCACTGTGGATTACATTCCTGAAGGAACTAAAATTGAAGGAGTATCTTTTAGTGCACACTAGGGAAAGTGTTTTCGGTTGATATTCTGGCTGGATCCTTTGCTCCATAAATAATACTTAGTCTCCACATATTAGGATAGTCCGGAACCTTCTCTTTCCATTTAGCATAAACATCATGATGAAAAAATTTCAGAAGCTGTTCCTGTACAGTAACCTTTCTATAGCAAATAACGAACTGTGCAATATAACCAAGTTGGTTACCTCTTGGCATATTTGCCTGAACGTTGGAACTTTTGCAGCATAAATTCGGCGAAAGTCAAGAACTTGCACTTAACATCGCTAATGCGTTTGATAGAGTTTGGCATAAATGTCGCCTGAAAAAGCTTAAAGCCGTCAGCTTAATTGTAACCTCGCAAAATGGACTGAGAGTTTCTTATTTGAACGGACCATACGAATCGTAATGTATGGAGTGTCAACTCATCTTTATCCTTGGATTATAGCATCTCTCGATGATCTGTCTTATTCACCCACCAAATTTTTTTTACGACCATCTGTCGCCAACTATCACTCCAATCCATTGCTTTGCTACCCAGTACCCTGCATAGCACCAACGAATTTGATACAATTATTGATGCTCATGGCGTCCTGGTGGCATCTAAACTTTCGGAATAATTTGGTTCGCTGAAATCAGACCTGAACTTAATCTTGGAATGTGCTAAGATAAATACAGTAGAGATCAACGCCACGAATATACAGGCCAGTCATCTTTCCCTTGACATGATGCTCCGGTGTTGGTTTTTATTGAAGCCTTCAGGGGTGCGCCACTTGACTCTTCCGAATATATCTAAGTTTTTGGAGTTGAAATAAAAAAATTTGACGCTTCTAAACGCATAGGAGAGCTTTGAAGATGTAAAAAATATTTACTTCCATTGGCCTAGCCATGATAAAGCGGGAAGATAAAGGGGGACTGTTTGAGATTTTAACATCAAATTCCAGCTGAGCTTCTGAAAACCGGCGACACCTGCATAGCGAATCTCCTACATAGATTATTCACAGACATATGGACGCAGGAAATACTTCCTGAAGATTGGCGCAAGAGCATCATGTGTCCAATTTATAAAAAACTTCAAACAAGCATACGACAGTATCGACAGGCGCGTACTGTATAAAATCATGTTGGAGTTTGGAATTCCATTGAAACTGGTTCGAGTCACAAGAATGACAATGACCGAGTCTTTGTTACAAGTCAGAGTAGACAATGATCTGATTTCCAGTTTTAAAACAGACAACGGCCTTAAGCAAGGCGACGGCCTCGCACCAATGGTTTTCAACTTGACACTCGAATATGTTGTTCGGAAGCGTCCCTTTGACACTAAGGGAACACTAAGCTTCAAATCCACACAACTCGTAGCATATGCAGACGATATAGATATCCTTGCAAGATCACTGAAGAGTGCTAAGGAGGTATTTGTAAGCCTCGACTCAATAGCAAGGAAAGTTGGACTACGTATTAATGATTACAAAACAAAAATTATGACCCAAACTAAGAAAAGGACTCCAATCAGACAAAATACCACGGTAGGAGACTATAACCTAGAAAACGTAGACAACTTCATACACCTTGGGGCAAACCTATCGAAGGATGGAAGCGAACCCATCGAAATCAAAAGAAGAATAATAATGGCAAACAAGACGTATGATCTGGTACTTCCAATAATCAAAAACAAAACGTGTACAGGAAAACAAAACTTAAGCTATACAAAACCATCATAAGACCTGTGCTATACTATAGCTGCGAAACATGGACTTTAACTCAGGCGTTCGAAAAACTACATGACGGCTTTGAAAGAAAGGTCCTCAGAAAAATCCTCGGACCTGTGAGGGAAGACACGTTCTGGAGAGTACGATACAATAGAGAATTGTATGACATCTTCGACAATCCAGAAGTGTCAATCCTCATAAAATTTAAGAAGTTACAATGGATTGGTCATGTGGAACGGATGAATTATGGAAAAATTCCTAAGCGCACACTAAAAGAGAAAGTCAACGGACAAAGACCGGTCGGAAAACCACTGAAGCGCTGGGAGGATTCGATTGACGCAGACAGCAAATCACTGCTAAGATTTTCTAACTGGCGGACGCGGTCACTGAACCGAGATGGATGGAGGCAAAGTATTCAGGAAGCCAAAGTCCGATTTGGGCTGTAGCACCAACGTAAGTAAGTAAGTAAGTTTAATATTTTAAGCCACCTTGATTATGCTGATGACGTCTATTTGCTTGCATATAACGGTTCGGACTTAGAGTCAAATGTTCGCTTGTTGCATACTAAATGCAAAGAGGCGGGTCTAAAAATAAATGTGTGTAAAACCAAGTACATGCACATGGGTTCGAACGCAAGCACACCGATTGTTCTTATCGGACGAGATGAGGAAGATGTGCAAGATTTTTGTTATCTCGGAAGCATTGTCAGCATGGACGGCGGAGCCAAAAGGGATATTGAGACTTGTCTAAATAAAGCTCTTAGGACCTTCGGTATCCTTTCCCCTTTCTGGAGGTTAAAAGAGATCTCCGTTCATACGAAGCTGTGAGATTTTGACGCATGCGTCAAATCCGCGCTGTTATATGGTCGTTTTACATAGAAAGTAACCATTCGACTTACGAACCAACTGCAAACTTTCGTAAACCAATGCCTCCGACACATTTTAGGAATATTCTGACCAGAAGGGATCTCCAGCGACGAGCTTTAGAGTACAAACTAAAATAGGCATTGAGATTCAAAGGCGAAAGTGCCAGTGGATTGGTCACACTTTAAACCAGAGCTAAACATCGCTAAACAGGCTCTCGTTATAATCCTTAAGGAAAACGTCGGGTTGGTTGACCATATAGCATATGGAAGCCAGCAGTTAAGTAGGAAGCCAGAGAAATAAACAAGTCCTGGCTACAACTAAAGGGCGATGCGCCTTGTGGAAGAAAGTTGTTTCTATCCTATGCCTCTATAGAAGGTCTTAACAGGAATTTTAATTGAATTGAATTTGCCCAACCAATTTCAACAAAGCCTACATTAGGTACAATTTGCATGAATGGGCTGGGGCATACTAAGCTCAACAAGCATAGCTAGACCATGCCCAAAGACAGGTGATCCATCTAATTGGAAATAAATTTTTCATAGCTTTCTATCTAGAGTGTGACAGAAATTTTAGAGTTCTTAGCATTTACTACCGCTTCTTTCATGGTAAATGCAGTGAGGAGCTTTTTAAACTTATTCCACCCCTTTTCACTTATCCTATAAATATTCGTCTAGCTTTCAATTTCTCGTTAGCAGTCATTCATAGCGCGAACTTTAAAGCTTGGAAATGCAATACCAGATATCTTTTTCTCATAGTCATACGTCCTTCGACGTTTCAAATACAACGCTCACCGGAATTTAGGGTTTTCCTCCTTTTAATCTTATTTCACCTCCAATTTTTTTCTCTTTATATCAATATAACTGTACAAATTGCGTTAAAGGGTGAGCTCTAAATTGTGTTCGGGGTCGTAAAAAAAAGTGCACCGGACCGTGTTACAAGGGGAAATAAACGCCGTATCCATCTGTACAGACATTATTCTGTAATGAAAATACTGAAATAAGAAAAAGCCACTCTTACAACCTTAGCCTAGAGGATAGCGTGTTTGTCTATAATGCGAAGGCCGTGAGTTCAAATCCCGTTTGAAGTATGCTTCCAATTTTCTGGCTATGTGGGTATGTTTAGGTCAATCTGCTAGCAAGAAAATTTATAGATTTAGGGTTGTACGAATAGCCAACACCCCTTCCACAATAACAAAACAAATGTTAAGGAGCCTGAAGGTCCGGAGGCCAAGACTAGGTTTTGGCTATTGACTCATTGATGAAGAGAAAGATTCAGTCAGGCGGTAGTAAAGGACCTAAGTTCACCATAAGTGAAGTCGAATCTGTTGGAGGAATGCCAAGAAAAATTATATAATATTGGTCTCAATAAGAAACTTTCTCTGTATGCCTAGTCATCAAGGCATGGAGGGAAAAGAAACTGCGAACCAGCTTGCAATAGAAAGATCATTAACGCTGCTCCAGAACTATTCAAAGGAATTTCAACCAGCTCCTTCAAAGAGAGCAATAGACAGTGAATAGAAATACGGAAAACATTTATTTGATTTCACTTTAGAAACTTAGACAGACTAAGCAATTCTAACGTAGTCTTCCGGTCAAACGAGCCCAACATATTCATTACAATTTCAACTTAAGAGAATGGGTTTCGACACCAATGACCATTGCAGATTTTTCTTAACGTCAATTAAAGCCTCCTAGCCAGCTGCGAGATAATAGTTTCAACGTCATAAGTGACTTGGGAACCGCATAGATGCTAAATCCATTTACAATTGGAGTTGGCGTTAAAACTGGACGAAGAACTCTAGTGAAAGAATGCTGCGGCAAGGCCCAATAGGACTAGATAGTTCGTCTCAGAATTATATTCTATTCCATTCGATTCTAATATCATTTCCACATCAGTAAAAAATTCCATGAAATTCGTTGTAAGTACATGAATGCTAGATATTAGAAGCGGTTGGTGAAATACAAAACTTTGAGATGCTTTTTTTCCCATATTATTCCAAAAGGCTTTGTTACAAAATTTCGGTTTCGTAGATTTCATTATGTTGGTTATAACGTGTTTTTCAATGGGTTCGCTCGAAGTTTGACATGTTCAAAAATATACATCTTTGAAATTTACCAATGTTGGCAAATCACAATGGAAAAGATTACTTATCAAAAATTATCTCAAGTCGAAGAAATTTTCCGTGGGCTAGGGTGAATTTAACTCAATCACCCTGCGGAGTCCTCAATTCATAGTGTGATTGTGACATTTTTTGTCAGGGTCGGTTTCCAATCAATCAACCCCTGTTCGTCAAGACTATTGAAAACGTTGCATATGTACAGACCAGTGTGCAGGAGAATCAGATCTTTCCCTTGTACAAAAATTAAATAACGTAAGAGATGAAGCTGCATCAACACAAGCAACGCTAAATATTAACTAACTGAAATCTGGAACAGTCAAAAGTGAGGCGCGTTTCTGGATGAGCAGCTAGGTTAAAAAGGAGCACTACTAAATCCACAATCCACACTCATAAATTATTCTTTCTGGTTTGCATTTCGGTTCTGTGAAATTGGTCTGTATTTATTTGGAAATTGATGCGAAACAAAACTCCAAGATTCGTTTCATAGCGGTCACGCTCCACGTTGGGCAACACGATACGAAATGAACCTTCAAGGTTTCATTTCGAATACAGATTTAAAAGGGGTTTTTGGGATCAAAGGCCGGCAAAAGTGCTCTCTGGACCTCGAGTACCCCTCTAAATCTATATACGATATGGATCATCGCCGATTCGCTTCATATCAAAATTAAAAAAAAACTTGTCGTCCCTGTAATGGCGATCGATATCGTACTACAATAACTAATTATATTTGGTGATTTATAGCTCATTGAAAACCCTTACTTATTGAAATTCGTTGTAATGGTACTTTTGTATAGAAGAGGTTAGAAGGAGTGGGAGGAATTCAAAATAATATTGGAAAGAACCTTGTTTGAAATATTTTTAAAAGTTTCAGTACAAAATTAATTGAAAATGGTCGAAAAAATACTTGTGTATGGGGAAGAGTTGACTGAGTATTAGACCAATTAATATAGTTATCGAGATAAAATGCTTTGAAATGGTGAAAAATAAAAAACCAAATCCAAATGTGAAAAATAAATAAGAAGAGAGTTGACCTTAATGTTTAGTACTTTAATGTCTTGCGATTTTTTTAAATGCGCCCTATTTATGCACGCTACTGCTTTTGTTTTAAATACTCCACCGGTTGAGTCTTAAGGGAAATTCGATAAATTAATTATAAACTGTTTTTCTTTATATAATATCCACCTTTACCACTTATATAGGAAAAAAATTTAGCTGACACACTATTTTTGGATCCCTGCCCCTCTCTTTTCGTACGTCACTGGACCAAAATTTATTTATAATCTGTTATCTACAAATATCGGATTCAATTTTCTATCTCCTTCCATGGACGTGATATTAGCAAGTATAGATTTCGATTTTATCTATCGCCTCCCCCTTACCTAACACTACCTACAACTAAGACAATGAAACTACCCCAGCCGAAATAGAAATTATTTTCTTTCGGAAATATGTCAATGAAATTTTAAAGGGTACGCTATGAATACATTTTTTCTTTTTTTTTTTTTAATAATAAAGTGCAGGTTTTGGGTGCTATGATGAGAGGAAACAAGCCTTGAAAAAAAACGAATGCGTAACAAAATTGATGCTCGAGCCGATAGTTATTTTAAAGATACGTCCACTGCTACCTTATTTAAGATAAGAAATTGAACTGAATATATTAACAACAAATTACGGAAGGATTTCAAAAATAATTAAAAATCGTTTTACTCAGCATTCAAAACCAAGTCAAATCTCTCAAATATCCTTCACAGTAATGTGAAATTGATGAAATATTTCCAAAAATAAACCACAATTATTATTGCATCACCGTTGGCGTAAGCCGTGGAATGTCAGATAACCCTTTTGCCGATCAACTTACATCACAGCAGCACATTAGCATCAGCCAGGAACGTGTGTCACATATCTCGTATACCACACACTCCAGCCCCAATTCGTTATACAGGCAAGGAACAAATTCACAAACCAAGGTGTACGAAAAAAAAATTAAAACAACAAGGACAAGTTACCCAATTTTCACTGATTAAGCTGCCTTCAGAGCCCGTCAGATTGTAGAACTTTGTCTACAAAACCGAAGCAATGCTGCCGTTACTCTCCTGTAAATTAAGTCAACTAAAAAAAAAGCTAACAACGTGGAGGACAGAGCCATCTTCTCATACATGTAATTCTAATCCCAGCGTAACATCCTGCTGGAAAGGAAAGGATATCCCGAAAAGAGCCGGCTTCGAATGAAGGCTATTTTGCTATTTCGGGGAGGCGCAATGAAAAATATGATAGCTGTGATAGTATGCGCCGTGTTCCCATCCCGAAACCATCATCATTGTGAACCCTCACCCACACAATCGCGTAAACAAAACGACTACAGAGCCGAGGGAAGTTTCTGAAATAAAATTACGTAAGATCCTGAAGAGACGGGATATTTTCGCTGCTTCCTCCTTAAGAAGAAAAATACGTAAAGCCAGCAAAAAAGGACCAATCAACGCTTTAAGTTGTAAGCAATTTCAAGGCACATGTTTTTAATCACTTCCAATTCTGATTCAGTGGAACCGTTGATTTCGAATTCACGCAAAAGGACGACGATATGATATCAGCACAATCCATGAACGGTGGTGAATTGAACGGACGGCGATAAAAAGACCTCTTTCCGCTCGGCCTGCACTAATCCTTCAGACAGGTGTTAATCCAGTCCTAGTTATGTCGATGCACTACTCCCACAGTATTCCGCAAGCAACTTGTGCAACACCAGCTCGAAACTACATACGTAACGACCGTGAATGCAATCAACACTTGATTCTGCACTTCGAAAACGAATTATCCGGATTCGATTAAATGTTTCACTGTTTTTTTTAATTAAAGCTTGCAATAAAACACCTCGTCGCCTCGTACCGATATACCGACAGCAATTCACTATAACTATGGTTTTTTTTTCTGTATTTAATCACGACACAACCACAATATCATGACTTGGGATATAGTTCCGTTCATGTCGCGAACTTGTCTGATACTAAAGGAAGCTCGTGCGCATTCAAAGGACACGAATCGGCCAAAAGCTCCTTCTAGAGGACATAACAGCAATTTAGAAAAGGGAAATTTGTTCATTCCCCGAAAGCTTCGCCGATGCTGGGACATTTGCCTCGCACCAATACACACTCACAGATTAATACATTCTAGCTTATCGAGCTCATCATAAACTGGGATTCCGCCAGGATAGGACCAAAGGCCCTTTTCACTCTGACTTTCATTCTAAAGTTATTCGCCGCGCTATCACAACTTCCTAATACTTTTCGAAGTTCCGCTGGGCTTCCGTACGCGCCCTTTCTCAACCCAGGATGGTCGCCGCAGAAAATAAAAATAACAAAAAGGATATAGGCAAGAACAAAAGCAACATCGACTGAATAACAACCGGGTGATGAAAGGAAGAGAAAGAGGTCAAGGATAGGGAATTCGGAGAGGAACAAAAGTAAAATTCGATGGCATTGCTGCGGGTTAGTCTACTCGGTTTCTTCTTCTTGTTCAACGAGAATATTCAACATTCAGGGTTCATTTAATTCTTATAGTTTTGTGCTCAATTCGTCCTTGACAATTATTTTCCTAGCTGCTTCGCTGGAACTTTGCCGGAAATGTTATTTAAACTTTCCTTTTGAAGCATCTCAAGAATACAAGATAATAATCCGCTGTAGCTATTCAATTATACCTAAATATAATGATTTTTAACGTCAGTTCTTGAATTGTGTTTAATTATAAACTATGTATAGGGAGTATTTTAATACCTCGAAAATTGAAATTCAAAGAACTTAACTCTCCTTGGTTTTTTCTTCTTTCCACCTTCGTAAATTCAAAATACACAAAAACAGAAAAAGGTCACGTTCTTGTATCGTTCGTTTCGCCCACACAAGAACGGATAGCAGTAACGAGCTATTCATTAGCGTTTCGCGAACGATAAGAATTCTACTGAAGTAATAAGATTTGAAATTTATTTAAATTAACGTTTTCAGCACGAGCCAAACACGAAAATTTCGGTATTCGATTCTTCATTACGACTTAGAAGCATCCCTTAAAGTTATTTTTTCGTTTCATATCCCCCGCGCAATTGTTGATTTAGGTTTCTTTTAATGCAATTTCAATTTAAATTTAACTCAATTCGATTTATTTAAATTTGAAGTCATTTTTCGAATTTAATCAACGACGTGTTGTTTTTACGAGAAATATTGTATTTGAGCGCCGAAAACAAGCTTAATTTCGAGTTTAGTCATTGCATAACGTAGTTTTTGTATGGGCTTCATCATCATCAATGGCGCGACAGCCCAAATCGGGCCCTGGCCTCCTGAAGTCGTCGCCTCCAATCGTCTCGATCCAAAGACCGCGTCCTCCAGCTGCTAATTTTTAGAATGGCTTTGCTGTCTTCATCAACCGAGTCTTCCCATCGCTTGCGTGGTTACCACTTGCTTTGCCTTTAAGAGCACGTTTGGGGATTCTTCTGTCTTCCATTCGCTCTACATGGCCAGCCCACTGCAGTTTACGTAACTTGATGAACGTTGAAGCTTCTGGCTCGTCGTAGAGTTGATACAACTCATGGTTGTATCTTATTCGCCATTCCGTTCCTTCCTTCACAGGTCCCAAAATTCTTCGGAGGACCTTTCTTTCGAATGCGTTAACTGCTTTTTCGGAAGTTCGCGTTAATGTCCACGTCTCGCTGCCATAACAGAGCAAAGGTCGTATAATAGTTTTATAAATCCGCAGCTTATTGTTCCCGTGCACTTTCTTGGATTTCATTATTGGAAGTACCGAATAATACGTCTTATTTGCAAGTATTATCCGTCGTTTGATTTCGTCTGTTTCATTACCGTCCCTTGCCAGATTAGCCCCAAGATGTATGAAGTTGTCCACACTCTCCAAATTATATTCCGCAATTGTTATGTTTTGTCTGATTGGCGTTCTCCTTCTTGTTTGCGTCATTACTTTTGTTTTGCTTTCATTAATGCGCAACCCGACTTCTTTTGCGGCGGAGTCAAGATTGACAAATACCTCCTCAGCACTAGGGAAGGATCTTGCTAGAATGTTAATGTCGTCAGCGTATGCTACTAGTTGGGTGGACTTGAATAGTAGTGTCCCGTTGGTGTCGACTGGGATTTTTCGGACGACATACTCTAGTGCCAAGTTGAAAAGCATAGGGGCTAGACCATCTCCCTGCTTTAAACCACATTCCGTTCGAAAGCTGGTTGCGGAATCGGCTTGTATTCTCACTTGGGATTCAGTGTTCGTCATTGTGAGTCTTGTTAGTCGGACTAGTTTTGGAGGAATTCCAAAGTCAAGCATGATTTGGTACAGTACGCTCCTGTCGATACTGTCGTATGCTTGTTCAAAATCTACGAAGATTTGGTGCACGTCTGTGTTATATTCCCAGCATTTCTCAAGCACCTGTTTCACTGAGAATATCTGGTCTGTTGTAGATCGTCCGGTTCTGAATCCGCCTTGGTATTTGCCAATTATTTGATTAGTATAGGGCTTAAGACGACGTTCAATAATTTTTGTTAGTAGTTTATAGGACGTACACAACAATGATATACCTCTGTAGTTCTCACAGCAGAGTTTGTCTCCTTTCTTGTAAATTGGACATATAATGCTTTTTCGCCAGTCGTCGGGTATGATTTCCTCTGTCCAAATTTTGCATATCATGTTGTGCAGTATTTCAGCGACACAGTTTCCACCGTTTTTCAGAAGTTCAACTGGTATCTCGGCGCTTTGTTTCGTTTTTGGTCACATAGGGCTGCTTTGATTTCAGCAAGCGTGGGTGGTATCGATGATGGTTCATCTTTGTCAGTTGAGGCTTCAATTGAAATGTTGTTTGTCGTTATCGGTGCTACTGGAATGGGATTCAAAAGATGTTCAAAGTAGTAATCCCACCTCCTTTTGATTTCTTGTGCGTCGCTGATGATGTTGCCCTCCACGTCTTTGCAGAGACTGGTTTTTGGCTTATATCCCTTTTTTAAGTCTTTTACTATTGCGTATGCGTCCCGCGTTTTATTTTTCCTCATGTCGTCGTCCATTTTTGTATTTTGTCATTATGGTACTTCCTTTGTTTTCATCTGCAGGTCTTTTTCGCATATCGCCTAAGCTCGTCATATCTTTCTTTTTTGCCTCGTGTTGGTCGTTCAGTAAAAATTTTGCAAGCTTCGTTCTTTCTATCTATTGCGTCGCGACATTCTTGGTCGAACCAATCATTATTTTTTCGCCGTGCTTGATACCCTAATACCTCTTCCGCGGAGGATTTGATGCCGTCTCGTATTTTCATCCACGCATTCTCCACTGGCATATTTTGGATATCTTCATATATTGGTGTCAGGTGTTTATTACATGCTAACATGTAAGCCTGCGCCACCGTTTCGTCGTTAAGCTTGTCGACATTCAATTTGCGAGCTCTACTCGTTTTCGAATATCCACGACAAGCTATTTTGCATCGATACTTAGCTCTGACTAGATAGTGATCAGAGTCACCATTCGCACCGCGGAGAGTTCGTACATCAAGTATGCTGGAAGCAGCCCTTTTCTCAATTAGAACGTGGTCTATTTGGTTGAAGGTGTGATCATCTGGTGATGCCCACGTTCGTTTGTGAATATCGCGATGTGGGAGGCATGTAGAGCTTACTATGATATTTTTGCTGCTTGCGAAATCAATAAGACGTTGGCCATTGTCGTTGGTTATGTCATGGAGACTGTGCCCTCCTGTTGTTCCTCTATGAGCCTCCTCTTTTCCGACTTTGCATTAAAATCCCCTAAGACAATTTTTAGGTCATTCGAGGGCAGTGAATCATAGGTTGTCTCTAGGGTGGCATAAAATTCGTCTTTAGTTATATCGTCCTTGTCTTCTGTTGGTGCGTGAACGTTGATCAACCAAGTGTTGAAAAATTTAGTCTTTATTCGGATTGCACACAATCTTTCACTTACTGGTCTGAAGCTCGTGACCTGCTGTTTAAATTTTTTGTCAACGACAAAAGCGACTCCAAACTCTCTGCTTCCCGACAATTTTCCACTTGGATAGATTGTGTGTGATCTCATGTCCATGATTTCGCTACCGAGCCATTTCGTTTCTTGGATGGCAGTTATGTTGATGTTGTGTTTTGCCACTTCTTCGAGGAACTCTTTCAGAGCTCCTGTCCTAAATAAGGATCGAACATTCCAAGATCCAATAGAGTAGTCCATTTTCCGTTTGCGGGGTCCTTGCCGTTGAGTCCATCCTTTCCGAGGCTGTTCTTCAGGTTTCTGGGCAATGTTCTTTTTCCGGTGATGCGTTGTCGGCGCCTCGCCCAACCCCCGACCTGGAGGACCGGTCCTACTTATCTATTACACCCTAGTAGAAAAAGGGTGGGAGTTTTGAGCTAAATATGACATGCTGGGGTTCTCACAGCTATGCTGCAAGTCCAACTATGCCATACTTTTTGCCTACTTCCTGAGACGCACTGGTGTTACTGCCCATTCAGGTTAACTCCATGTTCCCTCCTCCTTTTTCAAACTGGGCTTAGGACCGTCTATGGCGGAGTTTTGTATGGGCTTCCCATTTAGTAAATTCAGACTTAATGCGCGGGTTGATGAGTAGATTATAAAAGTGTCCGAATTCGATAAATACGTTCATTATGATGGGTTCGCGCCACCTGCTGTCCAACTCCAAAGCGTCATTTGTCTATAGCTAGACCTGCATAATCTTGAAGCGACGAAGGAACCTTTATGCGATCACTGCGGGGATCACGCCATAAAGCAGAATACTGAAAATGGAACGCAAGAAAAGACCTGTTTCGTTTAGGCAGTCGTCTAATATATTTATTTTATTTCTTAACTCCTTTTGGTGCGTGTACAAACAAGGAAATTTCCTTTTCTTTCGTTTTTAAGACCGATTTTGATGGAATTTCATGCACTTTACAAATTATATACACTTGAAGTGTCCTATAAAATTGTTAACTTAAAAAAAAACAGGACTACGATTGGGCCTAGGGCTCAATCATGCGATATTCTAGATGATAAGAAAATTTTTGATTTATGAAATTTTGTATGGGGAGTGTTAGAAAGGGTAATGGCATTAGCAATTTTTTCACACCATGCTAGAGTTGCTTATCAGAATTTTTTATTGAAAATTTCAGTCTTAAAGATTTAATAGGTACTGAGAAAATCAATGTATTAGTTTTAGTGAAATTTTGCAGTTTGTATGGGAGGTGATAGAAGGAGTAGGGAGTTCTTAATGAGTTTTTCAGAAATAACTACAGTCAAACTTCCATAAGTCGAACGTCTATAACTCGAATTTTCTATAACTCGAACTAAATCAGGTGTCAATAGCATTTAGAGAGCAAATTGTGTAAAATGTCACTTCCATAAGTCGAACTTCCATAACTCGCATTTCTCCATAAGTCAAGTAAAAAAATGGCAAATGATCATCTGAAATTAAATATCTAAATATCCCAATTTTCATAAGGTCAGATCTAGTCGCATTATTGGTGAAATTACCAAAGGCAGGAGGATATCAAGAGGTTATAATCGCCTCGGCATACTTTCCTGGTGAGGAGCCTGATAATCCACCTCAAGGCGTTATAGAACTAGTGGAATGTGGCAGACTCCACAAACTACCGGTCATACTGGGCTGTGACGCTAATGCCCACCACACTATCTGGGGAAGCAGTGATACCAACAAAAGAGGTGAGTACCTTACTACTAACAACCTAGATATATTAAATAAAGGTAACTCACCGACCTTCATAAATTCAGTAAGGCAGGAGGTACTGGACCTTACCATTACGAGCCCCTGCCTGGCTGACAAGTGTGAAAATTGGCACGTCTGAAAACAAGCCTCGCTATCAGACCACAGGCATATCTGTTTTGAAATTAAGACCTCTTTTTGCTACATAGAACAGTACAGAAACCCTAAACGAACCAACTGGAATCTCTACCAGTCAATACTAGAGTACGAAATAGGTATCGAACATAAAACAATAAGCAGTCCAGACTGCATTGATGAAGTTACAAACCAACTCGTAAACAATATCATTAATGCTTACGAACAAAGCTGTCCAGTTCTACACAAAAAAGGGCCAAACAAACTCCTTGGTGGAACGAGGAATTAGCGGTAAAACGCAAAAAAACTAGGAAATTGTTCAATAGAGCAAAAACCTCTGGTAACTGGGACGAATACAGGAAGTCCCTTACAGAATATAACAAACTTCTAAAAAAGTTAAAAAAAAGAGTCTTGGAGTAGATTTTATGAAGAAATAGATGATCTTCCAACGGCATCAAGACTACAAAAAGTGTTGTCAAAAGACACCCCGGTAGACATTGGACTATTAGAGAGACCGGATGGGTCCTTAACTAAAAGCAGCATGGAAACTCTTGAAATGTTACTGGCAACACATTTCTCAGGCTGTAAGATAATCAACAACAATGAAGATTTACAGGTAGAGGAAAGGACGAATCGTCAAACTCCGTCAAGCAAAAGCATTGCTGGTAAAATCTTCACTCCGGAAAAGATCAGATGGGCGATCAACACCTTTAAGCCTTACAAATCAGCCGGAGTAGACAAAATATTCCCCGCATTACTGCAGAAGGGGATAGAGATCCTAATGCCAATAATGATGAGGATCTTTAAAGCTAGTTTTGAGAGTGGTATTTGTACCTAAGGCAAGGAATCGTCCCAGTGAACAGCCTAAGTCATATCGCCCTATAAGTCTAACCTCTTTCTTTATCGAAACTATGGAGAAGTTAGTGGACATTCACATAAGAACGGGGCCTAACAAGGTCTGTCTTAATAAGATCCAACATGTCTACCAAAAAGGCAAATCAACCGAGTTAGCCCTTCATAGATTGGTAAAACAAATCGAAAAGGCAAAAGACTATAAAGAAATTGCCCTTTGCGCATTCCTAGATATTGAAGGAGCGTTTAATAACACTCCTCATGAAGCCATTATAGCGGCAGCTAGGAAAAAGGGTTAGGAAATGGCCACAATAAAATGGATACACGCCATGCTAAAGAGCCGAATGACAACCACGGATCTAGGTGATAGCACATTGACTGCACAGACCTATAGGAGCTGTCCCCAAGATGGGGTACTATCTCCGCTTCTTTGGTCAATCGTAGTGGATGAGCTTCTGGACCGTCTAGAAAACCAAGGATACGAGGCAATAGGATATGCTGATGATATAGTCATTATCATAAGAGGCAAATACGTTTCAATAATTTCGGAAAGAATTCAATCAGCGTTAGAAGTGATAATGAACTGGTGTCAGTCTAAGAACTTGAACAATAACCCAAGTAAGACTGAGATAGTACCATTTACAAACAGAAGGGAAGTCCATATTATACCTCCTTCAATAAATGGAACACCAATACCCCTTTCAGATGAGGTAAAGTATCTGTGTATTATACTGGATGGCAAACTCAACTGGAATAAACATATAGAAAGGACTCATGCCAAAGCACTAAAGGCATTTTGGGCCTGTAAAAGCTTGTTTGGCAGAAAATGGGGACTAAAGCCCAAAATGGTTTACTGGTGCTACAGAACAATCATTCTCCCTACAGTCACATACGGATCAACAGTATGGTGGACTAAGATCTTACAACGTAAAGCACAGCTTACGTTACAAAAAATCCAAAGGCTAGCTTGCCTAGGTATTACAGGTGCAATGAAAACCTGTCCTCCAGCGGCAATGGAAATGCTCCTAAACATCCCTCCCATACATCTCCAAATAAAAAAGGAAGCTATTAAAGGAATGATACGCTTACAGGAGAAAAATAATTACAAACCAGGGGATTTTAGAGGTCACCTCAAAATCCTAAAAGACTCAAAAATGGAGGTTCTAACTTCCACTCTATCGGACGTCATGCCGATAAAATTCAACTTCGAAACCCCTTTCAAAGTTATTATCAGGGAACGCAAGGACTGGCAATCCATGCTATCTGAAATAGTAGAAGGGTCAACCATCTGGTATACAGATGGATCGCGCACATCTGAGGGGACAGGAGCCGGAGTCAAAGGACCTAACTTCGTGGTCTCAAAACCACTCGACAAAGAAGCCACAATCTTTCAGGCCGAACTAATTGCAATTGAGCTATGCATCCAAGAAAATATAAGGAGAGCTCATCGCAACATATTGTTGCGAGATAGAGGTTCGCCGATTTCAAAGAAAAACACAATTCGCTTTAAAAATAAGGATAATTTATTTATTGCACTTTTATACAATTTCCCGATCACTTCGCCTTTTTCACAACACTGTCGCGTGTTTTACTATCGCTTTCTTGTACCGGTTCGCGTTCTTCCACCGATAGGTGTCGCTCAATAACTAATTGCTGGTTTGAAAGCTGCGGTATTTATATTGGGTTTTTCCCAATTCTCGAACTTTGTGGTGTATTCTTCGGGTGGGTATGTGTGTGTGTCCAGACTATTCCAGGTCTTACTTGAACGTTCTAGATGGCGTTTTACACAGTAGGGGATAATGTTCTACGTCATTCTCGACGATTCGAAAAGAGAGATCGAATTGCGTGGTTGCCAGATTCATAACATTACCCTCTCCTTAGTCCCTGTTCGTCCCGAACAGAGTTGTTCACTCCCTCAATGGCACCATAGTACTTGGTTAATCGGTCGAGATGTACCACTTTCATTTTGGTACGAGGTTTTCGCTGATTCCATCCATCCTCTGGTTCGATCGTTAACCTCCGAATAGTTTTTCCGGCTTCTTTTTCCTTCTCACGTTCGCGTTCTTTCTCCGTTTCCTTTTCGCGCTCATTCTCCTCCTTAGCAGCACGTTTACTTCCCTTTTCTCGTTCCGCATTCTTCCTTTCGCGATCTTCTCGATCATATCGCTTCCCATGTTTGGTCTTATCACGATTATTCGCATGAAGTACTTGACCGTCACGACTTCTACCCGTTCGTTCGCGATCCTTATTCGATTGCCCATCTTTGCTTCCATGATTTTTCCCGATGTATTGTTCTTGTTGCAATCGAGCTTGCCGACTCGGGGTTTTCGATCGACTCCGGCGTCTTTTATCAAAACCGTGTGTAACATTTGAACTCTGACGACTAGTTCTTGACCACGAACTACCTGCCCGATTTCCATCTTCGCATTGGTTAGCAGCGCAGCCGGAACAATAGTTGGTCGCTTTTCGGTAGTCGAGTCTCAAGTGTCCTGCCTGTCCACAATTCCAGCATCGGGGGGCACCAAATCTTTCGCTCCGTTTGGTGTACTCTGCTTTCTGGCACACACACTCTTTTGCTATTTCTCGGACTCGATAATTACTCCTCGAGCTTTGCTTGGCAGCTTCGAACGTCAGCCCATATACCAAGGCTTCGCCTATCGTCCAGTACAGCATTGTTAAATGCGAAAACAGCCGTATCGTTGCGTTGCTCTGTTTGCGCATTGGGCAGCGATAATAATGTGAGTCGTTCAATATCGCGTGCCAGCTCTTGAAGTGTTTCACCATTCTTTTGGGTTTGGTTGTACAGCTGTATTTTGTAGATCTCTCGCATGTGGTCACTGCCGTAATGAAGATCCAATGTTTGGACTAACGTTGAAAAATCTTGTTGTTTTTCCTGCGGAATCGTTTGAAGAACCTCCGCTGGTGAACCCCTTAACGCCAATATAAGAGCCGTTCCTCGTTCGAGATCATTCCAATGGTTGTTTCTGGCGGCAGCCTCAAATTGGATCTTATAAATAGCCCACGGTGTCTGTCCATCGAAAATTGGAGCTTTGAAACCCTTATGCGTAACGTGCTCTGCTTTCATGACTCCGACTGCTTTCACGTTATCCAAGTCCCTTTCTAGGCGTTCGACTTCTTGTACAATCTCGGATATCCTTTCCGTAATTTGTTCTTCGAAGATTCGAAGTTTCTTCTCAACGTTTTCTTCTATGGCCTTACCCATGGTGTCTATTTTATTATTTTGCAGCTCCAATTTTTGGTTAAGGTCCTTTGAGGTCTGGTCTAATTTCTGATTAATGTCCGCTGATTGTTGTTTAATGTCCACCGATTGTTGTTCAAATTTCTGATGTCCGCAGATTGTTGTTTAATGTCCAATGATTGTTGCTCTAATTTCTGATTCATGTCCGCAGATTGTTGTTTAATGTCCAGTGATTGTTGCTCTAATTTGTTCATCATTTGTTGCATTAACTGTGTTAGAGCATCCGATGTACCAGAGCACTCATCTCCACGAGTTTCTTTGATTTGGAACTCGAAACTATCTGCATCCTCACCCTCAGCCTGGAGTGTATCGATCATACGGCTGACAAGTTCAGACTTGCTCCCTGTCGTAGGTAACTCGCGTCTACTGAGCTCTTCCTTCAGCTCTGCTAATTTCAAGTCCTTTAAATAACGCGGCATTTTCACTACCGATTATTTCAAGTTTTTCCGCGATCCGAATTCACTTAAATTTTCTCCACTAATTAAAGTCACTGCTCACTAAAGCACTCGAGAATATTCGATTTCACAAAACTCTCACTGTCCGTTCGAGAATTTTAGTTCCGCGATTTTACTTCGCTAATTAAAGTCACTGTTCACTAGAGCACTCGAGAATATTCGATTTCACAAAATTCTCACTGTCCGTTCGAGAATTTTAGTTTCACTTTTCCGCTCTCACAAAATTATCCGTTCCGAGAATTTTTAATTTCACTCGCGATTTTTAACCCGAATTTATCCTTGAAATCCCACTCTTCTGACACCAATTGTTGCGAGGTAGAGGTTCGCCGATTTCAAAGAAAAACACAATTCGCTTTAAAAATAAGGATAATTTATTTATTGCACTTTTATACAATTTCCCGATCACTTCGCCTTTTTCACAACACTGTCGCGTGTTTTACTATCGCTTTCTTGTACCGGTTCGCGTTCTTCCACCGATAGGTGTCGCTCAATAACTAATTGCTGGTCTGAAAGCTGCGGTATTTATATAAGGTTTTTTTCCCAATTCTCGAACTTTGTGGTGTATTCTTCGGGTGGGTATGTGTGTGTGTCCAGACTATTCCAGGTTTTACTAGAACGTTCTAGATGGCGTTTTACACAGTAGGGGATAATGTTCTACGTCATTCTCGACGATTTGAAAAGAGAGATCGAATTGCGTGGTTGCCAGATTCATAACAATATATATTTATATCCTATCGGATTGTCAGGCGGTTCTCAAAGCTCTAGCATCCAATAAACACGGATCAAGGATAGTATGGGACTGCCTTCAAAACCTAATAATCCTGTGGAAAAGGAATAAGGTTACCTTAATGTGGGTATCAGGACATATGGGAATAGCGGGAAACGAAGAGGCTGATCGCCTAGCAAAAAACGGCGCTCAAGCAAATTTTATTGGTCCAGAACCATTCTGCGGAAAACTGAAAGGGTACTTCAACCCTATTATTAGACAATGGGTAGAACAAGAACATAAAATCTACTGGAATAAACATCCAGGCTTGTCAATCTCAAAAAAATTGATTCTACCACAAAAAAAAAGTGGAGGATAAACTAAAATTCAGCAAGAAGGATATTAGTACTCTAGTCGGCGACGGGGCACAGTGGAGTAAATCACCACCGCAAAAACATGGGCTTAGCTGAAACCGACATCTGTCGCCTCTGTCTCGAAGAATCAGAAACGACTGAACACATCCTATGTCACTGTGAAGCAGTAGCTAGGAAAAGACATAATCTTACAGGGAAAGGGTTCCTTTCAACCAAAGAACTAGCTAACATGGCTCCCTTAAAGATCCTCAAATTAGCTAAAGCTATTGAGGTATGGTAGGGTGAAGGGGCTATAAGCGCACAATAGGCCGAGAAGGTCGCAGTTCTCTCTCATGTTCCCCTATTTAAATAAAAAAAAAATGGCACGCGTATTCAATAAGTCCAATAATTCGGGGAGATCCTTGATAGCGGACAAAATTTTTTTTTTTTTTTTTTTGGGGAATCCCTCATTTTCTCACATTAAAGTAAATGGTTTGTTGTTTTGGGTTCTTATAGTTGGGGAAGTCCCTATTTATAAAGAAATGTTTTATGAGGTTGCCGCTTGGTGGACATTTCAGTTGCACTTGTAAGTGAACACGAGTTCAGTTTACGTACTACGGTATATTAACACAAAATCGGTTTTTCATGGCGTCGCAACGTGTTCTAAAAAGTTTGTCAATTGACGAAAAGTATAAATTAATTCAAGAAATAGAAAGTGGATTAAAGAAAAAGGATGTAGTTTTCAAATACGGTGTTTCGGCGAGTAAAGTTTCAACGATTTTAAAAAATAAGGACACAATTATCGCATCATTTGAATCTGGTGCTGGATGCAGCAAAAGAATTAAAAATCCACTGTTCAAAAATGTCAATAATGCAGTTTTCGAATGGTTTAAAGAAGCAAGAAACCAAAAAATGCCCATATCTGGAGGAACTTTAAAGGAGAAGGCATTGGAATTTGCGAAGCAGCTTGGAGAAAACGATTTTAAGGCGAGCACTGGTTGGCTTGATAAATGGAAGCAAAGGTATGGACAAATATTTAACCAACAAAAGGTTAACCAAATTGTGTGTCATACGTACATATGTATGTTGAATTGCAGGCATGGTGTGTGTCATAAAAGGCATGCGGTGAAAGCAGTGATGTTCGTGACGAGGACTGCGATAAATGGAAAACCGACGTGGCAGTGTGCTGGAATTATGCGTCGACCGGGATTTAAACTCATGACCTTCGCATTGTAGACCAACATGCTACCCGCTAGGTTACAAACTAGCTGTATTCTATTTTGTTGCTATTCTTTTTATCACACACAACAATTTAATATATACACAACTAAAATTAAATGTATAAACAACTATTAACCGCTTAACATGAAAAATAATTACGCATTAACTTCAAATTTCTAGCTGTTATCGTCTTTTTTATTGAAATCCATTTTAACAGACATAATAAAAAAAAATTATTTAATCAGTATACTTTCAGTCATAATGCTATCGCATTTCGGAAAAATGAATAATGAAACACCACACACAAATAATGAAAAAAAAGAAAAACATTATCAAATCAACCGGAAACAGTTGGCATTTATCAGATAAATAATAAAACTGTTCTCACAGGTATATGTTATAGTATGTATGCTTGTGTGCGTATGTTCGTGAGAACTCATCAGTCCTAAGAAATTTGTTAGTTATTTATAGCAAGGACATACAACCGTGTTTTACACGCATAATTTGTACGAAAACGAAGGACATTCCATAAGGCCCAAATTATTGTTATATAAGTAAAAAAATAAATAAATAAAAATATTTTCCCCTTTCATATAATTGGTTTTTACTTATTTCCGATCCCTTCGAATACTCCTGATTTGCCAAACCCAATCCAGAACTTAGGATCTGCGTAATGTAATGAAAGAAGTCGATGTTTTCATATGAGGGTTTTATTATTTACATTCTTAATGATGAATTTCCCATTGGCTTTATTATACTCTAGATGAAATCTGAGAGTATTATAAGTTTGCCACAAAGTTTGTAACGCTAAGAAATAAGGCTCGGCGAAAAAAAATGAACGATACAGAAGTTCATATTATCACTCAAAAATCTCAAAACCAGATGTCCGTCCGTCCGTCCGTCTGTCCGTCCATCTGTCCGTCTGTCTGTCCGTGTCCTTTCTAGCTTGAGAACGCGTTGATCTAGAAAGTTCAAATTTTGTACACGTCGTTTTTGACAAAAAAGTAAGGACAAGTTCGTGAACGGGCCAAATCGCTCTACTCCATCTACCCCATCCCATATAAAATGACACAATTACGCAATTTCTCAATAAACGGCTTTTATCAAAAAGTATAAATGCTATTGATCTGAAATTTGGAACATAATATTTTCATGATGATTCCATTACATGATATAAGAATTATTTGTGCCCTCTTCATCCTTCCACCCTCTCCCATACAAACTGCACTTTTTCATGAAATGCTCTAAGCCAATTTACTCAGTGCGTATACAGTTTATCGATTTGAAATTGTGCATTAAACATTTATTTAGAATTATTAGTAAGATCAAAAAAAATTAGACGATTAGCTTTACCCTTACTACCCCCTCTCATACAAAATGACACAATTTCATAATAGAATTCGCAGTAGAATCTACCCACAGCCAGTCCTGCACTGTATCATGGGCTTATCACCCGTGATCTTAAACCTTAACTGATACGGGAAACGGATATAGCCTCGGATACGGATGGATTCTACGATAACGACTTTTGGCATTCGGCCTATGATTGGCTTTTGGAACGTTTGAACACTGAATAACAAAGGAAGGGCTGGAGTCATTCGGTCCTTACACTGCCAATCAGTGATCAACAGTGAAATGAAGTACTATAACATCCAAATCTTGGGCTTGAGCGAGGTCAGGTGGACAGGATTAGGAGATGAACGAACCCCGAGCGGAAACACCATTTTGTACGTTGGTTCTGACAGTGAAGCCAAAAATGGAATGGCGGACGTCCTTACACCGAGAGCGAGAGACAGTTCCATTAGCTGAGAACCAATCTCGGATAGGATTATCTTCGTCAGGCCCAAGAACAGTGTCACAAACGTCACAATTCTACAGTGCTACACACCAACTAATACCGCAACACACTGAGTGCCACCTTCGAGCGTGTTCCAAGAGGTGACATTATTATCATCTCAGGAGATATGAACGACCAGGTTTGCTCTGCCAACACTGGACTAGAACACGTCATGGAGAAGTGGTGACCCTTGGATCGACGCGTTACGACCTTGGATTTTCAATCAATCAAATCAATCAAATTCCTGTTAAGTCCTCCTATAGGAGCATAGGACAGAAACAACTCTCTTCCACAAGGCGCGATCCTGAGCATCGGCCTTAAGCTGTTGCCAGGAGTTTTTTATTCTTCTGGCCTCCTGCTCAACTGCTCGCTTCCATGTGCTAGATAGTTGACCAACTCGACCTCTTCTTTGAAGATTATAATCCAGAGCCTGTTTGGCGATGTTTCGCTCTGGTTTCCTCAAAGTATGACCGATACGACCTTGGATTAAGAGACTCGAAAATAGCGAACTATTTGTTGAGTTTTGTAGTACTCGGCAAATGGTCATCGGAGGAACCCTTTTTTCCACACAAGAATCACCATAAAGCATCTTGGGCTTCCTCCAATGGTGTTACTCAGAACCACATCGACTATTTGGCTATAAGTCGCCGATAGACAAGATGTCTCCTCGATGTACGAGCGAAGCATGGAGCTGACGTGATGAGCGATCATGCATGCTGGAGATTGTGCACAGCAGCTATCTGACGAACACAAATTCGCGCAAGCTCAATGTGGACCTCAAAAAAAGCGCGAGTAAACCACCATTCTACGCGAAAGGGCATCCACATTAGGCGAATATGAAATGCGCACATTGGACTCCAGTTGGGAGGCAACCAAAAAGACTTTTCTAACTAGTGCTGAAGAATCTGTGAGATATGTGCAAAGCGGTGAAAAAATCTGGATGTCGCAAGACACCTGAGACAAGTTTGGCGATCGGAAAAAAGCCATGTTGGCAATCATCTCTCAACCCGATGTCAACCAACGAACACCCGACTTGAGACGGATCTACCGTGATGCTCATATACAGCTTAAAAAGGCTGTTAGATGCGACAAGAGAAAGGCCATTGATGATCTGGCCAACTAGGTAGAATCTGCGGCTTACCTTGGGGATATGGGTTCACTATTCAAAATTATGAAACAGTTAACGAACAGGAATTTCACCGCCAACCACCCGGTGAGAGATGTCAACGGAACACTCCTTAATGTGAGTGAACACCAGTTGCGGCGATGAAAGGAATACTTCTTTGACATTTTAAACATATTGTCAGAGGAAGATATTCCAGAAATAGAACAACTACCAAACATCCAACCGCAACAATCCTCTATTAGTGACGATCCCCCTGATTGGGAAGAGATAGTTTCCGCCATTCGGTCAATGGCGGGAAGAAAGGTATAGATGGACTACCAACCGAACTCCTCAAAGCGGACCCGAAAATTGCAGCCGATATACTCCTCCGGCTCTTTACCGAAGTGTGGAATGAAGGAAGATATCCGACTGAATAGAAAGATGGCGTCATTGTGAAAACTCCGAAGAAGGTCGACTTTCGGGATTGTGGCAATTGACGTGGTATATGTTTACTTACTTCCGTATCGAAAATCACGGCTAAGGTAATTCTCAATAGGACTAGTGATGTAGTCGAGAGCACTCTCGGAGTTTATCAGACTGGATTCCGTAAAGGGTCGCCTTGTACAGACCACACAAATACCCTACGGATAATATTGGAGCAGTCCACCGAAATGGGTTCGGCACTACATCTCATGTTTGTGAACTTCGAAAAGTCTTTCGACATCGTCTAAGTTTTGAGGAGTGTCAGGTCGAAGGGGTAGGCGGTGAGAGGGAATGAGTCAAAAATTACACTGGCTAATATCTCCACTACGAACGCAGATAGGAAGCTTAAAATCATAATAGGTATAAAGAAGGTTGTATGCAAACTTTAAAAATAATGAAATTTTTTATCCATTGGCATCTGAAAAGGAGGAGCTAAAAACTAATTGTAAGCCGATTTTTTTGTTATTGTTGTTTTTTTTTTTTTTTTCAAATAATTATATTATCAAAATTACTTACCATTAAAAATGCATATTTTTACATTAAGATAGCATGCAGATCCACCAGAATCAACTTAGAGGACGGCTAATTATTGGTAGGGTAAGGGTCAGGGGGTTCAAAGAAAAACACTTACAAATGAATATCTCAACTACCTCTTAAGCTATGTAATTGAACAATAAAACATAAATTAAGCTATAGGAGCGAAATACAAGAAAAAATTTGGTCGCAGTAGTAGTGGGGGGAATCGGGGAGCATTTAAAAAATGATGTACTTTCCAAAATTTCAAAGCGTTATATCTCAAAACTGAGTACAGATATGAAATCAAAAATTCGTTGGATTGAAGAACTACATAGTTTTTAATTTTGGTAAAAATTTTAAGTAGGTGTGCATAAGATGAAGGAGGTGGCAAGCAAAAATGTCGAAAATTTTTAGTAATATTTTTAGCTTGAGAATATTAACCAAAGCGACATCTGGTTTAAGGTACCCGAAGCTCTGCAACAAATGTAATAATATAATAACAATAAATAAATTATATTACTGAACAATTTTTCGACATTTAATTTGAGTTCATCGGTTTATTTAAATACTATAGCTATACAATACTTACTTTATAGGTACAAGTAATTATTTCTAGTAATTTCACAGTAATTACGCTTAACTTACAAACTAATACATACACTTTTCATACCAAATTACAAAATTTCCAAACATTAACAAAGTCTTAATACAGAAGTTCATCAAATTTTAACTCGTTTTAGCACTAGATACGAACTGTTCAGTATTTATTGAAATATTTTAAGATTGGAAGATATTTCCTTTTTACCGTGATTTGTGTGCAATAATTTTAATTATATTTTTAAATCTTGAACTTAAATCTATTCGTATTTTATAAGAGCGAACTTTATATTACAACACGATTAAGCTTAAATATTTGAAATATATTTTTTCTTTAATCTATATCCTAAAGAAAAATGATGAACGTTGAGTTCCGCGCTGATCCAGTTTTCTCAAATATTTTAAACCATCTGCTCACCATCGCTTACTGCAGAAATGTTCTGGCTTTCTGGTTCAAATTTTATCTGAAATTGATTGCAATATGATTTCAAAATTCATTTCAATTTTTTTCATAAGGCTCAAGTCATTCTCCTGAAGTCAAATTTGAAATAAGGATTTTCAAATTACTTGGTTCCTAGAGCATTTGCAGTAAAGTTTCGATTTTTTCTTGGGCATTAAAGATTTTTATGAAACATTTCTTTAAAATTTGAATGGCCTAGTACTGTACATAATTTGTTGAATACTTTTCAATAGCGTCATTCCTCAAAAATTGCAATTTTTGGAATATCACTCTTGCTGAATTTTGGAATATACTCCACTTTTTTTTTGTGGTAGGATAAATTTCTTTGGATTAATAAGCCTGAAAGTCTATTCCAGTAGATTCTATGCTCTTGTTCAATCCACTCTCTAAGTATAACGTTGAAGTGTCCTTTTGGTTTACCGCAGAATGGCTCTAATCCAATAACATTTGTTTCTGCGTCATTTTTTGCGAGGCGGTCTGCCTCTTCCTTTTCCTCAATCCCCGTATGCCCTGGGACGCACATTAGTGTTATTTGTTCCTTTATCCCAAGATGATTAGGTTTTAAAGGCAGTGCCAAGCAAGCTTTGAGAACTGAATGACTATCCGATAAGAGAGTAGATTTGTTGCGATTGGCTCTCCAAATATTTTCTTGAATACATAGCTCCATTGCAATTAGTTCGGTTTGGAATATTGTGGCTTTCTTACCAAGAAGTTTTAAACCTTGAAGAAAAGACCTATACAGGTTCTAAGATTCAATTACATAGCTTAACAAATTGCTGAGATATTGATTTTTAAGTGTTTTTCTTCCAACCCCTCCCCCCGCCCTGACCCTCCCCCTTACAATAATTAGCTTCTATCCAAACTGATTTTAGTGGATCTATATGCCACCTTAATGGTCTCAATATATCATTTTTTTTGCGGTAAGAAGTTTCGAGTCATTTGAAAAAAAAAAATTCGGCAGACAATTCGTTTTTAGGGCCCCTCTTTTAGCACCCGAAGGGATAAAAAATTTAAATTATTTTTAAAAGTTGTCCTACAAAATCCTCTATATGT
Organism: Chorisops tibialis; assembly: GCA_963669355.1. Classification (NCBI taxonomy): domain Eukaryota; kingdom Metazoa; phylum Arthropoda; class Insecta; order Diptera; family Stratiomyidae; genus Chorisops; species Chorisops tibialis. Next base: position 40,052,418 of record OY770264.1, on the reverse strand, counting down.
ATGTTGACTTTTAGTTTCCTAGCTGTAACCATGGTTGAGATATTTGAATTCGTATTTTTCGATCTAAACGCTCCTCCCACCTCCCACTGAACCCGTACACCCCCAAAATGGGTATCCGCCTGAGATCCGCAACTATCTATAATCCTCCCAAAAATTAACTTTCTATCTTGAAGGATTTGGGAATTAATGTGCGCTGAGCGTACACACCGGCGGACGGCATACAGACAGACTGATTTTTATACTCTAGATGAAATCTGAGAGTATATTGTGTTTGCCTTACCGTTTGTAACGCTACGAAATAATGCTCGCACAGAGCCGCCAAGGGTACAGAAATATTTGTTGTCGCTCAAAAACTTTGAATCCGAGTTGCTGTCTGTCTGTCAAGCATAACTCTCGATAGCTTTGAGCTATAGTGCTAAACAGTTTTGTGTGTCATTTTTAGCAAAACAGTAACTTTAAGTTCGTAAACGGGTCACATCCCCCACTCCTTTTACCCCTCCAATACAAATTTCACGAAATTTCGAAATTTTCAGAAATTGATTTTTCTTTGTAACAATTTAAGCTATCGACTTGAAATTCAAGTCAAAGTATTATAATATAGAGGTCATTAATATGACTGAAAATTAATCCGATCCCGTCACTCCTTCTACCCCCTCCCATACAAATGCGTAATTTTGAAAATGCATTTTTTTGATTTTCATTGAAACTAGCAAAGTTAGAATTTTCGCCATAATTAATTTTATTATAATTGCAATCAGTATTGAAAAAATTATCAACTTCACCTCACTCCTTCTACCCCCTCCCATACAAATTTCGCGAAATTTTGAAATTTAAATTAAATTATTTTTCTTCGAAACTCTTAAAGCTATCAGCTTGATATTTAGCTTAAAGTATACAAATAGAAATATCAACAACGACAAAAAATGTGTTTTGATCCGTAGACTCCTTCTACTCCCTCCCATACAAATGCATAATTTTTGTTAAGTGCATTATATCGATTTTCATTAAAACTAGAAAAAGTATAAGCTTAAATTTTGCCAGAATTAGTTTTTAATAATTGCAATAAATGCTAAAAAAATTATCAGCTCCTCTTCACTCCTTCTACCCCCTCCCACATAAATATCTGCATTTTAAATTCAAGGAAAGCATTTCTTCTTCGAACATATGAGAGCTATCGACTTTGAAATTGAAACAAAGCCTGGCGTTAATGATGTCGATAAGCAGTTTCAAAATCTTACAAGCCCCTCCAATTCCTCTGCTACCTCCCATAGAAATGCCCCAATTTCATGAAAACTATGTCCAATTGAAAATAATGAAAGCTACAAACCTTAAATTCAGCACAAAATATTTTGCATACCACATTCGGTGTCATATCCAAAAATTACAAACCTTCCTCCTCTGCTTCTACCACCTCCCATAGAAAAGTCACTATTAATTATTCTTTCTCATTTCATCTAGAGTATCTATGCTTTACGCCCAATCATTATTCTGTTATGTTTTTCTTGTATATTTGGTCTATTTTAGACATGAAACGCGAAAAAACAAAATTTCAGGGTGTCAACTTTTATTTTTTCCAAGTCGATCACAATACTTTATTATTAAAATAATGAAGTAAAATTATTTCAATGCCGTTATCTCTTCTACCACTTCCCATACAAAATTTCTTAAAATCAAAAAATCTAGAGTATCGCATGATTGGGCCTTATTCCCACTTGTAGCCTTGTTATGTTTTTTTTTTATTTCGCTAGATTAGTTTAGTATAGGTTCCAAGTTCCTATTACATAGCTTGAGAGATAGTCGATATATTAATTTTTAAATGTTTTTTTTTACGTCACACCTGAACCTTCCCCTTACCAGTTTTAGCCTCTCTCTAAGCTGATTATTATTGCTTCTAAAATATAAACTCAATACGTTAAGCGCGGCCCCCCCTCCCCTTTCTCCGCACCCTACCTTATATTTCGGTAATGGTGCTCACTTACCCAATCTGTAATCCACCTAAAAATGAACTTCCCATCTTTAAGGATCTCGAAGGTATGAGTCCGGCGCACGGTGTGCGCGTATGGACAGAAGAGATTTTTTTTTATTTTAATGCTAATTTCAGGATAGCAAATTTTTTCCCCTGTGTCGATCACCATACTTTATTATTAGAATAATAAACCAAAAATTTATAGATATATAAAGTTATAATATTAATAATATATCATACCTTTACTGGCGCCATTGGTAAATAATCATTACCTCCTGTATTCATCTGAACTTTGTTGGTTAAATTCTTCACGTTTATATCGCCATTGATCTCCAAACTTTTCAATATTTTTACATAATCGTTATTTGATTGACTTTGAAACTCCGTATTCCATTTAACATTGTCGTCGTTAAGGTCAACATAATATTTCACTTCGATATCGGGCAACATAGTCGCTAATATCGTTTCGATATCCTTAAACGACGGTCTTGCTTTCCGATTCAGGTTCCAGCAATCCTGCATAATATTGTAGATAGGTTCGGTAGAATAAGCTGGTCGAGGCATTCGATAGCCTTTGACGATACTCTGGAGCCAAATAGGAAACCAGACATGATCGATTTCCAATCCAGGATATGGCGTCGTGCCCAAAGAAAACAGCTCCCAAAGAACAATCCCGAAAGACCAAATATCCGTGGACGTACTGAAGATATGATCCGTGAGACTTTCGGGCGGTAACCATTTTATCGGAACATACGTCGATTCGTTTCGGAAATATTTTCCAGTTTTGTACATCGTTCGTGCCAATCCGAAATCGCAAATTTTCACAACTTTATTTTCAGTTAGAAGAATATTCCGGGCAGCGAGATCGCCATGGACGACCTTCCTCGAAGCCAAGTAGTCCATTCCGCGAGCTATTTGAAACGACCACAGAATCAAGTCGGTTGTATTTATGTTCTTGAAATGAACATCATCATAGTTACTTTGCGATCCATTATAGGCCAATTGCAAACTATGTAATTCCGCATGCGTAAGATAATTATTCTGATTGGCGTTAATTTGATTCATGTTTTGATTCCTATTTAGAATAGACGGATCTAGTTGTCCCGTAGTCGGATTAATTTGATTAACGAAATCATCACGTTTCTTCAGCAGGTAGTGCCGCAAATTACCATATTGGCAGAATTCCACAATAATCATAAGATCGCGTCGGGCAATATTTTCAGTAACGGCACCCAGTAGATTTACAACATTAAGATGTCGCCCCATATTAGCCATGATCTTTAGTTCCGATACCAATGCCTTCATAACGTCGTTCTGAACCATTTTCTTTACCATTTTCACAGCGACCTTGGTTTCTTTCTCGTGAGCACAAATTCCTACGGCCATCGCTTCCAGGACAATTCCATAAGCGCCTGATCCCAGTAAACGACCCATTTTCAAATTATCTTTTGGAAAGTCGAAAATTCGGTTGTACGGCAGTAAGTCGGCCTGCTCGTCAAGCGGTATGGTTGGATTTAATTGATCGATTCCGCCTTCTTCAAAATGCTCTAGGCCTGCATCGCGAAGATTTTTCCGCAGTTTCCTCTCCCGATAGAAACGATAACTGATGCAAATAACGCATAAGACCAAAACCACCAAAATGATCGACAATGCAGTGATCACATCCTTCCAAGTTTTGATAGGTTTAACGCGAACGTTGAAATTGTGGGTCGTTGAATTCAATCGATTAGTTGCCGTGCATATGTAAGTGCCTGCATGCGTTTGATTCACTCTGTCAATGATGAAACTGCTGCTGACTGTATCGAATGGGTTGGGATTGCCCTCTTTCATCCATGTAATTCGAGGTTTAGGTGTGCCCGTAGCGTTGCATTTAAGATGGAGGAGCTTGTCTTCCGGCAGCTCATAGTCTTTCGACGGATCAAAATATATGATTTCTGGTGAAAGCGGTTTCTTCACTTCGACTGCAAGGAACTTACGGTCCGTAAAGCCTGTAAAGAAGGAAAATATTGTCGTTTCTTCTGGGCTACTAAAATTCGTTGAGCACTCGTAAATTGCCGATTTCGTAATATTCTTGATTGTAAGAAGTTTTCTTTTGGAATACGTTGTGTCGTCTTGAATGACCTCATAGTCATTATCCGTTTCAAGTAGTCGACTATTTCGATACCAATTTACGTCGGAGTAGTTGTAAACTGATGCGGAACATGTCAACGTTACATTATCGCCAATCACAACCTCATCCGTGAGATTGTCGTTATGTATTTTGAATGGTACATCCAGGTCGTCCAACCAGAGATTGGATATTTTATGGCTGAATTTATTGTTACTGTTTCCCTCGCAAGAGAGAACTCCAGGTCCTCGTGGTTGAAATTGAAGTGTTGATGTCACAACAAATTTTGTTGAGATTACATTTGCGCCCATCCGTTGGGTTCTTGGTTTGGCCGAACAATTATCTCTTTCTAAGGGAAATGTACATTGCGCATACAACCAGTATATTTTACAGGGAGGATTTGCTTGGCATCGGCATTTGGCTGTTACGCTTTCTCCCGCTTTAATGTAATAATCCTTTGGGAAAGTTATAATCGGCGTATGTTCAATCCAAACTCTTACGTATGTGCTTCGGCTACTAGTTAGATTGCTGGCTTTGCTTTTGACAATGCAAGTATGCAATCCTTCAGTTTCAGAAGTGACAAGTATGGTAAAATTACTCTGTACCACCTTAAGTTCAGGATTATTTTCATAATCAGTTTCCCTGGTCGGATTATCTACGTAGTGACTTGGTTTCCAACTAATTTCATAGTCATCAGTTTTTTTTAATAAAACCTCACATGTAATTGTTATGTTATCACCTACTGTTAATACCTTTGAAAAATCTATAAATCTTGGTGTATTGATAACATTTTCAAATGAATTTAATACGATTTTAAAATCAATGGACATGGTTGAGTTTTCGGGTAACTTTGGTTGACATACGAATATGGTTTGATTTATCGTAGAATTAGTCGGATAAAATTCGTATCCAATTTTTGGATCAAAATTACTTTGATTTATTTCTGGCAATAAGACTACTTCTGTGTTATTTGAACTCGGTTTGCATGGAATTACGATTTTCGTATATAAATTCCCGAAAATGGTGCGGCTCATGGTTGGTACTAGCGGACTGGCCCGATCATTAACGTAAACGTAAACTTTAGAAGCCTCGTCCATTTCTGCAGCGTATTCCAGATCCTGGTCAAAATTTAGACCACTTTTAGTTTGAGTTAACATACAGTAATAATAGCCGGTATCACTTGCGCTAACATTGGTCAGATTTAAAACTCTATCGTATATTTCGATTTTAATAATTTCCTCGTCATCGTCATCATTTAATACCGTTGTATTGAAATGACGCCAAGTTACATGATGTAAACATTGACATTTCAGAGTTACGTTTTCGCCGGCTTGTGCCAAATATTCTCCGTTTACCAATTGTCCATTGCGATCAACTATTGTCGGTATAACATCGGCAGACAAAACTTTATCTTTGATTGAACAAATAACGAAATGCAGTCCGCATTGAAGTGTAAATAAGAAAAAAATTAGGCTTCTGGCTTCCATCGTTTTGTTGAACTCTCTTTCCGGTGCGGTATGTTGGCAGTTTTGGATCAGTAGATTTCGTTTTGGTGGCTGTAAAATCTGTGACGAAAGAGCAAAATGATTTAAATTGAGAATCGAATCGAAATCATAATGATCATATTATTTCAAAATTTTACTAAAAAAGATTTAGCCAAGAACTTAGATACTGCCATCGAACTTGTGTATTTTGACAGATTTTAAATTTTTACAACAAGTTATTAGGGGCAACAGTGTTCAATCAATCAATCAAATTCTTGTTAAGAGGCATAGAATAGAAATAGCTCTCTTCCACAAGGCGCGATCCTTTACAGGCCTATATCTGTTGCCACGACTAGTTTATTCCTCCGGCCTCCTGCTCAACTGCTCGCTTCTATGTACTACATGGTCGGCCAACCCGATGTCTTCCTAGAGGATTTTAATCCAGAGCCTGTTTGTTGATCTTTTGCTCTGATTTCCTCAAAGTGTAACCAATCCACTGCCACTTCCGCCTTTGAATCTCAATGCCTATTTCAGGCTCTTCAAAAACTCACAGCTTCGTGCGATGGGAGATCTCTCTTAACTTCCAGAGATGGGAAAGGATACCGAAGACCTGTCGAACTTTATCTAGATGATCCCCAATATCCTTTTCGGCTCTGCCGTCCATGCTAACAATACTTTCGAGATAACAAGAATCTAGCACCTCTTCCACATCCTGTCCGTTAAGACAAATCGATGTGCTTGTGTTTGAACCCTTGTGCATGAAATTGGTTTTCCGCACATTTCTTTTCAGTCCCTCCTCTTTGCATCTGGAATGCAATGGAATGGAAAGGCGGTATCGAAAATCAGAAGGACGCAAAAGGGAGAACTCCTAATTCAACTTAAAGAGACGGGAGACATTACTGCCGAACTCAAAGGCGCCATTAGCGAAGCCTTAGCAGAGCAAGCGAGTGTAAGGTCCCTCACGCACCGTTCTATTATCGAAATTAAAGATGTTGATGAAGCCACAAAAGATGACATAAGCGAAGCAATCAAAACCCAGTTTGGAGTCGAAGGAGTTTCGCAAGGAGACATATTAACTCTACGAAAGGCGTACGGCGAAACGCAAACAGCAACAGTCAGCCTTCCTGCAGAAAACGCTAGAAAGTTGTTGGAAGCTGGAAGAGTTAAGATCGGCTGGGTCAACTGCCGCATTCGCGAACGAACGGAGCTTATAAAATGTTTTAAATGTCTAGAGTTTGGTCACCTAGCCAGGCAGTGTAAAAATGGAGAAGACCGCTCCAAGCTTTGTAGGAAATGTGGAACGGAAGGCCACATTGCGAAAAGTTGTGACAATTAGCCATCATGCATGTTTTGTAGGAAGGATCACCCAGAAAATGCGAAGCATGTAGCCGGCAGCAAATGCCCGATTTTTAGGAGAGCCATCACAAGTATAAAATCATGAAGATAATACAGATTAATCTGAACCACTGTAGGATAGCGCAGGATATCCTGACACAAATTGCTAAAGAAGAGGGAGCGGATATCGTCTTGATTAGCGAACCGTACAAAAATCTCAATGGAAATATCTGGATCTCTGACAAAACAAAGCTAGCGGCAATATGGATATGTGGAAAACACGCGTTCCAACAAATCAGTGAACAGGCGGAGGGCTTCGTACGAGCAAAAATAAATGGAATTCACTTTTACAGCTGTTATGCACGACCCAGCTGGACGACGAGTGAATACCACACAATGTTAGATAATCTAACGGCCGACGCACGCGGTAAGACTCCAGTGGTCATAGGCGGTGATTTTAATGCATGGGCAACAGAGTGGGGTAGCAGGCTCACCAATGCTAGAGGACGCATTTTGCTCGAGACATTTGCACCACTGGAAATAGGAATTGCAAATATCGGGCGGGGAAACACGTATCGCAGAGCAGGAATGGGATCCATCATAGACATAACCTTCGTAAGCAACTCCCTTCTACGAAATACGAAATGGCGTCTTAGCGAGCAATATATACACAGTGATCATCAAGCAATTATACTTGATGTAAAAGAAAGAAAAGCCGTACAACGACCGAAATTAACAGGCCCAAAATGGAAAAATAAGCTCTTCGACAAGGACACGTTCGAAGAAATGATAAACACCGACGTCACAAATCGAAGCGAAACAGCAAAGATCCTTGCGGAAAAACTCACCCACACTATCATCACAGCGTGCGATGCAGCGATGCCCAGAAGGACAATTAGTGGAAGAGGTGCACCATGCTACTGGTGGAACGAGGAAATAAAAACACTCAGGGCAAAGTGCTTACAAGCCCGACGCAAAGTTCAACGATCAAGGGGAAGAGTAGACTTTCAGGACCGATTAAACACTTTCAAACTAGCAAGACAAGATCTAAACAAGGCGATAAGACAGAGTAAGGCAATTTGTTTCAAAAATCTCTCTAACGAAGCGGATATAAATCCCTGGGGTATAGCATATAGGATGGTGATGACAAAGCTCAAGGGTCATAGGTCCCCACAAATAACTTGCCCGATAATGCTAAAATCAATAGTAGAGCACCTGTTCCCCCAAAGGCCATCTACTATGTGTAGCATATCCAAAAAAATCAGCATAGAGTATATCCCTGAAATTACGTCGGAGGAACTATTTGAGGCATGCGGAAGGATGGAAAACAACAAGGCACCTGGACCCGATGGCATCCCAAATATGGCAATAAAAGTTGCTGTACAAAAGAGGCCCGACATCTTTATAGCAACCATGCAAAAGTTTTTTGAGGAAGGAGTCTTTCCTGAGCCATGGAAGCTTCAACATTTGGTACTTCTACCAAAAGGAAACAAGCCTCCTGGAGAACCATCGTCATATCGCCCAATATGTTTACTTGATACGTTGGGAAAGATCCTTGAGCGAATTATTAACAACAGACTGCTCGTACTAGCAGAGGAAAAAGGAGCACTGTCAGACCACCAGTTCGGATTTAGGAAATCGCGTTCTACTATTGACGCCATAAAAGTGGTAGTCGATACTGCAGCGGAGGCGATACAAGGAGAAAGATGGCGATGGGGGACAAAAAAATATTGTGCAGTAGTGACACTGGACATTAAAAATGCCTTTAACTCGGCAGATTGGTCACTCATAAACAGATCGTTAGTTAGAATGGATACAGCACACTACATGTTGAGAATAATCGCAAATTCCTTCACCAATAGGAAGTTGAGGTACCAAACTGATGAGGGGTTAAGGTATTACAACGTCACCGCGGGAGTCCCACAAGGGTCTGTACCAGGCCCTCTCGTACGATGGAGTTCTTCGACTATCGTTGCCGCAAGGAGTAAAATTAATCGGGTTCGCTGACAACATCGCTGTTGTTATCGTGGCTAAGCACATCCACGAAATAGAGTCAGCAACAAATGAAGCCGTATCACAAATTAGAGACTGGCTAGAGTCCGCTGGTTTGGAATTAGCTGATCACAAAACGGAGGCTGTTCTAATAACAAGCCGAAAGAAAATTGAATACGTGAAGATTCAGGTCGGCAGTCAAATCATCAGATCCAAGAAGGCAATTAAATACCTAGGAGTTATGCTCGACAACAGATTAAAATTTAAAGTTCACGTGGACTTCGCGAGCAAAAAGGCGTCACAAATGCAGGCAGCCCTCTCCCGAATACTGCCAAACATCGGTGGACAAGGATATGCCAGAAGGATACTACTTTCGAGAGTAGTCAGCTCGGTTCTTCTATATGCTGCTCCGCTTTGGGCGGCGGCGCTTGCAACAAAGGAAACAAGTAAGAAGATGTCGTCAACATATAGACTCTGCGCGATAAGGACAATCAGCGGTTTCCGAACAATATCGGACGAAGCAGCCTGTGTCATAGCCGGAATGATCCCCATTGACATTCTCGCAAATGAAATGCTAAGGATATATGAAAGAAGATCCTCGATTCAACAAGAGGCAGCTGTTACGAGGAAAATAAAAGGAGAGGAAAAGGCAACATCAATAGCTATGTGGCAAGCCAGATGGGACAATGCTACAAAAGGCAGATGGACCTTTAAGCTAATTCCCAAAATTGAGGTCTGGACAAAGCGGGTGTATGGGGACTGGAACTACCACATCACGCAGTTCCTATCAGGTCACGGCGGCTACCGCAAATACCTACATAGGTTCGGACACGATGATTCGCCTCTTTGTCCAAATTGCCCAGATCAAGAAGAAGACACCGAGCACGTGGTTTTCAACTTCAGTCGCTTCGGAGAATGGAGAAATAATATTCCGAGTCCACCATTCATCATTGACTATATGATGGAATCAGAGGAAAATTGGATGGAAATTTGCACACTCGTAACGAATGTGCAAAAGGATCTTCGGAGAATCGAGAGAGAAAGGAGAGCAGAAGCAATATAAGGAGCACAGCATAAAATGCTAGCCTGCCCCGCGAAGTAATACCTAACGGCAGTCCCGCGGGGAGAGTGGTTGAAGTCTGTGTGCGGGGGTGTGGTTTAGTACGCAGGCACATATCGGCTGACACTTCTCTGTTAGGATCAGGTATGTGAATCGTGCATGCCAATGGTATCTAACGAAGATTCCACACCTCCCTGGCGTAACCAAAAAAAAAAAAAAAAAGCATCTAGAATGCAACGAGCGAACATTTGACTCTAAGTCCGAACGGTGACTGAAACTCGACTCGACGACATCAAGATATTTTGGTTTATGGGGAAAAGAGGAAAATTAAATTCATTTCTGCACCCAGTGAGGCCCAAAAACTGGGAGCGGGGCAAAAAGCTAACTGTCGGCTGATTAATATTTATAATTAAGATGAAATCTGATAGTATTTTATTTGGCTCTAAAGTTTGTAACGCTAAAAAATAAGGCTCAGAGAAAAAATTAAAGATACAGAAGTTAATAGTATTACTCAAAAATCTCAAAACCAGATGTCCTTCCGTCCGTGCGCTTTGTAGCTTGAAAACGCGTTGAGATAGCTAGTTCAAATTATTTGCGTCCTCCCTCTCCTTCCACCCCTTCCATACAAACTACACTTTGTCATGAAATTCTCTAAGACGATTTTCTCAGAACATATAACATTTTTCGAGCTCGTATTTTGTAATAAATACTTAATTAGTATCAGAAAAAAATATTTGATTAGCTTCACTGCTTCTACCCCTCCCATACAATATGACACAGTTTCACAACTTCACAAAAAATCGATTTTCTTGAAAAGTATGACCGGCACTAGTCTGAAATTTAAGGGATGTCAATTTTATAATATTCCTAGTTATTTCTGAATAAATCACTAAAATCCCCTCCACTCTTTCTACTACCTTCCATATAAACTGCACATTTTCACTAAATCTAACACACCAATTTTCTCAGTTCTCATTACATTTTTGGGGTAAGCATTTTGTATAAAACATATTTATAGCTACTTTAGCATGATGGGGAAAAAATAGTTCAATGCTATCACCCCTTTCTAACACTATCCATACAAAATTTCTTAGGATCACAAAAAGTTCTATTTCATCTAGAATATCGTAAGATTGCGCTTTACGCGCAATCGTAGCTCTATTATGTTTTTAAATAATTATGTCTGTAGAACTACTTGACACAAAAAATTATTATTTTAGGAACAATTACGTATCTTAGAGATCCTCTATAATCAATTAAAAGAGAAGCCAATAATTGTAAGGAGGAGAGTCAGCTAGGCTGTAGCCTCGTGGATAGTGTGTTGGTCTTATAATGCGAATGTCGTGAGTTCAAATTTCGATCGACAAATATAATCCCAGCACACTGCCTGATTGAATATACCTTGGTTACCTCAATCAAAATTAAAAAAAATGTAGAAAGAATGTTGTACAAAGGGCTAACAACCCATGGGTAATAAGCAATGGAGAAAATGTTACAAATCCTGAATGTCGGGAGGCTAAGGCCCGATTTGCGCTGTAGTGCCGTCGTAGAGCGAGCAGGGGTGCAAAGGAAAACACTATAAAAATAATATCTCAACTATATACAAAATTTCAAAACGTTATAAGAACCCCCCCAGTGACACTTTCCCTTGCTATTATTTGCCTCCCTCAAATTTAGTGATAGTGGAGCTATACACTACCTAAATGATTCTAAAATATGAACTTTATGTAGTAGTTCCAAAGATATATACATTTAAAAAAAATTTAGCGACAATGTGTTTTTTAGCTTCCCCCCCCCCCTCCCCCTTTCGAGCCCACACAGTATAATAAAATTAATTTATTTTTGATTTTTTAGCCCATAAAACAATTATTAAGTTTCAGCTTTTTATCTGCATTGGTAGCGGAGTTATTAGCAAGAATAGCTATTGACGATTTCCCATCCGGGCCTCCCCTTCTACCTGACACTCCCCAAAATTAAGACAATAGAACACACTTGCCCAACTTACAACCCACCCAAGAATGAACTTCCTATCTTCAAAGATCTTGGAGATATGAGTCGATATGTGTGGCATAAGGCGGATGCCGTACAGGCGGACTGATTTTTTTTTTGCATTTTTAGGCTATTTTAGTCATGACAGGCAAAATAACAAAATTTTAGAGAGGCGAATTTTTTTTCTGAGTCCATCCCAATAGTTTATTAATAATATAATAAAGTAACACTGCTGGTCTAGTAGATACTTCAGAAAACGTACTTGGAACCAACGGATATGTATATTGACGTTGAATCACTTTTCAAAAACATTTAAGTATCACCAGGAAACTCATCCCGGATAATAGGTATTAATTAATAGAATTTTTTTTAAAGAATACTTTACTTTCAGCTCTACGAAAACTCAACAGGCAAAAGGAAGGTGCTGCAATGGATCTCCAATTTCACCAGTGGTAGCGAAAAGAAAATTCTTGGAGGAGCTCAAAAAGAACGCGCTGGACTCAGCTCCATTCAATCCGAAATTATATCTAAGTTAAGTGGATGATACCTTCATCACTTGGCAACTTGGGAAAGAAGCACTAAACAAAATTTGAGCATACCGAAACTCACATAACGAGAAAATTAAATTCACCTTGGAAACACAATGCAACGGGAAACTGCCATTCTTAGAGGTGCTAGTGAAAGGATTTATTCGTCGACAAGTTTCGGGGAAGATTAGGTTAGGTTCGTAGATTGGTCGGATATCAGTGTACGTATGCCACCAGTGGGCCCATTGTACGTCCCCGTATTTTCACTTTAACTGCCATAACTATTCAGCTTCATCGGTTCAAGGGACCGAAGATCATTCAACTCGTTGAAGAATTACTCTCTGAGATTTTGTGTTCGAATTATTTGAAAGAATGGGCCATAGCAGAGTAATACAGTGCTCTATAAACTTATCCTCCTTACCGCATCCTCTTCGTAAGTCCTCGGTTATCAAGCGGAGTCTTCGAGCTTGTATTTTAAGAAGACAGTGAACCGCGACTATACCTACTAGTGTCCGTAGGAGTTTCGGTCAAAACTCAATATTTTCATTGATTCCCTCTAACAACCCAACCCCCCAGTATCTTTGTGGTGTTACAAGACTCGCTTTGTAACCATTTGAGATTTTTCCTACTCACAATTTGTTAGCATATATTGTCTTAGTGACTCTTGAGGCAATGCAAGCATCTTCCATTTTCTCAATGATGGCAGCGGCAGATACGGTTCTCTTCAACCTGTCCGTCATTTTGCTTTCAGGTACTTCTCGATACACCGGGAAACCAACAAAGCGGCAAAGTGCAAGTTCCCTCAAATCTTCCAAAGTGTGCATGCAATGATTCAAGCATCTTGAATTCCAGTTGTAAGCGGAGAGGGCCTTTAGTGCAACCTGGCTGTCCGTGTAAGAACTAATTGGCTCACCATTTACCATATGTAACGATTGATAGCATGATACTGATATAGGTACATCCGCATAACCATACCAGGCTTGAATCCCTATTTCTTCCTAGTTTTTTTTTTACATATAAAGAAGGCACTAATTGCTTTCTTAATTTTTTCTTCAGCATTCCATCGTCATCTGATTTTCCTAAACTAGATGATTCTCAGATAAGCTACTCTATCAGAAACGCTTAGAGTAATTCCCCTAATTCATAGCACATTGAAACTTTCTATACGTCGTTTTTTAACAAATAGTATTAGTATAGACTTATCAGGGTTGATTCTAAGTCCACATGAATTAGACCAACCGGTAAAAGATTCAATGCACTTTGCAAGTTTGGGGGTGCATAGGAAACCAACCCTCACCTATAGATATCTCCACGCTTATTCACATCACTACAGAAGTCAAAAAGTTCGCGTACTGTAGAGCCTAATACACAGAGCCAGAAGCATAACTTCCGTGTAGCTTTGGAAATGAAAGGAAACAGTTGAATCGCAGCAAATGAATACAAAGCTAGCGAAATAAACAAGGTCTGGAAACCAATGAAGCATCCAAAGACAAACGAACGAGAAGACACTGAACAAGAAAATACAGACAAACGATGAGTAAAACTACCCAAGGCACAACGGATAAAATAGGGAAAATCCTTCGGAAAACCATCAACATCACAACAAAATTCTCAGCACCTGCTACTATCCGGGGAGTTTTATGAAACCAGAACGACAAAAAACCATTGAAGACTAATGGAGTGTACAAAGCATCTTGCGGCTCAAGTTTAAAATGTGCATAGGACAAACGGAACGCACAGTGCAAACAAGGTCCCTCGTTTGTGACTAGGACTAGACATAAGGTTCTTCGTCAGACTATTATACTAGCCGGCTAATATCCAGCAAAACATTCAACTGGTACATGCAGAAATTGCGTAAAAAAATAATGCAATTGTCAAAAAAGGATTCGACGAAACTTCAGCAAGATGGATCAGTGAAACGCTAACCTTCCGCGAAGTTGAGACAACTATAGACACCGAAACCATCACGAATAAAGTTGAGAAAGGTTGTATTATTTCTACTGTGGTGCCTGGTAGTAGATGATTTTCTAAATATTCTTAGCAGCAGTGTATTGACTGTAAAAGCATATGGTATCCTTTCTTCTTTTTGGACGTTAAGAAAGATCTCTTTTCGCACAAAACTACGAGTGTTTGACGCATACGTCAATTCCGTCTTCTGATATGGTTGTACTACGTAGAAAGTGACCGTTCAACTTACCCAGAAACTGCAGACTTTCGTGAACCAATGCCTCTGATGTACTTGAGAGATATTCTGGCCAGACATGATCTCTAACAAAGAACTTTAAAATACAACTGTACTGAATAAAATAGGCATTGAGACTCAAAGGCCAAAGTGGATTCTCTATGAGAAAAGCAGAAAAAAACATAGCCAGACAATCTCTAAGTTATAAGGGATCGTCGGGGTGATCGACCATGCAGCACTTGGAAAGGATTAGTCAAAGGAAAGGCTAAAGGCTGAAATAAGTTCTATCAGCAACCGTAATGACCGAAACTCTATCAAAAGTCGTGGCTTGTCAATCATTTAATTTCTGAAACTATTTAGTGTAACTATTCAACTCACCCAAAGTTCAATTATTTAATAAATTAGCTGTATTATCTTTTTCGATTATTGAAAATATTCAAGGTTGTACACTCGGGAATTACACTAACAAACATTTCATCACTTTTATTTCGCAGCTTCGTTTATTTTTAAATTTGCTCACGTTTCTCTTTCGATACAGTTTTTATTTCGTTAAAGTCTGAAATTTTGGATACTGAAATTCACTTTTCACTCATTTGTACCACTTTTGAAAAGGTAGTACCGCATGAAGTTACTATAATTTGAAGTCACATAGCACTATCCCAGTATTGATGTTAAGCAATCCTTGGGACTATACAACCGATTCAGTCACTCAAGATAGTTATTAAAAAGTTAAAAAAAACACTAGTTCATTGACAGAATAAAAACTTTCATGCAACACTATTTTCAAAAGAATATCAAAAAAAAAAAAAAAAGAATTCAGCTCAACTTTAAATTGTTATCATCATCGTGTGCGGAGGCTATTATGGACTGGTGCACTCCGAATGAAATATTTACTAAATCTTTGGAGCAGCATAACACGTTGTACTTCTTATCAGTAATTTAAGCTAAAATTAAAACATAAGGAAATTGGAGACCATCACGAGAAAACTATTTACAGAAAGTATAATGCAACACATAAAAAATAAACTGCCAACAAGTCGGGCGAAACTTTATTATTCTTGGGACAAGTTACGGATGTCAATATGCAGGTAAGAGTAGTTAGGGAAGACTAAATGAAAGAAAGTTCTTGGGCTGTTGTCAATTTAACAAAATTTCATTCGTTTCTGCAAGTTTGGGTTTTTATGAGGGGAGGAGGAGGGGTAATAGTAAGGGTGGGTGGATGTTAATCGGTTTTTAATTGATTTCTTGAATCATGATACTCTAGATGAAATAAGAAAGAGTTTACTGTACCGGAAAATATACCATCTCAAATTTTCTCCAATATTAAAAACAACTTTTGTATGGTAGGTGGTAAGAGTAGATGGATTTTTGTATATAACACGGAACGTAGTATACAAAATTTTTCATGCTGAATTTAAAGTTTGTAGCTTTCATAATTTTCGAGGAAATCGAACAAATTTGTCTGAATCTGTGACATTTGTATGGGAGGTGGAAGAGAAAGTGGGAGAGTTTGGATGATTTGAAACTGCCTAATCACATTGCCTTGTTACTCAAATGTTCGAAGGAGAAATACATTTCTTGAATTTTCAGTACAAAAAATTGTATGGGAGGTGGTAGAAGACGTGAAGCGAAGTTCATATTTTCTTAGCATTTATTACAATTATTTAGGGATAAGTTCTGGCAAAGTTTGAAGTTTGTAATTTTCTTAGTTTCAATGAAAATCGATTAAATGCATTTACCAAAAATTGTGTATTTGTATGGGAGGGGGTTCAAGGAGTATTTTAATCAAAACCAAATTTTTCGACATCAATGATATTTATAATAGTATACTTTTCTCAACATTTAAAGTTGATAGCCTTGACGGCTTTGAAGGAAAATAATGCAGTTGAAATTCCGAAATTTTGTGAAATTTGCTTGGGAGGGGGTAGATAGAGTAAGGTGAAGTTGATAGCTTTCAAAATATCGGTTGCAATTGTAATTACATTAATCGTGAGAAAAATTGGTTCTTTTAGCTTTACTAGTTGCAATGAAAGCCGAATAAATGCATTTTTGAAAAATGTGCATTTGTATGGGAGATGGCAGAAGGAGTAAAAGGATCAGATCAATATTTTTTGACGTCAATGATATTCGCATCGTTATACTATAACCTAATTTTACTTTATTATTCTAATAATAAAGTATTGTGATCGACACATGAAAAAAAAAATTTGCTACCCTGAATTTTTTTTTCGCATTTCATGACTAAATTAGCCTAAATTGCAAAACAAAAAAAATCCGTCCCGCCGTACGCCGTACATATGGACTCATATCTCCGAGACCATTAAAGGTACAATGTTCGTTTTTGGGTGGATTATTGATTGGGTAAGTGAGCTCTATTTTCTAAATTTTGGGTGGTGTTAGATGGAAGAGGGAGGCGGGGGGAGGGAAAAAGTCGAAAACTACACTTGCTAATATCTCCACTGCGAATGCAGATAGAAAGTTGAAAATCAGTAGAGATATAGAGAAGGTTGTGGGACAAACTTTAAAAATAATTTAATTTTTTTATCCATTGGTGTCCGTAAAGGGGGGGGGGGGGGCTAAGAACAAATTGTCGGCCGAATTGTTTTTTCAAATGATTATATCTTCGAAATTACTTATCGTAAAAAAATTCATATTTTGGGACCATCAAAATGGCATAGAGTTCCATTGGAATTAGCTTAGAATTATTCTAACGGGGAGAGTCAGGGGTGTTGCAAAGAAAAACACTTAAAAATGAATATCTCAACTATCTCTTAAGCTATATAATTGAAACTTGGAACAAGGTATATTAAGCTATACTAGGAAAATACAAAATATAACATGTTGAAATAATAGTGGTGGGGGGAAATGCGAAGCATTTCAAAAATGGCGCACTTTTTAAAATTTCAAATCCTTATATCTCAAATCATTTCGAATAATGAATGATGAATTTTGTTTGTGAGGACGAGATAAAAGCAGAGGGGAGGTTTGTAATTATTGTATATGATACCGATATTGTATGCGCACTGAATTTAAAGTTTGAACCTTTCATAATTTTCAACGAGATTGGATATTATTTTTCTGAAATTGAGAAATTGGTCTGGGAGGTGGCAGAGCTAGTAGAACGTTTTTGATGATCTTTAAACTGCGACATTTTTATCGCCATGCTTTGCTCCATTTTTAAAGTCGATATCTCTCATAGGTTCGAAGGAGAAATGCTTTTCTTTAGCTTTTAATGTTGAAATTTGTATGGGAGGGATTTATGTACTTGACAGGTTTGATTTGATGAAAAGATTTTCAACTTCACCTCACTCCTTCTACTTCGTCCCATACAAATTTCACGAAATTTCCAAACCTCAATTAAATTATTTTTCTTCGAAAATCTCCTTGCTATCGAGTTGAATTTTTGAGCAAAGTATAGTAATACAATTATCATTAACGTCGAAAAGTTTTTTATCCGTATACTTACTCTATCCCCTCCCATACAAATGCATAATTTTGTTAATTTTTCGAACATATCAGAGTTAACGAATTGGAAGAAAGCATGGTAAAAAGTAAGTTGATAAGCAGTTTAAATATCGTCCAAAACAATTGCTTGTACCACCGAGTACAAAAGTCAATAATCATTTTTTAAAAGTATTTGTGATGACGTATTTTCCAGTACATTAACCTCATTCCAATTTTATCTAAAGTATCGCCTGATTGGGCTCTACGGACAATCATAGTTCTATTGTGTTTTCTATTATTCTCAAAAAGACTGAATTTTACTGTACGCCACCGATATTTGTTCTGCGTTGTTTTGAAATGCATTAACTCATTATTTAAAAGTAATAGTCTGCTTCGGGCCTAGAGATTAGGTAAAGATTAGCTTTATATTCAAACAAGGAAAACAAAATTGTTTGCTAATTTCTATGAATCAGAGGTATTGGTAAAATTATTATCAATAGTTTTTCGACGAAACCTTATCATTTATGTTCATTTTTCCATGGAATTTCACAAACACAGTGAGATTTTGCATCAAACGTATATTTTACATAATATACCACTTTCCTGCCATTAACCGATTGGCGGAATATAGGGGATTGTTTTGGATGAATGTTTGGCAATTGTTCTCTTTCTGGATTATCTGCCACTGACAAGATGCTTAAGATATCAGAGATGTATTCGTTCCCTCACCGTAACCGGTCGTCACTCATATTAATTAGAATTCCGTTGACGTTGTTGTCGGTGAATTTCCTGTTCGTCAACCATTTCATAATTTTAAAGAGGGAGCCCATATTCCCAAGGTAAGCCGCGAATTTCGCGTTATTGGCCGGATCTTCAATGGCTCTTCTCTTGTGGCGCCTTCCTAAGCAGTACGTAAGCATCGCGGTAGTGCCGTCTTAAGTCGGGAGCTCTTTGGTTGACATCGCGTTGAGAGATGATTGCCAATTTGGTTTTTTTCCCGACCGCCAAACTTCGCTCATATATGTTGCGACATCAAATGTTTCTCACCGCTTTGCACATATCCCATAGATCGATCATCACTTCTTAGAAATTTATTCTGATTTCCTTCTACTTATCACCCAGTGTGCACTCACTTTTTTGTTGGGGTTTTCAAAATTACTCACATTGATCTTGTTCTTGATCTAAAGAATCTGTGGCCATTGGACTACTGCTGTACACAATCTCAAGCAGGCAACCATCAAGTGGTGATCGATTTTCACGCCAACTTCCCGCTTTGCTCAGGCATCGAGGCGACATTTTCTCCATTGGCTACTTATGGGCAAGTTGGTTTGGTTAACACCACCACGGTAAACTTAAAATGTTTAATGGTGACTCTTGGTTGGAAAAAAGGTCTCCCCGATGACCAATAGTCGAGTACTACTAAACTCCACAAATAAATCACCGTTTTCGGGTCTCTTAATCTGTGTGTGTTGTGACGCGTCGACACAAGAGTCACCATGCTTCCCATGATGTGTTCTTGTCCAATGTTGTCCGAGCCAACCTGGCCATTCAATCTCCTGAGATGATAATAATATCAACTCTTGGAACTCGCTCGAAGGTGGCACTCTGTTGGTTATAAAATTCCTCTTTATCACCAGGTGAATATAAATTTGCCATTTTTAGGGCAAGCAGGACAGGCTATGAGTGTATTCTACTGCCCCATCCCAACGGGGATCTAATGTTACATAGTAATTTAAAATCTATATAAATATAATTGTAGTGTCTGTCTGTGATTTGTTTATAAATGGCTATAAATAAGTTTTTTGCTTCATTTTAGCAATAACTAAGCAGAATTTAACGTTTTTAAAAAATTTCTCTGTCTGTCTGTCTGTCTGTCTTTCCGGCTTTCACGCAAAAACGGCTACACCGATTGCAATGAAACTTTCACAGATTATTAGCTCTGCCTCTGGGAGTAATCTGCTTTAGGTTTTATTTTTCTCCCCTCACGTCCTCTATCCCCTCCCATACAAAGTGACTCATTCTCAAAAACTTATAATAATCAAATTTTCATGGAAACTATGAAAGCTATTAATTTGAAATTTAAAATATATTATTTCTATTATAAATGCAATCTTAAAGTATATAAATAGTTTGAATCCCCCTTCCACCACCTCCCATACAAACTAAACTTTTTCATGAAATACTATACTCCAATTTTCTCAGTACGTATAACTTTGATCGAGATAAGATTTTGTATTGAATCTTTAATTAGCATTTTTATTAATGTCAGGAAAAAACTAACCAATTAGGTTTACTCCTTCTACCCCCTTCCATACAATGTGGCACAATTCCACGACTTTGCAAAAACTCGATTTTCTTGAAAAATGTTAATCTAACTAATCTAAAATTTAAAACACATCAACTGTATAGTGATTCAAGTTGTTTCTAGAAAAATTACCAAGAACCCTCCACTCCTTCTACCACCTCCCATACAAACTGCACTTTTTCATGAAATACTCTAAACCAATTTACTCAGTACGTATAACTTTGATCGAGCTAAAATTTTCTGATGAATCCTTAATTAATATTATTATTATTATCGAGAAAAAATTAACCAATTAGCTCCACTCCTTCGACCCCCTCCCATACAATCTGACACAAATCCACGACTTTGCGAAAATTCGATTTTCTCGAAAAATGTGAATGTTACTGTTCTGAAATATAAAATATATCAGTTTATTGATAATTGTAGTTGCTTCTAAAAAAATAACTAAAAATCCTCCACTCCTTGCACCATCTCCTATACAAACTGCACTTTTTCATGAAATATTCTAAACCAATTTTCTCAGTCCGTATAGCTATGATCTAGCTGGAATTTTGTACTAAACCTGCAATTAGCATAGTTAATATTATCGGGAAAAATTAACCGATTAGCTTTACTCCTTCTTCCCCCTCCCATACAATGTGGCACAATTTCACGAATTTGCAAAAACTCGATTTTCTTGAAAAGTGTGAATCTAACTGATCTAAAATTTAAAACACGTCAATTGCATGGTTATTATAGTTGATTCTAGAAAAATTACCAAAAACCCTCCACTCCTTCTACCACCTCCCATACAAACTGCACTTTTTCATGAAATACTCTAAACCAATTTTCTCAGTACGTATAACTTTGATCGAGCTAAAATTTTGTGATGAATCCCTAATTAGTATTATTATTATTATTGGGAAAAAATTAACCGATTAGCTCTACTCCTTCTACCGCCTCCCTTACAATATAACACAATTTCACGACTTTGCAAAAACTCGATTTTCTTGAAAAGTGTGAATCTAACTGATTTAAAAATTTAAAAGATATCAATTGCATGGTGATGATAGTTGTATCTAGAAAAATTACCAAAAACCCCCCACGCCTTCTACCACCTCCCATACAAATTTCACAATTTCACTAAATCAAATGCACTAAGTTTCTCAAGCTACTTATTCAGTTTTTCAAGCTTAAATTTGGTGCAAAATATTTTTATAGCTACTCTAGCATGGTGTGAAAAAAATTAATTTAGTACTGTCATCCCTTCTATCACTCCCCACACAAAAATTCTTAAGATTACAAAAATTTCGATTTCATCGGTAGTATCATATAATGGGGCCTTACGCACAATCGAAGTCCTGTTATGTTTTTAAGCTTAATGTCATTTAATTTGGGGTTTTTTCAATTAACACAAGCTACAACTATTCACATGTCCTTAACACGTATACATATGATCTCGATTCACGGGTTCGATTTGATCACGAGCCTCTCCCATTCAAATGCGAGTATCAGGCTACCATTCTTAATAATTTATGGTTCTGACTCCAACAAAATATAAAACATTGTGTTCAGAGAGCCATTAAAGTAAGCGGATTATATATTCCATATAATGTATTACTAACTACATTCTCAAAAATTGCTTATTAATGGGATTTTTATGCGGACGAAGTCGCGGGCGTTTGCTAGTAATAAATATAAAATATGCTCCTGAAAAAGAAAAGTTTTCGAGCAGAAAAACTTACCTAAATTGCTATTATTACTAGTATTCAACAGTAGCATTTGTACATGGGAGAAGGCAGATGGGATGAGTTGTAGTAAATGCTGATGAAGTGCCTTACAAGATATCATACCCTAGTGATAGTTATCTCCAAAAATTGTGCTGTTTTTTTGAATCCCAGTCTCCATCTCCAAGAAGATTGATGATTTGGACGGAAAGCCTCTCCTCATGTGGGGTGCTATGTGGAATAGAATGAATACGAGTAACTAGCGCTTTAACTGAACCTACCACTAAATATAGGCCTGACACTACTAGAAATACTCGGTACACACTAACACTACTCTTCTAATAGAGTTTGGATAATGCAATAATACAAACAGTTCAGCGTGAGCTTAGAAATACTAGAAGGCAATATAAAAATGTAAAAAACAGGCAAACTTGAGTTTGAGTATGGACAAGATTTTGAATAAATTACTCATTACAATCGAAAATAAATATGACTTTCATAAATAACATTTCATTATGATTGTGTTTACTTCATAAAAGAAACATAACAAGGCTACGATTGCGCGTAAAGGGCAATCTTACGATACTCTAGATGAAATGGAATTTTTTGTGATCCCAAGAAATTTTGTATGGGGAGTGTTAGAAGGGATGATAGCATTGAACAAATTTTTCCCCATCATGCTAAAGTAGCTACAAAAATTTTTTATACAAAATGCTTACTCCAAAAATTAAATGCGAATTGAGAAAATTAGTGAGTTAGATTTAGTGGAAATGTGCAGTTTGTATGGGAGGTGGTAGAAAGAGTGGAGGAATTCTAGCGATTTTTTCAGAAATCCCTAGAAATTATAAAATTGACATCCCTGAAATTTCAGACTAGTGCCATTCATAGTTTTCAAGGAAATCGTTTTTTTGTAAAGTTGTGAAACTGTGCCATATTGTATGGGAGGGGGTAGAAGCAGTGAAGCTAATCAAATATTTTTTTCTGATCTTAGTGATAATACTAATTAAGTATTTATTACAAAATATGAGCTCAATAAATGTTATATGTTCTGAGAAAATCGCCTTAGAGCATTTAATGAAAAAGTGTAGTTTGTATGGGAAGGTGTGAAAGGAGAGGGAGGATGCAAATATTTTCTCTACCGTAGATTTTAATTATTATAAAAGTAATATAACCCAAAATTCAGACTAATAACTTTTATACTTTTCGAGTAAATTCATTTAATATCAAATTGCGAAATTGTGTCATTTTGTATGGGAGGGGGTAGAAGGAGTGAAGCTAATCGTCTAATTTTCTTAACCCTACTAACAATTTTAAATAAATATTTGGTGCACAATTTCAGCCCGCTAAATCTTATACGCACTGAGTAAATTGGCTTAGAGAAATTCATGACAAGTACAGTTTGTATTGGAGGTGATAGAAGCAGGAAAAGGACAAGCATAATTTTTTTACGATAGATTGATATTATCATAAAAAAAACATATTCAAAATTTAAGGCTAATAGCTTTTATACTTTTTGTGCAAATCCGTTTATTGTCAAATTGCGCAATTGTGTCATTTTGTATGGGAGGGGGTAGAAGGGGTGAAGCTAATCGTCAAATTTTTTTTCGCCTTACTAACAATTTTAAATTAATATATGGTGCACAATTTCAGCCCGGTAAATTTTATACGCACTGAGTAAATTGGCTTAGAGTAAATCATGACAAGTACACTTTGTATGGGAGGTGGTAGAAGGAGGGGGAGGACATGCATAATTTTTTTACGGTAGATTGATATCATCATAAAAGTATTATATTCAAAATTTCAGGCCGATAGCTTTTATACTTTTTGTGCAAATCCGTTTATTGTCAAATTGCGCAATTGTGTCACTTTGTATGGGAGGGGGTAGAAGGGATAGAGCGATTTAGCCCGTTCACGAACTTGACCTTAATTTATTGGCAAAAGCAACGTGAACAAAATTTGAGCTTTCTAGCTCAACGCGTTCTCAAGCTAGAGAGTGAACGGACGGACGGACGGCGGACATCCGGTTTGGAGATTTTTGAGTGATAATATTATCTTCTGTATCATTAATCTTTAATACTCTCGGATTTCATCTAGAGTATAAAAAGAGGTGAGAAAATCCAAATTTCGGACAAAATTTCCCGAGCAATAGCTGTCATTCATTGTTCAAACTCTATTAAGAGAGAAGTGTTAGTGTGTATCGAGTATCTCTAGACACTACAAACTGAAAATTGGAGTTTGCTTCAAGCAAAGCGCTAGACTATACTGATTCATTAACTATTCCTTCGGATCCTGGAATGTACGACAAGTAAACAAATACAACATAAACATCACTACACTTCAAGAAACTAAGATGATTAGTGAAGAATTGAAGATTACAAACATTAGGGGCAGACAAATTTTAAATAAACTGCCAACAAGTCGGGCGAAACTTTATTATTCTTGGGACAATTTGCGGATGACTGCAACGTCAATATGCAGGATAAAGTGGTTAGGGAAGGCTAAGTGAAAGGGAGTTCTTGGGCAGGGCTGTTGTTAATTTAACAATATTTCATTCGTTTCTGCAAGTTTCGGTTTTAATGAGGGGAGGAGGAGGGGTAATAGTAAGATTGGGTGGATGTTAATAGCTTTTTAATTAATTGCTTGAATCACGTCCAATATTCTCTGTATAGAAAGTCAGTTTCATAGACGAAGTTGCATAGAATTTTCATAAAATTCGCTGTACTCTAAATTCACAAAACCGAACATTTGTATGGGAGGGGATAGAGCGGGTAAGGGAATCTTAAAACTTGTGATGCAGTTTTATTTCATTTCTCTTGTAAGGTACTTGTACAAAATTTCAAATTCGTAGCTTTTAATTTGTTGGTTATTAGTTGATTTAATGAAATTGGTCGAAAACATACTTTTGTATGGGAGTGGGTAGAAGGGCAAGCGCGATTTCAAAAATTTTAACGCCATTTCATTTTAATTATTTTTGTAAGTTTTTATGCAAAATTTCAAATTGATAGCTTTTAATAGTTAGCTGATAATTGATTTCTTAAAAATGGTCGAAAAATTAATTTTGTATGGGAGGGGGTAGAAGTCTTAAAGGTTTTCGACCAGTTATTATTTCGTATATTTAGGAATTTTTTTTTAAACGCATTTCGCAAATTTTCAAGTTTCTACCTTAAAATTTCACTCAAAAATTTTCAGTTTATGTGTTTTTTTCAATGCACATGAAACACCTTGTGCACGTTAGACCGGGTGGGTAGGTTTATAAGAATTATGGATCAAGCTATTATTATTTTTGTATGTACATCAAATAGAGGTATTCACATGCAAAATCTCAACTTTGCATCTTTCACCAGAGCCCTAAAAAAATTACTCAAAATTTTCGACATTTTTGCTTATCATCTCTCTCCCCGTACACCTCCCAACTTAAAACTTCTACCAAAATTAACCAATATGTAGTTCTACATTCTGACAAATTTTTGTTTTGATATGTGTACTATTTTTTGAGATATAAGGATTTGTAAATTTGAAAAGTGCGCCATTTTTTAAATGCTCCCCATTTCCCCCCACTACTATTATTCCGACATATAATATTTTTTTTGTATTTTCCTAGTATAGCTTAATATACATTTTAAGTTTCAATTACATAACTTAGGAGATAGTTGAGATATTAATTTTTAAGTGTTTTTCTTTGCATCACCCTGACCCCCCCCCTTACAATAATTAGCCACTTTCGACGCTGATTCCAATGGAACTATATGCCACCTTGACGGTCAAATCATTTGAAAAAACATATTAGAATAATAAAGTAAAATTGACAAACCTTTGATAAGCCGGAGACTTGAAGTTAGAGTTTAAATGCATTTCGCGAATTTTCAAGTTTCTGCTTTAAATTTTCGGTTTTAGCGTTTTTTTTCATTGCACATGAAACATCTTGTGCACGTTAGACCAGGGGAGCCGGTGCATAGCAATTGTGGAACAAATAATGTTTTTTTTTATGTACATATATCAAATATATGTATCCAAAGGGAAAATTTAAACATTGTATCTATCACCACAGCCTCACTCAAGATTTTCGACATTTTTGCTCACCACCTCTCTCCTCTAACACCCCCCTACGACAAATTTTGCCAAAATTAAAAACTATGGAGTTAGAAATTTTGGAAAGTTCCCATTTTCCACGCTACTATTATGACCAAATTTTATATTTTTCTAGTATTTCGCTAGTATAGCGTGATATATGTTCCAAGTTGTGCTTAAGAGGTAGTTGAGATATTAATTTCTAAGTGTTTATCTTTGCACCCCCTGACCCTCCACTTTACAATAATTAACCTACCTTACCATCTTAATTCACAATTCTGCAGTGCTACGGACCAACTAATACCGCAACATCTGGTGACAAAGAGGAGTTTTATAACCAACTGAGTGCCACCTTCGAACGTGTTCCACGAGGTGATATTATTATAATCTCGGGAGATATGAACGCCCAGGTTGGATCAGACAACACTGGACTAGAACACGTCATGGGGAGGCATGATGGCCCTTGGGTCAACGCGTCACGACCTTGGATTAAGAGACCCGAAAACGGCGAATTATTTGTGGAGTTTTGTAGTACTCGGCAAATGGTCATCGGAGGGACCCTTTTTCCACACAAGAGTCATCATAAAACATCTTGGGTTTCCCCTGATGGTGTTACTCAGAACTAGATCGACCATTTGGCTATAAGTCGCCGATGGAGAAAATGTGTCCTCAATGTGCGAGCGAAACGTGAAGCTGACATGGGGAGCGATCACCACTTGATGGTTGCCTGCTTGAGATTGTGTGAAGCAGCTATCCGACCACCACAAATTCTTCAAATGAAGCGCAAGCTTAATGTGGATAAACTCAGAGATCACAACAAAAAACTCGAATACACCACCATTTTACGCGAAAAGTCATCCACATTGGGTGAACATGAAATGCGCACACTGGACGCCAATTGGGAGGCAACCAGAAACACTTTTCTAACTAGTGCTGAAGAATCTGTGGGATATGTGCAAAGCGGTGAGAAACCCTGGATGTCGCAAGATACATGGAACAAGGTTAGCAATCGGAAAAAAGTCAATTTGGCAATCATCTCTCAACCCGATGTCAACCAACGAACGCCCGACCTAAGGCAGAACTACCGCGATGCTCATATACAACTTAAAAAGGCTGTTAGACGTGACATGAGAAAGCCCATTGAAGATCTGGCAAACAAGACTGAATCTGCGGCTTACCTTGGGGATATGGGTTCACTATTCAAAATCATGAAACAGTTGACGAACAGGAATTTCACCGCCAGTCACCTGGTGAGAGATGTCAACGGAACTCTCCTTAATATGAGTGAACACCAGTTGCGGCGATGAAAGGAATACTTCTCTGATATTTTAAACATCTTGTCAGAGGAAGATATTCCAGAAACAGAACAACTAACAAACATCCAACCGCAACAATCAACTCTCGAAGTTTATCAGGCTGGATTCCGTAAAGGGTCGTCTTGTACCGACCACACAAATACCCTACGGATAATATTAGACCAGTCAGCCGAAATGAATTCGCCGCTACACCTCATGTTTGTGGACTACGAGAAGGCTTTCGACAGCGTTAAGCGAGATTACATATGGAATGCTTTGCGTTAGAGAGGTATTCCAGATAAAGTCATAGCTATGATTAAAGAATCCTACGAAGATGCAAGGTGTCGCGTCTTGCATAGAGGAGAGCTGTCCAAGAGCTTCCCTGGGCAAACGGGTGTCAGACAAGGCTGCATATTATCACCTGCCCTGTTTCTGGTGGTAATAAATGACATCTTGAAAGCTGCACTGGAAGGTGGGAAAGGTAAAGTTCTTCAATGGAGACTATTTAACATCTTAAGTCACCTTGATTATGCTGATGACGTGTGTTTGCTTGCACATAACCGTTCGGACTTAGAGTCAAATGTTCATTGTCAGCATGGATGGCAGAGCCGTAAAGGATGTTGAGGCTCGACTAAATAAAGCTCGTCAGGCCTTCGGTATACTTTCCCCTTTGTGGAGGTTAAGAGAGATCTTCCTTCGCAAGAAGCTGCGAGTTTTTGAGACATGCGTCAAATGCGTGTTGTTATATGGTTGTACTACATGGAAAGTGACCGTTCGACTTACCAAGAAACTACAGACTTTCCTGAACCAATGCCTACGACACATTTTAGGAATATTCTGGCCAGAAGTGATCTCCAACGACGAACTTTGGAGTACAACTGGCCAGATTAAAATAGGTATTGAGATTCAAACGCGGAAGTGGCAGTGGATCGGTCATACTTTGAGGAAACCAGAGCGAAACATCGCCAAACAGGCTCCAGATTATAATCCTCAAGGAAGACGTCGGTTTGGTCGACCATTTAACACGTGAAAGCGAGCAGTTGAGCAGTAGGCCAGAGGAATAAACAAGTCCTAGCAACAGCTTAAGGCCGATGGTCAGGATCGCGCTTTGTAGAATAGAATTGTTTCTGTCCTATGCCCCTATAGGAGGTCTTAACAGGAATTTGATTGATGATTGACCTTCTTAATGGTCCCAAAATAGGAATTTTTTATGGTAAGCAATTTCGAAGATATAATCATTTCAAATAAAATTCGGCCGACAATTTATTTTCAACCTCCCCCCCCCATCTTTTTGGACCCCAAATAGATGAAAAAAATTAAATTATTTTTGAAGTTTGTCCAACAAATCCCTTTATATAGGTGTTGGCTTTCAGCTTCCTAACTGTAGCCGTGGTTGAGATATTCGAATTCTTAATTTTTTGTTTTAGCACTCCCCTTTCACCCTTACACACCTCAAAATGGGTGTCCGCCTGATATCCGCAACCATCTATAATCCACAGAAAAATTAGCTTTCTATCTTGAAAGGCTTGGGAGTTAATGTGCGCTGAGCGTACAAACAGACGGATTTTATTTATTTTTTTTTTTCATTTTTAGGCTTTTTTGTCATGAGCAAATTTTTTTTTTTGTTTTTTTTTTCCCCCAAGTGGATCACAATATTTTATTATTAAAATAATAAATTTAGAGTAATAGCTCGTTGCTAGCCTACGCCAAACATTCCCGAGATTTTTCTGGTGGGAATTGTGTAAGATGTGGAAGATTTTTGTTTCCTCGAAACCATTGCCAGCATGGACGGCGGAGCCGAAAAGTACGTTGAGGTTCCTATAAATAAAGCTCATCAATACTCTTCGGTGTACTTCTCCTTTTCTGGAGTTAAGAAAAATCTCCCTCCACTCAAAACTGCGAGTCTTTGGTCAGAAGATAAGCAAGTCTTGGCGATACTCAGAATTGGGCCTTGTAGACGAGAACTGTTTCCACCCTATACCCCTAAAGGGGGTTTTAACAGGAAATTGATTTAATTGAACATGAAACTGCAGTATGCGACTTTTAAATACTTTTTATATCCGCAATATATATTTTTTTATCGAGTTGGTGTTCCCAATTTTCATCCGAGAGAAATATAGCCACCTGTTGTAATACGCAATTAAAACGAAATTTAATATAAACAAGGATAACGTTTTGTACGCTTTTAATTTTCAATACAAGGCTGCATTTCACATACTCTGAAAAATTTTCAAGCATCGGTATTAATCGATACTCTGATCAAGTAGATTAAAAACTGAAATATTTTCATTAATGGTAGTTTCGATTGTTAAATTTGTTAAAAATCAAAAACCCTACAAAAGCACCACAATTTCCGGTGGGAAAATATGGTTAACTGGGTTTCATCAATTCCAGACTATAGTTTATATATAAATAATTGAAATAATACAAATCTATCATAGTAATGAACATAATAGCACTTCGTCTACTTTTTTTTATCTTACTAATAATTCCAAATCAATATTTAGTGCACAATTTCAACTCGATAAATTTTATACATACTGAGTAAATATTTTTAGAGTATTTCATGAAAAAGTGCAGTTTGTGTGGGAGGGAGTGGAAGGAAGAGGAACACTCGAATAACTTTTATACAGTAGATTAAAATTATCATGAAAGTAATAGATTCCAAATTTCAGATTATTAGGTTTTATGCTTTTCGAACAAATCCGTTTATTGTTGAATTGCGAAATTATGTCAGATTGTATGGGAGGGGGTAGGAGAAGTGAAGCTACTCGTCTAATTTTTTTTTCTTTTGTCTTATTAATAATTTTAAATAAATATTGTGTGCACAATTTCAGCTCCTTAAATTTTATACGCATTGAGTAAGTTGGCTTAGAGGATTTCATAAAAAGTTTGTGTGGGAGGCGGTAGAAGGAGGGGAAGAATACAAATAATTTTTATACAGTATATTGAATTCATAATAAAGTAATAAATTCCAAATTGCAGATCTATGGCATTTATTCTTTTCTAGGAAATTCGCTTACTGTCAAATTGCGAAATTAACTTATTTTGTATGGGGGGGGGGGGGGGGGGGTAGAAGGAGTAATGTTAATCATCTAATATTTTTTTGGTCGTACTAATAATTTTAAATAAATATTTGGTGCACAATTTAAGTTCACTAAATTTTATACGTACTGAGTAAATTGGTTTAGAGCATTTCATGAAAAAGTACAGTTTATATGGGAGGTGGTGTAAGGAGGAGAAGGACGCGCATAATTTTCATACGGTAGATTGATATCATCATAAAATTAATATGTTCCAAAATTGAGACCTTTCGAGCAAATCTGCTTATGGTCAAATTCCGAAATTGAGACATTTTGTATGGTAGGAGATAGAAGGGGTGAAAAGATTAGACCCGTTCACAAACCAGACCCTATTTTTTTGTACCAAATTTGAACTTTCTAGATCAACGCGTTCTCAAGCTAGAGAGCGCACAGGCGGACGGACGGACAAACGGACATATGGTTTTGAGATTTTTGAGTGACAACAAATATTTCTTGCTCTCAGATCTCACCTATAGTATCAAAACTTAGCCTCGTAAGAATCAATTATTCCACACGTTGGCTGATAATGATAGACGCATAATTATATTTCCTGTCATCCTCTCATTTTCAGAGTCACGAAATAATTGCAATATTTTCTCGAAAACTTTTTATGGAAATAAAATTTACAAAATATAATTTCTTAGCTGTGATCACGTTTCAAATTGAACTTCATAGCAGCAAGAACAATTATTTGTGTATCAAAATATTTGCCTTTTTTTGTTCCTTAAATTTAAATAAGAAATAGGTTACGTAAAGACGATGCTATTAAAAGAAGCTTCGTATCTGTTTGCCTCTTCAGTAAGAGAGGAAAAAATGCGAAAAAGGAGGCTGATGAAATCGTACTAAAATGCTGATGGAAAGCGAAAAGGTATCTACCTTGTACTCTAATTATGATTATTTCTCTCATACTTAGGCTGGCTGGAACTTCTTATAGCCACGATAGACCTAATGAAGTAGTATTGATTTTTTTTTTATTTATGTTGTTTTTCAATTTAAATGCTATCACTTTGAAGTTGCTAAGATACAAGTGAAGGCAAAATATAACAGAACTATGATTGGGTATAAAGCCGATATAATTCATTTGCCAAAATTATACATTTATATTGGAGGGGGTACAAGGAGCATACTGATCAAATCAAAAGTTTTCGTTATCAATGATATTTATATTATCAGACTTTTCACAAAACGTCAAGTTCAGAGCTTTGATAATTTCAAAGAAAATAAATTCATTTAAAGTGTGAGGTGAAGTTGATAACTTTTTCAAAACTGATTGAAATTTCAATAAAATCAATTGTGATAAAAATTTGTCTTTTTTTGCTATTTTCAATTAAAATTGGAAAAAAATAATTTTTCTAAACTGTGTATTTGCATGGAAGAGGGTAGAAGGAGTGGGGAGATCACATCAGTATTTTGGGATGTTAATGATATTTACATTATTATACTTTGACCCAAATTTCAAGTCGATAGCTTAAGCACTTTCGAGAAAAATCAATTGCTTAAAATTTCGAAATTTCATGAAATTTGTATGGGAGGGGTTATAAGAAGTTCGGGGATGTAGCCCGTTCACGAACTTAAATCTTTTTACACACAACAAATTTCACGACTGCTCAAACCGGTCGAGAGTTATGTTGTAGAAAGATGTACAGACGGTCACTCGGAATCGAGGTTTTTGAGCGACAAGAAATATTTATGTACCCTTGGCGGCATTATTTCTTAGCATTAAGAAAGATAAGGGAAACATAATATACTCTCAGATTTCATCTAGGGTATAAAGACACAAACCTATAAAAATCAATTCTAATTCGAATATTTACATACCTATATATAGTACATGACAATTTTATATATCCTAGTGGTATCGATTGAATACGAACTAACTTTTCCTAAAGTTTAATACTTAACTTTAAGTGCACTCGTGCACAGTTTCGTCTGCATTTTCAGATCTCACTGAAAAATTAAATTCACGAGATATTGAGAATAAACTGCTCAACTGTTTGGCTTGAAATCCTGAAAAAAGGAAAAATCATCTAGCAAAGAAGAAGACACATTGTTACATTTCATAGCTTGCCATAGATACCCGTCTGACTGGTCTTTGGGCAAAAGAAACTTTCAACGAATTGGCGTCATTCTTTCGAACTTCTCAACTTTCTTTCAGACAAAATTATTTCATAGAAACTGGATTTTTTGTTCTTGCATCATATGAAATCTTTTAACGTGAAAAAAAAACTGAAAGATAAATAGTATTTATACTCTAGATGGAATCTGAGAGTATTATAAGTTTGCTCTAAGGTTTGTAACGCCAAGAAATAAAGCTCGGAGAAAAAAATGAATGATACAGAAGTTAATATTATCACTCAAAAATCTCAAAACCGGATGTCCGTCCGTCCGTCCGTCCGTCCGTCCGTTCGTCCGTCCATGCGCTCTCTAGCTTGAGAACGCGTTGAGCTAGATAGTTCAAATTTTGTACACGTCGTTTTTGACAAAAAAGTAAGGTCAAGTTCGTGAACGGGCCAAATCGCTCCACCCCTTCTACCCCCTCCCATATAAAATGACACAATTGCGCAATTTGACAATAAATGGATTTGCTGGAAAAGTATAAAAGCTATTGCTCTGAAATTTGGGACATGTTACTCTTATGATAATATCAATACTGTATAAAAATTATGCGTGTCCTCTCCCTCCTTCTACCACCTCCCATACAAACTGTACTTTTCATGAATTACTCCAGGCCCCGCAAGGGGGTAGTTGTAGTATGAGGTTTTACCAATTCCTGCAACTATCTTTGGAGTTAGCGACTCCACGGACCTGAGCTAACTATCCCCCTCTGGGATGGGGGCTGTAGAATTCACCCACAGCCAGTCCTGCTTGCCCTAAAAATGGCAAATGGACACTCACTGGATCATGGGCTTATCACCCGTGATCTTAAGTCCTAAATGATACGAGAAACGGATACATCGCCTCGGATACGGACTGATTCTACGGTAACGACTTTTGGCATTCGAAAACGGACTATGATTGGCTTCTGGAAGGTTCGAACATTGAATGACGGGGGAAGAGCTGGGGTTACTCGGTCCTTGCACCGCCAATCAGTGATCGACCGTGAAATGGAGCACTATAACATCCAAATCTTGGGCTTGAGCGAGGTCAGGTGGACAGGATCAGGAGAAGAACGAACCCCTAGCGGAAACACTATTCTGTACATTGGCCCTGAAAGTGAAGCCAGAAATGGCGTGGCGTTCGTCCTTACGCCGAGAGCGAGAAACAGTCTCATTAGCTGGGAACCAATCTCGGATAGGATTATCGTCGTCAGGCTCAGGACCAGTGTCAGAAACGTCACAATTCTGCAGTGCTACGCACCAACTAATACCGCAACATCTGTTGACAAAGAGGAGTTTTATAGTCAACTGAGTGCCACCTTCGAACGTGTTCCAAGAGGTGATATTATTATCATCTCGGGAGATATGAACGCCCAGGTTGGATCAGACAACACTGGACTAGAACACGTCATGGGAAGGCATGGTGACCCTTGGGTCGACCCTTCACGACCTTGGATTAAGAGACCCGAAAACGGCGAATTATTTGTGGAGTTCTGTAGTACTCGGCAAATGGTCATCGGAGGGACCCTTTTTCCACACAAGAGTCATCATAAAACATCTTGGGTTTCCCCTGATGGTGTTACTCAGAACCAGATCGACCATTTGGCTATAAGTCGCCGATGGAGAAGATGTCTCCTCGATGTGCGAGCGAAACGTGGAGCTGACGTGGGGAGCGATCACCACTTGATGGTTGCCTGCTTGAGATTGTGTACAGCAGCTATCCGACGACCACAAATTCTTCAAATGAAGCGCAAGCTTAATGTGGATAAACTCAGAGATCCCAACAAAAAACTCGAATACACCACCATTCTACGCGAAAAGTCATCCACATTGGGTGAACATGAAATGCGCACACTGGACGCCAATTGGGAGGCAACCAGAAACACTTTTCTAACTAGTGCTGAAGAATCTGTGGGATATGCGCAAAGCGGTGAGAAACCCTGGATGTCGCAAGACACATGGGACAAGGTTGACAATCGGAAAAAAGCCAAATTGGCAATCATCTCTCAACCCGATGTCAACCAACGAACGCCCGACTTGAGGCAGAACTACCGCGATGCTCATATACAGCTTAAAAAGGCTGTTAGACGCGACAAGAGAAAGGCCATTGAAGATCTGGCAAACAAGGCAGAATCTGCGGCTTACCTTGGGGATATGGGTTCACTATTTAAAATCATGAAACAGTTGACGAACAGGAATTTCACCGCCAACCACCTGGTGAGAGATGTCAACGGAACTCTCCTTAATATGAGTGAACACCAGTTGCGACGATGGAAGGAATACTTCTCTGATATTTTAAACATCTTGTCAGATGAAGATATTCCGGAAACAGAACAACTTCCAAACATCCAACCGCAACAATCCTCTATTAGGGACGATCCCCCAGATAAGGAAGAGATAGTTTCCGCCATTCGGTCAATGGCGGGAAGGAAAGCTCCAGGTATAGACGGACTACCAACCGAACTCCTCAAAGCGGACCCGGAAATAACAGCCGATATACTCCTCCCACTCTTCACTAAGGTGTGGAATGATGGAAGATATCCGACTGAATGGAAGGAGGGCGTCATTGTGAAAATTCCGAAGAAGGGCGACCTTCGGGATTGTGGCAATTGGCGTGGTATATGTCTACTTACTGCCGTATCAAAAATTATGGCTAAGGTAATTCTCAATAGGATTAGTGATGTCGTCGAGAGCACTCTCGAAGTTTATCAGGCTGGATTCCGTAAAGGGTCGTCTTGTACCGACCACACAAATACCCTACGGATAATATTAGAGCAGTCAGCCGAAATGGGTTCGCCACTACATCTCATGTTTGTGGACTTCGAGAAGGCTTTCGACAGCGTTAAGCGAGATTACATATGGAATGCTTTGCGTAGGAGAGGTATTCCAAATAAGGTCATAGCTATGATTAAAGAATCCTACGAAGATGCAAGGTGTCGCGTCTTGCATAGAGGAGAGCTGTCCGAGAGCTTTCCTGTGCGAACGGGTGTCAGACAAGGCTGCATATTATCACCAGCCCTGTTTCTGGTGGTAATAAATGACATCTTGAAAGCTGCACTGGAAGGTGGGGAAGGTAAAGGTCTTCAATGGAGACTATTTAACATCTTAAGTCACCTTGATTATGCTGATGACGTGTGTTTGCTTGCACATACCCGTTCGGACTTAGAGTCAAATGTTCGCTCGTTGCATTCTAAATGCAAAGAGGCGGGACTGAAAATAAATGTGCGTAAAACCAAGTACATGCACATGGGTTCGAACGCAAGCACACCGATTGTTCTTAATGGACAGGATGTAGAAGAGGTGCAAGATTTTTGCTATCTCGGAAGCATTGTCAGCATGGACGGCGGAGCCGAAAAGGATGTTGAGGCTCGGCTAAATAAAGCTCGTCAGGCCTTCGGTATCCTTTCCCCTTTCTGGAGGTTAAGAGAGATCTCCCTTCGCACGAAGCTGCGAGTTTTTGACGCATGCGTCAAATCCGTGTTGTTATATGGTTGTACTACGTGGAAAGTGACCGTTCGACTTACCAAGAAACTACAGACTTTCGTAAACCAATGCCTCCGACGCATTTTAGGAATATTCTGGCCAGAAGTGATCTCCAACGACGAACTTTGGAGTACAACTCGCCAGACTAAAATAGGTATTGAGATTCAACGGCGAAAGTGGCAGTGGATCGGTCATACTTTGAGGAAACCAGAGCAAAACATCGCAAAACAGGCTCTGGATTATAACCCTCAAGGAAGACGTCGGGTTGGTCGACCATGTAACACATGGAAGCGAGCAGTTGAGCAGGAGGCCAGAGGAATAAACAAGTCCTGGCAACAGCTTAAAGCCGATGCTCAGGATCGCGCCTTGTGGAAGAGAGTTGTTTCTGTCCTATGCCCCTATAGGGGGTCTTAACAGGAATTTGATTGATTGATAAAAATTATGCGTGTCCTCTCCCTCCTTCTATCACCTCCCATACAAACTGTACTTTTCATGAATTACTCCAGGCCAATTTACTCAGTGCGTCTAAAATTTAGCGGGCTGAAATTTTGCAATTTGACAATGAAGAGATTTACTCGAAAAGTATATAAGCTATTAGCCTGAAATTTGGAATATGTAATTTCCATGATAATATCAATCTACCGTAAAAAAATTATGCGTGTCCTCCCTCTCCTTCTACCACCTCCCATACAAACTGTACTTGTCATGAATTATTCCAAGCTAATTTACTCAGTTCGTATAAAATATAGCTGGCTGAAATTGTGCACCAAATATTTATTTAAAATTGTTAGTACGGCCAAAAAAAATTCGATGATTAGCTTCACTCCTTCTACCCCCTCCCATACAAAATGACACAATTTCGCAATTCGACAATAAATGGATTTGATCAAAAAGTATAAAAGCTATTAGGCTGAATTGTGGGGTATATCACTTTCATAATGATCTAAATCTACAGTAGAAAAATTACTGGCGTCCTCCCTCTCCTTCCACCCCCTCCCATGCAAACATCACTTTTTCATGAAATGCTCTAAGACGATTTTCTCAGAACATGTAACATTTATCGAGCTCATATTTTATAATAAATTCTTAATTAGCATTATCACTAAGAACAGAAAAAAATATTTGATTAGCTTCACTGCTTCTATCCCCACCCATACAATATGACACAGTTTCACAACTTCACAAAAAATCGATTTTCTTGAAAAGTATAGTCTGAAATATAAGGGATGTCAATTTTATAATATTCCTAGTTATTTATGAAAAAATCACTAAAATCCCCGCACTCTTTCTACCACCTCCCATACAAACTGCACCTTTTCATTAAATCTAGCTCACTAATTTCCTCAGTTCCCATTCAATTTTTGGAGTAAGCATTTTGAATAAAACATTTTTATAGCTACTTTAGCATTATGGGGAGTAAATTAGTTCAATGCTATCATCCCTTCTAACACTCCACATACAAAATTTCTTGGGGTCACAAAAAAATTCTATTTCATCTAGAGTATCGTAAGATTGCGCATTACGCGCAATCGTAGCCCTGTTATGTTTTTTACTATTTCGAATTAGAGTACTAATTTTTTTAAAAACTAATAAAAAGTTCATTATTTTTCAATAATGGTATAACTGTTTCTCTTTCCCTTGGTTTTATTTAAAGAAAACATTCATTATTGGGGTTTCCGATTCTTATTCCGGTCGGAAAGCATCGAATCGTCTTATCTTCTCGAAATAAAAAGCCCAAACGAACATGAACCAACAAAGCCTTCAAAATCATGAAAATGGAACGTTTTATGCCTCCAGATAAATGAAAACAGAATTATTCTCGGTTTCTTTTTCTCACTGACTGGATGAATATGTCGAACAGACTGAATATCCTGCATACTAAAGGATCTTCTCGGTGGCCATAAAAACAATTCTGTTTTGTTACGTAAATAGAAGAAATAAATTACTTGTACTTACTTCAGTCCATAGTAGAACTCCAGCCTAGGGCAGCAGAAAAATACACGAAAGGACCAAAACAGGAGCAATATTCATGACCAAGATTTAGTATCCTGAAAATACTATCTCATCCTTATCGTATAGGCAGCGAATTACTGAGCTTGTCCCGGGCTGAATAAAACATAAAAATTTACGTCGTGGATACCTAGCAGTTTAATTTTTTTTTTGTTGATCCAAAAGTTTTTTGAAAAAAAAAGGATTACCACATTCGCAGGACATATGATGGGTATAAGTGAGAGCAACAGTGGCCTAACCCCAATAGATATGCTGGTTGGTTAGGCTACTTTTGCTGCTCTTGCCTCATATATACCCCTTGTTTTTCCTGCGCATAAAAATGTTACATGATGGTCGAGCGGTTTTCCTATACTCCAGTTGATGACGGTTCATAATCCTCAGATCTACTAATCCGTAAATTTACAACTCAGTGGTCTAAACTTCATCCTTTATATGGGCGACGGATAATCGTAAAGTTTTATGTTCGAAGTTGCGATCAATAGTAGCAAAAAAAAACAAAAACTCAATTCTGTTCTATTTGATTTAGATGATCACTTATCGAATTATCCTTGTAGTACAGAACACATTGAAAAGTTCTGCTGTTGACGTTTCAAATTAATACTTATTGTATAGTGATTCAGAAGAATTCCAAGATAGTGAAAAGGACAGGGTAGGATAGCAAACAATGTCGAGTGCACTTTCTCGTGCAATCGAAATCAAATAAGAAGTAGAGTCTCGATTTGCTCAAAGCAAAAGGGTATTCGGTTGATTTTGTAACTATGGTACTGTAAAATTAATTAAGAAATGGGAACTGGTGTTAAAAGTGATGAAGAAAGAGTTTGGTTTAACATTGTGTTCTTTAACCTTCTTATTTTTAATCTTCAACTGTATGCTTTTGTTTATCATGCAATGTTACCAAGTCGCTTATTTAAACTCGAATATGTTGATTCCACTCGTGATCGCTGTTTTATAGTCGTAGCTAAACTCATGATGCTTAAGTCAGTATGTGTTTGCATATGATGATGATATTTTAAAATTTTTGTTAAAAACTCGAATTTAAGCCTGGATGTAACATAGTGATGATCTACAATGCGGGGGTCGGGAGATAAAATCAAGATCGACGTAAAATTGACGCACACTGCTTACATGGGCATATCTGGATCCAGTACTGCTTCCATGAATGAAATTTATAGAAAAATAAGTGCAACGTTCTATCTATAACATTTTTGTGGAAGATTTATTATATATGTTGAAAGTAATAATAAAAAACTGAATTTATAAATTTTGAATTGCACCCCACTTCATTACAAACATATGTTGGCCCTTATGGCACTACATTTTCTATTTTTATACTGTTGCTATTTCTGTTTCAATAAAGCTCTTGATGTGCGAACGTATTTTTCTATCGCTCTCGGTATTCTGCTCAGCAGGTTATGGGCCCAGCAACATGGCATCGACATTACCGCCTATTGAAATATTAAAAGGTCGTGAGAACTACGACATTTGGAGATTCGCCGTAGAAACGTATCTGCAACACGAGGAGCTTTGGTATTGCGTAACAGGCAAGGAATCGGACCCGAAAAAGGTTATAAAGGCTAAAACCAAGATTATTCTTTTGTTGGAGCCATTGGACTACGTGCACGTGCAAACAGCGAAAAACGCATTTGAGGTTTGGAACAATGTCGAAGCGGCATTTCAAGATTCGGCATTGACTCGTAAGGTGAGTTTGCTCAAAACCCTAATTACTACAAAACTGGAAAT
The DNA here is from genome assembly GCA_963669355.1 of Chorisops tibialis. Taxonomy (NCBI): domain Eukaryota; kingdom Metazoa; phylum Arthropoda; class Insecta; order Diptera; family Stratiomyidae; genus Chorisops; species Chorisops tibialis. The sequence continues at coordinate 40,012,546 of OY770264.1, read as the reverse complement.
GTGCGTCTCGATTGAGGAATATGGGAACAAGATCGTCTTAACAGCACATAAACTCGACGGGATCGGATTAGCAGTCAGTGACGAGTGGATTGACACCTTGCTTTTGGCGGGACTTCCAGATTCTTACAGCCCAATGTTAATGGGAATAGAAAGTTCGGGAATCAAAGTCTCAGCTGACGCAATAAAAACTAAAATTTTACAAGATGTGAAATTGGAAACAGCATCGAACGAAACAGCATTATACGGAAATTCAAGTCGGTCAAGAAAAACGTTCGTTAAAAAACAAAAAAAAAGATAAAATCGGTAAATCGGTGCGGTGTTTCAAGTGTGATCAGATAGGTCATTACGGCATTGTGGCACGAGAAAATGACAGTGACTGGTTCATTGATTCAGGTGCATCGGCACACATGACAATGAAACGTGAAAGCTTGTTAAATTAAACGAAACCAACAGCGACACATAGCGAAGTCGCCGTCGCGGATAATTCGCATTTACAAGTTGATTCTTGTGGTGACGTGCGGTTGCGTTTACCAAACAGTGACATTTTAGTTAAAGACGCGCAATACGTTCCTAAAATATGTGCGAACTTAATTTCGGTCAGTAAAATTTGCAAATCAGGAAATACGGTTATTTTCGATGACAGGGGCTGTAAAACATTGAACGGCAAAAAGCGTTGGATCGCGTCGAGATCTATATGTAATAACATGTACAGGCTTGACTTAACGAGTGCAAACAAAAGTTTTGTTGCGTGCGCGAAGAACTTTTCGAAACAAGAACTCTGGCATCGAAGGCTAGGTCATGTAAATTTTAAAACCCTCTCTGAACTAAAAGACGGGGTTGTGAAAGGAGTGAATTTTTCATCTGGAAAAAGTGGTCCGTGTGAAGTTTGCTTGAAGGGGAAACAGACGAAACTCGCATTTTCTAATGAAGGAACTCGAGCAGAGCAAACCCTCGAATTGGTTCATTCCGACGTGTGTGGACCGATAAATGTGAGATCATTCGGAGGCTCACAATATTTTCTGCTGTTTGTAGACGACTTTAGCCGAAAAGTTTTTGTCTACGTTCTTAAGTCGAAGTCCGAAGTAGCCGAACAATTCATTGAATTTAGAAACTTCGCAGAAAAGCAAACAGGCAAGAAAATAAAAGTCCTACGAACAGACAATGGCACCGAGTATGTTAGCCATCAATTGTCGAATTATTTGAAGAAATGCGACATTAAACATCAGACAACAATTCCTTACACGCCTGAACAAAATGGTTTAGCAGAACGAATGAATAGGACTGTTGTAGAAAAGGCACGTTGTATGCTATTTGAAGCAAATCTAAGCATTCAGTTTTGGGCGGAGGCTGTATCAACAGCAGTGTATTTAATAAACCGAATTCCATGTCAAGGGAAGAACAAAACTCCGGAGGAAATATGGTCAACTCAAAAACCAAACCTCAAGTTTTTAAAGGTTTTTGGTTGTAAGGCAATGGTACACGTACCAAAGCAAACAAGGAAGAAATTTGATCCAAAATCTCAAGAGTGCATTATGGTTGGTTACAGTGAATCATCAAAGGCGTTTAGGCTTATGATCCTGTGAAAAGATCATCGTTAGCAGAGATGTCGTATTTCTTGAAGGTAATCGCGTTGAATGCAGTGAGGTAAAAAGTTTATCTGAACTCGATTTTAATCAATTTTTCTCTGAAGATTCCACTAATCAAGATATTGAAGACTCTTTGAAGTCGGAAGGAGAAGAAGAAACAGAGCTAGAAAATTTGGAACAGCATGCTGAACCACCGCGAAGATCAGAACGTCTGGCAGCGCAAAATAAGGCTTGTGCAGTAAGTTTAATTGAAGTAGGAGATCCGGTCACTGTTGACATGGCTTTATCGAGGGCGGATGCAAATTGTTGGAAGAAGGCTATGAAAGCTGAAGTTGAAGCTCTAGTTGAAAATAATACTTGGGAATTAGCAGATTTGCCATCGAATAGACGAGCTATAGATTGCAAGTGGGTATTTATAACCAAAAGAGATTCGACCAGCAGAAGCGTCAAATATAAAGCTCGATTGGTAATTAAAGAATGCGCTCAACGTGAGGATTCGGACTACAAGGAGACATATGCTTCAACCTGAAGGCTACGCAGATGGGACGAGCCGAGTTTGTCGTTTGAAGAAGTCACTATAAGGGCTGAAATAAGCAAGCAGGATTTGGAACATCAAACTAAATAGCGCGTTAACAGAATTTGGTCTAAATAGATCGAAAGTGGATCCATTCATATACTATAGAATTTCGGAGGACAGTATTATCATCGTGGCAGTGTATGTGGACGACATGCTGATTTTATCAAACAATGAAAAAAAAGGAAGAAACTTAAGAATGACTTATCTTCCAAATTTAAGATGAAAGATCTTGGCGTGGCCTCTTCTATATTAGGAATGAATATTACACGCGACCAGAAAAATGGAACTATCTCAATTGACCAAAACAACTATATCCATGATATATTAACACGTTTCGGGATGGCAGATTGCAACTCCGTTTCAACTCCTTCGGATCATAATCAGAAGCTATCGAATGATATGAGTCCAAAAACAGATGAAGAACGAAAGGAAATGGAGAACATACCATACCGCGAAGATGTTGGAAGCCTATTGTACTTGGCTCAAATATCACATCCAGACATTTGCTTTGCTGTCAATTTGCTCAGTAGGTTCAATCAAAACCCTGGAGCGCCTCATTGGTTGGCAGCTAAGAGAATTCTTCGTTATCTCAAGGGCACTTGTCATGCAGCATTAGTATATAAACGAAGTAATTCTATTGCTATTACAGGATATTGTGATGCAGACTGGGCTGGAGACGTTGACGGCCGGAGATCAACTACGTCTTCACAACAAGTGGTGCAGCTCTTTCTTGGAACTCAAGAAAGCAACCAACCGTAGCGTTATTGACAACAGAAGCAGAATATATGTCTCTAGCAGCAGCTGTTCAGGAAGCACAATGGCTTAGATGTTTGAAGGACGAAATTTGTTCAACTACAACTGACCAAATCATCATCAACTGTGACAACAAAAGCGCGCTTAGTTTATCATCAACCGCAATGTACCATGCGAGAACCAAACATATCGATGTGAGGTATCACTACATACGTGAAAAGGTTGGCGATAAATCAATTCAATTAATGTACACGAAAACTGATGACACGATTGCGGATGTACTTACCAAACCTATAATTCCGCACAAACATTCAATTTTTACTAATAATTTGGGAATTAAATTAAATTGAATTATTTTTTTAGTAAATTAAGTTTTAGTGGGAGTGTTGAAAGTAATAATAAAAAACTGAATTTATAAATTTTGAATTGCACTCGGTATTCTGCTCAACAATATAAGAATGAGGCATCATCTATAGTTTTCTATACTATGTAATAAAAATATACTATTGTGATCGCATTTGGTTTTTGTTCCAACATTTGAGGTGTAGCCTAGTAGGTAGCGTGTTGGTCTTGTAATGCGAAGGTCGTGAGTTCAAATCCCGGTCGACACAATATATAATTCCAGCATATCTACGAAAATGAAAGCTTCGTAGAAAGAGGGTTGTGCGAAAAACTAACAACTCTTCCACAATAAGTAATAAAAACTGTTAAGGAACCTGATATCAGGAGGCCAAGGTCCGATTTGGGCTATAGCGCCATTGTAGAAGAAGAAGACTTGAGGTCCCCGGACCCCAAAAATAGGTTTCGTTGTGAAATGTATCTGTGTGTTCCGACGATTCCTTAAATAATCCTTAACAGAGTGAGAGTACTCGCAAAAGATCAGCCACATCGCCTGATAGAAGTGTATTGTCCAGGAATAACATCATTGATACTAAAACTGGAGCGCCGTACAGAACTTTATTTTAAGGAACCGAACACAAATTAATTTCGATTTTCTGTTTACAAAGCGATATGTCAATCGTATGGATTTTGAAATTTTTTAGCAGTGCTTTCAGAAAGTAAGCTTTATGTCCAAATAATTGAGAATGGAGTTCGAACACGCTACAAGTTTACCAAGGATATTCATTAAAAATTCGAAACTTTTGGAACATCTGTGAAAATATTATTCAGCGTTGAAGCTGAGATTTGAAATTTTATGCAAAAGATTCTTAGGCCAAATACTGTCGAAGACACTTTCTATGTCCATTAAAATCATTCCAGTTGACTAATTTTGGTAAAATGTTCAGTAATATATATACTTAGAATAATTCGCTATTTGCGAGAAAAAAAACCAGATGGAAAAATTATTTTATTGGCCTCGAATTGAGGATGATGATGATTCTTTTTAAGATCAATCTTTCAAAAAAAAAATGTAACTAAAACCAAGCCTTATTAGTCTTCTTCGCCAGTGGTAGAAAACCTGTCGACTTTCCTTATGAAAAACTGTCCGAAACTGGCGATAACACAGCTAATTTTTATATACATGTAGGATATTTCCACCTGTCTGACAATTCCCTACTGCACTTCCGCCAAAAGCCGTACTACAGTTTCCAACTAGATGAATCTCATCCTTATTCTCAAAGCATCAGTGGCAGTGGACGGACGGTTATCATCTTAATCATCATCAAAATTATTTGTAACTCATAATATTTTTTTCATCACCAATTGATTTTTAACTTCTTTCATCAAATGTAATTAGTAGTTTATTACAATATATAAACTGTTTCATTCCTACATACATACAATGGTGCCTTAAACTTGTTGGATATTTTCCAAACTCCTGAAAAAATTATGTCATTACGCGCAAACCAGCGAGTGTAACTTTGTTATAACTTTTCCTCGAACATTTCAACCACTTCTGGTGCACTTCAGGCTAGCCAGCTTGGTCCACTTTAGTTTATTTTATTTATAAATGACGTAAGTTTAATAGTCTTCAACTTAACTAGTCAGTTGTATGCTAACAATGCGTTTGCATTCCAAAGACAAAGGGGAAGGACTGAAAAGAAATGTACGTAAAACCGCGAGCATAAATACACCAATTATCTTACAAAATTTTTAAGAGGTGCAAAATTTATGTTACCTTTGAAGGGGAGAGAGAAATAAATAATTTTGCAAAAACTGAAAGGCTGATGAACAGGATTGCGTCATGTGAAAGATAACTTTTTCGATTTAATGCTCATTTAAGGGCAACCAACAGAAAGCTCATTTATTGATCAGTTCTGACAATGCCAAAATATTTCGAACCATCTTCTGTACAAATAATGCTCTTAATATACTTTTTCAAAATAATTTAAAGCTACTTTTTACTAAACTAACTAAAACTATTTGCCTTTAAATGTGCGAAAGTTCACTGTGGAATTTTTTCGTTGTGCTCACTTATCTTTTAGAAGTAATTACTTTACAGACAGCGTTAAGCAAGATTACATATGGAATGCATTGCGTAGGAGAGGCATTCCAGATACGGTCATAGCTATGATTAAAGAATCATACGAAGATGCAAGGTGTCGCGTCTTGCATAGAGGAGGGCTGTCTGAGTGCTTGTCTGTGCGAACGGGTGTTAGATAAGGCTGCATATTATCACCAGTGATAATAAATGATATCTTGAAAGCTGCACTAGAAAGTGGGGAAGGTAAAGTTCTTCAATGGAGACTATTCAGTACCTGTCACCTTTATTATGCTAATGACGTGTGTTTGCTTGCACATAACCGTTCGGACTTAGAGTCAAATGTTCGCTTGCAAAGAGGCGGGACTGCAAATAAATATGCGTAAGACCAAGTACATCCACATGGGTTTAAGCGCAAGCACACCCATTGTTCTTATCGGACAAGATGTTGAAGAGGTGCAAAATTTTTGTTATCTCGGAAGAATTGTCAGCATGGACGGCGGAGCCGAAAAGGATATTGAGGTTCGTCTAAATAAAGCTCGTCGGGCCTTCGGTATCGTTTTTCTTTTCTGAAGGTTAAGAGAGATCTCCCTTCGCACGACGCTGCGAGTTTTTGACGCATGCGTCAAATCTGTGTTGTTATATGGTTGTACTACGTGGAAAGTAACCGTTCGACTTACCAAGAAACTACAGACTTTCGTGAACCAATGCCTCCGACGCATTTTAGGAATATTCTGGCCAGAAGTGATCTCCAACAACGAACTTTGGAGTACAACTGGCCAGGCTAAAATAGGCGTTGAGATTCGGAATGGCGTGCTTGGAGTGCGAATCGTTTTCGAAACCGTCTGTTAAATTCTATCAAAAATACGTATTTTTCAATTCCGAAAATATATAAGTAGTTTTCGACATACTATCAGTTGAAAGGGAAATAAGGCCCGCGGGCCATCAAACAGCAATTAATTAAAGTGTAACGTGTGGTACATATATACAAAAAAAAACAGTTCTTATCAGTGTTTATCATCTGAATCGTCGCGCCAGCGAGCTGCATTAGAACAACAACAACAAGTGTTCCAACAACAACAACACTACATAAAAGTAAACAACCATCAAAATGAAATGGATAAAAATAATCGCAAGCTGAACAGTAACGGACAAACGTGCGTTAAAATGGATAATGCACCAGCAGCAGTCCACGAACAACAGGAACATTCAACTCTACAACAACAACGTTGGAGCACTAATACAGCGCAGCTCCCGGAATGGCAAATAGTCTGTAGCCGAAAAAGACAGCGCTCCGATGACGAATGCGACTGTACAAACTGTCAACCGATGCCTTCTTCACGGAATGTAAATTTTGGCAACAGGATTAACTCGTTTTCAGCCCTGGGTGAAACATCAGAGACGTAGAAACTAGTAACAAATAAGAATTATGAACTAAATATCAATAGGAATAACTCATTAAACAATCATAAAAACATTCATTTGTCCAAAACATTGACCAGAACGAAAACACTCTTCTGCCCTCTCCTTTTTCTAATGGGAGCGAATGTAAAATTGGTTGATGAGATGATTAAATCTAAGTTTCCAAATTTAAATTACTACCTAAAAAAAACGAAGAATGGCACCTGTAAAATATTCGTAGATGATTACAAAGTACATAATACATTATTTAATGAATTCAAGCGGAATGGAACTCGTTTCTACACCTACACTCCAATAGAGCTCAAACACACAAGTCTTTTACCCAAAGGAGTAGACTGTGAATATACTACAGAGGAAATACTTAGAGAATTAGAATCTCTTATCCCCGGGATAAAAATCACAAGTATCGAACAATTCAAAACCGGTAAGTTTCCTGATTCAAATTCCCCCGGAACAACAACCAAATATTTTAACAGGAATCAAATACATTCTCCATCAAAAGTCAGTTGGGAGACATTAAAATCCTCAACCGTCCTGCAAGAGCTGTCAAAAGTTTGGCCACTCAGCATCCAACTGTAACCTTGGTTACAAATGTGTAAAGTGTTCGGAAAGACATGAGCCAGGCAAATGTCAAAGAAGCAAACACTCAGAGTCCTCACCGTACTGTACAAATTGTCAGAAATACGGCCACCCTGCTAATTACAGGAAATGCCCATACTATCTTTTATTAGTGAAAAATAGGGAAACTCAAAAGGAAATAGCGGGAATTAGGCGAGAAGACCGTAGATCTTTTGTGAACAGAGCTGTCAACAATTACCGAAGAGATAACGTACAATTCTCAAGTTTATTTAACAATTAACCAAGGGCGAACAATGTATTTACTTCCAACGATTTCTTAAACCTGTCACAAAATCTTTTCGGTATGAACCTATCAGAGCTTATTAGTAGGATTAACCAATTCTTACCTGACTTTCTATTCCTGCAAGACAGAAATAAAAAGCAGCAATACTTCGAGTTCTTCTTTACTTTATGCAAAAATGTATCAATCAATTAAAATTATTACTTTAAATGCAAGATCACTAGTCTCCAATGCTAGAAAGTTATCGCTGCTTGATTTTATTCAGGAGAATGAACCAGATGTTCTTCTGTTAAACGAAACAATATTAAAAGCAAATAATCGTCTATCCATAGCTAACCATGTAGTGCTTAGAAACGATGATAAACAGGGGGTCGCGATTATATACAGACGCAATTTGAATATTAATACGGTACCACTACAGTTCTCTAATATACCCACAATCTCTGCGGTTTTAACATTTTTAGAAAAGGGCAACTCGCAAAAAAAAAATGCTCATTATATCAGCGTAGATGGTGCCTAAAACTATAAGTGCTTCGGATATTCGTAATCTTCTAAGCGAAATAAACTCTCTGTACGAAAGTAATGAATTTGACTTTGTTATCCTGGGGGGCGATCTAAATGCAAAACATTCTAGCTGGGCCAACGCCAAGATAAATAATTATGGTAGAATTATCAACGATTGGTTTGATCAAAATGCGCATATCAATAATTTTGTTATTGTGCATCCTAACACAATAACTTTTCCTCTAAGTACCAGTGTGATCGATTTTTTTTATAGTCTCCAGCAATATAATCAACTCTTTAACACCAAATTATACATGTCAAACTGTAGATTCATTCTCCGACCACTATGTAGTTAAGCTTAAAATTAACTTTTCCTCGCTCGTCCCCAAAATCGTATACCCCCAAGCTTTAGATCGTTTCGTAACACAAACTGGCGGACTTTTATGCTGGATATGGACTCCAGTTTTGAGTTGATGCCCCTATTTGAAAATACGAACCTGACTAATGCAAAAATAGACGAATATTTAGCATACTTCAATCAAGTGGTTTTGTTAACTATCGACAAGCATTCCACTTTAGGTAACAATATTAAAACAAGAATCAAACTTCCGCAGCATATTCAAAGGCTTTTTAAACTTCGCAAATGTTGGCGCAAACATCTTAAACTGAGGTTGGAAAGAAACTGCTTTATACACAATCAAGAAACAAGAAACCTTAGTAGTAGAATCCGACTCTTATCATAGGATTTAGATAGTCAAATTAATCTGCACTTTAATGCTGAATTCGAAAAAAAGATTAAAAGGTCTCAAACCTGGTCTACAAGGATATAAATCGCATTGTTGGAAGGAATAAACCAAAGGAAGTTCCAAAAGTTTCAGATGGCACCCATGTTCTTTAAAGCACTACGGACAAGCTATTAGCTCTTGAGCGTTTTTATACAAATCTGTACCGAGAAAAACTTCCACCGGACACTGTCACCAATACGAACCAAATATTGGACGACGTTCATAACCTTATAAACTCCTTGGGCTCAGAAACAGATCTAATCAACTTTTCGGACGGTCTCAAATCTAATGACGATGAAATCGAGCGACCCTTGATTAATAAAAAATTCCTAAGAGAACTGATCAAAACAATCAAACCAAAAATGTCTTCTGGGCTTGATGATATATCCTCCTTTATTTTGAAAAGATTATCAAAAAATGCTCCAAATTACTTGGTATGTCTTATTAATAACTGTATAAACAATGGCTACTTCCCCAGCGAGTGGAAAAAAGCTAAGTTGATTCCTATTATCAAAAACAACTCTTCTTATGAAGTCAGCAACTTCAGACCAATATCCCTTCTCTCTAATGTCCTGGAAAAAATTATGGAGCGTGATATTAACCAATTCTGCGAAGAAAACTTGCTAATACCCGAGGAACAATTTGGTTTCAAAAAATTCCACTCGACCGAGCATGCACTAGTTAAAGTGCAAGACGACATTACTATGAATCTTAGAAATAAGGAAACTACTGTAATGTGTTCACTAGATATAAAAACATTACAGGGCTACGATTGCGCGTAAACCGCAATCTTACGATACTCTAGATGAAATAGAATTTTTTGTGATCCCAAGAAATTTTGTATGGGGAGTGTTAGAAGGGGTGATAGCATTGAACTAATTTTTTCCCCATCATGCTAAAGTAGCTATAAAAATGTTTTATACAAAATGCTTACTCCAAAAATTGAATAGGAGCTGAGATAAAATAAAATAAAATTGACATCTCTTAAATTTTAGACCAGTAACATTCATACTTTTCAAGAAAATAGATTTTTTGTGAAGTTGTGAAACTATGTCATATTGTATGGGAGGGGGTAGAAGCAGTAAAGCTAATCAAATATTTTTTTCTGATCTTAGTGATAATGCTAAATAAGTATTTATCACAAAATGTGATCTCGATAAATGTTATATGTTCTGAGAAAATCGGCTTAGAGCATTTCATGAAAAGTGTAGTTTGTATGGGAGGGGTGGAAGGAGAGGGAGGACGCAAATAATTTTTATACTGTATATTGAAATCATTATGAAAGTAATATATCCCCCCTTTTCGAGCAAATCCATTTATAGTCGAATTACGAAATTGTGCCATTTTGTATGGGCGGGGGTAGAAGGGGTGAAGCCAATCGTCTAATTTTTTTAGCCTTACTAAAAATTTTAAATAAATATTTGGTGCACAATTTCAGCTCGCTAAATTTTATACGCACTGAGTAAATTGGCTAAGAGTAATTCATGACAAGTACAGTTTGTATGGGAGGTGGTAGAAGGAGGGGGAGGACACGCATAATTTTTATACCGTAGATTAATATTGTTATAAAAGTAAGATATTCCAAATTTCAGGCCAATAGCTTTTATACTTTTCGAGCAAATCCGTTTATTGTCAAATTGCGCATTTGTGTCATTTTGTATGGGAGGTAGAAGGGGTGGAGCGATTTGGCCCATTCACGAACTTGACCTTACTTTTTTGTCAAAAATGACGTGTATGAAATTTTAGCTTTCTAGCTCAACGCGTTCTCAAGCTAGAGAGCGAACGGACGGACGGACGGATATCCGGTTTTGAGATTTTTGAGTGATAATATTAACTTCTGTATCATTCATTTTTTTCTCCGAGCCTTATTTCTTGGCGTTACAAACTTTAGAGCAAACTTATAATTCTCTCAGATTTCATCTAGAGTATAAAAAGCGTTCGATTCTGTATGTGTGAAGGGTCTACTATACAAGTTAAACTCTACGGGAATGCCGAATGTAACCTTAAGGTTACTTTATGGAAAGGAAATTGAAAATTTGCATTGACAATTGCTGGTCCACGGAAATCGAAGTTAAATCTGGTGTCCCACAAGGATCTATACTCGGTCCGAAGCTATACAATATCTATTTGCACGACTTTCCACACAAAAATTGATGTGAAAACTTCAATTTAAGGTCAACGGCAATCCTATATGCCGACAACACTCTTATCTACACTAACGCCCGCGATCCAACCCAGGGCTTGAAATTAATTGATAGTCACTTGCAAGCCATAAACGATTACTACCAAAAGTGATGTATCGACATAAACTCAGACAAATCATCCTTAATTTGTTTTCAGAATGCCAGCACCAAATTACTAAGTCTGTCACTAAACGGCACACAAATACCTTTAGTGAATAATACTAAATATTTGGGTATACATCTGAACAACTTACTTAAATTTAATAATCACGCGCGTTTGTCTCTCATAAAGGCAAACCGAGTATTCAACATGCTTATGCCAGTTATATGCTATAAATCCAAACTTGTTAGAAATACCAAGCTCTTTTTATACAAACAGTTAATAAGACCTGTCATTGCATATGGTTTCTCAAGTTGGTTCTCAATGTCTACTACTATGGCAAATAAGTTAGAATGTTTTGAAAGAAAGGTCTTAAGACATTGTCTGTCAATGAAGTTTAAGAATACAAATAAGCTATACTCAAACCTAGAAATTTACAAAGCAGCGAATTTGGAACCACTTATGCAATATCTATCCGATTTGTGGACGAAGAGAGCCAAGAAGCAATACGATCACTCAAACTCTCTTTTAAGAAGTGTATATGCAGAGAATGTTCCAGCCGTAGGAAATTCCTATTATCTATCGCCTATGAATTTAATAAACTCATCACAAATATCACCGGTGCCAAATAAAAAACATAGCAGAATTATGATTGGGCGTAAAGCCCAATAATATGATACTCTAGATGAAATACATACCTTTTGTTTGGGAGGTGGTAAAGTCAGAGGAGGAGGTTTGTAATTTTTCTATATATAACACTGAACGTATTATATAAAATATTTCATGCTGAATTCAAAGTTTCTTGCTTTCATAATTTTCAAGGAAATTGAACAATTTTTGTCTGAATTTATGGTATTTGTATGGGAGGTGGCAGAGAAAGAGGGGGAATTTTGGTTGATTTTGAATCTGCTTATCAACATCCTAATCACATTGCTTTGTTACAATTTTACTTTATTATTATAATAATAAAGTATTGTGATCGACACAAGAAAAAAAAAAAGTTTGCTACCTTGAAATTTTTTTTTTTCGCGTTTCATGACTAAATTAGCCTAAAAATGCAAAAAAAAAAGATCCGTCTGTCTGTACGCCGTACGCCGTCCGCCATACGCCGACGTGTACGCTCAGCGCACATTAAATCCCAAGCCCTTCAAGATAGAAAATTCATTTTTGGGGGGATTGTAGATAGTTGCAGATCTCAGGCGGATACCCATTTTCGGGGGTATACGTGTTCAGGGGGAGGCGGGGGGAGTGCTTAAACCGAAAAATACGAATTCAAATATCTCAACCATGGTAACAGCTAGGAAGCTAAAACTCAACATTAATATAGAGGGGTTTGTAGGACAACTTTTAAAAATAATTTAATTTTTTTATCCATTAGGGTGCGAAAAGGGGGGGCTTAGAACCAATTGTCGGCCGAATTTTTTTTTCAAATGATTATATCTTCGAAATTACTTATCGTACCACAATCATATTAAAGAGACCGTCAAAGTGGCATACAGTTTCATCGGAACCAGCTTAAAAAGCGGCTAATTATTGTAAGGGGGAGGGTCAGGGGGGGTGCAAAGAAAAACACTTAAAAATTAATATCTCAACTATCTCTTAAGCTATGTAATCAAAACTTAAAACTTATATTAAGCTACACTAGGCAAATACAAAAAAAATATAACATGTTGAAATAATAGTAGTGGGGGGAAATGGGGAGCATTTCAAAAATGGCGCACTTTTCAAAATTACAAATCCTTATATCTCCAAAAATAGTACAGATATCAAATCAAAAATTTGTCAGATTGTAGAACTACATAATAATTAATTTTGGTAAAAATTTTAAGTTGGGAGGTGTAAGGGGAGGGAGGTAATAAGCAAAAATATCGAAAACTTTGAGGCTCTGGTAAAAGATACAAAGTTAAAATTTTGCATGTATACCTATATTTAATCCACATAGAAAAATAATAATAACTTGATCCATATTTGTTATAAACCGATCCCCCGGTCTAACGTGCACAAGGTGTTTCATGCGCATTGAAAAAAACACATAAACTGAAAATTTTTGAGTGAAATTTTAAGGTAGAAATTTTAAAAATTTGCGAAATGCATTTAAAAAAAATCCCTAAATATACGAAATATTAACTGGTCGAAAACCTGTAACACTTCTACCCCCTCCCATACAAAATTATTTTTTCGACCATTTTCAAGAAATTAATTATCACCTAACTATTAAAAGCTATCAATTTGAAATTTTGCACAACAACTAACAAAAATAATTAAAATGAAATTGCGTTAAAAGTTTTAAAATCGCGCTTGACCTTCTACCCCCTCCCATACAAAAGTATGATTTCGACTAATTTCATTAAATCAACTAATAACCAACAAATTAAAAGCTACGAACTTGAAATTTCGTACGAGCACCTTACAATCGAAATAAAAGAAAATTGCATCACAAGTTTTACGATTCCCTTACCTCCTCTACCCCCTCCCATACAAAATTATTTTTTCGAGCATTTTTAAGAAATCAGTTATCAGCTAACTCTTAAAAGCTATCAATTTCAAATTTGGCATAAAAACTTACAAAAATAATTCAAATGAAGTTGCTTTAAAAGTTTTGAAATCGCGCTTGCGCTTCTAACCCCTCCCATACAAAAGTATGATTTCGACCAATTTCATTAAATCAACTAATAACCAACAAACTAAAAGCTACGAACTTGAAATTCTATACTAGCACCTTACAAGAGACACGAAATAAAACTGCTTATCAAATTTTACGATTTCCCTATATTCTCTACCCCCTCCCATACAAATGTTCGGTTTCATGAATATAAAATACACCGAATTTTATGACAATTCTATGCAACTTCGTCTATGAAACACATTCTATACAGAGAATATTGGACGTGATTCAAGCAATTAATTAAAAAGCTATTAACATCCACCCACCCTTACTATTACCCCTACTCCTCCCCTCATAAAAACCAAACTTACAGAAAGGAATGAAATGTTAACAGTCCTGCCCAAAAACTCCCTTTCACTTAGCCTTCCCTAACCACTCTAACCTGCATATTGACTTTCCACTCATCCGCAACTTGTCCCAAGAATAATAAAGTTTCGCCCGACTTGTTGGCAGTTTATTTATGTCCATAACTCTCACATGTTCGAAGGAGAAAAAGTATTCTTGAACTTCCAATATAAAAATTTGTATGGGAGGTGGTAGAAAGAGTGGAGTGAAGGCGATATTTTTTTTAGCTTTTATTACAATTACTAAGGGACAAATTCTGGCGAAATTTCAAGTTTTTACTTCTTCTAGTTTCTATGAAAATCGGTTAAATGCATTTACCAAAATTCTGGATTTGTATGGGAGGGGGTAGAAGGAATATCCGAATCAAAACCAAATTTTTTGGCATCAATTATATTTATTTTTTTTAAAACTTTGACGGTTTTGAAGAAAACTAATTTAATTGAAATTCCGAAATTTCGTGAAATTTGTATGGGAGGGGGTAGAAGGAGTGAGGTAAATTTAATAGTTTTTCCAAAATTAGTTGCAATTATAATAAAATTAATTATGACAAAAATTGGTTCATTTGTCTTTGCTAGTTGCATTGCAAACCGAATAAATGCATTTTTGAAAATTGTGCATTTGTATGGGAGGTGGTAGAAGGAGAAGGTTAATGATATTTATATCATTATACTATGACCTAATTTTCAAGTCAATAGCTGAAATGGTTTTGGAGAAAAATCAATTTCTTTAAATTTCGAAATATAATGAAATTTGTATGGGAGGGGGTAGAAGGAGTGGGGGATGTAGCCCGTTCGCGAACTTAAAGTTATTTTTTTGCTAAAAATGACATACAACAAATTTCAGTACGATAGGTCAAAGCTATCGAGAGTTATGTTGTAGACAGACGGACAGACAGACCGACAGACAGACGGACAGACGAACAGACGGACAGACAGCAACTCGAAATCAAGGTTTTCGAGAGACAACAAATAGTTCTGTACCCTTGGCGGCTCCGTGCGAGCATTATTTCTTAGTGTTACAAACGGTAAGTCAAACACAATATACTCTCAGATTTCATCTAGAGTATAAACATATTATTGAGTTTTATGATAAAAAAGACAATACCCACCATCGCGGATGATGATTACTATCTTCTTCCGTTATCCTAATTTTCTCTTTTTTTTGGATTTAATCATTCCGATTCAACTAATCAATTAATGTATTGTATACATAAGCAAGTGTAAAAAGAAATTAACGACGCGGAAAATTCTGTGCTCTGTTTTGAGGTTTGTGCAATATCTATATAGAAAAATATTGTATATAATTATTTGTTATTGCGAATAATTTATTTTTTTTAACTCCTATGTGATATGAAATTACATCTTCTTTTTTTTCATGCAAAACACTTTTGAATTATAACCATTAATTATGTAAATATCATTGAAGAACGTTTAAACATTCCTAAAGTGCAAAGTAAATTTATAAAACGAAATGTAATACTTGTAATCTGGTCATGTTAGTTATATGTAAGCAATAAATGAATTGAATTGAATTGAGATTCAAAGGCGGAAGTGGCAGTGGATCGGTGATACTTTGAGGAGACCAGAGCGAAACATCGCCAAACAGACTCTGGACTATAATCCTCAAGGAAGACGTCGGGTTGGTCGACCATATAACACATGGAAGCGAGCAGTTGAACAGGAGGCCAGAGGAATAAATAAGTCCTGGCAATAGCTTAAGGCCGATGCTCAGGATCGCGCCTTGTGCAAGAGCTGTTTCTGTCCTATGCCACTATAGGGAGTCTTAACAGGAATTTGATTGACTTTACAGAAATTGAACGTAGTACGCGATCTAGGAGATCTCCTTAATGATCACCGTCGACAACTATGTTGACTATTTTGTTATCAAGGCTGACTTCAAAATACTGAGAGTCTAAATTGAATATAACCAAAAAACATTTATATCGACAGCCATGAATCAAAACGAAAAAAACTTACTAAAGAAAAGAATTTATTTTAAACCATTACGCAACTTCTCATAAAAAATTGTTCGATCAGATAAAAATAATGTTGCAGAACATGTTTTTGCTTAACTTCCTTGCACAAACAATAAAATTCTATCAGAAGATGTAGCCATTCTTTTCCGAGTAGTTTCACCTTTTTCTGTTAAGATTTACTTGAGCTTTTATCAAGATGCATCAGATTTCACAACGAAGCCAATTTTTTAGGCTCGTGGGACTTCAAATATTGGGACAAAAGCTGAATGTAATCACAATAGTTTATTTTTAGTATAGAAGACTATAGAAAATGCTTCACTCTTTTCGCTATAATATTTAAAATTGTAAGTAATAAGCAATTTCTAGAATAAATAAAAAAAAAACTTTTCTACAATTTATCGCTCAATAATTTCATAGTTAAACTAAAATTGTAGATGACTTGGAACAATTGTGTAGTAATAAGGTTGATTAATTTCAAGCATCGGCAAGCTTAATTCGCATCACTTGAATCATTATTGCGTCCTGGCTTGCATCTATTCCTTTTTCCCAGTGCTCACCAACAACAAATACTCTAGAAAGCTTATTAATGACCAGTTTACTTCTCATTTAGCTGCCCGTTCATGGCCTTGTCAACAAGTACGAAACTCTTCACTTCCATAAATTTTAAGCAAACACAAAATCCTCTTACTGGGCTTAACGATGCGCTTCACTATATTTGCTTTCCATAGCTACGTCTATATGCTGGAACTCGTATATCCTTTATATGTATTTGTTGCCCTGCTATTCCTATATAGTCCTGATATTTATTCCTGTACATACTGCTGGAATTTCTGAAATCTATGGAGAGTTGTTGGTATTATGTCGCTATCTATATGAAATTTTGGCACAAATTCACAACGCTATGTAGCTTTAACGCCAATTTGTCTTCGGCACTCCGAATACTAATGAAACAATTTCGAAGAGGTGTATAGTGCACGAATTGCAGAACTTCTATGGAATTCGAAAATCTCCTCTACAATTGTGCTATTATTGGAAAACTAGTCGAAAATCGCATCTATCTTTGATCTACCATCCGATTTACGACACATTCAATGTGGCAGTAATCAATGTGCAATCGACTCTCGAAATTGAAACAAATTCTAATACGTCGCAATTTTGATTAAATTTTGGGAAAAAAAATCTCATATTCTACGAGTATAGTCGATTTTAAGTGGATTATAACGTAACTCGTGAAGCGTATTTTTTTATCGTAGTATCGATAATACTTTTAGGCAAATTATCATCGATATTCGTCCTTAAATCCGTAAATTCCTTAAAATAAATCACTCAGCACTTAAGGCAATCAACTTTCCTTCCACTTATTGCTTTCCTATTTTATACGTATTACTTTGAAATAGATTTTCACTCGCAGTTTCACTAAGCTTCCCAAACTACGTAATGGACCTAATTTAAAATCATGTCACGTCATAGTCCTTAATAATTGTCTTTATGTCCTCTCCATATCGAACCGGCGTCATGATCCTATCTGAACCCTCATTTTTTCACTAGGTCCATCCGAACAAATATAAATCCCTAAATTTACATGATCCACTCGATGAGATTCGAACGAATAAAAGCGCTCCCGCCTACGCAACTACAGACGCAAAAGGATAACTCGACCCGCAATTAACCCCCCGCAATAATAAAGGCTACCAAATCCCACCATACAGTCAATTCAAAAATCTCCAATGTCAAGTCCATTACGAGCCTTTTGCTCCTTCTGAAATTCCGAGTATTGAGCGCCCGTTTTCCGATTGTATTTTCCGGCTTTTATAAGTAGGTATCCTCGAACCCTTCTGATTGTTCATCGACGATTTAACCGACAGGCGATAATCATCATATGGCGGTGTTCTGTAATTTGATTATATCTAGCACGTTCAATTGATTTACAACTGTCAACTGTCGAAATTGTAGATCTATAATCGAATTCGGTTGGATCGGAAAATTATTGCATTTAAAATTTATTTTTAATATTTTTCATAGAAATTCAATTTTGTTGAAAGTTTTCTCGAATTCATTTTATCGTTGTATATAATAAGGATTTACGGCCACATAACATGGGGATGTATTCGGCGGCGACATGTGCGTGCACAACGCGAAAAAAAAAACACAATTTTCGATGGAATATTCAACAATGATAATTTCTGTATAAATAAAACTCGATATCCATTCCATGGGCGGAATAAATCACATTGAATGGATCTGCAAATTAAAGGATGACTGTGAATAAGAGCTGCAGGATTCGATGACAACCGATCGAAGCGCTATTCTTCGCACGCCGGGCACTAGGAATCCTTCGTTTGTGCGATACGTGGTCTGGCATTAAGTACAAGCCCATGCCTCAAATAATCCTTGAATGGAAGCTGATTCATCCATTGAGTCGTTCTGAGTCGCTTGCATTAGTCAGCTCTTTTCTTCGGAAATGACGAACGGATGGATGATGGAACGAATTTCGAACAAGTTTCGATATCCTTTTTAAAGGTACGCTTTTACGAAAGCGGTTGTAGTATACCATTGAGAATTTTACATATGTAAATAACACTTTTGTGCTTTTTTATTCTGGTAGAATAATTTTCAATTTGGTAACATATCGGAAGTATAATGGACTAATACTTAGTTTGAGAAGATTGGTGGTTTTTTTTTGTTAATTTAATCGTTATTTTTAAGGTTTTCTTGTTATTCAATCTGTGCCTATCAGATGAAACAAAGCTAACGATTTAGCAGCTCACATTGGTACTCTGATGAATAAGATAGAAGATTAAAAGAAAATATTTCGGGATTCTACACTATTATTCGTGACGTTTCGGTCTCTGCTGAGACCTTCATCAAACTTTTGAGTTTGTAGTTAAAAAAGGAAATGATTGGCGAATTCGATACAACCATGAGCTTTATCAACTATTTGACGACCGACCAGCATCTATCGTGATAAAGCTACGCAAGCTACAATGAGCTGGCCACGTGGAACGAATGCACGAGGAACGAATCCCAAAACGAGTGCTCAAGGGCAAAGTTCAAGGCAACCGAGCGCAAGGGAAGCCACGAAAGCGATGGGAGGACTCAGTCGACGTAGATTGCAGATCGCTTCTCAATTTTTAAAACTGAAAGACGCGGTCGTTGGACCGAGACAACTGGAGCAGGTGCATCCAGGAGGCCAAGGCTTGATATAGGCTGTAGCGCCATTACACCATCATTGCTCAAAATTGATTGTTCCAAAATTTGTCGCAAAAATTCATCACAAAGATATGTTTAAAAAATTTTAGTTTTCTTAATGAACAGTGCCATATTTTTTCGCCTATTATAAATATAAAAAAAAAAAAAACGGAATTATAATTGGTAAAGCGCAATTTAATGGGCCGGAAATTATAATATCATCTCAATTTCGTTCGAATAGTGAATAGCGACTTTTTATACTCTAGATAAAATCTGAGAGTATATTGTGTTTGCCTTACCGTTTGTAACGCTAAGAAATAACGCTCGCACAGAGCTGCCAAGGGTACAGAAATATCTGTTGTCGCTCAAAAACCTCGATTACGAGTGATCGTCTGTCCGTCTGTGCGTGTGCCACAGCATAACTCTCGAAAGCTTTGAGCTATAGTGCTAAAAAATTTTTATGTGTCATTTTTAGCAAAAAAGTAACTTTAAGTTCGTGAATGGGCTACATCCCCCCACTTCTTATAACCCTTCACATACAAATTTCAGGAAATTTCGAAATATTGAAAGATTGATTTTTCTTTGAAAGTATTTAAGCTATCGACTTGAAATTTAGGTCAAAGTATAACGATACAGATTTCATTGATATAACGGAATATTGATCCGATCCCCTTACTCCTTCTACCCCCTCCCATACAAATGGACAATTTGGAAAAAAGCTTTTTTTCGATTATCATTGAAACTAGCCAAGATATAAAAACGAATATTTTCCCGAATTAATTTTATTATAATTGCAATCAGTATTGAAAAAATTATCAACTTTACCTCACTCCTTCTACCCCCTCCATACAAATTTCACGAAATTTTGAAATCTAAATTAAATTATAAAGTATGCAATTAGAAATATTAATAATGCGAAAAAAATTTGTTTTGATCCGTACACTCCTTCTACCCCCTCCCATGCAAATGCATAATTTTTGTTAAATGTATTTTATCGATTTCCATTCAAACTAGAAAATGTAGAAACTTCAAATTTTGCAAGAATTTGTTTCTTAATAATTGAAATAAGTGTTAGAAAAAATTGTTAGCTCCGCTTGACTCCTTCTACCACCTCCCATACAAATATGTGTATTATAAATTCAAGAAAAGCATATCTCCTTCAAGTATATTAAAGCTATCAACTTTGAAATTGAATCCAAGCATGGTGATAAGGATGATGATAAGCAGTTTCAAAATCATCTTAAACGCCCCACTTCCTCCGCCACCTCCCATATGAATGCCCCAATTTCAGGAAAACTATGACCAATTTCTTTAAAAATAATGAAAACTGAAAACTTTAAATTCAGCAAAAAACATTTTGCATGCCATGTTCGGTGTCATAAACGAAAATAAAACCTCCCCCTCTACTTCTACCACCTTCCATGCAAAAGTCTCTATTCACTATTCGAAAGAATTTGAGATGACATATTTTCCGGTATATTAAAGTCCATTTCATCTAGAGTATCATATGTTTGGGTTTTACGCCCAGTCATAATTGCGTTATGTTTTATTGATGGTGGTAGTAGCTTTCGTAATCTTCAAGGAAATTGGATATTGTTTTTCTGAAACCGGGGGATTTGTATGTTAGATGGTAGACGAAAGGGAAGGTGTTGGAAGATTTTCAAACTGCTTATTAGTATCTTTATCGGCATACTCATAGCCATGCTTTGTTAAAATTTTAAAGTAGATAGCTCTCATATATTCGAAACAGAAATGCTCTTCTTCAATTTCTAATATAAAAATTTGTATGGGAGGTGGTTGATGGAGTGAAGCGAAGTTGGTAATTCTTTAGCATTTATAGAAATGATTGAGGAACAAATTCTGGCTAAATTTTAAGGAATGACCTTTTCTAGTTTTAATGAAATTCGATATAATTTACCAAAACTTTACATTTGGTTGGGAAGGGAGTAGAAGGAGTATCCGTATTAAAACAATTTTTCATTTGAACTGAAGATATTTCCACCATTATACTTAGCTCAAAATTTCAAGACAATAGATTTGACCGTTTTGAACAAATATAATTTAATTGAAATTACGAAATTTTATGAAATTTGTATGGATGGGATTAGAAGGAGTGAAGTGACGTTGATAATTTTTTCAAAATTAGTTGCAATTATAATAAAATTAAATCTGACAGAAATTTTTTTTTTAGCTTTACTTACGTTACAATGAAAATCGAATAATTACATTTTTGAAAATTGTTTATTTGTATGGGAGGGAGTAGGAAGAGTGAAGCGATCGGATCAATGTTTTTTTTTTACGTTACTTGTATTCGTAACGTTATACTTTGACCTAATTTTCAAGTCAACTTAAATAGTATCAGAGAAAAATCAATTTCTTTAAATTATGGAATTTCATGAAATTGGTAGACGGTGGGGGAGGGGATATACCTACAGGAAGGAAGATATATCCCATTCAAGAGCTTAAAGTTTCTTTTTTGTGTAAAATGACAAATTTTAGCGCGATAGCTCAAAGCGTGTGAGAATTATGTTCTAGACAGACAGACAGACAGAAGGTCACTTGGTATCGGGATTTTTAAGCCACAGCAAATATTTCTGTACCCATGGCAACTCCTGTGCGAGCATTATTTCTTGGCGCTACAAACGGTACAGCAAACACAATGTGAGAGTACATATATTTCTTCTAGCGTATAAAAATGGTACAAAAATTTCTGGTAAAAATGTCACAAATTTAATCCCAAATGTCACAAATTTAAACATTTTGTCACACAACTTGGTCAAAAAAAGGTGCGAATAATCTCCGTTGCACGGATGTACGTACAAAAGAAACATGGATATTTGTGTATATAAATATTTGATTGAGCGATTCACACATACGTATTATACGTACGCGTAGAAATTCCTGTAAATTTTCAATTTCTGTAGAATTTGAACTAAATGGTGCATCGCAAAGAAACTGCATTGGCTCGTCGCTGCTACGTTATTCGGTTTTTTTTTGCATATGCTTACCAAGGAAGACATATAATAAGGAGAGACTAAGAGCATGCTTTGCCTTGTAAGAAAATGGAAATGAAAGTATTTCCCTCCCTTACTGGCGAAATGCTAGAAATGTTTCAAAACTATCGTGTCGCTTTTCTTATCTGGTACACTTAAGCCTATTGCAACTAACTCCGTCCTGCAATGAATTGTCCGTTGTTAAAGTGCTTAGCGTAGACACGAACGAAAAACTAATAGAAACTAAAAAAATAAAGATTTCTAAAATAAAACAGCAAACTCCATTATACTGAAAATTACTTTATTGCTGACTGAATATTAGTAACCAAGAGAGAATACAAATTATGGTATTTGTTTTGTAAAAGTTTGAAGCCAAGTTAAGCTTAGACAATATTTTCCAAAATTTCCGAATTAAAAAGTATTCCCGCATGAGACAGCCTATCAGGCACTCCATATCCTCCTTGATGTTTACGCAACTTGTGCATTAAGTCGGCTTTAGATTTTGGAGCCATAGAACCGTTACAAACGAGATCGAAAAATTTTGGTTACCTACCGTATACATATGTAGTGTGTATCAACAAGAGATGCTGGATTTGTTTCCAAGACCCAATGAAAAAGCGTACGGCGCTGTTGGTGGTCCGCCAGCTGCAGATCTTGAATCAATTGGACGCATGCAGAGCCAAATCTTTCGTTAATATTCGCTGCAATGTGAATGTGGCGAGGTCGATATTTTGAGCATTATGATGAATAAAGGTGTTTTGAGTCCTTTGCAATACTATCCTTCACTACGGTGATATTTTCAGTCGAACGCCCGGAGCAAAGTCGTTTCGTTGTCTTCACATCTTGCACTGAGCCAGTCTTTCGGATTTTTTGAGAAGGTTGCGTACACACTTCTCAGAAAGCTTCTTTGGTGCTCAGTACTCCTTACCGTAAAGCAGTCAACGACGCAGAATCCATCAGCAACAACACAAAACTCAAAACCAGCCGACAAGTAAAAATCCCACAAAACGAGCTCCAACCAACAGGCGCTCATAATCTCAACCGAGCAGTAGGGAAAAAAGTATGTAGCGTGTCACGACGCACGGATGAAGTGAAACTTATGGCACAAAAACAAAGTCATGAATCGATTAGAGAGAAAAATTCAGAATGTTGAACTACTACTACACCTAAACATTAAGCTTAGCTTGGGCTCGATTCTTTAAAACTTTGATTTTAAGGCACAGTTGAGCTTATCCTTCATCCATGAACTTTAGAGTTTCGATCCATTTTAGGTGAAAATCGTACCACTTTGGGTGTTTGCAACTTTTTTGATAAATCTCAAAGCTCGTAATTCCCGCTCATTGGCAGCAACCCGCGTGCCAAATATCCAACAGCCCAGCGTGAGATAAAAACCTTTGTAATTTCACTCAAAATTTTCATACTGAATTTGAACAACCCGCTGACCATAGTTCTGTGTCCCTAATATTTGATTCGAAAAATTCGCAGAGCCCTAAGAAGTGAAAAGTGCAAATTTCAAACATTTTGGCCCACTACCTCGCTCCCCTCACACCTCTCGTTTTAAAATTTTTACGAATATTATCGATCACACAGCTCTACAATTTGACAACTTAATACATAAATTGAATTTTGAGATATAACGGTTTAAAATTTTGAAAAGTGCGCAATTTTTTAAATGATCCTCATTTACCCCCACTACTATTATGACCAAATTTTATATTTTTTTTGTATTTCGCTAGTACAGCTTAATGTACTATCAAGTTTAAGTAACATAGCTTGGTCCTAAAATAACATTTTTTTTTGTGTTAAGTAGTTCCCAAGATGTAATCATTTAAGAAAAAAACTTCCAACAATTCGTAAGGATAGAAAAATGAAATTATTTTTACAGTTTGTTTGCTCGCACAGTGCATTTTGCGGCACACAGACATATTTTTGTTGCTCAAAAACCTCAATTCCGAGTGATCGCCTATCCATCTGTCCGTCTGTCCCTCTGTCAATATAACTCTCAAACGCTTTGAGCTATCGTGCTGCAATTTGCTGTGTGTAATTTTTAACAAAAACGAAACTTTAAGTTCATAAACGTGCTACATCCTCCACTCCTTCTACCAAATTTCTTGAAGTTTGGAAATTTTAATAAATCGATTTTTTTTTTCAAACTATTTAAGCTATAAGCTTGAAGTTTGGGTCAAAGTAGAACGATATATAAATCATTCAAATCAAATCCAATCAAATTCCTGTTAGGACCCCCTATAGGGGCATAGGACAGAGACAACTCTCTTCCACAAGGAACATCGCTCTTTTACTGTTTATTCCTCTGGCCTCTTGCTCAACTGCTCTCTTCCATGAGCTACTTGGTCGACCAACCCGACCTCTTCCTTGAAGATTGTAATCCAGAGCCTGTTTGGCAATGTTTAGCTTTGTCTTCCTCAAAGTGTGACAGATCCACTGCTACTTCCGCCTTTGAATCACAATACCTATTTTAATTTGTCCAGCTAGACTCCTTACTTCATTGTTGGCGATCACTTCTGCCCAGAATCTTCCTAAAATGCGTTTGGTTCACGAAAACTTGTAGTTTCTTGGTAAGTCGAACGGTCACTTTCCACGTAGTACAACACGGATTTCACGCATGCGTCAAAAACTCGCAGCTTCGTGCGAAGGAAGATCTCTCTTAACCTCCAGAAATGGGAAAGGATACCGAAGGCCTGACGAGCTTCATTTATACGAGCCTCAACATCCTTTTTGGCTTCGGCATTCATGCTGACAATGCTTCCGAGATAACAAAAATCAAACAAAAACCTCTTTCACATCATGTCCGTTAAGAAGAATCTGTGTACTTACGTCGGAACCCATGTGCATATACTTGGTCTTACGCACATTTATTTTCAGTCTCGCCTCTTTGCATTTAGAATGCAACGAGCGAACATTTGACTCTTAGTCCGAACGGTTATGTGCAAGCAAACACACGTCATCAGCATAATCAAGGTGACTTAAGATGTTAAATAGTCTCCATTGAAGACCATTACCTTCCCCACCTTCCAGCGCAGCTTTCCAGATGTTATTTATGACCACCAGAAACAGGGCTGGTGATAATGTGCAGCCTTGTCTGACACTCGTTCGCAAAGGAAATCTCTCGGGCAGCTCTCCTCTATGTAAGACGCGACACCTTGCATCTTCGTAGGATTATTTAATATAGCTATGAGCTTATCTGCAATCTTCCTTGATGCTGTCAAAAGCCTTCTTGAAGTCCACAAACATGAGATGTAATGGCGAACCCATTTCGGCTGACTGCTCCAATATTATCCGTAGGGTATTTGTGTAGTCGGTACAAGTCGACCCTTTACTGAATTCTATTGAGAATTACCTTAGCTATAATTTTCGATACGGCAGTAAGTACTCATATACCATGCCAATTGCCACAATCCCGAAGGTCGCGCTTCTTCGGATTTTTCACAATGACGCCCTCCTTCCATTCAGACGGATATCTTTTTTCATTCAACACCTCAGTAAAGAGTGGGAGGAGTATATCGGCTGTTATTTACGGGTCCGCTTTGAGTGTATATGTCATTAATATCACAAAATATTGATCCCCCCCCCCCTCCCAAACAAATACACAGTTTCGATAAATGCTTTTTTTCCATTTTCATTGCAATTTAGCCTGAATTTTATTATAATTTATGATAAATTATCAATTTCACCTCACTCCTTCTATCCCCAACCCCATACAAATTTTTTTTGACCCGTATACTCCTTCCACCCACTCACAAACAAATGTACAATTTTAGTAAATGCCTTATATCGATTTCCAATAAAACTAGAAAAAGTACAAATTTTGCCAGAATTTGTCCCTCAATAATTTCAATAACTGCTAATAAAAATGTATCTGCTTCACTCCTCCCATACAAATATCTACATCATAAATTTCTCCTTCCAACGTTTAAGAACTTTGAAATCGACATAAAGCATAATGATAAGGATGTTAATAAGCAGTTTAAACATCATCTAAAACCCTCCATTTCCTCTCCCAACCCCCCCTCCCCTCCCATACAAATGCCTCAATTTCATGAAAACTTATGTCCAATTTCTTTGAAAATAATGAAAGCTACAAATACTACATTAAACTCTTTCCCATTTCATCTAAAGTATTATGTGAGTGGCTTGACGTCCAATTATAATTCTATTAAGTTTTTGTTTTTGCATTTTTAGGCTAATTTAGTCGTGAAACGCAAAAAAACCAACTATCAGGGTAGCACATTATAGTTTTTTCTGTGTCGATCACAATACTTTATTATTAGAATAATAAAGCAAAATTGGTTTGGTGAATGTTTTCACAGTGCATTTCGAATTGAAAGAAAGGACTTCCGGATTCTACACTGTTGCGCTTCATTATTCGTGACGTTTCGGTCTCTGCTGCTTAATAAAGGTCTCAGCAGAGACCAAAACGTCACGAATAATAAAGCGTAACAGTGTAGAATCCGGAAATCTTTTCTTTCAATAAAATAAAATTGTTTCTATCTTTGAGAAGAAGGTATTGCGACGAATCCTGTAACTGGTGAGAGAACAAGGTACATGACGAATTCGATACAATCAGTATTGTATACCAACTTCCAGGAACCCGAAGTCTCCACTCTCATCAAATTTCGAAAGCTACTGTGGATTGGTCATGTGAAACAAACGAAGGACAGACGAATACCCAAACGTGACCAAAAAAGACGCGTAAGAAAAAAGCCCAGTCGGAAAACTAAGAAAATGTTTGGAGGATTCAATTGACGAAGACAGCAAATCGCTTTTGAAATTTTCAACATCGATTACGCGGTCATTGGACCGAGAAAATTAGAGGCGAAACATGCAAGAGGTCTGGGCCCGACTTGGGCTGTAGCGCTATTTATGGTGATGATGATGAAGTATGAAAGGTGGTCGATGTGGGAAGTTTTTATTGTTAATTCATTGTTGCATACAATTAATATTGAAATTCAAAAATCTTGAAGAAAGTGCAATAAAACCAAAGCAATGCAGAATGTTGTATTGTATGATGAATGGTACGACGGGTTCATATATACTTTTATAAATAAAATTTAAAGAAATGCAAAATGCGTTTTATACTGTATCGCTGTTTAGAGGTTTTTTTTTTATGTGACACCGGAACTAGAGGGGTTGCCCTTTTGTACTGAAGCACAGCTCCGGTGAGGGGGGAAGGAAATTGGTTTTTGGGAATTAAGGGGATAGAGACGGAAGTGGCTATGAACATTTCCTTTAAATTGCTGAATGTTGTAGTCATGCGGGAACACCGAGATGGGCAGCGAGTTCCATATTCGAACAGTCCGGTTTAAAAACGAATCACGAAATTTGACAGTGCGACCGAAGGTGGGGCTGAGAGAATACTTATGAGCGCGCGAAGCAGCTCTAGTATTACGGGTTAAGGGCATACGTGAGGGCAAGAGATTAGAGATTTCGTCCGAACAATCTCCATTGTAGTAGCGATACAAAAGGGTTAGGGAGCTTACAGTTCGTCTATGCTCGAGTGAATCGAGCGAAGAAGTGATGTCAGAATCTCCTATAATTTTAATAGTCCGAGACTGGATACTATCCAGATAGGAGAGAGAAGTTTTTGCAGCTCCCGCCCATAGGTGTGAATTAAGACGTGGTCTAATATAAGCCTTATAAATTGTTAGTGACCCAGAAGGGGTGAAGGAGTTTTTACACCGTTTTGGGTAGCCCAAACATTTAGATACTTCCTTGGCGATGTTAAATATATGATCGTTTCAAGATAAGTTATCTGTGATTTGGATACCTAACATCTTAACACTTGAAGAAGAGGTTAATGGCTGGCCTTCGAATGTGATTGGGTCAAGGTTAGAGTCACGTTTGTGGGACACAAGACAGCACTGGGTTTTCAAAGCATTGAACTCAACTTGATTCTTATTGCCCCAACTAAAAATTTTAGCCAAGTCGTCATTCAATGACTGAATGTACCTATGTTGTTCTACTAAGCTAGTACATCGGGCTAAGGACGCACTGTTGAAGTGATAGGAGAAGTCTAAAGTGCTGTCATCGGCGAAGCTATGTATAGGATTGAAAGTTGAAAATAGCAAGTCATTAGAGGTTTAGAGGTTTCATGGTCGAAGCTTAAACTACGGATTTCGAACGTGAAATCGGCCCATAACAATGATACTACATACTTTTATTGTAATCGAAAGCAATAAGATATCTGATAGTGAAAGATACATTAAAATCGGTTTAGTAGTTTTCCCTTGATTCTTGAACAAGCACACAGACAAACAGACAAAAATTCCAAGAACATTGTCGTTGTAAAAGAACTTTATTCAAACAAAATGCGATTGAATCTACTTTTTTCGCTAAATGATTTATTTATTATTAGTAACTAAAAATCGCTTTTTGTTTTTTTTTTTTTTGCAAATGAAAGCAAACCAAAAACTCAAATTAAATGAAGACAAACAGATCACATTTGACATGGCATACGATGTAGTATTCTTCAAGCAGCAAATTTTCATGGAAATGCAATTCACCTTAAATGCATTGCAAACTTTAAACCCATCATAAATCCACAGCTGAACAATACGATAACAATGAAAAATTCATAGATTCACAAGTGAGTACCACTTATTTGTTTATCCACTCTACGGCATCCTTGTTGCGTTTCATCTTGGCTTTGTCCCGATTGTAGAAATTTTAGATTGTTATGTTTTGCATTGTTTCCGGCTTCTTCACTCTATTCGCACCATTCTTCTGCTATTCTTTCCGCCATATGAATGCACTGCGACTGAATACTTTCATGGAATGGAATTTTAATATTAGACAAAAGGACATGTACACAAATCGCCCAGAGTAGTTCCTTCCCGATTTTATGATTCTATTGTCGTGCATTTACATTGTTGACATAAACACTTCTTATTTTCTTCTTCTTCATATTTGTTTCGAGATGCAACCACAGTAAAACGGACGAACATCATTTCACCGAAGAAAGGATGAAAATTTCTTCTCCTTATAGTAAATTATGTCATGACCCGATGATTTATGCTTGCGATATAGAGAAAAATATGTGAATAAGAGAATGGAGAAGAGTTTTTGCGTGGTTGGACTGTGTAAGGGATATTGCAAAGATTCAAGTTGGATCTAACCGAGGCAGATAACACCCGAGCGGTATATGTTCGTGGGTATGTTAATGTACACCAGGACTTGTTGCAATTTCTTTCAGCATATTTTAAGCAGATTTACTTGAGGGAATACGTACGAAAACTAAAGTGGATTGTGTAAAAAGGAGATTTAGACAAGCTGAGAAAATGTTGGGAACAATTGCATAGGAATGTTGTGCTTGGATCTGAGTTATAGTTTAATAACCTTAAGTGGTTTAACGAAAAGGATAAATAGAAATATTTTATATGATAATGGAATAGGTTGTGAAGTGAAGAAAGTATGCGTGTTTGGTTTGGATTTAGATGTGTTTATTTTCTTGAGAAATTAATTGCATTAGAAATTTGATAATTTCGTATTGTAGCTCATAATTATACGTTAATCATCACTAATCGCGCTACAGCCCAAGTCGAACCTTACCATCCAGTATGCTTCGTAACTAATTTTCTCGGTCCAATGATCGCGTCCCCCATGTTGAAAATTTCAGAAGATTTCAGGTTTGCTGTCTTCGTCGATTGAATTCTTCCTGCGTTTTCTTGGTTTTCCAACTGGGCTTTTTCCTTCCGCCTTTCTTTTTTTTCTTTTTGTAAGCGTTTGGGTATTCTTCTGTCCTCCATTCGCTGTACGTGACCAGCCCACCATTTTTCTGATGCCTGTATTAACATCCAGGTTTCATTTCCATAGCAAAGTATACGTCCTATTATAGTTTTGTAGATACGCAGCTTCGTTTTTTTATCCCTTACTTTTTGTTCTTGTGTATTGAGGCAGTGAAAACAGTTGATTCTAATTTTCGTTGTATTCCAAGAGTTATCGTTTTCCTTCATAATGTCTTCTAAGAGCCTTGGACGCGATAAGGATTTGGAGGCGTCATGGTAGGATTCTGTTCAAAAGCCTTAAGCCAGGTGGGAGAAAGGGGACTGAGAACGACTGTAACGAGTGTTGAAACTGGTATATTCTTCAGTTATACTAGCTGCTACTGACAAGTATTTTCAGATGCTATGTGGTCTGAAGGACACAAAGTGAACAGAAACTATGCTATGCTAAGTATTTAGATCTTCTAGAAAACAAAACACTCATAACACTTACTAGATGGCTCGCATATATGTATGTATATACATAACACAGCAGTAATACGTCGAACATTAGAAACTCGGGAGCTTTGTCACCATAAAATTTGCTAAAGTTATTACTCCACTACGTACTCTACTACCGCCATCCTTGTGTAAGACTGAACTTTAAAACACAGTTATTTAGTTGCAAATGCCCTCCGTTTATTATACATAGTTATATTCTTTTTTTATTTTTGGTAACCCCGGTCATGAGCTCCAGCCGCGAATCCGTAAATAATTAAAAGAAAAGGCTGAATTTTTTTTCATCTCAAACTACTGTTTAAGAATTACCATTTTATATAATTTATATACAGGAAATATGCACAGAAGTCTTTCATTAAATCCCTATGCGGTCGAGCGTGCAATGAGATCGAACGAAAATAACGCACGAGTTATCCCACCCCGAGCGACCATTATCTCCAAGGCGAGCGTGCAATTATGCAAGGAGAAGTAAACGCGCCAAGTATCTGTTCTGTTCTTGATGGTCATGTAAGTTTTCAGCGTGTTGCAAAAGACAGTGACAAGCGTACATCAAGAGAAATAAATACAAGAGATAGCCTGCCCCGAATTCTGTGGCTATCAAGCCGAGCGTACAATGGAATTGCACAAGGGGAAATAACGCCCAATGTATCTGCCACATTCTTGATGATATTACAAGATGTCAAGAATGTTAAGGGAATACACAAAACGCCCACTTCGTACAAGCAGAAAAACTCACTCTGACTTGGGATACACTTTTAACTAAACTTTGAAGGGGAAATAGCGAAACCTCAATACGGAACCGAATTATGATAGATCAAATAAAATTATAAAAATCCAACAAACTTTATAAAATAATATAAATTAAAACCAAAGTACCAAATCAATACTCAGTGAATACTCAGTTATCAATATTTCGCTATATTTAGCTACATATTATGAATTATAAAAATAATTACAGTAGTCTTATATGACCATAGCTCAAAAGACAGAAAATCTATACTTATAAATATAACTGTAGTGTCTGTCTGTTATTTGTTTAAATAAACTGCCAACAAGTCGGGCGCAACTTTCTTATTTTTTGGGAAAAGTTGAAGATGCATGGAAAGTCAATATGCAAGTTAGAGTGGTTAAGGAAGAGTCAGTGTGAACCCCCTTTAGGGCTGCTGTCAATTTAACACTTAATTGCGAATACGATTAAAAGCTCCAGCACATGTAAACCATATTTCATTCGTTTATGTAAGTTCGGGTTTTTATGAGGAGTGATATTAAGGTTGGGTGGATGTCAATAATTTTACTTTATTATTCTAATAATAAAGTATTGTGATCGACACAAGAAAGAAAAAAACTTTGCTACCCTGAAATTTTTTTTTTCGCGTTTCATGACTAAATTAGCCTAAAAATGTAAAAAAAAAAAATCCGTCCCGCCGTACGCCGTACATATGGACTCATATCTCCGAGACCGCTAAAGGTAGAATGTTCGTTTTTGGGTGGATTCTTGATTGGATAAGTGAGCTCTATTTTCTAAATTTTGCGGGGTGTTAGGTGGAAGGGGGAGGCGGGGGGAGGGAAAAAGTCGAAAACTACACTTGCTAAAATCTCCACCACGAATGCAGATAGAAAGTTGAAAATCAGTGCAGATATAGAGAAGGTTGTGGGACAAACTTTACAAATAATTTAATTTTTTTATCCATTGGCGTCCGAAAAAAGGGGGCTAAAAACAAATTGTCGGCCGAATTGTTTTTTCAAATGACTATATCTTCGAAGTTACTTACTGTGAAAAATTCATATTTTGGGACCATTAAGGTGACATCTAGTTCCATTGGAATCAGCTTAGACAGTGGCTAATTATTATAAGAGGGAGGGTCAGGGGGGGTGCAAAGAAAAACACTTAAAAATGAATATCTCAACTGTCTCTCAAGCTATGTAATTTAAACTTGAAACATATATTAAGCTATACTAGAAAAATACACAAAAAATTTAACATGTTGAAATAATAGTAGTGGGGGGAAATGGGGAGCATTTTAAAAATGGCGCACTTTTCAAAATTACAAATCCTTATATCTCACAAAAAAGTACAGATATCTTTTCGAAAATTTATCAGATTGTTGAACTACATATATAATAATTAATGTTGGTCAAAATCTTAAGTTGGGTGGTGTAAGGGGAGGGAGGTGATAAGCAAAAGTGTCGAAAATTTTGAGTGAGTTTTTTAGGTCTCTGGCAAAAGATACAAAGTTTAAATTTTGGGCGTGGATACATCTATTTAATGTTCATAGAAAAATAATAATAACTTGATCCATAATTATTATAAACAGACACCCCCCCCCCCCCCCGGTCTAACGTGCACAAGGTGTTTCATGTGCATTGAAAAAAATACATAAACTGAAAATTTTTGAGTGAAATTTTAAGGTAGAAACTTGAAAATTTGCGACATGCATTTAAAAAAAAACATTAAATATATGAAATATTAACTGGCCGAAAATCTTTAAAACTTCTACCCCCTCCCATACAAAATTATTTTTTCGACCATTTTTAAGAAATCAATTATCACCTAACTATTAAAAGTAATCAATTTGAAATTTTGCAAAAAAACTTACAAAAATAATTGAAATGAAATTATGTTAAAAGTTTTGAAATCGCGTTTTCCCTTCTACCCCCTCCCATACAAAAGTATGATTTCGACCAATTTCATCAAATCAACTAATAACCAACAAATTAAAAGCTACGGACTTGAAATTTTGTACGAGCAGCTTACAAGAGAAAGGAAATAAAATTGCGTCACAAGTTTTACGATTCCCCTGCCTCCTCTACCCCCTCCCATACAAATGTTCGGTTTCGTGAATGTAAAATACACCAAATTTTATAACAATTCTATGCAACTTCGTCTATGAAACACATTCTATACAGAGAATATTGGACGTGATTCAAACAATTAATTAAAAAGATATTAGCATCTACCCACTCTTACTATTACCACTCCTCCTCCCCTCATAAAAACCCAAACTTGCAAAAACAAATGAAATATTGTTACATTGACAACAGCCCTGCCCAAGAACTCCCTTTCACTTAGCCTTCCCCAACCACTCTAACCTGCATATTGACTTTCCACTCATCCGCAACTTGTCCCGAGAATAATAAAGTTTCGTCCGACTTGTTGGCAGTTTATTACTTTATTATTTTAATAATAAGGGGAGGCAGGGGGAGCGCTTAAACCGAAAAATTTGAATTCAAATATCTCAACCATGATTACAGCTGGGAAGCCAAAAATCAACATACATATACAAGATTTTGTGGGACAACTTTTAAAAATAATTTAATTTTTTTATCCATTGGGGTGCGAAAAGGGGGGACTAAGAACCAATTGTCGGCCGAATTTTTTATTCAAATGATTATATCTTCGAAACTACTTCCCATAAAAAATTGATATTTTGAGACCATTAAGATAGTATATAGATCTACTAGAAGCAGTTTAGATAGAAACTAATTAGTGAAAGGGGGAGGGTCAGGGGGGTGCAAAGAAAAACACTTAAAAATTAATATCTCAACTGTCTCTTACGCTATGTGATTGAAACTTAAACTGTATACTAAGCTTTACTAGCGGCATATGAAAAAAATATAATATGTGGACATTATAGTAGTGGGGGGAAATGGGGAGCATTTCAAAAATGGCGCACTTTCCAAAACTACAAATTATCAAATCTCAAAATTGAATACAGATATCAAATCAAAAATTTGTCAGATTGTAGAGCTATATAATTTTTAATTTTGGTAAAAAATTTAAGCTGGGCGGTGTAAGGAGAGGGAGGTGGAAAGCGAAAATGTTGAAAATTTTGAGTGATTTTTTTATGGCTCTGGTAAAAGATGCAAAGTTTAAATTTTGCATGTCGACACATCTATTTGATATAGATAAAAAAAAAAATAGCAATTTGTTCCAGAATTGTTATGCTCCGAAGTGGGGGTCTAACGTGCACAAGGTGTTTCATGAGGAATGAAAAAAACACATAAACTGAAAATTTTTGAATGAAATTTTTAGGTAGAAACTTGAAAATTTGGGAAATGCATTTTAAAAAAATCTCCAAAAGTTTGAAATATTAACTAGTCGAATATTTTTAAAACTTCTACTCCCTCCCATACAAAATTATTTTTTCGACCATTTTTAAGAAATCAATTATCACCTAACTGTCACAAGCTATCAATTTGAAAGTCTGTACGAAAACTTAAAAATATAGTTGAAATAAAATTACGTTAAAAGTTTTGAAATCACACTTGCCCTTCGACCCCCTCCCATACAAAAGTATGATTTCGACCAATTTCATTAAATCAACTAATAACCAACAAATTAAAAGCTATAAACTTGAAATTTTGTACGAGCACATTACAATAGAAATAGAAAAAAAATTCCATTACAAGTTTTACGATTCCTTTACCTCCTCTACCCCCTCCCATACAATATTATTTTTTGGAGCATTTTTAAGAAATCAATTATCAGCTATCTCTTAAAAGCTATCAATTTCAAATTTTGCATGAAAACTTATAAAAATAATTCAAATGAAGTTGCTTTAAAAGTTTTGAAATCGCGCTTGCCGTTCTACCCCCTCCCATACAAAACTATGATTTCGACCAATTTCATTAAATCAACTAATAATCAACAAATTGAAAGCTACGAACTTGAAATTTTATACAAGCACCTTACAAGAGAAGCGAAATAAAACTATATATCACATTTTACGATTCCCCTACCTTCTCTAACCCCTCCCATACAAATGTTCGGTTTCATGAATGTAAAATACACCGAATTTTATGAAAATTCCATGCAATTTCGTCTATGAAACACATTCTATACAGAGAATATTGGACGTGATTCAAGCAATTATTAAAAAGCTGTTAACATCCACCCACCCTTACTATTACCCCTCCTCCTCCCCTCATAAAAACTCAAACTTGCAGAAACGAATGAAATATTGTTAAATTGACAACAGCCCTGCCCAAGAATTCCCTATCACTTAGCTTTCCCTAACCACTTTAACCTGCATATTGTCTTTCCACTCATTCGCAACTTGTCTCAAGAATAATAAAGTTTCGCCCGACTTGTTGGCAGTTTTTTTTATTGTGATCGACTTGGAAAGAAAAAAATTTGCTACGCTGAAATTTTGTTTTTTCGCGTTTCATGACTAAATTAGCCTAAAGATACAAAAAAAAAATCCGTCTGGCTGTACGCCGTCCGCCGTACGCCGGTGTGTACGCTCAGCGCATATTAACTCCCAAGCCCTTCAAGATAGAAAGTTCATTTTTAGGGGGATTGTAGATAGTTGGGAATCCCAGGCGGATACCCATTTTATGGGGTGTACGGGTTTAGGGGGAGACGGGGTGAGCGCTTAAGTCGAAAAATACGAATTCAAATATCTCAGCCGTAGTTACAGCTAGGAAGCTAAAACTCAACATACATATAGAGGGATTTGTGGGACAACTTTGACAATAATTCAATTTTTTTATCCATTGGAGTGCGAAAAGGGGGGCTAAGAACAAATTGTCAGTCGAATTTTTTTTTCAAACGATTATATCTTCGAAATTACTTACCATAAAAAGTTGATATTTTGCGACCATTAAAGTGGCATATAGGTCCACTAGAATCAGTTTAGATAAAAGCTAATTATTGTAAGAGGGAGGGTCAGGGAGAGTGCAAAGAAAAACACTTAAAAATCAATATCTCGAAAATTTTGAGTGATTTTTTAAGGGCTCTGCTGAAAAATACAAAATTTAAATTTTCCATGTGCATACATCTATTTGTTGTTCATACAGAAAAAATAATAAAAATTCCACAATCGTATGCACCGACCCCCCTGGACTACTGTGCACAAGGTGTTTCACGTGCAATGGAAAAACCACATAAACTGATAATTTTTGAATGAAATTTGAAAGTAGAAACTTGAAAATTTGCGAAATGTATGTGGGATTCGTTTTTACGGAAACACGAGTTTATTAGTTCAATACTTTTAATGCTTTAATAGTTTACAATGCACAATCGTTTTCGAGTCGCGGTTCGTCTTTTTTTAGGTTAATTTACTTCACGCTTGTCTTCCATCTGCTCGTCTTCTTCTTCTTCTCTCCTGTCACTTTTTACGTGCGAAGCGAATTCGAAAAGCTGTGAATTCGCCCCACAACTCGGCCATCCTGTTCTAAGCGCCGTCCTCGGCGCTACCGTCGGTATCGCCTATATCGCTCTCGCATTGTAGCTCGTCTTCTGCACCCGAATCTTGATGACTCGGATACCTCTTCATGTAATCGGCTGCTGTTGTTGTTTCGCCTGGCCCTTCACCACATCCGATCCTTTCGACACCATAACGATCTTTTGGTTTGACAGATGTGACCCGATAGGGGCCTAGGAACTTTTCGCGCACCTTTAAGCCTCCTCCGAATTGCGTCCTCCGGATAGCAACGATGTCTCCAATATCGTAAGTGCTCGCCGGCTTGCGCTTTCGATTAAACGTCTTCCGATTCTCGTCCTGAATCCGCTGGATGTGTCTCATTGCTTCGTCTCGTAGACTCGATCGTTTCTCGACAAAACGACTTACAGACTCTTCCTCGATGATTTCTCGCAAAGGCAAGTCATTCGTCAGACGCATCTTCGTTCCTGTTAAGAGTTCAAACGGAGTAGTACCTATGCTGCGACTATACGAAGAGTTGACGTATTGCTGCAGCCTCTCGACATGCTTAAACCACTCGCCAGGATTGTCAATAGACAGTTTCGTCAAAACCGGGACTATGATCCCATTCATTCGCTCGATTTGTCCGTTGCCTCGCGGAACTCCAGTCGTCAATAAAACATGATGGATATCTTCCTTCTCACAGTAGTCGCTGAAAATGTTTGAGGTAAACGCTGAACCTCGATCCGAAATGATTCGTCTGGGGTTTCCGAAAACCGTCGCTTGGTTTTTAAGTCTAGTGATGACTTCTTCAGCTGTTGTCGACTTTGTAGGGTATAGCCATAGGAACTTCGTGAAACCGTCAGTAACTGCAAAGATATGTTTATAATTTTTCCTCGTTGAGGGCATCGGTCCTAAGTGATCGATGTGGTATGTGTCCAACGGACGATCGCCTTTATCAATAGGATTAAGCCATCCTTCTCCTTTTCCCTTCTTCTTCTCTGCCAGGATACACGTCACGCAATTCTCAATGAACTTCTTGATGCGTGCTTGCATGTGTGGGAACCAGAAGTCAGATTTCAGCAGGTGTTCAACTTTTTTCAATCCAAAGTGACCACGTTCATGAGCTCGTCTGATTACGTCGTACTGCATTGCCTTAGGAACGACTAACCGCAAGGTTCCGTCATCCTTTTTGTAAACAATACCATGTTGCACCACGAAATCGTCCGCAGTACCCTGTCCCACGAGAATTCTCTCCAACTCCGGATCGTCTTTCTGCGCGCGCTGAACTCGTTCAGTTAAAGCACATTGGTCTCGTCTTGTCAAATAGACCGATACTGGGCTACGGCTTAGGGCGTCGGCGTGTTTCATCGATCGACCTGGTTTGTGTTCAAACGTATGTTCGTATTCGTCAATTAACAATGCCCATCGTGCTACTCGCACACAAGTCTCCTTTTTTGCCATCGTTAGAGCCAAGGCTTGACAGTCTGTCACAATTTTCACCGGATTTCCCAAAAGATAAACTCGGAACTTCTTGAGTGATTTGACCACTGCCAGTATCTCCAGTTCGTAACTCGTATACTTTTGTTCCGCTGGCGTCGTTTTCCAACTGGCGTAGTATATCGGATGCAAGCTTCCATCCTCGTCATCTCGTTGGAAAAGAATGGCTCCTAGCCCGTACATGGAAGCGTCGGTGTGAAGTTCGGTCTCAACTCCAACACGAAAGAGTTTAAGTACTGGGGCCTTGGTCAAAATGGCTTTTAACTCGTCAATGGCGCGTAGCTGGGCAGCTCCAAATTCGAAAGGAACTTTGTCTTTCAATAGGTCCGATAATGGTCGAGCGATCTGAGCGAAGTCCTTAATAAACTTCCGAAAATAGCCTACCAAGCCTAGAAAGCTTTGCACGTCTTTCGCTGATTTCGGCTGACCGAAGTGTTCCACAGCTAGCGTCTTATCATGATTTGGTTTCACAGTCCCGTTCTCAACAATATTTCCAAGGTATTCAACTTTTCGTGCAAGCAATTTACATTTCTTCCAATTAAAACGAACGTTGTACTCACTAGCTGTCTCCATGACTCGTCCAAGCTTTGCGCAGCCTTCAGTTTCATTTTTAGCAGGAATGATGATATCGTCAAGGTATGCCAACATCGTCCCGTCAGCCAAAAGATCTCTGAACACGGCTCTTATGTGTCTTTGAAAGACCGCTGGTGCGTTGCAGATGCCAAAAGGAACCCGCAAGAACTCGAACTGCCCGTCTGGCGTTATAAACGACGTGTACTTGATGCTGTCCTCTTCGACCGGAACATGATAGAAGCCATTTTCCAAATCCAATACGCTGAACACCCTCGCACTCTGCAGTTCATCGAGTAGATCGTCTATGATCGGCAGTAGGAATCGGTCTCGAACCATCTTTTGATTGAGTAAACGATAGTCGACGCACATTCTTGTACTACCATTTTTCTTTTTCGTCAACACAATAGGGCTAGTATATTCAGATATGCTGGGACGCGCAATGCCTTCCTTCATCAGCTGTTCCACGGTCTTGTTGACTATCCCGCGGTGTTCAGCTGATAGCCGTCTGGGACTTTGATGTACTGGTATATCGTCTTTCAAACGTATCTTCATTTCAACGTGGGTATGTTTATCATCAGTCGGTGAATACTGTTGAATGAGCTTCTTCACTTCGTTTTTGATCGTTGCGTCTTAGATGCCCTCTACGCCCTGTGGCCAATCGTCGTCAGCTACGCTGATGTTTAGTACGCTCTTAACGTCATTTTCTTCGTCAGTCTGGAGCTTGGAAAACACGGCCTTTCGGTTTTTAAGGTGGATTTCAACGACTTCTGATAATCCACCACCCAACAAAACGTCATTTTCCAGAATTTCGTCTGCAACAACATGGAATTGAAGATTGACGCGTTGCTCGTCAAGACTGACAGCCACTTCGAAACTGCCCAGTGTTCGCAATCCGGCAGTTCCGACTCCGTGGAATGGAACTGTTTTTGTGTCCAACTTCGGTGCTCCAAGTCGGACGTACATTGTCGCAGTCGTTAGGTTTAAGTCGCTCCCTGAGTCAATAATCGCTTCGACTTCCACGCCATTGATTACAACGAGTTTGTACACCTTCTTATCCGTCGACTGCAAAGTGTTGACACGTCTTTTAGGCTCCAACGATGAATGACTTTTGCAGGCAGACGCGATGTGCCCGTACTCGTTGCAGCGAAAACACTTTGCCCCTCTCGACTTATTCGGACAATCTCGGCTTATGTGTGAAGACTCTCCGCAGTTGAAACACTTCTGCCGTCCGCTGCTTGGTTTCGGCGGCGGTTTTGTACTCGTCACTGGTTCTTTTGCAGCCATCTTACTTTTCATCGCCTGGTACTGACTTAGCTTCTTCCTTAGCTCTACGATCGTCGAAGCACCGTACAAAATAACTTTATTCGACTCGGCGTCGGGAATTCCATCAATGATATATTGGATTTTCGCCTCGATTTCAATGTCCGCGTGGCTGGCAATTTCCAACATTCGGTACGTATACTCTTGGTATGATTCGTTACTTTTTTTCTTCGTCTGACTTAGCCGTCTATGAACATCTTTGCTCGTAGTTTTGTTAGTGAACTCAGATAATAGTGATCTTTTAAACGTCGTCCAGCATTTAGAATGCGATTCAAAATTTACGAAGAGCTTAGCGGAGCCACGAAGCAGCTTTTTCGCGTAAATAACTTTTTGAAAATTATTCCATCGGCAAAGATCGGCGGTCTCCTCAAACGACGTGAGCCACCTTTCGACATTTTCTATGCCGTCTCCGCTAAACGTTTCCAAAGACTCTTCGACATCTTTGAACAACAACTGTGGTATAAACGCTCTAGTAGCCACGTATTCGCTGTGAGTGCTAACATCGTCTTCGTTTGGGCTATGTTCAGCGTCCGGCTCCTGCCCATCGTAAGCTTCGACTTTTGATGACATCGCTTCTTTCAAGCGTGCCCGCATCTCGTCTTTAGTACCCGAAGTTTTCAGGCCCAGCTCATGCAATCGACTTTGCAGCTGAAATGTTTTTAAGTCGCCCAGCTCATCTGCGACTGTGGTTGTTTCTGCGTCGCCTCCCACATCATTTGTCAACGTTGCCATTTCTTCGTCCGTGTTCACTCCCGTCCTTGTATGCGCGCCCCAAAATGCAAGGCGCTCGTCGTTTGCACGTGCTCGAAACGAAAACGGCAGCCACGTCGCGACTCGTCACCGACTCGAGAAAACAAACTTTTCGCTCGCGAACCGAATCCCGGTTGAGCCCCCAATTTGTGGGATTCGTTTTAACGGAAACACGAGTTTATTAGTTCAATACTTTTAATGCTTTAATACTTTACAATGCACA
Source organism: Chorisops tibialis (assembly GCA_963669355.1). Lineage (NCBI taxonomy): Eukaryota > Metazoa > Arthropoda > Insecta > Diptera > Stratiomyidae > Chorisops > Chorisops tibialis. The sequence goes on along the minus strand of OY770264.1, from coordinate 39,971,442 downwards.
ATCGTTTTCGAGTCGCGGTTCGTCTTTTTTTAGGTTAATTTACTTCACGCTTGTCTTCCATCTGCTCGTCTTCTTCTTCTTCTCTCCTGTCACTTTTTACGTGCGAAGCGAATTCGAAAAGCTGTGAATTCGCCCCACACGTATTTAAAAAAAAAACTTTAAAAGAATGAAATGTTAACTGGTCGAATACCTTGAAAGCTTCTACTCCCACCCATACAAAATTATTTTTTCGACCATTCGACCAATTATCACCTAACTAGTAAAAGATATCAATTTGAAATTTTGCACAAAATCTTTTGAAAATAGTTGAAATGGAACTGCGTCAAAATTTTTGAGATCACACTTGCCGTTCTACCCCCTCCAATACAAAAGTATGATTTCGACCAATTTCAATAAAACAACTGCTAACCAACAAATTAAAAGCTACGAACTTGACATTTTGTACGATCACCTTAAAAGAGAAAGAAAAGAAAATTGCATCACAAATTTTGCAATTCATCTACCTCTTCTACCCCCTCCCATACAAAATTATTTTTTCGGGCATTTTTAAGAAAACAGTTATCAATTCCTTTAAATTCCTTTAAAAGTTTTGCAATCGCGCTTGCCCTTCTACCCCCTCCCATACAAAAGTATCATTTCGACCTATTTCATTGAATCAACTAATAACCAACAAATTAAAAGCTACGAACTTAAAATTTTGTACGAGCACACTACAAGAGAATGGAAATAAAATTGCGTCACAAATTTTACGATTTCCGTACCTCCTCTACCCCTTCCCATACAAATGTATGGTTTCGTGAATGTAAAATACACCGAATCCTATGAAAATTATATTCAACTTCGTCTATGAAACTGACATTCTATACAAAGAATATTGGACTTGATTCAAGCAATCAATTAAAAAACTATTAACATCCACCCTCTCTTACTATCACGCCTCACCGCTCCCCTAAAAAAACTCAAACTTGCATAAATAAACGAACGAAATATTGATTATAAGTACTGGAGCTTTTGAACGTTTCCGCAAAGTGTTAAATTGACAACTGCCCTGCCCAAGAACCCCCTTTCACTTAGCCTTCACTAACCACTCTAACCTGCATATTGACTTTCCACACATCCGCAACTTGTCCCAAGAATAATAAAGTTTCGCCCGACTTGTTGGCAGTTTATTTATAGAATGAACCACTTTGGTTGGATACAAACGACTCTTTAGATCTTTACAGTACAAACTACAGCTTTATATACAAGCCTATAATTATTAAAATAATTAACTCTGAGGTATGAAAGTGGTTCATTCTAAAGATATTATTAGTAAACATATGCTCTGAAATTTTCACAACATTCTGACTAACGGTTTTTGATAGACTACGTACAGAAGTTTAAAAAAACATGTTTTGAGAAAAACAGGTTTATCTAAAAAAAATTTAGCTTTAGTCAACATAAATCAAACAAAATAAACTCTTACCAGTCTAAATCCATTCCTGGAGCATAGTACAGGCCTTCCTCCTTCACAGCAGCCTCCGCCTCTGCCATACTTTTCTCTCTAGCTGTCTTTCTGCTTTCTTTTGTGGTAGCCTGCGCTTTTGTAAGAGACCTGTCCAACCTTGTAGCATCAGCTCAATCTACATATGACCTTGCTCTGGTGCCAATCTTCACTCCTAAGTCCTGAAGGATATTGAGAAGGGAGCTATTACCTTCACTAAAAAAGCAAACTCCTATGTATGTGGCTGTTTCAACTGTTGCGAGTCCACTGAAATAAGTTCTTGGGGCCATTTTTCACACTACATTGTTCAAGGATTCATTCACATTTTGTGAAAATCCTCCCTCACATCTCTGCAGCAATTTTTTGTCTGTGAGGGCTTCATACTCAATCGATTCAATCTTGGAAGTTGATGGTTGTGAATCTTCGGTTTTGGTGTATTGGTTTCCGGCGAAGCGACGTTTTTTTCTTTGTGAGGGCCTTCCCGTGTAATCACCGTGCCCTTTTTTACTTTCCGGTACTCTTTCAGCCATTTTAACGATTAAAAAACAGTCAAAATATACGCTTCGAGGTTAAGATTGTCACTGTAGCGTTGCGCGGAGTTGACACACAAAGAACATAAAGAAAACCAGCGATTTACTTTTGTTTCCACTGAGAACTTACGTACAAAGTAAAAAAAAAAGAAAATTAAGGATCTAAAAGGCACTGTATATTAACAGAACTGTGAAACAGGGGATGACAAGGGGAACAGTGCCCAGTAAACACGCGTTAGCTGTTTACAGGCAACTGGCTGTCGTCTGCGCAAGCCACGCCCCTCGACCTTCTCCCACTCTGTGAGCCATAGTGGCGGCAATTTTAAACGTAGCGCGGTGCGGTTTGCACCAACATACTCAAGAAGAATCACTCTTTCAGTAAAGCAAATAAACCAAACATCGAATTTTTGAAAATTCTAGACTTGCTAACCCCCTTAAGTATTTTAACTCGGGTCGTGTATCTAGGGCATTAGCATTTTCAGTCCCAATTGAATGACACTAAAAACGTTATAATGGGATTAAATCTGACTATAAGATATGAAAGTGCATCACTTTTCCTAGGAGTTAGAAAAGAGCATTTGTGCTAACAGGAGTTGGAGAAAAAAAAATCCTTTCAAAAAAGCAATTTGCACCTCTATAATAGCGTATTGCATCCAGATTACTATCAACGTGAACCTGTTCGCAAATATCCACTATGCGGCATAGAGCAACAACAACTATCAGCACGGGAGCTATCTACACTGAAGAAGTCCTTTTCGATTTCAAATCGGTCGACATATCCTGTCACAGGAAATGGAAGTCTTATAGTTTCGAATTGCGGATAAATGTGTAGAAGTTCAATTTTATGTGAACTCAGCTTCAACGTATAAAATAAAAATTGTAGACGTTGTTAAAGAATAGAACAAAACTGATTTTTTACAAAAAAAAAAGTATTTTTAATTAGGTTTCTAATAAATTAATAAATCATATATAGTTTAAAACCATCTAGACAAGTTTAATAATCTATTAGAAAGTAAAAGCAATTTTTTAAGCAAAAAATAACCATTTGAAAATTTTAAATTTTGATTAATTGTTGTAAAATCACCATTCAAAATCAAGCATGGCTGTATTTGAATCATTAAAAAAAGGGCAAATAATGTACAACTGAAATAGTTCTACTACGTCAGTATAATCAATAAATGGTTTTGTTTCACTTTACATTGTGACAAAAAAGTGACAGCAATTTGTAAATAAAATTACTCTCTCTGGGTTTAAAAACAAATTGTTTTTTTTTTTTGTAAGCAATTAAATATTATCCCAAAAATTAGCGCGATCTGTTAATCAGTTTGTTTACAGCAGCTAGTAGAATGGGTACACCTCAGTAGTCCACGGTGATTTTTACAATGGATAAGATATGGAACATAGAATTTGTCTCAAATTTTGTGTCTCCAACCAAATTTCGTATGCGGAATTGTTGCGAATGTTGAAAAAGGCTTACGGTAATTCAGTAATATCAAATACACGAGCCTTCGAGTAGTTCAATGCCTCTAAAGCCAGTCTGGACGACCTCCGACCCCTTCAACCGACGAAAACATTCAAAAAATGAAGGAAATAGTGCTCAAAAATCGTTATACCAGTATTAGGGAGATAGCGGGAGAGCTCGATATCTCTTGCGAGTTCGTTCGTTCGATTTTGGTGGATACTTTGGCCATGAAATGCGTCTTTTCTCGAAAAGTACCGCAAACACGTCTCGTTGAACATCTTCTTCTTCTTCAATGGCGCTACAGCCCAAATCGGGGCTTGGCCTCCTGACCTTCAGGTTCCTTAACATTTTCATTATTTATTGCGGAAGAGTTGTTAGCTCTTCGCACAACCCTCTATCTACGATTTTTTCATTTTCGTAGATTGAGATAACCAAGGTATATTCAAGCAGGTAGTGTGCTGGAATTATGCGTCGATCGGGATTTGAACATCGTTGAACATCTTGATCGTGTGAATTCTGGCCCCACATTCATGGAGCGTATCATTACTGGTGATGAAATATGGTTCTACGAGTTTGACATAGACAATGGAGAAGAAAAATGAGCCGAAACCGAAAAAACTACGTCAAAAATCAAGATGCTCATGGTTCTTTTGAAGTTTGATCCATCATGAATTCGTTCTGGAGAGAGAGAGACGGTCAATGATCATATTGAAGCGTTTGCATGAGCAAATCCGTAAAAAACAGCCGGAATTATGAAAGGAGAATTCATGAATTTTCCACGATGAAAATGCGTCATCGTATTGAGCCTCAATTGTGACCGAATTTGAGGCCAAAAAGCAACAAATTACATCAATCAACTACCGTATTTATCAGATTTGGCCCCGTGTGACTTTTCTTATCCTCGGAACTGAAAATTACTGCTCCATGAAACCCGTTTTCAGTCGATCGAGGACATAAAACAAAAATCGCTGTGACTACTGAGATGTACCCATTCAACCAGCTGCTGTAATCAAACTAATTAACGACCGCGCAAATTTTTAGGGTAGTAATTGGACTGTCTTTAATTACTACCCTAAAAATTTGCACCTGTTTACAAAAACCATTTTTCTGAAATATCATTCCCCAGAGTAATTTTATTTACAAACTAGAGATCGCCTGCGACTTTGTTCGCGTAAGAATCGCAAAATAAGCAATTTTTGAAAATGTAGTTAGCAATAAATTAATAAATTTAATAGCCCTTTGGAGACAATGGTTTCTATTTTGTCGGAATCAGAACCATAAATTATTAAGAATGAAACCACGATACTCGCAGTTGCATGGGACAGGCTCGTAATCTAATCAATCCTGTGATCTAAGACCATATTCGTATTGAAAAGCACTAAGCCACGTGAATAGTTATAGCTTGTGTTAATTAAAAAAAAATGCCCAAATTAAATAACATTAAGCTTAAGACCATAACAGGACTACAATTGTGCGTAAAGCCCATTCATACGATACTGCAGATGAAATTTTTGTGATATTAAGAATTTTGTATGGGGAGTGGTACAAGGGGTGATAGTACTGAACTAATTTGTTTCACATCATGCAAGAGTAGTTATAAAAATGTTTTGTACCGAATTTAAGTTTCAAAAATTGAATAGGTACTGATAAACTTGGTGCATTGGATTTAGTGAAATCGTGCAATTTGTATGGGAGGTGGTAGAAGGAGGGGAGTGTTGTTTGGTCATTTTTCGAGAAACAAAACTGATATATTTTAAAATTTAGTTCAGTAACGTTTACACTTTTCAAGAAAATAGAATTTTACTTTATTATTTTAATAATAAAGTATTGTGATCGACTTGTAAAAAAAAAAAATTTGCTACCCTGAAATTTTGTTTTTTCGGGTTTCATGACTAAATTAGCCGAAAAATGCAAAAAAAAAAATCCGTCTGTCTGTACGCCGTCCGCCGACGTGTACGCTCAGCGCACATTAACTCCCAAACCCTTAAAGATAGAAAGTTCATTTTTGGAAGGATTGTAGATAGTTGCAGATCTCAGGCGGATACCCATTTTGAGGGGTGTACGGGTTCAGGGAGAGGCGGGGGGAGCGCTTAAGCCAAAAAATACGAATTCAAATATCTCAACCATGGTAACATCTAGGAAGCTAGAACACACATATAGAAGGGTTTGTGGGACAACTTTTAAAAATAATTAAATTTTTTTATCGATTGGTGTCCGAAAAGGGGGGGCTAAGAACAAATCGTCGGTCGAATTCTTTTTTCAAATGATTATATCTTCGAAATTACTTATTGTAAAAAAATCATATTTTGGGACCGTCAGTGTGGCATATAGTTCCTTTGAAATCAGCTTAGAGAGTGGTTAATTATTGTAAGGGGGAGGGACAGGGGGGTGCAAAGAAAAACACTTAAAAATGAATATCTCAACTATCTCTTAAGCTATGTAATTGAAACTTAAAACGTATATTAAGCTATACTAGACAAATACAAAAAAAATAGAACATGTTGAAATAATAGTAGTGGGGGGAAATGGGGAGCATTTCAAAAATGGCGCACTTTTCAAAATTACGAATCCTTATATCTCAGATTGTAGAACTACATAATGTCTAATTTTAGTAAAAATTTTAAATTAGGAGGTGAAAGGGGAGGGAGGTGATAAGCAAAAATGTCGAAAATTTTGGGTGATTTTTTAGGACTCTGTTGAAAGATACAAAGTTTAAATTTTGCATGTGAATACGTCTATTTGAAGTACATAGAAAAATAATAATAACTTGATCCATAATTGTTATAAACCGACCCCCTCGGTCTAACGTGCACAAGGTGTTTCATGTGCATTGAAAAAAACACATAAGCTGAAAATTTTTGAGTGAAATTTTAAGGTAGAAATTTGAAAATTTGCAAAATGCATTTAAAAAAAATCCTTAAATATACGAAATATTAACTGGTCGAAAACCTTTAAAACTTCTACCCCCTCCCATACAAAATTATTTTTTCGACCATTTTTAAAAAATCAATTATTACCTAACTTTTAAAAGCTATCAATTTGCAATTTTGCACAAAAACTTACAAAAATAATTGAAATGAAATTGCGTTAAAAGTTTTGAAATCGCGCTTGTTCTTCTACCCCCTCCCATACAAAAGTATGATTTCAACCAATTTCATTAAATCAACTAATAATCAACAAATTAAAAGCAACGAACTTGAAATTTTGTACGAGCATCTTACAACAGAAAAAAAAGAAAATTGCATCACAAGTCTTACGATTCCCTTCCCTCCTCTACCCCCTCCCATACAAAATTATTTTTTCGATCATTTTTAAGAAATAAGTTGTCAGCTAACTCTTACAAGCTATCAATTTCAAATTTTGCAGAAAAACTTATGAAAATAATTCAAATGAAGTTGCTTTAAAAGTTTTGAAATCGCGCTTGCCCTTCTACCCCCTCCCATACAAAACCATGATTTCGACTAATTTCATTAAATCAACTATTAACCAACAAACTAAAAGTTACAAACTTGAAATTTTATACAAGCACCTCACAAGAGAAGCAAAATAAAAATACATATCAAATTTTACGATTCCCCTACCTAATGTTCGGTTTCGTGAATGTAGAATACACCGAATTTTATGAAAATTCTATGCAACTTCGTCTATGAAACACATTCTATACAGGGAATATTGGACGTGATTCAAGCAATTAATTAAAAAGCTATTAACATCCACCCATTCTTACTATAACCCCTCCTCCTCCCCTCATAAAAACTGAAACTTGCAGAAACGAACGAAATATTGTTAAATTAACAATAGCCCTGCCCAAGAACTCCCTTTCACTTAGCCTTCCCTAACCACTCTAACCTGCATATTGACTTTCCACTCATCCGCAACTTGTCCCAAGAATAATAAAGTTTCGCCCGACTTGTTGGCAGTTTATTTAATGTTTGATGATTTTGTTATTAGCCTCAATAATTTATAATTACATTCAACAAGTTTCATTTATTAAACAACGTGCAATGCCAATATTTTTTTCGGCAAAGCCCTGACCTGGTTTTATCTATTTGCTAGAGGTCAAATTTTGTTTTGGTATTGGTGTTATTGATTGATTGATATCCCAATAATTTCATCAGAATAATTAAAGAACTCGTCTTTACTCCGAACCCAATTCGTTTATTTGTGTTTTTTTTTACAATAGATGAAATCTGAGAGTACTATAAATTTGCTACAAAAGTTAAGCTTGGAGAAAAAGATTAATGATGCAAAAGTTTATAATATCACTCAAAAATCTTAAAACTGGATGTCAAACTGTCCGTCTGTTCGTGATCGCACGTCCGTGTAATCTCCAGCTCGAAAACACGTTTAGCTAAAAAATCAAATTTCGCTTACGTCGCTTTTGATAATAAAAAAAGGAAGGGCTAGTTCATGAACGGGCCAAATCGCTCTACCCGTTCTACCCCCTCCCATACAAAATGAGACAATTTCTCAATTTGACAATAAACTGATATTCTCGAAAAGTATAAAAGGTATTGATTTGAAATTTGGAATATATTACTTTTATGACGATTTCAACCCGTATACAAATTATTATAGCTCCTCTACTCCTTCTCTCACCTCCTATAAAAAATGTCAATTTTTCAACTAAATACTTAAAAAGCATTATTATTAAGATAGAAAAAAAAATAAGTGAAATAAGCTTTACTCCTTCCACATACTCCCATAAAAAGTGATAAATTTTCGGAACTTTACAAAAAATCGATTTTCTTGAAAAGTATTAATGTTACTGGCCTGGTATAACTGAAAAAAAGCACGAAAATCCCTCTACTCCTTCTACCACCTCCCACACAAATTGCACAATTTCACTGAATCGAATGCACTAATTTTCTCAAAACCTATTAAATGTTTAAGCTTAAACTTTGCAGAAAACATTTCGATCGCAACTCTAGCATGATGTGAAAATATTAGTCAAAAATTTCTTAAAATCACAAAAATTTCTCTTTCATCTAGACTATCGCATGATTGGGCTGTACACCCAATCGTACTCTTGTAATATTTCTTGATTTTCTTTATGACAATTTGAAATTTTAGAACTATTTTGATCCCCATATGCTGGTAGTGCATGTGCATCAGTATATTTTTATACTCCAGATAAAATCTGAGAGTATATTGTGTTTGCCTTACCGTTTGTAACACTAAGAAATAATGCTCGCACAGAGCCGCCAAGGGTACAGAAATATTTGTTGTCGCTCAATAACATCGATTCCGAGTGACCGTCTGTCTGTCTGTCAGTCTGTCTGTCTGTCTGTCTGTCTGTCTGTCCGTCTGTGCGTCTATCTACAGCATAATTCTCGAAAGCTTTAAGCTATAGTGCTAAAAATTTTTGTGTGTCAGTTTTAGCAAAAAAGTAACTTTAAGTTCGTGAATGGGCTACATCCCCCCACTTCTTCTACCTCCTCCCATACAAATTTCATGAAATTTCGAAAAATTAAGAAATTGATTTTTCTTTGAAACTATTTAAGTTATCGACTTGAAATTTAGGTCAAAGTATTATGATATAGATGTCATTAAAATCACAGGATATTGATCCGATCCCCTTACCCCTTCTACCCCCTCCCATACAAAAGGACAATTTTAAAAAATACATATTTTCGATTTTCATTGAAACTAGTAAAGCTGAGAAGACGAAATTTTGTCAGAATTAATTCAACTATAATTGCAATTTATTTTAAAAATAATTATCATCTTCACCCCACTCCTTCTACCCCCTACCATACAAATTTCATGAAATTTTGAAATTTAAATTAAATTATTTTTCTTCGAAACTGTTAAAGCTATCAACTTAATATTTTGTGCAAAGTATACAAATAGAAATATTATTTAAATTTGTTTTGATCCATACACACCTTCTATCCCCTCCCATACAAATGCAGAATTTTTGTTAAATGCAGTTCATCGATTTCCATTCAAACTAGAAAAAGTACAAACTTCAAATTTTGCCAGAATTCGTTTTTTAATAATTGAAATAATTGTTAAAAAAAATTATCAGCTCTGCATCACTCCTTCCACCACCTCCCACACAAATATCTGTATTATAAATTCAAGAAAAACATTTCTCCTTCAAGTATATGAGAGCTATCGACTTTGAAATTGAATCAAAGCATGGTGATAAGGATGATGATAAGCAGTTTCAAAATCATCTTAAACGCTCCACTTTCTCTGCCAGCTCCCATACAAATGCCTCAATTTAAGGAAAACTATGACCAATTTCTTTAAAAATAATGAAAACTAAAAACTTTAAATTCAGCAAAAAACATTTTGCATGCCATGTCCGGTGTCAAATACAAACCTCCCCCTCTACTTCTACCACCTCCCATGCAAAAGTTTCTATTCAATATTCGAAAGAATTTGAGATGATATATTTTCCGGTATATTAAAGTCATTTCCATCTCATCTAGAGTATCATATGATTGGGCTTTAAGCCCAATCATAATTCTGTTATGTTTTCATAATAATTTTAATGGGACGCACTAATATTTGAACTTTTCTACTTGTTGGTGTAATATACATACATATGTATCACATGATATCGGCCGTTTGATTTTTGATGCTTGTCAATATTTTTAGGTTTCTGTGTCAGTACTCCGTCAAATGCAAAGGCTGTATTTTAAGCTAGTCCTGGGAATGATAATAAATGGTTCAGCTGAATTCTGCTATCCATTCTGCGATGGTTCACATAAAATGGCACATACTATATCGATGGTGTTTTGTTGAAACTTTTTAAGTGTACTTTTTTTATATACATAGAATATGGAATCAGGATAAGTTATCAGTCCGTTCTTTTTACATCTCCTTTATATAAATTTTAACTATGATGCCACAAAAATTAAAAATTTTACAAGAACAGTTCAGCTAAATTTATTTCACACAATTTTTTGTACTTTCTGAAATATTTTACTCAACTCAAATATAGAGGTTTTATCTAAACAAGGACGATATTTCGATTTTTTTTTCTAAGTTTAAAAGCTAATGATTTTTAGTTACCTTTGTGAAATCAATAAAATCCGTCATACCTTCCATCACCCTGCACAAAAAAGTCGCTGTTTAATGACACGCGTTACATCTATTTTCAACGATCGTGCTCTAATTAGCTGTACTTGACTTACATTGTGACCATAAGCTACCGGGAATTCGTAATTAAAATTAGTCTGGGAAATGATATTTCAAAAGCATGTAGGACTGTCCTAAATTATTATCCCAAAAATCAGCGCAGTCTGTTAATCAGTTTGTTTACAGCAGTTGGTTGAATTGATACACGTCAGTAGTCCACGGCGATTTTTGTCTTTACTTGATGGTCACAATGTATAAGATAAGATTATTGATATACCTTCTTCTACTTCAAAAATAACACTACAGCTCGAATCGGGCTTTGGCCTCCTGACGTTCAGGTTCCCTAACATTGTCATTACTCATTTATTGTGGAAGAGTTTTTAGCTCTTCGTACAAATTTTCCGTTTCGTAGATTAAGAAACTCAGATATATTCAAGCAGGCAGTGCACTGGAATTATACACGTCGACCGGGAATTGAACCCAAGACTTTCGCATAGCAAACGTTCTAGCTCTTTTACCTTCCCTCTGCAAATAATTAATAATAATTTCATCTGAAGTATCGCGCGATTTCGGTGCATTCGCAATCGTAGTTTTGTTATGCTTTGGAATATGTTTGAATCCCTTCTGATAATTATAATGATAAGTTTTTATCATGCTTCATCCACCATTACAAAAGTTCAAATGAAACCCTCCACAATTACTTAACTTTCACATAATTCATGCGTATATACATAACGCTTCCGTTTACTTTCATAGTTGAAGTTTTGCTCTTAAATTTTACGTATACACATCCGTAGGCTCTATTACACTGTGCCTTTGCGAACGAAGATTTTTGAAGTGAATTGCGTCAAGTGATTAATACTTTAGCAAGTAATTTTTTGCTTAATTCTAGCAGAAAATTTCCAGAGCGCATTCAAGAAGCTATGCCGTGCAAGGACACACACTAATGATAGTGAATATTTCACACACGGAAAAATAACTGCTTCGTTTATACTCTCATCACGTATTAGATAATGTGAATAATTTCTCAAATCTGCTGCACTGGAAGTAATTTATAGAGAAAATACATCGGGCTGAAGCATATTCGTTTCTGGTACGCTACTACGAAAAATGCACTCAACACGTCTGATTTATTATTCATTTCGTTTTTCTCAGGGAAACTGCATTGGCAATTTTACACAGCATGGAGCCAGTTCTGAAAAAGTATGTTTTCAATTTTTCGGTTAGTTTCAGAAACCAGAAACATCACGAATGTGGAATTCCTGTTTCTGGTATTTACAGATTCGTAAAATGATGATTACCACGAATGTCGTCACGTGTGATTTTATAACTTAGGCGGTTAATGTCAGAATTAGTTATGCTCTTTCTGAAACTAATTTATATATTTGTATACTCTAGATGAAATCTGAGAGTACGCGAACGGGCTACATTCCCCCACTCCTTCTACACCCTCCCATACAAATTGCAAAATTTTAAAAAATTGATTTTTATTATGTTTTAAATGTACAAAGAGTTTGAAACAAATTGATTATTATTCGTCTTACAGTTGAGAATTCATAGCCGTAATTAAAGCCAGTTTTTGGAAAAGATACTGTTCGTTTTTAGAATCTACCTTTTTATATGACCCAGGACACACTCATAGACTAAATCGTGTTCTGAGTTTTCGAAGTGAAAAATCAAGCCGTTCTATGGAAAGCTGTGGGGGTCAATAAATTTCCTTTACGATGTGATTTGTTTGATAGCATCAGGAGCGTTTGTATACATACATATGTATGTATGTATACATTTTATCTCAAAGCAGGAATATTGTAAAGCTGCGTGATCTACCATGGGGGCAATATTGAACATTTGCCAGCAGCATCAATACCAAGCTAGTACGTACGGTTGTTGAAAAAAATTGAGGTAATACATTCAGAAAAAAAAATATCAAAACCATCTAAATCAAAGACTGTTTGAGGGCTGTGCACACGTACATATCGCAGTTTTTCTGGGTTGAACAGGATTACCATTTGACTTGGTTCACCTTGTACATCTATATAAGACCACATTATTTGGCGGGGGAGTTTAGACTACTAGGAGCCAGTGTATTATTGATTTCCTTTTATCTATTGAATTTGAATAAGTCTTTATGATTTTTATTATGTTTGCTACAAGCAATAAAAACACAGTCATACACAACATAGGTAGAATGATGTTCGCTTCGAGTAATTTATTATATGAAAGTTTAAAATAGAAAATAATTTTCTGAATTACGATTCTACCTAAGCCAGTCCAATGTATCGTCGAAAAATTTTACTTTTATTTGGCATACCTATAAAATTTTAATACATTATCACTCCAATCACGTATTTTAAGCGGCAATTATTACTTATTAGGGTAAAACAACGACTTCAAGTATCCCCAAAAAAATAATCGCAAAGCCTCAAATCCTACGATCTTGTAGAACAATTTACATGTCCACGGCTCGAAATAATTGTAATATTAAATTTTTGGTTCAATAACTCAATTGTGTCGGCCGCTTTATGGCAAATAGTGCTATCCTGTATTTCGGATCCATTTCTTTCAAACCTGAAAAATAAATAATTACCATCGTTATCACTGACGCTGATGATCCATCTGGCCTTAATTCGAAAGAAATAATGCTAAATTATTTCATTCAACGTCCAATCCAATACTTGAATAGTGATTTAGTGGACTTTACCCAATCGTCTCAAGATTGATCGAGTTCTTAAATGCGGTAATTCTGCTTATTAATTAATCCATCAAGTCAAAAATTATCCTCAGCACTTAGCGTGAAACAGATGATAATTTTGCAAAAAATGCAGTTGGAGGCAAGTTTCGAGCCTAAAATGTTTGATTTGAACTGGTCAAAATGTAATGAATATAAATGTGAAATAGAGCAGGTGAATTGAGACACACCATTGATAACAATTTCTCTTGGAAACCACCCTTTAGTTGTCAAAAATTTCATATAATCATCTTATCCAACATCTTCATGAGAATTAAATAAACTGCCAACAATTTGGGCGCAGCTTTATTATTCTTGTGACAAGTTGAGGATGCGTGGCAAGTCAATATGCAGGTTACAGTGTTAGGAAAGACTAAGTGAAAGCGGGTTCTTGGGCAGGACTGTTGTCAATTTAACACTTAATTGCGAATACAATCAATAGCTCCAGTACATGTAATCAATATTTCATTCGTATATTTATGCAGGTTTGGGTTTTTATGAGGGAATGGGGAAGGAGTGAGGGGCGATAGTAATGGTGGATGGACGCTAAAAATTTTTTGATTAATTGCTTGAAACACGTCCAATATTCCCTGGATAGAAAGTCAGTTTCATAGACGAATTTGCATAGAATTATCATAAAATTTAGTGTATTTTACATTCACGAAACCAAACAAACCCTCAAACCCCCCCCCCCTGCAAATTAAAATTTTTACAAAAATCAAAGGCTATGTAGCTCTACAATCTGATGAATTTTCGGACTGATATCTGTACTCAGTTTTGAGATATAACGTTCTGAAATTTTGGACAGTGCACCATATTTGAAATGCTCCCTATTTTCTCCACTACTGCATGACCAAATTTTATATTTTTCTTGTATTTCGCTAATTTAGCTTAATATAAGATCCAAGTTTCAATTACATACCTTATACCTTATAGCTGAGATATTCATTTTTAAGGGTTTTTCCCCTGCACCCCCACCTCTCCATTGAACATCCTCCTTACAATAATTTGCTTCCATCTAAGCTGTTTCTGGAGCATCTGTATACCACTTTAATGGTCTTAAAATATAATTTTTTTGCGGTAAGTAATTTCGGAGATATAATCATTTAAAAAAAAATTAGGCCAACAATTTGTTTTTAACCCCCTATTTTCGGATGCCAATGGATAAAACAATTAAATAATTTTTAAAGTTTGCCCACAACCTTCTCTATATGTATATTTGCTTGCTTTCAGCTTCCTATCTACATTCGTAGTGTAGGTTTTGACTATTTCCCTCCCCTCGCATCCCGCCTCCACCTGACACACCCCAAAATTTAGATAATTGAGCTCACTTTCCCAAATAACAATCCACTCGAAAACAACAATTCTATCTTAAACGGTCTCAGCGGCTTAGGTCCATAAGTACGGCGTACGCGAACGGCGTATGGCGATACGGATTTTTATACTCTAAATGAAATCTGAGAGTATGTTGTGTTTGCCTTACCGTTTGTAACGCTAAGAAACAATGCTCGCACAGAGCCGCCAATGGTACAAAAATATGTGTTATCGCTCAAAAACTGTCCGTCTGCAATGTAACTCTCAAAAGCTTTGAGCTATCGTGCTAAAATTTGTTGTTGTCATTTGTAGCAAAAATATAACTTTAAGTTCGTGAACGGACTACACTTCTTTTACCCCCTCCCATACAAATTTCACGAAATTCCGAAATTTTAAAAAAATTGATTTTTCTTCGAAACAATTTAAGCGGTTGTCTTTAAATTTGGGTTAAAGTATAATGGTGTATAAATCATTTCGGTTACAAAATATTGAGCCGATCCCCTCACTCCTTCTACCCCCTCCCATCAAATCAAATTCCTGTTAAGACCCCCTATAGGGGCATAGGACAGAAACAACTCTCTTCCACAAGGCGCGATCCTGCGCATCGGCTTTAAGCTGTTGCCAGGACTTGTTTATTCCTCTGGCCTCCTGCTCAACTGCTCGCTTCCATGTGTTACATGGTCGACCAACCCGACGTCTTCCTTGAGGGTTATAATCCAGAGCCTGTTTTGCGATGTTTTGCTCTGGTTTCCTCAAAGTATGACCGATCCACTGCCACTTTCGCCGTTGAATCTCAATACCTATTTTAGTCTGGCGAGTTGTACTCCAAAGTTCGTCGTTGGAGATCACTTCTGGCCAGAATATACCTAAAATGCGTCGGAGGCATTGGTTTACGAAAGTCTGTAGTTTCTTGGTAAGTCGAACGGTCACTTTCCACGTAGTACAACCATATAACAACACGGATTTGACGCATGCGTCAAAAACTCGCAGCTTCGTGCGAAGGGAGATCTCTCTTAACCTCCAGAAAGGGGAAAGGATACCGAAGGCCTGACGAGCTTTATTTAGCCGAGCCTTAACATCCTTTTCGGCTCCGCCGTCCATGCTGACAATGCTTCCGAGATAGCAAAAATCTTGCACCTCTTCCACATCCTGCCCATTAAGAACAATCGGTGTGCTTGCGTTCGAACCCATGTGCATGTACTTGGTTTTACGCACATTTATTTTCAGTCCCGCCTCTTTGCATTTAGAATGCAACGAGCGAACATTTGACTCTAAGTCCGAACGGGTATGTGCAAGCAAACACACGTCATCAGCATAATCAAGGTGACTTAAGATGTTAAATAGTCTCCATTGAAGACCTTTACCTTCCCCACCTTCCAGTGCAGCTTTCAAGATGTCATTTATTACCACCAGAAACAGGGCTGGTGATAATATGCAGCCTTGTCTGACACCCGTTCGCACAGGAAAGCTCTCGGACAGCTCTCCTCTATGCAAGGCGCGACACCTTGCATCTTCGTAGGATTCTTTAATCATAGCTATGACCTTATTTGGAATACCTCTCCTACGCAAAGCATTCCATATGTAATCTCGCTTAACGCTGTCGAAAGCCTTCTCGAAGTCCACAAACATGAGATGTAGTGGCGAACCCATTTCGGCTGACTGCTCTAATATTATCCGTAGGGTATTTGTGTGGTCGGTACAAGACGACCCTTTACGGAATCCAGCCTGATAAACTTCGAGAGTGCTCTCGACGACATCACTAATCCTATTGAGAATTACCTTAGCCATAATTTTTGATACGGCAGTAAGTAGACATATACCACGCCAATTGCCACAATCCCGAAGGTCGCCCTTCTTCGGAATTTTCACAATGACGCCCTCCTTCCATTCAGTCGGATATCTTCCATCATTCCACACCTTAGTGAAGAGTGGGAGGAGTATATCGGCTGTTATTTCCGGGTCCGCTTTGAGGAGTTCGGTTGGTAGTCCGTCTATACCTGGAGCTTTCCTTCCCGCCATTGACCGAATGGCGGAAACTATCTCTTCCTTATCTGGGGGATCGTCCCTAATAGAGGATTGTTGCGGTTGGATGTTTGGAAGTTGTTCTGTTTCCGGAATATCTTCATCTAACAAGAAGTTTAAAATATTAGAGAAGTATTCCTTCCATCGTCGCAACTGGTGTTCACTCATATTAAGGAGAGTTCCGTTGACATCTCTCACCAGGTGGTTGGCGGTGAAATTCCTGTTCGTCAACTGTTTCATGATTTTAAATAGTGAACCCATATCCCCAAGGTAAGCCGCAGACTCTGCCTTGTTTGCCAGATCTTCAATGGCCTTTCTCTTGTCGCGTCTAACAGCCTTTTTAAGCTGTATATGAGCATCGCGGTAGTTCTGCCTCAAGTCGGGCGTTCGTTGATTGACATCGGGTTGAGAGATGATTGCCAATTTGGCTTTTTTCCGATTGTCAACCTTGTCCCATGTGTCTTATGACATCCAGGGTTTCTCACCGCTTTGCGCATATCCCACAGATTCTTCAGCACTAGTTAGAAAAGAGTTTCTGGTTGCCTCCCAATTGGCGTCCAGTGTGCGCATTTCATGTTCACCCAATGTGGATGACTTTTCGCGTAGAATGGTGGTGTATTCGAGTTTTTTGTTGGGATCTCTGAGTTTATCCACATTAAGCTTGCGCTTCATTTGAAGAATTTGTGGTCGTCGGATAGCTGCTGTACACAATCTCAAGCAGGCAACCATCAAGTGGTGATCGCTCCCCACGTCAGCTCCACGTTTCGCTCGCACATCGAGGGGACATCTTCTCCATCGGCGACTTATAGCCAAATGGTCGATCTGGTTCTGAGTAACACCGTCAGGGGAAACCCAAGATGTTTTATGATGACTCTTGTGTGGAAAAAGGGTCCCTCCGATGACCATTTGCCGAGTACTACAGAACTCCACAAATAATTCGCCGTTTTCGGGTCTCTTAATCCAAGGTCGTGAAGGGTCGACCCAAGGGTCACCATGCCTCCCCATGACGTGTTCTAGTCCAGTGTTGTCTGATCCAACCTGGGCGTTCATATCTCCCGAGATGATAATAATATCACCTCTTGGAACACGTTCGAAGGTGGCACTCAGTTGGCTATAAAACTCCTCTTTGTCACCAGATGTTGCGGTATTAGTTGGTGCGTAGCACTGCAGAATTGTGACGTTTCTGACACTGGTCCTGAGCCTGACGACGATAATCCTATCCGAGATTGGTTCCCAGCTAATGAGACTGTTTCTCGCTCTCGGCGTAAGGACGAACGCCACGCCATTTCTGGCTTCATTTTCAGGGCCAATGTACAGAATAGTGTTTCCGCTAGGGGTTCGTTCTTCTCCTGATCCTGTCCACCTGACCTCGCTCAAGCCCAAGATTTGGATGTTATAGTGCTCCATTTCACGGTCGATCACTGATTGGCGGTGCAAGGACCGAGTAACCCCAGCTCTTCCCCCGTCATTCAATGTTCGAACGT
The DNA here is from genome assembly GCA_963669355.1 of Chorisops tibialis. Taxonomy (NCBI): domain Eukaryota; kingdom Metazoa; phylum Arthropoda; class Insecta; order Diptera; family Stratiomyidae; genus Chorisops; species Chorisops tibialis. The sequence goes on along the minus strand of OY770264.1, from coordinate 39,953,327 downwards.
TCCAGAAGCCAATCATAGTCCGTTTTCGAATGCCAAAAGTCGTTACCGTAGGATCAGTCCGTATCCGAGGCGATGTATCCGTTTCTCGTATCATTTAGGTCTTAAGATCACGGGTGATAAGCCCATGATCCAGTGAGTGTCCATTTGCCATTTTTAGGGCAAGCAGGACTGGCTGTGGGTGAATTCTACAGCCCCCATCCCAGAGGGGGATAGTTAGCTCAGGTCCGTGGAGTCGCTAACTCCAAAGATAGTTGCAGGAATTGGTAAAACCTCATACTACAACTACCCCCCCCCCCATACAAATGCACAATTTTGAAAAATACATTTTTTCGATTTTCATTGAAACTAGTAAAGTTATAAAAACGAATTTTTGCGAGAATTCATTTTATTACAATTACTTACTTACTTACGATGGCGCTACAGCCCAAATCGGGCTTTGGCCTCCTGAATGCTTTGCCTCCATCCATCTCAGTTCAGTGACCGCGTCCTCCAGTTTGAAAATCTTAGCAGTGATTTGCTGTCTGCGTCAATCGAATCCTCCCAGCGCTTTCGTGGTTTTCCGACCGGTTTTTGTCCATTGACTTTTCCTTTTAGTGTGCGTTTGGGAATTCTTCCGTCATCCATCCGCTCCACATGACCAGCCCATTGTAACTTTTTAAATTTTATGATGGTTGACACTTCTGGATTGTCGAAGATGGCATACAATTCTCTATTGTATCGTATTCTCCAGATCGAGTCTTCCTTCACAGGTCCGAGGATTCTTCTGAGGACCTTTCTTTCAAAGGCGTTAATTAGTTTTTCGGACGCCTGAGTTAATGTCCACGTTTCGCTGCCATAGCATAGCACAGGTCGTATAATCGTTTTATATAACTTAAGTTTTGTTTTCCTGTGTACGTTTTGGTTTTTAATTATTGGAAATACCGAATAATACGTCTTGTTTGCCAGAATTATTCTTCTTTTAATTTCGATGGGTTCGCTTCCATCTTTCGATAGGTTCGCCCTTAGGTATATAAAGTTGTCTACGTTTTCTAGGTTATAGTCTCCTACTGCGATATTTTGTCTGATTGGCGTCTTTTTCCTAGTTTGCGTCATAATTTTTGTTTTATTTTCATTTATACGTAGTCCAACTTCCCTTGCTACCGAGTCAAGGTTTACAAATACTTCCTTAGCACTCTCCAGAGATCTTGCAAGGATATCTATGTCGTCGGCATATGCTACGAGTTGTTTACAATTACAATCAGCTTCAAAAAAAATATCAACTCTACTTCACTCCTTCTACGAATTACACGAAAACTTGAAATTTCAATTAAATAAGTTTGCTTTGAAACTGCTAAAGCTATCGACTTGTAGCTTTGTGGAAAATATATAATAATAACAATTTCATTGACGAGGGAAAATTTCGTTTTGATCCGTATACTCCTTCTTGCCCTTGCCATACAAATGCATAATTTTGGAAAATGCATTATATCGATTTCCATTCAAACTAGAAAAGGTACAAACACAAAATTTGGCTGGAGTTTGTTTCTTAATAATTCCAATAAATGATAGAAAAATTATCAGCTTCGCTTCACTCCTTCCACCTCCTCCCATACAAATATCTATATAATAAATTTAAGGAAAGAATTTCTTCTTCAAAATATGTGAGATCTATCGACTTTGAAATTGAAATAAAGCCTGTGTGACAGACTTATGTGCTGATCACTTTTCTTAAGAGGAGTTCCTCAGCAAAACAAAGAGAGTGAGAGTTAAATTTATATATGTTCTTTTATTCGGTAATTTGTATATTTATTAAGCTTTTACATATAGTGTGTAATTAATATTTCGAAAACGGATCTGCCCAGAAGTCTAAATGGTCCAAAGGTTGTACGCATTCGATGAGTAACCTCTGTTGAATCTGTTACCGGGGGGCGGTCGCGTTTTGTTTCATCAGTTCCAGGGTGGAGGAAGCTAAGATGCCGAAATGCGAATGCTGGTGTTGTTCGGTAGCTCATCCGCTTTTATACCCGCTGGTGCTGTTTGTGTGTGCAAGCGGTGACGTAGATACTGCTGTTGATGCGTCTACACATCTCTGTGTACGAGTGCGCTAGTGGTTGATCGTCGTATTGCTGCGTGATGATGGTTTTAATGGACGATGTGATGAGACGGCATGGTGCTGATTGTATAGTTGAGGTAGTGAGATGTTACATACTCCCCTTCTGTTCTCGAAGACGTCTCGACGAGGAGAACAGTACTGGTTGGCTTAGTAGGCTGGCTTCCTAGGCCTTCCCCTTCTACGGACTGGAGCGATAGGTTCAATATTAGTGTTGTCGTCTGTAATGATCTTAGTTAGAGCAGAAATATGGTAAGTGCTTAAATATTGAAGCGGATCGTCAACGGAAGAAACGTCGTATGTAGTCGGACTCCGTTGTGTTAGTATTATGTAAGAACCGTCTCGTTTAGGCATTAGCTTTGTGGTCGTCCCCTTTGACTTTTGACTTCGAACATGTTGTGTCTTGACCCATACCCTATCCCCTGGTTCATATTTAGTAATATGTCTACGTTTTTTATCGTGGTATACTTTTTGTCTATCTTGCTGTTTCTCGAAGGTTTCTCGAGCCTTTTTTAATGTCTCGGTAAGTTTTTTTAGTTGCGGAGTTATCTCTGTTTTCTGTTTGAATTACATTCCGTAGATGTAGATCCTGATGTGCTTCGTCTGGTGTACACTGGAGTGAAGTTTTGTTTGATACCCAAACAATGCGTTAGCTGCTACATGATTCCACTTATGAACTGTGTACCATTGTCGCTGATGAGTCTTCGAGGTAGTCCGTAACGTAGGAAAAGTAGTAAAAGAGTAGTTGCACATTGCTTAGCTGTAGCTTCTGATAATGAATAGTTCTACCCATTTTGATGCGGTATCTTCTATGATTAATATCCATTTTACCTTGTCTGTGGTTTCAGGTAATGATCCAAATAAGTCATTACTTCAAATCGTTGTTGCATTACTGGTGTCTGCATTAATCCTGCTGGTTTCAGATTGCTGGTTTTATAACGTTGGCATTCGATGCATTTTTTTACGTATTGTGCTATGTCGTGTCGCATGCCTTTCCAAAAATAACTAAGTGCAATTTTCTGAATAGTCCGTTCACTACCGTAATGTCCAGCTGTTGGGTGATTATGATAGTGTGACATTATGTTAGCGCGATCCGGTGCAGGGACTACTAATTGTGGTTCTTCTGATTCGGAGTCAGGTGAGAGTTTATATAGGATACTGTCGGAAACTAGGTATCCTCTTGCGGTCCATCTGGAGTAATCTTCTTTGGAATTATCTTCAAATGCTTTGATAATTTCTTTAAGTTCGGAATCTTTTAACTGTTCCTCTCGAACTTCTTGCTTATTCTTCTTGGGAATATCAATAGTAGTGATACAAATTCCGCAGGTTTCGGTATTGGCTTCTTCGGAAAAAAGGTCTTGATAAAGCATCCGCGATCACATTTACTTTGCCTGAGATGTATTCTATTTGTAAGTTGTATGGCTGAAGTTGCAAAGCCCATCTGGCTAATCTTCCAGTTGGTGATTTTAGTGACATTAACCATTTAAGAGGTCTGACGTGATTTGAATTTCTTGCCCATCTATATAACCTCGGAACTTAGATACTGCCCATACTACGGCTAAGGCTTCTCTTTCCGTAGTACTATAATTGCGTTCTGCTGGCGAAAGTAATCTGCTTGCGTACTCTATTGGTCGTTCCTCGGGACCCTCCCCTTGGAGTAAAGCTGCACCCAATGCGTAATTACTTGCATCTGTTCGCAATATGAATTGTGAGTTCTCATTAGCTTGCTGAAGTATTGGTGCGGTAGTTAACAATGACTTTAATTGATTGAATGCGTCATTCTGCTCTATGCCCCATTTCCATTCTGCGTTTTTCTTGGTTAGCTTTGATAATGGTTGAGCAATATTAGTAAATGAGGGAATAAATCGTCGATACCATGAACACATCTGTAGGAATGATATTAGATGCTTCAGGTTTTTCGGAATTGGTAGTGAGGTTATGGCACATACTTTTTCTGGGTCTACATGTATACCATCCATATTGATTACATGTCTCAGAAATTTTATTTCAGTACATCCAATTCTACATTTTTATACTCTAGATGGAATCTGAGAGTATTATAAGTTTGCTCTAAAGTTTGTAACGCCAAGAAATAAGGCTCGGAGAAAAAAATGAATGATACAGAAGTTAATATTATCACTCAAAAATCTCAAAACCGGATGTCCGTCTGTCCGTCTGTCCGTCTGTCCGTCCGTCCGTTCGCTCTCTAGCTTGAGAACGCGTTGAGCTACAAAGCTCAAATTTCGTACATAACGTTTTTGACAAAAAAGTAAGGTCAAGTTCGTGAACGGGCCAAATCGCTCCACCCCTTCTACCCCCTCCCATACAAAATGACACAAATGCGCAATTTGACAATAAACGGATTTGCTCGAAAAGTATAAAAGCTATTGGCCTGAAATTTGGAATATATTACTTTTATGATAATATCAATCTACGGTATAAAAATTATGCGTGTCCTCCCCCTCCTTCTACCACCTCCCATACAAACTGTACTTGTCATGAATTACTCTAAGCCAATTTACTCAGTGCATATCAAATTTAGCGAGCTGAAATTATGCACTAAATATTAATTTAAAATTGTTGGTAAGCCCAAAAAAAATTAGACGATTAGCTTCACCCCTTCTACCCCCTCCCATACAAAATGACACAATTTCGCAATTCCACAATAAATGGATTTGCTCGAAAAGTATAATAGCTATTAGTCGTAATTTCGGGACATATTACTTTCATAATATTTTCAATATACTGTATAAAAATTATTTGCGTACTCTCTCTCCTTCCAACCCCTCCCATACAAACTACACTTTTTCATGAAATGCTCTAAGCCAATTTTCTCAGAACATTTAACATTTATCGAGCTCACATGTTGTAATAAATACTTATTTAGCATTATCACTAAGATTAGAAAAAAAATTTGATTAGCTTTACTGCTTCTACCCCCTCCCATACAATATGACACAGTTTCACAACTTCATAAGAAATCTATTTTCTTGAAAAGTATGAATGTTACTGGTCTAAAATTTAAGAGATGTTAATTTTATGATATTCTTAGTTATTTCTGAAAAAATCACTCGAATCCCCCTTCTCTTTCTACCACCTCCCATACAAACTGCACATTTTCACTAAATCTAACACATTAATTTTCTCAGCTCCTATTCAACTATTGGAGTAAGCATTTTGTATAAAACATTTTTATAGCTACTTTAGCATGATGGGGAAAAAATTAGTTCAATGCTATCACCCTTTCTAACACTCCCCATACAAAGTTTCTTGGGATCACAAAAAATTATATTTCATCTAGAGTATTGTAAGATTGCGCTTTACGCGCAATCGTAGCCCTGTTATGTTTTTCTGTTTGCTCGTAGATTAAACTCTCGTAAAATTTCAAATACTTTATTAAGTGAACATAACAATTCTTCAAATGTTTCACATATAATTAACATGTCATCTAAGTATATTAGTAGTCGGACTCCACGACATTTATGTTTAAATTTATCGATTAATCGTTGAAATGTTGCTGCCGCGTTGCGTAGACCAAAAGGCATTCTTTTGAAGCGGTAGATTCCCATTGGTGTGCAAATTGTTGTTTTGTCCATATCCTCGAGATGCATAAGAATTTGCCAATACCCAGAATGGAGATCCAAAGCTGCCATATATGTACATTTAGCAGTGGAATGCAAAAGGTCGTCTAATCGTGGTAACGGGTAGCGATCGGGTTTTGTGATGGCGTTAAGTTGTCGAGAGTCTGCACATACTCGAATTCCACCATTTTTTTTGGGTACGATTACGATTGGAGATGACCAATCTGAATTACATGGCTTGATAATGTCGTCTGCAATCATTTGTTGTATTTCCTTGTTTAATACATCTTTTTGTTTATTGGATAGACGGTAAGGCGGAACTGCGATAGGTGTGTGGTTACTGGTGTCAATTCGATGTGTTGCTTCTTTTGTTGCTGGACCCTTGAGTTGAAAACGATCCAAATTTTCTTTCAATAGTTGATTCATTTGCTGACGTTCCGTTTCTGTGAACATGGTCCCTTCGTCTTCTCTAAGCTGAATGGTCTCGAAACTTGCCACGTCGATAGTTGCTTCTATGTACATTGATTCTGCAAAACTTCAATAAAGTCGTGTTGGCGTGCCTCGTAGTGGAGAGATTGCTATTGGACATTGCATCAATGTCAAATACTTTAAAATTTGAGGGCTGGTTATCTCTGCCGGACTATGCTGTTCTGATGTTACGTGTTTTTTCTTGGGGGTAACATAAATTGGAGAAATCATTGGCGGTGCGTTTATCTCTGCGATACATTTCTTCAGCTCGGGAGTCCTCATTACGTCTTCATACTCTATATGATGTTTTGGCGTTGAAATATTGGCTTGAGCGACGTCATAGTATGGTACTTGAGATCTGTAGAGTATGGTATTGCCTTCGTTGAATGTGAAATTAAATTTCTTCTTAGGGTTTCCCGTAAAGTATCAGTACATTTGTGGAATGCTTAATTCGATACTGGCGTCTTCTAAAAAGTCACAACCCAAAAGAGTGCGGTTGTCTTTAGCTCCTGGTAGCACTAGGAATTGAGTTGGTATGCACTTTCCTTGCAAATGAACGTCTACAGTTGTGTATTGCACTTTTTGACGTCTTTCAATTCCGTCTGAAAATACGGTCTTCACTTCTTCCTCGTAAAACTGAACACCTTTCTTTACCAGTAGTAAGTGTAATGAAGTACTGGCAATACTGGTTCGTGCTCTCGTATCTATAAACGCGACTCCCGAGTTCCCTTTGATGATGATGTCGATTGCTGGTCGGCTTCGTAGTCGTAACTTTTGGCTGCTTTCAGTAATGTTTGCTGAACAAAAATTCGCTGCTTGTGTCGTAAGCGATATTTGTGGATTACACTTTGGACATTTAGCTCGGACAACTCCTGGTTGACCACATCCGTAGCACTTTAGTTGACTGGTGCTAGAGTCTGAACGATTCGAGATTGGTTTTGACTCGTCAGCCTTTTTTTTTCTCGGCACACTTCGATGCTATGGCAGAATCTGCATCATCGTTCTTTCTTAGACTCTTCTTGAGTGTTGTGGCTTTTCTTTTTCTTGCGACCCATTTCTTCACGCTCACTTAACTTTTGCTCAATTTCGCGGGCGCTGCACAATAAAGTTTCAAAATTGTTTATTTTGTCGCGTTGCAACTGTTTGCGCACATCGAATTTTATACTGCCGAAAACTAAATCTATTTGCTCTTCTTCACTGTGTCTTTCCTTGGGAAGCTGTGCTAACAGACTGCGTTTTGCACAGATAAAATCATCAGTGGTAGTAGACTCAGTTTGCTTCAATGCGAATAATTCAGTATAGATTTGATAAAACGGTTTGACTGGAGCAAATGTTGCCCTAATATGCGTGATTGCATCTTTCCATGTCTTTGTATCGATTTTCTTCCCCAACCACAACTCGACGTTAGACCTTCCAATAGGAGCGGTAAGCCTTCCAGTGCTATTTCATGGGACATATCTTCACATTTCTTAAATATGTCTATTTTTGCGATGACCTCTTCTACGGCTGCTGAATTACGCATACCATCGAACCTGGCTGTCCTGCTAGTGAAATTTCTCCTTCTTAGCCCTTGAGAGGGGTTTTGCATTGCGGCTATCAAAGCTTGAAACTGCTCTGCCGTGAAACTCATTGTATTGGTATTATTCGCCATTGTCTTAGGCGTAGTAGGCTGTACTTTTGGGGGCATTATTTAACTTCTCTCCCCTTATTCGGTTGTTTAACTGGCCCCACGTTGGGCGCCAATTATGTGACAGACTTATGTGCCGATCACTTTTCTTAAGAGGAGTTCCTCAGCAAAACAAAGAGAGTGAGAGTTAAATTTATATATGTTCTTTTATTCGGTAATTTGTATATTTATTAAGCTTTGTAGTGTATAATTAATATTTAGAAAACGGATCTGCCCAGAAGTCTGAATGGTCCAAAGGTTGTACGCATTCGATGAGTAACTTCTGTTGAATCTGTTACCGGGGGGCGGTCGCGTTTCGTTTCGTCAGTTCCAGGGTGTAGGAAGCTACGATGCCGAAATGCGAATGCTTCTGTTGTTCGGTAGCTCATCCGCTTTTATACCCGCTGGTGCTGTTTGTGTGTGCGAGCGATGACGTAGATACTGCTGTTGATGCACATCTCTGTGTACGAGTGTGCTAGTGGTTGATCGTCGTATTGCTGCGTGATGTTGGTTTTAATGGACGATGTGATGAGACGGCATTATGCTGATTGTATAGTTGAGGTAGTGAGGTGTTACACCTGACGATAATGATTTCAAAATCTTCTAAGCCCCTCCACTTCCTCTTCCATCTCCCATATAAACACCCGAATTTCAGGAAAACTGTGTCCAATTTATTCAAAAATAATGATTACTAAAAACTTTAAACTCAGCACGAACCATTTTGCATGCCATGTTTGGTGTCATATACGATAAATACAAACCTCCCCCTCTACTTCTACCACCTCCCATGCAAAAGTCTCTATTCATTATTCGAAAGAATTTGAGGTGATATATTTTCCGGTACATTAAACTCTTTCTCATTTCATCTAGAGTATCATATGATTGGGATTTACGCCCAATCATAATTCTCTTATGTTTTTTTTTGCATTTTTAGGCTCATTTAGTCATGAAACGCGAAAAAACAAAATTTCAATGCAGAAATTTTTTTCTGAGTCGATCACAACGCTTTGTTATTAAAATAATAAAGTAAAATAATTACTCAAAATACATTGACCATGTTAGTTCTAATTAAGCTTAAATATGACAATTTTATTTAACAGTCACAGTATTCTAGTCATTAATCCATTAAACTTATTATCATACATCACCCATAAAACTACAACTCTAATCCTCTTAAATGGAACATGAACATAATTAACTATTCTAATTCATCATAATAGGCATTAAACCGGCTTAATAGTCCTAGTCTCAACATATTTCGCAAGAACCACAGCAATTAACCTGGCAGGTAATCAGTTTGAGGCGATAAAAAAGAACTCTAACAATGTGCAAGAGTACCAGAGACAATTGACAAAACAATTACTACACTGCGGCGCCTACCTCTTCCTCCCCCTCCTTTACTCCACAACTCTACGACATCGTACCCGAGGGTATAATGTGGCCAGTACGACGAAACAAACTACTGAAGGACACGCATATTTGTCTTAGTGACTTTGTTCGACATGATGGTCATCAGTTTAGTGACCACCGCCAACACCGGTATCCTGCAGGTGATGTGATGGCAAACCATTAAAATTGGCAAAGAAAAAGTATCGAGAGAAAATTTTCTAGCAAAAAATTCATTGATCTAAACTACCCGGAAGTCATTGCGATAATGGAAGTCACTAGAGCAAAAGCTCCGATGAGTTGCTATTTCAAAATGGAAAGTCTCCGGTCACGCAATCCTTTTCCTTGCCCGAGGGTAAAGCTTCGCACTTAAGTACCTCAATGAGATCAATTTTCCCGATAAAGATACTCCGGCACCTCCGGGAAGGTCTTGACATAACTTTTAGTTCTTCGACTTGGAACTAACTAAAGTAATTGATGGTCTAGGAGCTGTCGTAACCTCTATATGTACATATATGTATGTCTGCACAGTATACCAGTACATACTTTCCTGATCCCTTTTGCTGTATTTTTAGAATATGCAGACAATTGCAAGGTCAAGTTACGAGTAGTATTCGTGTTCTATTTTTGGCAAGGACATCGATAATTCGTATCGATTATTATGTTGACGGCCATCGGGTCAATTTGGGTAAGACCTTTAATGAATTTCGACTAAGGCTCAATGATTTTCAATAAAAGGTATCCACTACGCAAAATATGATGACCTTTGATGCCCGATTACTGGGTATAATTGTACTGAATTTTTATTCGATCTCGATAAGGGTAATTCTTTTATGGCTAAACAAATATTTTCATAGTAGACATGCGTTAAAAATTAATCAGTAATTAAGGCTATCATGAAAAGTTTCTGGAAACATTGCCCAATAAAGTACTACGTTAACGACCTGTTCCTTTCGAAATATGAGATTTAATCAGAAAATGTAATTCAGAGCCGGAATTGCTTTATAATTGTATTCGAAGAGAAAATCGTTGAATTTGGAAGTGGAAGCAGTGTAATCAATTAATTTACTTAAGATAATAAAAAAGGCAAAATACTCACTATCTAAAATGACTTAGTCTCCTAAATTAATTTTCTTACAATTTTTCAATAAGATAGTTGTAGGTGAGTTATGAAAAAAAATCGCTTCGCGTATTGTCTGAAATTTAGTTGCGGCAGCGGCGGCTCTTCAGATATGGCAAAGCTAGCACTATATCACATCACACCGCACCCACGCACATGCTAAATGTACATTATAACAATTAAAAACTTTGAGCTAGGAAAAAGTTTTATCCAGATTTTTTTGAAATTAATTGCAATAAACAGTAAACCTCATCTTACACAAGTTTGTTATATTTTCAGAATCAAATGTAAATCATTTACTTTCAAATACAAAGGTTATCGGCACAAAAATTGGTAATAGCACTGAAATAACAATATGAATTAGTGGTTTTAAAATCATCGAAATTTTCCAACCACTTTTAAGAACTGAAATATTGCAACTACTTTTAAGAACTGATGATTTCAGAAAAATGAATTTATCAATTGTCTTAAAAATGATCAATTATGAAAATTCGCACGAAAATTGTTCAACTCAAGCCCTATTGCATATTCAAATATCTGCGAATACGTCGAGCGCTTCTTGCAATGAGTTCAGGCCAATACATCATTATCAATCGCGCTACAGCCCAAATTAAGCCTTGGCCCCCTGTATGCTTCGTATCTAATTTTCTCGGTCCAATGACCGCATCCTTTATTTCGAAAATTTCAAAAGCAATTTACTGTCTTCGTCGATTGAAACTTCCTAGCGCTTTGTTGGTTTTGCGTCCGGCCTTTTTTCCGATTGGCGTGTTTCATTGTAATTACAACTTAGGTTTGGTTAGGTTCGTCTAGGGGTTAGACACCAATTCCATAATTTCATTGGCGTCTTTGGAGAGATTGGATCCTAGATTTATAAAGTTGTCCACGTTTTCAATGTTATAGTCCTATCGTAAGATTTTGTCTAATTGGCAACATAAGCTAGGTGAAGTTCGTGGTGGGGCTGGAAACCAATGTACGAAGGCCACCACTGGGCCTTTTGTATGCCTCCGTGTTTTTACCATGTGGACCTATATGTCATTCAGCCGGCCCGTTCTATCGATGAAACTAGTCAACTTCATTGGTTCAAAGCACCGGAGATCATTCAACTCAGTGAAGAAGTGTGTTTTCTAAGAAGACAGTGGCCCGTGACTATGCGTGTCCGTAAGGAGTTATACGTGTCCGTAAGGCATTTCTGTTGAGGCTCAATATTTTTATTGATTTCCCTCAATTCAGCACCTATGTGGTGTTACACGACTCGCTTTATGACTATTTGAGAATTACCCTTCCCCAAACTTTGTTTGCGTATATTGTCCTCATGACTCTTAAGGCAATGCCAACATTGTCCTTTTCCTCAATGATGGCAGCGGCAGATTTGTTTCTGGCCAGCCTGTCTGTCATTTTGTTTCTAAGTATATCTCGATGTTCCGGACCCAAACAAAGTCGCAAAGTGCAGGTTTTCCCCAAATTTTTCTAACATATCCATACAATGGTTCAAGTACCTTGAATTCCAGCTGTAAGCGGAGAGGGAATTCAATGCAGCTTGGCTTGCCGAGTGAAAACTAATTCGCTTACCATTTACTCTTGCACGCAAGGACAGTTCCGCCCATTGCGTAATAACCATTACCTCTTATTGAAAGACCGAGGCATATTCTAGTAGATGCCTGGAGATTTGTAGCTCAAGGTTTTCATTGCAACATAACTTTTTTTATTTTCATTCATGCGTAGCTCTTAAGTCAATGGACAAGAATGGTCGGAAAACCACGGAAGCGCTGTGAGGATTACAAGGACCCATACAACAAATTACTGCTTACATTCTCAAATTGGAGGACGCGGTCACTGAACCGAGATGGATAGAGGCGAAGTATTCAGGAGGCCAAGGCCCGATTTGGACCGTAGCGACATCGTAAGAAAGTAGACCTATGTCTCGTGTAAAGATTAACGAAGACTTCCTTGGCGCCATTATGTTTATCTCGTCAGTACAATAGCGACCCTCTGGTGTCAACTAGGAGTTATCTTACAAATACGTCGTAACAAAAGGCAAATTTAAGGCCGGATTAAAAAGTTAAGCTACAAGACAATTGCCTTGCTTCAGCTCGGAAAGTGTTTGAAAGCTTGTTGTCAGGACCCTTATTTGGCATGTTGAGTTTCTCTATGTAAGCATTGTACTTCCGACGAGTTTCCCTTGTATTCCAAATTAAATCATTTTGTTGTATAGGGGAAACCAATTTTCAGGTTATACTCTAATTCTGCAAAAATTTCAGCATTTAGGTTCCCCTTCAACCTTCCTTCAAAGCGCTTAGCGTAAATTCTAAAAAAATTATAAGCATTGGCAATCGGGAAGAAATTTTACTAAATATCTATATTGAGTACGTTGGAGCTTTCAAAACTGGGAAAATGCGATTGTGACTGGTGCGTATATGGATCCACCCAAACAAGATACAACAAATAATTAAGAGCTTCTAAATAAAGGAATTGGAGAAATTTTCGTCACGGAGTGGAATAAATGCAAAAGTAACAAGACTACATAATGGTTTGACGAATGTTTTTATAGTGCATTTCGAATTGAAAGAAAAGATTTCCGGACTTTACACTGTTGCACTTTCGGTCTCTGGTGAGACCTTTATCATACTAATAGACATTTACAAAAGACTATTATTTTATACAGAATGGGGGCTAATTGGGCGTGTGAATGGTAGTTGAATCCTTTGCTTAACACATTCTCTTGTTCCCTGTTAAACTGCATTGATAGAAGGTTAACCAGTACGTTCAATTCTAAACTCTCGAATTTCCGTTCCTGAGTCGTTTTCTTCTTGAAGGATTCTACTTCTCTGCATTCTGGAATGAAATAATCAAAATAATTAAAGGTATCCCTCGGTAGAGCTAGGGTGTAGCCTAGTGGGTAGCGTGTTGATCTACAATGTGAAGGTCGTGAGTTCAAATCCCGGTCGGCGCAATATATAATACCAGCACACTGCTTGCTTTGGGTATACCTTGGTCACCTCAATCTACGAAAATGACAAATTCGTGAATAGAGGGTTGTGCGAAGGTCTAACAACCCTTCCACAATAAATAATGAAAAATGCTAAGGAACCTGAAGGTCAGGAGGCCAAAGCCGATTTAGGCTGTTGTGCTGTTGTAGAAGAAGAAGATCCCTCAGTTGAAGGCTACCAAGGAGAAGATGAAGGGATAGGGCTTCTTTATTGTGGTAGTCCAGCTTAGTTCTCTTGAGTTCAATGTCATTCCTCAAGAGCTGTTGACTCGCTTTCTTCAAAATAGATTTGCTTTGATGGTTGTCCCATGTGCACACGATTTTGAAGCCTTTGGGAACTAAGTTCTTGTCTCTTCACCGTTTTTCGAGGCTATTTGGTTAAGAATGGTGTTGATGTTGTATTTTGTCGTTTACTATCGCCGAGCTAATTGAAGAGTTTGCTCTACGTAGACCTCTCTAATGGTTTGGTGAATGTTTTCATCGTGCATTTTGAATTGAAAGAAAAGATTTCCGGATTCTGGATAAACATCCACAGAACTTCAACCGAGACATCGGATACAAGTTGTTAGCAGTTTGACTACCTGTCTCAAAAATTGGTAAGAACAAAATCCGTACCCAGAAATCCTTAACTAATTTAACAACCTGATACTAATTAACTAACCCTAATTAAATAATTAATCTTAAATTACCCTTACCACACCCAATTAGCCCCATGCAGTATAAAATAATAGTCTTTTGTAAATGCCGATTAGTATGATAAAGGTCTCAGCAGAGACCGAAACGTCACGAATAATAAAGCGCAAAAATCTCGAAATCTTTTCTTTCACTTCAAGACCACATAAAGGGACAAAACCAAGGAGCTCGGCATACTGAAAAGTCTCTACTTAATATGCACTTTCTGGGTTGCTACAGGCTGAAGAGTAATACAGAGGGGCCGCTAAAGGCTTTGCGAGCAAATAGCTTCGACAGGGCAGACCGACACCATACTTTTCGACCTATCACGTACAGCAAGATTAGGTGGGCGTTCAACCCCTTCTGGCCTCATAATAGAAGAGTCACCAGGATTAGATGGAATATCTCATGACCTTCTACAGAATGGGTAATATGAACTAATTCTAATAAGAATCTTTAGAGTCACCTACGGTTTATTACTGATACTAATTAACTAACCTTAATTAAATAACTAATCTTAAATTACCCTTACCACACCCAATTAGCCCCATGCAGTATAAAATAATAGTCTTTTGTAAATGTCGATTAGTATGATAAAGGTCTCAGCAGAGACCGAAACGTCACGAATAATAAAGCGCAAAAATCTGAAAATCTTTTCTTTCATTTCAAGACCACATAAAGGGACAAAACCAAGGAGCTCTGCATACTGAAAAATCTTTACTTAATATGCACGTTCTGGGTTGCTACAGGCTGAAGAGTAATACAGAAGAGCTGCTAAAGGCCTTGCGAGCAAATAGCTTCAACAGGGCAGACTGACACCATACTTTTCGAGCTATCACGTACAGCAAGATTAGGTGGGGGTTCAACCCCTTCTGGCCTCATAATAAAAGAGTCACCAGGATTAGATGGAATATTTCATGGTCTTCTACAGAATGGATAATATGAACTAATTCTAATAAAAATCTTTAGAGTCACCTACGGTTTACATCCCTCCCGAAGTTCGGCAAGAGATCGAGATCGGATCCAAAATCGTTGTCTCATTTCGCTCAACACCGGACAATACACTAAGCCATTGCCTGAGACAAAACACTGTTTTTGATGCCTCTTCAGAAGACCAATCTTGCTACCAGAGAAATCAACAGAAACGACACTTTTCTAGATTGCAAATAATGTATAGAAATCAATCCACTAGAAAGAAACGGCACAATTCGTCTTCCTGGACAAGTTGGACACATTCGATAGCACCGCAAATGCATTTGAAAAACAATTCGAAAAGGAAATCGGTGAAACTTCGGCACGATGTTCTAAGGAATTGGTAAACTCACATGAAGGGACATCTATAAGAACTAAAACCGTCATGTTTTATGGTAAGAAATGTTGAACGCAGGGAGGAGTGTTATCTCCAATTTTCTCGTGCCTATTAGTAGATGATCTACTAAATCTTGATAGCAGCAGTGGTTTTGCAGTATAAGGATACGTAAACAACATGGTCATAACAATGAAGTCCAACTTTGAGAAAGTTCTGTGTGCATTATGTAAAACTAAAACATGATGCCAAGAGAAAGACCGAAGTGCCAATTCGGGCATTTGAGATAATAAAAAAAAATTTTAATAGGACGAAATCACTCAGAATTTATGAGACCGAAATTGAGTTTTAGGCAGAGGTGCCATAACTAGGACTTAAGACTTCTATCGAAAAAGTACTTGGTACTCCAAGTATTTGTTCTATAGAAATATTCGTAGTAGTGCGTAAATAAATACTAGCATGATCAGTCACAGTTGTACTGTAAACCGTAACGGACGTGATCCTATTTGTGCTCGCTGCCAAACCGTTATTATTTTTTTTTTCCTTTACATTTTTCCATATCAAATAGTATTAAACAATATCAGAAATCGTCAGCAGGCTGAGGAACTGCAACAACAAAGCAGAGCAATTAAACGCCATTAAATATTTAGGTAGCAATGGCAACAAATAACTACCAACTAAAATGTATAAACTGGAATGCTGGTTGGTAACATCAAAAACAAACACTTAAAATTTAATAATTACATTATTAGTAATAATATAGGCATAATATTCCTAACAGAAACTTGGCTAGAAAATGCTAATAAATTTTATATACCAAATTATATTATTTATAGGCCGCCAAAGGCGGAAGTGTTGCCTTAATTGTTAAAAAATCAATTAGTCATGAAGTCTCAGTACCAATTCGCACGAGAGTTTTTGAAAACGTTGTAGTGAACGTTAAAATAAGCCACAATATTCACCTGACTTTAATTACAGTATATTTTCCAGGCGGTAGTAGTAATAGTATAAAAAACGCCAGTTTCAAATCTGATGTTTCCAAGCTCATTAATATTAACAATTCTTTCCTAATTTCTGGCGATTTAAATGTACATCACTCTTCTTGGGGTTGCAGGAAAAAGAATTCATTTGGAAACATTTTACAACCACAACAAATCCCTTCGCGATTCTTTATCCAGTCGATCCTACATTCTCACCAACTAATAGAAATCGTAACCCGTCTACAATAGATATAATTCTTACCAACTTTCCACACAACATCTCTCTACCTAAAGTCAACTATGTATTACCTTCCCAACATATGCCGGTGAGCTCCGCTATCTCCAGCAACGTTCAACCAAACCCTAATAGCGCATATTTCGATTTCAAAAATCCCAACTGGTGTAAAAATAATAAAATAATAAAAAACAATATTGTCTTAAAAAATGTATCATTGCAAAATTTTAACTCAGTCTTAGATATCGACTCATCCGTAACTTCCCTTACTAACTTCATAAGAAATGCGAGAGATAACTCCATTCCTAAGAAATTATCGAAGGACTCCAACTTTTACGAGTTTCCATTAGAACTTAAAAACTTGATTTCATACAAAAATTATATAAGAAGAGTGTGGTTTAGCATCAGATCCCCTACATACAAAACTAAAGTAAACAGCTTACAGTTAGAAATAAGAACAAAGCTACGCGCACTCAGACACAACAGCTGGAATAATAAACTCAAATCCTTGGAAACCAGTTCAAAACCTTTCTGGCAACTAGCAAAAACTCTTAAAAATAAAAACCAGCTTCTACTTCCTCTAAAAGCAGCAAACATCACCTTGGTAACAACCCAAGAAAAAGCGGATGCATTAGCTAATACATTCTTTACCTCACACACCTTAACAGCAAGTCTTAGCTCACCTTCTACGGAACAATAAGTAAAAGAATCAGTGTTGTCCTTAAACAACATCCAGATTCCTAAAAAAGTTTTCTTCAAACCAAAAGAGGTGAGGCTCGAAATCAAGTACCTGAGAAACAAGAAAAGCTCAGTCCCAGATAATATTAATACTACTCTCATCAAACATATCCCAAAGCAGAGTATCATTTACCTAACCAATATTTTCAATGCACGTATAGGTATGTCTTATTTCCCTGCGCAATGGAAAATTGCTAAAGTCATTCCAGTTACTAAACCAGGTAAAGACCGTACTGAATTGAACAGCTACAGACCAATTAGTCCACTGAATATTCTAGCCAAACTTTTTGAAAAACTAATATTTAAAAATACCTCATCCCTCATTGAAACTAGTAAACTAATCCCTGATTACCCTGGTGTACCTCAAGGATCCGTTCTGAGTCCCTGTCTTTACAATATATACATTTCTGACATCCCATCTATGAAACACTGCAATATTGGCCTATTTGCTGACGATACAGCGATCTATGTATCACATAAAAATATAGACCTAATTAATGACTCACTCGAATATGACTTCAATATATTAAACACATTCTTCACTAAATGGAAAATTAAAATTAACGTAGATAAAACAAATACAATTTTATTCACCAGAAAATAGTCTAAACAACAGGCCACTAACCCTCAATAATACAAGCATTGCATGGTCAGACTCTGTTAAATATCTGTGTCCATTTAGATACTAGATTAACATTCGGATGCCACTTTGGTGCTACATCCATTAAGATCGATAATACCATCAAATGGTTATATTCCCTAATAAATCGCAAATCCCATTTAAGCATAAATAACAAGGTAATATTAGTAAGAATTATTTTCCAGCCTATATTAACGTATGCTGCGCCTGGGTGGTTACATGCTGCAAAATGTCACCATAAGAAATTACAAATAAAACAAAATAAACTATTAAAATTAATTTACAATCTACTTTGGCACTTTTCAACTAATGAATTACATAAATTAAACGACATCCCATTACTATAAAATGTAATCAAATTTCTGATAAATTCATACAAAAAATAAAATAGTAAATGGCTTATACAACGCTTCACTACATTTAGGTTAAGTTATGTTTTTAAGTAAATTGCTAAGAGGTTTTTGTTAAAATTTTACCCTCAAAAGTTTTATTTTAATACCATTAAGAATTATATTTTACTGTTGTTATACTAGTACGTAAAATCACAGATGCAAAGAACAATGTTCTGTTCACTAATAAATATTTCTTGTCAAACAATGTATCCATTTTATAGAAATAAATTGAATTGAATCGAAATACTAGCATGGTAGCAGAAAATGATACAAATAAGTATTAAAATCAAATTTGACAAGCTTCAACGATTAGCAGATTAGCATACGTTAACATTACAGGAGCTATGAGAAAACGTCATGAAAGTTTTCCTGGATCTAGCATCGCTGTGGAAAAAACATTGTATTTCATTCCGATTGATCGAAGACCATCTCCCTGCTTTAAACCACATTCCGTTCGAAAGCTGGCTGTGGAATCGGTTTGTATTCTCACTTGGGATTCAGTGTTCGTCATTGTGAGTCTTGTTAGTCGAAGTAGTTTTTGGGGAATTCCAAAATCAAGCATGATTTTGTACAGTACGCTCCTGTCGATACTGTCGTATGCTTCTTTACAATCTACGAAAAATTTTTGTACGTCTGTGTTATATTCCCAGCATTTCTCAAGCACCGAGAATATCTGGTCTGTTGTAGATTGTCCAGTTCTGAATCCGCCTTGGTATTCGCCAATTATTTGATTAGTATAGGGCTTAAGACGACATTCAATTATTTTTGTCAGTATTTTATAGGACGTACACAACAATGATATACCTCTGTAGTTCTCACAGCAGAGTTTGTCTCCTTTCTTGTAAATTGGACATATGATGCTTTTTCGCCAATCGTCGGGTATGATTTCCTCTGTCCAAATTTTGCATATCATGTTGTGTAGTATTTCATCGACACAATTTCCATCGTTTTTCAGAAGTTCAACTGGTATTTCGTCAATTCCCGGCGCTTTGTTTAGTTTTTGGTCACATAGGGCTGCTTTGATTTTAGCAAGCGTGGGTAGTGTCGACGATGGTTCATCATCGACAGTTGAGGCTTCAATCGAAATATTGTCTGTTGTCATCGGTGCTAATGGGGTGGGATTCAAAAGATGTTGAAAGGAGGAAGCCCATCTCCTTTTGATTCCTTGTGTGTCGCTGATGATGTTGCCTTCTGCGTCTTTGCAGAGACTGGTTTCTGGCCTATATCCCTTTTTTAGATCTCTCACTATTGCGTATGCGTCCCGCGTTTTATTTTTTCTCAAGTCGTCGTCCATTTTTTGTATTTCGTCATTATGGTACTTTCTTTGTTTTCGTCTGCAGGTCTTTTAAAGGTAAAATAATCATGAAACTATTGAAATGGGCTCGGAGTCGCTGGATTCAAGGTAAAACAAAATAGCTCTTTCTAAATTAAAAAAACATAAACTTTATTTCAAAATCGCTTTAAGAGTTTTCGTTCACAATGTGTCGAAATTATATTCGCAATGTTTGCGCTGTCGATCACACAACTTAATCGCTTTCAAATTTCAACATCCCAGTCATTACAGAAGATTCTCCGCTGCTCTTGTGGCCTATCTGTGTGTAAGTGCGCTTATGTGAGTCTGAGAGCAGGCGCGCGTGCATCTATTACTGAGCGCGAGCAGTTAAAAGTCATAAGCAACTGGTGATCGCAGACAGTCGATGAGTATCAGAAGTGTGTGAGTGTTGCAACTAGTAGACAGTTGAAGATCGCGTACATTCGATGAGCGGTATAGTGTTAACATGTAACAATATTGCGCAAATCTAACAAAAACGGCGAATTTACAAAATTTCAAATCATTTTATCCAGCCTCACATATAAATACGTAATAAGATTACCAAAAATCTGCTAAACCCAAAAAAACAAAAAAAAAATACGAGTAAAGGGCGACATAAAAGAATTTCACCTTCACAGTTGAACTTTTTTTTATTTTCGTCAAACAAGTGTGAGATAAATGACAAGGATACTAGAAATAAGGCTCTTCAAAAAAGCTGGCTTTGCTTAAATTTCAGTACTTTGTGTATAGCCCGAGATTTTTTTTTTTTTCATTAAAGCATTCGTTTCATATGATCCGAGATAAGTTCAGATAATGTTGCAGGATGTCTACAGAGGGAAAAAGAGATAGTAAGAGAAAAAAAAGCGGTTGGTTATTATTGTGGACACTTCCTAGCAATAAAAGGAAGAATGACGAGCAATAAAGATAGCAGTGTCGTTAAAGGTACGAGTATCATAAGCGATAAGTGGAGGGTAACCACGAAAAAACGATACACGTATCTAGTTGAAATATCTGACACGACATTACGAAATGGCATAGAATTATGAAGCTAGTACACACAGTTAAATATTTATTTTTTTTAGTATTTTGATTTTTTCGTAAAGTTATATTTCTTAAAACTAAATCAATAGAATTGAAAAGCTTACATACTTTATCATGTTTTCTGAAAACGCCACATAGCTATCAATAGATTTCCAAGCAATTTATTTCAAAACTGCTCCTTTTTATCAAAGTTGTGTTGAAAATTGGGAAATCATACGAGCTTCATTGAAAAGTTTTGCCCAAATATATTGATTAATTAGAAAGTACAATGTACTAGAAATCCAAAATCCATTATTAGCAACAGTTTTCCAACTGCAGGCTCTACTTGATTTATTGCGTAAATTATTACAAGAGGATATAACACTCGAGAGATTTAAAAAAGGTTACATTAAATTATTGCCATGAAAACATAAAGCAGTAGGGCTTAGCGAATTTTAAATTATGTTTATAGGACAAGCAATTTCAGAACTACACAGAAAGAAGAGAATAGAAAAATCGTCAAATGAGTAGATCAATTCATCTTCTATTTTTATATAATTTCTAACCAAATGATTAATATGGCTCGAATGTTTTATATAAATCTAAGATTTTTAGTAATAAAATCAAATACGACAAACAGCCATGTCATCTAGTTTTATTGATAAAAAAATAATTTTGTCTCGTTAAAAAATATTCTTAATTGTGCTGGTTACCACATTGAAATAAGATGCAACTATTACAGATAACATGGTAACAGAAAAATACATTTTATTTTTATTAATACTCGTTGAAAAAATTAAAATCCAAACGCCGAACGATCCAGACTGTTTGTGCGCCGCAACAATCTCCGAGTGTGAATTATCAAAGATCGATTTGTGCAACAAGAATCCTATGTAACCTTTTGGATTCTTTGCGGTCTAGAAAAACTTTTTCACGAAAAAACGTGTTCCACACCACTTTTTTTTTTTTGCTATGCCATCTCAAGGCACGTAGATGAGTTATGACGGTTTCAATCTTTTTTCTAGAAAATGGAGCACATTTCGATCTTCATGTCTGAGTATGAATTAAAGAAGTTACTCTAAACATTAATTTTGCCAAGTTCTTATCTTGTCTGTTTACTATGAATTTCGGCAATCCAAGATAGATTTCACACTTCGATAATTCGGAATATGGTGGAAGGGTTGAGAAAAACATTAAAGGCATTAGATCTGCGAACAAGTGAAAGCGATCACACTTTTAGATAGCGAAAAATTCTAAACACAAAATTCAAAATAATTTTACAATAAACGTGATTCAATGTGTTTTATTCGGTTTAATTAACTATTTATTCCTCTATCCTCCTGCTCAGCTGCTCGTTTCCATGTGTTACATAGTCAACCTACCCAACGTCTTCCTTAAAAATTATAATCCAGAGCCTGTTTGGCGATGTTTCGCTCTGGTTTCCTCAAAATATGACCAATCCACTGCCACTTCCGCCTTTGAATCTTAATACCTATTTTAGTCTGGCCAGTTGTACTCCCAAGTTCGTCGTTGGAGATCACTTCTGGCCAAAATATTCCTAAAATGCGTCGGAGGCATTGGTTCACGAAAGTCTGTAGATTCTTCGTAGGTGGAACGGTCACTTTCCACGTAGTACAACCATATAACAACACGAGTTTGACGCATGCGTCAAAAACTCGCAGCTTCGTGCGAAGGGAGATCTCTCTTAACCTTCAGAAAGGGGAAAGGATACCGAAGGCCTGAAGAGCTTTATCTAGACGAGCCTCAATTTCCTTTTCAGCTCTGCAGTACATGCTGACAATGCTTCCGAGGTAGAGAAAATCTTGCATCTCTTCACCATCTTGTTCGTTAAGAACAATCGATGTGCTTGCGTTCGAACCCATGTGCATGTACTTGGTTTTACCCACATTTATTTTCAGTCCCACCTCTTTGCATTTAGAATGCAACGAGCGAACATTTGACTCTAAGTCTGAACGGTTATGTGCAAGCAAACACACGTCATCAGCATAATCAAGGTGACTTAAGATGTTAAATAGACTCAATTGAAAACCTCTCCCCTCCCCACCTTCCAGTGCAGCTTTCAAGATGTCATTTATTACAAGCAGAAACAGGGCTGGTGATAATATGCAGCCTTGTCTGACACCCATTCGCACAGGAAAGCTCTCGGACAGCTCGCCTCTATGCAAGACGCAACACCTTGCATCTTCGTAGGATTCTTTAATCATAGCTATGACCTTATGTCGAATACTTCTCCTACGCTAAGCATTCCATATGTGATCTTCCTTGATGCTGTCGAAAGCCTACTTGAAGTCCACAAACATGAGATGTAGTGGCGAACCTATTTCGGCTGACTGCTCCAATATTGTCCGTAGGGTATTCGTGTGGTCGGTATAAGACGACCCTGTACGGAATCCAGCCTGATAAACTTCAAGAGTGCTCTACAGAACATCACTAGTCCTATTGAGAGTTACCTTAGCCATGATTTCCGATACGGCAGTAAGCAGACATATACCACGCCAATTGCTACAATCCCGAAGGTCGCCCTTCTTCAATTTTTACAATGACGCTCTCCTTCCATTCAGTCGGATATCTTCCTTCATTTCACACCTAATTAAAGAGTGGGAGGAGTAGAACGGCTGTTATTTCCAGCTTCGATTTGAGGAGTTCGGTTGGTAGCCCATCTATACCTCGGGCTTTCCTTCCCGCCATAGACTAAATGGCGGAAACTATCTTTTCCTTATCTAAGGAATCGTCCCTAATAGAGGGTAGTTGGGGCTGAATTTTTGGTAGTTGTTCTGTTTCTGGAATATCTTCCACTGACAAGATGTTTAAAATATCAGAGAAGTATTCCTTCCATCGCCGCAACTGGTGTTCACTCATATTAAGGAGAGTTCCGTTTACATCTCTCGCCAGGTGATTAGCGATGAAATTGCTGTTCGTCAACTGTTTCATGATTTTAATAGTGAACCCATATCCCAAAGGTAGGCCGCAGATTCTGCCTTGTTGGCCTTTCTATCCCCACGTCTAAAAGCCTTTTTAAGCTGTATATGAGCATCGCGGTAGTTCTACCTCAGGTCGGGCATTCGTTGGTTGACATAGGATTAAGATATGATTGCCAATTTGGTTTTTACCGATCACCAACCTTGTCCCATGTGTCTTGCGACATACAGGGTTTTTCACCGCTTTGAACATATCCCACAGATTCTTCAGCACTAGTTAGAAAAGTGTTTCTGGCTGCCTCCCATTTGGTGTCAAGTGTGCGTATTTCATATTCGCTCAATGTGGATGACTTTTCGCGTAGAATGGTAGTATACTCGCGTTTTTTGTTGCGATCTCTGAGTTTATCCACATTAAACTTCCGCTTCATTTGAAGAATTTGTGGTCTTCGGGTAGCTGCTATGCACAATCTCAAGCAGGCAACCATCATGTGGTGATCGCTCCCCACGTTTCGCTTGTAAATTGAGAAGACATCTTCTCCATCGGCGACTTATAGCCAAATGGTCGATCTGGTTTTGAGTAACACCATCAGGAGAAACCGAAGATGTTTTATGATGACTCTTATGTGGAAAAAGGGTCCCTCCGATGACCATTTGCCGAGTACCACAAAACCAAATTCGAAATCACTCATTAAATGTATTTAGAAAGTCTAAAATGGACCACCTACTATTTCGTATAATGAATCAGTCTTTTAGTTAGGAAATATTCATTTAATCAATAGCAAATTCGACTAATACAATATTCAGTTCATCTTATCCATCTAATCCAACTAATAATAACGAGCATTCCACGGCACAAACATTGATGCTGATGAGCTTGTTTTGCCTAAAATTTGGCTACACTTTTTGAATCTACTTTAATTAGATTCAAATGGATTCAGTTTTAGACATCAAGTCGATAGTTTCAATCTAAAAAAAAACGATTTTATATTGAACTCATGGAATAAGTATTATTTCTAATTATGATATTTTACTGTAGTCAAATCGTAAAAAAAAAATTTCAGCTGGGAATCGAACTTGGAGCCGTCCGCTGAACCACTGATACCGATGAAATTATCTCGCCAAAACTTAGTCACCTACTTCACGTGGCTTCAAATACATGCACAGTTTTTTATTATTACATAGATTATTAGAAAATCAATTCATGTCTTTTCAGTGTATTAATTAAATTATATAATAGTTAGCTTTTTCACTTTATTGTCAACATAATTTTAATATTTTCTTATGATACATTAAACACTTCAGTTTTAATATTTTTGAAACTGCACTGCATTATGCATTTTGATTTTTTTCTTCACATGCAAAAAAAAAATCCCCAAAAGATATGCTAAAGTGAAAAGTACACAGAAAAACTATTATACTCTAGAAGAAATCTGAGAGTATATTGTGTTTGCCTTATCGTTTGTAACGCTAAGAAATAATGTTGGCATAGAGTCGCCAAGGGTATAGAAATATTTGTTGTCGCTCAAAAACTCTGATTCCGAGTGACCGTCTGTCTGTCTGTCTGTCCGTATGTCTGTCTGACATAACTCTTGAAACCTTTGACCTATCTTGCTGAAATTTTTTATATATCATTTTTAGCACAAAAGTAACTTTAAGTTCGTGAACTGGCCAAATCCCCTCTCTCCTTCTAACCCCAATCCAACTAGTAATGCTAAAAGAACCAATTTTTGTCATAATTAATGTTATTACAATTGCAACCGATTTTGTGAAAGTTATCAACTTCATCTTACTCTATCTACCCCCTCCCATACAAATTTCACGAAATTTCGGAATTTTAACTAGATTATTTTCCTCCAAAACCGTCAAAGCTATCAACTTTAAATTTTGAGAAAAGTATACTATTATAAATATCATTGATGTCGAAAAATTTGGTTTTGATTAAAATACTCCTTGAACCCCCTCCCATACAAATACACAATTTTTGGTAAATGCATTTAATCGATTTTCATTGAATCTAGGAAAATTACAAACTTCAAACTTTGCCAGAACTTATCCCTAAATAATTGCAATAAATGCTAAAAAAAATATGAACTTCGCTTCACTCCTTCTACCACCTCCCATACAATTTTTTTTATTGAAAATTCAAGAAATGTATTTCTCCTTCGCACATTTGAGTAACAAAGCAATGTGATTATTATTGAATGCTAAAAACAATATTAACTCGCTTCACTTCTACCCCCTCTTATACAACTTTTTAAATTAGAAATTCACAAAAAGCATTTCTTTTAAATTTAAAATTGTAACAAAGCATGGTAATTAGAATGTTGGTAAACAGTTTCAAAATAACCAAAAACCTTCCACTTCCATTACCTCCCATACGATTGCTCCAATTTCAGGAAAGCTACGTCTAATTTCCTTAAAAATTATGACGACTGCTAACTTCAAATTCAACACGAAGCATTTTGCATACAACTTTCGATTTCACATTCAAAAATTACAGACCTCCCCTCTGCCCATCTCCCACATAAAAGTCATATTCTCTTGTCGAAAGATTTTGTGATGACATACATATCACATTTTCCGGTATATTACGCCCTTTCCCATTTCATCTACAGTACCGCATGATTGGGCTTTACGCACAAACACAATTTTCATTTATTGTTTTATTTAATTTCTAATGTTAAGGTTTCCTTCAAATCATTCATTAATAGTGATAGACGCTCAACAAAATAATTTTTTTTGATTTATGAGTTCTTTAGAATAATGGGTTTTTGTTTTTTTGTGAAAATCCTGCCGAGATAAATGGAAGCTTAAAAAGCTCGAAAATTAGTTTTTAAAATGTAATTTTCGTCATTTTCCAGGTGGGAAATCGGCAAAAAATATAATAGTGCCACCAGCGACTTGAAATTAATTCAAATTTCGTTTGATAATTGATAATTAGTGCAGTGAAATTTATTTTAATGCGTTTGAGGAAAGTCATCGCAATGAAACTATTCCTAGTTGTAGTACCATTGAAGAAGAAGAATGTAAGAATATCTTTTAAGGGAAGTTTATCGTGAATTTCTTAGAGTGTATAAAAAAAATATTATATATTTCTGACCACAAAATTTTGGCCTTGTAGTGGTTTCCAGGAAGTAAGTACGAAAACTTTAACTAAGGAGTAGCCTAGTGGGCGTGTTGATCTACAATGCGAGGCTCGTAAGCTCAAATTCCGGTCGACGCATAATTCAAGCACACTGCTTGCATGGGTATACCTTGGTTGCATCAATCTACGAAAATTAAAATTTCGTAGATAGAGGGTTGTGCGAAGAGCCAACCACCCTTCCGCAATAAATAATGAAAAAATGTTAAGGAACCTGGAGGTCAGGTGGCCAAGGCCGGAATTGAGCTGTAGCGCCATTGAAGAAGAAGTATCAAAAATTTACAAATACGGCGTTGTGGATATACCAGTATTTTTACTTAATTATTGTAATAGTAAAGTATTGTGATGGACTTGAAAAAAAAAATTCCCTACCCTAAAATTTTGTTTTTTTCGCATGAAAAGCGACTAAAACGGACTAAAAACATAACAGGTGCGCGATACTCTAGATGAAAAAGAAATATTTGGATCTTAAAAAATGTTGTAGGGGAAATGGTAGAGAGGGTGACGACATTGAACTTATTTTCTTCACATGACGCTAAGGTACTATCAAAATGTTTTATACAAAATTTAGGATTTAAAAATTTAATAGGTTCTAAGAAAATTAGTGTATTGGATGTAGTGAAATAGTGCAGTATGTATGATAGAAGGAGGGGCGAGTTTTTAATGACTTTTCAGAAATAACTATAAATATCATGCTTTTGACATGTCTTAAATTGCAGATCAGTAGCATTCATACTTTTCAGAAAAATTGTTTTTTTATAAAGTTGTGAAATTGTGTCAGGTTGTATGGGAGGGGGTAGAAGGAATCAATGTAATCATCTAATTTTTCGATCTTACCAATAATTTTAAATAAGTATTTCGTGCACAATTTCAGCTCGATCAATTTTATATGCACTGAGTAAATTTATTTAGAGCATTTCATGAAAAAGTGCAGTTTGTATGGGAGGTGGTGGACGGAACGGGAGGACTCAAATAACTTTCATATAGTAGATTTATATCATCATCAAAGTATTATATTCCAAATTTCAGACCAATAGCATTTATATTTTTCGAGCAAATCCGTTTATTATCAGATTGTGAAATTGTGTCAATTTGTATGGGAGGGGGTAGAACGGGTAGAGCGATTTGGCCCGTTCACGAACATGACCTCACTTTTTTGTTAAGAACGACGTGTACATTTGAACTTTGTAGCTCAACGCGTTCTCAAGCTAGAGAGGACACAGACGGACGGACGGACATCCGGTTTTGAAATTTTCGAGTGATTATATGAATCATTCACTTTTTTCTCCGATCCTTATTTCTTTGCGTTATAAACTTATAATATTCTCATATTTCATCTAGAGTATAAAAATCCGTCTGCCTGTCCACAGTACGTGTACACTAACTCCCAACATTTTCAGGATAGAAAGCTAATTTTTAGGTGGATTTAGATGTTTACGAATCTTAGGCGGGGGGAGCGCTAAAACCGAAAATTAAGAATTCCAATATCTTAATCAAGGTTCTAGTTAGGAAGTTGAAAATCAACACATACATAGAGGCGTTTCCACCACAAACTTTAAAAATATTTTAATTTTTTTATCCTCTGGCGTTCGAAAAGGGGGAGGGGGGCTAAAAACAAATTGTCGGCCGAAATTTTTATTTCTTTTAAATGATTATATCTTCAAAATTACTTACAAGAAAAAAATCATATTTCAAGACCATTAAGGTGGTATACAAATCCACTAGAATCAGCTTAGAGAGAGACTAATTATTGTAAGGGGAAAGGTCAATGGGAGCAAGGAAAACACTTAAAATTCAATATCTCGGCTATTTCTTAAGCCATATAATTGAAACTTGGAAGATATTTTAAGCTATACTATTGAAATATGAGAAAAATATAACATTTGGACATACAGTAGTGGGTAAAATGGGGAGCATTTCGAAAATGGTGGACTTTCTAAAATTTCAAACATTTATAAAATAAATAAAATTGAGTGCAGTTATCAAATTGAAATCATATGTCAGATTGTAGAACTACATAGTTTTTAATTTTGGTAGAAATTTTAAGATGGGAGATGTAAGGGGAGAGATATGATAGCAAAAATATCGAAAATTTTGAGTGATTTTTTTAGGGCTCTGGTGAAAGAACCAAAGTTTAAATTATCCATGTGAATATGTCTATTTGATATACATAGAGAAAAATAAAAATTTGTTCCACAATTGTTATGCACCGAAGGGAGGGTCTAATGTGCACAAGGTGTTTCAAGTGTAATGAAAAAATCACAAAAGCTGAAAATTTTTGAATGAAATTTTAAGGTAGAAATGCATTTAAAAAAAAATACCTAAAAGTATGAAATATTAACCATAGAAAATTCATTTTTAATCATTTTTAAAAAACAATTATCACCTAATTTGAAATTTTTTAAAATCGTTTGAAAATAGTTGAAAAGAAACTACGTCAAAAGTTTTAAGATCGCGACTGCCCTTCTACCCCCTCCGATACAAAAGTAGTATGATTTCGGCCAATTTCAATAAATCATCTACTAACCAACAAATTAAAAGCAACGAACTTGAAATTTTGTGCGAGCACCTTAAAAGCGAAATAAGATAAAACTGTGTCACAAATTGTAGGATTCCCTTACCTCCTCTACTCCCTCCCACACAAATGACTGGATTCGTGAATGTAAAATAGAACCAATTTTATGAAAATTCTATGCAACTTCGTCTATGAAAATGGCATCCTATACAGAGAATATTGAACGTGATTCAAGCAATCGATTAAAAAATTATTAGCATCTACCCACCCTTACTATAACCCCTGCCGTGATCAAAACACAAACTTGCATAAACGAACGAATTGCCATGAATTGGAATCATAAAACTAGACGGTGCTATTAAATCATGCAATTTATCGTAATACCTTTCAATCTTTCAAATAATCATAATTAATTGTATTTATTTCAAACTTCAATGATAATAATAATAATACGGTGTTGACAATACTTCAGTTATTCCTCGGTGATATTCGATTGTCCTCAAAATAATTTCATTTAAAAACAATTTAAATAATTGAAATGAAAAAAAAAATATTGCATTACCGTTTTTATTTAATTAATTGCATATATGGTATATGTGGAAGTTGAAAATGTTAAAGTTTAATTACACAACATGTGTTAAATCGTGAAAATACGCTTGGATGAATACTGATTATTATTGTCATTTCTATATAGTAAGTATAGTGCATAGTGATTTATTGGCAGGGCGATTGGCTATTAAACAAGTGTTATCCTGAGTGAAACTGATTCGCTGTTTTATTTATGATTTTAATCCCGGTTAAAACCAGTATATCCAATATCTATCTTATCATATATCTATTTCCATAGCTTAATATTACAGTAGAAATAAGTCATCTGATTTGAACTATGACACAAACTAGAAAAAAGAAGCCAATAAGGCAAAATATTACAGCATGAGACTATAACCTAGAAAACGTAGACAATTTTGTACACCTAGGAGAAGGCAGAGGATGGAAGCGACTCCGTCAAAAATAGAAGAAGGATAATGGTCGCAAATATTCAGTACTTCCTTTAATCAAAAACAAGAACGTACATAGGAAAACTAAACTAAAACCATAACAGGTCGTAAAGCCCAATCGTGCAATACTCTAGATGAAAAAGATTTTTTTTTGATTTCAAGATATATAATATTGCATGGGAAGTGGTACTAGGGTTCACGACATTGAACTAACTTTTTCTCGTCATGCTAAAGTTGCTATCAAAATGTTTTATACAAAATTTAGGATTCAAAAATTTAATAGGTACTGAGAAAATTAATATATGGGATTTTGTGAAATTCTACATTTTGTATGGGAGGTGGCCGAAGCATCGGCGGGTCTTTAAAGACATCTTTTAAATTGCAAATCAGTGGCATTCATACTTTTCAGGAAAATCGACTTTTTGTAAAGTTATGAAATTGTGTCATTTTGGGGCTTGCGAAGTAGACCCACCTCCTCGTGGTGCAAGCTGGGTAACGCTAAGAGGTCTACAGATGGGGAAGTTGCATACTAGCGTTACCGTCTTCGCGCATTGTATCAACTTCGAGACCCATCACCCATGGTCGGTGTAGGTGCCTTGAGTCCAATTTATTGGACTTATTGCAATATATTACATCGGCTCCGAAACCCATGATTGCTGAAACTGATGTACAACTAGTTGCGAAAATAGGGACAGATGAGTAGCTTCGACGTTGACAGATGTGGTGCAATATTGTTGAAACTGATTAAGCTGAAGACAATTAGTGAGCGAAAATAGTTGAAAGTAGCCATGACATTGACTGATGCTTATGAGGTCGAAACTTGATGACGAACTGAAGCAATTGAAGGAAACGAGTGTGCAAAATGCAGATCGCAAAGTAGCCATGATGTTTACGGATGTTGAATAAAGTTGTAAAATGGAAGTCAAAATGTTGTAATGATGTAGAGATGTGTGAAAGAAGTAAATTTGGTTGGACAATTAACAAAGTAAAAACATTGCAGTACAAGAGAAAGTAGCATAGAGTGAAATCGAAGTGCGTAAAGATGTTAATACGATAGTCGCATAGAAAGTAGATCGATCGGAGAAGTTTCTTCAATGACGAACGAAATCTGACGCGTTAATGAGTTGAACTTAATTTGGCTGATACAAGTAGTTGCGGAGAGATCTAGTAGCAGCAAAAGTTGAAGCAAATGTGGCACGGTATGACTGACAGGGGGCGCGAAGGTAGATGTACGGTATAGTCGGCATTGCTTGGTAGCAAACCTTGGATGTACGGTCGAGTCACAATGGATAGGGGGGACCAAGTCGGCAGCTTGCTGTCGGCTCCAAAACCTTTCCAACCGGGGGGAACAAGTTGGCGATTGGTGTATTACACTATATTCGTTGACTCCGAAACCCGACAAGCAGTAGGGGGGACTAAGTCGATGTCTTGTGTATTGAACTGATTACTCGGTTCAATCATACTATTGACGTCGGCTCCGAATCCTATACTGATAGAGAGGATAAAGTTGATGGACCGTCAGCTCCGTAACCCATTTCGGTGGGGGGGATAAAGTTGAACGGTCCGTCAGCTCCAATCTATCATACCTAGTAGGGGGGATTAAGTCGAATGCTTGTATATTAAATTGATTTATCAATTTAATCATACTAATAGCGTCGGCTCCGAAACCTACAATGATAGGGGGAGAAAGTTGAACAGACCGTATGGTCCGTCAGCTCCGCAATCTATCTCGCAGGGAAGAAAGTGTTGGTCTAGAAAGCTTCGGCGATTCTAGTTACTACTTTTGGGGTCGACCGTCCCCACGTACCCGAGGGGAGCAACGGATCATAGTGCATTGACCTATGCTTCAGATGTGTAGCCTTACCAAGGGTAAACTGGTACCTCGGGAGCTGGGGAGCCCATGGAAAGTTACTTCCACCCCCAGCGTTGGTTGAGGATGTCTTCGGCATACACGAGGTGGCTGATGGTGCCCATATCGCGGGCAGAGCAATAGCTCAGCGTAAGGTTGCGTGGTTAACAACCTGCTCCCATGAACGAAAGATTGGCAGAGATTTAGATTGGTCTCGCAGCCAGCAGTATGAATACTGACCCTGTAGATGGTATAAACTGCTACCTTCGGGGGCGTTAATGATTGTCGTCAGAAACAATCCGGTTGCTAAAGACAACTGTGTGGCAATTCCATTCTGTGAGTAAGGCACCACATAAAACAAGTTTAAGGATCCTGTGTTATTTTGTTAGGGGGGAGGTAGAAGGGGTAAGGCTATAGTCTAATTTTTTTTTACATTTCTAACAATTCTATGTTAATATTAAGTGCACAATTTAAGATCGAAAAATTGTGTACGACCTGAGTAAATTGGTTTAGAGTATTTCATGAAAAAGCACAGTTTACATGGGAGGTGGTGAAAGGAGGGGGAGGACTTGAATATTTTTTATATAGTAGATTGAAATCATCGTAAAATTAATATATTTCAGATCAATAGCAACTATGCTTTTCGAGCAAATCCGTTTATTGTCAAGAAATTGTATTATTTTGAATGAGAGGGGGTAGAAGGGGTAACAATTCTAAATAAATATGGGGTGGTGGAAGGAGGGGAGCACACGCATAGTTTTTATACGGAACATTGCAATCATCATCAAAGTAATATATTCAAAATTTCAGACTAATAGCTTTTACACTTTTCGAACAAATCCGTCATTTTGCATGGGAGGGAGTAGAAGGGGTCGAGAAATTAGGTCCGTTCACGAACTTGACCTTACACTTCCTAAGGTCTCTGCTATGAATACAGATAGGAAGCTACAAATTAGCATAGGTGTAGAGAGGGTTATAAAACAAACTTTAAAAATAATTTAATTTTTCCATCCATTGGCGTGGAAAAGTGGGGGGCTAAAAACAAATTGTCGGTCGAATTCTTTTTTTTCAAATGATTATATCTTCGAAAATACTTACCAAGCAAAATTCATATTTTGAGCCCAATAAGGTGACATACAGATGCATCGAAATCTGCTTAGAAGAAGGCTAATTATTGTAAGGAGGAGGGTCAGGAGGGGTGCAAAGAAAAACACTTAAAAATTAATATCTCAACTATCTCTTAAGATATGTAATTGAAACTTAAAACTTATATTAAGCTAGGCTAGCGAAATACAAAAACATAACAGGAGTACGATTGGGCATAAAGCCCAATCGTGCGATACTCTAGATGAAAGAGAAATTTTTGTATCTTAAGAAATGTTGTAGGGGAAGTGGTAGAGGGGGTGACGACATTGAAATAATTTTTTCACATGACGGTAAGGTTGCTATCAAAATGTTTTATACAAAATTTAGGATTTAAAAATTTAATAGGTACTGAGAAAATTAGTGTATTGGATGTAGTGAAGTAGTGCAGTTTGTATGGGAGGTGATAGAAGGAGGGGCGAGTTTTTAATGACTTTTCAGGAATAACTATAAATATCATGCTTTTGACATGTCTTAAATTGCAGATCAGTTTCATTCCATGAAAATCGACTTTTTATAAAGTTGTGAAATTGTGTCATTTTGTATGGGAGGGGGTAGAAGGGGTAAAGCTAATCGCCTAATTTTTTTTGGTTTTACTAATAATTCTAAATAAATATCTAGCGCACAATTTCAGCTCGGTCAATTTTATACGCACTGAGTAAATTGGCTTAGAGCATTTCATGAAAAAGTGCAGTTTGTATGGGAGGTGGTGGAAGGAAGGGGAGGACTCAAATAACTTTTGTACAGTAGATTTATATTATCATTTAAGTAATATATTCCAAATTTCAGATCAATAGCATTTATATTTTTCGAGCAAATCTGTTTATTATGAAATTACAAAATTGTGTCATTTTGTATGGGAGGGGGTAGAAGGGGTACAGCTAATCGTCTCATTTTTTTTGGTCTTAATAATAATTTTAAATAAATATTTCGTGCACAATTTCAGCTCAATAACTATTATACGCACTGAGTAAATTGGTTTAGAGCATTTCATGAAAAAGTGCAGTTTGTATGGGAGGTGGTGGAAGGAGGGGGAAGACACAAATTATTTTTATAGAGTAGATTGGAATCATCATAAAAGTATTATGTTCCAAATTTCAAATCAATGTCATTTGTACTTTTCGAGCAAATCCGTTTATTGTCAGATCGCGAAATTGTGTCATTTTGTGTGGGAGGGGGTAGAAGGGGTGGAGCGATTTGGCTCGTTCACGAACTTGACCTTACTTTTTTGTTAAGAACGACGTATACAAAATTTGAACTTTCTAGCTCAACGCGTTCTCAGGCTAGAGAGGACACGGACGGACAGACAGACGGACAGACAGACAGACGGACGGACGGACGGACATCCGGTTTTGAGATTTTTGAGTGATTATATGAACTTCTGTATCATTCATTTTTTTCTCCGAGCCTTATTTCTTGGCGTTACAAACTCATTGGCAAACTTATAATACTCTCAGATTTCATCTAGAGTATAAAAATATAAAATTTGTTAATAGCAGTATTGGGGGGGGGAGGGGGAAATGAGAAGCATTTCAAAAATGGTGCTCTCTCCAAATAGAATAGATATCAAATCGAAAATTCGTCAGATTGTAGAACTACGTAGTTTTTAATTTTGGCGAAATTTTGTTGGGCGTTGCAAGGGGAGGAAGCCGGTAAGCAAAAATATTGAAAATTTTGAATAACTTTTTTTGGTGTCTAGTAAACGGTGCAAAGTTGAAACTTTGCATAGGATACATCTATTTGATATGCATGGAAAAAAATAATAATTTATTCCACAGTTGCTATGTACCGACCTCCCTGGTCTAACGTTCACCAGGTTTTTCATGTGCAATGAAAAAAAAAACACAAAAACTGAAAATTTGTGAAATTTATTTAAAAAAAAACCTAAAAGTACGAAATATTAACTGGTGGAATACCTTCAAAATTTCTACCCCCTCCCATACAAAATTGTTTTTTCGAGCATTTTTAAGAAATCAATTATAACCTAACTTTTAAAATTTTTATTAATTTGAAATTTTACACAAAATCTTTTAAAAATAGTATGCTTTCGACCAATTTCAATTTCAAATTCAAATTAACTAATAACCAACAAATTAAAGGCTACGAACTTGAAATCTTGTATCTACACCTTAGAAAAGAAACGAAACAAAACTGCATCACGAATTTTACGATTCGCTGACCTCCTTAACCACTTTCCATGCAAATTTTTGGTTTCGTGAATATAGAATACAACGCATTGTAATTTCGTCTATTAAACATATAATCAATACAGAAAATATTGGACTTAATTTAAGCAATCAATTAAAAAATTATTAACATTCACCCACACTTATTATCACCACTCACCGGTCCTTTCATAAAAACCCAAACTTCCTTAAATAAACGAATGAATATTGGTTATGTGTACTGGAGCTATTGATCGTAATTAAGTGTTGAATTGACAGCAGCCCTACCCAAGAACCCCATTTCACTTAGTCTTCCCTAACCACTATAACCTGCATATTGACTTTCCACGCATCCTCAAATTGTTCCAAGACTAATAAAGTTGCGCTCGACTTGTTGGCAGTTTATTTTTCATTTCATGCCAAAATAGCAACAAAAATATTTTATACAAAAACAAATTGAATAGGTACTGAGAAAGTTAGTGTATTGGATTTAATGAAATTGCGCAGTTTGTATGGGAGATGGTAGAAGGAGACCGGGGTTCTTAGTATTTTTTTTTTTTTTTCAGAAATACTACGAATATTATGAGATTGACATCTCTTAAATTTCATACTAGTAGCATTCATACTTTTAAAGAAAATCGATTTTTTCAGAATTCGTAAAATTGTGTCATGTTGTATGGAAGAGGGTAGAAGTAGTGGGGCAAATCAGTTCATTTTTTCCGATCTTAATAATAACGTTAATTAAATGTTCAGTTCGAAATTTGAGCTCGACAAATATTATACGTACTGAGAAAATTGGTTTATAGTGTTTCATGAAAAAGTGCAGTTTTTATGGGGGTTGGTGGAAAGAGTGGGGGATTCGAATGATTTTTATACCATACATAACATTTGTAATAAAAATAATTTAATCTAAATTTCAAATTATTAACTTTCCAAGAAAATTTGATTGAATTTAATGACAGAAAATGAGACATTTTGTATGGGAGTGGATAGAAGGAGTGGAGCAATTTTGCCTCGTTCATGAGCTTGACCTTAGTTTTTGCAAAATACGTTATGAACAAAATTTGAGCCTTTCTAGCTCAACGTGTTTTTGAGCTAGAGAGCGAACGGACGGACGGGCAGATGGACAGCAACTCATGTTTTGCCAAGATTAAAAAAAAAATATTTGCCATCTCGTTGCTCTTCGAAGCCATCACAAAAATTGGAGCTAGTTAAAAATTCACGGAAATGGTTTTCGAAGTACCCAAAACCAAAATCATTGATATTACGATTTTTTCGACAATCGCAAGGGTAACGATGATAAGATGGTACCAGTTGGATCGCGTCAGATGATGGACATGAAGTGGTGCCTCACCTGCCAAAACATTTTCGATCAATCTCATATCTCATATTCCTAATACGATTAAATTTTGCTTATTCAATCATCGTTTTAGAACATTCTCATTTCAGCGATATGCCTCTACCTTTTTACATTTCCCCTTCCCTACTGTTGTAGGGGAATGAGCTTGAAAAAAATTAAAATAAAATCGCTTGGACGAAAATATGCAAGTCTACAAACGATTGATTTCTTCAACTTTGAAAATGAGGCACCTGAAAAGCTTGCTTACCTACAGCTCGTTCAAGATATTGCTGCTGTGCCGGCTTGTATGGCTTGATCCGATGTCGACCTCATAACTTTCACAGCTACCGGAGCTTCGATAGCCTTCTTTGCTGATTAACCATTCCATTGTGTTTGTTGTTGTTTATCATTTTCGGTTGTAGAGTAGTGTGAAGATCGATGGGACATCTTTGAATCATTCCGGTTGTAGAGTAGTGTGGGGTTCGATGAGACAAGACTGAACAATGGTCATTCTTAATTTTGAGATTTCGCCAAACTTAGCAAAAAAGTGATGGAAAGTTTATATTTTAATTTTTTTTTTTTTCTTATTTTTTTTATTTATGAAGCTAACGGTTCCATATATTGAAAGTATTGCTGGTACATAAATTTGCCTGCTAACAAATCCTTATGTATCAAAGCAATAAATATAAAATGTTAATGCTAAATGTTGCATTCAAAATGGTGAAAGCTAGAGTATAGCCTAGTGGGTAGCGTGTTGGTTTATAATGCGAAGGTCGTGAGTTCAAATCCCGGTCGACTCATAATTCCAGCACACTACTTACTTGGGTATACCTTGGTTACCTCAATCTACGAAAATGAAAAATTCATAGATGGAGGGTTGTGCGAAGGGCTAACAACCCTTCCGCAATAAATAATGAAAATGTTAAGGAACCTGAAGGTCAGGAGGCCAAGGCCCGATTTAGGCTGTAGTGCCATTGAAGAAGAAAATGGTGAAATGACCACAATGAAACTTAATTTCATTGATTGATAGATCAAACCGTAAAGCTACTTTTTAAACAGTTCTTTCGTTGCCATTTTTATTGCAAGAGCATTTATCTTTTTATTAATGAATTTTCCTTAATATGACACATCAGATACTTTAATGAAATATTATTAAATTAATGATACCCTCCTCCTCCGTCAGGATTTTCTGAGCGTCTCACCTATAGGAAAAGTCACGAGCCACCACCGGATGGTAGTGATTCTATATAATGCTGGCGCTGCTCTCGATACCAAGTTTAAAACTTTTGCTATTAATGTGGAGGTTTGAATTTTTAAGGTAGTTGCAAAGTGATGCAAAGAAGCATCATTTGTGTTGAGTTTCATTTCATTTCCGATTTTATTTATTTTTCAAGGAAGTGGGACAAAAATAATGACTTCTACAGTATCATCGCGACACCATTAAATGGGTGAAAACCAGCAATTGCAAAATATTAATCGTTCCCTTTAATATTTTTTATAAGATATTGAAACTAGAAAGAAATTAACCAAAACTAAAATTTGTAAACACACTAATTTCATAGCAATCGCCCAAGTAAAAGAAATCTTTAAGAGTTTAATTTTAATATCGGGGTTCAAAGATATTACAACAATTGCCTACACTTTATGAGCTAAAAGGAGACCCATATTTTACAAGTACACTAAAAGGAAATAACCAACAAGGTCCTAATGCAATTGTTATTCCTTCTGCGTAGCCATTAAAATCCCATATCTACCACTTGAAAATCCAGATGTCGCTTCTATAATTTATAGTCGAAATTATCAAACTTAATCACCCTTTAGTGGAGAAGCTTTCACCAATAACATTTTCATTGCGGAAAACTCTTCTTGGAAATGTGTACAAAAACTTTCGTCGAAAATTACACACAACATATTGTGTAAGAGTAACTATTTCTTGTCGCAATAATCCCCAATGGAGAAGAAAGCTTTCCGCTCGGACTGGAATTATAATCATATAATACAGAAAATTGAAGCCACTACAATTACATCCTTATCCCTTTCTGCAAAGCGTACACTGAGGAATGGGTACGTTACATACAGAGTTCCGATAAAATAACCGGAAAACTTACGAAGAAATACTCACAACCGTCTAATAATAGAGCTAAAACTTATTATACCGAAAGATTTAAGTTGAAAACTTGGGTAAAAGATGTAATACAGAAGCTATATGTATACATCTGGATGTTCACATAGATGTTAAAACTGGCTAGAAGATTAAGAAAATTGCTGCAGTCTAGTGTATGCATGGTATATAAACAAACCCATAAACGAGCTTTATAATTTCGGAACAAAGTTTTCAAACTAAAAATCGGATTGCAGAATACCTGAATAGTGTATATTGTTATTGTTTCAACTCGCATATATTTTACACCCTTATGTAAAATTTTCATGTTTATTGGATGCTGAAAGAATTTAGAACCACCAAGTTAAACTAAGGAATAACAGAATATGACTAAGCGAATCATAAATCTTGCAAATTTAAAATTAAATATAAAGAATACGAAGCCTAAGATAATAAAATTTATCGTTTCATTTTGAATTTTTGTGATCTTCATGTACGGCGAATAGCAGAAGGGAGACATTATTCAACTATTTTATTTTCATATCATACTTGAGTAGCTATATAAATGTTTTATACAAAATTTATGCCTCAGAAATTGAATAGGTATTAAGAAAACTGGTGTATTGGATTTAGTGAAAATGTGCAGTTTGTATGGGAGGTGGTGAAATGAGTAGAGAATTTCTAGTAATTTTTTGTAAATAACTATGAACAATAAATTCTCAATTCCAGACCAGTAGCATTCGTAATTTTCGAGTTTTCTACAGTTGAGAAATTGTGTCACATTGTATGATAAGTGTTTATTTTTTTTTTCAATCTTGATAATAATGCCAATTAAGTATTTAATACAAAATTTCAGCTCAATAAATGTTATACGTACAAGCATTTCTGCAACTTACTCGCAATTCGATGTTTCTGGTGCAGAGAATATACACAGAGTTATTGTGTTTGACTGTTTCTTTTGGTGGTAGAAAATTGAAAGTTGCCATAGTTTACAGTCCGTTTCCTTGATCATCTCCTAGTTACAACGCAACGGATACCCTTCTTGGTATCTTTCAATCGTCCGATAAGCTTTTAAATCTTGGTTGACTTCAACTTGCCACTGATTAACTGGAAAAGGCCCGATGTAGACGACTGATTATTGCTTTCGTATACATCATGTTCGCGCCATGAGATACAGTTTTTGGACGACATACTCTCAACTGAACTTCTAAAAGTTTGTTCAATTCCGAATGCTTAAGGTAAATAGTTGAATCTTGTTGTCTCCACTGATACTAACCTTACGACTGTTACTTACTACCACAGTCCTTTGCTGCCTGAATTACCTAAATATTTGGCACTTCAAATCAATTTTAAATTTTATTCAAACTCTTCAAATTCTAAATGAATTGTTAATACTTAACTTCATGATGATTTCGATGCCTTAAACTGTAACATATCTAACAGCGGCTGGTCATCTGTACTTGATGAGCCCCATTTTATTTTCCCTAGCAGTGTTTCAGTAACAGACTTCAATGGCTTTCATTACATGGCGAAGTTTCTCTCTCTATTGATGACGCAACCACTTGAAAATAACATTGGGAATATTGCCAATAATTTCTCTTGCAGTCCGGATGATATTCCAGCGTCTGTGATTAAGAGGTGAAATTTATCTCTTCTATCTATTCTCGACTACCTATTTAATTTATCCCTTCCATCCGGTGCTTTTCTCTTATTATGGAAATTCTCTACAACACCTTTGCATAAATCTGGCAATCGTGATGTCGTAAGCAATTACAGACTAATTTCCATTGTTTCTTGTGTTTGCTAAATTATTTGAGTCAATTGTTTGCGATGTTTTGTACAATCAATTCTAAGTTTGCTTTGGCCCAGATCATGGCTTTGTTAAAGACAGATCCAGCGTTACTAATCTGATGCCATCTTCTAGCTTCTGTCTTTCAGCTCTCAAAAAAGAACAGCAGGTTCACTGCATTTATGCAGACTTGGATTTTGTTTCATGGATTGAATCATATCTTACTAATCGTATTCAATGAATGTATTTTCGTGATGTCTTACCTTCTGAGATTTATAACACTTGCGGTGTTCCCGAAAGTAGTCATCTTGGCCCACTGTTATTTCTGTTATTTATTAATGACGTGAATGCGTTTATTGTTGACTCTAACATTCTGCTAACAACCAGTTGTGTAACTAAGAGCAACAGCGTCCCCGCGAAATTTTCAGAGCGCCCCCTCCCCCTCCAGAGCGGTAAAATTGTGTAAGTGTATAGAATGCAAAAATGAAACTCGCCAGTTTTTCATCGAGATGATTTTCTTTTTTCAATTTAGATCATTTATGATCCAGCAGTTTAATTTTCCGCGATTATTATTATAATTTACTATTTTTTTTTTTTTTTTGCGTTTTGTGGACTAGTAGTACTAGGTCGGCTCAGCGAAAACCCTTCTTCAGTCGCGTCAAAGTATATTTTTGGGCTGTTTTGATGACTGGGTTTGACGCTTACAGATAGTACCCGAGGTACTCTTCTAGGATTATATTGTTGGCATTCAATATTTTTTATTTTAGCAACGTTGTTATGGCATTTACGTAGTTGCTCTGGGCCAGTGTTGGACATGCTGATATTATGTGGTATATGGTCTCACCACGCATACCACATCTTATACAGATCGATTATTTAACTATATATTTCTAATAGTTCCAAGTTGGTAGCACCTCATCTTGGATTGCAAAGCATTAAACCTTCCGTTTCGGAGTAAATACTTCCATTGGTTAGCCAATTGTTTGACATTTTTTGGTCAACGTTTTGATTGCATAACGTGTGGAAGAATTTTCCATGCAAAGTTGTTGCAGCCCAAACTTCGAGCTTTTGAGATTTAGTTTTGGCATTAATTTCAAGTGCAGATATTTGCAGTTTGAAAAGTGTGTATGCTTCATTAACCAATACCAGAGACGTTCACTTTCTCATGAAAGTATCTCTGGGATGATGATGTGACATGGCTCTCATATAGTAATTGAAGATTGGTCAGTCCTCTTCCTCCAAGTTTTCTCGGGAGAGTCATTCATTCTACACAGGGTTTTGAATAGTGCACCATAATTTTGTCAAGGTAGAACTGTTTCAGGTCGTCTGATGTTATATTGTGATTCATCATCAGCATCAATTTTGACATATTTTCATTTTCCTCTTTAATCCACTGGGCATTGGTGCTATGATGCACGGATTTTGACCATATGGATGACCAATATTTTTCTACACTTCCCACTAATGGTCGGTCTTGATTTCGATTTATATTATCAATTTGAAATACTTTTAGTTCTCCGTAAAAGTATTTCTCATTTTGGTTAAACTGAGCATTGTTTATTTTTCTTTTCTCTGAGATGAGATACTTCTGCTTTTTGGTTCTAATTACAGATAGTTTTCGTTTAAGGGTGTCTAGAACTATTCTAGTTATCTGATCATTGCTTTCGTATCTTAAGTGATTTAAAAATTTTTGGCATATGTTATTTATTTTTCTCTTAAGCATTCTGGTCGCATTACCTTTCAAGAATTCAGTGATGGATGTAGTTTGGCTACTAATGTTTTTTTCTGCCTCTTAAGTCACGGCTTTGATGTTGTAACATTTTTGCTGTAAGGATATAAATGAGGTTTAGGTCCTACTCTCAGTAGAGTTGTTTTAATTTGTGCAGCACTATATGGGATTAAGCTTGAGTGCAAAGGTGAGGTTTTGATGACTACCGCTCGGGAACAGGATTGCGGGTTGGCGAGGCGATATCAAGGGATAAGATGGTGATAATGATGCTGAAGGGCTCATTGTCGAAAACACGTAATCCTTCAGTAAAGTTGGAGGGAAGAGGGCTCAAGTATGTATATGACTAAAGTCAAATAACTGGGCATCAGCGTTTTCGAGTGGTTAGGATTTTAGGCTCACCTGCGAGAGCTCAGAGTGTGTCTCCTCGCCAGTACGGCAGTATGAATATGTTTCCCACATGGTTGGTTGGCGTGAGACGAAGGGTTATGAATGTGGAGCGCCGTTTGAAAGCTGGCTCCATATCTTAGCCTAATGTCCAACATATGGAGACCTCAGGCAGTTGAAAGACATGGTGGTCGTGGGGAGGGCCTGGAAGTAAGAATGTGCCTCCCGAGTAGGGAACGTTTTGAATGCCTGCGCGTCTTTGCGCGCGATACATTCAAAAGAAGAAAGGCGGAAGCTGGCCATTGAAGGAGGATATGGGAAGTAGAATTTAATTATTAATTGATTATAAGGGAATTTTATTTTTTCTTCCATACACAGGAAAGTGAACACTTGTTATCACATACCGGGTGAACGATCACGATCAATTCCGGTATAACCTTTAG
Source organism: Chorisops tibialis (assembly GCA_963669355.1). Taxonomy (NCBI): domain Eukaryota; kingdom Metazoa; phylum Arthropoda; class Insecta; order Diptera; family Stratiomyidae; genus Chorisops; species Chorisops tibialis. The sequence goes on along the minus strand of OY770264.1, from coordinate 39,910,200 downwards.
GAGAGTACCTTCCACACGTACCTAAAATGTGCGATCAGTCACGAGCAACAAGAAACTCAACTGGAGTAACTTCGGTTACGAAACCTGACCAGAGGTTTTCTAGTACCATGAGAGTCGGGGGCCCCGGCTATGATTGAGGTCCACTTAACAGTACACATTGCGGCTGTGGTTAGCCCAAATCGTGGGAGTTCTTCGGAGATCGACGCGGAATTACGCAATCTGATGCTATGACCAACGGACTGGCTGAAAGTTAGACAGGTCTCGCATCCAACAGTATGAATATGGTACAGACTGCTACCTTCGGAGCGCTAATGATTGTGGTCACAAAAACAATCCGTGTTACTAAGGGCAACCGTGGCATCGAGACTTAGTGTCAGGCTGTCCACGTTAAATAATACCACACATGGTTCCATATATGACAGTATGCATATCTTCTTCTTAATATTATTATTGTTGTTATTATTAATATTATTAACACTACCTAGAGTGAAGCCTAGTGAGTAGTGTATTGGTCTACAATGCGAAGGTCGTGAGTTCAAATCCCGATCGACTCATAATTCCAGCACACTGCCTGCTTGCGTGTAGTTTGGTCACCTCAATCTACGAAAATGAAAAATTCGTGTTGAACGTTGTGCGAACGTCTAACAACCCTTGAACAATAAATAATGAAAAATGTTAAGGAACCAGAAGATCAGGTGGCCAAGGCCCGATTTGGGCTGTAGTGTATAATTAGAAGAGGTAACTATTTTGTACTCAATTTCAGCTAGATAAATTTTATACGTTCTGACTAAATTGGTTTATAGTATTCCATGAAATAGTATAGTTTGTATCGGAGGTGGTAGAAGAGGTGGGGGAATTGAAATAACGTTTATACCACATACCGAAATTATCTTGAAAATAATTTTTTCCAATTTTCAAATCAATATCTCTCAGAGTTTCCAAAGAAATCAGGTTATTGTAAATTTTTGAAATTGTTTCATTTCGTATGGGAGGGGGTAGAAAAGGTAGAATGATTAGGGCCAATCCAAATTTGGCCTTACTTTTTTTTTGTCAAAAACGTTGTGTACAAAATTTGAACTTTGCAACTTAACGCGGACACGGACGCACGGACGGACATCCGGTTTTGAGTTTTTTGAGTAATAATATGAGCTATCGTTCATTTTTTTCTTCGAATTTTATTTCTAAGCGTTACAAACTTTGTAGAAAATTCATAATACTCTCCGATTTCATCATCTGAGTAGTGATGTCAAGTTTCGTTACTCTTTGATACCAGTAACTATTCGTTAATTTAAAGAAAGTAATCGTTACATTTTTTTCGTTACTAGGTACTCGTTTATTTGAAAAGCCAGTCTTGCAAATCACAAATTCCAACAGAAGCCATCACCTCCAGTGCTACATACAGTTACTATATGCAACAAAAAATCGCTTGTGAATCGCTCTTGATTTTATACGTGGTGGTACGTGTATCAACACAATGATGCCAAGGCCGATTTTAAATTATTCATCTTCTAATTGGAAAATCACCTTAAACACTAATATAAATAAACCGGCATTGTGAAGGAAATAATTTTTATTGATTCGAAAATTGCTTCATAATATCTTAAATTAACAAAAAAAATCCCTTTTTCATCTCAAACATTAAAAAATTCTTCAATCTGATATCACTGATTCCACAACCCTTACATTAGTAACGGCTGCCTGCCGTCCCGCTTGAGCAGAGCGCCACAACTCTTCTCGATGATATTTTTGGTGTTGAATGAAACGAAACGAAAAAAACGCATCATTTTCTCAGTGAACTTTGCTGTAAGATAGAGAAAGAGTATTCCTTCTCGTTCTTGCTTTGGAATGGCGGTATGACATTATGCATAAATGTGGGTTTCCCTCCTGTGATGTAAAGAAAAAAGCAACTAAACGTTACTTTCGATATAGTTTGTATGTGGAATGAATAGTCGAGTAACGAAACGGTAACGAAATATTTGGACAGTTCACTTACGTTTTTGGGAGCTCATTTCGTTACTTAAGTAACGAATATAAATCTGCGCTGGTACTCGTTACTTCGGATTTCGGTCGGTAACGAGTACTCATATAACGAATAGTTACTTTTTTAATATCAATACATCTGAATATAAAAACCAGAGCAAAACATCGCAAAACAGGCTCTGGATTATAACCCTCAAGGAAGACGTCGGGTTGGTCGACCATGTAACACATGGAAGCGAGCAGTTGAGCAGGAGGCCAGAGGAATAAACAAGTCCTAGCAACAGCTTAAAGCCGATGCGCAGGATCGCGCCTTGTGGAAGAGAGTTGTTTCTGTCCTATGCCCCTATAGGGGGTCTTAACAGGAATTTGATTGAATTTGACATCTGAATATAAAAAATGTATCTAGTAAATTTACATACAAATTTAAAAAGTTACAATGGGCTGGTCATGTGGAGCGGATGGATGACGGAAGAATTCCCAAACGCACGCTAAAAGGGAAAGTCAACGGACAAAGACCGGTCGAAAAACCACTAAAGCGCTGGGAGGATTCGATTGACGCAGACAGCAAATCACTGCTAAGATTTTCAAACTTGAGGACGCGGTCACTGAACCGAGATGGATGGATGCAAAGCATTCAGGAGGCCAAAGCCCGATTTGGGCTGTAGCGCCATCATAAGTAAGTAAGTAAGTAAATTTACATATCCATTCAGATCTTATGAAACAGCAAAGGCACAACATATTTTCGAAGAAAATTTCTTTTTGGCCTTTCAGAAAATATTTTTCAGGCCAGTCCTTAAATTCTAGCCATGTTTAGTCTTCATCGCATGACTTTTTAGTTTCATATTACCTTATCTACAGCAAAAATACTTATTTGATAATTGCATCCGCTTAATAAGTTTTTTTATTTTCACATGACTGTTGGTGTTTATTGCAATGCTTTGCTTAAATTGAAACCCAATTTACGCTGTCTTCAATGATATCTACACAAAATTAAAACTTTCGTCATATTTGCTCATATTATTCGTATATTCTTAAATTTGCAATTGCCGACCATTGGTATTTTTGACAGTACTCTGGTTGGGAGTACTTTCAACGTCGAGAGCCTTCTTTCTAAATAGGTTTGCGCAAATGATACACCGAGTTTTTACTAAGGTTGGAAAATATAAATCAGATCAATGTATTAAAGAACAAAATAAATACTTGAAATTATTGTTTATGCTCTTATAGGAATAACCAAGCCCTGGCGTCGGCTAGAACCCAATACTTAGCATTGTGGCCTGTGCTCTTATTCGGCAATTGATTATTTAATTGAAAAGTACTTAAATCAAAATGAGACTACACGTATGTGAAACTCATGTATCTGGACCCTACTTTTTAAATGAAATTAAAATTAAATTTATAGTACTAAGGCTTAGCAATAAATACCATTCGCAATTTTTCATTCGTTTCAAAATAGCATTCCGGACTAGGCTGTAAACTTCATACACGAATCTAACTCGCAATTCTGTCTATCCTGTAATAAATACCCGACTTATAGCTATTTCTACCATTAATAAGCCCCTCAAATTTCCCTTTGTAGCACCATGGAACTCTCCTTTCGTATCAAGAAATGGCATCAATAACCGCCGTAAATATGCCCATCGAGATATCGCAACATTCACCAGTGGCCAATCCATAAGTGAAAATGGCCTCATCTATAAAAACTAATCAGTTCGTCCAAATCCCTGAATCCCACATGAAAGCGCCGAAAGTCGATAGAAAAAAACTCAGAAATGTTGCATCATAACGAATGAAAATATAGGATGTAGTATACGTAGCAAAATATCAAGCAAGGAAGTTATTTATGGAACTTATCGGGGATAGAAAACGACCCAATCGGTGCCACCTCAACCGACTTTACCAACCCCTAATTGTTGGTCGGTCATAATCGCAATATCAACAGCATGACATGATAATTATTTGCTACTAGAGGGGATTTAATAATTATTCAGGCGCAGATTAATCGCTTCGGGTCTCTACAGGACTATACTACAGTCAGGGTCATTAACGTTCACTATAGGATTTGAACAGAAGGTTCGCGTTTTAAGGACACATCACGTGACGTACACATCAAACGTCTAAATCACGCATAGTTTACGTAGGTTATAATTATTTTTATTCTATGCGTATACAAGCAAAATAATTGCTTTTTTGAGGTCAAATATTGTTCTATTAATTTATTATTCTAATAATAAGCGTATTTTATTTTGCATGCAAGGAAAATTACAAAAAAAAATGTTCCGGTAATTCTATTTATTTACGAGGTGAACTGTAAGGAAATTAATTTTGATTTAGGAAATTTCAATTAAGGAAAACATAATAAAAAAAATATCACTGAACTTATGTTTCTTGAAACACGATGTCTTGGTTGCAGGATTAAAGTCCACATTATTTAGTTTAATGAAAAAAATTTTTATGCACGAATTGTTTTAAGTTTAATAGTAATTTGATACCTAAAATTTTTATACTGTAGATGAAATCTGAGAGTATTATAAGTTTGCCACAAAGTTTGTAACGCCAAGAAATAAGACTCGGAGAAAAAAATTAATGATACAGATGTTCATAAAATCACTCAAAAACCTCAAAACCGGATGTCCGTCCGTCCGTGTGCTCTCTAGCTTGAGAACGCGTTGAGCTAGAAAGTTCAAATTTTGTATACGTCGTTTTCAACAAAAAACTAAGGTCAAGTTCGCGAACGGGCCAAATCGCTCCACCCCTTCTACCCTCTCCCATACAAAATTACACAATTTCGCAATTTCACAATAAATGGATTTCCCCGAAACATATAAATGCTATTGATCTGAAATTTGGAATATAATACTTTTATGATGATATAAATCTACTGTATAAAAGTTATTGAAGTCCTTTTCTTCCTTCCACCCCCTCCCATACAAACTGCACTTTTTCATGAAATGCTCTAAACCAATTTACTCAGTGCGTATAAAATTTATCGAGCTGAAATTGTGCACGAAATATTTTTTTAAAATTGTTAGTAAGACCGAAAAAAGTTAGATAATCTACCCCCTCCCATACAACCTGACACAATTTCACAACTTTATAAAAGGTCGATTTTCCTGAAAAGTATGAATGCTACTGATTTGTAATTTAAAACATGTCAAAAGCATGATGTGTTTATTTCTGGAAAGTCATTAGAAACTCGCCACTCCTTCTATCACCTCCCATACAAACTGCACTATTTCACTACATCCAACACACTAATTTTCTTAGTACCTATTAAATCTTTAAATACTAAATTTTATATAAAACATTTTGATAGCAACCTTAGCGTCTTGTGAAAAAATTAGTTCAATGTCGTCATCCCCTCTACCACTTCCCCTACAAAATTTCTTAAGATCCAAAAATTCCTCTTTCATCTAGAGTATCGCACGATTGGGCTTTACGCCCAATTGTACTTCTGTTATGTTTTTTTACTATCAACAAATATTGATTCAAATTCGAAATAAATTTATCAATCGCTTAAAACCGCGTACTCAATTTTGATGATAACTCTAGAATTGAACTCGAAAATCTGGATGCAACTCTTAAGCCCGCCATTTAGAAATGGGGCTTGAAGGTATATGATGCGAAATAGACCGGGATGTCAGTTATATGACCCGGGCATTAGGGTTAGGCGGGAGATAGGGAACATGAAGTACACTCCTGGAAAATTAACTACGTATTGTATTTGATAAAGGCCTCAACAGAGACCAAAACGTCACAAATAATAAAGCATAATAGTGTAGGAAATGGGAAATGTCTCAGTAATGATGGTAATTTTAGTTTCGCCATTTTTCGATTAAATTGTAGGCTCTCACCAAATTAGATAAGATAGTAGACCCATGTTCGCGTTAATTGATTATAATGCAATGGCACTACAGCCCATATCGAGCCTTGGCCTCCGGGATGCTCCTCATCCAGTTGTCTCGATCGAACGACCACGTCCTCCAGTTTAAACAAAACGATAAGTAATCTGCAATCTGCGTCGACTGAGTCCTCGCATCGCTTTTGTGGCTTCTCCTGCGGTCGGTTGCATTGAGATTTGCCCTAGGGCACTCGTTTTGAGATTCGTTTCTCGTGCATTCGCTCCACGTGGCCAGCCCATTGTAGATTGCATAGTTTGATCACGACAGATGCTAGTATTATTTATTATTATTTATTTATATTAGGGGAACACGTGAGAGCACTGCGGCCTTTTTGGCCTATTGTGCGATTATTGCCCCTATACCCTACCATAACTCAATAGCTTTAGCTAATCTGAGTATCTGTAAGGGAGTCATGTTGGCTAATTCCTCGGTGGAAATGAAACCTTTCCCCAAAATATTATGCCTTTTCCTTGCATTCGGCTTCACAGTGGCATAGGATATGTATTGTCGTTTCTGAGTCTTCGAGACAGAGGCGGCAGATGTCGGTTTCAGCTAAACCCATATTATTGAGGTGGTGGTTCACTCCACTGTGCCCCGTCATTAGGCCGATTAGAGTACTAATATCGCTTTTACAGGCCCAAAATGCCTTTAGTGCTTTGGAATGAGTCCATTCTAAATATTTGTTCGAGTTGAGTTTGCTATCTAGTATGAAACCTAGATATTTTACCTCATGTGAAAAGGGTATTATTGTACTATTTATTGAAGGGGGTATGATATCATTTTTCTTCTATTTGTAAGTGGTACTAACTCAGTCTTACTTGGGTTGATGTTCAAGTTCTTAGACTGACACTAGTTCACTATCACTTCTAAGGCTGATTGTATTCTTTCCGATAAAATTAAATCATGTTTGCCTCTAATGATAATGACGAGGTCATCGGCATATCATATAGACTCGTATCCCTGTTCTGTTAGACGGTCTAGGAGCTCATCTACTACAATTGACCAAAGAAGTGGAGATAGTACCCCACCTTGGGGACAGCCTCTATAGGTCTGTGCAGTCAATGTGCTATCACCTAGATCCATGGTTGTCACTCGGCTCCTTAGCATGGCATGTATCCATCTAGTCGTGGCCGTTTTCAAA